>BSWB01000003.1:87244430-88494430 GCA_033239125.1 Fagopyrum homotropicum | reverse complement strand
CACTGGACGAGGTAGACACCTCGGATGACGTCAGAACACCTCGAAAGGTTTTATTATATTTTTAAGTTGCAAAATGCTTTGTTTGAAGTTTTAGCATGTTTAATACTTTCTTTTTATCAAAATTATGTTGAATTTGAAGGTTGACACCACATGATGAATTCTATCACATTCTTCCTGGGATGATTAAGGCAATTCATTCTCTTCTCTTCTTCTTCTTGATCATGTTTTAGCACCTCATATACGTATTTGCCTCCCTTTACCTATCCGGGAATTTGGAAGCAAGCAAAAGAAAAGCAAGTGAAAGTGAAGTTGAGATGTTGGCTGAAAGTTTAGAAAGAAACAAATAGGTTTGGGAAAGTCAATCATGATGATGAGTAACTCGGCACCATTCACATAGTCGGGTGTTTGTGTCTTGCCAAAGTCGGATTGAGCGATATTCCTAACGGGTCATGGTATGTGCATCAAGGGTTTGATGCATCTCGAAAAATTGATGATTGTTGATTTCCTAGGATTCGGTTATTGTGCACCTTTGTCCATGCATCCCAAAAAGTAAAGTAAAATAAGCAAAGTTTATTGGTAGAAGATGTTCAGTTTCAAAGAAAGTGAAGTAAGATCATTTTCCCTCATTCTAGCACCACATTCCCTATATACATCCCACCCTGACACGTTCTTGACCTCTTTTAGAAGCCCTTGAGACCTCGAGCTTGTTGATTGACTTGGTGGTTTAAACTCGATTATACATGATTGATTTCGATAAATATGATTTATTATAAATTCTATGATTTTATGCAAAGATGAACAACTTTCTTATATTTATAAAATGTTTTGATCATGTATAGATTTTATTTGCCATGAAGCATTCTCTTAGAGTAATCTATGAGTGGAGCACACCACCGAAAATGTTTTGAAATACTTTTCATTGATCTTTTCGGACTTATAATCCATTCTATCTTGTATCTAAGATTTGGAACTTGCTTGGGGACAAGCAAAGGACAAGTATGGGGTATTTTGATAGCATGTATTATAGTCTATATTTTGGGGCTAGTTTAGATGTTTTATCTTCAATAATCTGCATGTATGGATGTATATTATGTGATTATATTGTTGTTTCATCTACCTTTACGGGAATCGAGGTCTACACCTAGTTTCGATGTAATTGTAGGTAAAATGACACGTTATGCATCGAAATGGAGCTAAGGAGCTAAGGAGTCATTGGAGCTACATTTTGGAGCTTAAAGAAGAACTCAGGAAGCATGGAATTGATCAAGAAGATTTACTGATACGCCCCCGGATGGCGATGCCATCCGTGTTTCCGACTTGAAGGACTCGCACATTTTGAAGCCATTTATTATTATTCGGCTATTTAATAATAATAAGTCTTTTTATATTCGGAACTTTAATTCCGGAACTTAATTCCGTGAATTAAATTCCGACCTTTCATATTTTAGGCTTTTCATTTACCGGAACTTAATTCCGACTTAAATTCTGTCATTTATGTTTGAACCATTAATTAGCCACCATCCACTATATAAGGATGGCTTGGCTCATTTGTAAAAGCATGTCTAAGTTGAATACTAAGTATTGAGAAGGAAAACCATCTTACTTAGTTTAGGCATCACTTCTCCTTCAATCCCCTAAAAGTTCTTGTTTGGATCTAGTCTTTGTTCCAAGCCTTCATACTCGAGGATCCTTTTGGAAGGATCAACTATTATCTACTCCACTTCGTGGATGATTCGATCAAACTAGATCGGATCAACCGTACGCTTCAGCATCCATTTCTAAGCTTCCACTGCTCAAATTCTATGTTTGATCCAACTTGAACGATCAATAAGAAGTAGTTGAAGTTTCCCCTCAATCTAGATCGCCCATATTTCTATCATTGGTATCAGAGCTCGGGATCGAGGTCAAGTTCTTTACTTGTGTTCTTGATTGTTCATCAAATTTTTTTTCTCTCTCTTTGGTGTTCTTCAAAGTTATTCAGTGTTCTTCGAAGATCTTCAACTATTCTTCGGTGTTCTTCGAAGATCTTCAACTGTTCTTCGGTGTTCTTCAAAGATCTTCAACTGTTCTTCGGTGTTCTTCATGTTCTATGATGATTATGATTCTTATGATGAGGAAGATGAATGGTTACCTCCTCCATATCCACCAAAGGCCAAGCAAACCACCTGAAGGTACCAACAGAGAGAATACTTTGAGGATAAGAAGTGGTTGCCTCCTCCAAATCCTCCGGACCCACCGAGACCGACTTATACCATTGACGGGCACCAACGGTATCCCCACCGACAAGCTTATTTTGAGGATACTTATATTGCCCCAAGACGTCATGCTAATACCAAAGAAGAGTTGGTCGTGCTCAAGGCAACAAATGACGCTCTAAAGCGTGAGTTAGAAGCTTTGAAGGCACAAATGGTTTCCCTCATGACGGCCGCCCAACAAGAAGAACCTGAAGCGGTGTCACAGCCACGGAGTGAGTTGGTTGTCCAACCATTGTGTGATGAACTCAAAGATGTGGGAAAAGTCATCATTCAAGAGGTCTCCCCGATTATTCCAATTCATCTTGTCAACCCGTTATGTGGAGAATATTTTCAAGATGACAAATATGAGATCACCATCGAGGAAGACGAAGTCATCCGCCCCGACAATGACCACATCATGTTGTTGGACTACGAATCCGAGTCGTATGATCCGAGGTTTGTCTTTACAATGCCAACTAACTTCCAACTTGGCTTGTCCTTCAAATTTTTCAGCATGGCATCAACGTTTCCCATCAAAGTTCTTGACGGCAGGATAGACAAACTCCACAACACCGCCACCTTGAGGGATTACATATTCAAGAAACGCCGCAAAGCCACAATGTAGAAGGACTACAAGTTCAAGCCGCCCGACAATGTGCATTCGGTGTTGAATTTCAAGGGTCTTGTTCCTCAAGTGACTCCTTTCTTTTTTGATGGTGAAACAAGGACGTTTCACATTTAAGAGAAGGAGAATGATACGTCCCCGGATGGCGACGCCATCCGTGTTTCCGGCTTGAAGGACCCGCACATTTTGAAGACATTTATTATTATTCGGCTATTTAATAATAAGTCTTTTTATATTTGGAACTTTAATTCTGGAACTTAATTCCGTTAATTAAATTCCGACCTTTCATATTTTAGGCTTTTCATTTACCGGAACTTAATTCCGACTTTAATTCTGTCATTTATGTTTGAACCTTTGGTTAGCCCTCATCCACTATATAAGGATGACTTGGCTCATTTGTAAAAGCATGTCTAAGTTGAATACTAAGTATTGAGAAGGAAAACCCTCTTACTTAGTTTAGGCATCACTTCTCCTCCAATCCCCTTAAAGTTCTTGCTTGGATCTAGTCTTTGATCCAAGCCTTCATACTCGAGGATCCTTTTGGAAGGATCAACTATTATCTACTCCACTCCGTGGATGATTCGATCTAACTAGATCGGATCAACCGTATGCTTCCGCATCCATTTCTAAGCTTCCACCGCTCAAGTTCTATGTTTGATCCAACTTGAACGATCAAGAAGAAGTAGTTGAAATTTCTCCTCGATCTAGATCGCCCATATTTCTATCATTTACTTTGGACCAGATTCGAGAGATTTCACATTCAGTTGAGATTCACCTCGGTCAGCTACAGTGTCACCTCGACCGAGGTGATCTTGAGGAGCGTCCCAACCGAGGCGAATACCCTACCACCGGCGAGATCCAAATTATTGGCTGAGATCTTTTAATTTTGGAAAGAAGATATCTTATATTTTTGGGCTGGATTTCTGGAAGGAAGATATTATTTTTGGGAGATCTATTTTAGACATATGGATATATTTTCTAGAAAATTATCTTTTTAAGATATTATTATCTTTGGAAGATAATTCTCCTATATAAAGGGTTGGATTTTCCACAAGTTCAACCATGCTTACATGTTGAGAGCATCCAGCAATTGAGGGATTTTCTGAAAGTTTTTGAAGGAAGGATTGAAGATCAAGGAAGGAAGGATTCATAGTTTGGAGTTAGCTTTTGAAGGAGTTTGTAAGACTTTCTTAGATTGTCTTTTGATTGATTGTCTTTGCTGATTTGTGATTGAGGAACGCTTGCTTGTTGTTTGATATTTGATTCAGTTATTGAGACCTTTTCTTAAGGTTTTCTTGTTCGAATATTGATTCCCTTTTCATTGAATTGATTATTGTTATCATGATGATTATTGGCTAAGTTTCTTGTGCGATTCTAGGGTGATTGGCTGAAAGTTGTGGGAAAGACGATGATAGAATGATCTTAATCCCAGAAGGGCCCTAAAAGATCGAGTCTTTAACCTTAACCCTAGAACACCTCGCTCAATCGATGAACATCTCGGCCGGGGTGGGATCTGACTGAACGAGGTGAACCTTTCCTTATCCGAAGCTGAAGTTAAGTGTTTTAAAGCTTGCCAAATCCTATCCTTATTACACCTTTCCAGGTTCAATGCAAGCCTAGGATGAGACTTACCCGGTGATTCCTTTGTTTGTTTACCTAAGATCATGAGTGTAGGTAATAAAGGTTTATTCTTTATTGGGGTTTGAGTGTGCCTTCATCCCATCTTTGTAAGTTAGCATGAGACTTACCTAGTAAAGGTTGATTCTATTCCCTTGGGTGGTGTGTTAGTTTGAAATTATAGTTCCTTTCCTTAGTACCTTGAGACTTACCCGGTAATAGGAGCTTCGGTTTGGGATAGTGAGTAGTGAGACTTACCCGGTGATCTATTCTCGCCTTAGAAACATATTCCCTTTGCAAACATCAGCTTTGTCCGCGTTATCCTTTGAGATCTTGAGTCGGAACCACAACTAGATGCTTTAATCCCTAGAATCCGCATTTCCCTTTTCTTGGCATTATATCATCTTTGATTGCTTTAATTTCTTTTAGTTAATTGCAATATTTGACAACCTGATTTTGTGCTTTGTTTCACATAAGTCCCTGTGATCGACCCCTAGAATTCTTGCTTTTATTACAATTGACTCGTACACTACGGGTTCGCATATTTGTTCAAGCATACTTCTTGGGTTATAAACTTAAAGCTTGCACACACCGTTTGGAGCAAACATTACTGATACATCTGACCGTCTACATGTCCGGGCTAGTCGCCGAGAACCCCCTAGCTCTCCACAAGAGCTAGGCAGTGTTGTCACCGCCCGTTATCATACACTTGGGCAAAATAAAGTAAAGTTCATCCTATTTTCAGTTTATTTGTTATAACATAAACAATAAACACACACCACCAAACACGCATCGAAACTAATACGAAGAATACAAGCTAAGTAAGTTCGGAGACTTACCTTGTCCCAAATGCTAACTCACAAACACTCTCCCTTCCCTAGGAAGAAGCCCACAGTCTGCTCACAAGGGGTCAGTTGACCTCCTTGTCTCCTTGGTGCTAGCAACGAAGGGTCTAAAAGGTAAAGGTGGGTAACGAGGGGTCGGAACGGTATTTTGGAATAAAATCCCGTTACTCAGCATCTCGTGTCTGCGGAAAGGCTGGGTCGTGCTTGTAGAAAGATTGAAAAACCGCTCAATAACCGTAATAAAAATTTCAGACGTTACACGCACGCTGCGACGTAAGGGACATTGGCCACCGCTGTGGCGGTGACTTTTGCAGCGGGGGCGGTGTGGCACCAGAAGCTCAACTTCGTTGATCTTCCTCTTCTCCCAAGTGTTGCTAGATCCTACTTTTACTTCATTCTTGATCGTTCGAATTGGATCAAACATAGAACTTGAGCGGCGGAAGCATAGAAATGGATGCGGAAGCGTTTAGTTGATCCTTCAAAAGGATCCTCGAATATGAAAGGCTTGGATCAAAGACTGGATCCAAGATAAGAACTTTAAGAGGGTGGAAGAAGAAGGTGATGCCTAAACCAAGTAAGAGAATTTTCCTTCTCAACACTTGGATTTCAACTTAGACATGATTTACAATGAGTCAAGCATCCCCTTATATAGTGGATGGAGGCCATACAAAGAGTCTAAATATAAATGACGGAATTAAAAGCCAGAATTAAGTTCCGGTAAATGAAAAGCCTAAAATATGAAAGGTCGGAATTTAAGTCACGGAATTATGTTCCGGAATTAAAGTTCCAAATATAAAAGGCTTATTATTAAATAGCCGAATAATAATAAATGTCTTCAAATTGGTGCGGGTCCTTCTAGCCGGAAACACGGATGGCATCGCCATCCGGGGGCGTATCAGTGAGGTTTCAAAACGTGGTTCATGAGCCTCATGAAGGTGCTAGGGGCATTGGTTAGTCCAAATGGTATAACAAGCCATTCATAGAGACCAAACTTGTTCTTGAAAGCGGTCTTCAACTCATCTCCCTCCCTCATCCAAAATTGGTAGTATTCACTCTTAAGATCTGTTTTGGTAACATGATAATTTTGATTTTTGCATTGGACACGAGTGTAGTGAGCTATGTATTATCACTAGATTTCATGTTTGATACAAGGAAGTTGTGTTTGATTGCTCGGTTATCACATTAAATAAGATATTTTGAATCTTTTGATGATTTCCTTACTAATGACATTAAGTAGTTCGTGATAACCCCAACATCAAATGTTAATGCTTTAATAAAAAATTTTGTTTCTTCTACTAGAAGCCACCATGTGATGGTACTTGGTATTTCGATCAATAAGGTTAATATGTGTCATTTTAGCTCGTTGGCTCCAAAAATGCTCGGATAAGTCCATCTTGAATCCTTTGTAGGTTTAGGTCCAAGTCGTTGATTTTCCATAAGATATTACAAAATTGGTTTTGCTCCATACTTCGCTTACTTATTTTAGTAGATGTGTCTTTTTTGTCAAGGTTGTACATGTGATTTTCGGGGTGTTGGAACCGCTAGGTTTGTTTGAATACTCTTTCAAAGTTTTTTCGTTATGTCCACAACTTTTCAAATTTAAAAGGTTGTGCAAACCTGACACCACTATTATTCACATCGATAGTTAGTTGAGTATGATATGAGGTAGTGAACATGCGATTCCTATTACATGAGGGAAGAAATTGGTCTAAATTTTGTTGTTGAGTCATGGTTCAATCATATAGGTTTTGTCAGGTCTTTTCTTCCTCCGTCATGTAAACTCTAGGCCAAAAAGTGGGGAGATCATGAAGTAACATTTATCCTTAAAGCTGATCATTCTATTAAATTTGTTTGATGTTGGGATCATTCTATTAAATTTGTTTGATGTTGGGATGATCCCGCCCTGTTTTTCACACGAGCTTCGATTGCATTTAGGTCTTCCATTACAATACTCTGAATTTGGATCGTTGGGAAGTACGTAGTAATTGAATTCTACAATGAGAAATTAATCGTCGGATTTCAATGTCGGTCCAGAAATTTCCCTTCTGCATGAATCGGACTTTCTACAATGAAAAATTCATTTTAACAAATTTTAGACATATAGGGGCCTTAGTTCCGTCGTTTTTGACCTTCTCATTCTTTATTTGGGCTCATATTGATTAATGCAAATGCACAAGTTTCCACTGTCAGATTATGCAAATGGCTCTTGGTTGTATAAGCATAATCAAAACCCTTTTCCTGATGTTTCATCGTGCCCCAATGGTTCCTAGGATGCATCGATGCTACTAACTGTAAACGGCAACATCCAAAAACAACTGGGCATTCACCTATCCGATTCATAGATAGGACATGCACCAGTATACATACAACAAATTGCATCTCAAGATCCTTAGTGGGAATGTAGGTTCTTGGTACACCATAGGCAGTTTCAAAATGCACTTAAAAAGGGAGGACACAGCAGTAGAGATTACTAAAAGTTCAACAGAACAAAGCAACTCCCATAAATTAGATGATGAAAATATGATTACCATATATTTACATGTGAGAAAGCTGCAAATTCCTGTCTTTTTACCCTTAAAATTGCATTTCATGTAAACATTGAAGAGATCCAACATGCAACCCGACATATTCTCCTTCGAGACCACTGCAATTTACCATGTGGAACAACACTTGCCTACGAGATGTATGCCTTGGCAAGATCAGAATAGTTGCATACCTGACCTGTCCTTGGACAGGTAATTTTCCCATTGTTCTTACTAGCCATTTCTTCGAGAGCCTGCATTAGGAAAATGACAGGAGTCGGTTCAATTATATGGAGGGATGCAAGGATCGTTGATGTAGATGTTTGAATGCTAACCTTTTTGCTGTAGACATAACCATTTGGCAGCACCAGCGGTGGGTTCTCTGTGTCCATGAGCTCTTTTGTTATATAGCAAACCAGCTTTGAGTGATGCTGCTTTGAGAATGGTAATGATGATGCAAGCTTCCGGAAACTTTCCTGAGATAGTGGGTCATCTTTTGGACAGTCATCTTCATAGCAGAATCTAGATAGAGTTAAGGGCATAGAGAACTATTGTTCATAGCAAAAGTTACTCATGCATCGAGGACCAATGACTAAATCTGAAATCTCAGAAAATATGTGACTGACAAACAAGCGAAAGATTTTCCAAGGCCCCACACGAGGAGTCACGCCAATGATGACCTCCTGTAAATACTAATTAATATGCAATGTGCCAACCACCAACATTCCACTGAAATGAAGAAATAAGTGAAACAATTGTGGTTTCAGTTCTTCACATTTAGCAACAAATAGATAATCGATCATGAGCAAAAACTGTGCCTCATAATTGAGTCTAAAATTACTACCATAAAGAGAACTACTTTGACAGGTATTTACATTCTGATAAGATTTTAGAAATTGACCAACAGGGTTGATAAGCATGTTTGCTAAAGCATTTAAGCTACCTTATGAAAGACAAAGCAGATTAAATGCAATAAACACAAGGATACGGAGTTTTTAGAGCAGATAGCCCCGCCTGAAGGTAGATATTCAACAAAGGCTCAAGGGTCATGCCATAGAGTCGACAAAATTCCTGCTTGAATTGTTCTACCAGGCAATCCCATTGTTTGGGTTCAAAAAGAACCTGCAATCACGTAGAGAAGCCTAAAAACACTTTCCATCAAAAGGTTCAAAAATGAAATGCTGGACAAGCTAGAAATCTAGATCAGAATCAGTGTCTCGTGGTAAACCAGATCTGTCCAGAAAAATCAACCTAATCTGAAACCACCCAATAGCCAAAAAGAAATCAAGATACTATTTAATGAAAATGACTTCAGTCAACTTCTTTTCTAAGCCTTATCCAGGAAACCGATAACCCAAGAGACCTAGACATCCAGAACTTTAGTTTTTTACCCTGTAATTTATGTGTGTTATAATGAAGTACGATAATCATAAGAGAAAGAAAACAAAAGAAATATTTGCTATAATACCATAGCTTGGTTAAAACCTCTGGCCAATACTATACATACTGGACCGACATGATGAGTTAGGAACTTCTATGTTACACATATTGGTTGAAGTTCTCTTAAGATGTTTTGGGGGAAGAGGCTGTGATTTGCGATCTGGAATAGAACAATGGAAGGCAGAGTGAGATATCTGATCTGGGCTTCATATTTCTTGAACTGTATGCTTGTGGGATTGCTGTTTCTGCTTGTTAAAGTTTGGTTAATGGAGATTCACAGAAAATGATTGCTAAATGAAGGATTAAGGGAAGAGAAATAAGATAAAACCAAAACTTTTCCGATACCAACCCAAAATCTCTCTAACTTTGAGAAAACAAAGAAGGGAAAGATTGTTCCCACCATGTATAGTATCTCGACATGAATGCCCTTACTACTATTTTTTCAAATAGTGTCAAGCATGTGAGACACAACTTATCCTTCACAAATATACCTGCCAGAAAAGAAAAATATCTTCTTTTACCATCCTTTGTTCTTATCTTCCTTTCTCTCTAATTGTTCATCAAGGCACGTGAAGAATGATTGATGTGAATTTAGAAAGTGAAAAAAAGATTAGAGTTTTGTGTAGTTTGTTTCTGTACAACTTGATTTTGCATGATTTATTAGACATAACTGTAAATTATCAAACTGCAAAATAATTTGCAACAATGCAATTTGTAAAAAAAAACACAAGCACTAATCCGAACAATACATCAGACTGACCTTGTAGGTTGCACATTCCGTGTTGCCCTTAAAAGCCACTGTTGTTATAACCCTCTGAAATTCTTTCAAATGAGTAGCTCCCCATTGAGAAAGATGCTTTCGAGCATATTGAATGGCCTGCATATTTCTATCAGCTCTTACCAACTCTATGAATTCTTGCAGCCGCAACTGAAATTCAAGCTTGCTCTACAATCAATGAAGGAAACCGTCAGAACCATGTGAAAAGAGTAACATTGTAAATGGATTATTATTATTATTATTATTATTATTATTATTATTATTATTATTATATTATTATTATTATTATTATTATTACTATTATTATTATTATTATTATTATTATTATTATTATTAATAACTAGAGTATTTTATACACTGTTGGTGAACCACCATCCTAATTGCTATATTGTGATACTACATAAAGAAACTAAAAATAAAAAAAAGAGCTAAAGTAGTTCAACAAGGTTTCATCTAAACCAGCATACCTTTGCCTTCTTCAGCCTGGATTTGTTCTCAGCACACCAGCTTAATGCAGGGCCTACATCCTTATTCTCAAGAGCTTCAATCACCTTTTTGGCTTCATAAAAGACATCAATATCAACAAGATCCTGCATGGAGAGGAGGTAATATGAGAAAAGCGGATTAGAAAACATAACGTACAAACACCTCTGTGGATAATCATGAAATATAGATAATCATATGATAAACTAAAATGTTAGATATAACATTAACAGATATCATAGTGGTGATCACTCAAAGCATCGTTCTTCCACTCTTGGCTGCATTCTAGTTAGAAAATTCATCTTTGCTTAAGAATCTGCAAATTCTGTATCACCAAATGTTAAAAAGATTTCATTAAAAAGGCATGAAAGCTAAAAAAACCTGTATGCTGCCAGTCTCGGCCAACTTCTTTGCACTTTCATAATATGACATCCGTAGCATGTAATCCACCAAAATTCGATTCAAACGCATATTATTCCACATCGACAAATTTTCCACATCAGCAGATACCAAATGATCTATCCTAACTCGACACCTTTGTGCCTGCATGTTTTCTGTTCGGTTTCCCTCCTCGAGCTGAAAATTCACAATGATACAATTTGATAGATCATTAGCATATTTCATGGATGCATCTCAACCTCTTTCTTTTCAAAAGAGAAAGGGAGCAGAAAAGAAGTATTGATTTCAAATGAAAAAAATTCAAAGATTCATGGATCAAATCCTTGACGTCTTCCTGGAAAAAAAATACCACCCTCATCATCTACACTAAATATACACGTAACAAGCAACAAGGTAACTAAATACTTCGAAGAAAAGCACTTGAAATGCTACTATCCTAGTAAGCCTCTCATCTATATTGTTAGCTTGTGCAGTAGCACATCTCTTGAAATGACCCAATAGATGCAATCAATTAAAGTAAGTGGATAAACTTCAAAATTTGCATAAACCCCATACTAAATTCACTTTCATATTCAAAAATCTTGAACAAGATAATTCACTGCCCAGCCCTAAGCGCCTAACATAGTGAGCGATGTTCTCTTTAAAAAAAGATCATCAAACAAGACAAGAAAACCTAAAAGTTCATCCTCGCGGTTCAATTGAGGATGCCAGATCAACAAACCAGCCATTAAATTCGCAAATCGATAAACCAGCGCACGGACCTTTCGCTTGAGGCCTTGCAATCTGGAGACGAGAGAGGTAAGGTGATTGACCGCCTCGTCACGGCCAATGTCAGCGGCGGATGCGACATCGGAGATGACGGCGCATACCTCCTTCTCGACGAAGCGGTGATTGGCTCGGATCGTCTTCTTGTAGTGTTCGAAGGGAACCCTGAGAAATTGGTGTTCAAGCTTGAGAGATTCGGCTAATTGGGTGAGCTTGGAAGATGAAACGGTGGAAGCGGCGATTGAAGTTGCGGTGGACAGGGCAGCACTGTCACCGGAGGCTGTGGAGGTGGGGGCGGAGTTGCCGTTGGGAAGCGTGTCTACTTCCATTGTTGGGGAAAAAGGAAAGAATTTGAGTGGGATCAGAAACGTAAAGAGAGAAATATATGATCGACACAAATAAGCAAATTAGGAATGCTTGAACGGGATAGGACTCCGATTCTTAAACGACGTCGCTTAGTATTTAACTGAATATGAATAGTTTTTTTTTTAAAGGAAACTGAATATTATATTAATTCGATTTTCACAATTTCAACTAAAGAATGCGGGAAATCTTCAAAGTGAAATACAAGAACTGTTTGTGAATATAGATAAACAGCGAGCTAAGTGAGCAATCATATTGAATGATCGGCAATTGTTGAAAGGAAATAGATATGTAAGGAGGGATAGATTTCAAGATATCATCACATATAACATCAAGATATGAAAACCCACGAACTCCTTAATGTAGCCTGGATAAGAGATAGAGAGTCCGATTCTATAATAAGACTAGAAATATGCAGATCTTGCATCGCTCTCAAAACCGACAGCATGACTAAAGCTTCAGCAAGAGTAACCTCCATGTATCATTTTCTACACTTCGTGGCTGTCATGATCAAACAACCAAGAGAATCTCGTAGAACTGCACCACTGCATTGAAACCCAATGATAAACTTGTGCCTGTGTTAAGCTTAAAGGACCCAATTGATGGCTTAGACCAAGATGAAGGAGATCGCGAACCAAAAAGCGGAAGCAATCTCTAAGAGTAATGAGATTGATAGATTATGTAAATAATAGGGTTCTCTTTGTAAGTATTTGTATTTATATTTTTCTATAAATAATACTCAACCATTGAAACCTCCAAGGGAAATTTATCTAAATCTCGCATGCTATCAGACTTATCGTTCCTCTAACTACTTCCGCTCTTCACTCCGCCGACTAAATCTAGCCTTTTCGGTCGTTATTGACGTTGTGTTCCCCTTTTCCGGCCATCTACTCCTCCGCCCCAGCACCTCTCCTACACACCGCTCCAGCAATCATCGCTCTAATATTCATCATGGCTGACGATTGAAAGCAAAAGTTTCACTCTGCTTTTGGCATCATAAATATCAAGAACAACATCGCTCTCTGATAGCATGAATTATAGTCTATATTTTGGGGTTGTTTGGACGTTTTATCCTCAATAATCTGCATGTTTGTATGTATAATATGTGATTATATTACCATTTCATGTACCTTTGCGGGAATCGAGGTCTACACCTAGTTTTGTTGTAATCGTAGGTAAAATGACACATTCTGCATCAAAAAGGAGTAAAATGAGCTATGGAGCTACATTCAGGAACATAAGGAACCCTCCAGGAAGCATAGCTATGGATTAAAGATTCACTTTGGACCAGATTTGAGAGATTTCACATTCAGTTGTGACTCACCTCGGTTGACCACAGATTCACCTCGACCGAGGTGATCCAGAGAAGTCGACTCGACCGAGGCGAACACCTGGGACGCGGCGAGAATATTTTATTCTTGGCTGAGATCTTTTATCTTTGGAAAGAGATCTTATATTTTTGGGCTTGGCTCCTGGAAGGAAGAAGATACACTAGATCATATATTTTACCTATTTTTATGGGAAGAGATCTTTCTAAGATATCTTATCTTTGGAGAGTAATTTTCCTATAAAAAGGGGTCGGATTTCCCACAAATCTGACATCCGCTATCACCTCGCTTTACGCCTACTACATCGCTACGGCCATACTCCAGTTGGGAGATTTGAAGAACCTTTTTGAAGGTTGAAGGAAGACTGAAGTCTATAGCTTTTATAGCTTTTGAAGGGTTTTTGTAAGATTATCTTAGATTCCCTTCCTTGTTATCTTGTCTTGTTGGATTTTTATCCAAGGAACGCTTTGTTGTGATATTTGATTCAGTTATTGAAGTCTTTTCATTAAATTCTTCTTGTTCAAATATTCACATTCTTCCCATATACTTGATTAATACTTTCATGATGATGAGTGGCTAATTTCCTTGTGTGATTCTAGGGTGATTGGCTGAAGGTTGTGGGAAAAACAATGATAGAATGATCTTAATCACAGTAGGACCCTGAAAGTTCGAGTCTTTAATCTTAACCCTAAGCATCTCGCTCAGTCGATGAACATCTCGGCCGGGGTGGAATTTGGCTGACCGAGGTGACTTATCTGATCCGAAACTGAGAGTTAAGTGTTAGAGTTTGCTAAATCCTATTCTTATTACACCTTTCCCGATTCAATGCAAGCCTAGGATGAGACTTACTCGGTAATTCCTTAGTTTGTGTACCTAAGATCATAAGTGTAGGTAATAAAGGTTTGTCCTTTATTGGGGTCTGAGTGTGCTTTCATCCCATCTTTGTGAGTTAGCCTGAGACTTACCCGGTAAAGGTTGATTCTATTCCCTTAGATGGTGTGTTAGTTTGAGGTTATAGTTCTTTATCTTAATTCCTTGAGACTTACCCGGTAATAGGAGTTACGGTTTGGGATTAGTGAGTAGTGAGACTTACCCGGTGATCTATTCCACTTTAGTAACACCTTCCCCACGCAAAAACCTCAGCTTTGTCCGCTTATCTTTAGATCTTGAGTTGGAACCAGAACTAGATGCTTTAATCCCTAGAATTGCATATTTCCTTTATTGACTTCTATATCATCTTTGATTGTTTTGATCACCTTTTGTGGTTAGTAATTACTAAAGCATACCGTGATTGGACTTTGTTTCACTAAGTCCCTGTGATAGACCCCTGAAATTTCTTGCTTTTTACTACGATTGACCCGTACACTGCGGGTTCGCATCCTTGTTTTAAGCTTACGTCTAGGGTTATAAATTTAAAGCTTGCACACACCGTTTGGAGCGAACAAGTTTTTGGCGCCGTTGCCGGGGACTTGGTCTAGACCGAGCCGGTTACGGTTTGCTCTTGGGGCACTTGCCCCCGTGTCTACTAACCACTCTACTTGAGTGACTTTTGCAGGTTCTTTCTTAGGTTTATGCGAAGAACCCGCACTGGGAAGGAAATCGTTTCTTACGATCCCGAACCAAAGAAGACATACAAACGACGTTTAAGAGAAGCGAAGATGGCCCACCAAGACAATCGCGATCTTGAGGCCGAGTTGAAAGAGGCGCTAGAGCAGCTACGCCTCAGCAGGGAAGAGCTAAGGCAAGAGAAAGAAGAAACTCGCGCCAGGACTGAGGCGATCGAAGCAGATATGGCAGCCTTAGGAGACCAATATCTACTTCGACCGAGGGAAGATCCAGTCCCAGATCCTCGACCGATGCAGGATCCAGTTGCTGACCCTCGACCGAGGCAGGTTCCAGTATTGACGCCCCGGCCGAGATACTTCCACCTCGGATCCTAGTCCGAGGTGTTCTTCTTGCAGGAATCCCACAAACCCTAGGTCAAAGGGTGGACCCCAATCAACAACTGGGACCATGACTACGAACTTCGACCGCAAGTTCTGTCCATGATTCGCCAATGCCAATTCGGAGGGCTAGAGAAGGAATCACCACATCAACATCTTCAAAACTATGAGATCTTGATGGAGACCTTGAGACCCTCAAGGATTGAAAACAACTACAAGCTAATACCTTTTTACTTTTCTTTAAAAGATGGAGCTCTTACTTGATATCAATCTCTTCCTCCAGGAAAAATTAGCACATGGGAGGAGATGACGACGGAATTCTTGACCAAATTCTTTCCCCCCCTCAAAGACCGATGAAATGAGAGGGAAGATCAATGCTTTCATTATTAAGGACAAGGAGAGCTTGTCCAAGTCATAGGAGCGGTTCAAGGATATTCTTTTGGATTGCCCACATCATGGGATTCCAAAGATAGAGTTATTGGAGATATACTTCAAGGGACTGGACGGAAGCACCCAGTTCAACCTCCAACTACTCTCCGCCGGTACCTTTATGGACATGGCGATTGATGAAGCTTGGGACTTCATCGAGAAGCAAGCTTTGCATATGGAGAAGTACACCCATCAAGGAGCTGAAGGTGGAGTTAAATGAGTTAACTTCCAAGAAACTCAGCCCAATCAACTCACGTCTTTGAAGAATAACGTGAAGCAATTGAAGGAACTCTTGGTTTGTCAAACCAAGAAGGAAGATCAAGGACAAAGGAACAACAACAATGGATACCGTAACAACAACAACGGTTCCCGGAACAACAACTACAACAACAACAACAACAGAGGATCCAATAGCAACAATTGGAGGGCAAACAACCAAAATTCTGGTAACAATCATTCAAACTCTAATTCTAACGATTCCTCTAATCCTTTCCTTTCTTCCCCTTCTTCTTCTTCTACTCCATTAAAGAGCCAGGGGCAAGGATCAAGTTCGTCTCAGCCGGAAAAGAAAGACGCAGTGCTGGAGGCTATCTTGATCAAGCTTAGTGCTATGGAGACTTCTATGACTTCATTTTCGAAAGCCCAAAAGGCCTTTGAACAACAACTTGCAAGTAGGGCGAATGAAGCGCCAAGAGATCCAGGGAAGCTTCCAGCAAGGACGAAGAGCAACCCTAAGGGCCAGATCATGGCCATAACTACGAGGAGTGGACTGAGAACTGCAGATCCAGTGCCTCGGTCGGTGCCAGTACCAACGAAGACCACCTCGGTCCAGGTGCAGTCGAAGAACACTTCGGCCGAGATGCCAACCGAGGTGGAGCCACAGAAAGCGGAGGGGAAAACTGAAGTTTATGTTCCACCTCCCGCATACAAACCACCACTTCCATTCCCCCAGTCAAGGGCCAGAGCACATCTAGACAAGCACTTTGGTAAGTTCCTTGACTTGATGAATAAACTGCATATTAACATTCCTTTCCTTGATGCTATTCTAGGAATGCCCGCCTATGGGAAGTTCTTGAAGGAGATCCTATCAAGGAAGAGGAAACTGGAAGATTTTGGTGAAGTTAGGATGACATCTAAATCCTCGGAGCTTATTCAAATCATGAAGGAGAAGATGCCACCTAAGTTGAGAGATCCCGGCTCATTTTGTATTCCCATTTAAGTTGGGGATGTCACTTGTGAAGCCCTTTGTGATCTAGGAGCCAGCGTGAGCATCATTCCGCTGGAGCTATGTGTGAAGATCGGACTTGGAGAGCCCAAGCCGGTCAAGATTCGACTATACATGGCGGATCGCTCCATCACCCATCCCGTGGGAATCTTGGAGAACGTTCCGGTCAAGTTAGGTAACTTCTATCTGCCAATAGATTTTGTTGTACTTGACATTCCCGCAGATTATCCTGTTCCTATTATTCTCGGGAGGCCATTTCTAGCAACTTCGGGTTGCAACGTGGATTGCAAGAACGCCAAGTTGAAATTCAACATTGGCGGCGATGAGGTGGAGTTCGCATTACTTGCAGCCATGAAAGGGGAGTAGCTAAGCGATGATATCTTCAACATCTATGATGAAGAAGAATCAAGAGAATTGGTGAGCTCTATCCTTATTAACGATCCACTCGAAAGAGTTATTAGTTTCAGTTTAATGGAGGAAGGTATAGATGCTTCTTGTGATGCAGATATACGGAGCTTAAAAGCACTGGAAGAAGATCTAGAAGCTAAAACTGAGAAGCTAATCCAGGAGACGAAGATCTCCAGTTTCGGTCCCAGTTGCAGTACCTCGACCGAGGCACTTTCTGGACTGAGCGAGGCGATTGAAGAATATCTCGGTCAACGCCTCTACGCCTCGACCGAGGTCGATGGCGAGATGATGTCAACTGAGACTGCTGAGAATAACAAACTTCTTACACCCTTCTCTGACATTCATCCTCAATTGGTGGAATATTCTATCCACCAACTTTCTGATAATAATAAAGGACCTTGGTATGCTGATATTGTGAATTATCTTGTTTGCCAGGAAGTACCGCCCGGATTGACGTACTCTCAAAAGAAGAGATTCTTCAAGGAAGTACGCCATTACTACTGGGATGAACCGCTGCTATTCAAGCGCGGGCCGGATGAGATGCTTCGAAGATGCATTCCGGAAGATGAAGTTAATAGCGTCATACGGCATTGCCATTCACTTCCTTGTGGAGGACATGCTAGCACCGATAAAACATGCGCTAAGGTATTACGTTCCGGTTTCTTTTGGCCTACATTATTTAAGGATGTACAATCGTTTGTTGTCTCTTGTGATGCATGCCAAAGAACAGGAAATCTATCTAGGAGGAACGAAATGCCGCTTAATAACATCCAAGAGGTGCAAATCTTTGATGTATGGGGGATAGACTTCATGGGACCTTTCCCATCCTCCGGAGGAAACCTCTATATTCTTCTTGCAGTTGATTATGTCTCTAGATGGGTTGAAGCCATCGCTTCTCCCACTAATGACGCCAAGGTGGTTGTGAAGTTCTTGAACAGAACTATCTTTTCACGTTTTGGAACTCCACGCATCATCATCAGCGATGGAGGAACGCATTTCATCAACCGGAAGTTCAAAGCACTTCTATCGAAGTATGGGGTAACCCACAAGGTATCAACCCCTTATCATCCTCAAATTAGTGGACAGGTCGAGATCTCGAATAGAGAAATCAAGGCAATTTTGGAGAAGACTGTCTCTAGGACGAGGACGAAGAAATGGCATGACAAGCGTATCATCCCAAAGGAGCTTAATGAAGGAGACTTAGTTCTACTCTTCAACTCCCGCCTCCGCCTCTTTCCAGGTAAGCTAAAATCTAGATGGACCGGACCTTATGTTGTGAAACATGTTTTTCCTCATGGTGCAGTTGAGATATGGGGCGAAACGAGTGGAAGCTTCAAGGTCAACGGTCATAGACTCAAGAAGTACAAACCGGAAGTTCCGGTTGAGGAGGTTGCACCAATATACCTCATTTGAGACACATTATGGTCCAGCTAGCGACCTTAAACCAAGCGCTTCTTGGGAGGCAACCCAAGATATTGCTTTCTTTTCCCTTTTTCTAGTCTAGCTTAGATAGTTTTGCTTTTGCTTTGCTTTGTTTTGTTTTTGGCGTTCTAGACAGACAACAGGTGACATCTAAGGAAGGAGAACAAACCAGGAGCATAACTGGAAGGACAGAAGATCGAGAATTTGAGAAGACGAAGTTTGACTGAGGCATCCCGGTTGTTGTCAGAGCACCTCGACCGAGATGATTCTTGAGCAACCGAGGCGACTAGGGTTTCTAAAGAACCACCTCGGTCCGTACCACCTCGGTCCAGTCGAGACCACCTCGACCGAGGTGATAGTAGTTCCAGAAAAGGGTATAAAGGGGGGGCCGAATTTCTCTCTCTTCACTTTACTCTCTTCTCGACCGCGGCGAAGATCCACCTCGCTTCTCCAGTTTTCGATCATTTTCGACGATTATTGCTTCCAAATCGCTAAGAAAGGATAGAGGATTCCAGTGCATCGTCGATCTGCGAAGAAATCGAACCGAATCGGCCGAACGAGGTAAAACAAAACCGAAACCCTAACTCGCTGATTTCACTTCGATTTGGGATTGGATTGCCCTGCATTTGCTGAGAAAAGGATTAAGTACCCCATAGGAACCAATTGTAGTGATTTTGGGGGAAAAGAACTGGAATTTTTGAAGGAATTAGATCGCAGTTTTTCGCCTCGGTCCAGACGTGTTGTGCCTCGGCCGAGGCGTTCTTGAGTATTGTCAGTCGACCGAGGTGACCTGACAGTGAGATTTCTGAAAATGAGTTCTGACAGACGCCTTGCCCTTAGGGATAGATCCTCCCCTTCCCCTTCTTCCTCTTCTTCCCGACCCTATCGCCCGGTGATCCACGAGCGACAACGGGTCGATTATGAGCGTATTTTCGGCCGTCCAGTGATTGCACCTCGCTTCCTGGACGTGTCTGCTTTTGACTATCTCCATGTAGATGGAGACCTTAGACGGATGATATCGACAGTAGGGCTAGATCAGTTCACGGAGATCCGAGCCCCTGCCTATTTGGAGCCCACCTTAGAGTTTATTAGCTCCTTCACCTACCTCCTCACAGAGCGATCTGTGAAGTACCGGTTGATGAACCAGAACTTTTTAGTGCCACTAGAGTATTGGAGGGAGATATTTGGTTTTCCTGCCCCCACAGCTGTTGACTTCCCGTCCCGATCTGTAGCTAGGGAGTTTTGAGGTCAGATTGCCTATATTGCTGAGCACGCAGACAGATGGCGCCTTGGAGATTCTAGGGAGAGGGTCATCTTCCACTTAGCTTTTAGGTTAGCCCACCGTATTTTCAGCGAGACGCTTCTGGCGCGTACTGAGACGCCCCAGAAGGTCCGACAGGGGGAGCTGTTCAGCCTATATTGCATGGTGACAGGAGGGATCCCTAACTTTGGCTTGATGTTGGCAGAGGATCTGCACAAGATCAAGGCCAAGGCGAAGAGGGACATCTGTTGCGGAGGACTTGTCACCCACATCGCCAGCTACCAGGACATGGATCTCAGCGCTTGCACTATGGTGGCCGCTGCCAAGCCGCTTGGGCTGCAGGAGATGATCACTCGGCGGATTCTAGTTCCCCGAGGTCTGACTACACCATATGTGGCTATGCCATGGGAGCTGACTGCACCGCAGGGGATCAGGTGGTCTGCCCAGTTTATAGTTTACGACCCTCATTATTGGAAGACCGCTTGGGCCCCACTGATGGAGGATTATAGAGAGGCAGCAGCTGCCCCAACTGAGGAGGAGGAGGTAGATGATGAGGAGACCGCTGATGACAGGGATGATGGAGTCCCGATGGATATAGGGAAGGATACTGCCGGGACGAGTGCGGCGGTTATTGATTTGGATGATGATGATGATACTGAGCCGGCACCTACTGCATCACCTGTGAGACCTGCTAGGCGTAGGGCACGCCGACATAGAGATCCAGAGGCTCACCGTCGGATCGATGATCTGACGGAGCAGATGATTGACTCTTATGCTGCTCTTACTGTGGACATGCATGAGAGATTTGCTGCCCAGCACCGACAGATTGACAGCTGGACTCATCAGATGCTCGAGGGACAACACTATCAGCGCAGGATGATGGAGCTCCAATTTCAGCAGGCTATGGGTTATCCGTTTGACCCGTCCCAGTATCCATATGTGCCACCACCACCACCACCACCGGATCAGGATTATTGAGAGCTGCAGGATTTTCTTTCTTATTTTTATGCAGTTCAGCTTTATATCCGGTGAGTATTTTATTCCTTAGACTTATTTTGACCCACTGGGACAGTGTGTCCCAAGTATGGGGTATTTGTGTATTACTTGACATTTATGTGATGTATGACTCTATTTGACCGGATATTTATATTTATGCTTCACTTTTGCATCTATGTGTTTATCTGAGACTACATGCATACTTACAGGTTATTTGATTGAGAAAAACGTCGAAACTGAAAAAAACTGGTTTAAAATTTTTTTTTACCTCGACCGGTGGAGTTTTGGCCGAACGAGGTGTTTCACCTCGGTTGACCTAAGAACACCTCGACCGAGGTAGGTTAACTGAGAGTTTTCAAAACGAATTTTTGTGCTTCTTATCTGGATGTGATCTCAGTGAAGACTTTGCTTACTGACTAGTTTTGAAATCTTTATGTGTTTGAAAGGTTTTATAATATGTTTAAGTTGCTAAATGCTTTGTTTGAAATTTTTGGCATGTTTAATACTTTGTTTTTATCCAAATTATGTTGAATTTGAAGGTTGACATCGCAAGATAAGTTCTCTCACTTTCTTCCTGGAAAGACCAAGACAATTCATTCTTCTCTCTTCTTCTTCTTAATCATGCTTAGCCCCTCATATAATTTTGCCTCCCTTTACCTATCCGGGAATTTGGAAGCAAGCGAAGTGGCGAAAGCAAGTGAAGTTAAAGTTGAGAAGTTGGCTGGAAGTGAAAGTGTTAGAAAGTAATAATAGGTTTGGGGAAGTCAATCATGATGATGAGTAACTCGGCACCATTCACATAGCCGGGTGTTTGTGTCTTGCCAAAGTCGGATTGAACGATATTCCTAACGGGTCATGGTATGTGCATCAAGGGTTTGATGCATCTCAAGAAATTGATGATCGCTGATTTCCTAGGCTTCGGTTATTGTGCACCTCTGTCCATGCATCCCAAAAAGTAAAGTAAAAGAAAAAGTGTGAAATAAGCAAAGCTTATTGGTGGAAGATGTTGAAAGTCAAAGTGAAAGTGAAGTATATCCTTTTCCCGGATTCTAGCACCACATTACCTTACATACATCCCTACCCTACACGTTTCTTGACCTTTCTTTTGGGAAGCCCTTGAGACCTCGAGCTTGTTGATTGACTTAGCGGTTTAAATTGGATTATTCATGATTAATTTCGATAATTATGACTTATTATGCATTCTATGATTTTATGCAAAGATGAACAACTTTCTTATACTTATAAAATGTTTTGATCATATTTTGATTTTAAATTCCATGAAGTATTCTCTTAGAGTGATCTATGATTGTTGCACACTATAAAAATGTTTTGAAAGACTTTTCATTGATTTTCTTGACTATTAATCCATTCTATCTTGTCTTTTATATGCGGAACTTGCTTGGGGACAAGCAAGGGCTAAGTATGAGGTATTTTGATAGCGTGAATTATAGTCTATATTTTGGGGTTTGTTTGGACGTTTTATCCTCAATAATCTGCATGTTTATATGTATAATATGTGATTATATTACCATTTCATGTACCTTTGCGGGAATCGAGGTCTACACCTAGTTTTGTTGTAATCGTAGATAAAATGGCACATTTTGCATCAAAAAGGAGCAAAAGGAGCTATGGAGTCATTGGAGCTACATTCAGGAACATAAGGAACCCTCCAGGAAGCATAGCCATGGATTAAAGATTCACTTTGGACCAGATTTGAGAGATTTCACATTCAGTTGTGACTCACCTCGGTTGACCACAAATTCACCTCGACCGAGGTGATCCAGAGAAGTCGACTCGACCGAGGCAAACACCTGGGACGCGGCGAGAATATTTTATTCTTGGCTGAGATCTTTTATCTTTGGAAAGAGATCTTATATTTTTGGGCTTGGCTCTTGGAAGGAAGAAGATATACTAGATCATATATTTTACCTATTTTTATGGGAAGAAATCTTTCTAAGATATCTTATCTTTGGAGAGTAATTTTCCTATAAAAAGGGTCGGATTTCCCACAAATCCGACATCCGCTATCACCTCGCTTTACGCCTACTACATCGCTGCGGCCATACTCCAGTTGGGAGATTTGAAGAACCTTTTTGAAGGTTGAAGGAAGATTGAAGTCTATAGCTTTTATAACTTTTGAAGGGTTTTTGTAAGATTATCTTAGATTCCCTTCCTTGTTATCTTGCCTTGTTGGATTTTTATCCAAGGAACGCTTTGTTGTGATATTTGATTCAGTTATTGAAGTCTTTTCATTAAATTCTTCTTGTTCAAATATTCACATTCTTCCCATATACTTGATTAATACTTTCATGATGATGAGTGGCTAATTTCCTTGTGTGATTCTAGGGTGATTGGCTGAAGGTTGTGGGAAAAACAATGATAGAATGATCTTAATCACAGTAGGACCTTGAAAGTTCGAGTCTTTAATCTTAACCCTAAGCATCTCGCTCAGTCGATGAACATCTCGGCCGAGGTGGAATTTGGCTGACCGAGGTGACTTATCTGATCCGAAACTGAGAGTTAAGTGTTAGAGTTTGCCAAATCCTATTCTTATTACACCTTTCCTGATTCAATGCAAGCCTAGAATGAGACTTACCCGGTAATTCCTTAGTTTGTGTACCTAAGATCATAAGTGTAGGTAATAAAGGTTTGTCCTTTATTGGGGTCTGAGTGTGCTTTCATCCCATCTTTGTGAGTTAGCCTGAGACTTACCCGGTAAAGGTTGATTCTATTCCCTTAGATGGTGTGTTAGTTTGAGGTTATAGTTCTTTATCTTAATTCCTTGAGACTTACCCGGTAATAGGAGTTACGGTTTGGGATTAGTGAGTAGTGAGACTTACCCGGTGATCTATTCCACTTTAGTAACACCTTCCCCACGCAAAAACCTCAGCTTTGTCCGCTTATCTTTAGATCTTGAGTTGGAACCACAACTAGATGCTTTAATCCTTAGAATTGCATATTTCCTTTATTGACTTCTATATCATCTTTGATTGTTTTGATCACGTTTTGTGGTTAGTAATTACTAAAGCATAATGTGATTGGACTTTATTTCACTAAGTCCTTGTGATCGACCCTCGGAATTCCTTGCTTTTTACTACGATTGACCCGTACACTGCGGGTTCGCATCCTTGTTTTAAGCTTACGTCTAGGGTTATAAATTTAAAGCTTGCACACACCGTTTGGAGCGAACACTCTCGTTCTTGATCATGACACTCCGTATGCATCTTGGGCCACTCTATTTCGCACCACCCAAAAGCTCATAATGTTCTCAATCATATCGATGAACAAGTTGTCAAACAACAAGACATCGATGATTTGCTTTGGCAATAAATTGACGTTATTGTTCTTCAATGGATATATACAGTACCGTTTTTGTGGACATCTTTCTTCAGAATCTAGATCCCGATGACACCTCTCTTCAAGCATGGAATCGAGTCAAGGACATTTTTCAAGACAACAAGAATACACGTGTCGTGTACCTCGAACATGAGTTTTCTAATTGTAAGCTTTCGGAATTTCCGTCAATTGATGCTTATTGTCAACCACTTTAAGTCTTTGTCGGATCAACTCGGAGGTGTTGGTTCACTGGTATCCGCTAGCCGTCTTGTCCTTCAACTCGTCACTGGATTACCTGCTAAGTATAGTGTTGTCGCAAGCTTTATTCAACATACGGCTCCACTCCCAAGTTTCACGAACGCTCGATCCCAACTACTTCTTGAGGATACCCATCTGGCGGCTCAGGTGGCCTCCGGTGCGTCATCCTCCGCCCTCGCTACAACCGTCAACAATTAGGTTGTCGGCATAAACACGCCAAAACCCCTGTCGCTGACTCCACCTCTTCATCCTCTGCAGATCAATCCAATAGGTCTCGCGGACGTGGGCGTAAATCCAAGGCCCACCAAGCCCACTAGTAAGGACTTGTCTGATTTGCTTTTCGGCCTCCCTTTGGATGGCTACCCATCAGCCAACTGTTACGCTAAGATTGTGACACGCAAAAGTCTTAAATTTATAACTCGATATATTTTTCCTAACTCCTAGCGAACCCACAATGTGTGGGTCGTTTTGTAGTAAGGATAGTATTCTGAGGTCGAACACAAAGACTAAGGTGAAATTGAATCAAATAGTGACTAAGGATAGTGTTGATCTAGGCTAAGAAAAGAGAAAGAAATAAAGAAATGAAGAGCTCAATGTTTTTGGATTGGTTTTGTGGTGATCAATCAAGGATCACAAATCATGCAAGATTAACAAACAACTAAACTAAGAACACCAATAAACAAACACAAGCACGAGATGGATAATCAAAGAGAGAAAGACGGATTCTAGGGGTTGGGAAAATTCCGGTTATGGCATTGGACTCAAGCTCCTAATCATTCCTTGGATAGACTATGGTGTGTTGGGGAAAGGGTGTTTCTCATATAGAACCAATCACCAGATAGGTCTCATGACTCACTAATCCCGCAACTAAGATCCTATTACCGGGTAGGTCTCTAGGAGCCTAGGATTAGGAAATCTACACAAATCGGATTGCTATTTAGGGATCTAACCTCTCCTTACCGGGTAAGTCTTGGGAAGGCAAGCCCTAAACATCAACCCTAGCACACTCAATCCAATAGCGGCTTATGAGGCTCACTACTACATAGAGTTCATCATCTTTGGTACTTAAGATCGGAAATCACCGGGTAGGTCTCTTTCCTTACTTAGATTGCTAGCATTAGGTCAGCCTAGGCTAGTTTAAGCTTAACAAACACTAGGGTTTCAACAATCTAACATCCTAACATGCAGATTTATCATTTAAAGCTCAACAGAAATAAATCACAGTCGGATCCTAAGAACCACGGCCGTGGTCTGGCTAGAACAGACCGTGATTTCTAATAGCACTCAAGTACGAGCAAGTAAGTCATTCAAAGATATATTTAAGTCTATTCTATCATATTCCAAGCCATAACCATCATTTCCTTACCCTAGAAACACATCTATTTAGCCAACAACATACGTCATAAAAATCAAACTCAACAAGCATACATTCATGGCTTCCATTAGCAAGAGAGTAGTATGAAAGAGAAACGAAACAAGTAGGATAAGAAAACCAAGCTGAATAAAAGTCAAGAAGGACTTACAACCCTTCAAAAGAAGGTTCGAATCGTTTCTTACAACCCTAGTAAATGTCTTCAAAAAATCTCACTCAAAACCACTCAAAAACTATGAAAACTATGAAACTAGTGTGCTTCTTCTTCTTCTTCTCCAAATGAGAGTGTTTCTTCCCCTCCAAGAGTAGCTCCAATCCAAAAATGAGAGAATGTGGGAGAGGGTGTGTGTGGAGAGGTGTGTTCAGGTCCTCCTTTAGAATCAGCCTGTAAGAGTACTTATAGCCTTCACCATTTGCAAGAGTCGGTTATGGAGATCGTGGGACAACTGTCCCAGCTGTCCAGAGGGATTCACGGTCCATTCCACGGCCGTGGAATTGCCAAGGACCGTGGTTGGGTGTTTCAGCCTTGTTTTGATCGTTGATCCATGAGTTGGTGCAAGGCATGCACCAACATGGCCCTATGTGTTCTCCGTAGCTCCTAGCTTGCTTCTTAATGAGTCCGGAAGTGTGTCATCGCGAGGAAGGATACTCGAATGTATCGATTAAGCTCCAAAAGCTCCCAAAGTTCCTACAAAACATGCAAAAGTCCGTGTATACATCTATCTCGACAATATTCATGAATTAAGTGCAAATCGTCACGAACTAATGTCAAACTATGCATGAATAGCGGGAAAAACTATCTAAATGGATGCCTAAACTAACGTCATAAATCGTGTTATCAAAAATACCCCATACTTGAGGTCAAAATTGAGTTGGGCATCATCTAGCGTCTTGCTAGCATAATAGATGGCATGTGTAAGCCCATCTTTCCTTTGTCCCAAAACAGCCCCAACGGCTACATCACTCGTGTCACACATGATCTCAAACGGTAAACTCCAATCCGGAGGTTGCATAATAGGGGCGGTGATCAAAGCATTCTTCAACCTACAAAAAGCTTCAAGGCAATCCTTGGAGAAAACAAACTCAACATCTTTCATTAGTAGGTTAGTAAGAGGCTTAGAAAATTTAGAGAAATCTTTAATAAACCTCCGGTAAAAACCGGCATGCCCTAAGAAACTCCTTACCTCCTTCACCGAGGTGGGTGGTGGCAACTTCTCTATTGTTTCTATCTTGGCCCTATCAACCTCAATGCCTCGGTTGGACACCAAGTGTCCCAACACAATGCCTTCACTTACCATGAAGTGGCATTTCTCCCAATTCAAGACAAGATTAGTCTCCTCACATCTCTTTAACACCAAAGACAAGTTAGCTAAACAATCATCAAATGAAGATCCATAAACAGAGAAATCATCCATAAACACTTCCATGATGTTTTCAATATATTTAGAAAAGATAGCCATCATACACCTTTGAAAGGTGACGGGTGTATTACACAACCCAAATGGCATTCTCTTATATGCAAATGTACCCCAAGGACATGTGAATGTAGTTTTCTCTTGGTCATCCGGGTGGATAGGGATTTGGAAGAATCCACTATAGCCATCTAAGTAACAAAAGTGTGAACGTTGAGCTAATCTCTCTAACATTTGGTCAATAAAGGAAAGAGGGAAGTGATCTTTCCTAGAGGCCACATTTAGTTTCCTATAGTCTATACACATCCTCCATCCCGTAAACGTCCTAGTAGGGATTAGTTCATTATTCTCATTAGTCACTACGGTCATCCCACCCTTCTTAGGAACCACCTGCATGGGACTAACCCATTTACTATCCGAAATCGGAAAAATGATTCCCGCATCTAGCAATTTAAGGATCTCTTTCTTCACTACTTCTTTCATGATAGGGTTTAGTCTTCTTTGAGGTTCAATTGAAGGTTTATGATTATCTTCCATTAAAATTTTATGCATACACAAGGAAGGTTTAATGCCAACTAAGTCATCAATGGTATATCCTATACCTCTCCTATGCAATCTCAACTCATGCAACAATCTAGCAAGTTCATCATCATTCAAGCATGCATTAACAATCACCGGATAAGTAGAATTTTCACCAAGAAAAGCATACTTCAAATGAAAGGGGAGGGGTTTGAGTTCAAGTTTAGGAGGACCTTTATCGATTAGAGACGCTCCATACAATCTAGGTTGAGATGATTCCAAAGCCATGGAAGACTCTCCAAGGCTCCTTGAAGCTTGATCAACCACTAAGGCACCTTCTGGAGAAACCACGGGACAAATCACAGCCTCTGCCACAACCACGGCCGTGGAACTTGCTAAGCTTGCATTTTTGAGCATTCCAGAGAGTTCCACGGGACAAATCACGGCCGTGATTCCTGGTGCCATACCGTGGTTCCTACAGTGGTTCAGCATAACTTCGTGCACTTCAAATTCAACACTTGTCTCCTTTTCTAGTGCATCCAAAGCCTTGATTTCTTCATTGCAATCATCCTCAACTCCTTCCTCCATCAAACATAAGCTAAGAACCTTCTCCAAGGGGTCCTTGATCAAGATCGAGCTCACAACTTCTCTACGTTCCTCTTGCTCGACAATGTTAAACACATCTTCACCAAGGGCTGGCCCCTTCATCATTGTGGATAGCTTGAACTTAATATTCTCCTCTCCTATGTTGAAGGAGAGGATTCCATTCTTACAATCTACCAAGCATCCGGATGTAGCTAAGAAAGGCCTTCCTAAGATGATAGGAACCGGATAGTCCGCCGGGATGTCCAAAACAACGAAGTCTATTGGCACCTAGAACTTCCCGAGTTGCACCGGTATATCCTCCAAGATTCCAACGGGGTGGGTTATTAAACGGTCCGCCATGTAAAGGGTCATCTTGACCGGCTTTGGCTCTCCTAGCCCAACCTTGTTGCAAAGTGCAAGCGGGATGATGCTTACACTTGCTCCAAGATCACATAGGGCTTCATACTTCACTTCTCCAACCCCAATCAATACACAAAAAGATCCCGGATCTCTTAGCTTAGGAGGCATCTCCTCCTTCATAGTTTGGATTAACTCCGAAGATCTCTTTGTCATTCTCACTTCTCCATACTCCTCCAACTTCCTTTTGTTGGAGAGTATCTCCTTCAAGAATTTTCCGTAGGCCGGCATACCTAAAATAGCATCCATGAACGGAATGTTAATATGCAATTTAGACATAAGTTCACAAGGAATTTACCGAAGTGTTTGTCCAAATGAGCTCTTGCTCGTGATTGTGGGAACGGTAGTGGTGGCTTGTATGGAGGCGGTGCCACATATGTTGGCTCATCATCTTTGCTCTTGCCTCCATCTTCTTGCAATGGCTCTTCTTCCACCACTACTTGCTTTCCCTTAGCATTCTCCTTGGGCAAAGGGTCCTTCATGCTCAGCCCACTCCTTGTTGTGATGGCCAACACTTGGCCTCTTGGGTTATCTTCGGTTCTTCCAGGAAGCTTTCCCGGATCTCTATGATCTTCACCCGCCTTTTGGAACACTTGTGCTTCTAGCACCTTTTGAGCTTTAGAAATGGAAGTCACCGTGCTCTCAAGACTACTCAACCTTCCAAGCAATTTCTCAAACATCATCTCGGTTCTATCCTTTGGAGGTTGAGTAAATCCGGGTAAAGGTTCTCGTGAAGCCATAGGTGGTGGAGCTGCGCTTGTAGAAGCGGGAGGGTTCAAGGCACCATCCGGGTTAAAATAGGAAAACCTGGGATGGTAGTAGTTAGGCCAATAATTGTTGAATTGCCAGTTGTTGTTGAAGTTCCTAGGGCCTTGATAGTTGTTGAAGTTTCCCCTTCCCATGTAGTTCACATCTTCCTCCTTGGAAGACAAGTTTGCTTGCACTTGCACTTGAGGGCTTGCTTGATTCTTCAAAGTTGTAGCATACAACTCCCTCAAAGACTTAAGCTCATTGTTTATTGCATCAAGCTTGAAATTACTCATGGTGACTTCACTCACCTCATATGCTCCCGGTTTCCTCCCATCACTCTTTCTATGGGAGTACTTTTCTATCACTAAAGCTTGTTTCTCTACAAACTCCCAAGCCTCATCCACATTCTTTTCCATGAATGTTCCACCGGAAAGCGATTGAAGCTTGAATTGGCTATCCTCATCAAGCCCCTTGAAGTAGATCTCCAATAGCTCTATCTTCAGTATACCCTCACCAAGACTTGAATAGGTTCTCTCTATCCTTCATCACGAAGGCATTGATCTTCCCTCTTAGATCGGTAGTCATGGAAGGTGGGAAGAACTTAGTCAAGAACTCGGTTGTCATCTCCTCCCAAGTACTCACACGTCCTAGTGGAATCGATTGGTACCAAGCCAAGGCTTTATCCTTAAGAGAGAAGGAAAAATCCCTAAGCTTATGGTTGTTGTTCTCCCAATCTAGGCGGTCTTAGAGTCTCCATCAAGATCTCATAGTTCATCAAGTGTTGATGAGGAGACTCTCCTTCCATCCCTCCAAATTGATTATGCCGGATCATTTGTAGAACTTGAGGGCGGAGCTCGTAATGATGGGCTGTGGGATCTCCTAAGTTCACACCCGGACGGTGTGCTCTTTGAGCTGGATCCATACGTTGCCCTAACGTTTGTGGCTCCTCAATAGCAATGGGCATAACCCGAACATTAACCGCCGGCTGCGGTGGTGGTGGAGGTGGAGGTTGTTGACGATCAAGATCTCTTTGCACAAGAGCTTGCCTAATCTCTTCAATCTCCCTCCTAATTGCTTCTTCCCTCTCATTGGCAAGTCTCCTCTCATTTTCCAAGGCTTTATCCTTTAGTCTAATTTTCTCTAAGGCTTCATCTAACTCAGCTTGAAGATCCCTTGCGGCCATCTCCTTCTCCTTTCTAATGCTCTTAGATCTAGCTTTAAGGGTTTTCTCAAGTTCGGGATCGAATGGAGCTAAATCCTTGCCACGAAATCTTTGCATACACCTAAAGAGTGAGAGATGTCCTGAAAAATCAAAGACATAAACCAAACGAGATCAAAAGCAACAAGAAAGACCTACACTATAAACAATCACAAAAATGACTCAATCTAGACCTAGTCCCCGGCAACGGCGCCAAAAACTTGTTACGCTAAGATTGTGACACGCAAAAGTTTTAAATTTATAAATCGATATATTTTTCCTAACTCCTAGTGAACCCACAATGTATGGGTCGTTTTGTAGTAAAGATAGTATTCCGAGGTCGAACATAAAGACTAAGGTGAAATTGAATCAAATAGTGACTAAGGATAGTGTTGATCTAGGCTAAGAAAAGAGAAAGAAATAAAGAAATGAAGAGCTCAATGTTTTTGGATTGGTTTTGTGGTGATCAATCAAGGATCACAAATCATGCAAGATTAACAAACAACTAAACTAAGAACACCAATAAACAAACACAAACACGAGATGGATAATCAAAGAGAGAAAGACGGATTCTAGGGGTTGGGAATTCCGGTTATGGCATTGGACTCAAGCTCCTAATCATTCCTTGGATAGACTATGGTGTGTTGGGGAAAGGGTGTGTCTCATATAGAACCAATCACCGGATAGGTCTCATGATTCATTAATCCCGCAACTAAGATCCTATTACCGGGTAGGTCTCTAGGAGCCTAGGATTGGGAAATCTACACAAACCGGATTGCTATTTAGGGATCTAACCTCTCCTTACCGGGTAAGTCTCGGGAAGGCAAGACCTAAACATCAACCCTAGCACACTCAATCCAATAGCGGCTTATGAGGCTCACTACTACTTGGAGTTCATCATCTTTGGTACTTAAGATCGGAAATCTCCGGGTAGGTCTCTTTCCTCACTTAGATTGCTAGCATTAGGTCACCCTAGGCTAGTTTAAGCTTAACAAATACTAGGGTTTCAACAATCTAACATCCTAACATGCAAATTTATCATTTAAAGCTCAACAAAAACAAATCACGGTAGGATCCTAAGAACCACGGCCGTGGTTTGGCTAGAACAGACCGTGATTTCTAACAGCACTCAAGTACGAGCAAGAAAGTCATCCAAAGATACATTTAAGTGTATTCTATCATAGTCCAAGCCATAATCATCATTTCCTTACCCTAGAATCGCATCTATTTAGCCAACAACATGCATCATAAAAATCAAACTTAACAAGCATACATTCATGGCTTCCATTAGCAAGAGAGTCGTATGAAAGAGAAACAAAACAAGTAGGATAAGAAAACCAAGCTGAATAAAAGTCAAGAAGGACTTAAACCCCTTCAAAAGAAGGTTCAAATCATTTCTTACAACCCTAGAAAATGTCTTCAACAAATCTCACTCAAAACCACTCAAAAACTATAAAAACTATGAAACTAGTGTGCTTCTTCTTCTTCTCCAAATGAGAGTGTTTCTTCCCCTCCAAGAGTAGCTCCAATCCAAAAATGAGAGAATGTGGGAGAGGGTGTGTGTGAAGAGGTGTGTTCAGGTCCTCCTTTAGAATAAGCCTGTAAGAGTACTTATAGCCTTCACCATTTGCAAGAGTCGGTTATGGAGATCGTGGGACAGCTGTCCCAGCTGTCCAGAGGGAATCACGGTCCATTCCACGGCCGTGGAAGTGCCAGGGACCGTGGTTTGGTGTTTCAGCCTTCTTTTGATCGTTGATCTATGAGTTGGTGCAAGGCATGCACCAACATGGCCCTATGTGTTCTCCTTAGCTTCTAGCTTGCTTCTTAATGAGTCCGGAAGTGTGTCATCACGAGGAAGGATACTCGAATGTATCGATTAAGCTCCAAAAGCTCCCAAAATACCTATAAAACATGCAAAAGTCCGTGTAGACGTCTATCTCGACAACATTCATGAATTAAGTGCAAATCGTCACGAACTAATGTCAAACTATGCATGAATAGTGGGAAAAACTATCTAAATGGATGCCTAAACTAACGTCATAAATTGCGTTATCACCAACCTCTCATATTAGGCCTTCTTTTCATATTGGTGCCCCTTGGTTTCTGGCTTCAAACCCATCCGGGCCACAACAGCCCCAATCTCTCCATATCCAACTATCCAACAGTCTCTCCTTGGGCTTGTACCGCAACACGCCACTCCACAGACCCATTACCACACTGCCGAATTTCAGCTCTGTTCGCTCAAAAGTGTGCGTCACTAAGCCTTAAATTTATAAAATCTGAAATTAAGCAAGCGAACCCGGAGTGTACGGATCGTTATAGTAAAGCAAGAATTCCAGAGTCGAACTCAGGGATTTGGGGGATCAAATTTAGTTCGTAAAATCGTCTGGTAAGTAAATAAGCTTTTGTAAAGATTAATGGGAAAACAACAATTCTAAAGATTCAGGTATCTAATTGTGGCAATCGATTCAAGATGTTCTAAAAATATAAGGACATAGTTAGGATTGCAAAGGTATAGATCTAAGATAGGGTGTTGGACGGTGAAGTTCCAAACCCATATATCTTACTCAAAGACTCTCTCAATAAAGGATGTTGAGTCTCGTTATAAAGAGGATCTAAGGACAAGATAAAACTCTCAAATACCCATGCCCAAACCTAAGGGAATCAAAGATAAGCCAAACATGTTATGGTTGTGACACTCGTAACCTAAGTAGAGGGTGTTCAGTTCTACTACTACCTAGAAAAGGTAAGCCAAGGCTAGGTTAGGGCCAATCATTAACTTTGGATCAAAGCAAAAGCAAAACACGTAAAACAGGGAAAACCACGGTCATATCTTGAGGAACCACGGCCGTGGAACTCAAGAATAGGCTGTGGAAAGGTATGACGGCGAGGTTTCTCGCAACTCTCAAGGTTCAATCTATTTTGGTTCAATCTATCATCATCTATGCCATAACTATCAACCCTTCACCTTTGAATCGCTTAAGGGTTTTAGCCAGCAATCATTGTCATTATATCAATAATCAAGTTTAGAAGGGAGAAAAGATAGAACTTTGAAAACTCAATAATGAATGCAAAACGAATCTCAAATAATTCAAAATCTGTGCTTGTGTTCAATGAATACATATAGAATCATAAATCTCTCACAAATCTTGAAGTACAAGAAGAACGGGATGTTAATCCGCCTTCAAAGTGTAAGCCTAAGATCTTCTAACTCCGAAATAGGAAAGTGCGTCTTTCCTCAAATCTTCCTGCAAACCTTCAATCCCAAATCTCCTCTTACGATGTGTAAGTGAAGATCCAAATGCGTAATCTTGTGAATGGTCCAGCCTGTAGCGAGCGTCCCCTCTTCTCCTTTACTCCAGCCTTCTTATAGGAAAAACTAGGGTTACGAAAGGGCCCGTAACGAGTGCTGACGTGGCAAAAGTGCCACGTGGCAGTCGTTGGAAAACCACGGTCATGTCAGATTTCCACGGCTGTGGAATTGACCATGGGTGATTACGACATGGCTTTCCACACCCTTAATTAAATTAATTACCAAAACCGCAGCCGTGGTTTTATGTACTTGGCCATGGAAATCCTAAAATTGGCGTGCAATCCTTTGTTCTCCAAAGCTTTCCAATTATGCTCCTTCCTTAGCTGCTCCAATGCATCCCCTTGATGTCTAGCATGATCGATCACGCCCACATGCTCCATTTATGCTCCAATCCAAGCCTTTATTCACCTATAATCGCAACAAAGCTTGTGTAGATCTCCATGCCAACATAATAGGTGAATGTGCTCATATATGCTTCAAACTCATATCCATGTACACAAAAGAAGGGGAAAATCTACCTAAATATGTTCTTAAACTAAGGCCATATTTCATGCTATCAAAATACCCCATACTTATCTATTGATTGTCTCCAAGCAAGTTTTTCAAAATCTAGAACACAAGGTAGGATGAAATATGAACTGAAAACAAGGGAAAAATAAATCTTTTTGGTATTGTGCTTCTATTCAATAGATCTCTCTCAAATCTTGTTTCATGTTTCCTTGAAAACCTCTATGCATACAAAATGAATCATGTCATGCAAAAGAAACATCATACATCGCAAAAGCTCCAAGACAAACATCATAACCCAAAGTAATGTCAAAATCAATCATGTGGAAATCCGATTTAGATCACTAAGTCAAACAACAACGCAAAGATCTTAAGGTCTTTAAAGCAAAGGTCAAGAAACGTGAATGGGTATGACTTTTGTAAGGTAATGTGGTGCAATATCCGGGAAAAAGGAACTACACAACACAAGCAAGAAGAACATTGCTTCCCAAACATGTTTTGCATGCAAATTTTCTTTTGTTTACTTTACTTTTTGGAAATATGAACAACGGTGTACATAAAGCAAAGCCTAGTAAATCAGTTATTCTCAAGTTTTTCGAGATGCTTCAAACCTTTGGTACACATACCATATCCCGTTAGGACTATCGTTCATCTGGGCTTTGGCAAGACGCAAACACCCGGTTATGTGAAAGGTGCCGAGTTACTCATCCTCATGTTCGATGTCCCCAAACTTATTTTTCTATACTTTGAATTAACACTTTCCAAGGCCATCCCACATCAACTATGCCATACATTACACACTCCCTAATTCCCGGATAGGTAACGGAGGCAAAAATTTATTGAGGAGCTAAATGGATTAAGAAGAAGCAAGAAAACTCGATGTGCCTTAATCATTTCAAAAAGAAGTGCAAAAACTTGTAATGCGATTTCAACTTTCATCCCTCAACATGATTTAAACAAAAATTTTTACATTATGAAACTTGCAAGAAGGTCAAACAATATACTCAACTTCTCCATAATTCACAACTCATCTCAAGCATATAAATGTCATCAAAAATTCAATCCACAAGAAATATTACCATTGAAGTCTTTTCCAATCCTAGAAGCACAATATTTTTCAAAATTTTTCAAATTTTTATGGGTTTTTCAAAGCTTAAAAATGCAAGACAAATAAGAAACGTGTGGCAAGAAATAAAAGTGCAAATGTTCATGGATAAGAAACGAAGCATAATGTCAAGTTATTACAACACAATGAGAATCTTAATCCACCCCATACTTGAATTAAACATTGTCCCTAATGTCCGATAAAAGAAAAAGGAAAAAAAAACTAAGAAACTCACATAGTCTATGGAGCAACTCAAACAAACCAACTCATCACATGGGCGGCGGTGGTGGAAATGGGAAGAAGTTCGGGTCGTATGGACGCCCAAACTGCTGCCTGTAGACATCTCCAAGAATCCTTGCATTGTCTCGGCGCTCCTCCTCAGCTGCATCAAAATGGAGATCAAGTGCCTTCATCCAATCCTCAAGTCCAGTGACCCATCCAGGCTGCTGATCCATCCACGCCGGCCTCTGTGCCATCCACTCTGGCGGAGCTCCCATCTAAGCTTGCGGCACATCCATCCATGTCGGTCTCTCACTAACGCTCGCACACCAGAAAGAAGAGGAAACAGAAGGTCGTTGCTGACAAGTAGACCTCCTAGGTTGCTCTTGGAAGTCCGCCAGCTGATCCGGAAAACCTCAAAAATACTACTCAACAGGTGCAGCATCTGGGTACTCATCTCCGCCCATCTCCTGATCACCCTCCTCTTCAGCTGTTGTAGGCTCATCCTCATAATAATAGATAGGAGGTCCAAGGAGATTATCATGCATCGGGATAAAAGTTGCTTTCCAATTCTGCCGGTCGCGGATGGTGTAATCAACGCTCCAAGGAATGCCCCGTCCTCCCTTGCCTTCCCAAGGCATGGAGACGTATGAAGGACCTCGGTGGCGGGGAATCAATAGCCTGTGAGTCATAAAACCTTGAAGCCCTAGAGGCCTCGTAGATGCCGCTAACTCATAAGCTGAAAAGTCAATCCCCAACTGTCATGCAACGGGTAGCAACAAGCATGGTGGCGCAATCCGGAGTGATACCGGTCGTCATGTAGTAGAGAATATAAAGCTCATCAACCTTGAGCTTTTGTGGGGTTTTGGATCTAAGAAATAAGCACTCAGATAGGATCCTATGAGCTATCTTAAAAGGATAAGTTGTAAATCAACTTAGCCTTTGAATCTGCGGGCTGCCAACGATCCTCGGAACCCTCCACCATAGTTATCTCTTCCCAAAACTTGCGAGAGTGCTCCTAGGAAATGTCCCATTATAAGTTTCCCCAAAATCAAACAAAGTTCCAAACTGAACTATGGATAAGTGGTGGGGGCGGTTCATCAAACGGAAAAGAAACCGTGCGATTCACGGCACTATGATCAAACGAACTCAAGAACTCCATAGTTATCTCCTCATATGCATCCTCCCTAATGTCCACGAATGTGGTAAGTCCAGCCCTAGCAATCATCATCCTAAGGTCATCTACAACATGTAGATCCTCAAATTCTTCAAGGACAATGTACCTAGGGGCTATAACGTTGCATTTTTGGATTTTTAAATAGTCTTTTTAAAAATCTAAAAACGCAACGTTATAGCCATTCACCTTGAAACTTCCACACTTTTCACCCATACTTCAACTGCACCATGGGGAAAAACGTGCTTAATAACATAAGGTCCTGCCCAACGAGATTTAATCTTACCTAGAAAGAGTCGAAGTCTCAAATTGAAAAGACGAACAAAGTCTCCTTCTTTGAAGTCCTTCGGAATGATGTGCTTATCATGCCAACACTTCGCTCTCTCCTTGTAAATCTTGGCGTTCTCATATGCATTCAAGCGGAGTTCTTCTAACTCATTGAGGTCCAAGAGACGTTTCTCTCCTGCTTCCTTAGTGCCAAAGTTTAATCACTTGATAGCCCAATACGCCTTGTGTTCCAACTCCACCGGAAGATGATAAGATTTCCCATACACAAAATTGTATGGTGTTGTGCCAATGGGAGTCTTGTATGCCGTTCTATATGCCCATAGTTCGTCATCTAGCTTTAACGCCCAATTCTTCCTTGTTCTAGAGACAATTTACTCTAGAATTCCCTTGATTTCTCTATTGAAAATCTCCACTTGCCCACTTGTTTGCGGATGGTAAGGGGTGGCGATCTTGTGAGTCACCCCTTACTTAGCTAGTATTGCCTCAAATCGACGGGCAATGAAGTGTGATCCTCCGTCAGTAATGATGGTTCGAGGTGTCCCAAACCTTGGGAAAATAGTTCAATTAAAGAACTTTACAACCACCATCGCATCATTAGTTGGAGAAGCAATATCCTCAACCCATCTTGAAACGTAATCTACAGCTAGAAGTATGTATTGATTACCACAAGATGATGGGAATGGTCCCATGAAGTCAACTCCCCAAACGTCAAAGATCTCCACTTCTTGGATGTTGTTTAGAGGCATTTCATTCCTCCTAGGTATGTTCCTTGTTCTTTGACAAACATCGCGACAAGCAACAAAGGTTTGCACATCCTTAAATAATGTAGGCCAAAAGAATCCGGATTGCAATACCTTACCACAAGTCTTTTGAGAACTAGCATGTCCTCCACAAGGAAGAGAATGACAATGATGAATGACACTTTGTATTTCGTCTTCAGATACACATCTTCTAATGATGCCATATGGACCTCTCTTGAAGAGTAGAGGTTAATTCCAATAGTATTGGCGGACATCCTTAAAGAACTTCTTCCTTTGAGCATAAGATAGTCCGAGAGGTATTTCTTGACAAACAAAATAATTTACAAAATCAGCATACCAAGGTTCGTTATCTCTAGAAATATGATCAAGACACTCTTCCATTAGATGCAATTGTTCGTCCGGGAAAGAGTCATCAATAGAAAGGTCATCATGGGTGACATGTGGTAGACAACTCAAGTGATCCGCAACTGAATTTTTGGATCCTTTCTTGTCAAGAATCTCAAGATCGAACTCTTGAAGGAGAAGAATCCATCTAATCAACCTTGATTTTGTATCTTTCTTGACAAGCAAATACCGAATGGCTGAAGGATCCGTGTATACAATCACCTTCGCTCCTACAAGATAAGAACAAAACTTCTCAAATGCATACACAATAGCAAGTAATTCCTTATCCATTGTGACTTAGTTGAGTTGAGCTTAATCTAGCGTTTTACTAGCATAATAGATGGCATGAGTGCACCCATCTTTCTTTTGTCCAAGCACCGCTCCCACTGCTACGTCACTTGCATCGCACATGATCTCAAATGGAGGACTCCAATCTGGAGGTTGAATTATTGGGGCTGAGATTAAGGCTTCTTTGATCCTGTAGAAAGCATCTAAACACTCTTTTGAATATTCAAAAACTGCATCCTTCATCAATAGATTATTCAACAGTTTAGAAATTTTCGAAAAATCCTTAATGAACCTCCTATAGAATCCAACACGTCCTAGAAACTTCTAATCCCCTTCACCGAAGATGGAGGAGGAAGCCTTTCTATTATTTCGATCTTAGCCTTATCAACCTCTATTCCTCTATTAGAGATCAAGTTTCCTAATACTATGCCCTCATTAACCATAAAATGACACTTCTCCCAATTTAGAACTAGGTTAGTGTCTTCACATCTTTGTAGAACTAGAGATAGGTTAGCAAGACAATTATCGAATGAGGAACCATAAACAGAAAAATCATCCATAAAAACCTCCATGATTTCCTCAATGTACTCCGAAAAGATGGCCATCATACACCTTTGAAAGGTGGCTGGAGCGTTGCACAATCCGAATGGCATCCTCCTATAAGCTAATATACCCCATGGGCACGTGAATGTGGTCTTCTCTTGATCGTCTGGATGGATCGGAATCTAAAAGAAGCCACTATAACCATCAAGATAGCAAAAATAGGAATGTTGTGCTAACCTCTCAAGCATTTGATCAATGAAGGGTAGCGGGAAGTGATCCTTCCTCGTCGCAATATTCAGTTTGTGATGGTCTATACACATTCTCCATCCCGTCACTATTCTTGTTGGAATGAATTCGTTGTTCTTGTTAGTCACAACGGTCATTCTTCCCTTCTTTGGCACAACATGAACGGGGCTCACCCATTTGCTATCGGAAATAGGGATTATAATTCCTGCAACTACCTCTTTCGTGATCGGATTTAACCGTCTTTGAGGTTCACATGAAGGCCTATGGTTATCCTCCATTAGTATCTTATGCACACATAGTGATGGCTTAATCCCTACAAGATCCTCTATAGTGTAACCTAAGGTTTTCCTATGTTTCTTCAGGACAATCATAAGCCTATCATGTTCATCTTCACTTAAACTAGAACTAACTATAAGGGAAAACGTTGAGTTAGATCCAAGAAAAGCGTACCTTAGATGTGCGGGAAGAGGCTTCAATTCCAAAGTTGTAGATGCCTTTGGTGTGTTGTGAGGGGAAACGTTAAGTTCTTGCAATCAACCACGCAGCCGGAAGTTGCAAGAAAAGTTCTCCCAAGTATGATTGGGACCGGACAATCAGCAGGAATGTCAACCACAACAAAGTCTATAGGAACATAGAAATTGCCAAGCTTAACTGGGACGTCTTCAATGATACCAACGGGTTGAGTAATGGATCGATCCGCCATGTACAACGTCATCTTCACCGGTTTAGGTTCACCTAAACCAAACTTCTCACACAAAGCAAGTGGAATGATGCTCACTATTCGCCTCAAAGTGTGCGTCACAAAGTCTTAAATTTATATCTAGAACTTATGCAAAAGCGAACCCGCAGTGTACGGATCGACGTAGTAATACAAGAAATTTCAAAGTCGAACTTAGGGATTTGGTGAGAATAAAATCAGTTCACAAATCGTCGAGCAAGTAAAATATAGAAGCTTTGCAAGTAATATTAGGAAAACAACAATTCTAAAGATCCAGGTATCCAATTGTGGAATTCGATTCAAGATATTCTATAGATGTAAGAGTCGGGATTGCAAAGGTATATCTAATGTAAGGTTATGTACGGGGAAGTTCCAAAACCCTATATATCTTACCTAAAGGGCCTCTTTATAAAGGTTGTTTGTTGAGGCTGCAGTATAGAAAGGATCAAAGGATAAGAATTACTCTCAAATACCCATGCCCAAATCCAAGGGAATCAAAGATAAACCAAAACGTTTAAGGTTGTGACACTCGAAACCGAAATAGAGGATGTTGAGTCTCACTACTACCTAGAAAAGGCAAGCCAAGGCTAGTGTAAGGCAAATCTCTAACTTTGGATCAAAGCAAAAGCAAAGGATGTACGACAGAGAAAGCCACGGCTGGATCTTGAGGAACCACGGCCGTGTAACTCAAGAACAGGCCGTGAAAAAGGTTGTCGACGAAGTTTCTCGCAACTCTCAGGGGCCAATATATTTTGGTTCAATCTATCATTATCTAAGCCACACTTATCAACCCTTCACCTTAGAATCGCTAAAGGGTTTTAGCCAATAACCATCATCATTGAATCAATAATCAAGTTTAAAAGAGAAAAAGACAAAAATCTCGAAAACTCAATAATAGTCAAATAATCAATCTCAAATCCAAACAACAAATGTATGTGTTTAATGAATGCGGAAAAGGGAACATAAATCCTCACAACAATCTCGAGGAACAATAGAAAACGGGATGTCAATCCGTCTCCAAATGTAAACCCTAAGATAATTTCTAAGTACGCAATCTCCAAATTGCGTCCTTCTCGGGATCTTCCCTGTACGCTATGTAATCTTCCTAAGCAATGATCCGAATATCTCTCTCTTCAGGGTGTAAGAAGCCGTCCTCATTTTCTCCCTCCTTCAGCCTTCTTATAGGGAATAATAGGGTTACGAGAAATCCCGATAACTATTGCTGACGTGGAAAATATGACACGTGGCAACGTCATGAAAATCATGGTCTAGTGTAGCATTCCACAGCCGTGGTTTAGGGCATGGAACTCTTTGTTGCTCTTCGACATCACTTTTCACGATCTCAATGTATAAACCACGGTCGTGGTTCTCTTGGTTTGGCGGTGGAAACTCAAAAGCCTTTGTGAAAGCCTTTGTTTCGTAAATTTCTCTAATCATGCTCCTTCCTTAGCCTCTCCAATGCATCTTCTTGACATCTAGCCTGATCAAATACTCCTATCCCTTCGCATATGCTCCAATTCAAGCCTTTATTCACCTATAAACATAACAAAGCTTGTGTAGATCTCTATATCGACAAAATAGGCGAATGTGCTCATAAATGCTTCAAACTCATATCCATGTACACATCTAAAAGGGAAAAACAATCAAAACAAATGCCTAAAATATAGTCATATTTCATGCTATCAAAATACCCCATACTTGTCGCTTGCTTGACCCCAAGCAAGGTTTTCAAAAGCTTAGAACATAAGGTAGAATGAAATGTGAATGCAAAACAAAACAAAAACAATCTTTTCGGTAATGTGCTTCTAATCAATAGATCATCCTCAAATCTTGCTTCATGCCTCCTTGAAAAATGTTCATATACATAAATCAAAATATGTAAAGCAAAGGAAACATCATAAAATGCATAAACTTCAAGACAAACATCATAACCTTTAAGCAAAGTCAAAATAAAACATGTGAAACTTCAATTTAGATCACCAAGTCAAACAACATTCTTATGATCTCAAGGACTTTCAAGTAAGGTCAAGAATATGAAAAGGTGGGAAACTTGTAAAGGAATGTGGTGTATGGATCCGGGAAAAAGGAACAACACAAACTCTTTTATTTTCACCATTTGAACTAGCCACCAATTTAGAGTTTTGCTCTTTACTTTTTGCACAAAATTTTTCGACTTTACTTCTGAAAATATGGACAGCGGTGCACAAAAACCGAAGCCTAGGAGATTGGCGTTTCTCAATTTCGAGATGCCTCAAACCCTTGATGCACATACCATAATCCGCTAGTAATATCGCTTAATCTGACTTTGGCAAGAGACAAACACCCGGCTATGTGAATGGTGCCGAGTTACTCATCATCATGATTGACTTCCCCAAACCTATTTTCTATACTTTGAATTCAAACAATTGCTTTCATGGCCCTTCCACATCAAACATGCCAAAATGAACTCTTCCTAAATCCCGGATAGGTAAAGGAGGCAAATATTTTCATTGAGGGGCTAAATGATCAAAGAAAGAAGCAAGAAAATTGAGGTGCCTTAATCATTTCATAAAGAAATGTAAGAACTTATATTGTGATTTCAACCTTCATTCCTCAATATGATTTAGATAAAACTTTCACATTATGAAATTGCAAGAATGGTTAAACAACATACTCAATTTCTTCACAATTCGTAATTCAATTCAAGCATACAAATGTCATTAAAAACTTATTCCACAAGTAGATTCATCATAGAAATCATCTCCAATCTTAGAAGCACAATAGTTTTCAAAAATTTCAAATTTTTTATGGGTTTTTCAAAGCTTTTCAATGCAATGTACTATAGAAACGTGTGACAATAAAAGAAAGATGCAAGTGTTCATGGAATTAAAGCAAAGCAAGTGTATCGAGTTATTACAAACGAGAGTCACACCCCACCCCATACTTAACATACACATTGTCCTTAATGTTTAACAAAATAAAGAAAAGAAAAGAAACAAAGAAAACTCACTAAGGTGGTGGAGTAGCTCGAAACATCCATCATTAATCACTGCGGAGGAGGTGGTGGTGGGTATGGAAAGAAGTCGGAGCTGAAAGGTCGCCCAAACTGCTGGCGATAGACGTCACGGAGGATCCTTGCGTTCTCTTGCCTCTCTACATCATCCTGCTGTTGGTGAGCCTCTATGTCGTCCACCCTCCTAGAAAGATCACCTGCCCATGCCGGCTGCTGTCCATACTAAGAAGGAGGTTGTTGTGCCCATGCCGGTGGCTGCTGAGTCCAAGGTGGAGGAGCTCCCATCCAATCCGGCTGCTGGCTGTACCAATTTGACGCTCTGTCCATCCATGTGGGGTGCTCACTAACACTAGCTCGGCGGGAAGAGGAAGAAGCGGAAGGTCTCGGTTGGTAGGTGGACCTGCTAGTTGGCTCCGGGAATGATCCAAAGTCCTGCTCATCCCCTCCTGCATCCGGATAGTCTCCTCCTCCCATCTCCTCATCCTCATCAACTACAGTTGCATCTGGAACCTCATCGGGAACATAAGGAGGAGCTACTAACCTGTTAGTATGCATCGGAACAAAGGTCTCCTTCCAGTTATGGCAGCCAAGCATAAGAGAGTACTCTGGGAGCCATGGAATGCCTCTACCACCTCTTTCCTCCCAAGGCATGGCTGCGGTAGGTGGACCACGGTGGTGAGGGAAGATAAGTCCTCTAGTCATAAGGCCATTGAGACCCAAAGGTCTCGCAGCTACTCTCGTACAAGCCCCGAAAGACAACCGCAACCGGCTTGGTCTAGACAAAGTCCCCGGCAATGGCGCCAAAAACTTGTTCGCTCCAAATGGTGTGTGCAAGCTTTAAATTTATAACCCAAGACGTTTGCTAAAAACAAGGATGCGAATCCGCAGTGTACGGGTCAATCGTAGTAAAAGCAAGATATTCCGGGGTGTCGATCTCAGGGACTTAGGTGAAACCTAAGCAAGTATAGGTAGTCTATGTAATTACTAACTACAAAAGCGATTAAACAATCAAAGATGATAAAAAGTCAATTAAAGGAATATGCAATTCTAGGGATTAAAGCATCTAGTTGTGGTTCCAACTCAAGATCTAAAGATAAGCGGACAAAGCTGAGATTTTGCAAAGGGAAGGTGTTTCTAAAGTGGAATAGATCACCGGGTAAGTCTCACTACTCACTAATCCCAATACCGAAACTCCTATTACCGGGTAAGTCTCAAGGAATTAAGGAAAAGAACTATAACCTCAAACCAACACACCACCTAAGGGAATAGAATCAACCTTTACCAGGTAAGTCTCAGGCTAACTCACAAAGATGGAATGAAAGCACACTCAAACCACAATAAAGGATAAACCTTTATTACCTACACTTATGATCTTGGGTAAACAAACAAAGGAATTACCGGGTAAGTCTCATCCTAGGCTTGCATTGAACCAGTAAAGGTGTAATAAGAATAGGATTTGGCAAACTTTAACACTTAACTCTCAATTTCGGATCAGAAAGGTCACCTCAGTCAGACGAATTCGACCCCGGCCGAGATGTTCATCGACTGAACGAGATGATCTAGGGTTAAGGATAAAGACTCGAGCTTTCAGGGTCCTACTGGAATTTAAGATTATTCTATCATTGTTTTTCCCACAACCTTCAGCCAATCACCCTAGAATCACACAAAGAAATTAGCCAATCATCATCATCAAAGCAATAATCAAATATAAGGGAAGAAAGTGAATAATTGAACACAAAAACCTTAAGAACAAGGCTTCAATAACTGAATCAATTATCAAACAAACAAGCGTTCCTTGGATCACAATCCAATAAGACAATCAACAAGAAGGGAATATAAGAGAATCTTGCAAAACCCTTCACAAAAGCTATAAAAGCTATCAACTTCCTTCCTTCAACCTTCCAAAAATCCTTCCCATTTGCTGGATGCTCTAAGCATGTATAAGCATGGTTGAACTTGTGGAAAATCCAACCCTTTATATAGGAAAACTACCCTCCAAAGTTAAAATATCTTGAAAAGATATTTTCCTAATAAAATATATCTATCTCTCATAAATAAATCCCTAAAATATATGATCTTCCTTCCAGAAATCCAGCCTAAAAATATAAGATCCTTCCTTCCAAAAATAAAAGATCTCACCCAAGAATAAAATATATCTCGCCGCGTCCAAGGTGTTCGCCTCGGTCGGGACGATCCTCTGGATCACCTCGGTCGAGATGGTACTGTAGCTGACCGAGGTGGCTCTAAACTGAATGTGAAATCTCTCAAATCTGGTCCAAAGTAAATCTTTAATCCATTTCCATGCTTCCTGGATTCTTCCTTAAGTTCCTGAATGTAGCTCCAATGACTCCTTCGCTCCTTTAGCTCGTTTTTGATGCAAAACGTGCCATTTTACCTACGATTACAACGAAACTTGGTGTAGACCTCGATTCCCACAAAGGTAGATGAAACGACAATATAATCACATAATATACATTCAAACATGCAGATTATTGAAGATAAAACGTCTAAACAGGTCCCAAAATATAGACTATAATTCATGCTATCAAAATACCCCATACTTAGCCCTTACTTGTCCCCAAGCAAGTTCCAAATCTTAGATAAAGGATAGAATGTATTATAAGTCATAAAGATCAATGAAAAAGTCTTTCAAAACATTTTAGTGGTGTGCTCCACTCATAGATCGCTCTAAGAGAATTGCTTCCTGGAATTTAAAATCAAAACATGATCAAAACATTTTATAAATATAAGAAAATTGTTCATCTTTGCATAAAATAATAGAAAGCATAATAAATCATTATTATCGAAATTAATCATGCATAATCCAGTTTAAACCACCAAGTCAATCAACAAGCTCGAGGTCTCAAGGGCTTTTTAAGAGAAGGTCAAGAAACGTGTGAGGGTGGGATGTATATAGGGAATGTGGTGCTAGAATCCGGGAAAAGGATCTTTACTTCACTTCCTTTGAACTTCAACATCTTCCACCAATAAGCTTTGCTTATTTATTTTTTACTTTACTTTTTGGGATGCATGGACAGAGGTGCACAATAACCGAAGCCTAGGAAATCAGCAATCATCAATTTCTCGAGATGCCTCAGACCCTTGATGCACATACCATGACCCGTTAGGAATATCGCTCAATCCGACTTTGGCAAGACACAAACACCCGGCTATGTGAATGATGCCGAGTTACTCATCATCATGATTGACTTCCCCAAACCTATTTGTTTCTCTCTAACTTCCAGCCAACATCTCAGTTTTTCTTTCACTTGCTTTTCACTTGCTTGCTTCCAAATTCCCGAATAGGTAAAGGAAGGCAAATATGTATATGAAGGGCTAAGCATGATCAAGAAGAAGAAGAGAAGAGAATGTATCGCCTTGGTCTTTCCAGGAAGAAAGTGAGAGAACTCATCATGTGGTGTCAACCTTCAAATTCAACATAATTTTGATAAAAACAAAGTATTAAACATGCCACAAATTTCAAACAAAGCATTTAACAACTTAAACATATCATAAAACCCTTAAACATATAAAGATTTTAAAACTAGTCAGCAAACAAAATCATCACTGAGGTCATATCCAGATAAGAAGCACAAAAATCGTTTCAAAAACTTTCTTAGTTAAACCACCTCGGTCGAGATGTTCTAAGTCAACCGAGGTACTGCACCTCGATTGGTCAGAGTCACTTCGGTCGAGGTCAATAAATTTTTTTTTCAAACCAGTTTTTGACGTTTTTCTTAATCAAATAACTTGTATGCATGCATGTAGTCTCAGATAAACACATAGAGCAAGCTAAAACAATAATATCCGGTAGAGTCATACAAGTGTACACATAAGGTCATATAATACATCCACATACCCCATACTTGGGACACCTTGTCCCAATGGGTCAAATAAGTCTAAGAAAACAGAGTACTCACCGGACAATGCTGAGCTGCATAATAAATAAATAAAGAAAATCCTGCAAGCTCTCAAGCTCTAATCGCGATCTGGTGGTGGTGATGGGGGTATGTACGGGTACTGAGATGGGTCAAACGGGTACCCCATGATATGCTGAAACTGAATCTTAGCCATCCTGTGCTGGTAGTACTGTCTCTCCTGCATCTCTCTAATGTCTAAGGATAAGGCGGCGTAGGAATCTATCACCTGGTCCGTCAGATCATCGATCCGGCGGTGAGCGACTGGATCCCTCTGTCTGTGTACCCTACGCCTGGCTGGACGTGCTGGTGCTGCAGCTGGCTCCTCCTTTGTCTCCTCGTCATCTAGATTGACGACCGACACACTAGTCCCAACTGTATCTGTACCTGTATCCATGGCAGCAACGCCATCCTCATCCTCATCCTCTTGCTCCTCAGCCTCATCATCCTCATCCTGTCTCTGAGCTGCTGCGTCTCTAGCATCCTCCATAAGCAGAATCCATGCGGTCTGCCAGTAATGCGGGTCATAAACAGAGAACTGAGCTGACCACCTAATACCATGAGGTGTAGTCTGTTCCCAGGGCATCGCCACATATGGTGTAGTAAGTCCGCGAGGAACCAATATCCTCCTAGTGATCATCTCCTGTAGCCCGAGCGGCTTGGCAGCCGCCACAATAGTACATGCACTCAGATCAAGGTCCATGTAACTCGCAATGTGAGTCACTATACCTCCGCATCAGATGTCTCCTGTCGCCTTTGCCTTGATCTTGTGCAAATCCTCCGCTAGCATAACTCCAAAATCCGGATCTCCTCCGGTCACCATACAGTAAACACTCAGCAGCTCACCCTGTCTAATCTTCTGGGGCGTCTTAGTACGCGCCAGAAGAGTCTCGCTAAAAATCCGGTGAGCAGGTCTAAAAGCTAGGTGGAAGATGATCCGCTTCCTGGAATCTCCAGGTCTCCACTTGTCAGCATGCTCAACTACGTGAGCTATCTGTCCCCAAAACTCTCGAGCTACAGCTCGAGAAGGAAAATCAGCAACTATGGGGGCTGGGAAGCCAAAGATGTCCCTCTAGTGGTCCATAGGAACTAGATAGTTCCAGTTCATCAACCGGTACTTGATGGCGCGCTCAGTGGGCAAATAAGTGACGGAGCTAACAAACTCCAAGGTCGGCTCAAGATAGGCTAGAGCTCTAATCTCAGTAAACTGCTCCAGCCCCACCATAGATATCATCCGCCTCAAATCATCATCTACGTGGAGGCAATCAAAAGCAGAAATGTCCAAAAATCGTGGTGCAACCGCTGGACGTGCCGCTATGCGGTCATAGTCTACCTGGTGACGCTCATGGATCACCGGTATAGAGCAGCGTGAAGAAGAAGAAGGATAAGGAGAGGATCTATCTTTTAAAACCAACTGCCTGTAAGAACTCATCTCTTTCTATCATTGTCAGACCACCTCGGTGACTTTGACAAATCTCAAGAACACCTCGGCCAAGGCGCAGGACGACTGGACCAAGGCGAAGTGTTGTGCGATCGTTTCTCTCAAAAATCCAGTTCTTTTCCCCCAATATCACTACCAATTGTTCCTATGGGGTACTTAATCCTTTTCCAGCACAATGCAAGGGCAACCAAAGCCCAAATCGAATGAAATCAGTGGAAGAAGAGGGAGTTAGGGTTTTTTCGAATTTACCCCATATTTGGTCGATTCGGTGCGTTTTTAATGCAGATTGTTGCTTGCAAATCGATCCTCTACCCTTTCCTTGCAGTTTGGAAGCTAGAATCGTCGAAAACGAGCGAAAATCGAAGAGCGAGGCGAATTGGGCGTTTTGGTTGAGAGGGAGATAGAGGGAAGAGAGAGAAATCAATCTCCCTTTTATACCCTTTTCTGGAACTGCTGTCACCTCGGTCGAGATGGTCTCGACTAAACCGAGGTGGTACAGACTGAGGTGGATCTTCAATAATCCTAGTCGCCTCGGTTGCTCAAGAATCATCTCGGTCGAGGTGTTGTGACAACAACCGAGATCTGTCTCAGTCAAACTCCGTCTTCTCAAATTCTCGAACTTCTATCCTTTCAGTGTTGCTCCTAAATTGTATTCCTTCCTTAGCTGTCACCTGTTGTCTATCTAGGACGCCAAAAACAAAGCAAAAGCAAACTATCTAAAGCTAGACTAGAAAAAGGGAAAAGAAAGCAATACCTTGGGTTGCCTCCCAAGAAGCGCTTGATTTAAAGTCGCTAGCTGGACCGTACGGTGTCCCTAAACAAGGTATAGTGGTGCAACCTCCTCAACCGGGATTTCCGGTTTGTATTTCTTAAGTCTATGACCATTGACCTTGAAGGTTCCACTTGTTTCTCCCCAAATCTCAACTGCACCATAAGGGAAAACATGTTTCACAACATAAGGTCCTGTCCTTCTAGATTTCAACTTACCTAGAAAGAGGCGGAGGCGGGAGTTGAAGAGTAGAACTAAGTCTCCTTCTTTGAGCTCCTTAGGGATGATACGCTTGTCATGCCATTTCTTCGTCCTTTCCTTATAGATATTGGCATTCTCATAAGCGTTCAAACGCAGCTCCTCCAGCTCATTGATATCCAATAGCCGCTTCTCACTGGCTTCCTTGATGTCAAGTTCAACCATTTGATTGCCCAATATGCCTTGTGTTCTAGCTCAACGGGCAAATGAAAAGACTTCCCATATACCAAATTATAAGGGGTGGTACCAATGGGAGTCTTGAATGCGGTCCTGTAAGCCCAAAGAGCGTCGTCCAACTTCATGGACCAATCCTTCCTTGTCCTAAAGACGGTCTTCTCCAAGATCGCTTTAATTTCTCTATTTGAGATCTCGACCTGTCCACTAGTTTGAGGGTGATAAGGGGTTGCTACCTTGTGGGTGACCCCATACTTCGATAGAAGTGCTTTGAACTTCCGGTTGATGAAATGTGTCCCTCCATCGCTGATGATGATGCGTGGAGTCCCAAAACGTGGAAAGATAGTCCTGTTGAAGAACTTCACAACCACTATGGCGTCATTAGTGGGAGAGGCAATGACTTCAACCCATCTAGAGACGTAGTCGACAGCTAGGAGAATGTAGAGGTTCCCTCCGGATGACGGAAAAGGTCCCATGAAATCTACTCCCCATACATCAAAGATCTCAACCTCTTGTATGTTATTGAGTGGCATCTCGTTCCTCCTAGATAAATTCCCTGTTCTTTGGCATGCATCACAAGAGACAACAAATGATTGCACATTCTTAAATAATGTAGGCCAAAAGAAACCGGAACGTAATACCTTGGCGCACGTTTTGTGAGCGCTAGCATGCCCTCCACAAGGAAGTGAGTGACAATGTCGTATGACGCTAGTAACTTCATCTTCCGGAATGCATCTTCGAAGCATCCCATCCGGACCTCTCTTGAATAGTAGCGGTTCATCCCAGTAGTAATGGCGTACATCCTTGAAGAATTTCTTCCTTTGAGCGTACGTCAATCCGGGTGGTATTTCCTGGCAAACAAGATAATTAACAATGTCAGCATACCAAGGTCCTTTATTATCAGAAATTTGGTGGAGAGAGTGTTCCACCAACTGAGGATGAATGTCAGAAAAGGGAGTAAGAAGTTTGCTATTCCCAGTTGACATCATCTTGCTTTCAACCTCGGTCGAGGTCCAGAGAGGGTGACCGAGATGTTCTTCAGTCAAGAACACCTCGGTTGGTCCAGAAGGTGCCTCGGTCGAGGTACTGTAACTGGGACCGAAATTGGAGATCTTCTTCTCCTGGATTAGTTGTTCAATTTTAGCTCGTGGATCTTCTTCCAGCGCCTTTAAGCTCCGTATATCAGCATCACAAGAAGCATCTATACCTTCCTCCATTAAGCTAAAACTAATAACTTTTTCAAGTGGATCTTTAATAAGGATAGAGCTCACCAATTCTCTTGATTCTTCTTCATCATAGATGTTGAAGATGTCATCTCCTAACTGCTCTCCCTTTATTGCTGCAAGCAATGCAAATTCCACTTCATCTCCTCCAATGTTGAATTTTAGCTTGGCGTTCTTACAATCCACATTGCAACCCGAAGTATCTAGAAATGGTCTCCCGAGAATGATAGGAACGGTATAATCTGCGGGAATGTCGAGTATAACAAAGTCTATAGGTAAATAGAAGTTACCTAACTTGACCGGAACGTCTTCCAAAATGCCCACGGGATGGGTAATGGAGCGATCCCCATATATAACCGTATCTTCACCGGCTTGGGCTCTCCAAGTCCGATCCTAACACATAGCTCCAGCGGGATGATGCTCATGCTGGCTCCTAGATCACACAATGCCTCACAAGTGACATCCCCAACTTGAATGGGAATGCAAAATGAGCCGGGATCCCGTAATTTGGGTGGCATCTTCTCCTTCATGATTTGAATAAGCTCTGAGGATTTAGATGTCATCCTAACTTCACCAAAATCTTCCAACTTCCTCTTCCTTGATAGAATTTCTTTCAAGAACTTCCTATAGGCGGGCATCCCTAGAATAGCATCAAGGAAAGGGATGTTAATATGTAGTTTATTCATCAAGTCAAGGAACTTACCAAAATGCTTGTCTAGATGTGCTCTGTCCCTTGACTGGGGGAATGGAAGTGGTGGTTTATATGTAGGAGGTGGAACATAAACTTCAGTTTTGTCCGACGCTCTCTGTGGCTCAACCTCAGTTGGCACCTCGGCCGAAGTATTCTTCAACTGTATCTGGACCGAGGTGGTCTTCGTTTGTACTGGCATCGACCGAGGCACTGGATCTGCAGTTTTCAGTCCACTTCTCGTCGTTATTGCCATCATTTGTCCCTTGGGGTTGCTTTCCGTCCTTGCTGGAAGGCTCCCTAGATCTCTTGGCGCTTCATTCGCCTTGTTACAGAATTGTTGCTCTAAGGCTTTTTGTGCCTTCGAAAATGAAGTCATGGATGTCTCCATGGAGTTAAGCTTGATCAAGATGGCCTCCAGCACTGCATCTTTCTTTTCCGGCTGGGACGAACTCGATCCTTGCTCCTGGATCTTCAATGGAGTAGAAGAAGAAGAAGAAGAAGAAGAGAGGAAAGGATTAGAGGAGTCATTCGAATTGGAGTTAGAGTAAGGGTTACCCGAATTTTGATTGTTTGCCCTCCAATTATTGCTGTTGGATCCTCTATTGTTGTTGTAGTTGTTGTTCCGGGAACCGTTGTTGTTGTTCCGGTATCCATTGTTGTTCCTCGAGCCTTGATATCCTTCCTCCTCTTTCTTGGTTTGAGCAACCAAAAGGTCTTTCAATTGCTTCACATCGTTTTTCAAAAAGGTGAGTTGATCATTGTTTGGCGGAGCTTCTTGAAAGTTGACTCTTTTAACTCCACCTTCAGCTTCTTGGTGCGAGTATTTCTCCATGTGCAAAGCTTGCTTCTCTATGAACTCCCAAGCTTCATTAATCGGCATGTCCATGAACGTGCCGGCTGATAGTAGTTGAAGGTTGAACTAGGTATTGTTGTCCAATCCTTGGAAGTATATCTCCAACAACTCTATCTTTGGAATCCCATGATGTGGGCAATCCAAAAAAATGTCTTTAAATCTCTCCCATGACTTGGACAAACTCTCCTTGTCCTTCATGATGAATGCATTGATTTTCCCTCTCATTTCAGCGGTTTTAGAGGGGGGAAAGAATTTAGTCAAGAACTCTGTAGTCATCTCCTCCCAAGTATTGATTTTTCCTGGAGGAAGAGATTGATACCAAGTAAGCGCTCTATCTTTCAAAGAGAAGTAGAAAGGCTTTAGCTTGTAATTGTTGTTTTCCAGCCTTGAAGGTCTAAAGGTCTCCATCAAGATCTCATAGTTTTTTAGATGTTGATGCGGATACTCCCTCTCTAGCCCTCCAAACTGGCATTGGCGAATCATGGAAAGAACTTGCGGTCGAAGCTCATAATCATGGTCCGCTGGATCACCTAGGTTGACTCCTGGACGCCTCAGTTGCTGGTTGGGGTCCATCCTCTGCCCTAGGGTCTGTGGAATACCTGCAAAAAGAGCATCTCGGACTGGCATCCGAGGTGGGAGTATCTCGGCCGGGGCAGCTGGAGCGGAGTCCTACCTCGGTCGAGGAACTGGAGCTGGTCGAGGTGGATATTGGTCCCGTAAAGTCGCCATATCTGCTTCGATCGCTTCTGTCCTTGTGCGAGTTTCTTCCTTTTCCAGTCGCAATTCTTCTTTGCTGAGGAATAGTTGTTCCAATGCCTCCTCCAATTCGGCCTCAAGATCGCGATTCTCTTGATTGGCCATCTTCGCTTCTTTCAAGCGTCTTTTGTATGTCTTTTCTGGTTCGGTATCGTAAGGAACAATTTCCTTCCCAGCGCGGGTTTTTTGCATAAACCTAAGAAAAAGAACCTGCGAAAGTCACTCAAGTAGAGTGGTTAGTAGAAACAGGGGCAAATGCCCCGAAAGACAACCGCAACCGGCTTGGTCTAGACCAAGTCCCCGGCAATGGCGCCAAAAACTTGTTCGCTCCAAATGGTGTGTGCAAGCTTTAAATTTATAACCCAAGACATTCTGCTAAAAACAAGGATGCGAACCCGCAGTGTACGGGTCAATCGTAGTAAAAGCAAGAAATTCTGGGGTGTCGATCTCAAGGACTTAGGTGAAACCTAAACAAGTATAGGTAGTCTATGTAATTACTAACCACAAAAGCGATTAAACAATCAAAGATGATAAAAAGTCAATTAAAGGAATATGCAATTCTAGGGATTAAAGCATCTAGTTGTGGTTCCAACTCAAGATCTAAAGATAAGCGGACAAAGCTGAGATTTTGCAAAGGGATGGTATTTCTAAAGTGGAATAGATCACCGGGTAAGTCTCACTACTCACTAATCCCAATACCGAAACTCCTATTACCGGGTAAGTCTCAAGGAATTAAGGAAAAGAACTATAACCTCAAACCAACACACCACCTAAGGGAATCGAATCAACCTTTACCGGGTAAGTCTCAGGCTAACTCACAAAGATGGAATGGAAGCACACTCAAACCCCAATAAAGGATAAACCTTTATTACCTACACTTATGATCTTGGGTAAACAAACAAAGGAATTACCGGGTAAGTCTCATCCTAGGCTTGCATTGAACCAGTAAAGGTGTAATAAGAATAGGATTTGGCAAACTTTAACACTTAACTCTCAGTTTCGGATAAGAAAGGTCACCTTGGTCAGACGAATTCCACCCCGGTCGAGATGTTCATCGACTGAACGAGATGATCTAGGGTTAAGGATAAAGACTCGAGCTTTCAGGGTCCTACTGGAATTTAAGATTATTCTATCATTGTTTTTCCCACAACCTTCAGCCAATCACCCTAGAATCACACAAAGAAATTAGCCAATCATCATCATGAAAGCAATAATCAAATATAAGGGAAGAAAGTGAATAATTGAACACAAAAACCTTAAGAACAAGGCTTCAATAACTGAATCAATTATCAAACAAACAAGCGTTCCTTGGATCACAATCCAATAAGACAATCAACAAGAATGGAATCTAAGAGAATCTTACAAAACCCTTCACAAAAGCTATAAAAGCTATCAACTTCCTTCCTTCAACCTTCCAAAAATCCTTCCCATTTGCTGGATGCTCTAAGCATGTATAAGCATGGTTGAACTTGTGGAAAATCCAACCCTTTATATAGGAAAACTACCCTCCAAAGATAAAATATTTTGAAAAGATATTTTCCTAATAAAATATATCTATCTCTCATAAATAAATCCCTAAAATATATGATCTTCCTTCCATAAATCTAGCCTAAAAATATAAGATCCTTCCTTCCAAAAATAAAAGATCTCAGCCAAGAATAAAATATATCTCGCCGCGTCCAAGGTGTTCGCCTCGGTCGGGACGATCCTCTGGATCACCTCGGTCGAGATGGTACTGTAGCTGACCGAGGTGGCTCTAAACTGAATGTGAAATCTCTCAAATCTGGTCCAAAGTGAATCTTTAATCCATTTCCATGCTTCCTGGATTCTTCCTTAAGCTTCTGAATGTAGCTCCAATGACTCCTTCGCTCCTTTAGCTCCTTTTTGATGCAAAACGTGCCATTTTACCTACGATTACAACGAAACTTGGTGTAGACCTCGATTCCCGCAAAGGTAGATGAAACGACAATATAATCACATAATATACATTCAAACATGCAGATTATTGAAGATAAAACGTCTAAACAGGTCCCAAAATATAGACTATAATGCATGCTATCATTGAGCCGTGCTTCATCTAACGTCTTGCTAGCATAGTAGATGGCATGAGTGCGGCCTTCCTTCTTTTGTTCAAGCACCGCTCCAACAACTACGTCACTCGCATCACACATAACCTCGAATGGAAGATTCCAATCCGGAGGTTGGATTATTGGGGCTGAGATGAGAGCTTCTCGAATCTTATAGAAGGCATCTAAACATTCCTGCGAAAAATAAAAAACAGCATCCTTCATCAATAGATTGGTTAGTGGTTTCGAAATTTTCGAGAAATCTTTGATGAATCTCCTATAAAACCCTGCATGTTGTTCGCTCCAAATGGTGTGTGCAAGCTTTAAATTTATAACCCAAGAAGTATGCTTGAACAAATATGCGAACCCGTAGTGTACGGGTCAATTGTAATAAAAAGCAAGAATTTTAGGGGTCGATCATAGGGACTTAGGTGAAACAAAGCACAAGATTGGTTGTCAAGTATTGCAATTAACCAAAAGCAATTATAGTAATCAAAGATGATGTAAAAGTCAAGTAAGGGGAAATGCAGATTCTAGGGATTAAAGCATCTAGTTGTGGTTCCGACTCAAGATCTCAAAAGATAACGCGGACAAAGCTAAGACTTGCAAAGAGAAGGTGTTTCTAAAGTGGGAATAGATTACCGGGTAAGTCTTACTACTCACTATCTCAAACCAAAGCTCCTATTACCGGGTAAGTTTTAAGGTACTAAGGAAAGGAACTATAATCTCAAACCAACACACCACACAAGGGAATAGAATCAACCCTTACCGGGTAAGTCTCAGGCTAACTCTCAAAGATGGGATGCAGGCACACTCAAACCCAAATAAAAGGTAAACCTTTATTACCTATACTTATGATCTTGGGTAAACAAGCAAGGGAATTACCGGGTAAGTCTCATCCTAGACTTGCATTGAACCAGGAAAGGTGTAATAAGAATAGGATTTGGCAAACTAGAACACTTAACTCTTAGTTTCGGATCAGGAAAGGTTCACCTTGTTCAGTCAAGTTCCACCCCGGCCGAGATGTTCATCGACTGAGCGAGGGATTCTAGGGTAAAGGTTAAAGGCTCAAGCTTTCAGGGTCCTGCTGGGATTTAGATCATTCTATCATCGTCTTTCCCACAACTTTCAGCCAATCACCCTAGAATCGCATAAGAAACTTAGCCAACAATTATCATGATAACAATAATCAAATTAATGGAAAGGGAATCAACATTCGAACAAGAAAACCTAAAGAAAAAGGTCTCAATAACTGAATCAAATATCAAACAACAAGCGTTCCTCAAATCACAAATCAGCCAAGACAATAAACCAAAAGGGAATCTAAGAAAATCTTACAAACTCCCTCTAAAGCTAATTCCAAACTATGGATCCTTCCTTCTTTGATCTTCAATCCTTCAATCCTTCCTTCAAACTTTCAAAAAATACTCAAGAAATCTCCCTAATCAGGTGTGTAGAAGATCGCTGAATTGTGAAAAATCCAACCCTTTATAGAGGAGAATTATCTTCCAAAGATAATAATATCTTAAAAAGATAATTTTCTATAAAATATATCGATATCTCTAAAATAGATCTCTCAAAAATAATATCTTCCTTCTAGAAATCCAGCCCAAAAATATAAGATATCTTCTTTCCAAAAATAAAAGATCTCAGCCAAAAATATGAATCTTGCCGGCGGCAGGGTGTTCGCCTCGGTCGGGACACTCCTCAAGATCACCTCGGTCGAGGTAACACTGTAGCTGACCGAGGTGAATCTCAACTGAATGTGAAATCTCTCAAATTTGGTCCAAAGTAAATCTTCTTAATTATTTCCATGCTTCTAGAGTTCTTCCTTAAGCTCCAGAATGTAGCTCCAATGACTCCTTAGCTCCTTAGCTCCATTTTAATCCAAAACGTGCCATTTTACCTATATTTACAACGAAACTAGGTGTAGACCTCGATTCATGTAAAGGTAGATTAAACAACAATATAATCACATAATATACATCCATACATGCAGATTATTGAAGATAAAACGTCTAAACTAGCCCCAAAATATAGACTATAATACATGCTATCAATATACCCTATACTTGTCCCTTGCTTGTCCCCAAGCAAGTTCCAAATCTTAAGTACAAGATAGAATGGATTATAAGTCGTAAAAATCAATGAAAAGCAATTTTAAAACAGTTTTTTTTGGATGGTGTGCTCCACTCATAGATCACTCTAAGAGAATACTTCATGGCAAATAAAATCAAAACATGACCAAAACATTTTATAAATATAAGAAATTTGTTCATCTTTGCATAAAATCATAGAATGCATAATAAATCATATTTATCGAAATTAATCATGTATAATCCGGTTTAAACCACCAAGTCAATCAACAAGCTTGAGGTCTCATGGTCTTCCAAAAGAGGTAAAGAAATGTGTGAGGGTGGGATGTATATAGGGAATGTGGTGCTAGAATCTGGGAAAAAGGATCTTACTTCACTTTCTTTGAAACTCAACATCTTCATCCAATAAGCTTTGCTTATTTTTACTTTACTTTTTTGGATGCATGGACAGAGGTGCACAACAACCGAAGCCTAGGAGATAAGCAACCATCAATTTCTCGAGATGCCTCAAACCCTTGATGCACATACCATGACCCGTTAGGAATATCGCTCAATCCGACTTTGGCAAGACACAAACACCCGGCTATGTGAATGGTGCCGAGTTACTCATCATCATGATTGAATTCCCCAAACCTATTTGTTTCTTTCTAACACTTTCAGCCAACATCTCAACTTAACTTTTACTTGCTTTTCACTTTCTTTGCTTCCAAATTCCTGAATAGGTAAAGGGAGGCAAATATGTATATGAGGGGCTAAAGCATGATCAAGAAGAAGAAGAGAAGAGAATGAATTGCCTTAATCATCCCAGGAAGGATGTGATAGAACTCATTATGTGGTGTCAACCTTCAAATTCAACATAATTTTGATAAAAACAAAGTATTAAACATGCCAAAACTTCAAACAAAGCATTTTTGCAACTTAAACATATCTAAAACCTTTCGAGCATATGAAGATTTCAAAAACCAATTTGCAAACAGAATCATCACTGAGGTCATATCCAGAGAAGAAGCACAAAACGTTTCGAAAAATCTCTCAGTTAAACCACCTCGGTCGAGGTGTTCTAAGTCATCCGAGGTGTTTAATCTCGTTTGGCCAGAATCATCCTGGTCGAGGTCATAAATTTTTTTTTCTTAAACCAGTTTTTGACGTTTTTCTCAAACAAAAACCTGTATGTATGCATGTAATGGCAGATAAACACATGAAGCATAAATAAGATCATAAATATCCAAATAGAGTCATACAATCATACACACATAGTCAAATAAGTACATCCACATACCCCATACTTGGGACACATTGTCCCAATGGGTCAAAATAAGTCTAAAATCAGAAAACTCACCGGACATAGCTGAGCTGCAAAAATAAATAATATAGAAAATCCATGCTACTCTAGTCCTGATCCGCTGTTGGTGGTGGTGGATATGGGATGAAGGGATGTTGAGATGGATCAAATGGATAACTCATCGTGTGCTGAAACTAGATCTCCATCATCCGGCGTTGATAGTTCTGGCTCTCTCTAATCTCCATAACCTCCATTGTCAAGGTTGCGTAAGAGTTGATCATCTGATCTGTCAGCTCATCAATCCGTCGGTGAGCTACTGGATCTCTCTGTCTGCGGACTCTGCACCGGGCAGGTTGTGACGGTGCTGCTGCCTCCTCATCTGTAGCCTCGTTATCTAGATCAACAACTGGCACACTAGGACCGGCGGTATAAGTACCGGTCTCCATGGCAGCTCCGCCATCATCAAACTCTTCCTTCTCCTCGGCTGGTGCAACATCTCTAGCATCTTGTAAGTAGGGAAGCCAAACAGAAGACCAATACTGTGAATCGAAAACTGTGAACTGAGCTGACCATTGGATACCTTGAGGGGCAGTCTGCTCCCAAGGCCTAGCTACGTATGGTATAGTAAGGCCACGAGGAACCAGAATCCACCTCGTGATCATCTCCTAAAGTCCCAGCGGCTTCGCAGCCACTACTAATGTATGAGCACTCAAATCCAGACCCATGGCCGTAGCAATATGGGTCACCAGCCCTCCACAGCAGATGTCTCCCTTGGACTTGCCCTTGATATGGTGCAAGTCCTCAGCTCGCATGCCTCCAAAGTCAAGCACTCCACCAGTCACCATGCAAAACAAACTCAGCAACTCTCCTTGTCTGATCTTTTGGGGCGTCTCAATAGGTGCCAAAAGAGTCTCACTGAAAATACGTGGGCAAGACGGAAAGCTAAGTGAAAAATAATGCGCTCCCTGGAGTCTCCAGGGCTCCATCTGTCACTGTGCTCCACCACATGGGCTATCTGCCCAGAACTCTCGAGCCACTACTCGGGATGGAAAGTCAGTCACGGCGGGAGTCGGGAAGCCAAACACCTCTCGGAACTGATCTATCGGCACAATATAGTTCCAATTCAGCAACCGGTACTTGATTTTGTTCCTCTCTGGCATGGAGTGACGGAACTCACAAACTCCATGGTCGGTTCTAGGTAGGCTGGAGCTCGGATCTCCATAAAATCCTCCATCCCTACCATAGATATCATCTTCCTCAAGTCCTCCGCCACGTGGAGTCACTCGAAGGCTGAGACGTCTAAGAAACGCGGGGCAACTATGGGACGCTCGCAAATACGATCGAAGTCCGCCTAGTGACGCTCATGAATCACCGGTATAGAAGGGCGAGACGAAGGGAAGGGAGCATCTCTCAAAACAAGCTGACGATCAGATTGGGTACTCATGATTGCTGACAGAAGGTCACCTCGGTCGGTTTGACAAGCTGAAGAACACCTCGGTCGAGACACAACTCGACTAGACCGAGGCGAAGTGCTGTGCGATTCCACTCTCTGATTTTTCAGTTCTTTTCCCCCAAAATCACTACCAATTGCTTCCTATGGAGTACTTATACTCTTTTCAGCAAAAATAGATGGAAACCAAAGCCAAATTTCTCCTAAATCAGCAAAGAGAGGGAAGTTAGGGTTTTCGGATAATTTACCCCAATTTACGCAAATTCGAGGCATTTATCTTGCAGTTTGTTGCTTACAATCCGATCCTCTTGCTTTTCTTGGTGAAATCAGAGTAGAAATTGTGGAAAACAAGTGAGGAACGAAGAAACGAGGTGATTATGCGCTGCGGTCGAGAAGAGGTTTGAGACGGAAAAGTGAGGAGAGAAAAATCCTTTTTGCCTTTTATATACCCCTCGCTGAATCTGATATCACCTCGGTCGAGGTGGTCCCGACCGGACCGAGGTGGCTGACTGGATTGTCAGACCTAGTTGCCTCGGTTGCTCAAGAACATCTCGGTCGAGGTGCTGTGACAGCAACCGAGATGTGTCCCAGTCAAACTCCGTCTTCTCAATTTCTCGAACTTCTGTCCTTCTAGTGGAGCTCCTGAGTTGTAATCCTTCCTTAGAGGGTACCTGATTTCTGTCTAGGACGCCAAGAACAAAATAAAGAAAAGCAAAAGCAAACTATCTAAAACTAAACTAGAAAAAGGGAAAAGAAAGCAATACCTTGGGTTGCCTCCCAAGAAGCGCTTGATTTAAGGTCGCTAGCTGGACTGTACGGCATCCCTAAATATGCTGGAAGGTGTCCTCACCCCATACTTCACTTTCATCATGGGGTGAGATAAAGAAGTCTATCAAACGTTCCAGCAAATGCAAGTGCTCGTCGGGGAATGAGTCATCTATGGGTAGGTCATCCTTATCACGTGAGGAGGGAGGTAGCCGACTGAGGTGGTCCGCAACGGAATTCTCGGACCCCTTCTTATCGCGAATCTCTAGGTCAAACTCTTGAAGCAAGAGAATCCATCGAATAAGACGCGGCTTCACATCCTTCTTAGCAAGCAAGTAACGAATAGCTGCATGGTCAATGTAAACAATAATTTTCGCTCCTACTAAGTAAGAGCGAAACTTCTCAAAAGCATTTACAACCGCCAAAAGCTCCTTTTCGGTGGTGGCGTAGTTTAGTTGAGCTTCATCTAACGTCTTGCTAGCATAGTAAATGGCGTCAGTCCGGCCATCCTTCTTTTGTACAAGTACAACTCCTACGGCTACATCACTCACATCACACATAATCTCAAAGGGCAAAGTCTAGTTGGGAGGTTGAATGATGGGAGCGGAAATCAATGCTTCCTTTATCCTTTAAAACGCATCAAGACATTCATGCGAAAACTCAAAAACAACATCCTTATTCAAGAGCTTAGTGAGTAGTTTAGAAATATTCGAAAAATCCTTAATGAACCTCGTGTAAAAACCTGCATGCTCGAGAAAACTCCGCACACCCTTAACAGAACAAGGGGGAGGAAGTTTCTCAATAGTCTCGATCTTAGCTCGATTGACCTCAATACCTCGGATGGAAATGAGGTGTCCTAGTACAATTCCTTCACTAACCATAAAGTGACACTTCTCCCAATTTAAAACGAGATTAGTATCTTCACAACGTTGTAACACTAGAGAAAGGTTAGATAAGCAATTATCAAAAGAGGAAACATATACTGAAAAGTCATCCATGAATACCTCCATGATGTCCTCTATGTAATCGGAAAAGATAGCCATCATACATCGCTGGAAGGTAGCGGGTGCATTACATAATCCAAATGGCATCCTCCTATAAGCGAACATCCCCCATGGACAAGTGAAAGTGGTCTTCTCTTGATCATCCAGATGGATAGGAATCTGAAAGAAGCCACTATAACCATCTAAATAGCAAAAATGCGAATGCTGAGCTAACCATTCGAGCATTTGATCGATGAAGGGAAGTAGAAAATGGTCCTTCCGAGTGGCCACGTTCAGCTTCCTGTAATCGATGCACATCCTCCAGCCTATAATGGTCCTATTTGGAATCAACTCGTTGTTCTTATTTGTCACAACGGTCATCCCTCCTTTCTTCGGAACTTCATGCACTAGGCTCACCCACTTGCTATCCGAGATAGGAAATATGATACCTGCATCCAATAACTTAAGAATCTCCTTCTTCACAACCTCTTTCATGATCGGATTTAACCGTCTTTGAGGTTCCCGTGAAGTCTTATGATCATCTTCCATTAGTATTCTATGCATTCAGAAAGAAGGCTTAATACCAATAAGATCATCAATAGTATATCCCAAAGCCTTTTGATGTTTTCTCAGGACATGCATCAGTTTAGCCAATTCAGTTTCGGAAAGGGAAGCACTTACGATAACGGGATATGTAGAATCCGGTCCAAGGAAAACATACCTCAATTGAAATCATGTAACTTGCGACCTCGGTCGAGGTCCAAGGTGGATGACCGAGATGTTCTTTAGATAAGAACACCTCGCTTGGTCCAGAAAGTGCCTCGGTCGAGGTACTTGAACTCGGACCGAAACTTAATTTTTGTTCTCTCCTGGATTAATTTCTCAATCTTAGCTCCTGTATCTGCTTCCGGTGCCTTTAAGCTCCGTATATGTGCATCACAAGAAACATCTATACCTTCCCCCATTAAGCTAAAACTAAGAACTCTTTTAAGAGTCTGTTTATTGCATTAGTGTCGGTTTATGCTACTAACTCCTTGGTCCAGAAGAAGAAGATCAAAAGAATCTAAGGAAGGAGTTATAAGCAGTTAGGAGTAAAGATCGATCAAGAAGCAAAGTTTCTTTTGCTCTACTGCCCCCGCGGGCCCTTCCAGCCGCCCCAGCGGGTGACACTTCCCACTGAAGCGCTCCCAACACCTTCACCAGCGCCGGCCAAGATGCAGATCACCGCCCCTGCGCCACCCATCGGCGCCCCTGCGGTGACTTGCCCGGACAAGACGAAGACCAGCTCCCCTACGCCTCCCACTGCGCCTCACCTTGGGAGCTGGAAGGCGAAGAGTCTGTGTCACCGCCCCTGCATTGGCCTTAAGGCGCCCTTGCGCCTTGACATCAGAAACGGTAGCAAGGCGAAAGGTCAGACGTTGAAGTGCATTAAAGATCCGCCCCAACGGAGTTGTGTAGCCGCCCCAGCGGTTAGGAAGAAGATCAACCGATTCTGCCTAAACCGCCTCTGCGGGTCCTGAAGGCCGCCCGTGCGGTGTAACGCCAGAAGCTTTATTCCGGCTGTTTACACCACCTTTATGGCATTAAAGGTGGCTGTTTTAGGCCGGCTATTTACTCCTAATTTAGTGTCTTTTGTAGTATAAATAGTCCGTGGCTGATTGCTAGAATGATCCATGCTTTTCCTCACAAAATCCATTTTAAACTTGAGTTTTTCCATTGTAATAAGTTGCTAAATCCCTTTCTACATTGGGTTGGTTTGAAGCTGCTTTGTTGCTTTGGTTGTAAGTTCTTTTAATATAAGTTTTTATTCAGTAATGCTTTGTGTTTCCTTTATCTCCATTGTTTAATTGCATGTTAACTATTACTTGAGATTGATCACCTTAGGTTCTAAAGTGAATGTAAACAACTAGGATTAATAGGTTCCGGGTTCGGGTCTTTAATCTAGTAGCAACTTTAAGTAATAACGGGTTGTAATTACTTAAAGAAAAGGAACACAAATATAAAGATAAGTTTAACGGCGGTTTTAATCTTCTCTTTATATCCCTTTGTCTTTGTTTGAATGCTAACTTATTATTTGTTCTTGTAGGTTTACGGAACTTTAATAGGTTAAGTTGTGTTGATGCCGGTTGGCTCAACACATATGTATGATCGAGACAGGAGATTACTTAAAAACTTCTAAAAGGAATGCACCAAAGTAGCAATTGCATGCTTAGAATCAACCAAGTGTAGATTCATCCATTATTGTCTTATTTGTCGCATTAATCGTTTTCATAAGTTTTTGTGCATCAATTCAACCAAACCCCCCCCCCCCTTTTGTGTCATTTGTCATTATAATTGATAATTGCATCTAAAACACCTCAACTCTCTTGGGTTCGACCCTTACTTAATCACTATACTTGTTCTTAGTGCTAAGTTGGGATTTACTTTTGATTGGGTATAGACGACCATAGAAATACCTTCGGTCAAATTTTGGCGCCGTTGCCGGGGAGTTTTTGTGTTTTATTGTTATTATTGATTATTGGTTTGAACCATTTTATGGTTCAAACCCGTGCTACTAATTTTGACTTTGCTTCTTTTGATCCAGAAATTGAGAGGACGCACATCCGGCAACGAAGACAACAACAACTACAACAAGAGATGGCTGACCGTACTCTTCGTCAACTTACGCAGCCCACTTTGGCTCAAAACCCTCTTGCGGTAGCTATACCGGCACTAGGGGAAGGAGTCAACTTTGAGCTCAAACCGGGCCTTATTCACTTACTTCCATCCTTCCATGGGCTAAGCAGTGAACACCCCATCAAGCACCTTGGGAAGTCCACACCGTTTGTATGAGCATGAAACCGGCCAACATTACCGAAGAACAGATCAAGATGAGGGCATTCGGCTTCACACTCAAAGATTCGGCGGATGATTGGTATTACCACCTTCCATCCGGGAGCATTGACACTTGGGAAAACCTTCACAAAGCGTTTTTGGAGAAATACTTTCCAGCTAAAAAGGCCAATAGCTTGAAGAAAGCTGTAAGCAACATCGAGCAAGAGGCAACCGAAACTCTCTACGAGTACTTCGAAAGGTTTGCACGCCTCCGATCCAACTGTCCTTTCCACGGATATTCAACTCAAGATCTAGTCTTGTACTTGTACAATGGCTTTCTAGACAATGAAAGGAGGATCGTCGATGCGGCTTGCGGAGGTAATATTCTTAATTCCACTCATGACCTTGCTTTGGAAAAGATACAGGAACTAGTGGAAGGGACTCGGAACTTTGGAAGGACCCCGGCTAAGAAAGGAGTTCATGTCGTGAGTTCCGGGAAGAACAAGATTTCCACCGAGCTAGCGGAACTGAAGGAAATGGTGAAGAGGCTAACACTTATGGGAACACCGCAACAGCTAAAAGCTTGTGGAGTTTGTGTTGACCCATATCATCCAACGGACATGTGTCCACAAGTTCAAGATGACGATGCTGAAGTAAACACAATGGGTTATGGACAACCACAACAGCAAAGACCTAGGAACGATCCCTATGCACAGAATTTCATGCCAAATTGGCGTGACCAACAGAATTTTTGTTGGAGGGATCAACAAAACCAACAACAGAAACCCCGCCAAGGTAAGTATCACTCAACTGAAGATATGTTGCAGGTTTTGACTAAACACTTTGCTACTCATGTCCAAACAACAGAATTAAGCATCAAGAACCTTGAGAAGCAAGTTGGTCAAATGGCGGAAGCTATTTCAAGGACCGAATCAAGGCTTTCCGGGGGATTGCCTTCCCAGATGTTTATAAACCCCAAGGAGAATGTTAGTGCCCTAACATTAAGGAGTGGGAAGCAAATTCGACAAGAACCAACGAAAGAGCCACAAAACAAACCCTCTGTCGTTATTTCCGCACCCACAGCCGCCCCTGCGGCTACAGTTGTGCCAAGCCCCGAAGGAAGAATGCCCCTGCGGCTGGCTGCCCCCGCCCCTGCGGTGACAGCCCCTGAGCCGCCCCTGCACCTTCAAGCTGACGCCCCTGCGGAAAACTCATCAGAAGGTCCTGCTGAAAAGGATATTTACGTTTGACCAAACTTTCCACCGCTGTACTCCAAAAAGCCACCAACTCCTTTTCCTGAAGTATTAAAGGAGCGAAGAATCATAGAGGACAAAGACCTTTTTGAGACTTTCTCTAAATGCGAGGTAAACATTCCTCTCCTTAAATTGGTGAAAAGCATCCCTAAGTATGCTCGTTTTTTGAAGGAACTTTGCACTATCAAAAGAAATCAAAAGCTAAAGGGGAAACAAAAAATGCAAGTGAGTGAGTATGTGTCGGCTGTTTTCCAAAGGAGAATGCCCAAGAAATGCAGCGATCCGGGCATGGTAAGCATTCCTTGTGTTATAGGGGAAACCCGCTTTGACAAAGAAATGCTTGATCTCGGTGCTTCTATTAATGTCTTGCCATATTCAATTTACAAATCACTTGGCCTTGGGCCACTAATGGAAACTAGGATTGTAGTACAACTTGCTGATAGATCTAATGTGTACCCGAAAGGGATAATTGAAGATGTATTAGTGATGGTAGACAACCTAATTTTTCCTGCTGATTTCTTTGTAATGGATATGGAAAATGACTCGCATGCTGCACCCATTCTGTTAGGAAGGCCATTTTTAAAACCGGATAGGATTAAAATTGATTATGTTAGTGGTAAATTGACCATGGAGTTTGATAGAGAAGTAGTGGAATTTGACATTTATGATGCAATGAAATTTCCTAGCGATGATCATTCTCTATGTGCTATTGACGTTGTTGAACCTTTTGTGCAAGATGTTTTTGATAACTCTGATGTGGATGAATTGAGAAATGTGATTGAGCATGAAATTGATGGTTTCAAATCAGATTATGTGTTAACATCTAACATGAAAGAAGTCCTAGCCCAATTAGATGGGCATAAAAGGCTACCTATCTCCAATTTGGCCATTGGGCCCACTTTACTAACCCCAAGCGAAAAGCTTGTTCCGTCCATAGTGCAGGCACTGGAAATAAAATTGAAGGATCTTCCATCACACCTCAAGTATGTTTTCCTTAGAGCACACAATACCTTGCCGGTGATCATCTCCAATAAGTTGACCACCGTACAAGAAGATAAGTTGGTAAACGTACTAAAGGAGCACAAGACGGCCCTCGGATGGACTATTGCGGACAGCAAGGGGATAAGTCCTTCCACTTGCATGTATAGGATTTTACTTGAGGACGAAGCCAAGCCCTCTAGGCAACCTCAAAGGAGGTTGAACCCACCAATGATGGATGTGGTCAAAAAGGAAGTGTTGAAACTCCTCCAAGCGGACATGATCTTTCCTATCTCGGATAGAACTTGGGTTAGTCCAACCCAAGTAGTTCCAAAGAAGGGAGGCATCACCTTGGTGGAAAATCAACAGGGAGAGATGGTCCCGAGCAAAACACAAACTGGACGGAGAGTTTGCATCGACTACCGAAAGCTCAATAAGGTAACACGAAAAGACCATTTTCCATTACCTTTTATTGATCAAATGTTAGAACATGTTGCAGGTCATAAATACTACTGCTTCATGGATGGATATTCGGGCTATTTCCAAATTTCTATCGCACCAGAAGATCAAGAGAAGACGACGTTCACTTGCCCATTTGGCACTTTTGCATATCGCAGAATGCCCTTTGGACTTTGCAACGCGCCGGGCACTTTCCAACGGTGCATGATAAGTATTTTCTCCGAATACATAGAAAATTTCATTGAAGTCTTCATGGATGATTTTACCATCCATGGAGACAGTTTTGACGCATGTTTAGGGCATTTAAAACTTGTTCTTGAAAAATGTGTTGAAACCAACTTAGTTCTTAATTCAGAAAAATGTCATTTCATGGTCGAACAAGGAATTGTTCTAGGACATGTAATATCCTCAAAAAGGATAGAGGTAGATAAGGCAAAGGTTGATGTTATTCAAAATTTACCTTATGCTACTAATGTTCGGGAAATCCGATCTTTTCTTGGTCATGCAGGTTTCTACCGAAGGTTCATCAAAGACTTCTCAAAGATCTCAGCTCCCCTGTGTGAATTGCTCAAGAAAGATGTAACCTTCATAGTGGATGAGGATTGCAAGAAGGCTTTCGACACTCTGAAGTCATGTCTCACCAACGCTCCGATCATTCGTTTTCCGGATTGGGAGAAACCTTTCGAAATCATGTGTGACGCCAGTGACTACGCTGTCAGAGCTGTCTTAGGAAAAAAAGACGGAAGGGCCTCTCATGTGATCCATTATGCATCTATGACACTAAATGGAGCACAAAGGAATTACTCCACCACCGAGAAGGAGATGTTGGCAGTAGTTTTTGCCCGGGAGAAGTTCAGGCAATACTTACTTGGGGTAAAGGTAATTATTTTCACTGACCATGCAGCCCTTAGGTACCTCATGGCAAAGAAGGAGGCGAAACCATGATTAATCCGTTGGGTGCTCCTTTTAAGAGAATTTAACCTAGAAATAAGGGATAAAAACGGAGCTGAGAACCTGGTGGCAGATCATTTGATCAGACTAGTGCAAGAGGAGGAAGAACCCGGAAAAGAAAGAGAGATAGCTGGAAGCTTTCGAGACAATACATTTTACACAACTCTCTGTTGTGTAACCGCCCCCGCGCCTCACACCAGCCGCCCCTGCGGCTCTGTCTAGGCGCCCCTGCGGAATTGTCGACAGAGGTTTGTCTTAAGCTTCAATCTTTTAAGCCTTGGTTTGCTGACATTATGAACTTCATTGTCAGGAAAGAGTATCCTCCAGACTTCACCAAGGCACAACGAGAGAAAGTCAAAGCTGAGGCTCGACACTACGTTTGGGACGATCCTTACCTTTGGAAACATTGTAGTGATCAAGTGATCCGGCGTTGCATTCCGGACAGTGAGGTATAATCCGTCCTAACTTTCTGTCATTCTGAAGCATGTGGGGGGCACTTTGGAGCAAACAAAACTGCAAGAAAAGTTTTGGATGCCGGTTTCTTTTGGCCACACATTTTTCGAGACGCTTTTACGTTTTGTAAAGTGTGTGATAGATGCCAAAGGGTGGGAAATCTTTCAAGGAGACATGAAATTCCCCAAACCTCTCTTATATTTTGTGAAATATTTGACGTTTGGGGAATTGATTTCATGGGGCCATTTCCTACGTCATTCGGGAACACATATATTTTTCTTGCGGTGGACTATGTTTCCAAGTGGGTGGAAGAAAAGGCCACCAAAACTGATGATTCAAAAGTGGTTGCAACATTTCTTAAGGAAAATATCTTTGCTAGATTTGGAATTCCGAAAGCCTTAATTAGTGATAGGGGTACCCACTTCTGCAACAAGACGATCACGACTCTCCTTAAGAAGTACCATGTTCACCAATGAGTATCAACAGCCTATCATCCTCAAACAAACGGCCAAGTGGAGGTATCCAACCGGGAAATAAAGACCATCCTTGAAAAGACGGTTTCTCCCGGGCGGAAGGATTGGAGTGCAAGGCTAAATGACGCCCTATGGGCATATCAGACAGCCTACAAAACTCCCATCGGAATGTCTCCTTTTAGGCTCGTGTTTGGGAAAGCTTGTCACCTACCGGTGGAGTTAGAACACAAGGCTTGGTGGGTGGTAAAGAAGTGCAACATGAATATAGAAGAAGTAGGAGAATTCCGGAAACTACAATTACAAGAGTTGGAGGAACTAAGGCTAGATGCATATGACCATGCTACCACACACAAAGAAAAGATCAAAGCATGGCATGACCGGAACATCCTCCGGAAGGACTTCAAGGTAAGTAATAAGGTACTTCTCTTCCAATCCCGTTTGAAACTCTTTGCGGGTAAGCTACGTTCAAGATGGACAAGGCCGTTCATAGTAGCCGAAGTATACCCTCACGGGGCTTTGGATCTCTATGACCCGCAGACGCACAATGTGTTTAAGGTGAACGGCCAAAGGCTAAAGCTTTACCTTAAAGGAGTCAAGGACAATCTGATTGACGAGATGGTACTAGAGGAGGCACAATCAGAGAAGTAGAGATCTTACGTCGAGCCAACGACGTAAAACAAAGGCGCTAATTCGGGAGGCAACCCGAAGGAATAAGAAGAGGAGCTTCTGTAAAGAAAACCGCCCCTACGGCTCTAAAAACACGCCCCTGCGGTGACACTCAGGCCAGCACCGCCCCCAGCGCCTGGCCTGCGCCTGCAACACGCTTGTCACCGCCCCGGCAGGGACATCCCCATGCCCCTGCGGCGGCCACCCTTGACACAAATTCCCAGCGCCGCCCCCGGCGCTGGGCCTGCGTGCTCCTCTCCCTTGTCGCCACCCCTGCGGTATCAGACCCCCGCCCCTGCGGGTTTACCCAGAAAAGAAAAAAAATAGGATCTCGAAAAAACACCTATACCTACCACGCACCACCCACCAACCCTCCTCACCACACACAACCACATCTCCTCGCACCCTCTCTCTCTCAAAGCTGTGAACGCCCCTGCGCCCTCAGAGCAACCACCCAACCACCCTCTCCGACGCCCCTACGCCGCCAACACCAAGGACGCACACCCCCAACGCCCTTGCACCACCAGCCTCGTGCCAAACGCTACCTCCCTTCGATTGCAGCTATTCTCCACTCCTGCGCCACCTTCAAAGTCACCTGCACCAACGAAACAACCACCGGAGCCACTCCAAGGCGCCACCACCTTCGAAGCACTCGCAAAATTGCCTTTTAATGTTCTCCCACCCCTGCGCCTGCAAGCATACGCCCCTGCGCCTCACCGCCCCTGCGCCTGCACAGCCGCCCCTGCGGAAAAACCAACAGAAAGGTCGATTCTCTTCTTATTTCCAAAAGTGTACTAATCCTTTGCTCGAATCTTTGCAAGAATGGAAGCCCCAAGGAAATACAAAATGACAAAAACAAAGAAGGACATATATAGGATTGTGCAGGACCAAGTTATGTATGCAACTCGTTTTCTGCATATCCCGACCTTGGAGAAATTGGGCATGCTAGAGAGCGTGCAAACGTTTTTGGCGAACGCTGGGCTCGGAGACTTCCTCCAGAAGAGTGCTCCGACATATCCTGAGCTCAGTAGACAGTTCATCGCCACTTTTTCAATACAGAAGGAGGATCACGTGTGTACTGGCCTCACCTTCAAGTTCAACAAGGTGAAGTACACGCTCGACTACAATGATTTACGGGAAGCTTTTTGGGTGACTCTAAACCCCTCTGAGAACTGGTGGGATCCAGTCCCGGCCCCGGACCTATGTGAGTTTTGGCGAGCAGCTACCGGGTCGGAGTTCCATGCTGGGGGTGAGTACTCCAACAAACTCACCGCAGTTTGAGGTTGATTTCCAAGATCCTCATGAGTCTTCTGTGGACACAAAGAGGAAAACAAGCTCGCTCTCAAGGACCTTCCACTGCTCTACTCCTGCCTTCCACAAAGCCCGTAGCTGATGGATTGGCCCTCTCTCTTCCTCGCCGCTTTGAAGCGGATTAGGAGGAATGAGCCGAGGGATATTGTCGGTGGTGGGGTGATCTCTTTGATCGCCTCACAAGTGTTGGACCTGTCCGAGTTAGAGGGTGGGATGGCAGCTCCCCTCTACACTGAGGGGATGCTTAGGAGGTGCAAGCTTCTCTAGAGGGACGGGGAGAACCTGTTTTGGATCTCCCTTGCAGATGGGAGCCACCTCACCTACCTCCCCTGACCTTTACCACTAGGAGGTGAGCTCTCCGAGCTCTACATACCGGCAGATCCTTTCGTGCCGAGGAGGCCACTAGTGGCCATTGTGGAGAGGCATGCCTCCAGCTCTAGCCGGGCTAAACAGGAGGAGCACCTGGCCGTCCCAAATAACGAGGAGATGCCCACAGCGGCATCAGAGGAGGACCCGACCCTTGCGAGCCTTCAGGCTCAGATGGCGTCCATGACGACCCAACACCGGGCTTGGCAGTCCGACTACTAGTGGACTATGCTGGAGCAGCAACAGAGTTGGCAGGACACCTTTGCCACCTCCATGACCTCACACTTCGACCAGAGGCAGGAGGCATGGCAGGCAGCCCAACAGCAGTTGGAGGCTCAGCACCTGGCTTGGTAGGCTAGTTTTGAGACCTCTTTTGGTCGCCGGATGACTGCCCAGCAGGACCGCATCGATGATATCTACCAGCGGCAGGAGCACTTCTTCCGCCACTTCCCTTACCCACCGGAGGAGGGTCCTGGTGGTCCATCCAGACCACCCTAGTGAGGGATAGATTTCTTTCCCTTCTCCCACATTTATCTTTGAATCATTTTCACTTTGAGGACAAAGTGTACTTCAAGTATGGGGGAGGGATATATATCATTGCTTGTACAGTTTGTTAGTTGTTTATGGCATTTTGTTTTGCATTATTGAAATGAGTTTGAAAAAAAAAGAAAAGAAAAGAAAAAAGCCAAAGAAGTGAAAAAAGGCATGAAAATCCTTGGATAAACGGAAAACCCGAAAGGACGGTTTAGGTAAAAAGAAGGTAGTCCGACCAACTTTAGGTTGGTACAAAATTGGACTTGAGGGATGTGAGCTTAAGAGAGAAAAGAAGAAGAGTGGCAAGGTGAAAACCCGAAAGGGCGCCTTGACAAGATGAGCGACACCGAGTGTAGGTTTCCCTTCCGGCGTTTTGGCGCCATAAGAAGGGGAGTCATAAGGAGGTTGTCCGGGTAGGCCACTCTTGGAGCGATAAGGATGGTAGTATCTTCTTTTCTCACATTTCCTCTCTTTTCCTTTCTTTCTTTCTTGGTTTTTCTCTTGTTTTCCATTATTTCTCTTTCTTTCCCTTGCTTCCTGAGACCTTGAGTCTAATGGTTGTCAATCGTTTTACTCGGGACAAGTAAAAGGTCTAAGCATGGGGGAGTTTGATAGGTGATGGAATCACTATCATTTAGAGTAGTTTTTAGAGTCTGTTTATTGCATTAGTGTCGGTTTATGCTACTAACTCCTTGGTCCAAAAGAAGAAGATCAAAAGAAGCTAAGGAAGGAGTTATAAGCACTTATGAGTAAAGATCGATCAAGAAGCAAAGTTTTTGTTGCTTCTGCACCCCCGCGGGCCCTTGCAGCCGCCCCAACGGGTGACACTTCCCACTGAAGCGCTCCCAACACCTTCACCAGCGCCGGCCAAGATGCAGATCACCGCCCCTGCGCCACCCATCGGCGCCCCTGCGGTGACTTGCCCTGACAAGACGAAGACCAGCTCCCCTGCGCCTCCCACTGCGCTCTGCCTGCGCCTCGCCTTGGGAGTTGGAAGGCGAAGAGTCTGTGTCACCGCCCCTGCGTTGGCCTTAAGGCGCCCCTACGCCTTCACATCAGAAACGTCAGGAAGGCGAAAGGTCAGACGTTGAAGTGCATTAAAGATCCGCCCCAACGGAGTTGTTTAGCCGCCCCAGCGGAGTTGTGTAGCCGCCCTAGCGGTTATGAAGAAGATCAACCGAATCTGCCTAAACCGCCCCTGCGGGTCCTGAAGGCCGCCCGCCCCTGCGGTGTAACGCTAGAAGCTTTACTCCGGCTGTTTACACCAACTTTATGGCATTAAAGGTGGCTGTTTTAGGGCGGCTATTTACTCCTAATTTAGTGTCTTTTGTAGTATAAATAGTCTATGGCTGATTGCTAGAATGATCCATGCTTTTCCTCACAAAATCCATTTTAGACTAGAGTTTTTCCATTGTAATGAGTTGCTAACTCCCTTGTTACAGTGGGTTGGTTTGAAGCTGCTTTGTTGCTTTGGTTGTAAGTTCTTTTAATATAAGTTTTTATTCAGTAATGCTTTGTGTTTCCTTGATCTCCATTGTTTAATTGCATGCTAAATATTACTTGAGATTGATCACCTTAGGTTCTAAAGTGCATGTAAACAACTAGGATTAATAGGTTCCGGGTTCGGGTCTTTAATCTAGTAGCAACTTTACGTAATAACGGGTTGTAATTACTTAAAGAAAAGGAACACAAATATAAAGATAAGTTTAACGGTTTTAATCTTCTCTTTATATCCCTTTGTCTTTGTTTGAATGCTAACTTATTATTTGTTCTTGTAGGTTTACGGAACTTTAATAGGTTAAGTTGTGTTGATGCCGGTTGGCTCAACACATATGTATGATCGAGACGGGAGATTACTTAAAAACTTGTAAAAGGAATGCACCAAAGTAGCAATTGCATGCTTAGAATCAACCTAGTGTAGATTCATCCATTATTGTCTTATTTGTCGCATTAATCGTTTTCATAAGTTTTTGTGCATCAATTCAACCAAAACCCCCCCTTTTGTGTCACTTGTCATTATAATAGATAATTGCATCTAAAACACCTCAACTCTCTTGGGTTCGACCCTTACTTAATCACTATACTTGTTCTTAATGCTAAGTTGGGATTTACTTTTGATTGGGTATAGACGACCATAGAAATACCTTCGGTCACTAACTCTCTTAGCTCCATTTTTGGCTCCTTGATGGGAGTACTTCTCCATATGCAAAACTTTCTTTTCAATGAACTCCCAAGCTTCGTCTATCGGCATATCCATGAATGTGTCGGCGGAAAGTAGTTGAAGATTGAATTGAGTAGCTCCATCCAATCCCTTGAAGTATATCTCCAGCAACTCTATCTCTGGAATCCCATGATGTGGGCAATCCAATAGAACATCTTTGAATCTCGCCCATGACTTGGACAAACTCTCCTTGTCCTTCATGATGAATGCATTAATTTTCCCTCTCATTTCAGCGGTCTTGGAGGGAGGAAAGAACTTTGTTAGAAACTCCGTCGTCATCTCTTCCCAAGTGTTGATCTTTCCGGGTGGAAGAGATTGATACCAAGTAAGCGCCCTATCTTTCAAAGAAAAGTAGAAAGGCCTTAGCTTGTAGTTGTTGTTTTCCAGCCTTGAAGGTCTCAAGGTCTCAATCAGAATCTCGTAGTTTTGCAAATGCTGATGCGGAGACTCCCTCTCTAAACCTCCAAACTGGCATTGGCAGATCATGGATAGAACTTGCGGTCGAAGTTCGTAATCATGCTCAGCTGGATCTCCTAGGTTGACTCCTGGATGCCTCACTTGCTGATTAGGGTCCATCCTCTGTCCTAGGGTTTGTGGAACTCCAGCAAAAAGAGCATCTCGGACAGGCATCCGAGGTGGATGTATCTCGGCCGCAGCAACTGGGACTGGGTCATCCCTCGGTCGAGGATCTGGGATCGGTTGAGGCAGAAACTGGGCCCTTAGATCGGCCATATCTACTTCGATCTCTGCAGTTCTAGTGCGGGTCTCCTCTCTTTCTCGCTGCAGTTCTTCCTTATTGAGGTGTAGCTGTTCCAGCGCCTCCTTCAATTCGGCCTCAAGATCGTGATTGTCTTGATTGGCCATCTTAACTTCTTTCAATCGTCGCTTGTATGTCTTTTTGGTTCGGGATTGTAAGGAGCGATTTCCTTCCCAACACGGGTTCTTCGTATAAACCTAAGGAAAAGATCCTGCGATAACACTCAAGTAGAGTCGTTAATAGCAACAAGGGCAATTGCCCCGAAAGACAACCACAACCGGCTTGGTCTAGACCAAGTCCCCGGCAACGGCGCCAAAAACGTGTTCGCTCCAAACGGTGTGTGCAAGCTTCAAATTTATAACCCAAGAAGTATGCTTGAACAAATATGCGAACCCACAGTGTACGGGTCAATAGTAATAAAAATCAAGAATTCCAGGGGTCGATCACAGGGAATTAGGTGACACAAAGCACATGATTGGTTCTCAAGTATTGCAATTAACCAAAAGCAATTAAAGTAATCAAAGATGATGTAAATGTCAAGTAAGGGGAAATTCGGATTCTAGGGTTAAAGCAATCAGTTGTGGTTCCGACTCAAGATCTCAAAAGATAACGCGGACAAAGCTGAGACTTGCAAAGGGAAGGTGTTTCTAAAGTGGGAATAGATTACCGGGTAAGTCTCACTATTCACTATGCCAGACCAAAGCTCCTATTACCGGGTAACTCTCAAGGTACTAAGGAAAGAAACTATAATTTCAAACCAACACACCACCCAAGGGAATAGAATCAACCCTTACCGGGTAAGTCTCAGGCTAACTCTCAAAGATGGGATGTGATAACACGATTTATGATGTTAGTTTAGGCATCCATTTAGATAATTTTCCCGTTTTTCATGCATAGTTTGGCTTTAGTTCATGACGTTTACGCTTAATTCATGCATATTGTCGAGATAGACGTCTACACGAACTATTGTCGGTTTTGTAGGTATTTTGGGGAACTTTTTGAGCTTAATCGATACATTCGAGAATCATTTCTTGTAATGACACACTTCCAGACTCATTAGAAGCAAGCTAGGAGCTAAGGAGAACACATAGGACCTTGTTGGTGCATGACTTGCACCAACTCATGGCTTAACGATCAAAAGAGAGTTGTTTCACCAAAACCATGGCCCAGAGGCCATTTTCACGACCGTGGTTTTGGCCGTGGTTTTCTCTGGACAGCTGTGACAGCTGTCCCACGATCTCCATAACCGACTCTTACTCTTGGTGGAGAATATAAGTGGTCTTGCAGGCTGTTACTAGGGGATTCTCTCCCAAACTCTCTCATTACACATCATTCCATTGGAGGCTACTCATTAGGGGGAAGAAAACACTCTCATTTTGGAGAAGAAGAAGATCAACACTAGTTTTAGAATTTTCATAGCTTTTGAGTGGTTTTTGAGTGAGCTTGTTGAAGACATTTGCAAGGATTTGTAAGGAACGATTTGGACCTTCTTTTGAAGGGTTGTAAGTCTTTCTTAAACATATATTCAGCTTGGTTTACTTGTGTTTACTTGCTTCTCTTCTCTTTCATTTCATTTTCTTGCTATGGAAGCCATGAGTGTTTGCTTGTTGAGTTTGAATGATAAATTGCATGTTGTTGGCTAAATAGTTGCGATTCTAGGGTAATGGAATGATGGTTATGGCTTGGACTATGATAGAATAGACTTAAATGTATCTTTGGATGATTTGCTTGCTCGTACTTAACTGCTGTTACAAATCACGGTCTGTTCTAGCATAACCACGGCCGTGGTTCTGATTATCAGCCCGTGGTTTTCTTCTGTTGTGCTTGTATTGATAAATCTGAATATTAGGATGTTAGATTGTTGAAATCCTAGAGTTTATTAAGCTTAATGTAGCCTAGGGTGACCTAACGCTAGTAAACTAAGTTAGAGAAGAGACTTTCCCGGTAATTCTCGCTCTTAGGTACCGAAGATGATGAACTCTAGGTAGTAGTGAGCCTCACAAGCCGCTATTGGACTGAGTATGCTAGGATAGATGTTTAGGACTTGCATTCCCGACACTTACCCGGTAAGGAGAGGTTAGATCCCTAGATATCAATCCGGTTTGTGTAGAATTCCCAACCTTAGGCTCCTAGAGACTTACCCGGTGATAGGACCTTAGATGCGGGATTAGTGGACCATGAGACCTACCCGGTGATTGATCCCATTTGAGAAACATTACTTCCGAACATACCATAGCTAGTCCAAGGTTGATTAGTGAGTCCAATGCCATAACCGGAACTCCTAACCCCTAGAATCCACTTTCATCTCTTTGATTACATATCTCGTGTTTGTGTTGTTTACTTGCGTTGCTAGCTAGTTTAATTAGTTTGTTTTATAATCTTGCATTAATTGTGATCTTGTATGATCACCACAAAACCAACCAAAAACATTATGATTTTCATTTCTTTATTCCTTTCTCTTTTCTTAGACTAGATTTGCAATATCCATAATCACCTAATTGATTCGATTTCACCATAGTCTTTGTGTTCGACCTCGGAATACTATCCTTGCTACAAAACGACCCATACACCGTGGGTTCGCCAGGAGTTAGGAAAATATATCGAGTTATAAATTTAAGACTTTTGTGCTACACAATCTTAGCGTAACAGGATGAAGGCACACTCAAACCCCAAAAAAGGATAAACCTTTATTACCTATACTTATGATCATGGGTAAACAAGCAAAGGAATTACCGGGTAAGTCTCATCCTAGGCTTGCATTGAACTAGGAAAGGTGTAATAAGAATAGGATTTGGAAAACTAGAACACTTAACTCTCAGTTTCGGATCAGGAAAGGTTCACCTCGTTCAGTCAGATCCCACCCCAGCCGAGATGTTCATTGACTGAGCGAGGTGTTCTAGGGTTAAGGTTAAAGACTCGAGATTTCAAGGTCCTGCTGGGATTAAGATCATTCTATTATCGTCTTTCCCACAACTTTCAGCCACTCACCCTAGAATCGCATAAGAAACTTACCCAATAATCATCATGATAACAATAATCAATTCAATGGAAAGGGAATCAATATTCGAACAAGAAAACCTTAAGAAAATTTCTCAATAACTGAATCAAATATCAAACAACAACCAAGCGTTCCTCAATCACAAATCAGCAAAGACAATCAATCAAAAGACAATCTAAGAAAGTCTTAGAAACTCTTTCAAAAGCTAACTCCAAACTATGAATCCTTCCTTCCTTGAACTTCAATCCTTCAATCCTTCCTTCAAACTTTCAGAAAATACTCCAAAAATCTCCCTAATTAGGTGTGTAGAAGATCGTTGAATTATGGAATATCCAACCCTTTATATAGGAGAATTATCTTTCAAAGATAATAATATCTTAAAAAGATAATTTCCTATAAAATATATCCATATCTCTAAAATAGATCTCCCAAAAATAGTTTCTTCCTTCCAGAAATCCAACCCAAAAATATAAGATATCTTCTTTCCAAAAATAAAAGATCTCAGCCAAAAATATGGATCTCGCCGGCGGCAGGGTGTTCGCCTCGGACGGGACGCTCCCTAAGATCACCTCGGTCGAGGTACACTGTAGCTGACCGAAGTGAATCTCAACTGAATGTGAAATCTCTCAAATTTGGTCCAAAGTAAATCTTCATAATCATTTCCTTGCTTCCCGAGTTCTTCCTTAAGCTCCAGAATGTAGCTTCAATGACTCCTTAGCTCCTTAGCTTCATTTTAATTCAAAACGTGCCATTTTACCTATATTTACAACGAAACTAGTTGAAGACCTCGATTCCCGTAAAGGTAGATGAAACAACAATATAATCACATAATATACATCCATACATGCAGATTATTGAAGATAAAACGTCTAAACTAGCCCCAAAATATAGACTATAATACATGCTATCACATGTCCTAGGAAACTTCTTATCCCCTTCACTGAAGATGGAGGAGGAAGCTTCTCTATCGTCTCTATCTTAGCCTTGCCAACTTCGATCCCTCTATTAGAGATCAAGTGTCCTAGCATAATGCCTTCCTGAACCATGAATTGACACTTTTCCCAATTTAGAACAAGGTTAGTGTCTTCACATCTTTGTAAAATAAGAGAAAGGTTAGCAAGACAATTGTCAAATGAGGAACCATAAACTGAAAAATCGTCCATAAAAACCTCCATCATTTCCTCAACATATTACGAGAAGATGTCCATCATACACCTTTGAAAGGTGGCTGGAGTGTTACAAAGTCCGAATGGCATCCTCCTATAAGCAAAATGTACCCCATGGGCACGTGAATGTGCTCTTCTCTTTATCGTCCGGGTGAATCGGAATCTAAAAGAAACCACTATAACCGTCAAGGTAACAAAATTAGGAGTGTTATGCTAACCTTTCAAGCATTTGGTCAATGAATGGTAGCGGGAAGTGATCCTTCCTAGTTGCATTGTTCAACTTGCGGTAGTCAATGAACATCCTCCAACTCGTCACGGTTCTCATTGGAATGAGTTCGTTGTTCTTGTTGGTCACAAGGGTCATTCCTTCCTTCTTTGAAATGACTAGAACGGGGCTCACCCACTTGCTATCGGAGATAGGATAGATGATACCTGCGTCAAGCAACCTAAGGATTTCATTCTTCACGACCTCTTTCATGACCGGGTTTAACCGTCTTTGAGGTTGTCGTGAAGGCTTGTAATCCTCCTCCATTAGAATCTTGTGCATACATAAGGATGGTTTAATTCCTACAAGATCCTTTATGGTATAACCTAAAGCTTTCCTATGTTTCCTCAAAACATCCATAAGTTTCTCATGTTCATCTTCATTTAAACCGGAACTAACAATAATGGGAAAGGTAGAATTAGTTCCAAGAAATGCATACCGAAGATGTGTGGGAAGCGGCTTCAATTCCAAAGCTATTGATGACTTTGATGTATCTTGAGGTGTGCTCAATGCTTCCTTAGAAGTTTCTAAGGGTGTGGGAGTAATGGAAGAAGACTCAAGAGTGGTTGTAGGAAGGACATAAATTTTCTCAGCATTTTCCAAAACCACAGCACACCTGTTACTTCCACGGCCGTGATTTAGGGCGTGGAACTCTCTGATTTTCTCGTAATAACACTCCATGGGTTGAATTTGTTGAACCACGGCTGTGGAATAGCACGACTGGCCGTGGTTTCTAACGTTTTCCGAGCCATCATATAATTTCTCGAACTCTTCATCTTGCACCTCGTTCAGCTCCTCCAAGGCTTCAACCTCAGCATTGCAATCCTTTTCTTCTCCCTTTTCCATGATGCTCATGGTTATGACCTTTTGCAATGAATCTTTAAACAAGATCGAACTTACTTCCTCTCTAGATGCCTCTTCGTCATAGATGTTGAACATATCCTCTCCAAGTGCACGCTCTTTCAATAAGGTTGAAAGAACAAATTCAACCTTCTCTTCTCCTATATCGAAGGCTAGTCTAGCGTTTTTGCAATCCACCATACAACTGGAGGTTGCAAGAAATGGTCTCCCGAGTATGATCGGGACCGGACAATCTGTAGGAATGTCAAGCACAACAAAATCTATAGGAATATAGAACTTACCGAGCTTGACTGGGACGTCTTCAATGATACCTACGGGTCGAGTTATGGATCGATCCACCATGTACAACGTCATCTTCACCGGTTTAGGTTCACATAAGCCGACCTTCCTACACAAAGCAAGCGGGATGATGCTTACGTTTGCTCCTAAGTCACAAAGAGCATCGTATTTGACTTTGCCAACTCCTATTGGAATACAAAACGACCCCGAATCTCTCAACTTTGGGGGCATCTTTTCCATCATTGTTTTGATGACCTCCGAATATTCCGAACTCATCTTGACTTCTCCAAAGTCTTCCAGCTTCATCTTGTTAGAGAGGATCTCTTTCAAGAACTTCCCGTAAGCAGGCATACCTACTATTACATCAATAAAAGGTATGTTAATATGCAGTTTTCTCATTAGATCAACAAACTTACCGAACTGCTTGTCTTGACGCACTCTTGCTCTAGATTGCGGGAACTGTAGAGGAGGTTCGTAAGCTGGAGGAGGAACATAGACATCTTCCTTCTCCTTCTCCTTATCTTTCTCTTTCTCAACGGGGACTTCTACAAACTTGGGCTGCGGGTCGGTGGTTGTTACACCACTCCTAGTTTTAATCGCCATCACCCTTCCTTTCGGATTGTCCTCCGTCTTTCCGGGAAGCTTCCCTTGATCTCTAGAAACTTCTCCGACCTTGCTGAACACTTGATTTTCTATGGCTTTTTGTGCCTTATCAACCGAAGTGATGTGATTCTCTAGTCCTTGGAGCTTTCCCAAGATTGTCTCTAGCATAGCATCATGCTTATCCTTCTCTAGCTTGCCCGAGCCATTCGATGTTTGACCCTGACTTTATAAAGGAGTAGAAGAAGAAGAAGGGGGTGTTAGAGAATTTTCATTTTGTGAATAGGAATTATTGGAGTTTTGTTGGTTGGATCTCCAATTGTTGTTGTTGGAGTTCCTGTTGTTGTTCCAGTTATTGTTCCGGTAGTTGTTCCTATTGCCCTGGTTATTATCCCTCCCTAGACAACCAACTTCTTGCTCCTTCGTCTTTTGAAGGCCAACTCTTATGACTTCCCCCAACTCTTTGATCTCATTGTTGAGGGAAAATATTTGAGTTTGTCCAGCTTGAGTCAACTTTACTCCTGGCTCTCCTGAATTTCGATTCCTATCATGTACTTTCCTATAGGAATACCTCTCAATCACTTGGGCTTGCTTCTCAATGAAGTCCCAAGCGTCATCCTCTCTCATGTCCATGAAAGTTCCACAAGAAAGTGATTGAAGCTTGAATTGCGTTTCCACATCCAACCCCTTGTAGTAGATCTCCAATAATTCCAGCTATGAAATGTCGTGATGCGGGCAATCCAATAGAAGATCTTGAAACCTTTCCCAGGATTCAAACAAGATTTCGTTAGGTTTCATGTAAAAAGCTTTAATATTACCTCTCAACTACGCCGTCTTGGATGGCGGAAAGAACTTGGTGAGGAATTCCGAAATCAAATCCTCCCATGTATTAAGTCTTCCAGCCGGAAGAGCTTGGTACCAAGACAAAGCCTTGTCCGTCAAAGAGAAGAAAAACGGTTTGGCGAACCATGGTAATAACTTGTGGGATAAACCCGAAATCCTGGACGTCTTCACCTCCGAAATTCACACCTCAACGGCGTGGTTGCTGAATTGGATCCATCCGTTGCCCAAGGGTTATGTTCATCCCCGCCATCAACGGCTCTCACATCTCCGACGGCAATGCAAGGATAAACATGTGGTATAGGATTGTCACGAACTGAATGGATTATTGGTGCAATATCCTCTAGGTCCGGCATGCCATCATCGTCGGATGATTCAGCAATAGATTCCTTAGCTTCCTTCTTCTTCTATGCATCATTCCTCTCTAGTTTCATGTCTAGAATCATTGCTCGAAGCTCATCTATTTGAAACTGATTACGTTCCTTTTCCTCCAAGCGAGCCTTCTCGCTCAAGTTTAGTTGAGCTCGTGTTTCATCCAACTCTTGGATGTTTCTCTCATTATTTTCAGCCATCTTTTTCTCCTTTAACTTTTTCCTCAAAGTTTTCTCAATTTCGGGATCAAAAGGAACGAGATCTTTGGTAGATCTAGTCCTTCGCATATACCTAAATAATCTGCAAAAATCACTCAAAAAGACAAATCAAATCATAAGAGCAAAGCTCCCAAGCTCGACAACCGAGAGCCGAATTTGGTCTAGACCAAATCCCCGGCAACGACGCCAAAAACTTGTTCGCCTCAAAGTGTGCGTCACAAAGTCTTAAATTTATATCTAGAACTTATGCAAAAATGAACCCGCAGTGTACGTATCGGCGTAGTAAGGCAAGAAATTCCAGAGTCGAACTCAGGGATTTGATGAGAATAAAATCAGTTCACAAATCGTCGAGCAGGTAAAATAAAGAAGATTTGCAAGTAATATTGGGAAAACAACAATTCTAAAGATCCAGGTATCCAATTGTGGCAATCGATTCAAGATATTCTATAGATGTAAGGACAGAGTCGGGATTGCAAAGGTATATCTTACCTAAAGACCCTCTCTATAAAGGTTGTTGAGACTGCAGCATAGAAATGATTAAAGGATAAGAATTACTCTCAAATATCCATGCTCAAATCCAAGGGAATCAAAGATAAACCAAAACGGTAAAGGTTTTGATACTCAAAACCGAAATAGAGGATGTTGAGTCTCACTACTACCTAGAAAAGGCAAGCCAAGGCTAGGTTAAGGCAAATATCTAACTATGGATCAAAGCAAAAGAAAAGGACGTACGACAGAGGAAACCAAAGCTGGATCTTGAGGAACCACGGCCGTGGAACTCAAGAACAGGGCGTGGAAAAGGTTGTCGACGAAGTTTCTCGCAACTCTCAAGGTCCAATCTGTTTTATTTCAATCTATCATTATCTAAACCACACTTATCAACCCTTCACCTTAGAATCTCTAAAGGGTTTTAGCCAATAACCATCATCATTGAATCAATAATCATGTTTAAAATTGAAAAAGGCAAAAATCTCGAAAACTCAATAATAGTCAAATAATCAATCTCAAATCCAAACAACAAATGTATGTGTTTAATGAATGCGGAAAAGTGAACAAAAATCCTCACAACAATCTTGAGGAACAATGGAGAGCAGGATGCCAATCCGTCTCCAAATGTAAACCCTAAGATAATCTCTAAGTACGCAATCTCCAAATCACGTCCTTCTCGGAATCTTCCCTGTACGCGATGGAATCTTCCTAAGCAATGATCCGAATATCTCCCTCTTTAGGGTGTAAGCAGCCGTCCTCGTTTTCTCCCTCTTTCAGCCTTCTTATAGGGAAAATAGGGTTACGAGAAAGCCCGATAACTATTGCTGACGTGGCAAATATGACACGTGGTAACGTCATGGAAATCACGGTCTAGTGTAGCATTCCACTGACGTGGTTTAGGGCGTGGAACTCTCTGTATCTCTTCGACATCACTTTCCACGATCTCAATGTATAAACCACGGTCGTGGTTCTCTTAGTTTGGCCTTGGAAACTCAAAAGCCTTTGTGAAAGCTTTTGTTTCGTAAAGTTCTCTAATCATGATCCTTCCTTAGCCTCTCCAATGCATCTTCTTGACATCTATCATGATCAAATACTCCTATCCCTTCACATATGCTCCAATTCAAGCCTTTATTCACCTATAAACATAACAAAGCTTGTGCAGATCTTTATACCGACAAAATAGGTGAATGTGCTCATAAATGCTTCAAACTCATATCGATGTACACATCTAAAAGGGAAAAACAATCAAAACAAATGCCTAAAATATAGTCATATTTCATTCTATCACTCACAGTTGCTCCCAAGTCACAAAGTGCATCATATGTGACGTCTCCCACTCCTATTGGTATGAAAAATGACCCCGGATCTAGCAACTTTGGGGCATCTTTTCCGCCATTTTTTTGATGAGTTACGACGACTCGAAGTCATCTTAACTTCACCAAAATCTTCAAGTTTCCTCTTGTTAGAGAGGATCTCCTTCAAGAACTTCCCATAAGCGGGCATACCTAAATTTGTAACAAGAAAAAGGTATGTTAATGTGCAGTTTGCTCATGAGATTAACGAACTTACCAAAGTGTTTGTCTAGACGTGCTCTCGCTCTGCGGGAATGGCAAGGGAGGTTTATAAGTTGGAGGAGGTACGTAGACATCCTCTTTCTCCTTCTCAACAGGAACCTCGATGAATGTTGGCTTTGGATTGGTGGTTGTTACACCACTTCTTGTAGTAATTGCCATTACTCTCCCTTACGGATTGTCCTCCGTTTTTCCGGGAAGATTCCCTTGATCTCTAAGAACTTCTCCGGCCTTGATAAACACTTGATTCTCCAAAGCTTTTTGTGCTTTAGAAATCGAAGTGATGGAATTCTCCATCCCTTGCATCTTCCCCAAAATTGTTTCCATCATCGCTTAAAGCTTGTCCTTCTCCGGCTGTCTTGAACTCGATGAAGCTTGTACTTGACTTTTCCAAGGTGTAGAAGAAGAAGAAGAAGGAGGTGTTAGTGCATTTTCAGCATGGGAATAAGGATTACCGGTATTATGCTGATTAGATCTCCAATTGTTGTTGAAGTTCCTGTTGTTGTTGTTGTTATTGTTCCAATGGTTGTTCCGGTTGTTATTCCTATTCCCTTGATTGTTCTCTCTTCCTAGGTAGCCAACGTCTTGCTCCTTTTTCGATTGAATGTTGGGCTTCAAGAGTTCTTTCAACTCCTTAATCTCATTGTTGAGAGAGAAAATTTGAGCTTGACTCGCTTGATTCAAATTCAACCCTGGATCTCCGGAACTTCGATTCCCACCATCAATCTTCCTATGAGAGTACTTCTCAATCACTAGAGCTTGCTTTTCATTGAACTCCCAAGCATCATCATCTCTCATTTCCATAAAAGTTCCACACAAAAGAGATTGAAATTTGAATTGAGTTTCCACATCTAATCCCTTGTAGTATATCTCCAACAACTAAAGCTTTGAATTGCCATGGTGAGGGTAATCCAATAGAAGGTCCTTGAACCTTTCCCAAGACATAAACAAACTTTCATTAGGTTTCATAGCAAAGGCATTGATTTTACCTCTCAACTCCGCCGTCTTGGATGGCGGAATGAACTTGGTGAGGAATTCCGAAGTCATCTCCTCCTATGTGTTAACTCTTCAAGTTGGAAGAGATTGACACCAAGCCAAGGTCTTGTCTTTCAAAGAGAAAAAGAAAGGTCTCAACTTATAGTTGTTGTTGGTTGCTCTTGGAGGCTTCAAGGTCTCCATAAGAATCTCATAATTCTGCAGATGATGCGGAGATTCCGTTTCCATTCCACCAAACTGACTTTGGCGGATCATAGTAATGACTTGAGGTTGAAACCCATAGTCATTCTCATCCGGTTCTCCAACATTCACGCCCAAACGGCATGGCTACTAATTCGGATCCATACGTTGCCCAAGAGTTCGTGGTTCAGCCATGATAGGAGCAACTCTCACATCTCTAGCTGGGATATGAGGATTAAGTGGTGTATTAGGTGTTATATCTTCCATCTCAGGCATATCATCATCGGATGATTCGTCTTTCTTACCTTTGGTGGCTCTCTCCAAGTTTACTTATTGTACCATTGCCCGAATTTCGGCCATTTCAGCTTGCAATCGCTCTCTATCAGCACGAGCTACAACTCTCTCCTCAAGAAGTCTTCTTTCACTTGTATTAAGGAGAGCTAGAGTTTCGTCCAACTCAGCTTGGAGGTTCTTTTCATTGTGTTCAACCGTTTTTGCTTCCCTTAACCGTTTCTTGAGAGTCTTCCCAGGTTCAGGGTCAAAAGGAATGAGGTATTTCTCAGATCGAGACCTGCGCATATGCCTATTGAGAAATATGAAAAATCACTAAGGTAGATAGATCAAATAACAAGAGCAAAAGCTCCCAAAGTCCCAAGGCAGACAACCGAAAACCGAATTTCGCCCAAACCAAATCCCTAGCAACGGCGTGAAAAACTTGTTCGCTCAAAAGTGTGCGTCACTAAGTCTTAAATTCATAAAATCTGAAATCAATCAAGCGAACCCGAAGTGTACGGATCGGTATAGTAAAAAAAAATTCCAGAGTCGAACTCAGGGATTTGGGGGATCAAATTCAGTTTGTAAAATCGTTTGACAAGTAAATAAGCTTTTGTAAAGATTAATGGGAAAACAAAGATTCTAAAGATTCAGGTATCCAATTGTGGCAATCGATTCAAGATTTTCTAAAGATATAAGGATAGAGTTAGGATTGAAAAGGTATAGATCTATGATAGGGTGTTATACGGTGAAGTTCCCAACCCATATATCTTACTCAAAGGCTCACTCAATAAAGGATGTTGAGTCTCGTTATAAAGAGGATCTAAGGACAAGATTAAACTCTCAAATACCCATGCCCAAACCCAAGGGAATCAAAGATAAGCCAAACAGGTTAAGGTTGTGCACTCGTAACCTAAGTAGAGGGTGTTGAGTCTTACTACTACCTAGAAATGGTAAGACAAGGCTAGGTTATGGCCAATCTTTAACTTTGGATCGAAGTAAAAGCAAAGCACGTAACACAGGGAAAACCACGGTCATATCTTGAGGAACCACGGCCCTCGAACTCAAGAACAGGCCGTGGAAAGGTACGACGGCGAGGTTTCTTGCAACTCTCGAGGTCCAATCTGTTTTGGTTCAATCTATCATCATCTATGCCACAACTATCAACCCTTCACCTTAGAATCGCTTAAGGGTTTTAGCCAGCAATCATTGTCATTAAATCAATAATCAAGTTTAGAAGAGAGAAAAAATAGAACTTTGAAAACTCAATAATGAATGCAAAACCAATCTCTAATAAATTCAAAATCCGTGCTTGTGTTCAATGAATACAGAATAGAATCATAAATCTCTCACAAATATTGAAGAACAAAAAGAACGGGATGTCAATCCGCCTTCAAAGTGTAACCCTAAGATCTTCCAACTCCGAAATAGGAAAGTGCGTCTTTCCTCAAATCTTCCTCCAAACCTTCAATCCCAAATCTCCTCTTATGATGTGTAAGTGAAGATCCAAACGCGTAATCTTGCGAATGGTCCAACCTGTAGCGAGCGTCCCCTCTTCTCCCTTTCTCCAGCCTTCTTATAGGAAAAACAAGGGTTACAAAAGGGCCCGTAACGAGTGTTGACGTGGCAAAAATGCCACGTGGCAGTCGTTGGAGAACCACAGTCATATCAGTTTTCCACGGTTGTGGAATTGACCGTGGGTGCTTACGACATGGCTTTCCACGCCCTTAATTAAATTAATTACCAAAACCGCGGCCGTGGTTTTATGTAATTGGCCATGGAAATCCTAAAATTGGCGTGCAATCCTTTGTTCTCCAAAGCTTTCCAATCATGCTCCTTCCTTAGCTGCTCCAATGCATCCCCTTGATGTCTAGCATGATCAATCATGCCCACATGCTCCAGTTATGCTCTAATCCAAGCCTTTATTCACCTATGATCATAACAAAGCTTGTGTAGATCTCTATACCAACATAATAGGTGAATGTGCTCATATATGCTTCAAACTCATATCCATTTACACAAAAGAAGGGGATTATCTACCTAAATATGTGCCTAAACTAATGTCATATTTCATGCTATCAAGCTCCCCAACCTAACTCATTGGATCACACATTTGCAACAATGTCTCTCAATCCTGTAGACAATCTTTGGTATATGGACACGGGCGCAACTTCTTTTATGACGAATGATCCAGGTAAACTCTCGTCTTTTCCCAACAATGGGCCACAATTTACTACCTGATCCGGATGTAGATCGGCGAAGCCGACTGAACCGGGTTACCTACATACATCTTCAAACCAAAAAAACTCTTGCCTTTTTCGTATAATGGTTAACTAAATTTGACAATTATTGAGAATGCTATGTGTATTCCATCTACAGGTCTTGGTGAAACTGTCCTCCACACCACAACCCCCCCCCCGCCCCCGCCTATCCAATGTTCTTGTTGCCACACAATAGTAAAAAACTTAGTATCCATTCGTCATTTTACTGTTGATAATTGTGCATCCATATAATTGGACCCATTTGGTTTCTCTGTGAAGGATCTGGATACGGAGATCATTCGTCTTAGGTGTAATAGTTCTCGGGAGCTTGATCCGGTGACATGTCCTACACCACATCACCATCACGCCTTTTCCATTGAGTCTCTCTCCATTTGGCACGCCTGTCTTGGTCATCCCGAAGCGCATGCATTTTATTTTCTTACAAATTCTTCATTTTTTAAATTTCATAAGAGTGTTGTTCCTCTTTGTCATGCTTGTCAATTAGGAAAACATAATCGTTTACCTTTTGATCACTCTTCGACTAGAACTTTTTCACCTTTTGATATTACACACAATGATCTTTGGACCTCTCCAATCCCAAGTCGGGAAGGTTTTAAATATTACTTGCTCTTTCTTGATGACTTTTCTCATTTTTATGGATTTACCCGATCAAGTTTAAGTCTCACGTTTTTTGAATTATTTGTGCAATTTCATACTCTAGTTAAGATGCAATTTCTTGTTGGCATTAAAAATTTCCAATGCGACATGGGACGCGAGTTTATTAACACGAACTTTCATAATTTTATTGCTACCAATGGCATCAATTTTAGATTTTCGTATCCTCATACTTCTCCAAAAATGGCAAAGCCGAACATGTGATTCAAACGATCAACATCATGATGCGTTCTCTTCTCTTCCTTGCATGTGTTCCCATCTCCTATTGGCCCCATGCTTTAGATACTTCCTGCTACCACTTAAACATTCTTCCATATACCACTCAAAAATCGGTCACCCACTGTCATGCTCAAGATGTGTGCACAATAAGCTGTAAATTTATACTCGTTATTTTTTCCCTAACTCCTAGCGCACCCGCAGTGTACGGGACGTTCGTAGTATGGATAGTATTCCGAGGTCGAACACAAAGACTAAGGTGAGATTGATTCGGTTTATGATTGAGTTTAGCGAAGATCTAGGTTGAGAAAAGAGAGAAATAAAGAAATGAAAATCTCAATTGTTTTTGGTTGGTTTTTAGGTGATCAATCAAGGATCACAATTCATGCAAAAGTAAGCAATCAACTAAGCTAACAAATCAACACAAAGAAACAAGCTAAACACGAGATATGAATCAAAAGAGAGAAACGGATTCTAGGGGTTGGAAATTCCGATTATGGCATAGGACTCAAGCTATCTAATCATTCCTCGGATGATCTATGATATGTCGGGAGTAAGTGTTCTAGAGTGGGATCAATCACCGGGTAAGTCTCATGGTCCACTAATCCATTCCTAAGATCTCATTACCGGGTAAGTCTCTAAGAACCTAAGGATTGGAATTCTACACAAACCGGATTGTTGCCTAGAGGTCTAACCTATCCTTACCGGGTAAGTCTCGGAAAGGGAAGTTCTAAGCAACTATCGTAGCACACTTAGTCCAATGGCGGCTTGTGAGGCTCACCACTACCTAGGGTTAGTCATCTTTTGAATCTAAGAGTAAGATTCACCGGGTAGGTCTCTTCTAACACTTAGTAGCTAACACTAGGTCACCCTAGGCTAGATTAACTCAACAAACACCTAGGATTTCAACATTCTAACAATCCAAAGCTAGATTCATCGAACCAGGGAGAATCACGGGTTGTTCTACACATCCACGGCCATGGAATGGGATGATCCACCCGTGGACTTCAAAAGAGAGTTCGTTCTTGTAAGTTACTCATCCAAAGGTAAATCTAAGTGCATCCTATCATAGTCCTAGCCACAATCATCCTTTCCTTACCCTAGAATCACATCTACTTAGCCTACAACATTCATCATAACAATCGAAATCATCATACATAAAATCATAGCATTCATTTGCAAGATAATGAAGGGGGAAGAGATGAACAAGTAAGGAAACAAAACCGAGCTGAAGTTTAGATAAGAATGACTCACAACCCTTCCAAAAGAAGGTTCAAATGGTTCATACAACTCTAGAAATCAAATCCGATACTCTTCACTACAAAAGCTATCAAAGTGTGGCAATGGTGTGTTCTTCCTTCTCCTCTCCAATGGAGCTCTTCTCCAATGGTAGCCTTCTTCTTCCTTCCTTGTTTTAAATCTTCTTGTTGAGAGAGTATTTTTGATTGGATGATGGTGGATAATGGAGGGCTGCTCCAAGATGATTCTCTCAGCCAATGCAGGACCACTTTTATAACAATTTTGCATGAGCTGGCCATGAGAATCGTGGCACAGCTGTCACAAGAATCTGGCAAAATCCACGGGTAGAACCACGGCCGTGGAATGTGCCAGTGAACCGTGGTTTGCTCCAGAATCTTCGCCTTGGATCATTAAGCTGTGATTTGGTGCATGGCTTGTGTTGGCAAGGCTCCATGAGTCTTCCTTAGCCTCTAGTTTTCATCCTAATGAGCCCGGAGGTGTGTCATCTCGAGGATTGATTCTCAAATGCATCAATTTAGCTCCTAAATCTCCCAAAATACCTATAAAACACGCACAAGTCCGTGTAGACGTCCATCTCGACAAAATACATGAATTGAGTGTAAGACGTCGTGAACTAATGCTAAACCATGCATGAATGAGTGAGAAATCTATCTAAATGACTACTTAAACCTAGCTCATAAATCGTGTTATCAAAATACCCCATACTTAAGGTTTGCTCTTCCCCGAGCAAATTCCCAACTATAGACTAAGAGATAACATGAATTATGTATGCAGAAAAATGGCAAAATCTTTTTGGGTTTGTGCTTCTACTATTAGATCACCTTCATAGTCATGTTTCATGGTAATGGATAATCAATCATGCATCAAACAAGTGAAAGCATGGAAAGACAATTGTACTTAGCTTGAAAGTATTCATGAAATGTAAAGATGAAGAAGTCAAGAAGATCAAGAGCATATCCAATCTAAATTACTAAGTCTTACAAACATGCAAGTAGGTCATAAGGTCTTATGAACTCAAAGGCCAAGAAACGTTGTGATTAGGTGGGGATTTTTCTAGGCTATGTGATGCTAATCCGGGAATGGAACTAACTCCACAATCTTGTCCTCGATCAACTTCCCTCAAGTGTATATTTTTCTCTATCTTTTCTTTTTCTTATTTTTGAGACAATGGCATTGGTGTACAAAAGCCGAAACCTTGGTGATTAGCCATCCTCGGGCTTTTTCTATTTTTCGAGGTGCATCCACACCGGGCACACATACCAAAGCTCGTTAGGACTATCGGTTTATTTGACTTTAGCAAGGCACCAACACCCGATTATGTGAAGTGTACCGAGTTACTTGTCATTTAAACCAACGTCCCCAAACCTATATTTTTGGCTACACTTCCACAACAAATTCAGCATTTAATTTATGACATTCTTTCATCAACATCTTTACCCCACACTTGCTTTTTACACACATCAACACACTAACATGCTCCTATTCCCGGATGGGTCAAAAGAGGTCAAATTTATATTCATTTGAGGTGCTCAAATATCGTGATCAAGATGAGAAGAAGGGAAAGATGAATTGCCTCATTCATTCCTAAATGGTGTGTAAGAACTAGCATGTAATTTCGACTTTCAATACTCAATCCATTCTAGGCAAACATCATGATCACAAATCATTCATGGGATTCAAGATAAGTATTTTAAGTCCACATATGCAATTCACCAATTAAACACACAAGGCCATCCATAGCCAATCCACAAGACAAGATTCATCATTAGGGTCATATCCAAGCCTAGAAAGCACAAAATTTTTTTAAAATTTTCTGATGATTTTTTTTTGGGATTTTCGAAATGAATATATATAATGCAAGACATGTGCAAATATTAAACTACCCTAGATGCTCATCATGCAAAGAATCATGCAAACCCCACCCCATACTTAGAAACACATTGTCTCCAATGTGGTATTCAAGTAAAGAAGAGTGAAAGAAGGTTCTCACAATGTAAAAATGGTTGCTATGGTATTTGGGATTTCTCAAGTGGAATTGATGTTGGATAATCCTATCAAAAATGGTAGAGAGCTCTAAGTGTTCATCAAAGCGTCGGGACACGCGCTAGGCACCGCTAGCCGTCTAAGTTCCGCGTCCACTCCACCCATAGTTGATGAGGGGTTCATCATCATCATTCACATGCCAAGCAAGGCTTCCAATGCTACTAAGGTTCTAGCATACACACAAAACACGCCAAACACACAAAGCACACAAAACAGAAAAATCTAAGCAAAAACGAAAAATGAAAAGGGAAAAACGTTACCAATGGGTTGCCTCCCACCAAGCGCTTCTTTAAGGTCATTAGCTTGACCAAACTCGGGGGCGTCTACTCAAGGTGAAGTGGGGCAATTATGTCCACCGGAGCTCCCGGGATATACTTCTTCAACCGGTGCCCATTCACCTTAAAGTTCCCACAATGTTCCCCTCCTATCTCAATAGATCCATGGGGAAAGATCTTCTTCACCACATATGGCCCGGTCCATCTTGATTTGAGCTTTCCGGGAAAAAGCCGCAGCCTTGAGTTGAAGAGAAGGACAAGGTCACCTTCACTCAACTCTTTGGGGATGATCCTCTTGTCATGCCACCGCTTGGTTCTTTCCTTGTAGATCCGGGCATTCTCATAAGCATCCAACCGGATCTCCTCAAGGGCATTCAATTCAAGCAATCTCTTCTCTCCCGCCTCCTTGAGATCAAAATTAAGCCACTTAATGGCCCAATAAGCTCTATGCTCCATCTCTACCGGGAGGTGGCAAGACTTGCCATAAACCAACTTGTAAGGAGTGGTGCCAATCGGTGTCTTGAAGGCGGTTCTATATGCCTATAAGGCATCATCAAGCCTCATAGCCCAATCTTTTCTCGTCCTAGATACCGTCTTCTCAAGGACGGCTTTGATCTCCCGGTTGGAGATTTCCACTTGGCCACTAGTTTGGGGATGGTAAGGTGTTGCCACCTTATGAGTCACCCCATACTTGGTCAAAAGTGCTCCAAAGTTCCTATTTGTGAAGTGCTTCCCTCCATCACTTATGATCACCCTTGGTGTTCCAAACCTAGGAAAGATCACTCGGTTGAAGAACCGCACCACCACCTTGGCATCATTTGTAGGAGAGGCGATTGCCTCCACCCATCTTGACACATAGTCCACTGCCAATAGGATGTAGAGATTGCCACATGAAGAAGGGAATGGTCCCATGAAGTCTACACCCCACACATCAAATATTTCCACTTCTTGGATGTTGTTCAAGGGCATCTCATTCCTTCTTGAGATGTTGCCCGTCCTTTGGCAAGCATCACATGCCACTACAAAACCTTGCACATCATTAAACAAGTTAGGCCAATAAAAACCGGATTGCAATACCTTTGCACACGTCTTGTGTGAGCTAGCATGGCCTCCACATGGTAAGGAGTGACAATGCCGGATCACACTCTCTATTTCATCTTCCGGTATGCATCTTCTAAACATTCCATCCGGGCCTCTTTTGAACAAGAGTGGCTCACTCCAATAGTAATGCCTCACATCATTGAAGAACTTCTTCCATTGGGCATATGACAAGCCGGGAGGCACTTCCTCACACACAAGATAGTTCACAATGTGGGCATACCATGGCTCACTTCCTTTAGACGCTTGGAACAAGCATTCCTCCACCATTTGTAATTGCTCATCCCGGAATGAGTCATCAATCGGGATGTCATCTCTCTCAAGCTCTAATGGAGGCAATCTACTAAGGTGATCCGCCACTGAGTTCTCGGATCCCTTCTTGTCCCGTATTTCCAAATCAAACTCTTGTAGAAGAAGGATCCACCGAATCAACCTATGCTTGGCATCCTTCTTGGTAAGGAGATAACGGATCGCAGCATGATCCGTGTACACTATAACCTTCGCTCCAACAAGATATGAGCGGAACTTCTCAAATGCGTACACAACCGCTAGCAACTCTTTCTCGGTGGTAGCATAATTGAGTTGGGCATCATCTAGTGTCTTGCTAGCATAATAAATAGAGCATGAGTGCGCCCATCTTTCCTTTGCCCCAAAACAGCCCCCACGGCTACATCGCTTGCATCACACATGATCTCAAACGGTAAACTCCAATCCGGAGGTTGCATGATAGGTGCGGAGATCAAGGCGTTCTTCAACCTACAAAAAGCCTCTAGACAATCTTTGGAAAAGACAAAATCAACATCCCTCATTAGTAGGTTAGTGAGAGGCTTAGAAATTTTAGATAAGTCTTGAATAAACCTCCGGTAAAAACCGGCATGCCCTAGGAAACTCCTTACCCCCTTCACCGAGGTAGGTGGTGGCAACTTCTCTATCGTTTCAATCTTGGCCCTATCAACCTCAATGCCACGGTTGGACACCAAGTGTCCCAACACAATACCTTCACTTACCATGAAGTGGCATTTTTCCCAATTCAAGACAAGATTTGTCTCCTCACATCTTTGCAATACTAATGACAAGTTAGCTAAGCAATTATCAAAAGAAGAACCATAAACAGAGAAATCATCCATGAATACTTCCATGATATTTTCAATGTATTCCGAAAAGATAGCCATCATACACCTTTGGAAGGTAGCGGGTGCATTACACAACACAAACGGCATTCTCCTATATGCAAAAGTTCCCCATGGACATGTAAATGTTGTTTTCTCTTGGTCATCGGGGTGGATAGGGATTTGGAAGAATCCACTATAGCCATCTAGATAGCAAAAATGAGAATGTTGAGCTAACCTTTCTAGCATTTGGTCAATGAAAGGGAGAGGGAAGTGATCTTTCCTAGAGGCCATGTTAAGCTTCCTATAATCAATGCACATCCTCCACCCCGTAACCGTCCTAGTTGGGATTAGTTCATTGTTCTCATTAGTCACTACGGTCATCCCACCCTTCTTAGGTACTACATGAACGGGACTAACCCACTTGCTATCCGAGATAGGGTAGATAATCCCCGCATCTAGCAACTTAATGATTTCCTTTTTGACTACCTCTTTCATTATGGGATTTAATCTCCTTTGATGTTCAATAGAGGGTTTATGATTATCTTCCATCATTATCTTATGCATGCACAAAGAAGGTTTTATGCCAACCAAATCATCAATAGTATAGCCAATGGCTTTCCTATGCAATCTTAGCTCATGCAACAACTTAGCAAGTTCATCATCACTCAAGCATGCATTCACAATCACCGGATATGTAGAATCAACACCAAGGAAAGCATACTTTAAATGAGAGGGGAGGGGTTTGAGTTCAAGTTTAGGAGGACCTTTATCGATTGGAGACGATCCAAACAATGTTGGATGAGATGACTCCAAAGCAAATGAAGACCCTTCAAGGCTCCTTGAAGATTGATCATCATCAAGGGCTGATTCAGGGGAAACCACGGCTGGAATCACGGTCTGCTCCAAGTCCACGGCCGTGGACCTTGCCTGGCTCCATTTTTGTGGCTTTACAGATAGTTTGACGGCCGTGGAACTCATTCCACGACCGTGGTTCCTACAGCTGTTCAACACCCCTTCGTTTTCTTCAGTTTGAGCTTTTGTCTCCTCTTCTAATGCTTCTAAGGCCTTGATCTCTTCATTGCAAGCCTCCTCTACACCTTCCTCCATCATACTCAAGGTAAGAACTTTCTCCAAGGGATCCTTGATCAAGATCGAGCTCACAACTTCTCTAGATTCCTCTTGCTCGACTATGTTGAAGACATCCTCATCAAGGGTTGGCCCTTTCATCATTGTGGACAACTTGAACTTGATGTTCTCCTCTCCAATGTTGAAGGAGAGAGTCCCATTCTTGCAATCCACTAGGCATCCGGAAGTGGCTAGGAAAGGTCTTCCTAAGATGATGGGAACCGGATAATCCGCCGGAATATCCAAGACAACGAAATCAATTGGCACATAGAATCCTCCTAGTTGCACCGGGATGTCTTCTAAGATCTCAACTGGATGTGTGATAGAACGGTCCGCTATATAGAGGGTCATCTTGACCGGTTTTGGCTCTCCTAGCCCAACCTTGTTGCAAAGTGCAAGCGGTATGATGCTTACACTTGCCCTAAGATCACAAAGGGCCTCATATTTCACATCTCCTACTCCAATTGGGACACAAAAAGAACCCGGATCTCTTAGCTTGGGAGGCATTTCCTCCTTCATTGTTTGGATCAATTCCGAGGATCTCTTGGTCATTCTTATTTCCCCATACTCCTCCAACTTCCTTTTGTTGGAGAGTATCTCTTTCAAGAACTTGCCATATACCGGCATTCCTAAAATAGCATCCATGAACGGAATGTTAATATGCAATTTAGACATTAGTTCAAGGAACTTACCAAAGTGATTGTCCAAGCGAGCTCTTGCTCGTGATTGTGGGAACGGTAGTGGTGGCTTGTATGGAGGCGGTGCCACATAAGTTGGCTCTACATCCTTGCTCTTGCCTCCATCTCTTTGCAAAGTCTCTTCCTCTATCACCAATTGTTTCCCTTTAGCATTCTCCTTGGGCAAAGGATCCTTCATGCTCAACCCACTCCTTGTTGTGATAGCCAACACTTGCCCTCTTGGGTTGTCTTCGGTTCTTCCGGGAAGCTTTCCCGGATCTCTATGGGCTTCACCCGCCTTGTGGAACACTTGTGCTTCCAAAACCTTTTGAGCTTTAGAGATTGAAGTCACGGTGCTCTCTAGACCACTCAACCTTCCAAGCAATTGCTCAAACATCATTTCGGTTCTATCCTTTGGAGGTTGAGTAAATCCGGGTGGAGGTTCTTGTGAAGCTTTTGGTGGAGGAGTTGTGCTTGTGGAAGCGGGAGGGTTCAAGGCTCCATCCGGGTTAGAGTAGGAAAATCCGGGATGGTTGTGGTTGGGCCGGTAATTGTTGAATTGCCGGTTGTTGTTGAAATTCCTTGGGCCTTGATAATTGTTGTAATTGCCCCTTCCCATGTAACTCACATCCTTCTCCTTGGAAGATAAGTTAGCTTGTGGAAGCACTTGAGGACTTGCTTGGTTCTTCAAAGTTGTAGCACACAACTCCCTCAAGGACTTCAACTCGTTGTTGATGGCGTCAAGCTTGAAATTGTTCATGGTGACCTCACTCACCTCATATGCTCCCGCCTTTCTCCCTTCACTCTTCCTATGGGAGTATTTCTCAATCACTAGAGCTTGCTTCTCCACAAACTCCCAAGCTTCATCTACATGATTCTCCATGAAAGTCCCACCGGAAAGAGATTGGAGCTTGAATTGGCTATCTTCATCAAGTCCTTTGAAGTAGATCTCCAATAGCTCAATTTTCGGTATGCCATGGTGTGGACAATATAGGAGAAGATCTTTGAACCTCTCCCAAGACTTGAATAAACTCTCTCTATCCTTCATCACGAAGGCATTGATCTTCCTTCTTAACTCGGTAGTCTTGGAAGGTGGGAAGAACTTAGTCAAAAACTCGGTTGTCATCTCCTCCCAAGTATCAACTCGCCCTTGTGGAATAGATTGATACCAGGCCAAGGCTTTATCCTTAAGAGAGAAGGAGAAAGCCCTAAGCTTATGGTTGTTGCTCTCCAATCTTGGCGGTCTAAGAGTCTCCATCAAAATCTCATAGTTCATCAAGTGTTGATGAGGAGACTCTCCTTTCATCCCTCCAAATTGATTATGGCGGATCATTTGTAGAACTTGAGGGCGGAGCTCGTAATCATGGGCTGCGGGATCTCCTAAGTTCACACCCGGACGGTGTGCTCTTTGTACCGGATCCATACGTTGCCCCAACGTTTGTGGATCTTCCATAGAAATGGACACAACCCTAATATTTACCACCGCCGGCTGCGGTTATGGTGGAGGTGGAGGAGGTTGCTGACGGTTAAGCTCTCTTTGCACAAGAGCTTGCCTAATCTCCTCAATCTCCCTCCTAGTTGCCTCTTGCCTCTCATTGGCAAGTCTCCTTTCTTCCTCCAAGAGCTCATCTCTTAGCCTTATTTGCTCTAAGGCTTCATCCAATTCAGCTTGGAGGTCTCTTCCGGCCATCTCTTTTCCCCTTTTAATGCTCTTGGATCTAGATCTAAGGGTTTTCTCCGGTTCGGGATCGAATGGAGCTAAATCCTTTCCATGAGATCTTCGCATACACCTAAAGAATGAGATGTCCTGAAAAGCAAAGACACAAACCAAAAAGAGATCAAAAGCAACAAGAAAGATCTACACTATAAACAATCACAAAATAAACTCAATTTAGACCTAGTCCCCGGCAACGGCGCCAAAAACTTGTCACGCTCAGGATGTGTGCACAATAAGCTTTAAATTTATACTCGTTATATTTCTCCTAACTCCTAGCGCACCCGCAGTGTACGGGACGTTCGTAGTATGGATAGTATTCCGAGGTCGAACACAAAGACTAAGGTGAGATTGATTCGGTTTATGATTGAGTTTAGCGAAGATCTAGGTTGAGAAAAGAGAGAAATAAAGAAATGAAAATCTCAATTGTTTTTGGTTGGTTTTTAGGTGATCAATCAAGGATCACAATTCATGCAAAAGTAAGCAATCAACTAAGCTAACGAATCAACACAAAGAAACAAGCTAAACACGAGATATGAATCAAAAGAGAGAAACGGATTCTAGGGGTTGGAAATTACGATTATGGCATAGGACTCAAGCTATCTAATCATTCCTCGGATGATCTATGATATGTCGGGAGTAAGTGTTCTAGAGTGGGATCAATCACCGGGTAAGTCTCATGGTCCACTAATCCATTCCTAAGATCTCATTACCGGGTAAGTCTCTAAGAACCTAAGGATTGGAATTCTACACAAACCGGATTGTTGCCTAGAGGTCTAACCTATCCTTACCGGGTAAGTCTCGGAAAGGGAAGTTCTAAGCAACTATCGTAGCACACTTAGTCCAATGGCGGCTTGTGAGGCTCACCACTACCTAGGGTTAGTCATCTTTTGAATCTAAGAGTAAGATTCACCGGGTAGGTCTCTTCTAACACTTAGTAGCTAACACTAGGTCACCCTAGGCTAGATTAACTCAACAAACACCTAGGATTTCAACATTCTAACAATCCAAAGCTAGATTCATCGAACCAGGGAGAATCACGGGTTGTTCTACACATCCACGGCCGTGGAATGGGATGATCCACTCGTGGACTTCAAAAGAGAGTTCGTTCTTGTAAGTTACTCATCCAAAGGTAAATCTAAGTGCATCCTATCATAGTCCTAGCCACAATCATCCTTTCCTTACCCTAGAATCACATCTACTTAGACTACAACATTCATCATAACAATCGAAATCATCATACATAAAATCATAGCATTCATTTGCAAGATAATGAAGGGGGAAGAGATGAACAAGTAAGGAAACAAAACCGAGCTGAAGTTTAGATAAGAATGACTCACAACCCTTCCAAAAGAAGGTTCAAATGGTTCATACAACTCTAGAAATCAAATCCGATACTCTTCACTACAAAAGCTATCAAAGTGTGGCAATGGTGTGTTCTTCCTTCTCCTATCCAATGGAGCTCTTCTCCAATGGTAGCCTTCTTCTTCCTTCCTTGTTTTAAATCTTCTGGTTGAGAGAGTATTTTTGATTGGATGATGGTGGATAATGGAGGGCTGCTCCAAGATGATTCTCTCAGCCAATGCAGGACCACTTTTATAACAATTTTGCATGAGCTGGCCATGAGAATCGTGGCACAACTGTCACAAGAATCTGGCAAAATCCACGGGTAGAACCACGGCCGTGGAATGTGCCAGTGAACCGTGGTTTGCTCCAGAATCTTCGCCTTGGATCATTAAGCTGTGATTTGGTGCATGGCTTGTGTTGGAAAGGCTCCATGCGTCTTCCTTAGCCTCTAGCTTGCATCCTAATGAGCCCGGAGGTGTTTCATCTCGAGGATTGATTCTCAAATGCATCAATTTAGCTCCTAAATCTCCCAAAATACCTATAAAACACGCACAAGTCCGTGTAGACGTCTATCTCGACAAAATACATGAATTGAGTACAAGACGTCGTGAACTAATGCTAAACCATGCATGAATGAGTGAGAAATCTATCTAAATGACTACTTAAACCTAGCTCATAAATCGTGTTATCACCCACCCAAGTGTTGTTCAAAACAACACCCTTTTTAAGTCATCTTCGAGTCTTCGGCTGCGTTTGGTATCCTAATCAAAGAGCAACTATTACTCACAAACTTCAGTCTTGTACTACTCCGTGCGTTTTTATTGGGTATCCTACACATCATCGGGGGTACAAATGTCTTAAGATAGCTACACACAAAATCATTCTTTCTCGTCATGTCATCCTTGATGACTTTTTTTTCCTTTCGCCTCCGGATTGCCCAGCTCGCCGGATCTGTACAACTCGATCACCATCACTTATGAGATCTCTCCCTACCATTTGGATCAACTATAGTTAGATATGATACCTGTAGCTACACATCCGTTTCCCTCAAATTCCAATTTTAGAATTGCACAGTCCCCCACTGTTGCACTCCATCCGGCCCAAACCTCCACTAATCTGCCTAACGCTCCAACCTAACCGACCCAATCCACCGTTGGCCCGCCTTCCCTTTTGACTCCTCAGCAGCCTGCCGCCTCAGATCAGGACCTTCCCTCCCTGGCCCATCAATCCTCTTCTCTGTAGGCTGAGTCCACTGCCATATATCCTCAACCCAACCAATTACAAGTCCCATCTGGCCAGCTACTAGGAGTTAGTCCGCAATCTTTAAACCGAAAGTTGTTTTTGATTTATCCGACCGGACTACTCTAGCCTACCCGTTGATATCTCCTATTCCAAAGACCCACATTTTAGCCCTCTAAGACCCACACTAGACCGCTACCATGCTCAATGAATATCAAGCCCTTATGTGGAATAAGACTTGGTTTATTGTTCCTTGTCCTCCTCAGGCTGACATTGTGCACTGTATGTGGATTTTTGAAATAATACAGGTTTGACAGTTCTCTCGAGCGGTATAAGTCTCGCTTAGTTGCTAATGGATGTTCTTAACAGGTTGACATTGGTTGTGATGAGACTTTTAGTCTTGTTGTCAAACCGGCGACGATCCCGATTGTCCTTAGCATCGTTGTTTTCCGCTCTTGGTAGATCCATCAACTTGATATTCAAAGTGCTTTTCTTCATGGGCATTTGAATGAGATGGTATATATGTTTCAACCTCATGGTTTTCGGGATTCATCTCGACCTAACCATGCATGCCTCTTGCAGAAATCTTTGTATGGTCTTCTAAAGGCTCCTCGTGCTTGGTTTCAACGCTTTGGAGGCTATTTGCATCACCTTGGATTCATTGGCATTAAGAGCTATTCGTCTCTTTATATTTTCCGCCTTGGGACGTACGATGCCCATTAACAGCTCCTTCAGGCGGACCACACAACTCCTCTCCAGCCCAGTATACACAACTCCTCTCCAACCCAGTATGCACAACTCCTCTCCAGCCCAGTATGCACAGCATCCTTTGCAGTCCAGCCAGGAGCGGCCCAAGGAAGGCACGCCAGAACGTCAGCTGCTCCCTCTCCCCATCTGCTTGTAACAGCTGCATAAATGGGATAATTAATGAGATAATTAAGGAGATGTAACAACCCTATATTCACGCCCAGAAGAGAGGAACTACAACGCTATTCTGTGCTCCAGATTCACGCCAGAAGCGAGGGAACTATAGCAGCCCAGTCGTCCTTTCTGTGCTCCAGATTCACGCCAAAAGCGAGGGAACTACAGCAGCCCAGTCGCCCTTCCTTGCTCCAGATTCATGCAGCAAGCAACTCCTGCTGTTACCCACATTCTGCACACGAGACTCCTGAGTAAGTTGGCTATTGGCTCTCTCTCGCTCTCTCTTTTCCCTATACGTTCATACCTTCCAACTCTCTCCTTCCCTCCATCTGCGTTTATAATAATCACCGGAACTTACATACTCCTTCTTCTCTATGCCGAATGGATACTTAACTCGACTGCACCGGATGTCCACAACCAGGCCAAGTAGAGCCGTTCCAAGCTACAGCAGTGAAGTCTTACCCTCGAGTCCAGGAGCACATTTCCGCTGAGCTGCTGCAGTCCAGTAAGTGATTAATTCCTAGATGTAATTTCTGTACAACTCTTAGATGGAGTCTATAAATGTATAGATGAATGTTTGTCCCCATAGGTTGAACATAGGAGGGGTGAGAGTAGTTTGTGTTGATGTTGGATAGTTGACAGTGATTATAGAACTCGGGATCTCATGAACTCTTTATGTACAGATTTTTGTTTCTACAATTTTTTGATGTTGAAGATTACCCACTGTTGTGAATCAATGTTAAAAAGATTGGTTGAAGATCCACCGTTGAATTTTTAATAGATCATAGATAGATATACATAGTTTACTGTGTTAAAATTTGGGAATAAATGAACGGTCAGATTGAAAGTTATAGGGTCTCAAAGTGGAGTAGTTGAGCTGTTTTTCCAGCAGTAAATTTTGACTAAGTATGGGAACATTTGTAGTGTTGTAGCCAACTTTAAAGATTTTTGTAGGAATAACGATTGAACAGTTTTAAAAAATTGTTTCTCCTATGAGTAGATTAGTAATCATAGATAAGTTAGAAATTTATTTTAGAATTTTTATAAGTTTATTTTATTTTCATATTTGAAGCTGTAGTTGGACTTTAGTGACTTTTCGGGAAATAGAAAATGGGTAGTTTTTATAGTTGTCACCTAAAATCATCCTAGGGAGTAGAATATGATTAGTTAGCCTTAAGTAAGAATTTAAGTACTTTTTACGGGTTTTTGGAAACCTCGGAACCAAGGGTAAAATAGTCAATTTGCCTTAAATAAACACTGTAATAACTTCTGCACATAGAATCGTACATCTTAGGAGTTTTAGACTTCTAAGTATCCAAGGAAAAATGTTGACCCACGTGCCTCCTTTGACAGGCAACTGAGTTCCTGCAGCTACTGATTTAGTGTTGTTAAGAGAGACGAGTTTTAATTCTGGTAAGTCCACTGACTTAATTAGCTAGCTTCTTGCATGTGTGTGATGTGCATGAGTGGTGTGTGATAGTTAAGATAAATAACGAAACCGGAATAGGCCGACTGTAGTATATTGTATAATTGACCCAAGTGTATGATAACGGGTTGTGACATCATTTGCCTAGCTCTTGCGAGAGTATAGGAGGTTCCCTACGACCAGCCCAGTCCGGTAGACGGTCACATGCATTAGTACCATTCCGCGTTGGTAAACGGGGACAGGGGCGAGGTTTGGGAATCCCTCGTGTCACAAAATAAGTATCATTAGAAATGACGTATCACTTAATTAAAGATAATAAAAATGAATGAGTGTTGCATGTTGATTGCGTATGTTGTGTGTTTGTGCTTTTACCTTTATACTTATGCATAGAATGTTAGCTAACGGTTTTATACCGCTTGTAGATGCCTTGCAGATTAGGGAGGCGATCGAGTGATCCGGCGGTAGTGGGCAGCCGGGGTTCCGTGCATTATAGGACGGGACTGTTATATTTTATTTTATGACTATTGAGACTGATGTTGGTATTTCCGATTTTGAGACTTGGCTGTATTGTTTTCAGAATTTGGATTCTTTTTATTTCGCTCATGTTATAAAACTCTTTGTTTTGCCTTTTTATTTGTGCCGTGTTGTAAGGTCCGATGAAGTTGTTGCCAGGCTAAGGGTCGGGACCCATTGTAAGGTCCCAACTCGTAGCATTTCGAGTCCTCTAGGATTCGGGGTGTTACAATATGGTATCAGAGCTCTAGGTTGGCTACAACGACACTCGCCATCTATAAAAAGGCCGAATAAACAAATAAACGGAAACCGCAAGGGTTCCGAACTTTTAAAATGAAATTTTTGTTTTCCAAACCATGAGCATAAACGGGTTGGGATAGAATGCACGGACCGCCACTACCTCCGCTAAACTCGATAGCATAGTTTATTGGACTTCTGTTATAACTTGTAATTTTAGTAACATTATGACCTTTAGAAGTGACCTAAAGTAATAAGATATTTATGTCCTTACTAGGAACTAAAGTAGTCTTATATTGATCACGTCATTACCAGATGGCACGTACGAGAGCGACAGCTTACGTTGGACGAGGAGAGGGCTGACCTCCCCTTCCTCCTAGAGCTCCAAGACAGGGACGTATGGGAAGGCCTCAGAGGGGCCGAGGCCAAGGACGTGTCCCTGTCGTAGATCCGCCAGCTACGGATGTACCTGCTGAGGAGGTAGCCGAGAGTATTGTTCCAGAGGTTAGGGATGAGACTGCTACTAGGTCCGGAGTACGGAGTGCAAGGCCTGCTGATTCTGGCCGCGTATCGATTGGAGCATCGGAGTATCGAGCTTATGTCCAGCAGGTGCAAGAGGCATACAGGGCCGGAGCACCACCTCCAGCACCACCAGTGCCACCTAGGTCAGCAGAGGTCTCTCAGAGGGTGACTCAAGTGGTAGTCCCACCGGTGGTAGCTGCACCAGTGAGAGTTGTCGAGGATGACCGGGTGAGAGACGAGCTAAGGGTACCGAGACCAGATGAATGGTTGAAGACATTCAACAATCAGCGAGTTTCCACCTTCGACGGGAACGTTGGACTTGAGGTGGAACATTGGATCAGTCATGTGGAGTCCGCGCTAGAGGCGATTCGCTGCCCTGAGAGTCGTAAGGTGGAGCTGGTTCAGACATTGTTTAGGGACCAGGCACAGTACTGGTGGAGGACAGTGAGGGGCGGAGTGTCCCGATTTGAGCAGTTGCTGAGTCTCGTGAGAGAGATCTTTTGTCCTACCTCACTGAGAAGGGACCGAGTGCAGGACTTTTTGGAGACAGGTTTTGAGGATGTTCCGATAGCCGAGGCTATTAGGAGGTTCTGGGAGGAGCTGTCACTGTTGGGTCCTGCTGCACCACCTGTGGACCAGCACGTGTATCTGTTTTCCCGGAGACTGAGAGAGACTACCCGCTCCTATCTAGCAGGGTTCCGCTGTGATTCCTTAGTTGATTATCAAGATCGGGCTTCAGTGTATGAGAGGGACCGACTGGGTCACCGGAGAGCTATGCAGTTTGGAGGGTCAGACAAGAGACAGAGGACCGGACCAGTCAGCACTAGAGTAGGAGGGTCAGGTCATAGGCGTGGTCAGTCCCAGGGCCGTTCAAGTCACCACGTGGCACCACCGATGGGATCTAGAGTACGTCAGTGCTACAACTGTTGGGAGCAGGGACACATTAAGCCGGAGTGTAAGAGGCCACCAGTTACATGTTTTACTTGCGGCCAGCTGGGCCACAGGGCTACCTTCTGCCGACAGGGCAAGGTAACATCACAGCAGGGGTCCTCACCTTCTGGTTCCCCAGGAGGAGGACAAAGGCAGTCTCAGTATCAGGCTCGGGGTCAGCAGCAACGGACTCCGGGTCAGGCATATTCACAGGGTTCTGCTCAAATTCTAGCTAGAGGTAGAGGGCGTGGTGGAGGCACTTCAGAGACTAGGGGTACTCAGGCTCGAGTCTTTGAGTTGAGGAGTGCCGTAGAGCCAGCAGCGCCCGCAGCCACAGGTATTATCACGATTCATGGCTTTCCAGTCCGAGTACTTTTTGATACGGGTGCAACACACTCTTTCATATCTGATAATTGCATAGATAGGCTGACTTTAGATACAGTAGAGGGGGAACCTTTCCTTATAAGATTGCCCGATGGGAGTAGGGTTTGTGGTACTCGGGAGATTCACGATTGTCCTATCCACTTGGGAGGTCGTGACTGGCTAGCCGACTTTCACGTCATGCACTTAGTGCATGAGGAAGTCATACTCGGGATGGACTGGATGGACAGCCATAGAGCTGTTCTGGACGTAAGGAGGAGGACAGTGACGGTCACTACGGAGTTTGGACAGGAGGAAGTCTTTCGAGGGTGAGACCTCGGAAAGATAGGGACAGTCATTAGTGTGGTCCGAGCCGTAAAGCTCATAAGTCAGGGATGTGAGGCCTTCTGGTGTTACACCATGAAGGAGAAGACGAGTTCATCATTAGCAGAGACCCCGGTAGCTTGTGAGTTTGAGGATGTCTTTTGCGAGCCGCCTGGCTTACCACCATAGAGGAGCTTAGATTTTGGGATTGAGTTGGAGCCCGGCACGAGGCCGATCTCCAAGGCTCCATACAGCATGGCACCAGTCGAGATGCTTGAGCTTAAGAAGCAACTCGAGGAGTTGGCAGAGAAGGGATTCATCCAACCCAGTGTGTCTCCCACGGGTGCACCAGTCCTCTTCGTCAGGAAGAAGGGCGGATCCATGAGGCTTTGTATCGACTATCGCGAGTTGAACAAAGTCACCGTCAAGAATAAGTACCCGTTGCCGCTTATTGATGATTTGCTGGATCAGTTACAGGGAGCTACGGTGTTTTCACGTATGGACTTAAGGTCAGGATATCATCAGCTGAGAGTACGGGAAGAGGACATACCGAAGACATCATTTCGGACCAGATACGGTCATTATGAGTTCGTGGTGATGCCTTTCGGGCTCACCAATGCTCCTGTTGTCTTCATGGATTTGATGAATGGCATCTTCATTGACTTCTTAGATTAGTTTGTGGTAGTTTTCATCGACGACATCTTAGTATACTCCCGGAGTAGGGAGGAGCACGCCGGACACCTGAGGACGGTGTTGCGGGTTTTACAAGATAGAGAGCTTTATGCTAAGCTCTCTAAGTGTGAGTTCTGGATGCTTGAGGTTGCCTTCCTTGGCCACATTGTCTCTGCCGAAGGAGTCAAGGTGGACCCGGCGAAGATAGAGTCAGTTGCATCATGGCCGCCCCCAAAGACGGTCAAGGAGGTACGCAGTTTTCTAGGTCTAGCCGGATACTACCGTAGGTTTGTGAAGGGTTTTTCTGTGATTGCCAGGCCACTCACTTCCTTGCTAAGGAAGTCCATCAGATTTACATGGACCGAGCCCTTTCAGCGGAGCTTTGAGGAGCTGAAGGAGAGATTGACTTCTGCTCCGGTGTTAGCACAGCGAGAGGGCTGAGGACTTCGTCGTTTACTGTGATACATCCAAGCTAGGCCTGGGATGTGTCCTGATGCAGAGGGGTAGGGTCATTGCGTATGCATCTCGACAGCTGAAGACGTATGAGGAGAATTACTCTACTCACGACCTTGAGCTAGCTGCAGTCATTCATGCCTTGAAGATCTAGCGTCATTATCTCTACGGGGCCACCTGTCAGATCTTCACAGACCACAAGAGTCTGAAGTACATATTCACTCAGCGGGAGTTGAATAACCGCCAAAGGAGATGGCTAGAGCTGATTAAGGATTTTGACTTAGAATTCTTTTATCATCCGGGGAAGGTGAATGTGGTCGCCGATGCCCTTAGTAGGAGGACACCTCGCGAGGCTGTGATTGCTAGATTGATTGTTCAGACCCAGTTGCGGAGAGATTTGATTTGGTTGGAGGTAGACATCCGGTTTCCGGATACTGACGGTCATCTGTCAGCGTTAGAGGTTTCACCTGATCTGACGGAAGAGATCCGGCAGAAACAGGAGGGTTGTCCAACACTGACGAGGATCAGGGATAGGATGTCCAGAGGGGAGGCACCACAGTTTATGGTTGGTGCAGATGGGATTTTGAGGCGCCAGGAGCGCATATATGTACCCTCTGACAGAGAGTTGAGGCAGCTTATACTGTAGGAGGCCCATTCTACACCTTACTCCGTCCACCCCGGCGCGAGTAAGATGTATCAGGATATACGACGATCTTATTGGTGGGGCGGACTCAAGCCCGACGTGGCTAGATATGTAGCCTAGTGTGCGACCTGTCAGCAGGTCAAGATTGAGCACCACAGGCCCGGAGGAGAGCTCCAACCACTTCCGGTTCCACAGTGGAAGTGGGAAGACATTTCCATGGACTTCGTTACTGGCCTGAGGTTGAGTAGAGGCTTTGATGCGATATGGGTTGTAGTGGATCGGTTGACGAAGACGGCACGATTCATTCCTATTAAGGAAACGTGGCCGGTGTCTCATTTAGCCGAGGAGTTTACCCGACAGATTGTGAGGTTCCATGGAGTGCCGAGGACGATCATTTCAGATAGGGATGGGCGTTTTACTTCGAGGTTTTGGCAGCAGGTACACGCCGCCTTAGGGACGAGCTTACAGTTCACCACGGCATACCATCCTCAGACGGACGGGCAGTCGGAGAGGACTATTCAGACCCTTGAGGACATGTTGAGGGCATGTGTGCTTGATTGGGGTCACGTATGGCCCGACCACCTTCCTTTGGTGGAGTTTTCGTATAACAATAGTTGGCACGCGATTATTAGGATGGCTCCTTACGAGGCACTATATGGGCGGAGGTGTCGTACTCCTTTGTGTTGGGATGAGCCTGGGAGGATGAGTGGGGTAGCGCCCGAGTAGGTGCAGGATGAGATGGCTCGGGTAGCATTGATCCGAGAGCGGATGTTGACCACACAGAGCCGTCAGAGATCTTATGCTGATAAGAGGCGCAGGCCTCTGGAGTTCAGGGTTGGCGCCCAGGTATGGTTGAAGGTGTCACCGACGAGGGGTGTTAGACGCTTCGGGATTAAAGGGAAGTTGAGTCCCCGATATGTCTGGCCCTTTGAGATCCTAGAGCGGATAGGAGAGGTGGCTTATAGATTGGCATTGCCACCCCGATTGGAGGGAGTCCATCCAGTTTTCCATGTATCTCAGTTGAGAGAGTATGTGCATGACCCGAGACACATAGTGAGCCATGACGACCTAGTGGTCGAGCCAGATCATACATTTCCTGAGCACCCGATAGCAGTTTTGAAGAGAGGTATGAGACGCCTTCGATCGAAAGTAATACCCATGTTGAGAGTACAGTGGTCGAGACGAGGGATTGACGAGGCCACTTGGGAGACAGAGGATAGTATCCGGCGGAACTATCCCGAGTTTTATGCGGATCTAGAGACGTCTATAGGACCGTCAGGTAGTTCTACACCCTTGCTTGGTTACTTTGAGTGATTGTATGTGTGTTATGTTTGATATGCTTGTGTGTGAACTATAGGTGTCTAGATGTAGTAACTTGTTAGTCATAGGGCTCGCTTACATTTCATGAGCTTGGGAACTACCCTAAGTTTCGGGACGAAACTTATTTTTGAGAGGGATCAGATGTAACGACCAGTTTTTTTTTTTTCGTTACGCTTTGATAAGGTTAGAGAAGTTTAGAGAAGGAAATTAAATTTTAGTGAGACTAGGACATACCAGTTTAATTATGGAAGTCGTTTAATTAAGTACCTTGTCCTAAGTTTCGGGACGAAACTTATTTTAAGGGGGTACTGATGTAATACCCGGAATTTTTATTCCGTTTAATTCCGAATCAAATCGGACTTCGAGCCGTTGACGGTTTTCCTTTCTATCTAGTATCTCTTCCTTCACAAATTTCATTATTTTATGTAGAATTTAATTCACATAAAATGATAAAATTATATTAAGCTCTAATTCTTATAATTATCTATTATTTTATGTAGAATTTTATTCACATAAAATGATAGATTTATATCAAACCCTAGTTGTTATAATTCATTCTTATAAAGGACTTTAGACGAGATCCTGACAAGGCCATGATGAGTTTTGACAGATTTTTGACAAGCAATTTAGCCCATCTTTCTTGCATGTTTCAGCCCACTATTCCTACCTTAAGCTCAGGCAGTTTGCTTACCCACAACAGCCTAGCAATGTGACTTCGAACCAGGCCAGTAGTAGCCCAGAAGAGGCTGGTTACGAGCCCATTAACAGCTCCTTCAGGCGGACCACACAACTCCTCTCCAGCCCAGTATACACAGCTCCTCTCCAGCCCAGTATGCACAGCTCCTCTCCAGCCCAGTATGCACAACATCCTTTGCAGTCCAGCCAGGAGCAGCCCAAGGAAGGCATGCCAGAACGTCAGCTGCTCTCTCTCCCCATCTGCTTGTAACAGCTGCATAAATGGGATAATTAATGAGATAATTAAGGAGATGTAACAGCCCTATATTCACGCCTAGAAGAGAGGAACTGCAACGCTTTTTTGTGCTCTAGATTCATGCCAGAAGCGAGGGAACTATAGCAGCCTAGTCGTCCTTTCTGTGCTACAGATTCATGCCAGAAGCGAGGGAACTACAGCAGCCCAGTCGCCCTTACTTGCTCCAGATTCACGCAGCAAGCCACTCCTGCTATTACCCACATTCTGCACACGAGACTCCTGAGTAAGTTGGCTGCTGGCTCTCTCTCGCTCTCTCTTTTCCCTATACGTTCATACCTTCCAACTCTCTCCCTCCCTCCATCTCCGTTTATAATAATCACCGGAACTTACATACTCCTTCTTCTCTATGCCGAATGGATACTTAACTCGACTGCACCGGATGTCCACAACCAGGCCAAGTAGAGCCGTTCCAAGCTACAGCAGTGAAATCTTACCCTCGAGTCCAGGAGCACATTTCCGCTGAGCTGCTGCAGTCTAGTAAGTGATTAATTCCCGGATGTAATTTCTGTACAACTCTTAGATGGAGTCTATAAATGTATAGATGAATGTTTGTCCCCATAGGTTGAACATAGGAGGGGTGAGAGTAGTTTGTGTTCATGCTGGATAGTTGACAGTGATTATAGAACTCGGGATCTCATGAACTCTTTATGTACAGATTTTTGTTTCTACAATTTTTTGATGTTGAAGATTACCCACTGTTGTGAATCAATGTTAAAAAGATTGGTTGAAGATCCACCGTTGAATTTTTAATAGATCATAGATAGATATACATAGTTTACTGTGTTAAAATTTGGGAATAAATGAACGGTCGGATTGAAAGTTATAGGGTCTCAAAGTGGAGTAGTTGAGCTGTTTTTCCAGCAGTAAATTTTGACTAAGTATGGGAACATTTGTAGTGTTGTAGCCAACTTTAAAGATTTTTGTAGGAATAACGATTGAACAGTTTTAAGAAAATGTTTCTCCTATGAGTAGATTAGAGATCATAGATAAGTTAGAAATTTATTTTAGAATTTTTATAAGTTTATTTTATTTTCATATTTGAAGCTGTAGTTGGACTTTAGTGACTTTTCGAGAAATAGAAAATGGGTAGTTTTTATAGTTGTCACCTAAAATCATCCTAGGGAGTAGAATATGATTAGTTAGCCTTAAGTAAGAATTTAAGTACTTTTTACGGGTTTTTGGAAGTCTCGGAACCAAGGGTAAAATAGTAAATTTACCTTAAATAAACACTGTAATAACTTCTGCACATAGAATCGTACATCTTAGGAGTTTTAGACTTCTAAGTATCCAAGGAAAAATGTTGACCCACGTGCCTCCTTTGACAGGCAACTGAGTTCCTGCAGCTACTGATTTAGTGTTGTTAAGAGAGACGAGTTTTAATTCTGGTAAGTCCACTGACTTAATTAGCTAGCTTCTTGCATGTGTGTGATGTGCATGAGTGGTGTGTGATAGTTAAGATAAATAACGAAACCGGAATAGGCCGACTGTAGTATATTGTATAATTAACCCAAGTGTATGATAACGGTTGTGACATCATCTGCCTAGCTTTTGCGAGAGTCTAGGAGGTTCCCTGCGACCAGCCCAGTCCGGTAGACGGTCACATGCATTAGTACCATTCCGCGTTGGTAAACGGGGACAGGGGCGAGGTTTGGGAATCCCTCGTGTCACAAAATAAGTATCATTAGAAATGACGTATCACTTAATTAAAGATAATAAAAACGAATGAGTGTTGCATGTTGATTGCGTATGTTGTGTGTTTGTGCTTTTACCTTTATACTTATGCATAGAATGTTAGCTAACGGTTTTATACCGCTTGTAGATGCCTTGCAGGTTAGGGAGGCGATCGAGTGATCCGGCGGTAGTGGGCAGCCGGGGTTCCGTGCATTATAGGACGTGACTGTTATATTTTATTTTATGACTATTGAGACTGATATTGGTATTTCCGGTTTTGAGACTTGGCTGTATTGTTTTCAGAATTTGGATTCTTTTTATTTCGCTCATGTTATAAAACTCTTTGTTTTGCCTTTTTATTTGTGCCGTGTTATAAGGTCCGATGAAGTTGTTGCCAGGCTAAGGGCCGGGACCCATTGTGAGGTCCCACCTCGTAGCATTTCGAGTCCTCTAGGATTCGGGGTGTTATAGCGACGATCCCGATTGTCCTTAGCATCGTTGTTTTCCGCTCTTGGTCCATCCATCAACTTGATGTTCAAAATGCTTTTCTTCATGGGCATTTGAACGAGACGGTATATATGTTTCAACCTCATGGTTTTCGTGATTCATCTCGACCTAACCATGCATGCCTCTTGCAGAAATCTTTGTATGATCTTCTAAAGGCTCCTCGTGCTTGGTTTCAACGCTTTGGAGGCTATTTGCATCACATTGGATTCATTGGTATTAAGAGCTATTCGTCTCTTTTTATTTTCCGCCTTGGGACGTACGATGCCTATCTCCTTCTCTATGTTGATGATATTGTGCTCACTGCATCTTCTGATTTATTACACACTCATTTGATTCATCTTTTGAGCAAAGTGTTTACCCTTAAGGATTTAGGTGCTCTTTTGTAGCTGAGCCAAAACAATATCACCCAAGGATTTGAGCCCTTCAACGGACCACAACAACATCATCAATCATCTCTCTCAGCATCATCGTAATCTTACTTGTAAACTTGAAGAAGATCCAAGATCAAATAAAGGAGAAGAAAATAAGGGAAGAGAGGAAGAAGAACGTAAGAAGGAGATGAAGAAGTGCGGAGAAGTGAAAAACCTCATCACAAGAGAGAGAAAGAAGACTTATATGGTAAGAAACGAAAAGCACGAAGTCAGGGAAGTAAAAGAAGGCGGGTGTGACCGCCTATGCCGCGATCGCGGCCCAGTAGTGCCACACCTGCGGTGGCCCGCGCCCGTCGCAGGAACCGGCATGGTCACGGAATCCTAAAGACAAAATGGATATTACATTAGATCCCCCTAAAATCACGTTTCGTCCCGAAACATGAACACACCTAAATCCTCTCGGACCCATATGCCGAGGTATAAACACTCACTCTATCGGAGGCATAACATCTATAAGACCTAACTCATCCCAAAGGCACGGAGGCAGAACATCTCCAGCAATCTAAATCCACCACAAAGGCACGGAGGTAAAACATCTGCGGCAAACCATAATCACAACAAAGGCTTGGATGAAGAACATTGATGACATGAATTATGACCAATTTTTAGGCATGCACTTACATAGTTTTTGCCTTTATTTTGAATGCATAAGACATATATTCATATCAAATATGTTGTTATTCACCTACTTCGCAATAATAGAGGTCTACACATAATTTTGTTGTAGTTGTAGGAAATATGGCATATTTTGGATCAAAAGGGAGCATGAAAGTGCAAGGAGTCGAAAGAATAGCAATTGGACTACATTGGAGCATAAAAAGGAGCACAAAAAGTCAGGAACACGCACCCAGAGTGAACTCTAATACCCCAAAGTAATCTCTGATACTTCGGACAAACTCTGATACCACATCTCGGCCGAGATATTCCAAAGCCAACCGAGATTGATATAACAGGGAGTCACCTCGACCCATATCTCGACCGAGATGCTTGCGTTGGGCTCCGATACCGCCAGAGTGGGCTCTGATACTAGCGGGCTCAACATTCTTTTTTTCGGCCCAAAGTTCTAGGGTTTATCTTTAAGGCTTTCAACCCTAGATTGATCCTCCTATAAGTATCTCTTATCCTTCAACATTGAAGAGGACTCCCCACTGACGTGGATTGACGCACGAATGCTGAGACGTCAAAGGCTTTTTTGGACGGTTGATAGGAAGGATTGAAGGGAAGGAGATTTGAAGGAAGGATTGCTTAGGGTTGAAGGAACCCTAGATTGTGAGGATTTCTTTGGGGATTGCTAGTGAGTTGTTATCATCCCTTTTTGGAACACATTATTGATATTTTTGTTGGTTTGTTTGCTTTGATAATTGAAACATCTTGTTGCTTGCTTTATTCCCTTTACTTGATATTCTTTACATAATTGATATTATTGCATTGATGATGATGATGATGATGATGATGATTATTGGCTAAACACCCTTGTGATTCTAGGGTGATTAGTTGAAGGTTGTGGCGTAGACGATGAAATAATGAACCTTTATCTTAGTGGACCCTGAAAGCTTGAGTTAGCCCTAATCCGAAACCGCCTCGGGCTGTTCGTCGAGCATCTCAACCGAGATCGATGTAGAATATAATGAGATTGTCCACTATTTTGCAGATCTCGAGTTTAGGTTATAGTTTGCCAAATCCTATCCTTGTTGCACCTTTCTTGGTTTATACGCAAGCCTAGGATGATACTTACCCGGTGATTCCTTTGCTTGTATACCTATGATGATGAATATTAAGTAATAATGGTTTATCCTTTATTAGGGTTTGAGTGTGCCTTCATCCTACCTTTGACAGTTAACCTGAAAGGTGATGGTTAGTTTTATACCCTTAGGTAAGTGATGTTGTTTTGAGTCCTCTTACATTTCCCTAGTTCCTTGATACATACCCGGTGATAGGAGCCTTGGTTTGGAAAAGTGGCTTGATAACATGCATTATAGTCTATATTTTGGAATTTGTTTGAATGTTTTATCATCATAAATCTGCATGCATGGCTATATATTCTCGATGATTATGTCGTTTTGTTTACCTTTGCAAGAATCGAGGTTTACACCTAGTTTCGTTGTAATTGTAGGGAAAATGGCACGTTATGAAGCGATATGGAGCCAAAGGATGTAAGGAGTCATTGGAGCTGCATTATGGAGCATCGAGGAGCTACAAGGGAGGCATAGGAACTTTAGAAGTTGGACAGAAATGAGATATTGGACTAGTTATGGAGATTTGCACGAAACATTTAGACCACCTCGGTTGACTACGTGATCACCTCGGTCGATATGGTCTAGATCGAGACGGCCGGCCCACAACCCACAACCCATGAGATCTTTTATTTTTGGCATGTGATTTTCCTATAAGATTGAAGATAATTTCTGGATGGAAGTATGCTTGGATAACTGATTGTCTTTGGGATTGAAGATATTCCAAGGAAGAGAAGGAAATTGAAGGAAGATTGCTTTTAAGTGAAAGTGGAAGGCTTTGAAGGGAAGTTGTAAGGTTTCCTTTGGGAACCTTGATTGTTTTCTTTTGATTCGATTATTGAGGAACACGGTTGCTGCTTGTTTGGATTGTTTGTTTGTTTGATCATTGAGACCGTTTTGTTAAAGTTTTCTTGTTTGTTTGTTTGTTTGTTGCTTCTTCAATTATATATTTGATTGATATTATTATGATGATTGTTGGCTAAATTACCTTGCGATTCTAGGGTGATTGGCTGAAGGTTGGGGTAAAGACGATGAAAGAGTGAACCTTTACCTTAGTGGAACCTGAAAGCTCGAGCCAAAACAAAACTGCACCTCACCTTGGTCAATTCGTGGAGTATCTTGACTGAGATCAATAAGAACTGAGCAAGACGTGTGACCTGATTTGACCATTCTTGAGTTTAGGTTTTAGTTTGCCAAATCCTATCCTTGTTGCACCTTTCCTGGTTCATACGCAAGCCTAGGGTAAGACTTACCCGGTGATTTCCTTACTTGTATACCTTTGATGATGAGTGTTAGGTAATAAAGGTTTATCCTTTATTAGGGTTTGAGTGTGCCTTCATCCTACCTTTGAGAGTTAGCCTGAGACTTACCCGGTAAAGGTTAGTTCTATCCCCTTAGGTGGTGTGTTGGTTTGAGATTGTAGATCCTTTCCTTAGTTCCATGAGACTTACCCGATGATAGGATCTTTGGTTTGGGATAGTGAGTAGTGAGACTTACCCGGTGATCTATTCCCACCTTAGAAATACCTTCCCTTGCAAACGTCAGCTTTGTCCACGTTATCCTTAGAAATATTGAGTCGAAACCATAACTGGATGCTTTGACCTCTAGAATCTGCATTACTTTATCTGATTTATAAATCATCTTTGTTTTTGCTGCTTTCTCACTAATTCTTTCCCCCATAAAAAACTGCAGAGCTAAGGGGTAAGATTAATGCTTTTCTCATGAAGGATAGAGAAAGCTTGTTCAAGTCATGGGAAAGGTTCAAGGACCTTTTATCTGATTGCCCTCACCATGGGATTCCGAAGATTCAGTTGCTAGAGATTTATTTTAAGGGTTTGGATGAGGAAACTCAATTCAAATTCCAATCACTTTCTGCGGGCACTTTCATGGGTACACCGGTTGATGAAGCTTCGGAGTTTGTTGAGAAGCAAGCTTTACACATGCAGAAATATTCCCATTGAAGGGTTGAAGATGGAGGAAAGCGAGGTGGACCTCCGGAGCTGAATCTCACCACTTCGAGCATTGCTCAACTTACTACCCTCAACAATGAAGTCAAGGCTTTGAAAGAACTTTTGTTATCTCAAGCTAAAGGAGCATCCAAAGAGCAAGATGTTGGATACTTGAGGCGAGGAAACTATCAAGGGCCAAGGAATAACAATTACAACAACAACAACAACATGAATTTCAACAATTGGAGATCAAATCAACCAAATTCCGGTAACCCTTATTCTCATGCTGAAAATCTCTAACTCCCCCATCTTCTTCTTCTATTCCATTGAAGAGTCAAGAGCCATGTTCAAGCTCATCCCAATATCCTAAAGAAAAGACGGATGTTGTGTTGGAAACAATAATGACCAAGCTCAATGCTATGGAAAGTTCTTTGAATAAATTTTTGAAGGCACAAAAAGCCCTAGAACATAAAGTTTTCAACAAGGCTAATGAAGCACATAGAGATCTAGGTAAACTCCCAGGAAGGACGAAGAACAAACCAAAAGGGCAGGTCATGGCAATCACCACATGAAGTGGATTGAGGACAACTGATCTAGTACCTCGGTCGGATGATGTTTAGTCGAAGAACACCTCAGTCGAGATGCCGGTCGAGACGGAGGCTCAGAAATCGAAAGAGACATCCGATGTCTATGTTCCAGCACCTGCTTACAAGCCTCCACTTCCATTCCCTCAGTCTAGGGAGCGGGAGCGTCTAGACAAACACTTTGGTAAGTTTCTAGACCTTGTGAATAAGCTACATATTAACATACGTTTCATTGATGCAATCTTAGGTATGCCCGCCTATGGGAAGTTTTTGAAAGAGATCTTGTCAAGGAAAAGAAAGTTGGAAGACTTTAGCGAAGTACGGATGACATCTACATCTTCGGAGCTCATTCAAATCATGAAAGAAAATATGCCACCAAAGCTAAGATATCACGGTTCGTTTTGCATTCTCATCGAAGTTGGGGATGTAACTTACGATGCACTTTATGATCTAGGAGCAAGCGTGAGCATCATTCCTCTAGCACTTTGTGAGAAGATCGGTCTTGGAGAACGAAAGCCCGTGAAAATGACTTTATACATGGCGGATCATTCCATTACTCGCCCTGTTAGAATCTTGGAGGACATTCCCGTCAAGCTAGGTAACTTTTACATACCCATAGACTTTGTGGTATTGGACATTCCTGTAGATTATCCTATTCCCATCATTCTTGGAAGACCATTCCTTGCAACGTCGGGATGCAATGCTGATTTTAAGAACTCCACATTGTCATTCAGTATTTGGAAAGATCATGTGGAGTTTGCACTCTCAGCCACAATGAAGGGACAAGCCTTGGAAGAAGATATCTTTAACATCTATGATGAAGAAGGTTCTAGAGAATTGGTGAGCTGTATCTTAATTAAAGACCCTCTTGAGATAGTTTTGTGTTTTAGTATGATGGAGGAAGGTGTAGATGTTTCATGTGATGCAGATGTACGAAGCTTGGAGGCCTTGGAAGAGGATCCAAGAGATGGATTTTAAAAACTCATTAAGGAGAGGAAAAGCACATTAGCTTTCGGTCCAACTCCAACTACCTCGAACGAGATGTCTTTTGGAGCAAGTGAGATGAGGTTCACCAGAGATCACCTCAGCCTATCATCTCGGTCCTTGACTGAGACAGTTTCTGAAGCAAACGAGATGAGTTCAACTGGAGATCACTTCGGTTCATCACCTCGGTTTAAACCAAGACGCCTCGACCGAGTTCCACCTTAGGCAAACGACATCTCCACTTCTTCAAAGGACGTTTTCTTCTTAGATGATGCCAATGTTTCTTCCATCTCTTCTGAAGTTTCCAAATCCTCTTCCAAAGAGGAGGGAGGTACGAATCCAACACTTTAGGCACCTCCTATCTTAGAGCTTAAACCTCTTCCAACTCACTTAAGGTACACTTTGCTTGGTTCGGATTCTACTTATCCTATCATTGTTAGTGCTACTCTTAATAAAGATGAAATGTCTAGGTTGATGCATGAGTTGAGAATACATAGAAAGGCTTTGGGTTATACTATTGATGATCTTGGTGGTGTTAAGCCTTCTCTTTTTATTCATAAGATACTAATGGATGATGATCATAAGCCTTCACGGGAATCTCAAAGACGGTTGAATCTGATTATAAAAGGGGTTGTGAAGAAAGAAATTCTTAAGTTGCTTGATGAAGGTATCATATTTTCCATATCGGATAGCAAATGGGTGAGTCCGGTGCATGTAGTTCTCAAGAAGGGAGGAATGGCCGTTGTAACCAACAAGAACAACGACTTGATCCCCACAAGGACCGTTACTGGCTAGATGATGTGCATTGACTACCGAAGATTGAATTTGGCAACGAGAAAGGACCATTTTCCTCTTCCATTCATAGATCAAATGCTTGAACGGTTAGCATGACACTCCCAGTTTTGCTACTTAGATGGTTATAGTGGTGTCTTTCAGATTCCTATCCATCCGGATTATCAAGAGAAGACCATTTTCACTTGCCTATGGGCTACATTTGCTTATCGTAGGATGCCATTTGGATTGTGTAACGCACCCACCACTTTTCAGCGTTGTATGATGGCTATCTTTTCGGAGTATATTGAGGAGATCATGGAGGTATTCATGAATTATTTTTCTGTATATGGTTCCTCTTTTGATAACTGTTTGACTAAACTTTCTCTAGTGTTACAATGTTGTGAAGACACTAATGTCGTTTTGAATTGGGAGAAGTGTCACTTCATGGTTAGCGAACGAATTGTTCTAGGGCACCTTGTTTCAAAACGAGGTATAGAGGTCGATCGAGTTAAGATCGAGACTATTGAAAAACTTTCTCCACCTTGTTTTTTAAAAGGTGTGCGGAGTTTCCTTGGGCATGTAGGTTTCTAAAGGAGGTTCATCAAGGATTTCTCTAAAATCTCTAAACCGCTTACTAATCTTTTGAATAAGGATGTTGTTTTTGAGTTCTCGCATGAATGCCTTGATGCTTTTTACAGTATAAAGGAAGCATTGATCACCCAACCTCCTGATTGGACCTTTCCCTTTGAGATCATGTGTGATGCTAGCGATGTGGCCGTAGGAGCGGTACTTGGACAAAAGAAAGATGGCCGGACCAACATCATTTATTATGCTAGCAAGACGCTAGATGAGGTTCAGCTGAATAACGCCACCACCAAAAAGGAGCTCTTGTAAGTTGTCTTTGCATTTAAGAAATTTTGTTCTTACTTGGTAGGAGTGAAAGTTATTGTTTATACTGACCATGCAACTATTCGGTACTTACTAGTTAAGAAGGATGCAAAGCCACGTCTTATTCGTTGGATTCTCTTGCTTCAAGAATTTGACTTGGAGATTCGCGATAAGAAGGGATCCGAGAATTCAATAGCGGATCACCTCAATCACCTACCACCCACCTCGCTCAAAAGGGACGATCTCCCCATTGATGATTCATTTTATGATGAGCAATTGCATTTGGTGGAGCATTGGCTTCACCAAATTTCTAATGGTAAAGAGCCTTGGTATGCTGATATTGTTAATTATCTTGTTTGTTAGGAAGTACCTCCAGGATTGACATACGATCAAAGAAGAAGTTCTTTAAATACGTACGTCATTACTATTGGAACGAGCCTCTACTTTTCAAGAGACGACCGGATGGAATGCTTCGACGGTGCATTCCGGAGGATGAGACTACAAGTGTCATACGGTATTGCCGTTCACTTGTGGAGCACATGCTAGCGCTCACAAAGCGTGCGCTAAGGTATTACGTTCTGGTTTCTTTTGGGCTTCATTATTTAAGGATGTGAAAACATTTGTTGCTTCTTGTGATGTATGCCAAAGAATAGGAAATATATCTAGGCAGAACGAGATTCCATTTAACAATATTCAAGAAGTCGAGATCTTCGATGTGTGGGGTGTTGATTTTATCGTACCTTTCCAATCATCTATAGGGAACCTCTACATTCTCTTAGTTGTTGATTATGTCTCTAGATGGGTGGAAGTCATTCCTTCTCCCACTAATGATTCCATGGTGGTTGTGAAGTTCTTCAATAGGACTATCTTTCCACACTTTGGAACACCTCAAGTCATCATTAGCGACGGAGGGACACATTTTACAGCCTGGAAGTTTAAGGCACTTCTATCAAAGTATGTGGTAACCCACAAGGTAGCAACCCCTTATCATCCTCAAACTAGTGAACGGGTGGAGATCTCTAATAGAGAAATCAAGGCAATTTTTGAGAAGATCGTCTCAAAAACAAGGAAAGATTGGTCCATGAAGTTCGACGATGCTCTTTGGGCGTACAGGACCACATTCAAGACTCTCATAGGTACCACCCCTTACAATTTGGTATATGGGAAGTCTTGTCATCTTCCCCTTGAGTTAGAACATAAGGCGTATTGGGCGATCAAATGGCTCAATTTCGACCTCAAGGAAGCTGGAGAGAAGGGGCTTTTGGATATCAATGAATTAGAGGACTTGCACTTGAATGCCTATGAGAATGCCAATATCTATAAAGTAAGAACTAAAAAATGGCATGACAAGCACATCATCCCTAAGGACCTCAAAGAAGGGGATCTTGTTCTACTCTTCAACTGCCGCCTCCACCGTTTTCAAAGTAAGTTAAAATCTAGATAGACAGGACCTTACATCGTAAAAAATGTTTTTACCCATGGTTTAGTTGAAGTATGGTGTGAAACTAGTGGAAGCTTTAAGGTCAACAGTCATAGGTTGGAGAAATATAAACCGGAAGTTCCAGCTGAAGAGATCGCACCCTTGCATCTTGCTTAAGAGTGATGTACGGTCCAACTAGCGACCTTAAACCAAGCGCTTCTTGGGAGGCAACCCAAGGTATTGCTTTCTTTTCCCTTTTCTAGTCTAGTTTAGATGGTTTGCATCGTGTTTGTGTGTCCTCTTAGACAGGAATTAGGTCTTACCCAAGAAGAAGAAAAACAACTCAGGAAACACATGGATGGATTGATGTTCGAGAATTTGAGAAAACGGAGTTTGACTAAGACATATATCGGATGTTGTCAAAGCATCTCCATCGAGACGGGGTTCGCTCAACCGAGATGATGTTAACTGAGAATCACCTCGTTCCGGCACCTCGTTCAAGCAACCACCTAGGCCGAAATGAAATCAAATTCTGTGAGGGGTATAAAAGAAGAACGACTTTCTCCCTCTTCAAACCCTAAACTCTCTCTCACCTCGACCGAATCGGCGCCTCTACCACCCAAATTCTCAATACTTCACCGTTTTTCTCGATTTTTTGTTCTAAATCATCGGGAGAAGCAAGAAAAATGGATTTCAAGCATCAAACCGCGCTCAAATCCATCGAACCTTGGACAAATTCGGGTATTTCGTTCGAAACCCTTCTCATCCGGTTTCGGTTTGATCTTGCTCAAATACGTGGATTATTGGTGTTGTTTGTTATTGCTAATTTCTTAGCACCCCTTAGGAAGCCTTTAGTAGTGAGATTTGGGGGAAATAGTTAGATATTTGAGTTTCGATCGAAGCAGCCTGTTCGCCTCGGTCCACTGTGAATATCTCAAACGAGATACAGTCTGAACCGACCGAGGTGACCTGCAGTTATGGAGAATTTATGTCAATTCAATCGTTAGTTGGCTCTCAGAGATCCTCCCGCTTCTCGCCAGCCTTCTCCTTCTCCTACCCCACAGCCACATGTCCCGGTTATTCATGAGAGGTTCCAAACGGACTTTGATCGTATTTGTCGCCGCACCATCATTTCTCTGCAGTATGTCGACATTAGTGATTTTGATTGTCTACATGTGGTTGAGGATTTGCAGAAGACGGTCTCTATGGTCGGATGGAGACCTTTCAAGTTCCGTTTGCTTAATAAGAATTATGCTCTCCCCATGGACCAATTTGGAAAGATTTTCGGGTTCCATCCTCCTACTACTACTGATTTCCCATCCCGCCGACATGCTCGTGATTTCTAGGAGAACATTGCACATATTACTTCACATCGAGACAGATGGCAGCCCGGGGACTCTAGAGAGCGCATCATCTACTATCTTGCCTTCTGTATCACTCATCCGATCTTCAGCGAGATGCTTCTGGTTCATACTGAGACGCCCCGTAATGTCCGTCAGGGTGAGTTATTTGCTATATTTTGTATGGTTACAGGAGACATTCCAGACTTTGCTGCCATGCTGTCTAAGGAGCTTCAGAAGGTGAAGGGGAAGACGAAGGGTGATATCTGCTTTGGAGGTTTAGTTACTCATATCGCCACCGAGATGGATCTAGATTTGTCGGCTTGTACTTTAGTTGCGGCGGCGAAGCCGCTTGAATTAGATGAGTTTCTTATGCATAGAGATCTCGTTCCTCGAGGTCTTGGCTCTCCTCATGTGGCCGTGCCTTGGAAAACAAATTTTCCTAGAGGCATTCCATGGTCACCGCGGTTCACTATCTTCGACCATCAAAATTGGTCGGCAGTTTGGTATCCTATCATGTAGGAGGCTGCTATAGGTGCGGAGTTGGGATTTGATCATGATGATGATGGCGTTGGTGGGGCTGCTGCGATGGACACTGGTACAAATACTGCCGGCACTAGTATTCCCACCATCGACCTTGATGATGACTCTACTAAGGACGAGAGGGAGGTACCAACTTCTCCAGTTGAGATTCCTCATTCATCCCAGCAGTGGGCTCGCTGCCGTCACGACCCTGAGGCGCATAGGAGGATTGATGATCTGACTCAGCAGATGATGGATTCTTTCCAAGCTCTGCGTACCGACATGACCCAACGCTTTGCTGCTAAGACTCGCTTTATTCGGTCTTGGACGTAGGAGATACATGAGAGCCAACACTACCAATATCAGATGACGATGTTGCAGTTTGAGCAGCAGATGGGGTATACTTTTGATCTGACTCAGTATCCATACATTCCACCTCCGGTCGACGATTGAGCTTATTCCGGATCTTGTTCTTATTTCTATTGCTGCTCTGCTTTTTCATTCGGTGAGTACTTTGATTCTGACTTATATTTGACCTATTGGGACAATGTCTCTCAAGTATGTGGTATTTGACTTACTTGGATCTATAATTTGTAATAACTGTTGATTGATGACTTTCCTTATGATCTTATTTGCTTACATGTACTTATATGTCTATTTACATGCATTGCATAAGGATTGTTGAGTGAAAAAATGTCGAAACTAATTTAAGAAATTTTTTTTTTGACCTCGACCGAGACGACTTGGCGAAACAAGATTGAGACAACTGAGGTCCACCTCGGTCGATCATCTCGGGTGCTGTCAAATCACCTCGACCGAAATATTATTGAAACTGAAGAGATTTTCGAAATGTTTTGTGCTTCTACTCCAGATATGACCTCGATGATGATATTTGCTTACAGATTAGCTTTGAGATATTTATGTGTTCAAAAGGTTTTATGATATGTTTATGTTGCTAAATGTTTTGTTTGAAATTCTAGCATGTTTACTATTTTATTTTATCAAAATCATGTTGAATTTGAAGGTTGAAACCACTTTATAAGTTCTCTCACATTCTTCATGGGATGATTAAGGCACTTCACTTCTCTTCTTCTTCTTCTTCTAGATCATGCTTAGCCCTTCATATATATATTTGCCTCCATTTACCTATCCGGGAATATGGATGCAGTTGATGAAAAGCATGTGAAGTGAAGTTGAGATTGTAGTTGAAAGTGTTAGAAAAATAGGTCTGGGTACGTTGATCTTGATAATGAGTAAATCGGCACCATTCACATAGTCGAGTGTTTGTGTGTTCCCAAAGTCGGATTGATCGATAATCCTAACGGGTCATGGTATGTGCATCAAGGGTTGAGGCATCTCGAGAAATTGAGAATTGCTGATCTTCTAGGCTTCGGTTATTGTACACCTCTGTCCATGTTCTCAAAAATAAAGTAAAAAGTGAAAGTATACAAGGAAGAATAAACAAAGCTTATTGGTGGAAGATGTTTGGAATTCAAGGAAGTGAAGTAAATATCCTATTCCCGGATTTTAGCACCACATTACCCTATATACATCCCACCCTAACACATTTCTTGACCTCTTTCTGGAAGCCCTTGTGACCTTGAGTATGTTGATTGACTTTGTGGTTTAAATTGGATTCTACATAATTGATTTCGATAAATATGATTTACTATGCATTCTATGATTTTATGCAAAAGATGATCAACTTTCTTATATTTATAATATGTTTTGACCATGTGTTGATTTTATTTGTTGTGAGGCATTCTCTTAGGGTGATCTACGAGTGGAAGCAAACCACCAAAAGGTTTTGCAAAATGTTTTTCATTGATCTTTTTGATGGCTTATAATCCATTCTATCTTGTATCTAACATTTGAATCTTGCTTGGGGACAAGCAAGGGACAAGTATGGGGCATTTTGATAGCATGCATTATAGTCTATATTTTGGGATTGATTTGGACGTTTTATCATCATAAATTTGCATGCATGACTATATATTCTCGATGATTATGTCGTTTTATTTACCTTTGTAAGAATCGAGGTCTACACCTAGTTTCGTTGTAAATGTAGGGAAAATGGCACGTTATAGAGCGATATGGAGCCAAAGGATCTAAGGAGTCATTGGAGCTGCATTATGGAGCATCGAGGAGCTACAAGGAAGGCATAGGAACTCCAGAAGTTGGACAAAAATGAGATATTGGACCATTTATGGAGATTTGCACGTAACAGCTTGACCACCTCGGTTGACTACGTGATCACCTCGCTCGAGATGACTTACTGGGCCTAGATCAAGACGGCCGGCCCACATCCCATCAGATCTTTTATTTTTGGCATGTGATTTTCCTATAAGATTGAAGATAATTTTTGGATGGAAGTATGCTTGGATAGCTGATTATCTTTGGGATTAAAGATATTCCAAGGAAGAGAAGGAAATTGAAGGAAGATTGCTTTGAAGTGAAAGTTGAAGGCTTTGAAGGGAAATTGTAAGGTTTTCTTAGGGATCCTTGATTGTTGTCTTTTGATTCGATTATTGAGGAACACAGTTGTTGCTTGTTTGGATTGCTTGTTATTTGATCATTGAGACCTTTTTGTTAAGGTTTTCTTGTTTGCTTGTTGCTTCTTCAATTATATATTTGATTGTTATTATTATGATGATTGTTGGCTAAATTACCTTGCGATTATAGGGTGATTGGCTGAAGGTTGTGGTAAAGACGATGAAAGAGTGAACCTTTACCTTAGTGGACCTTGAAAGCTTGAGCCAAAACAAAAGTGCACCCCACCTCGGTCAATTCGTCGAGTATCTCGACCGAGATCAATAAGAACTGAGCAAGACATGTGACTTGATTCGACCATTCCTGAGTTTAGGTTTTAGTTTGCCAAATCCTATCCTTGTTGCACCTTTCTTGTTCATACGCAAGCCTCGGATGAGACTTACGCGGTGATTCCTTTGCTTGTATGCCTATGATAATGAGTGTTAGGTAATAAAGGTTTATCCCTTAAAAGGGTTTGAGTGTGCCTTTATCCTACCTTTGAGAGTTATCCTGAGACTTAACCGGTAAAGGTTAGTTCTATCCCCTTAGGTGGTGTGTTCATTTGAGATTATAGTTCCTTTCCTTAGTTCCTTGAGACTTACCCGATGATAGGATCTTTGGTTTGGGATAGTGAGTAGTGAGACTTACCCGGTGATCTATTCCCACCTTAGAAATACCTTCCCTTGCAAACCTCAGCTTTTTCCACGTTATCGTTAGAAATCTTGAGTCGAAACCACAACTAGATGTTTTGACCTCTAGAATCTGCATTCCTTTATCTGATTTATAGATCATCTTTTTTTTTTGCTGCTATGTTCTTGATTAAAAACGTGATATTTATCATGCTTGATTTCAACATAGTCCTTGTGTTCGACCTTGGAGTATTTGTCATACTGCGATTGATCCGTACACTGCGGGTTCGCATCTATTTCATACTTTTATTTCAGGTTATAAATTTAAAGCTATTTCATTCATTATTCACACACGTCTAAGAGCAAACATCGGTAGTGAGACTTACCTGATGATCTATCCATAGTAGCAACACCTTCCCTCAGCAAACCTCAACTTTGTCCACATTACCTTTAGAAATCTTGAGTCGAAACCACAACTGGATACTATGATCTTTAGAATAATCATTTCCCGATCTTGGTATACATCTCGTCTTTTGCTTTTCATCAATATTATTGCATGCTTCTGAAGTTAGATTGCTTTAATGTGATTGTTCTCACCGATTCCCTGAGACCGACTCCGGAATATAAGCCCTTACTACGATTGATCTGTACACTGCGGGTTCGCTTATCATTAAATTTTATTATTCGGATTATAAATTTAAAGCTTTGTCTACACACACGTTTTGGAGCGAACAAGATTTTGGCGCCGTTGCCGGGGAATTGGTCAAGACTAATCCAGTGTACGGTTGTCTAACTTGGAAGCTTTTTTTGCTTTTGATCTTTCTGGTATCAGTTTTTGTGTTCTCGGGTTTTCCAATGGCTGCACGGAGATATGAACCTGCATTTGATCTAGTTTGGAGAGTGACAAGACTCTATTCTAGAGGTCGTTTTTATCTTATCAAAGTATAATCCCGACAAAGCACTAAAATGAGTATAGTGGTTAACTAAGGGTCGAACCCAAGAGAGTTTGGTATTTTTATTAAATTCAATTATTGATTATAGAAACAAGTAATAAAGGGGGGGGGGGTTGGTTGAATTGATGCACACAAAACTTATGAAAACAAATAACGCAATAAATAGACGATGATGGGTGAACCTACACTAGGTTGATTCTAAGCATGCGATTGCTACTTTGGTGAGTTCCTTTTTTTACAAGTTTTCAAGTAATTCCCCGTCTCGATCATATATATGTGTTGAGCCAACCGGCATCAACACAACTTAACAGGTTAGTGTTCCGTAAACCTACAAGAACAAATAACAAGTTAGATTTCAAACAAAGACTAAGGGATATAAAAAAAGGTTAAAACCGTTAAACTTATCTTTATATTTGTGTTCCTTTTCTTTAAGCAATTACAACACGTTATTACTTAAAGTTTACTACTAGATTAAAGACCCGAACCCGGAATCTATTAATCCTAGTTCTTTGCATGCACTTTAGGACCTAAGGTGATCAATCTCAAGTAATAGTAAAACATGCAATAAGACAATGAAGATCAAGGAAACACAAACTATTACTAAATGAAAACTTATATTAGAAAGAACTTACAACCAAAGCAACAATGCAGCTTCAAACCAACCCAATGTAGCAATGGAGTTAGCAACTCATTACAAAGGTAGCAAGATAATGGAAAAAGTGAATTCTAAATTGGATGATAGGTGGATGATTCTAGCAATCAACCAAAGACTATCTATACTACAAAAGACACTAGATAGGAGTAAATGGCGGGTCCAAAACAGCCACCTTTAATCCATAAAGGCGGTGTAAACAGCCGGAGTAAAGCTTATGTCGTTGAACCGCAGGGGCGGCCTTTAGATCTGCAGGGGCGGTGTAGGCGAAAACGCTTGATCTTCTTTATGGCCGCAGGGGCGACTAGGAAATTCCGCAAGGGCGGATCTTTAATGCTCTTCAAACGTCTGACTCTTCAACTTCCTGTCGTTTCTGATGCCAAGACGCTGGGGCGTCCCACTGGCGACGCAGGGGCGATGACACTGACTCTTCATCTTCCAGCTCCCAGGTTGAGGCGCAGGCAGAGGCGCAGGGGCGCTGGTCTTCGCTTCTTCAGGGCAGGGCACTGCAGGGGCGCCAAGGGTTGATACAGGGGTGGTGACAATCTTCGTTCCTAGCGTTGGCGAAGGCGCAGGTTGCGCTCCGGAGTATGGTGTCACCCCCAGGGGCGGTAACACTGCTCCGCGGGGGCGGTGGAGCAACAGAAGCTTTGCTTCGTGAACGGTCTTCACTTCTAAGTGTTTACAACTCCTTCTTTATCTTCTTTTAGTCTTCTTCTTCTCGACCAAGGTGTTGGTAGCATTAACCGACACAAATGTAATAAAAAGACTCTAAAAACTATCCTAAATGATAGTGATTCCATCACCTATCAAACTCCCCCATACTTAGACCTTTTACTCGTCCAGAGTAAAACAAATGACAACAGTTTGTAAACTCAAAGGCCTCAAGAAGCATCGGCAAAAAGAAAAGATAATGAAAATAAAAAAAGCCAAGAAAGAAAGAAGGAAAAGAGAGGAAATGTGAGAAAAAGGTGAGAACCTACCATCCTTATTGCTCCAAGAGTGACCTACCCGGACAACGTCCTTATGACTCCCCTTCTTATGTCTCCAAACGCCGGAAGGGAATCCTACACTCGGTGTCGCTCATTTTGCCAAGGTGCCCTTTCGGATTTTCACCTTGCCACTCTTCTTCTTTTGATGATCTCACTTTGAACTCACATCACTCAAGTCCAATTTTGTACCAACCTAAGATTGGTCGGACTACCTTCTTTTTGCCTAAACCACCCTTTCGGGTTTTCGGTTTATCCAAGGAATTTTCACGCCTTTTTTCATTTTCTTTGGCTTTTTCTTTTTTTTTTTACTGAATTTCAAACTGAATTACAACTCGAAAGACCTAATGCAAAACAACTCAAAACAATTCAAAACAACTATACATGCAATGATATGTCCCTCCCCCATACTTAAAGTACACTTTGCCCTCAAAGTGGAAATGAAGCAAAGATAAATGTGGGAAAGGGATGAGAATAATACCACTAGTGGGATGGTCCTGCTGGACCATCCGGACCCTCCTCTAATGGGTACGGAAAGTGGATGAAAAAGTGCTCCTGCCGGCGGTAGATGTCCTTAATGCGGGTCTCCTGAGCCTCCATCCGACGGCCAAAAGAGGTCCCAAAGCTGGCTTGCCAAGCCAACTGCTAAGCCTCCAGCTGCTACTGCTGGGCCGTTTGCCAAGTCTCCTGCCTCTTATCAAAGTGGGAGGTCATGGAGGTGCCAAAACTCGTCTACCAGCTCTGCTGCTGCTCAAGCATGGTCCGCTAGTACTCGGTCTTCCATGTCTGATGCTGGGTGGTCAGGGCCGCCATATGAGCCTACAGGCTCGAAAGAGCCGGATCCTCCTCCGGTGGTGCAGGAGGCATCTTCTCGTCGTTGGGGATGGGCATGTTCTCCTCATGGTGGTCCCGGATGGAGCTCGCAGCATGCCTCTCCACAATGGCCACTAGTGGCCTCCTCGGTATGAAGGGATCAGCCGGGATGTAGAGCTCGGAAAGCTCATTCCCGAATGGTAAAGGCCGAGGGAGGTAAGTAAGGTGGCTCCCATCTGTAAGGGATATCCAAAATAGGTTCTCCCCGTCCCGTCGGAGGAGCTTGCACCTCCTCAACATCCCCTCTGTATAAAGGGGAGCCTCCAACCCATCCTCTAGGCCGGAAGATCCATAACCTGTGAGACAATCAAGGAGATCACCCCACCGCCGACAATGTCCCTCAGCTCGTTCTTCCTATTCTGCTTCAGAGCGGCAAGGAAGAGGGACGGCCAATCCATCAACTTCTTGCTCATCAAAAGGAAAGAGTATAGTAGTGGGAGGTCCTTGAGGGCGACCTTGTTCTCCTCTTTGTGTCCACAGAAAAGACACTCATGAGGATCTTGGAGAGGAGCCTCAAGCAAAGGTGAGTGAGTTTGTTGGAGTACTCACCCCCTGCATGGAAATCGGATCCGGTAGCTGCCTGCCAAAACTCACATAGGTCCGGAGTCGGGACTAGCTCTCACCAGTTCTCGGAGGGGTGGAAAGTCACCCCGAAGGCCTCCTGTAGTTGGTGGTAATCAAGTGTTTATTTCACCTTGTTGAACTTGAAAGTGAGTCCAATACACACGTGATCCTCCTTCTTCATGGTGAAGGTGGCTATGAAATGTCTGTTGAGCTCGGGATACATTGGAGCACTATTTCGTAGGAAGTCTCCGAGCCCAGCATTGGCCAGAAAGGACTGCATGCTCTCCAACATGCCTAGCTTCTCAAAGGTAGGAACGTGGAAAAACCGAGTTGCGTACACAACCCGATCCAGTACGATCCTATACCTCTCCTTCTCAGCTTCCGATATCTTGTACTTTCTTTGTGGTTCCATTCTTGCAGTTGATTAGGCAAAAGAATTAGCAACTTACAAAAACAGGAAAGAAATACGATCCCTCTGTTGTGTTTTCCGCAGGGGCAGATAAAGAGGCTCAAGGGTGGTGAGGCGTAGCTGCGGCAACTTGCAAGCGCAAGGGCGGGAGAAGTTCAGAGGGCGATTATGGGCAGCTACGAAGGTGGTGGTGCTGGGGCTGTTCCGGCACTGCTTTGTTGGTGGAGGTGTCTTCGGAGATGTTGCTTAGTGGAGTTTTGTTTGGGGGTGGTGGTGAAGGGTGTAGTAGGGTGAGAGAGTTGCACAATGAGCAAGGTGGTGGTAGGGGCTAGAGAGGGTGGCGCAAGGGCGTCACAGGGGTGTTTGCTGGTCGTCGGAGGTGGCGTAGGGGCGGTTTCAGATGGTGGGTTGTGAGGGTTTGTTGAGGGCGCAAGGGCGTTGCGGGTTGAGAGAGGGAAGGTGCGAGGGAGATTTGGTTGTGGTTGGTGAGGAGAGAGAGAGTGGGTGGGTGGGGTAGGTGTAGGGAAATGTTTTGTGATTTTATTTTTTTTCTTTTCTGGGCGAACCCGCAAGGGCGGGGGTTTGTCGCCGCGGGAGCGGTGACAAGGAAAACGGCCACGCAGGCTCAGCGCCGCCCCCGTCACTGAGGATGTGTGTCAAGAATGGCCGCCGCAGGGGCGTAAGGAAGTCACCGCGGGGGCGGTGCCAATACGTTGCAGACGCTGGCCCAGCTCCGGGGTTGGTGCTGGGCATGGGTGTTACCGCGGTGGTGGGGACATTGATCCACATGGGTGGTTTTCTTGACAGAGGCTCCTCTTCTTATTCCTTCGGGTTGCCTCCCGGGTAGCGCCTTTGTTTTACGTCGTTGGCTCGACGTAAGGGCTCTACTTCTCTGACTGTGCTTCCTCCAGCACCATCTCATCAATTGGATCGTTCTTTACTCCTTCAAGGTTAGGCTTTAGCCTTTGTCCGTTTACGTTGAACACCTTGTGCGTTTGGGGATCATAAAGATCCACAGCTCCGTGAGGGTATACTTCGGCTACCACGACGGCCCCGTCCATCTTGAACCCATCTTACCTGCAAAGAGTTTCAAACGTGATTGAAAGAGAAGTACCTTATTACCTACCTTGAAGTCTTTCCAGAGAATGTTTCGGTCATGCCATGCTTTAGTCTTTTCTTTGTGTGCAGTGGCATGGTCATATGCATCTAACCTCATTTCCTCCAACTCTTGCAATTGGAGTTTCGGAATTCTCCTACTTCCTCTACGTTCATATTGTACTTCTTTACTGCCCACCAAGCTTTGTGCTCTAGCTCCACCGGAAGGTGGCAAGCTTTCCCAAACACGAGCCTGAAAGGAGACATCCCGATAGGAGTTTTGTAGGTTGTCCGATATGCCCATAGAGCGTTGTTAGCATGAAATATTGCGATATTCTAGGCACTTTTTCTAGTTGTTTATCATTCATTATAGTGTTCATTGATAAGGCATTGAAGCATTTGTTAGCTAGTTTATCTATATTTTCAATATGGAGGTCTACATTAGCTTTGTGTTGATTATAAGTGAATAAGAGCTAAAACCGGACCATTTGAGAGAGATAGGAGAGGATTTGAGCACATCCATGGATTAGGAGCACATCAAAGAAGCCAAATGAGATGCTAGGATAAGGAATGGCACGACACAAAGTAAACCACAAGCAATATACACTTCCACGCTCTAAAATACGGCCGTAGAAGAGTCCACGCCCTAAACCACGGCCGTGGATCTTGGCATCATGAGCGTGGAGCATTCCAGAGAGTTACACGGCCTAAAGTACGTTCGTGGAACCCCTTGAGACCGTGATTTAGGCGATCTTTTGACGAACCAAATATTGCCACATCATTTACGCAATCTGCCGGACGGTTATTTTATCCTTTTCTTATAAAAGGGTCAAACAAAAGAGTTTCGGACATAAACGCTTATCGCTTAGCCTTTCTTGGGTCGCTTTGAGAGAGTTCGAGAAGGACTTAGCGGAAGCGCCGGCAATTTGGATTTCGGAAGATCGTGTGTGGCGGAAGTTGCGCCCTTTTTCTAGGTTTTGTTATTGAAGACGGATTGACATCCCGTTCTTCATACTTGCCTTTGATCTTTTGAAGTTTTGTGTTCTATTCCGAATCCATTGAATATTCCGATTTGTGTTTCGGATTTGAGATTGACTTTAAGTTATATTTGAGGTTTCGAAGGTTTTCACTTTCAATTCTTCTTAAATTGATTTGTGATATCATGACAATGGTTATTGGATAAAACCCTTTAGCAATTCTAAGGTGAAGGGTTAATAATTGTGGTTTAGATGATGATAGATCGATCGTAAATTGATTGGATCCAGAGAGTTAGAGAGATATCGTCGACGAACCAAGATCACGGTCTGTTCTTGAGCTTCCACGACCGTGGAACTCAAGATTTGCCCGTGATTTACCCTAGTTTACGAACCTTGCTTTTACTTTAATCCAAGGTTAAAGATTAGCTTTAATCTAGTCTAGGTTTACCCTTTTCTAGGTAGTAGTGAAGCCTCAACAACCTCTACTTCGATTTCGAGTGTCACAACCTTAATCGCTTTAGTTAGTTTTGATCCTTGGGTTACAAGTTTGGGTATTTGAGATTAATTCTTATCCATATATTCTTTCTATACTGAAGCCTCAACAACCTTTATAGAGAGTGTCCTTAGATAAGTCATATAGGGTTATGGAACTTCACCGTACATTACCTTACCTTAGTATACCTTTGCAAACCTCAACTTTGTCCTTATATCTATAGTATATCTTGAATCGATTGCCACAATTAGATACCTAGATCTTTAGGGTTGCTGTTTTCCCAACATTTGCAAAGCTTATTACATTCACTTGCTTGACAATTTGCGAACTGAATTTGTTCCCCCCAAATCCCTGAGTTCGATACTCTGGAATTCTTGCTTTACTACGCCGATCCGTACACTGCGGGTTCACTTGCTTGATTCTAGTTTTATAAATTTAATGCTTATTTGCACGCACGCTAGGTGGCGAACAAGTTTTTGGCGTCGTTGCCGGGGATTTGGTCGAGGCCGAATTCGGTTATCGGTTGTCAAGCTTGGGAGCTTTGCTCTTGTTTTTTGATATCTCCTTTGAGTGATATTTGTAGTTACCTTAGGTATATGCGCAGGGCTAGAAACAACAAAAACCTCTTACCTCTTGATCAAGAACTTGAGAAGACTTTGAGGAAGAAGCTCAAAGAAAGAAAGATGGCCGAAGATAAGGAGCGGGATTTCCAAACAGAGTTGGAGGAATCCGAAGCTCGACTTAGATGGAGCGAGAAGACTCGCAAGGAAGAATCGGACCGTCATCAATTGCAAATTGATGAACTCAAGGACATGATGCTTCAAATGAGGCTGGAGATGAGCGATTCCAAGAAGAAGAAGAGGAGGAAACCGGCAAGATCGGTTAGAACCGACTCATCCAATGAGGATAGCGACTCTTCCATGCCACCACTAGAGGACATTGATCCGACGATCAATGCGAATCAGAATAATCTAAGACTAGCCGCTAATTATCGTGTCCCGGCTGGGGGTACGAGAGCCGCTCGTGTAGATGAAGAGCCAAGAACTCTTGGCCAAAGGATGGATCCAATTCAGCAACCACGCCATCTAGGTGTGAACTTTGATGTTGAAGATATGAAGGGGTTTAGCTTCAACCCACAAGTTATTACCATCGTTCGCCAAAATCAGTTTGGAGGAACGAGTATTGAATTTCCACATCAATATTTACAGAATTTTGAGATCTTGATGGAGACGATGAAGCCAAAGAATGCAACCACCAACAATTACAAGATCAAGCCATTCTTTTTCTCTTTGAAAGGGAAAGCTTTATCTTGGTATCAAGCTCTTCCAAATGGAAGACTCAACACATGGGAGGATCTTTCTTCGGAATTCCTCACCAAATTCTTTCCGCCATCCAAGACGGCGGAGTTGAGAGGTAAGATTAATGCATTTTCTATGTGATCTAATGAAAGTTTGTTTCAGTCTTGGGAAAGATTTCAGGATTTACTATTGGATTGCCCACACCATGGCATTTCCAAATTGGAGCTATTGGAGATATACTATAAGGGGCTGGATGTAGAAACACAATTCAAGCTCCAATCCCTTTCATGTGGCACATTCATGGACATGAGGGAAGATGATGCTTGGGACTTCATTGAGAAACAAGCTCGAGTCATTGAGAAGTATTCCCACCGGAAGGTAGAAGCAAATCGAGTGGAGCAAGGAGCAAAGCTAACACAAGCTGCTCAAACTCAAATCTTTTCTCTCAACACCGAGATTAAAGAATTGAAGGAAGTCATCAAGACTAGCTTTCCAAAGCATAAGGAGCAAGATGTTGGTTATTTAGGTAACAACAATAACCACATTGGGAATGAGAACACAAATCGCAACAACTGGAACAACAACCGGAATAACAATTGGAACAACAATAGGGGTTCAAACAACAACAATTGGCGTTCCAACCAACAACAAAACTCCGGTAATTCTTATCCCAATTCAGGAAATTCACTAACTCCACCATCTTCTTCTTCCATTCCTTTGAAAAGTCAGGGGCAAACATCTAATAGTGGAAGCACTTCGGGGAAAGTGAAGCCCGATCCCATGTTAGAAACAATTTTGGGAAAGTTTCATGGATTGGAGAGTCACATTACTAAGGTTGATAAAGCCCAAAAGGTTTTAGAAAACCAAATGTTTAGCAATGGTGAGGAAGTTCCTAGGAATCAAGGAAAACTTCCAGGAAAGACGGACGATAACCCAAAAGGAACGGTGATGGTTATCACAACTAGGAGCGGAGCAACAACCACCAACCCGCAGCCTAAGTTTGTGGAAGTTCCCGTCGAAAAATAGAAGGAAAAGGGGAAGGAGAAGGAAGACGTCTACATTCCTCCTCCAGCTTACAAACCTCCCCTACCATTCCCACAATCTAGAGCAAGAGCGCGTCTAGACAAACAATTCGGTAAGTTCATTGAACTCATGAGCAAACTACATATTAATATACCTTTCATTGATGCAATTGTAGGTATGCCAGCTTATGGAAAGTTCTTAAAGGGGATCCTCTCTAACAAGAGGAAACTAGAAGACTTTGGAGAAGTCAAGATGAGTTCGGATTCGTCGGATCTCATTAAAACAATGAAGGAAAAGATGCCCCCAAAGCTGAAGGACCCGGGGTCATTTTGTGTTCCCATAGGAGTGGGAGATGTCACATATGATGCATTATGTGGTTTAGGAGCAAGCGTTAGCATCATTCCGCTTGCCTTATGCAGGAAGATTAGTTTAGGCGAACCTAAACCGATGAAGACGATGTTATACATGGCGGATCGATCCATAACTCGTCCCGTCGGCATAGTTGAAGACATCCCGGTCAAGCTTGGTAAGTTCTATGTTCCAATAGATTTTGTATTGCTTGACATTCCTGCAGATAGTCCGGTCCCGATCATACTCGGAAGACCGTTTCTTGCAACATCCGGTTGTATGGTTGATTGGAAGAATGCTAGACTCGCCTTCGACATAGGAGAGGAAAAGGTAGAGTTCGTTCTTTCCACTTTGATGAAAGAACCGGCTCTTGAAGAGGACATATTCAACATCCATGACGGTTTAGGTTCGCCTAAACCAATCTTCCTTGCAAAAGGTGATCACTATGAGCATTATGGACATAGGAGAAGAAGAGGAATGCAATGAAGAAATTGAAGATTTAGAGAAGCAAAAGGAAGTATATGAAGGAGAGTTTGAAAAACTCTACGATGGGTCAGAGAACGTGAGGAATCACGGCCAGTCATGCTATTCCACGGCCGTGGTTTCCACCAATATGACCGTAATTAGCTATTCGGAGGACTCCAGTAAGTTACACGGCCAAAACCACGGCTGTGGAACAAGCAGAGGTGTTGTAATTGATTTCCACGCCCAAAACCACGGCCGTGGAGGAAACAGAGGTGCCGTAATTTTGGAAAAATCTGAGGACAATTACGTTCTTTCTACCACTTCTCATGATTCTTCTCCAACAACTTCTATACCCTTAGAGACTTCCAAGGAAGCATTGGACACTCCTCAAGAGCCATTAGAGAGTCCAATAGTGATGGAATTGAAGCCACTTCCCGCACATCTAAGGTACGCATTTCTAGGACCTAATTCTACCTTTCCGGTAATTGTTAGTTCCGATCTAAGTATAGATGAACATAGTAAGCTTATGGTTGTTCTTAAGAAACATAGGAAAGCCTTAGGTTATACTATAGAGGATCTAATAGGAATTAAGCCTTCACTATGCATGCATAAGATCCTAATGGAAGAAGATTTTAGAACTTCGCGACAACCTCAAAGGCGGTTAAATCCGACCATGAAGGAGGTTGTCAAGAAGGAAATTCTTAAACTACTTGATGCAGGTATCATGTACCCTATCTCCGATAGCAAGTGGGTGAGTCTTGTGCAGGTTGTTCCAAAGAAAGGAGGAATGACGGTCATCACCAACAAGAACAATGAGCTCATTCCTACACGAACCGTGACGGGATGGAGAATGTGCATAGACTACCGCAAGCTAAACAACGCAACGAGGAAGGATCACTTCCCATTACCATTCATCGACCAAATGCTTGAGAGGTTAGCACAACACTCACATTTCTGTTATCTTGACGGTTATAGTGGTTTCTTTCAGATCCTGATACATCCGGACAATCGAGAGAAAACCACATTCACGTGCCCGTGGGGTACTTTGCTTATAGGAGAATGCCGTTTGGGCTTTGCAACGCCCCAGCCACCTTTCAAAGGTGCATGATGGCTATCTTCTCGGAGTACATAGAGGAAATCATGGAGGTTTTCATGGATCAGTTTTCTGTTTATGGTTCCTCTTTCGATAGATTAGATTAGTGTTGCTGTTTTCCCAATATTTGCAAAGCTTATTACATTCACTTGCTTGACAATTTGCGAACTGAATTTGTTCCCCCCAAATCCCTGAGTTCGATACTCTGGAATTCTTGCTTTATTACGCCGATCCGTACACTGCGGGTTCGCTTGCTTGATTCTAGTTTTATAAATTTAAATCTTATTTGCACGCACGCTAAGTGGTGAACAAGCGTCGTTTAGCCTTGCACTCCAATCCTTCCGTCCGGGAGAGACCGCCTTTTCAACGATGGTCTTTATTTCCCGGTTAGATACCTCAGCTTGGCCTTTTGTTTGTGGATGATAAGTTGTTGACACTCGTTGGTGACCGTGATACTTCTTAAGGAGAGCCGTGATCGTTTTGTTGCAGAAATGGGTACCCCTATCGCTGATTAATGCTTTTGGAATCCCAAATCATGCAAAAATGTTTTCCTTAAGAAAAGCTGCAACCGCTTTTGAATCATCAGTTTTGGTGGCCTTTGCTTCCACCCACTTGAAAACATAGTCCACCGCAAGCAAAATATATGTGTGCCCGAATGAAGTAGCAAACGGCCCCATGAAATCAATCCCCAAAACGTCAAATATTTCACAAAATATAAGAGAGGATTGGGGCATTTCATGTCTCCTTGAAAGATTTCCTACCCTTTGGCATCTATCACACACTTTGCAAAACGCAAAAGCATCTCTAAAAATGTGTGGCCAAAAGAAACCGGCATCCAAAACTTTTCTTGCAGTTTTATTTGCCCCAAAGTGCCCCCCACATGCTTCAAAATGACAGAAAGTAAGGACGGATTGTACCTCATTATCCGGAATGCAACGTCCGATCACTTGGTCACTACAATGCTTCCAAAGGTAAGGATCGTCCCAAAACGTAGTGTCGAGCTTCAGCCTTTACCTTCTCTCGTTGTGCCTTGGTGAAGTCTGGAGAATACTCCTTCTTGACAATGAAGTTCACAATGTCAGCAAACCAAGGCTTAAAAGACTGGAGCTTCAGACAAACCTCTGTCGACAATTCCGCTGGGGCGCCTAGATTGAGCCGCAGGGGCGGCTGGCTGCAAGGGCGGCTGGTGTGAGGCGTGGGGGTGGTGACACAACAGAGAGTTGTGTAAAATGTATCGTCTAGAAAACTTCCAGCTATCTCTCTTCCTTTTCCTAGATCTTCCTCTTCTTTTACTAGCCTGCTTATATGATCGCCACCAGGTTCTCAGCCCCCTTCTTGTCCCGTATCTCTAGGTTAAACTCTCTTAGAAGGAGCACCCATCGAATCAATCGTGGCTTTGCTTCCTTCTTCTCCATGAGGTACCTAAGAGCTGCATGGTCAGTGAAGATAATTACCTTTACCCAAATTAGATACTGTCTGAATTTCTAACGGAAAAAACCACCGCTAACATTTCCTTCTCAGTGGTAGAGTAATTCCTTGCGCTCCTTTGAGTGTCATAGACGCATAATGGATTACATGTGAAGCACGTCCGTCTTTCTGTCGTAAGACCGCTCCAACGGCGTAATCGCTGGCATCACACATGATTTCGAAAGGCTTCTTCCAATCCGGAGAACGGATGATTGGTGCGCTGGTGAGACATGCCTTCAAAGTGTCGAAAGCTTTCTTGCAACTTTCATCCACTATGAAGGTGACGTCTTTCTTGAGTAATTCACATAGGGGTGCCGAGATCTTCAAAAAATATTTGATGAAACGTCGGTAGAAACCTGCATGACCAAGAAAAGATCGAATTTCCCGAACATTAGTAGGATAAGTTAATTTTTGAATTACATCAACCTTTGCCCTATCTACCTCTATCCTTTTGGAGGATATTACATGTCCTAGCACAATTCCTTGTTCGACCATGAAATGGAATTTTTCCGAATTAAGAACTAAATTGGTTTCAAGCACAAGTTTTAAATTTCCTAAACATGCATCAAAACTGTCTCCATGGACGGTAAAATTGTCCATGAAGACTTCAATGAAATTTTCTATGTATTCGGAAAAAATACTTACTATACACCGTTGGAAGGTGCCGAGAGCATTGCAAAGTCCAAATGGCATTCTGCGGTACGCAAAAGTGCCAAATGGGCAGGTGAACGTCGTCTTTTCTTGATCTTCCGGTGCAGTGGCTATTTGGAAATAGCTCGAATATTCATCAAGGAAGCAGTAGTACGGATGACATGCAAGACATTCCAAAATTTGGTCAATAAAAGGAAATGAGAAATGGTCTTTACGTGTTACCTTGTTGAGCTTGCGGTAGTCAATGCAAACTCTCCATCCGGTTTGCGTTTTGGTCGGGACTATCTCTCCATGTTGATTTTCCACCATTGTAATGCCTCCTTTCTTTGGAACCACTTGGGTTTGACTAAACCAAGTGCTATCCGAAATAGGGAAGATCATATCCGCTTGGAGGAGCTTCAACACCTCCTTCTTGACCACATCCATCATTGGCGGATTCAACCTCCGTTGAGGTTGCCTAGAGGGTTTGGCTTCATCCTCAAGTAAGATCCTATGCATGCAAGTTGATGGACTTATCCCTTTGATGTCTGCAATGGTCCATCCAAGGGCCGTCTTGTGTTCTTTCAACACTTTCACCAACTTGTCTTCTCGACCGGTAGTCAACTTGTTGGAGATCATCACCGGCAAGGTATTATTATCTCCAAGGAAAACGTACTTGAGGTGGAATGGAAGGTCCTTCAATTATATTTCTGGTGCCTGCACTATAGATGGAACAAGCTTCTCGCTTGGGGTTAGTAAAGTGGGCCCAATGGGCAAATTGGAGATAAGTAGCCTTTTATGCTCATCTAATTAGGCTAGGACCTCTTTCATGTTGGATGTTAATAAATAATCTGATTTGAATCCATCAATGTCATGCTCAATTTCATTTTTCAATTCATCAACATCAAAATTATCAAATACATCTTGCACAAAAGGTTCAACAATGTCAATGGCACATAAAGAATGATCATCACTACGAAATTTCATTGCATCGTAGATTTAAAATTCCATTACTTCACCATCAAACTCCATGGTTAGTTTGCCACTAACATAATCAATTTTAGTTCTAGCAATTTTCAGAAATGGCCTTCCTAACAATATCGGTGCAGCATGCGAATCGTTTTCCATATCCATTACGAAGAAATCATCAGGAAATATTAGGTTGTCTACCATTACTAATACATCTTCAATTATCCCTTTCGGGTACACATTAGATCTATCAGCAAGTTGTACTACAATCCTGTTTCCATTAATGGCCCATGGCCAAGTGATTTGTAAATATAATATGGCAAAACATTTATAGAAGCACCAAGATCAAGCATTGCTTTGTCAAAACGGGTTTCCCCTATAATGCAAGGAATGCTTACCATGCCCGAATCGTTGCATTTCTTGGGCATCCTCCATTGGAAAACGGCCGACACATGCTCACTTACTTGCACTTTTTGTTTCCCCTTCAGCTTCTGATTCCTCTTGATAGTGCATAGTTCCTTCAAGAAACGAGCATATTTTGGAATACTCTTCACTAACTTAAGAAGGGGAATTTTTAACTCGCATTTGGAGAAAGTCTCAAAGAGATCTTTGTCCTCAATGATTCTTCTCTCCTTTAGAGCCTCAGGAAAAGGAGCTTGTGGTTTCTTAGAGTACAGTGGCGGAAAGTTAGGCTGGATGTAAGAATCCTTCTCAGCAGAACTTTCTATCGTGTTTTCCGCCGGGGCGTCAGTATGCAGGCGCAGGGGCGGCTCAGGGGTTGTCACCGCAGGGGCGGGAACATCCAGCCGCGGGGACTACGTCTGCTCGGTGTTGGGCACAGTTGCAGCCGCTGGGGCGGCTTTGGGTGCGGTAAACTCGTGAGAGGGTTTTCTTTGTGATTCTTTTGTTGGTTTTTGTTGGATTTGCTTCCCACTCCTCAATGTTAGGGAACTAACATTCTCCTTGGGGCTTATAAACGTCTAGAAAGGCAATCCTCCGGAAAATCTAGCTTCGGTCCTTGAAATGGCTTCTGCTATTTGTCCAACCTGTTTTTGAAGGTTCTTGATGCTGGATTCTGTTGTTTGTACATGAGTAGCAAAATGTTTAGTCAAAACATGCGACATATCTTCAGTTGTTTGATACTTAACTTGTCGAGGTTATTGTTGTTGGTTTTGTTGATCCCTCCAACGAAAGTTCTGTTGGTCACGCCAGTTTGGCATGAAGTTTTGTGCATAGGGATCTTTACTAGGCCTTTGCTGTTGTGGCTGTCCATAGCCCATTGCGTTCACCTCACCATCGTCATCCTGGAGTTGGCGACACATGTCCGTTGGATGGTATGGGTCAGCACACACTCCACATGCCTTCAGCTGCTGTGGGGTTCCCATACGTGTTAGTCTCTTCACCATTTCCTTCAGTTCCGCGAGCTCAGTGGAGATCGCACTCTTCTCGGAATTCACAGCATGAACACCTCTCTTGGAAGGAGTCCTTCCAAAGTTCCGGATCCCTTCCGCTAGTTCCTGTTTCTTTTGCAAAGCAAGGTCAGGGGTAGAGTTAAGAATATTACCTCCACAAGCCGCAACGACGATCCTCCTTTCATTGTCTAGCAAGCCATTGTACAAGTACAAGACTAGATCTTGAGGCGAATATCCGTGGAAAGGACAGCTGGATCGGAGGCGTGCGAATCTTTCAAAGTACTTATAGAGAGTTTCGCCCGCCTCTTGCTCGATGTTGCTTATAGCTTTCTTCAAGCTATTTGCCTACTTGGCTGGGAAGTATTTCTCCAAAAACGCCTTGTGGAGGTTCTCCCCAAGTAAGATCCTATGCATGCAAGTTGATGGACTTATCCCTTTGATGTCTGCAATGGTCCATCCAAGGGCCGTCTTGTGTTCTTTCAACACTTTCACCAACTTGTCTTCTCGACCGGTAGTCAACTTGTTGGAGATCATCACCGGCAAGGTATTATTATCTCCAAGGAAAACGTACTTGAGGTGGAATGGAAGGTCCTTCAATTATATTTCTGGTGCCTGCACTATAGATGGAACAAGCTTCTCGCTTGGGGTTAGTAAAGTGGGCTCAATGGGCAAATTGGAGATAAGTAGCCTTTTATGCTCATCTAATTAGGCTAGGACCTCTATCATGTTGGATGTTAATAAATAATCTGATTTGAATCCATCAATGTCATGCTCAATTTCATTTTTCAATTCATCAACATCAAAATTATCAAATACATCTTGCACAAAAGGTTCAACAATGTCAATGGCACATAAAGAATGATCATCACTACGAAATTTCATTGCATCGTAGATTTAAAATTCCATTACTTCACCATCAAACTCCATGGTTAGTTTGCCACTAACATAATCAATTTTAGTTCTAGCAATTTTCAGAAATGGCCTTCCTAACAATATCGGTGCAGCATGCGAATCGTTTTCCATATCCATTACGAAGAAATCATCAGGAAATATTAGGTTGTCTACCATTACTAATACATCTTCAATTATCCCTTTCGGGTACACATTAGATCTATCAGCAAGTTGTACTACAATCCTGTTTCCATTAATGGCCCATGGCCAAGTGATTTGTAAATATAATATGGCAAAACATTTATAGAAGCACCAAGATCAAGCATTGCTTTGTCAAAACGGGTTTCCCCTATAATGCAAGGAATGCTTACCATGCCCGAATCGTTGCATTTCTTGGGCATCCTCCATTGGAAAACGGCCGACACATGCTCACTTACTTGCACTTTTTGTTTCCCCTTCAGCTTCTGATTCCTCTTGATAGTGCATAGTTCCTTCAAGAAACGAGCATATTTTGGAATACTCTTCACTAACTTAAGAAGGGGAATTTTTAACTCGCATTTGGAGAAAGTCTCAAAGAGATCTTTGTCCTCAATGATTCTTCTCTCCTTTAGAGCCTCAGGAAAAGGAGCTTGTGGTTTCTTAGAGTACAGTGGCGGAAAGTTAGGCTGGATGTAAGAATCCTTCTCAGCAGAACTTTCTATCGTGTTTTCCGCCGGGGCGTCAGTATGCAGGCACAGGGGCGGCTCAGGGGTTGTCACCGCAGGGGCGGGAACATCCAGCCGCGGGGACTACGTCTGCTCGGTGTTGGGCACAGTTGCAGCCGCTGGGGCGGCTTTGGGTGCGGTAAACTCGTGAGAGGGTTTTCTTTGTGATTCTTTTGTTGGTTTTTGTTGGATTTGCTTCCCACTCCTCAATGTTAGGGAACTAACATTCTCCTTGGGGCTTATAAACGTCTAGAAAGGCAATCCTCCGGAAAATCTAGCTTCGGTCCTTGAAATGGCTTCTGCTATTTGCCCAACCTGTTTTTGAAGGTTCTTGATGCTGGATTCTGTTGTTTGTACATGAGTAGCAAAATGTTTAGTCAAAACATGCGACATATCTTCAGTTGTTTGATACTTAACTTGTCGAGGTTGTTGTTGTTGGTTTTGTTGATCCCTCCAACGAAAGTTCTGTTGGTCACGCCAGTTTGGCATGAAGTTTTGTGCATAGGGATCTTTACTAGGCCTTTGCTGTTGTGGCTGTCCATAGCCCATTGCGTTCACCTCACCATCGTCATCCTGGAGTTGGCGACACATGTCCGTTGGATGGTATGGGTCAGCACACACTCCACATGCCTTCAGCTGCTGTGGGGTTCCCATACGTGTTAGTCTCTTCACCATTTCCTTCAGTTCCGCGAGCTCAGTGGACATCGCACTCTTCTCGGAATTCACAGCATGAACACCTCTCTTGGAAGGAGTCCTTCCAAAGTTCCGGATCCCTTCCGCTAGTTCCTGTTTCTTTTGCAAAGCAAGGTCAGGGGTAGAGTTAAGAATATTACCTCCACAAGCCGCAACGACGATCCTCCTTTCATTGTCTAGCAAGCCATTGTACAAGTACAAGACTAGATCTTGAGGCGAATATCCGTGGAAAGGACAGCTGGATCGGAGGCGTGCGAATCTTTCAAAGTACTTATAGAGAGTTTCGCCCGCCTCTTGCTCGATGTTGCTTATAGCTTTCTTCAAGCTATTTGCCTACTTGGCTGGGAAGTATTTCTCCAAAAACGCCTTGTGGAGGTTCTCCCAAGTGTCGATGCTCCCTGATGGAAGGTAATAATACTAATCATCCGCCGCATCTTTGAGTGTGAAACCGAATGCCCTCATCTTGATTTTCTCTTCGGTAATGTTGGCCGGATTCATGCTCATACACACGGTACGGAACTTCCCAAGGTGTTTGATGGGGTCTTCACCACTTAGCCCATGGAAAGATGGGAGCAAGTGAATGAGACCCTGCTTGAGCTCAAAGTTGATTCATTCCCCTAATACCGGTATAGTAACCGCAAGAGGGTTTTGAGCCAAAGTGGGCTGAGTGAGTTGACAGAGAGTACGATCAGCCATTTCTTGTTGGAGTTGTTGTTGTCTTCGTTGCCGGATGTGTGTCCTCTCAATTTTTGGATCAAAGGAAGCAAAGCCGGAGTTAGTAGCACGGGTTTGAACCATAAAAATGGTTCAAACCAATAATCAATAGTAACAATAAAATAAAAATAACTAAACTCCCTGGAAACGGCGCCAAATTTTGACAAGACTCTATTATAGAGGTCGTTTTTATCTTATCAAAGTATAATCCCGACTTAGCACTAAAATGAGTATAGTGGTTAAGTAAAGGTCGAACCCAAGAGAGTTTGGTATTTTTATTAAATTCAATTATTGATTATAGAAACAAGTAATAAAGGGGGGTTTGGTTGAATTGATGCACACAAAACTTATGAAAACAAATAACGCAACAAATAGACGATGATGGGTGAATCTACACTAGGTTGATTCTAAGCATACGATTGCTACTTTGGTGAGTTCCTTTTACAAGTTTTCAAGTAATCTCCCGTCTCGATCATATATATGTGTTGAGCCAACCGGCATCAAGACAACTTAACAGGTTAGTGTTCCGTAAACCTACAAGAACAAATAACAAGTTAGCTTTCAAACAAAGACTAAGGGATATAAAGAAAAGGTTAAAACCGTTAAACTTATCTTTATATTTGTGTTCCTTTTCTTTAAGTAATTACAACCCGTTATTACTTAAAGTTTACTACAAGATTAAATACCCGAACCCGGAATCTATTAATCCTAGTTCTTTGCATGCACTTTAGGACCTAAGGTGATCAATCAAAAGTAATAGTAAAACATGCAATAAGACAATGAAGATCAAGGAAACACAAAGTATTACTGAATGAAAACTTATATTAGAAAAAACTTTCAACCAAAGCAACAATGCAGCTTCAAACCAACCCAATGTAGCATGGGAGTTAGCAACTCATTACAAAGGTAGCAAGATAATGGAAAAAGTGAATTCTAAATTGGATGATAAGTGGATGATTCTAGCAATCAACCAAGGACTATTTATACTACAAAAGACACTAAATAGGAGTAATTGGCCGGCCCAAAACCGACACCTTTAATGCCATAAAGGCGGTGTAAATAGCCGGAGTAAAGCTTATGTCGTTGAACCGCAGGGGCGGCTTTCAGATCCGCAGGGGCGGTGCAGGCGAAAATGCTTGATCTTCTTCATGGCCATAGGAGTGGCCAGGAAATTCCGCAAGGGCGGATCTTTAATGCTCTTAAAACGTCGAACTCTTCAACTTCCTGTCGTTTCTGATGTCAAGCCGGCGGGGCGTCCCAGTGTCGACGCAGGGGCGGTGACACTGACTCTTCATCTTCCAGCTCCTAGGTTGAGGCGCAGGTAGAGAGGCAGGGGCGCTGGTCTTCGCTTCTTCAGGGCAGGTCACCGCAGGGGCGCCAAGGGTTGACGCAGGGGCGATGACAGTCTTCGTTCCTGGCGCTGGCGAAGGCGCAGGCTGTGCTCCGGAGTATGGTGTCACCTGCAGGGGCGGTGACACTGCTCCGCGGGGGCGGTGGAGCAACAGAAGCTTTGCTTCGTGAACGGTCTTCACTCCTAAGTGCTTACAACTCCTTCTTTATCTTCTTTTATTCTTCTTCTTCTGGACCAAGGAGTTAGTAGCATAAACCAACAAAAATGTAATAAAAAGACTCTAAAAACTATCCTAAATGATAGTGATTCCATCACTTATCAGAGAGCAAGACAAATTGCTATAGTAGACCATTATCAATATTTGTTGCGCTTATTTTCGTTCATCGCATTTAGTGGCGAAAAGGAAAGAGAAGAGGCTATTGAGGATGAGCTTTCGTTATGGGATAAGCTGAATGTCCCTAAAAAGGTTTATGAGCAACCTCCTCAAGTGCAACCTCCACAATAACCATCCGAGGATCAGATACAGATGATGGAAAAACTGATAAGAAAGATGGGAGAGATGGAAGACACCATAAATGTTATTTCTAAGGCTCAAAAAGCTTTGGAAAATCATTTATCCAGCAAGGAAGAATTTCATCTCTTGAGCGTTCCTCCTATCGAACCCGAACCCCCTCTTTAAGCCCTCATTGAAGGAGAGGAAGAATCGGAAGACCTCAACCCACCTACTGAAACTACGGTCGAGGTTGAAGAAGAAACAATTTAGTTGGAAGAAGAAGGAGAAGAGAATGTAGAGAACCTTGACCAAATTACTGAAACTGTGGCCAAGGTTGAAGAGAATCCAACTGAGTTGGGAGAGATTTCATGTGTAGATTATCATCCTAACATGAAACTTATCCCACACTTTGAAGAACTTTATCCCTTTAAAGTTCTAGATTTCTTCAAGGATGCACCGAAGAGTTGGAGGTCTTTCCCGAAGGAACCTCCTAAGGTCAAGATAAAACCTCCCCTGAATTTGCTAAAAGTAGATGCTCCTTGGACTATAAGGAATGGAGTTAGCAAGCAATTCACCTCTAAGGCAATAAGCGTCTTTTGTTCAAGTATGGGGTCATTCACGTGACAAGGACCATACGTCATCCCCAAGCTGGAGATGGGGAAGCTACTAGAATTCTTGAGAAGTTGTTTTCTCGATCTAGGAAAGGATGGGACGAAAAACTGACTTATGTTTCATGGAAGCATCGGAAGACCGGTAGGATTCCGGTGAGAACCAAACCGCACAAGCTTGCACGTGAAAGATCCTAGCATGTTCCGGTGAAATTAGAAACCAGAATCTTTTTAGAAAAGCTCTATTATGGATGTGATGAGTACTCCATGGTGTTCAAGGAACATTGAGTAATTCCATGGGGTTAAGTCTAGCTAGCGACCTTAAATCAAGCGCTTCTTGGGAGGTAACCCAAGGTATTGCTTTCTTTCTTGATTTCTAGATTAGTTTCATTTAGTGTAGATTTTGCGTTTTTTTGGTGTCCATGATGACAGGAGAAAGGTACATACCATGAAAAATAAACCAAAGAAGCAGATGGAGGAAATTCAAGGTTCGAAAATCTGAGAAAAGAACGGAAACTAGATCCATCTCGGATGCCAACAGGATTCTAGACCGAGATCAATCTTGGCCAACCGAGGTAGGAGCAACAGGTTGTCACCTCGGATGCCCAAAAATCATCTCGGCCGAGATGCCTTCGAAAAATAAAAATTTTCGAAAAAAAAAATTCGGAAATATATTCGGCCGCGACATGCTCCCCTTCTTCGTTCACCAAAATTCTTCGACGTCGATCGGAATATTCAGAGTTGCCTATCCGTGCTTCTACAAATTTCCACCACCACCATCAAAGAATGATTCGCTTTGCCTGATTCGCCATCTTACATTATAAGAATCATCAAAGCTATTCCACAATACAATATCATCATACAGATGATATCCATCCTATAAGCACAAAAAAAAATTAAAATTTTCATGTTTTTCAAAATCATATATTATGCAATAGACAAGAAACATGCAAAAGGTATTGCAAATTCCTCCACCCCATACTTAAAACTCACATTTTCCCCAATATGAAGAAAAGAAAAGGTGGAAAAGGATACTCATAAGACATATGTCGGATTTGAATACTTTGTTTGAATTTCATGCATGTTTGATAATTTGCTTTCATTTTAAATCATGTTGAGTATTGAATATTGAAAACGCATGATAAGTTCTTACACATCTTTTTGGTATGATTGAGGCAAATTTATTCTTTTCTTTCTCCCTCTTGATCATGCTTAGCACCTCTTATATTGTTTTTCCTTCCTTTTACCTATCCGGAAATTAGGAAGCATGTTAGTGAAAAGCGATGTGAAGTTGAAGTTGAAAAGAAAAGTGAAAGTGTGTTGTGTAGAAAATAGGTTTGGGGTCGTTGATTTTGATGATGAGTAACTCGACACCATTCACATAGCCGGGTGTTTGTGTCTTGACAAAGTCTGTTTTATAGACAGTCCTAACGACTCTTGGTATGTGCATCAGGTGTGAGGCACCTCCAAGGTTTCGGCTACTGTGCACCTCTGTCCATGTTATCAAAACGTGAAAAGTAAAGAAAAATGCAAAAAGAAGTGAAGTATGCTTATTTCAAGTGGATGTGTTGTTGTTGATGTTGTGGAGTTTGTTCCTTTTTCCCGGATTTTTTGCACCACATATCCTATATACATTCTCACCCATAACACGTTTCTTGGCCTTTATTTTTGAAAGTCCTTAAAACTTTAATGCACATGTGTTTTGACTTAGTGGTTTAAATTGAACTTCTCATGATTGATTTTGATATATTGCAAGTTATGATGCATGTTATGATTTTCTTGCAAAGTATAATTATCCTTTCCATGATGTAATTGTATTTGATCATATGATGATTATCATTAGCTATGAAACATTCTTTGTGTAACAACTGGTGTTATTTGGAGAATTTGAGAGCTCCAATAAATAAAGTTGTAGTTGAGAGAAATGATCGGGACATCGGATATGTCTTAGATGTGAAATAATACAAAAAGACAAAACAAATAAAAGAGTCGCTATTTCGATTCTTAGCGGTTAAGAAATACGGCTTAGGAATGCCCGTTTTACGAGATAGCTATGGATTAATTATCCTGACAATATTCCGGATTTTACATTCCAATTCCATAAAGTTTGAAGATCGGAAAATATATCCGCGTTTTAATTAAATGTTTTGGGATAAACAATATTATATATATATATATATATATATATATATATATATATATATATATATATATATATCTATATATATATATATATATACGATTTGAGTGAATGACTATTATATGAAGATAATAAAATGGGTAAATGTGTGATAGCATGATTATGTGTTTATCTTTCATGACTTGTGTTTTTGCTTATGCATTACTCTATATATGTGTATTGATAGCTAATGGTTTATTACCATGTTGTAGATGCCCCACAGGATAGGCATGCTGCTGGGTGATCTAGCAGAGTGGCAGGCCGAGGACGTCTCGTACATAGGCTGTTGTGGGCTTTTGGGTTAGTTTACCTTTTCCCTCCTGTGTGAGGATGATCTTTTGTTACCTCTTGTGCGAGGATGTTGGTTTATATACTCGGCTATGTTGTCATACCTTTTGGTTGTACAGTTTTACAGTTTTATGTATTTGTTTTTGTATCTGTCGGTGCCGTGTTGTAAGGTCCAGTGAACTTGTTGTCAGGCTAGGGTCAGGATCCATTGTGAAATCCTAGCCCAATGTGGCATCCCGAGTCCCGCGGATTTGGGGTGTTACAGAGTTGGTATCAAAGCCCAAGTTGACAACAATGGCACTTGCTACCTGCAATGAGGTCTGATAGGTAAAATAAACAGAACACATATGGGATATGACGTTTTAAAGGTTTTGGTTTAAATGTGGTTTTGGGTTAGATGTACGAGAAGTCGCCACTCTTGCTATGGATCTCAGCAGTATAGATACGATATGATATGTATATATGTATGATGGATTATGTATGTGTTGTGTTGATTATATATATATATATATATATATATATATATATATATATATATATATATATATATATATATATATATCTATACCTATGGCCTACATAGATCCTTATAAGTTAGGTGTGCATACCCCGCAGATGGCTCGAACTAGAGCTACCGCCGCTTTGGGCAGAGGTAGAGGTAGACCACCCCGTCCTCCGGATGTGGTAGGTGAGGGACCAGTTCCGGCTGCTGACCCACCAGTGGTGGAGGAGATACATGGGGAGGTTGCAGAGAGCGTCGTCCCTGAGACGAGGAGCAGTGTATCTGTGAGACATTATTCACATCGAGCTCAGTCTGATGACGCTGACTGTGTCTCCATGGGAGGACCAGAGTTCAAAGAGTACCTCCGACGTTTTGAGGAGGATATTAGGGCTGGCAGGCGAGCCCCAAATTTACCAGTACCTGAGGGATCTTTTGAGAGATCTCAGGGAGCGACGCGGGTGCCAACTGCACCTGCATGTGTGGTGGATCCAGTTCGAGCCCTAGTGGAGACCAGAGGGCCTCAACTAGATGCCTGGTTGAAGGCATTTCACCAGCAAGGAGTGCCACACTTCTTAGGAGAGATAGGGTTAGAGACTGAGGTGTGGATTGGGCATGTAGACTCAGCCTTGGAGTCTATTAGATGTCCTAAGGACAGACGGATAGAGCTAATTCAGTCTCTATTCTGTGACCTCGCACACTAGTGGTGGAGGATTGTCCGGACTTGAGCTACTAGTTATGAGCACATGAGATGCATGATTAGAGAGCAGTTCTGCCCTGCCTCACTGAGGAGGGCAAAGCTGTAGGAATTAGTGGAGGCCGGCTTTGAGGATGTGCCTATTACTGACGTTATCCGCCGTTTCCAGACCGAGTTAGCTTTGTTGGGTCCAGCTGCACCTTCTGAGGACCAGCATGTGTATCTGTTCTCTCGTCGTTTGAGAGAGAGCACCCATTCATACATGGCGGGATTCCATTGTGACTCCCTAGCTGATTATCAGGACCGGGCTTCAGCTTTTGAGCGAGAGCGAGCCAGTTAGGGGAGAGCTTCTCAGACGGGATGGTCTGAGAAGAGGCAGCACACTGGGCAGACCGGTGGAGCTGGAGGATCATCTGGATTTAGACGAGATCAGAGGCGTCAAAGTTACCCCTCATCTGCACAGACTGGAGATAAGGGACGTTAGTGTTACAACTGTGGAGACCCTGGCTTTCTGAAGCCAGCTTGTCGCAGACCAGTTGCGACTTGTTTTACCTGTGGCCGACAGGGACATCGAGCTGCCTTTTGTAGGCAGGGAGGAGTAGCATCCCAGCAGGGTTCTTTCCTTGCCAGTGTAACAGGAGGTGGTCAGAGGACACCTCAGCAATAGATACAGGGACAACAGAGGGTCCCAGAGCGTCCATCTAGTCAGGGTTCAGCTCCAGGACCGAGTAGGGGTAGAGGTAGAGATATTGGCACCAGTGATGCTAGGGGAGCCCGAGGGCGAGCTTTTGAGTTAAGGAGTACAAAGGATCCACCTGCACCGGCTGCTACTGGTACTATTTTATTTCATGGTTTACCTGTTAGAGTTTGTTTTGATACTGGTGCTACACATTCCTTTATTTATGATACTTGTGTTGAGCGTCTGAGTTTAGCTACCATAGAGGGGATACTCTTTACTATAGGGTTACCTGATCGTAGTCGGGTCAGAGGTACCCGTGAGATACGTAGTTGTCCCATTCCTTTAGGGACTCGTGTTTTACTTGTTGACTTCTTAGTCATGCCATTGATGCATGAAGAAGTCATATTAGGTATGGACTGGATGCGTAGACACCATGCAGTTTTGGATGTTGGTAGGCGGACTGTTACAGTCTCTACCGAGGTTGGACAGATTGAGGTCTTCCGGGGTTGGGACCTTGGGAAGATAGGTTCGGTTATTAGGGCCGTCCGAGCAGCTAGGTTGATTGCACAGGGTTGTGATGCCTTCTGGTGCTACCATGAAGGATGGAGAGAGTCCAACTCTGAAGGATATTCCAATAGTCTGTGAGTTTACAGATGTGTTTGCTGAGCCGTCGAGTTTCCCGCCTCAGCGGAGTGTGGACTTCAGCATAGAGTTAGAGCCTGGCACGCGACCCATCTCGAAGGCCCCATACCGTATGGCACCTGTCGAGATGTTGGAGCTGAAGAAGCAACTTGAGGAGTTGGCTGAGAAGGGCTTCATACGCCCTAGTGTTTCACCATGGGGTGCACCTGTCTTCTTCGTGCGGAAGAAGGACGGATCTCTGAGGTTATGCATAGATTACACAGAGTTGACCAAGGTGACCGTCAACAACAGGTATCCATTGCCTCGTATTGACGATCTACTTGATCAGCTTCAGGGAGCTACAGTTTTCTCCCGGATTGATTTACGCTCAGGATATCACTAGTTGAGGGTGAGAGAGCTGGACGTACACAGGACGGCATTTCGTACCCGCTATGGACACTACGAGTTTGTAGTGATGCCATTCGGGCTGACGAAGGCCCCAACAGTATTTATGGAGTTGATGAACAACATATTCATCGACTTCCTTGACCAGTTTGTGGTGGTCTTCATTGATGATATTTTAGTGTACTCTCGTAGTAGAGAGGAGCATGCCGGTCATTTGAGGACGGTTTTGCAGATTTTGAGGGATAGAGAGGTGTATGCTAAGCTCTCTAAGTGTGAGTTTTGGATGTCTGAGGTTACTTTCCTTGGGCACATCGTCTCCACCGATGGGGTTATGGTGGACCCGGCGAAGATCGAGTCTGTTGCTGCATGGACGACACCGACGAACGTCAAGGAAGTGCGTAGCTTTCTTGGCTTAGCCGGTTACTATAGACGCTTTATGGAGGGTTTTTCTGTGATTGCCCGTCCACTGACGAGTCTTTTGAGGAAGACTACCCGTTTTGCATGGACCGACCAGTGTGCTCAAAGCTTTGAGGAGTTGAAGAGGCATTTGACTTCTGCTCCTGTATTGGCACAACCATAGTGATCTGATGATTTTGTGGTCTACAATGATGCATCCAAGCTAGGCTTGGGATGTGTGTTGATGCAGAGAGGTAGAGTGATTGCATATGCGTCTTGACAGTTGAAGACGTATGAGGAGAACTACCCGACTCATGATTTGGAGTTAGTAGCGGTAGTGCATGCTTTGAAGATCTAGAGATATTACTTGTATGGTGCTACATGTCAGATCTTCACAGACCATAAGAGCCTGAAGTATATTTTCAGGAAGCGGGAGTTGAACAACCGCCAGTGCCGATGGCTTGAGTTGATCAAGGAATTTGACCTTGAGATTTTGTATCATCTTGGAAAGGCGATCGTGGTTGCTGACACCTTAAGCAGAAAGACACCTCGAGAGAAGGCGATTGCGAGATTGACTGTACAGTCTCAGCTTCAGAGGGATCTAGCTTGGCTAGAGATGGACATCCAGTTTCCTGATGACGATGCACAGTTGTATGCCTTAGAGGTTTTACCTAGTCTGTTAGATGAGATCCAACAGAAGTAGGGGACCTGCCCGATCTTCATGAGGATCAGAGAGAGGATGTCTCGTGGAGAGGCACCACAGTTTTCCATTGGAGTTGATGGAGTGATGAGGTGACATGATCGCATTTGTGTTCGTGCTAATGTGGATTTCAGGCAGAGGATTTTACAGGAGGCTCACTGTACACCTTACTTTGTACATCTAGGTACGAGTAAGATGTACCATGATGTCAGACGTTCATATTGGTGTGGAGGGTTGAAGCCCAATGTATCCAAATTTGTGGCTCAGTGTGCGACCTGTCAGTAGGTCAAGATAGAGCATTGCAGACCTGGAGGTGAGCTCCATCCACTGCCAGTGCCGTAGTGGAAGTGGGATGACGTCTCCATGGGTTTTATGACTGGGTTGAAACCCAGTAGGAGTTTTGATTCTATTTGGGTTGTTGTTGATAGACTAACGAAGATGGCACGTTTCATCCCTATCAAAGAGACGTGGCCAGTGAGTAGGTTGGTTGAGGAGTACACTAGACAAATAGTGAGACTCCGTGGTGTACCGAGGACGATCGTCTCTGATCGAGATGGACGATTCTCCTCGAGGTTTTGGCAGCGGATTCAGACTGCTGTGGGGACGAGTCTACACTTCACGACTGCGTTTCACCCCCAAACAGATGGTCAGTCAGAGAGGACCATCTAGACCTTAGAGGATATGTTGCGAGCTTGTGTGTCGAATTGGGGACAGGGATGGTCTGATTACCTCCCACTAGTTGAGTTCTCATACAACAACAGCTGGCATGCATCTACTGCGATGGCTCATTATGAGGCACTGTATGGACGAAGGTGCCGTACACCTTTATGTTGGGATGAGCCTAGCAGTATCAGTGGGATAGCGCCAGAGCAGATTCAAGATGATATGGCTCGAGTAGCGCTGATTAGAGAGAGGATGTTGACTGCAGAGAGTCGCCAGATGTCATATGCAGACAAGAGGCGTCGGCCTCTATAGTTCAGGGTAGGAGCTCATGTCTGGTTGAGAGTATCTCTGACGCGAGGCGTCAGACGCTTTGGCATAAAGGGGAAGCTGATTCCCCGATATGTCGGTCCTTTCGAGATACTGGATAGAGTTGGGAGGGCAGCCTACAAATTAGCATTGCCTCCGAGATTAGAGGGTGTTCACCCTGTGTTCCATGTGTCTCAGCAGAGACAGTACATACCAGATCCGAGGCACATTGTGAGTTATGATGATTTGGTGGTGGAGCCAGACCACACATTTGTTGAGCATCCTATTGCAGTCCTAGAGCGAGGTGTAAGACGTCTGCGTTCGAAGGACATTCCTATAATGAGGATACAGTGGTCGAGACGTGGACTTGAGGAGGCTACATGGGAGACTGAGGATAGTATCCAATGGAACTATCCAGAGTTTTATGCTGAGATAGATGCACCTAGGGTCAATGAGTAGATCTTGGTGCTATCTTGGTGAGTATGTGATTATGTGCTTATATGCCTTGATATGTTTATTCCATGCTAGCTATGATATGCTTTATGATCTTGTTAGATCTTTTTGTGCTAGTATGATGTATGACTATAGCTAGAGATGGTTCTTCCTCCATGCTATCTGAGTGTGATTAGGATTTAGTTGGAGATGGTTCTTTCCTCCATGCTACCTTGATGGACATAGTTTCAGTGAAGATGTTATTCCTCCATGCGATGTTTATGATTATGTTTAGGGCTAGAGATGTGCTTCCTCTATGCCCTGTGATGTGATATAGCGAGAGATGTGATTCCACTCTGCCTTGGGTAGCGTTATGGCCCTATTTTCTGGAGTGGATAATTCCTCCATGTTGATGTTTGAGGTTATAGATTTGTTATAGGTTGTGACCTTTTTGAACGGAGATGTGATACCTCCGATAGAGTGAGTGTTATACCTCGGCGTATGGGTCCGAGAGGATTTGGGTTTGTTCAAGTTTCGGGACTAAACTTGTTTTTAGGGGGATATGATGTAACAACCGGTGTTATTTGGAGAAATTGAGAGCTCTAATAAATAAAGTTGCAGTTGAGAGAAATGATCGGGACATCGGATGTCTTAGATGTGAAATAATATAAAAAGACGAAACGGATAAAAGAGTCGCTATTTTGATTCTTAGCGGTTAAGAAATACGGCTTAGGAATGCCCGTTTTACGAGATAGCTATGGATTAATTATCCCGACAATATTCCGGATTTTATATTACAATTCCATAAAGTTTGGAGATCGGAAAATATATCCGCGTTTTAATTAAATGTTTTGGGATAAACAATATTATATATATGTATATATATATATATATATATATATATATATATATATATGCATTTGAGAAGAATGGTGGCAGCTGGAGATTTATATTAAGGTTGAAGGGAATTTCACTTTTACATGTTACAAGAAGAAAGGCGGTGGCTTACTTACACCTCATCCTAATCTCTTCTTCTTTATAAAATTAACTAAAACAAATTCTTTCCAGATAATATATATATAGTCATGTACAAGAGAGAAGCAGCCGCATAATCTCTCACCTTCATTTCACCTTGGCATGTTCAGATGGAAAAGCGAGAGCGAGAAAGTACGTATATAATTAACTTCATCTAGCCATAAATCATCCGTCTTTGTCCCGTTTTCAAATCCGCTTGTACCAACAAGTCCCTTATCTTGTCCTCTATATCGTGCTACAAATCTATTCCTCGTTTGTTAACTTTTTGGTAAAGCTTTTGTTTACCGTTATTGGAACGCCGACGGATAACCACAAGTCATCAAACGTAAGATTTCATACCGTGCTCTTACTCCACGTATGGCCAGGAGTCCGTACCTTCTTCCGGATCGTATATCGGGTTAGTAACGAATAAGTTATGAATTTATTCGTTTCCGTATTGCGGGTTTGTATAAATTGACCTTAAGTTGGTTAAAATGGATAATTGGAATTTCCATTATGCTCATTACATTATTCTGGTAATCATGGGATTTTTAGTTTAATGATGAAATCATGAGTTGGATATATGCCCTGATGTGGCTTTAAGGTTTAGCATATTATTTCGAGGTTATAGGATGTATATGATCCCTATGGATCCCTTTGGGTCTAGGTGTGACCCTTTGCTTGATAAGAGATGTGACATCTCTTTATGCCTTTCTATAGGCTGTGTTGTTCCTCCAGTGTTGAGGTGATCGAGTTGTGGTTGAGCTTTATACGAGGTTGAGGTTAGTCCGTAGGACTTACTTAGCTACCATCCCTATATTTGGTGTTTGCATGAGTGGTGTGTGCTTTATATGTTTGCTATGATAGCATGAGTTGTCGTTTTTATCGACCTATGTTCTATTGATTGCCCCACTGCTTGGTTGTGATAACCTTTCCCTTTCATCCCGCCGTGGATTCTGGGAGGTTCTCTGATGTCGGTCCGGACTGGTTTACAGAAAGGGCGCAATCCACTTCGATAGGGTACACGGATTGTGTGATCGATACTTGTACAACTGGACATTGCACTCAGAGGCGAGGTTGTATCGGTCCTCGTGTCACATACCTTTATCTATATATATATATATATATATATATATATATATATATATTTATATATATATATATTTATATATATATACGATTTGAGTGAATGACTATTATATGAAGATAATAAAATGGGTAAATGTGTGATAGCATGATTATGTGTTTATCTTTCATGACTTGTGTTTGTGCTTATGTATTACTCTATATATGTGTATGGATAACTAATGGTTTATTACCATGTTGTAGATGCCCCACAGAATAGGTATGTTGCTGGGTGATCTAGCAGAGTGGCAGGCCGAGGACGTCTCGTACATAGGTTGTTGTGGGCTTTTGGAATTGTTTACCTTTTCCCTCCTGTGTGAGGATGATCTTTTGTTACCTCCTGTGTGAGGATGTTGGTTTATATACTCGGCTATGTTGTCTTACCTTTTGGTTGTACAGTTTTACAGTTTTATGTATTTGTTTTTATATCTGTCAGTGCCGTGTTGTAAGGTCCACTGAACTTGTTGTCAAGCTAGGGCCAGGATTCATTGTGAGATCCTAACCCAATGTGGCATCCCGAGTCCCGCGGATTCGGGGTGTTACACTTTGAGGGTGATCAATTAATAGAAGCACAACCAAAATATTGTCGTTTTTCTTTGTTTTTGCATATTCATAATTCATATCATCTTGTATCTTAAGTTTGAACCTTGTTTGGAGAAAAGGAAGAGAAAATTATGGGATATTTCTATGACATGAATTATGACCTATTTTTAGGCATGTATTTACGTATTTTTTTCCTTTTATTTTGCATGCGTAAGACATATATTCATATCAATTAAGTTGTTATTCACCTACTTCGCAGGAATAGAGGTCTACACATAGTTTTGTTGTAATTGTAAGAAATATGACATATTTTGGATCAAAAGGGAGCATGGAAGTGCAAGGAGTCGAAAGAATATCAATTGGACTACATTGGATAATAAAAAGGAGCACAGAAAGTCCGGAACACGCACCTAGAGTGAACTCTGATACCCCAAAGTAATCTCTGATACCTTGGAGCAAGCTTTGATACCACATCTCGGCCGAGATATTCCAAGGCCAACCGAGATGGACATAACAAGGAGTCACCTTGACCCATATCTCGACCGAGAGGTTTGCGTTATGCTCCGATACCGTCAGAGTGGGCTCTTATACCAGCGGGCTCAACATTCTTTTTTTCGCCCCAAAGTTCTACGTTTATCTTTAAGGCTGTAAACCCTAGATTGATCTTCCTATAAATATCTCTTTGCCTACAACATTGAAGAGGACTCTCCACCAACGTGGATTGACGCTCGAACGCTGAGACGTCAAAGGCTTTTTTGGACGGTTGACTGGAAGGATTGAAGGGAAGAAGATTTGAAGGAAGTATTGCTTAGGGTTGAAGGAACCCTAGATTGTGAGGATTTTTTTGGGGATTGCTAGTGAGTTGTTATCATCCCTTTTTGTAACACATTATCGATACTTTTGTTGGTTTGTTTGCATTGATAATTGAGACATCTTGTTGCTTGCTTTATTCCCTTTACTTGATATTCTTTGCATAATTAATATTAGAATGATAATGATGATTGTTGGCTAAACACCCCTGCAATTCAAGGGTGATTAGTTGAAGGTGGTGGCGTAGATGATGAAATAATGAACCTTTATGTAAGAGCCTAGTTGCTGAGTTGCTGAGAGAGTGAGTAAAGGGCCAGGATTATGCCTAGACCGCCCCTGCGTGACCCTGGAGGCGCCCCTGCGGTTTGCTTGGGCCGCCCCTGCGGCTCTGTGTGTTGCAGCCGTCTACTTTGACCCATTGACCCCTGCTTTACTCTTTTTACCCCTTTATAACCTTCATCTCCTTCCTTTGATGAGGGTTTACCATTCTCAACTCCATCTCTCTCTCCTACGTACATCTTCTTCTCTCTTCTCCCTTGGATCATCTTTGCTTGATTCTTCCTTGAGTTTTGTGGAAATTGTGAGAGTTTTGGAAAGCTTTGCTTGGCTTTGATGTTGATGTGTCTTGTTGAGCCAGCTAGTGGTGTGTTGATATTGTGGTGATCCCTTGGAGAGCTAGGTTGGTAAGCTTCTATGGCTTTTCTACCTTCTTTCCTCTTTTCTTCATCTTTTCCTCTCTTTTCTTGGCCTAGCTTAGATTCCTTAGGCTTAGATCGTGTTTCAGCCATGTTTGGCTCGTGTTGATGTATATATATGTATCTTCTATATGTATGTTCTATATGTATGTTTTATATGTATGTTTTATATGTATTTTGTTGTTGGAGTGAAGAAGGAGTACAAAATCAAAGGAAGAAGTGAAGAAAGGGGTAAGGTGGTGTGCTCTGCTGTCCAGACACCCCTGCGCCACCTTGCAGCCACGCCAGCGCCGGCCAAGATCTTCCCCTGCGCCACCTGTGAGCCGCCCCTGCGCCCACCTGCATTAGCAAGGTCTCGCACTTGTTCCTACAGGTGTGTGTTGCTTCTAGGCTTTCCTTAGGATGCCTTTGTTCCCTCCTTTCCTAGTGTGAGTGTCTAGGACCATGCTAGAGGTGTAAGGTTGTGTTTGGTTGAGGTTATGATAGGTTTATGCCTTGTATGGCCTTTGAGGTTAGTTAGGTTGTGAGTTTAGATTGAGGATGATCCTTTGGATCCCTTTGGGTCTAGGTGTGACCCTTGTGTTGATAGAAGATTGATATATCTCTTTATGCCTGTTTATAGGTTGTGTTGTCCCTCCAGTGTAGAGGTGATCGTGGTTGAGTTTGATCGAGGTTGAGGTAAGTCCGTATGACTTACTTAGCTGCCATCCTTATATTGGGTATTGCATGAGTGGTGTGTGCTTATTATGTTTGCTATGATAGCTTGAGATGTCGTTTATACCGACCTATGTTTTATTGATTGCCCCGTATGCATGGTTGTGATAACCTTTCCCTTTCATCCCGCCGTGGAGTCTGGGAGGTTCTCTGATGTCAGGCCAGATTGACTTTACAGGAAGGGCACAATCCACCCCCATAGGGTACAAGGATTGTGTGACCGATACTTCCACAGTTGACTAGCAGGCTCAGAGATGAGGATGTATATGTCCTCGTGTCACATACTTTCATATATACATTTATATACGACTTGAGTGAATCACAATTATATTGAGATGATAAACTGGGTAAATGTGTGATATCATGCTGGTATGTTTATCTTTCCATCATTGTGATTGTGCTTATGCATTACTCAATATATGTGTATGGTTAGCTAATGGTTTTTACCATGTTGTAGATGCTCCACAAGATAGGCACGTTGTTGGGTGATCTAGTAGAGTGGCAGACCGAGGGCGTCTCGTACATAAGTTGTTGTGGGATTTTGGGTTTGTTTACATTTTCCCTCCTGTGTGAGGATGATCTTTTGTTACCTCCTGTGTGAGGGCGTTGTGTTTTATACTTGGCTATGTTTCTTTACCTTTTGGTTGTAAAGTTTATAAAGTTTTATGCATTTGTTTTTGTATCTGTCAGTGCCATGTTGATAGAAATATGGGTGGATCTAGATCGAGGAGAAACTTCAACTACTTCTTCTTGATCGTTTGAGTTAGATCAAATGTAGAACTTGAGCGGCGGAAGCTTATGGTAATGGATACGGAACGGTTTGGTTGATCCTTCAAAGGATCCTCGAGTTTGATGGGCTTGGATCAAAGACTAGATCCAAGCAAGAACTTTAAGAGGGTGGGAGAAGAAGTGATGCCTAAACCAAGTAAGAGGATTTTCCCTTCACAATACTTAGTATTCAACTTAGACATGGTTTTACAAATGAGGCAAGCCATCCTTATATAGTGGATGGGGACTAACCAAATGTTCAAACATAAATGGCAAAATTAAAGCCGGAATTAAGTTCCGGAAATGAAAAGCCTAAAATATGAAAGGTCAGAATTCAAGTCATGGATTTAAGTTCCGGAGTTAAAGTTCCGAATATAAAAGGCCTATTATTTAATAGCCGAATAGTAATAAATGTCTTCAAAATGGTGCGGGTCCTTCTAGCTGGAAACACGGATGGCATCACCATCCGGGGGCGTATCATTCTCCACCTCTTAAATGTAAAACGTCCCCGTTTTACCGTTAGAAAAGAAAGGAGTCACTTGAGGAACAAGACCCTTGAAATGAAGCCTGGATGCCCACTCTTGGAGTCGGGCGGCTTGGACTTGTAGTCTTTCAAAAGAACTGTGGGGCCGCAAAGCTTGTTGAACATAAAGAGGACAAACTCCGGATTGGGAGGCTCGAACTTGTAGTACATGTTGATGGTCTCGCCGATGAGTTTCTCTACCATGCCGTCTAAGCTTGTGACATTGTACGCCGGAGGCATGCCGCAAAGAAGCAAGGGTAAGCCGGTAAATAAATGATTAAACAAAACAAAGTCAAACCTCGGGTCAACCGGCCCGAATTTGTAGGCCAACAACATAATTACGTCATTGTCATGGCTGATGGCTTCTTCACCCTTGATGATGATCTCATCTTTGTCATCTTAAAAATATTCTCCACATAACTGATTGACAAGATGAATTGGAATAACCGGGGCAGAAGTTTTAATGACTACATCTCCCTCGTCTTCAACTACGTCACATAACAGTTGGACCACCAACTCACACCGTGGTTGTGACTCCACGTGAGGCTCTTCTTGTTGGGCAACCATCGTTAGTGCAAGAACTTGTGCCTTCAAAGCTTCTAACTCACGCTTTAGATCATCATTTGTTGCCTTGATCACAACCAACTCTTCTTTGGCAGTAACATGACGTCTTGGGTTAATATAAGTAAACTCAATGAAGGCAACCATTCTCCATACAAGTCAAACTGATCATCATCGTCATAGAACATGATGAACGATGAAGAACACAATGAAGATCTTCGATGAATGGCGAAGAACACTTGAAGATCTTCAAAGAACACCAAAGAGAGAGAAAAAAATTTGATGAACAATCAAGAACACAAGTAAAGAATTTGACCTCGATCCTGAGCTCTGATACCAATGATAGAAATATGGGTCGATCTTGATCGAGGAGAAACTTCAACTACTTCTTCTTGATCGTTTGAGTTCGATCAAATGTAGAACTTGGGCGGCGGAAGCTTATGGTAATGGATGCGAAAGCGTTCGGTTGATCCTTCAAAGGATCCTCGAGTTTGATGGGCTTGGATCGAAGACTAGATCCAAGCAAGAACTTTAAGAGGGCGGGAGAAGAAGTGATGCCTAACCCAAGTAAGAGGATTTTCCCTTCACAATACTTAGTATTCAACTTAGACATGGTTTTACAAATGAGTCAAGCCATCCTTATATAGTGGATGGGGGCTAACCAAAGGTTCAAATATAAATGACAGAATTAAAGTCGGAATTAAGTTCCGGAAATCAAAAGCCTAAAATATGAAAGGTCGGAATTTAAGTCACGGAATTAAGTTCCGGAATTAAAGTTCCGAATATAAAAGGCCTATTATTATATAGCCGAATAATAATAAATGTCTTCAAAATGTTGCGGGTCCTTCTAGCATCAGGGATCGGTCGAGGCAAAAACTGGGCCCTTAGAGTGGTCATATCTGCTTCAATTCCTTCTGTTCTGGCGCGAGTCTCGTCCTTCTCTCGCTACAGTTCTTCCTTACTGAGGTGTAGCTGTTCCAATGCCTCCTTCAATTCGGCTTCAAGATCGCGATTGTCTTGATTAGCCATCTTAGCTTCTTTCAATATTCTCTTGTAGGTCTTTTCTAGTTCGGGATCGTAGGGAACGATTTCCATTCCAGCACGATTTCTTCGCATAAAACTATGGAAAGATCCTGCGAAAACACTCAAGTAAAGTAGTCAAAAGCAACAAGGGCAATAGCCCCGAAAGACAACCGAAACCGAACTTGGTCTAGACCAAGTCCCCGGTAACGGCGCCAAAAACTTGTTCGCTCCAAAAGATGTTTGCAAGCTTTAAAATTTATAACCCAAGAAGCATGCTTGAACAATATGCGAACCCACAGGGTACGGATCAATTGTAATAAAAGCAAGAATTCCAGGGGTCGAACACAGGGACTATGGTGAAACAAAGATTGGAAATCAAGCTGTCAAATAACTAATGACCATAAATTAAAGCATTCAAAGATGATATAAAAGTCACATAAAGGGAATGCGAATTCAAGGGATTAAAGCATCCAGTTGTGGTTCCGACTCAAGATCTAAAAAGATAACGTGGACAAAGCTGAGGTTTGCAAAGGGAAGGTGTTTCTAAGTTGGGAATAGATCACTGCGTAACTCCCACTACTCACTATCTCAAATCAAAGCTCCTATCACCGGGTAAGTCTCAAGGTACTAAGTAAAGGAACTATAATCTCAAACCAACATACCACCAAAGGGGATAGAATCAACCTTCACCGGGTAAATCTCAATCTAACTCTCAAAGATGGGATGAAGGCACACTCAAACCCCAATAAAGGATAAACCTTTATTAGCTACACTCATAATCTTAGGTAAACAAGCAAAGGAATCATCGGGTAAGTCTCATCCTAGGCTTGCATTGAACCAGGAAAGGTGTGATAAGAATAGGGTTCGGCAAACTTAAACTCTTAACTCAGATAAGGTTCAGCAAAGGTTCACCTCGTTCAGTTATATTCCATCCCGGCCGAGATGTTCAATGACTGACCGAGGTGTTCTACGGTTAAGGTAAACACTCGAGCTTTCAGGGTCCTGCTGGGATTAAGATCATTTTATCATCGTCTTTCCAACAACTTTCATCCAATCACCCTAGAATCGCATAAGAAACTTAGCCAACAATCATCATGATAACAATAATCAAATTTATAAGAAAGGAATCAATATTCAAACAAGAAAACCTTAACACAAAGGTCTCAATACCTGAATGAATCAAACAACAAAACAATCAGCGTTCCTCAATTCACAATCAGAAAAGACAACAAAACCAAAAGCAATCTAAGAAGATCTTACAAACTCCTTCAAAAGCCAACTTCAACTATGATTCCTTCCTTCCTTGAATTTCAACCATCTAACTTCCTTCAACTCTTCCTTCAAACTTCCTTAAAAACTCCAGGATGCTCCAAGCATGGCTGAATTGTAGAAAATCAGCCCTTTTATATAGTAGAATTACCTTCCAAAGATAAGATATATTAAAAAGAGAATATTCAAGAAAATATATCCATATCTCTCAAAATATATATGCAAATAATATTATCTTCCTTCCAGAAATCCAGCCAAAAATATATGATATTCTCCTTCCAAAAATAGAAGATCTCAGCCAAAAATAAAGATCTAGCCGGCGGCAGGATGTTCGCCTCTATCGGGACGCTCCTCAAGATCATCTCGGTCGAGGTGATACTGTAGCTGACAGAGGTGCATCTCAGCTGAATGTAAATCATCTAGAATCTGGTCCAAAATCAATCCTCTAAATCATTTCCATGCTTCCTGAGATCTTCTCAAAGCTCTAGAATGTAGTTCTAATGACTCCTTAGCTTCCTTAGCTCAATTTCGGTCTAAAACGTGCCATTTTACCTACAATTACAACGAAACCAGGTGTAGACTGATAACGTGATTTATGACGTTAGTATAAGCATACAATTAGATAGTTTTTCCCGTTATTCATGCACGGTTTGACATTATTTTAAGACGTTTGCGCTCATTTCGTGCATATTTCTAGAAAAGACGTCTACACGAGCTTTTGTCAGTTTTGTAGGTATTTCGGGGATCTTTTGGACATTAATCGATACATTCGAGGATCAAGCCTCATGGTGGTACACATCCAAGGCTTTGAAGGAACATAATTGGAGCAATGAAGGACACAAGGACCCTTATTGGTACAAGCAATGGAGCAACTCATGGCTAGATGATCATAACAAGTCTCTGTTGAAGAAAATCGACCTACACTCAGGAAAATCGGCCGATTTATTTGACTGGGTTGATTTTTTGCCTTTGACAGCTTAAGCCACGTGTCCCACGATCCCTTTGTCCGGCCTTTCTCTTGGTGGAGAATATAAGTGGTCCTGCAAGCTGTTGCTGAAAAAAAACCTCTCCTCTCCCACATCCTTTAGGATCTTCGCAAAAAGACTCTTCCAATTGGGACCTCTCTTCAAGACACCCTTGTGGGTGTTCTTGAGGGAGATTAGTGTAGATTTCAATTTCGTAGTGAGATTTGAGTGATTTTTGTGAAGAAACTTGTTGAAGGTTGTAAGATCTGACTTGGAGCTACATTTGGTGTGTTAAAAGACTTGTTTTGAGCTGAAATCCAGCTAAGTTTCATTCCTTTCATTTCCTTACTTCATCTTCTTGCTATGGATTCCATGTATGCTTGTATGATGATTCTAGATCTTGAAATGCATGTTATTGGCTAGTTTGTTGTGATTCTGGAGTGATGGATTGATGGTTATAGCTTGGGTGATGATAGAATGGACTTATATGTTAGTTTAGGATGATTCGTATGCACAAAACCTAACTCAGACATAAAAATCGACCTGTTCTTCATAGTAAATCGGCAGATTTTTGCTATGATCCACCCAAATTTTCCTTCTATTTCTCTTTAATTGATGAATCTGTATGTTAGGATGTTAGATTGTTGAAATCCTAGTGTTTGTTGAGCATAATATAGCTTAGGGTGACCTAATGCTAGCAAACTAAGTGAGGAAAGAGACTTACCCGGTGGTTTCCGATCTTAGATACCAAAGATGATGAACTCTAGGTAGTAGTGAGCCTCATAAGCCGCTATTGGATTGAGTGTGCTAGGATTGTTGCTTGAGACTTACCTTTTCTGAGACTTACCCGGTAAGGAGAGGTTTGCCCCTTAAATAGCCTCATAAGCCGCTCTTGATAACCGGAAATCTTGACCTCTAGAATCCACTTTTTCTCTCTTTGATCTCATATCTTGTGTTTGAGTCACTTGTTTGTTTGCTAGCTTGAGTTGTTAGTTTGTTTTATTACCTTGCTTGATTTGTGATCTTTGCTTGATCACCACAAAAACCCAACCAAAAATATCATCATTTTCATTTCTTTATTTCTTTCTCTTTTCTTAGACTAGATTTGCACTATCTTTGATCATTGAATGACTTGATTTTGCCTCAGTCCTTGTGTTCGACCTCGGAATACTTTCCTTCCTACATAACGATCCGTACACTGCGGGTTTCGCTAGGTAGTTTAGGAGATTAGATCGAGTTTATAAATGTAAAGCTTTTTGTGCTACACATCCTAGCGTAACATAGACCTCGATTCCGGCAAAGGTAGACAAAGCAACAATATAATCAAAGAATATACATCAATACATGCAGATTTAAGAAGATAAAACGTCTAAACCAATCCCAAAATATAGACTATAATATATGCTATCAAAATACCACATACTTGTCCCTTGCTTGTCCCCAAGCAAGTTCTAAATCTTAGATAATAAAATAGAATGGATTATAAGTCAAAAAGATCAATGAAAAACATTTCAAAACCTTTTGTGGTGTGCTCCACTCATAGATCACCCTAAGAGAATGCTTCATAGCAAATAAAATCAAGACATGATCAAAACATTTTATAAATATAATAAAGTTGTTCATCTTTGCATAAAATCATAGAATGCGTGATAAATCATATTTATTGAAATTAATCATGTATAATCCAATTTAAACCACTAAGTCAATCAACAAGCTCGAGGTCTCATGGGCTTCCAAAAGAGTCAAAAAACGTGTAAGGGTGGGATGTATATAGGGTATGTGGTGCTAGAATCCGGGAATAGGATCTTTTCTTCACTTTCTTTGAATCTCAACATCTTCCACAAACCGTTGATGCACATACCATCACCCGTTAGGAATATCGCTCAATCCGACTTTGGCATGACACAAACACCTGGCTATGTGAATGGTACCGAGTTACTCATCATCATGATTGACTTCCCCAAACCTAATTATTTCTTTCTAACACTTTCAGCCAACATCTCAACTTCACTTTCACTTGCTTTTCTTTGCTTGCTTCTAAATTCCCGGATAGGTAAAGGGAGGCAAATATGTATATGAGGGGCTAAGCATGATCAAGAAGAAGAAGAGAAGAGAATGAATTGCCTCAATCATCCCAGGAAAAATATGATAGAACTCATCATGTGGTGTCAACCTTCAAATCCAACATAATTTTGATAAAAATAAAGTATTAAACATGCTAAAACTTCAAACAAAGCATTTTGCAACTTAAACATATCCTAAAACCTTTCGAGCATATAAAGATTTCAAAACCAATCTGCAAAAAGAATTATCATTGAGGTCATATCCAGAGAAGAAGTACAAAATGTTTCGAAAAAACTCTCAATTAAGAACCCACCTCGGTCGAGGTGTTCTGGCGTCATCGGAGGTGTTCATCCTCGATCGGCCATGAACGTCCCGGTTGAGGTCATAAATTTTTTATTTCCAAACCAGTTTTTGAGGTTTTTCTCAAACAAAAGCATGTATGTATGCATTTAATGACAGATTAAACACATAGAGCCAAGTAAAAAGAATAAATATCCGAGGAAGTCATACAAGCATACACATAAGTCAAGCAAATACATCCAAATACCCCATACTTGGGACACATTGTCCCAATGGGTCAAATATAAGTCCAAAGAACAACATACTCACCAGACCTAGCTAAACTGCATAATAAATTAAAAAAGAAATCCATAAAGCTCTAATCCTCGTCAGTTGGCGGTGGTGGATGTGGAATGTAATGGTGCTAGGATAGGTCAAATGGATAGCCCATAATCTGCTGATGATAGATATCCATCATCTGACGCTGATAATGCTTGCTCTCCAACATCTGATGCGTCCAACCCTCAATCTCTCGGCGTTGGTCAGCAAAGCACTTGGACATGTCGACTGTGAGGGTTGCGTAGGCGTCGATCATCTGGTCGGTGAGATTGTCAATCCTCTGATGGGCCTCGGGATCTCTGAACCTGCGGCGGGATCTGGGTTGAGGTGGTAGTGGTGGTGGTGGTGCCGTTGTCTCCTTCTCCGTCGCCTCATCATCTAGATCGACAACGGGAACACTAGGGCCGCCGGTATCAGTACCGGTCTCCATGGCAGTTCCTCCATCATAACCCTCATCATCATCAGCAGTAGCAGCGTCTTTGGCATCCTGCATGTAGGGAAACCAGGCAGCAAACCACTACTGTCTATTAAAGATAGAGAACTGAGATGACACAAAAATGCCATGAGGTGCAGTCGTCTCCAAAGGCATGGCAACGTAAGGCATGCCAAGACCTCGAGGAACGAGAATACGTCTGGTGATCATCTCCTGCAATCCCTGTGGCTTCGCAGCCGCAACCAATGTACACGAAGAAAGATCTAGACCCATAGCAGTGGCAATGTGGGTCACCAACCCTCCACAACAGATATCTCCCTTCGACTTGCCCTTGATCCTGTGCAAGTCCTCTGCTAGCATACCAGCAAAATCAGGAACTCCTCCTGTGACCATACAAAACAGACTCAAAAGCTCCCCATGTCGGACCTTCTGGGGCGTCTCAGTACGTGCTTGAAGAGTCTCACTAAAAATCATGTGAGCAAGGCGGAAGGCAAGGTGGAATATGATGCGCTCCCGGGAATCTCCGGGTCTCCACCTTTCACTGTGATCAGTCACGTGGGCTATCTCGCCCCAAAAATCTCGAGCTACAGCTTGGGAAGGAAAATTAGAAACTGTCGGGGTAGGGAAGCCGAAAATCTCCCTAAACTAATCCATGGGCACGACATAATTCCGGTTCAACAACCGGTACTTGATCCCCTGATGCTCCGGCACGTACGACCGAGCTCACAAACTCCAAAGTCGGCTCCAGATAAGCCGGCGCTCTAACCTCCATGAACTCCTCCAGCCCTGCCATGGAGATCATCTTCCTCAAGTCCTCCACCACATGGAGGCACTCGAAGGCAGCAATGTCAAGAATACAGGGGGCAACGATAGGACGCCCGCAAATACAATCGTAGTCCATCTGGTGTCGCTCGTGGATCACCCGAATTTAGAACTGGGATGTAGAAGAAGGGGAGGACTGGTGGGAACTACTATGTCTGTCTCTTAAGACCAACTGATGATCAGATCTGCTACTCATGTTTCTGGATGAAGAACACTTCAGTTTCCCTAAGAACACCTCGGCCGAGACACAGCCGACTAGACCGAGGCGAATCGCTGTTCGTATACTCTATCTGAATTTGTAAGTTCCTTTCCCCCAAATCACTACCAAAGGCTTCCTAAGGGGTACTTATATCTTTTTCAACAACAAACAGCGGCAACCAAAGCCGTATTTGTGCGAAATCGGTAAAAGAAGAAGAGGTTCGGGTTTTGGAACGAAATACCCAGATTCTGCAGATTTGGAGCGTTTTCCTTGCTGTTTGATGCTTGTAAACTGATCCTCTTGCTTCCTCCGGTGTAATCAAGCCAAAAATCATGGAAAATGGGCAATAATAGAAGATTTGAGGGCTTGGAACCGCCGCGGTCGAGGTGCGCTTGGGAGGGAAAAAGTGAGGAGAGAGAAAACGTCTCGCCTTTTATACCCCTTGATGATTTTGATTTCACCTCGGTCAAGATGGTCCCGACAAGACCAAGGTGTGTGACTATATGTCAGACCTAGTCACCTCGGTTGCCCAAGAACATCTCGGTCGAGGTGTTGTGACAGCAACCGAGATGTGTCTCAGTCAAGCTTCGTCCACTCAATTTCTCGAACTTCTGCCATCCTTATATTGGGTGTTACATGAGTGGTGTGTTCTTATTATGTTTGCTATGATAGCTTGAGATGTCGTATATACCGACCTATGTTTTATTGATTGCCCTGTATGCGTGGTTGTGATAACCTTTCCCTTTCATCCCGCCGTGGAGTCCGGGAGGTTCTTTGATGTCAGGCCAAACTGACTTTACAAGAAGGGCACAATCCACTCCCATAGGGTACATGGATTGTGTGACTGATACTTGTGCAGCTGGCTAGCAGGCTCCGAGACGAGGATGTATCGGTCCTCGTGTCACATACTTTCATATAAATATATATATTTATATACGACTTGAGTGAATGGCCATTATATTGAGATGATAAATTGGGTAAATGTGTGATATCATGCTGATATGTTTATCTTTCCATGATTGTGATTGTGCTTATGCATTACTCTATATATGTGTGTGGTTAGCTAATGGTTTTTACCATGTTGTAGATGCTCCACAAGATAAGCACGCTGCTGGGTGATCTAGTAGAGTGGCAGGCCGAGGACGTCTCGTACATACGTTGTTGTGGGCTTTTGGGTTTGTTTACATTTTCCCTCCTGCACGAGGATGATCTTTTGTTACCTCCTGTGTGAGGGTGTTGTAGTTTATACTCGGCTATGTTGTTTTACCTTTTGGTTGTACAATTTATACAGTTTTATGCATTTGTTTTTATATGTGTCAGTGCCATGTTGTAAGGCCTAGTGAACTTGTTGTCAAGCAAGGGTCAGGATCCATTGTGAGATCCTTGCCAAATGTGGCACTCCGAGTCCCGCGGATTTGAGGCATTACAGAGTTGGTATCAGAGCCTTAGGTTGACAACAATGTCACTTGCTACCTGAAATGAAGTTTGATAGGTAAATTAAATAGAACCCATATGGTGTCTGACATTTTCAAAGGTTTTGGTTTTAAGTATGGTTTTGGGTTAGATGTACGAGAAGTCGCCACTTCTACTATGGATCTCTGTAGTATAGATATGTATATATGTATTATGAATTATGTATGTGTGTGTGTTAAGTATATATATATATATATATATATATATATATATATATATATATATACATATGACCTATATAGAGCCTTATAAGTTAGGTGTGCATACCCCGTAGATGGCTCGGACTAGAGCTATTGCCGCTGTAGGTAGAGGTAGAGGTAGACCACCCCGTCCTCCAGATGTGGTAGGTGAGGGATCAGTTCCCGCTGTGATCCACCAGTGGTGGAGGAGATACATGAAGAGGTTCCAAAGAGTGTCGTCACAGAGACGGGGAGTGGTGGATCTAGGTGACCCCATTCACATCGAGCTCAATCTGATAACGCAGATCGTGTCTCCATGGCAGGACCGGAGTTTAGAGAGTACCTCACACACTTTGAGGAGGATAATAGAGCTGGAAGACGGGCCCCATATTTACTAGTACATGAGGGATCTTCTGAGATATCTTAGGGAGCGACAAGAGTGCCAGCTACACCTGCACGTGTTGAGCCAGTTCGAGTTCTAGAGGAGACTAGAGGGCCTCGACTAGATGCCTAGTTGAAGGCATTTCATCAGCAGGGAGTACCACCCTTCTCAGGAGAGATAGGGTTACAGACTGAGGTGTGGATAGGGCATGTAGACTCAGCTTTATAGTCTATCAAATGTCATGAGGACAGACGGATAGAGACGGATAGGGCATGTAGACTCAACTTTAGTGGTGGAGGATTGTACGGACCAGAGCCACCAGTTATGACCACGTGAGGAGTATGATTCGATAGCAGTTACGCCCTTCCTCACTGACGAGGGAGAAGTTGCAGGACTTTGTGGAGGCTGGTTTTGTCGATGTACCCATTGTAGATGCCATCCGCCGCTTTCAGATTGAGTTAGCTTTGTAAGGTCCAGCTGCACCATTTGAGGACCAGCATGTGTATCTGTTCTCTTGTCGTCTGAGGGAGAGCACGCATCCTTACATGGCGGGATTCCGTTGCGAGTCCCTAGCTGATTATCTGGACCGGACTTCTGCTTTTGAGAGAGAGCAAGCCAATCAGAGGAGAGCTTCTCAAACGGGACGGTCTGAGAAGAGGCAACACACTTGGCATACTAGTGGAGTTGGAGGAGCATCTGGTTCTAGACGAGCAAGAGACGACAGAGTTACCCCTCGTCTACACTGACTGCAGATAAGGGACGACAGTGTTACAACTGTGGTGAACCTGGCCATATGAGGTCATATTGTCCCATACCAGTTGTAACTTGTTTTACTTGTGGTAGATTAGGACATCGAACTGCCTTTTGTAGGCAGGGTGGAGTTGTATCTCAACAGGGTTCTTCCCCGGCCAATGTAGCAGGAGGTGGTCAGAGGACACCTCAGCAGCAGACACGGGAACAGTAGAGAGTCCCAGATCGTCCATCTACTTAGGAATCGGCTCCCGGGATGAGTAGAAGCAGAGGTCGTGGTGGGAGTACCACAGATCCGAGAGGAGCCTAGGGTAGAGCTTTTAAGTTGAGGAGTGCAGAGGATACACCTGCACCGGCTGCTACAGGTAGCATTCTGCTTCATGGTTTACGTGTTAGTGTTTTGTTTGATACTAGTGCTACGCATTCAAATATTTATGATACTTGTGTTGAGCGTTTGATTTCAGCTACCATAGAGGGGATATGTTACGCTAAGATTGTGTAGCACAAAAGTCTTAAATTTATAACTCGATATATTTTCCTAACTCCTAGCCAACCGACAGTGTGTGGGTCGTTTTGTAGCAAGGATAGTATTCCGAGGTTGAAAACAAAGACTAAGGTGAAATAGAATCAAATAAATGATTATGGATAGTGCAAATCTCGTCTAAGAAAAGAGAAAGAAATACTGAAAGGAAAATCATGATATTTTTGGGTTTGATATTGTGGTGATCAAGCAAAGATCACAAAGCATGCAAGATTGTAAATCAAACTAACAACTAAAGCTAGCTACGCAAACACAAGATATGTGATCAAAGTGAGAAAAGCAGATTCTAGGGGCTAGGACTTCGGGTTATGGCCTTGGACTCAAGCTTCTAATCAACCTCGGATTAGCTATGGTAATGTTGGGAAAGGGTGTTTCTCAAGTGGGATTAATCACCGGGTAGGTCTCATGGTCCACTAATCCCGCACCTAAGGTCATATCACCGGGTAAGTCTCTAGGAGCCTAAGGTTGAGAATTCTAAACAAACCGGATTGTTATCTAGGGATCTAACCTCTCCTCGCCGGGTAAGTCTCGGGAAGGCAAGTCCTAAACATTAATCCTTGCACACTAGGTCCAATAGCGGCTTGTGAGGCTCACTACTACCTAGAGTTCATCATCTTTAGTACCTAAGATCAAGAATTACCGGGTAGGTCTCTTCTCTTACTTAGTTTACTAGCATTAGGTCACCCTAAGCTAGATTATGCTTAACAAACACTAGGATTTCAACAATCTAACATCCGAACATTCAAATTTATCAATACAAGCACAACTGAGAAAACCACGGGCCGATAATCCAGAACCACGGCCGTGATTAGGCAAGAACAAACCATGGTTTGTAACAGAGGGTAAGTTCTAGCAAGCAAATCATCCAAAGATACATTTAAGTATATTCTATCATAGTCCAAGCCATAACCATCATTCCATTACCTTAGAATCGCAACTATTTAGCCAACAACATGCATTTTAAGATTCAAACTCAACAAGCAAACATTCATGGCTTCCATAGCAAGAAAATGAAATAAAAGAGAAGAGAAACAAGTAAACAGAAGAAAACCAAGCTGAATATATGTTTAAGAAAGACATACAACCCTTCAAAAGAAGGTCCAAATCGTTCCTTACAAATCCTTCCAAATGTCTTCAACAAGTTCACTCAAAAATCTCTCAAAAGCTATGAAACTCTAAGATTAGTGTGCTCTTCTTTTTCCCCTAAAATCAGAGTGTTTTCTTCCTCTCCAAGAGTACCCTCCAATGGAATGATGTGTTGAGAGAGAGTGTGTGAGAGAATCCCCTAGAATCAGCCTCCAGGACCAATTAAATCCTCCACCAAGAGCAAGAGTCGGTTATGTAGATCGTGGGAAAACTGTCACAGCTGTCCAGAGAGAACCACGGCCAAAATTGCGGGCGTGGAATCTGGGTCTGGGCCATGGTTTTCATTAGACAACTCTCTTTTGATCGTTAAGCCATGAGTTGGTGCAAGGCATGCACCAACAAGGTCCTATGTGTTCTCCTTTGCTCCTAGCTTGCTTCTTAATGAATCGGGAAGTGTGTCATCACGAGGAATGATCCTCAAATGTATCGATTAAACTCCAAAAGTTCCCCAAAATACCTACAAAACCGACAATAGTTCGTGTAGACGTCTATCTCGACAATATGCATGAATTAAGCGTAAATGTAATGAACTAATGCCAAACCATGCATGAATAACGGGAAAAACTATCTAAATGAATGCCTAAACTAACGTCAAAAATTGTGTTATGAAAATACCCCATACTTAAGAGTTGCTCGCCCCCGAGCAAGGTCCAACTATAGGCTAGAAGATGACATGATTTATGAATGCAAAAAAAAACATGAAATCTTTTTGGAATTGTGTTTCATAAGATGGATCACCTTCATAGTCATGTTTCATAGCAATGGGCAAGCAATCATGTATCAAATGAATGAAGGCATGGAAAGACAATTACACTTAACTCGAAAGCATGCATGAAAGGTGAAAACGAAGAAGTCAAGATGATCATGAGAGTATCCAATCTATATCACTAAGTCATACACATATGCAAATAGGTCACAAGGAATTAGGAAAGAAGATGCCAAGAAAACGTTGTGATAAGGTTGGAATTTTTCTAGGTCATGTGATGCTAATCCGGGAAAGGAACTAACTCCACAATTTCATTCTTGAATCAACTTCCCACAAGTGTATATTTTTTCTCCATCTTTTCTTTTCTTTTTCATTTTCTTTTTCTTTCACTTATTTTTGAGACAATGGAATTCGTGTACAAAAGCCGAAACCTTGGTGATTAGCGGACCTCGGGATTTTTCCGAGGTGCCTCATACCGGGCACATATACCAAGGCTCGTTAGGACATTCGGTTTATCCAACTTTGGCAAGGCACAAACACCCGATTATGTGAATGGTGCCGAGTTACTCGTCATCAAAACCAAAGCCCCCAAACCTATATTTTTTTCTACACTTTTCACAACAAATTCAGCACTTCATGCACAACATTCATTCATCAACAATTTCACCCCACACTTGCTTTACACACACTCAACACACTAGCATGCTTCTATTCCCGGATGGGTCAAAAGAGGTCAAATTTTTATATCAATTGCGGTGCTCAAACAACATGATCAAGATGAGAAGTAGAGAAAGGTGAATTGCCTTAGTCATCCCTAGATAATGTGCAAGAACTAGCATATAATTTCGACCATCAATCCTCAATCCAATCAAGGCAAACATCATGATCAAAATTCATACATAGCGTTCAAGAGAAGTACTTCAAGTCCACATATGCATACATCCACTCAACACATAAGGCCATCCATAGCCAATTCACAAAACAATCTTATCATAAGGTTCATATCCAAACTTAGGAAGCACTAAAATTTTTTAAATTTTCTGATTTTTTTGGAATTTTCAAAATATATATGTACAATGCGAAAGCTAATGAAACATGTGACAATATGAAACTATCCTTGATGCAATCATGCAAATGATCATGAAAACCCCACCACATACTTAGAAACACATTGTCCCGAATGTGCAAATTAAGTAAAGAAGAGTGAAAGAGAGTCCTTATAATGTAAAAATGGTGTTGCTTTGGTATTTTGGTTCACTCATGTGGAGTGATGGTGGATGATCAATCAAAGGTTGTAGAGAGCTCTTGATATTCGTTATGGCGTCAGGACCCGCGATAAGCACCGCTAGCCGTTCAAGTCCCACGTCCGCTCCACCCACGTTTGATGCGGGATCATCATCATCATCCTCATGCCTTGCAAAACTTCCATGCTACTTAGATTCTACCACACAAACACCAAACACACACAAACACACCAAAACAAAGACAAAAGCAAAAAGCAAAAAGCAAAAAGCAAAAAATAAAACAAAAACAAAAAGGGAAAAGACATGTACCAATGGGTTGCCTCCCATTAAGCGCTTCTTTAAGGTCATTAGCTTGACCAAATTCAGGGGCATTTCACTCAAGGTAAAGTCGGGCAATCATATCCACTGGAGCTCCCAGGATATAATTCTTAAAACGGTGCCCATTTGCCTTAAAATCTCCACAATGCTTCCCACCTATCTCAACCGCTCCATGGGGGAAGACCTTCCTCACCACATAAGGACCCGTTCGTCTTGACTTTAGCTTTCCGGGGAAGAGCCGCAGCCTTGAGTTAAAGAGAAGGACTAAGTCACCTTCACTCAACTCCTTGGGGATGAGACGTTTGTCATGCCAACGCTTGGTCCTTTCCTTGTAAATCCGGGCGTTTTCATAGGCATCCAACCGGATTTCCTTAAGAGCATTAATGTCTAGCAATCTCTTCTCACCGGCTTCCTTGAGGTCAAAATTCAGCCACTTTATGGCCCAATACGCCCTATGCTCCATCTCCACCGGAAGGTGGCAAGACTTCCCATAAACTATCTTGTAGGGAGTGGTGCCAATCGGTGTCTTGAAGGCGGTTCTATAAGCCCACAAAGCAACATCAAGCTTCATAGCCAAATCTTTTCTTGTCCTAGAAACCGTCTTCTCAAGTATCACCTTTATCTTCCGGTTGGAGATCTCCACTTGACCACTAGTTTGGGGATGGTAAGGTGTGGCCACCTTATGAGTCACCCCATACTTAGCCAAAAGTTTCCCAAAGTTCCTATTGGTGAAATGCTTCCCTCCGTCACTTATGACCACTCTTGGTGTTCCAAATCTAGGGAAGATGACTCGGTTGAAGAACCGCACCACAACTTTGGCATCATTTGTGGGAGAGGCGATTGCCTCCATCCATCTCGACCTCTTGTATGATGTTCAAGGGCATCTCATTCCTTCTTGAGCTGTTTCCCGTCCTTTGGCAAGCGTAACAAGCTACCACAAAATTCTGCACATCCTTAAATAAGTTAGGCCAATAAAAACCGGATTATAATACCTTTGCACACGTCTTGTGTGAGCTAGCATGGCCTCCACATGGCAAGGAGTGACAATGGCGGATCACACTCTCCACCTCATCCTCCGGGATCCATCTCCTAAAGACTCCATCCGGTCCTCTCTTGAACATGAGAGGCTCGCTCCATTAGTAATGCCTCACATCCTTGAAGAACTTTTTCCTTTGGGCATATGACAAATCGGGTGGCACCTCCTCACACACAAGGTAGTTCACTATGTCCGCGTACCATGGCTCACGCCCTCTAGACACTTGAAGTAATCACTCCTCCATCATTTGCAATTGCTCATGCCGGGATGAGTCATCAATCGTGATGTCATCTCTCTCAATCTGCAATAGTGGTAGCCTACTAAGATGGTCCGCCACTGAATTTTCGGAACCCTTCTTGTCCCGAATTTCCAAGTCAAACTCTTGGAGGAGAAGGATCTACCGAATGAGGTGAGGCTTGGCATCCTTCTTTGTGAGGAGATAACGGATCGCAGTATGATCCGTGTACACAATGACCTTGGCTCCCACAAGATATGACCGGAACTTCTCAAAGGCATACACCACCGCTAGCAACTCCTTCTCGGTTGTGGCATAGTTGAGTTGGGCGTCATCTAGCGTCTTGCTAGCGTAGTAGATGGCATGTGTAAGCCCATCTTTCTTTTGTCCTAAAACAGCCCCAACGGCCACATCACTCGCATCACTCATTATCTCAAACGGTAAGCTCCAATCCGGTGGTTGCATAATAGGGGCGGCGATCAAGGCATTCTTCAACCTACAAAATGCTTCAAGACAATCTTTGGATAAAACAAACTCAACATCTTTCATTAGTAGGTTAGTGAGAGGCTTAGAAATTTTACAGAAATCTTTTATAAACCTCCGGTAAAAACCGGCATGCCCTAAGAAACTCCTTACCCCCTTCACCGAGGTAAGTGGTGGAAACTTCTCTATCATTTCTATCTTTGCCCTATCAACCTCAATGCCTCATTGGAAAACCAAATGTCCCAACACTATGCCTTCACTCACCGTGAAGTGGCATTTCTTTCAATTCAAGACAAGGTTAGTTTCCTCACATCGCTTTAACACCAAAGACAAGTTAGCTAAGCAATCATCAAATGAAGATCCATACACCGAGAAATCATCCATAAACACTTCCATAATGTTCTCAATATATTCAGAAAAATAGCCATCATACACCTTTGAAAGGTGGCGGGTGCATTACACAACCCAAATGGCGTTCTCCTATATGCAAATGTTCCCCAAGGACATGTAAATGTTGTTTTCTCTTGGTCATCCGGGTGAATAGGGATTTGGAAAAACCCACTGTAGCCATCTAAGTAACAAAAGTGTGAATGTTGAGCTAATCTCTCTAGCAGTTGGTCAATAAAGGGAAGAGGGAAGTGATCTTTCCTAGAGGCAACATTAAGCTTCCTATTGTCAATACACATTCTCCACCCCGTGACTGTCCTAGTTGGGATTAGTTCATTGTTCTCATTAGTTACTATGGTCATACTACCTTTCTTAGGAACAACATGTACGGGACTAACCCATTTACTATCCGAAATCGGAAAAATGGTTCCCGCATCTAGCAATTTAAGGATCTCTTTCTTGATTACCTCTTCCATTATAGGGTTCAATCTTCTTTGAGGTTTGATTGAAGGTTTATGATTATCTTCCATCAAGATTTTATGCATGCACAAGGAAGGTTTAACGCCAACTAAGTCATCAATGGTGTAACCAATAGCTCTCCTATGTAATCTCAACTCATGCAAAAATCTATCAAGCTCATCATCATTCAAACATGCATTCATAATCACGGGATAAGTAGAATTTGAACCAAGGAAAGGATACTTTAAATGAGAAGGGAGAGGCTTAAGATCAAGCTTAGGAGGACCTTTATTGGTTGGAGACGATCCACACAATGTAGGTTGAGATGGTCCCAAAGCCATAAAAGACTCTTCAAGATTCCTTGAAGCTTGATCAACAACTAAGGCACTTTCTGGAGAAACCACGGGCAAAACCACGACCTCAGGTACAACCACGGGCGTGGAATTGGAAGAGCTGGCACTTCTTTACATTACAGAGAGTTCCACGGGTGAAACCACGGGCGTGGTTCTTGCTCCCTGGCCGTGGTTCTTACAGTGCTTCAACACTACTTCGTGCACTTCAAATTCAGCACTTGTCTCCTTTTCTAATGCATCCAAAGCTTGGATTTCTTCATTACAATCTTCCTCAACTCTTTCCTCCATCAAACTCAAGCTAAGAGCCTTCTCAAGTGGATCCTTTATCAAGATTGAGCTCACAACTTCTTTAGACTCCTCTAACTCAACAATGTTGAAGACATCTTCACCGAGGGCTGGCCCCTTCATCATTGTGGACAACTTGAACTTGATATTCTCTTCTTCTATATTGAAGGAGAGGATTCCATTTTTACAATCCACTAAACATCCGGATGTGGCTAAGAATGGCCTTCCCAAAATGATAGGAACTGGATAGTCCGCCGGGATGTCTAAAACAATAAAATCGATTGGCACATAGAACTTCCCAAGCTGAACCGGTATGTCCTCTAGGATCCTCACGGGGTGAGTGATTGAACGGTCCGCCATGTAGAGGGTAACCTTGACCGGCTTTGGCTATCCTATCCCAACCTTATTGCAAAGTGCAAGCGGGATAATGCTTACACTTGCTCCAAGATCGCATTGGGCTTCATATTGCACTTCTCCATCTCCAATTGGAACACAAAAAGATCCCGGATCTCTTAGCTTAGGAGGCATCTCCTCCCTCATGGGTTGGACCAACTCGGAAGATCTCTTTGTCATCCTTACTTGTCCATACTCCTCCAACTTCCTCTTGTTGGAGAGTATCTCCTTCAAAAACTTTCCATAGGCCGGCATACCAAGAATATCATACATGAACGGAATGTTAATATGCAATTTAGTCATGCGTTCAAGGATTTTACCGAAATGTTTGTACAAACGAGCTCTTGCTCGTGATTGTGGGAACGGTAGTTGTGGTTTGTATGGAGGAGGTGCCACATACGTTGGCTCATCATCTTTGCTCTTGCCTCCTTCTTCTTGCAATGGTTTTTCCTCCACTACTAGTTGCTTTCCCTTGTCATTCCCCTTAGGTAAGGGATCTTTCATGCTCAGCCCACTCCTTGTGGTAATTGCCAACACTTGGCCTCTTGGATTGTCCTTGGTTCTTCCGGGAAGCTTTCCTGGATCTCTTTGTGCTTCACCCGTCTTTTGGAACACTTGTGCTTCTAGCACCTTTTGAGCTTTCGAAATGCAAGTGACCGTGCTCTTAAGTCCCTCAACCTTCCAAGCAATTGTTCGAACATCATCTCGGTTCTATCTTTTGGAGGTTGAGCAAAACCGGGTGGAGGCTCTTGTGAAGCCTTAGGTGGTGGGGCTGCGCTTGTGGAAGCGGGAGGGTTCAAGGCACCATCGGGGTTAGAATAGGAGAACCCGGGATGGTTGTGATTAGGCCGGTAATTGTTGTATTGCCGGCGGTTGTTGTTGAAGTTCATAGGGCCTTGATAGTTGTTGTAGTTACCCCTTCCCATTTACTTAATGTCCTCCTCTTTGGAAGCTAAGTTGGCGTGCACTTGCACTTGAGGACTAGCTTGATTGTTCAAGGTTGTGGCACACAACTCCCTCAAGGACTTAAGCTCATTGTTTATTGCATCAAGTTTGTAGTTGCTCGTGGTGACTTCACTTACTTCATATACTCCCAGCTTCCTCCCATCACTCTTCCTATGGGAGTACTTCTCTATCACCAAGGCTTGTTTCTCTATAAACTCCCAAGACTCATCCATATTCTTCTCCATAAATGTTCCTCCGGAAAGCGATTGGAGTTTGAATTGACTATCCTTATCAAGCCCCTTGAAATAGATCTCCAATAGCTCTATCTTTAGTATACCATGGTGTGGACAATATAGGAGGAGGTACTTGAAACTCTCCCAAAATTTGAATAGGCTCTCTCTATCCTTCATCACGAAGGCATTGATCTTCCCTCTTAGCTCGGTTGTCTTGGAAGGTGGAAGAACTTTGTTAAGAACTCGATTGTCATCTCCTCCCAAGTACTCACACGTCCTAGTGGAATGGATTGGTACCAAGCCAAGGCATTATCCTTAAGTGAGAAGGAAAAAGCCCTAAGCTTGTGGTTGTTGTTCTCCAATCTTGGCGGCCTTAGAGTCTCCATCGAGATCTTAGTTCATCAAGTGTTGATGAGTAGACTCTCCTTGCATCCCTCCAAATTGATTATGCCGGATCATTTGTAGCACTTGAGGGCGGAGCTCATAGTCATGGGCTGTAGGATCTCCTAAGTTTACACCCGGGCGGTGCACTTTTTTGGGTTGGATCCATACATTTCCCTAACGTTTGTGGCTCCTAAATGATGGTCGGCTCAAACCGAACATTGACCGCCGGCTGCGGTGGTGGTGGTGGTGGAGGTTGGTGACGTAAAGCACCTTTTGCACAAGAGCTTGCCTAATCACTTCAATTTCCCTCCTAGTTGCTTCTTGCCTCTCATTGGCAAGTCTCCTCTCATTCTCCAAGAGTTCATCCCTTAGCCTAATTTGCTCTAAGGCATCATCCAACTCAGCATGAAGATCTCTTGCGGCCATCTCCTTCTTCTTTCTGATGCTCTTGGATCTAGTCTTAAGGGTTTTCTCCGGTTCGGGATCGAATGGAGCTAAATCCTTGCTACGAGATCTTCTCATGCACCTAAAGATGAGAGATGCCCTAAAAATTCAAAGACACAAACCAAACAAGATCAAAAGCAACAAGAAAGACCTACACTATAAACAATCACAAACAATGATTCAATCTGGACCTAGTCCCCGACAACGGCGCCAAAAACTTATTACGCTAAGATTGTGTAGCACAAAAGTCTTAAATTTATAACTCGATATATTTTTCTAACTCCTAGCGAACTCACAGTGTATGGGTCGTTTTGTAGCAAGGATAGTATTCCGAGGTCGAACACAAAAACTAAGGTGAAATCGAATAAAATAAATGATTATGGATAGTGCAAATCTAGTCTAAGAAAAGAGAAAGAAATAAAGAAATGAAAATCATGATATTTTTGGGTTTGGTTTTGTGGTAATCAAGCAAAGATCACAAAGCATGCAAGATTGTAAATCAAACTAACAACTAAAGCTAGCTACGCAAACACAAGATATGTGATCAAAGACAGAAAAGAGATTCTAGGGGCTAGGACTTCCGGTTATGGCCTTGGACTCAAGCTTCTAATCAACCTCGGATTAGTTATGGTAATGTTGGGAAAGGGTGTTTCTCAAGTGGGATCAATCACCGGGTAGGTCTCATGGTCCACTAACCCCACACCTAAGGTCATATCACCGGGTAAGTCTCTAGGAGCCTAAGGTTGAGAATTCTAAACAAACCGGATTGTTATCTAGGGATCTAACCTCTCCTCGCCGGGTAAGTCTCGGGAAGGCAAGTCCTAAACATTAATCCTTGCACACTAGGTCTAATAGCGGCTTGTGAGGCTCACTACTACCTAGAGTTCATCATCTTTAGTACCTAAGATCAAGAATTACCGGGTAGGTCTCTTCTCTTACTTAGTTTACTAGCATTAGGTGACCCTAAGCTAGATTATTCTTAACAAACACTAGGATTTCAACAATCTAACATCCTAACATTTAGATTTATCAATACAAGCACAACTGAGAAAACCACGGGCCTATAATCCAGAACCACGGCCGTGATTAGGCAAGAACAAACCGTGGTTTGTAACAGAGGGTAAGTTCTAGCAAGCAAATCATCCAAAGATACATTTAAGTCTATTCTATCATAGTCCAAGCCATAACCAGCATTCCATTACCCTAGAATCACAACTATTTAGCCAACAACATGCATTTTAAGATTCAAACTCAACAAGCAAACATTCATGGCTTCCATAGCAAGAAAATGAAATAAAAGAGAAGAGAAACAAGTAAACACAAGAAAACCAAGCTGAATATATGTTTAAGAAAGACTAACAACCCTTCAAAAGAAGGTCCAAATCGTTCCTTACAAATCCTTCCAAATGTCTTCAACAAGTTCACCCAAAAATCTCTCAAAAGCTATAAAACTCTAAGATTAGTGTGCTCTTCTTCTTCCCCCAAGATGAGAGTGTTTTCTTCCTCTCCAAGAGTACTCTCCAATGGAATGATGTGTTGAGAGAGAGTGTGTGAGAGAATCCTCTAGAATCAGCCTGCAGGACCAATTAAATCCTCCACCAAGAGCAAGAGTCGGTTATGGAGATCGTGGGACAGCTGTCACATCTGTCCAGAGAGAACCACGGCCAAAATTACGAGCGTGGAATCTGAGTCTGGGCCGTGGTTTTGCATAGACAGCTCTCTTTTGATCGTTAAGCCATGAGTTGGTGCAAGGCATGCACCAACAAGGTCCTATGTGTTCTCCTTTGCTCCTAGCTTGCTTCTTAATGTGTTTGGAAGTGTGTCATCACGAGGAATGATCCTCGAATGTATCGATTAAGCTCCAAAAGTTCCCCTAAATATCTACAAAACCGACAATAGTTCGTGCAGACGTCTATCTCGACAATATGCATGAATTAAGCGTAAACGTCATGAACTAATGCCAAACCATGCATGAATAACGGGAAAAACTATCTAAATGAATGCCTAAACTATTATCATAAATCGTATTATCAGGATACCTTTACTGTAGGGTTACCCGATGGTAGTCGGGTCACCCCCGTTTGACCCATCTCAGTATCCCTTCATCCCGTATCCACCACCACCACCAGCGGATAAGGACTAGAGCTTGCATGAATTTTCTTTTCTTTATTTATTACGCAGCTCAGCATGTCCGGTGAGTTCTCTTGTTTTTTTGACTTATTTTGGCCCATTGGGACAATGTGTCCCAAGTATGGGGTATTTATGTTTATTATTCGACATTATGTATGCTTGTATGACTCGACTTGATATTTATGATCTTTCTTTATGTTCTATGTGCTTATCTGAGATTACATGCATGCATACAGGTTATTTGATTGAGAAAAACGTCAAAAACTAATTTAAGAAAAAAAGAATTTTATGACCTCGACCGGGATAATTCTGGCCAAACGAGGTCAAGTACCTCGGTTGACTTAGACACCTCGACCGAGGCAGTTTAAGTGAGAGATTTTTCGAAACGATTTTTGTGCTTGTTTCCTGGATTTCACCTCAGTGATGATTTTGTTTGCAGATTGGTTTTGAAATCTTTATATGTTTGAAAGGTTTTATGATATGTTTAAGTTGCAAAATGCTTTGTTTAAAGTTTTGGCATGTTTAATACTTTGTTTTATCAAAATTATGTTGAATTTGAAGGTTGACACCACATGATGAGTTCTCTCACTTTCTTCCTGGGATGATTAAGGCAATTCATTCTCTTCTCTTCTTCTTCTTGATCATGCTAGCCCTTCATATACATATTTGCCTTCCTTTACCTATTTGGGAATTTGGAAGCAAGCAAAGAAAACCAAATGAAAGAAATGTTGAGATATTGGCTGGAAGTTTTAGAAAGAAACAAATAGGTTTGGGGAAGTCAATCATGATGATGAGTAACTCGGCACCATTCACATAGCCGGGTGTTTGTGTCTTGCCAAAGTCAGATTGAGCGATATTCCTAAAGGGTCATGGTATGTGCATTAAGGGTTTGAGGCATCTCAAAAAATTGATGATTGTTGATCTCCTAGGCTTCGGTTATTGTGTACCTCTGTCCATCCATCCCAAAAAGTAAAAGTAAATAAGCAAAGCTTATTGGTGGAAGATGTTGAAGTTCAAAGAAAGTGAAGTAAGATCCTTTTCCCGGATTCTAGCACCACATTCCCTATATACATCCCACCCTCACACGTTTGTTGACCTCTTTTGAAAATCCTTTGAGACCTCGAGCTTGTTGATTGACTTGGTGGTTTAAACTGGATTATACATGATTAATTTCGATAAATATGATTTATTATGCATTCTATGATTTTATGCAAAGATGAACAACTTTCTTATGTTTATAAAATGTTTTGATCATATCTTGATTTCTATTGCCATGAAGCATTCTCTTAGAGTGATCTATGAGTGGAGCACACCACCAAAAATATTTTGAAATAATTTTCATTGATCTTTATGACTTATAATCCATTATATCTTGTACTTAACATTTGAAACTTGCTTTGGGAGAAGCAAGGGACAAGTATGGGGTATTTTGATAGCATGTATTATAGTCTATATTTTGGGACTTGTTTAGCCGTTTTATCTTCAATAATCTGCATGTATGGATGTATATTATGTGATTATATCGTTGTTTCATCTACCTTTACGGGAATCGAGGTCTACACCAAGTTTCGTTGTAATCGTAGGTAAAATGGCACGTTCTGGATCGAAATAAAGCAAAGGAGCTAAGGAGTCATAGGAGCTACATTTTGGAGCTTAAAAGAAGAACTCAGGAAGTATGGAATTAATGAAGAAGATTTACTTTTGACCAGATTTGAGACATTTCACATTCAGTTGAGATTCACCTCGGTCAGCTACAGTATCACCTCGACCGAGGTGATCTTGAGGAGCGTCCCGACCGAGGCGAACACCCTGACGCCGGCGAGATCATAACTTTCGGCTGAGATCTTTTATTTTTGGAAGGAAAATATCTTATATTTTTGGTCTGGAATCCTGGAAGGAAGATCTTATATTTGAGAGATCTATTTTAGAGATATAATATATTTTAATGGAAATTATCTTTTTAAGATATTATTATCTTTAGAAGATAATTCTCCTATATAAAGGGTTGAATTTTCCACAATTCAGCCATCTTTGGATCATCGGATTTTTTGGATCAACGCAACAGTTAGGAGATTTTCTGGAAGTTTGAAGGAAGCTTTGAAGATTGAAGGAAGGAAGATTCATAGTTTTGAGGTAGCTTTTGAGGGAGTTTGTAAGATTTTCTTTAGATTCCCTTTAGTTCATTGTCTTGTTTGAGTTGTGATTTAAGGAACGCTAATTGGTGAATTATTTGATTCAGTTGTTGAAGCCTTGTTCTTATGGTTTTCGTGTTCAAATATTCATTCTTTTCCCATATATTCAATTATTGTTATCATGATGATGAGTGGCTAAATACCTTGTGCGATTCTAGGGTGATTGGCTGAAAGTTGTGGGAAAGACAATGATAGAATGATCTTAATCCCAGTAGGACCCTGAAAGCTCGAGTCTTTAACCTTAACCCTAGAACATCTCGCTCAGTCGATGAACATCTCGGCCTGGGTGGAACTTCACTGACCGAGGTGACCTTTTCTGATCCGAAACTGAGAGTTAAGTGTTATAGTTTGCCAAATCCTTTTCTTGTCACACCTTTCCTGGTTCAGTGCAAGCCTAGGATGAGACTTACCCGGTGATTCCTTAGCTTGTTTACCCAAGATCATAAGTGTAGGTAATAAAGTTTTATCCTTTATTGGGGTTTGAGTGTGCCTTGTTCCCATCTTTGTGAGTTAACCTGAGACTTACCCGGTAAAGGTTGATTCTATTCCCTTAGGTGGTGTGTTGGTTTGAGATTATAGTTACTTTCCTTGGTACCTTGAGACTTACCCGGTAATTGGAACTTTGGTTTGGGATAGTGAGTAGTGAGACTTACCCGGTAATCTATTCCACTTTAGAAACACCTTTCCTTTGCAAAATCTCAACTTTGTCCGCTTTATCTTTAGATCTTGTGTTGGAACCACAACTAGATGCTTTAATCCCTAGAATTTGCATTTTCCCCTTATTTGACCTTATTATCATCTTTAATTGCTTTAATCGCTTTTGTGGCTATTAGTTGCATTGATAACCTATACTTGCTTAGTTTCACCTAAGTCCTTGATGATAACGTGATTTATGACGTTAGTATAGGCATACATTTAGATAGTTTTTCCCGTTATTCATGCACGGTTTGACATTAGTTCACGACATTTACACTCATTTCGTGCATATTTCTAGAAAAGACGTCTACACGAGCTTTTGTCGGTTTTGTAGGTATTTCGGGGATCTTTTGGGCATTAATCGATACATTAGAGAGTCAAGCCTCATGGTGGTACACATCCAAGGCTTTGAAGGAACATAATTGGAGCAACAAAGGACACAAGGACCATAATTGGTGCAAGCAATGGAGCAACTCATGGCTAGACGATCATAACATGCCTCTATTGAAGAAAATCGGACCATCACTGAGGAAAATCGGCCGATTTTCCTGACTGGGTTGATTTTTGGCCTTCAACAGCTTAAGCCACGTGTCCCACGATCTCTTTGCCCGGCCTTGCTCTTGGTGGAGAATATAAGTGGGCCTGCAAGCTGTTGCTGAGCATCCCCCACTCCCACACTCTCTGACACACAGCTCATTGGATTGAAGGCTAGACTTGGAGAAGAAGAAAAACTCTCTCAATTTGGAGAAGGAGGAAGAAGAACACCAACTTAGAGGGATAGTGAGTTTTTGAGTGATTTTGAGTGATTTTTGGAGTCTTTGATTGAAGAACTATTGCAAGGATTTGTTAGGAAAGTTTTGGAACTTCATTTGAAGGGTTGTAAGTCTTGCTAAAACTTAGATTCAATTGAGATTTATTGTTTTTATTTGCTTATCTTTCATCATCCATCTATGGAAACCATGTATGCTTGTGTGATGATTTTGGATCTTGATATGCATACCATTGGCTAGTTTATTGTGATTCTGGAGTGATGGATTGATGGTTATGGCTTGGGTGATGATAGAATGGACTTATATGTTATATTAGGATGATTTTTATGCACGAAACCTAACCCAGGAAGAAAAATCGGGTTGTTCTTCAGCCAGATCGGCCGATTTATCCATGATCCATCCGATTTTTCTCTCTGTTGCTCTTTAAGTAATGAATCTGTATGTTAGGATGTTAGGTTGTTGAAATCCTAGTGTTTATTAAGCATAAATTAGCTTAGGATCACCTAATGCTATCAACCTAAGTGAGGAAAGACATCTACCCGATGATTTCCGACCTTAGATACCTAAGATAATGAACTCTAGGTAGTAGTGAGCCTCACAAGCCGCTATTGGATCGAGTGTGCTAGGATTATTGCTTGAGACTTCCCTTTTTCGAGACTTACCCGGTAAGGAGAGGGTTGCCCCTTAAGTGGAGTCCGGTTTGTGTGGAATTCCCTATTTTAACCCCTTGAGACTTACCGGGTAATAGGAGTTTGATGCGGGATTAGTGAAGCGAGAGACTTACCCGGTAATAGCTTCCACTAAAGAAACACCCTTTCCCAACACCGCAACGTTATCCTTAGAATCTTTAGAAGCTTGAGTCCAATGCCATAACCGGAAATCTTGACCTCTCGAATCCATTTTTCTCTCTTTGATCACATATTTTGAGTTTGTGCTACTTGTTTGTTTTGCTAGCTTGAGTTGTTAGTTTGATTTATTATTTTGCATGAATTGTGATCCTTGATTGATCACCCCAAAACCAAACCAAAAACATTGAGATTTTCATTTCTTTATTTCTTTCTCCTTTCTTAGACTAGTTCTATACTATCCATGCTCACTTGTTGATTCGATTTCACCTTAGTCTTCGAGTTCGACCTCAGAATACTATCCTTGCTACATAACGACCCATACACTGTGGGTTTGCTAGGAGTTAGGAAAAATATAACGAGTATAAACTTAAGGCTTATTGCGCATCTATTCCTAGACGTAACAAGTTTTTGGCGCCGTTGCCGGGGACTAGGTCTAGATCGAGTCATTTTTGTGATTGTTTATAGTGTAGATCTTTCTTGTTGCTTTTGATCTCTTTTGGTGTGTGTCTTTGCTTTTAGGACATCTCTCACCCTTTAGGTGTATGCGAAGATCTCGTGGCAAGGATTTAGCTCCATTCGATCCGGAACCGGAGAAAACCCTTAGATCTAGATCCAAGAGCATTAGAAAAGGGAAAGAGATGGCCTGAAGAGATCTCCAAGCTGAGTTGGATGAGGCTTTAGAGCAAATTAGGCTAAGAGATGAGCTCTTGGAGGAAGAAAGGTGACTTGCCAATGAGAGGTAAGAAGCAACTAGGAGGGAGATTGAAGAGATTAGGCAAGCTCTTGTGCAAGGAGAGCTTAATTGTCAACAACCTCCACCTCCTCCTCCACCACAACCGCAACCGGCGGTGAATGTTCGGGTTGTGCCCATTGCTATTGAAGAGCCACAAACATTAGGGCGACGTATGGATCCGGCACAAAGAGCACACCGTCCGGGTGTGAACTTAGGAGATCCCGCAACCCACAATTACCAGCTCCGTCCTATAGTCCTACAAATGATCCGGCATAATCAATTTGGAGGGATGGAAGGAGAGTCTCCTCATCAACACTTGATGAACTATGAGATCTTGATGGAAACTCTTAGACCGCCTAGATTGGAGACCAACAACCATAAACTTAGGGCTTTCTCCTTCTCACTTAAGGATAAAGCCTTGGCTTGGTATCAATCTATTCCACAAGGGCGAGTGAGTACTTGGGAGGAGATGACAACCGAGTTCTTGACTAAGTTCTTCCCACCTTCCAAGACTACCGAGCTAAGAGGGAAGATCCATGACTTCGTGATGAAGGATAGAGAGAGTTTATTCAAGTCTTGGGAGAGGTTCAAAGACCTTCTCCTAGATTGTCCACACCATGGTATACCGGAAATTGAGCTATTGGAGATCTACTTCAAAGGACTTGATGAAGATAGCCAATTCAAGCTCCAATCTTTTTCCGGTGGGACTTTCATGGAAAAGAATGTAGATGAAGCTTGGGAGTTTGTAGAGAAACAAGATTTAGTGATTGAGAAGTACTCCCATAGGAAGAGTGAAGGGAGGAAAGCGGGAGCATATGAGGTGAGTGAAGTCACCATGAGCAACTTCAAGCTTGATGCCATCAACAATGAGGTGAAATCTTTGAGGGAGTTGTGTGCTATAACTTTGAAGAATCAAGCAAGCCCTCAAGTGCAAGTCCAAGCAAATTTGTCTTCCAAGGAGGAAGATGTGAACTACATGGGAAGGGGCAATTACAACAACTATCAAGGCCCAAGGAACTTCAACAACAACTGGCAATTCAACAATTACCGGCCTAACCACAACCATCCCGGGTTTTCCTATTCTAACCCGGATGGAGCCTTGAACCCTCCCGCTTCCACAAGCACAACTCCACCGCCAAAGGCTTCACAAGAACCTCCACCCGGATTCACTCAACCTCCAAAGGATAGAACCGAAATGATGTTTAAGCAATTGCTTGGAAGGTTGAGTGGTCTTTAGAGCACGGTGACTTCTATTTCCAAGGCTCAAAAGGTTTTGAAAGCACAAGTGTTCCAAAAGGCGGGTGAAGCTCATAGAGATCCAGGAAAGCTTCCTGGAAGAACCGAAGATAACCCAAGAGGCCAAGTGTTGACTATTACAACAAGGAGTGGGCTAAGCATGAAGGATCCCTTACCTAAGGGAAATGACAAATGGAAGCAAGTGGGGAATGATGAAGAGCAATTGCAAGAAGATGGAGGGAAGAGCAAGGATGATGAGCCATGATATGTGGCGCCACCTCCATACAAGCCACCACTACCATTGCCACAATCACGAGCAAGAGCTCGTTTGGACAAACACTTTGGTAAATTCCTTGAACTTATGTCTAAATTGCATATTAACATTCCGTTCATGGATGCTATTCTAGGTATGCCGGCATATGGCAAGTTCTTGAAGGAAATACTCTCCAACAAGAGGAATCTCCTCCTTCAAACGATGAAGGAGGAGATTCCTCCTAAGCTAAGAGATCCGGGATCCTTTTGTGTGCCAATCGAAGTTGGAGAAGTGAAGTATGACGCCCTATGTGATCTTGGGGCAAGTGTAAGCATCATCCCGCTTGCACTTTGCAACAAGGTTGGGCTAGGAGAGCCAAAGCCGGTCAAGATGACCCTTTACATGGCGGACCGCTCAAACACTCATCCGGTTGGAATCTTGGAAGACATTCCGGTGCAGCTAGGGAAGTTCTATGTGCCCATAGACTTCGTTGTTTTAGATATCCCGGCGGACTATCCGGTTCCTATCATCTTGGGGAGACCTTTCCTAGCTACTTCCGGATGTTTGGTGGATTGCAAGAATGGAATTCTCTCTTTCAACATTGGAGAAGAGAACATCAAGTTTAATTTGTCCACAATGGTAAAGGGGCCAGCCCTAGGTGAAGATGTCTTCAACATTGTTGAGGAAGAGGAGTCTAGAGAGGTTGTGAGCTCAATCTTGCTTAAGGATCCACTTGAGAAGGTTCTTAGCTCAAGTTTAATGGAGGAAGGAGTTGAGGAAAGTAGCAATGAAGTAATCAAGGCCTTGAATGCATTGGACGAGCTACCAAGTGTTGGATTTGAAGTACTAGAGGAAAAGAGAATCACCTAGGAAAATCGGACAGAGGGGGCCAGATCGGCCGATTTTTGTACTTATCCTAAAGTTCCATCAAATTTTGCAAATGCAGAAACTGAGATCGACCTACACTCAGGAAAATCGGCCGATTTTCCTGACTGGGCCGATTTTCCTGAGTCTTTTGAGCATCATCCAAGTGTTTGTGAGCAATCATCAAGGGACTTAGGGGAGGCTTCCATGGCTTTGCAATCATCTCAACCTACATTGTATGGATCATCTCCAACTGAAAAAGGTCCTCCATAACTTGATCTTAAACTTCTTCCTTCTCATTTAAAGTATGCTTTCCTTGGTTCAAATTCTACTTACCCGGTAATAGGAGTTTGATGCGGGATTAGTGAAGCGAGAGACTTACCCGGTAATTGCTTCCACTAGAGAAACACCATTTCCCAACACCTCAGCGTTATCCTTAGAATCTTTATAAGCTTGAGTCCAATGCCATAATCGGAAATCTTGACCTCTAGAATCCATTTTTCTCTCTTTGATCACATATTTTGAGTTTGTGCTACTTGTATGTTTTGCTAGCTTGAGTTCTTAGTTTGATTTATTATTTTGCATGAATTGTGATCCTTGATTGATCACCCCAAAACCAAACCAAAAACATTGAGATTTTCATTTCTTTATTTATTTCTCCTTTCTTAGACTAGTTCTATACTATCCATGCTCACTTGTTGATTCGATTTCACCTTAGTCTTCGAGTTCGACCTCGGAATACTATCCTTGCTACATAACGACCCATACACTATGGGTTCGCTAGGAGTTAGGAAAAATATAACGAGTATAAATTTAAGGCTTATTGTGCATCTATTCTTAGACGTAACAAGTTTTTGGCGCCGTTGCCGGTGATTGTGAATGCATCTTTGAATGATGATGAGCTTAATAGATTGTTGAATGAATTGAAACTGCATAGAAAGGCAATAAGATACACCATTGATGACCTTGTTGGCATTAAGCCCTCTTTGTGCATGCATAAGATAATGATGGAAGATAACCATAAACCCTCTATTGAACATCAAAGAAGATTGAATCCTATAATTAAAGAGGTAGTCAAGAAAGAGATCATTAAGTTGCTAGATGCGGGAATCATCTACCCTATTTCGGATAGTAAATGGGTTAGTCTAGTACATGTGGTTCCCAAGAAGGGTGGGATGACCGTAGTAACTAATGAGAACAATGAACTAATCCCAACTAGGACGGTTACGGGATGGAGGATGTGTATTCACTATAGGAAACTAAATGTGGCCTCTAGGAAAGATCATTTCCCTCTTCCTTTCATTGACCAAATGCTAGATAGATTAGCTCAACACTCTCATTTTTGTTACCTAGATGGCTATAGTGGATTCTTTCAAATCCCTATCCACCCCGATGACCAAGAGAAAACCACATTCACATGTCCTTGGGGTACATTTGCATATAGTAGAATGCCATTTGGGTTGTGTAATGCACCCTCCACCTTTCAAAGGTGTATGGTGGCCATTTTTTCTGAATATATTGAGAATATCATGGACGTGTTTATGGATGATTTTTCCGTTTATGGATCTTCTTTTGATGATTGCCTAGCTAACTTGTCTTTAGTGCTTAAGAGATGTGAGGAGACAAATCTTGTCTTGAATTGGGAAAAACGCCACTTCATGGTAAGTGAAGGTATTGTGTTGGGACACTTGGTGTCCAACCGTGGCATTGAGGTTGATAGGGCCAAGATTGAAACGATAGTGAAGTTGCCACCACCTAGCTCGGTGAAAGGGGTAAGGAGCTTTCTAGGGCATGCCGGTTTTTACCGGAGGTTTATTAAAGATTTCTCTAAGATTTCTAAGCCTCTTACTAACCTACTAATGAAAGATGTTGAGTTTGTTTTCTCCAAGGATTGCCTTGAAGCTTTTTGTAGGTTGAAGAATGCTTTGATCTCCGCACCTATCATGCAACCTCTGGATTGGAGCTTACCATTTGAAGTGATGTGTGAAGCAAGTGATGTGGCCGTTGGGGCTGTTTTGGGACAAAAGAAAGATGGGCGCACACATGACATCTATTATGCTAGCAAGACGCTAGATGATGCCCAACTTAACTATGCCACAACCGAGAAAGAGTTGCTAGCGGTGGTGTATGCCTTTGAGAAGTTCCGCTCATATCTTGTTGGAGCGAAGGTCATTGTGTACACGGATCATGTTGCGATCCGTTATCTCCTTACAAAGAAGGATGCCAAGCCTAGATTGATTCGATAGATCCTTCTTCTTCAAGAGTTTGATTTGGAAATCCGGGACAAGAAGGGGTCCGAGAATTCTGTGGTGGATCACCTTAGTAGACTCCCACCATTAGAGCTTGAGAAAGATGACATCCCGATTGATGACTCATTCCGGGATGAGCAATTGCAATTGGTGGAGGAGTGCTTGTTCCAAGTGTCTAGAGGAAGTGAGCCATGGTACGCCGACATTGTGAATTATCTTGTGTGTGAGGAAGTGCCTCCCGGTTTGTCATATGCCCAAAGGAAGAAGTTCTTCAAAGATGTGAGGCACTACTATTGGAGTGAACCACTTTTGTTCAAGAGAGGGCCGGATGGAGTCTTTAGAAGATGCATACCAGAGGATGAGGTGGAGAGTGTGATCCGCCATTGTCATTCCTTGCCATGTGGAGGGCATGCTAGCTCACACAAGACATTTGCTAAGGTGTTGCAATCGAGCTTCTTTTGGCCAAGTTTGTTCAAGGATGTGCAAAACTTTGCGGTAGCTTGTGATGCTTGCCAAAGGACGGGCAACATCTCAAGGAGGAATGAGATGCCCTTGAACAACATACAAGAGGTAGAGATATTTGATGTGTGGGGTGTTGACTTCATGGGACCATTCCCTTCTTCATGTGGCAACCTCTACATCCTATTGGCGGTAGACTATGTTTCAAGATGGGTGGAGGCAATCGCCTCTCCCACAAATGATGCCAAGGTTGTAGTGCGGTTCTTCAACCGAGTGATCTTCCCTAGGTTTGGAACACCAAGGGTGATCATAAGTGATGGAGGGAAGCACTTCACTAATAGGAACTTTGGAACACTTTTGGCTAAGTATGGGGTGACTCATAAGGTGGCAACACCTTACCATCCCCAAACTAGTGTCCAAGTGGAGATCTCCAACAGGGAGATAAAAGGGATACTTGAGAAGACGGTCTCTAGGACGAGAAAAGATTGGGCTATGAAGCTCGATGATGCTTTGTGGGCATATAGAACCGCTTTCAAGACACCGATTGGCATCACTCCTTACAAGCTAGTTTATGGCAAGTCTTGCCACCTTCCGGTGGAGATGGAGCATAGCGCATATTGGGCCATAAGGTGGCTGAATTTTGACCTCAAGGAGGCCGGTGAGAAGAGGTTATTAGACATGAACACCCTTGAGGAGATCCGGTTGGATGCTTATGAAAATGCCCGGATTTACAAGGAGAGGACCAAGCGTTGGCATGACAAGCGCCTCATCCCAAAGGAGTTGAATGAGGGTGACTTAGTGCTTCTCTTCAACTCGAGGCTGCGGCTTTTCCCCGGAAAGCTCAAGTCAAGATGGATGGGTCCCTATGTTGTGAAGAAGGTCTTTTCTCATGGAGTGGTGGAGATAGGAGGAGATCATTGCGGTAACTTTAAGGTGAATGGGCACCGTTTGAAGAAGTACATTCTGGAAGCCCCGATAAAGTGATTGCCCCACTTCACCTTGAGTGAAACGCTCCTGAATTTGGTCAAGCTAATGACCTTAAAGAAGCGCTTAATGGGAGGCAACCCATTGGTACATATTTTTACCTTTTGTTTTTCTTGTTTTTGTTTGATCTTACTCTTGGCGTGCTTTGTTTTTCTTTCGTGTTTTTGGGTGCTAGATCTTGTTGATTGTCATGTGTGATGAGATGTTGGAGATCATGTGAAAACCTCAATGAACTGTTGAAGGTACAAGATCCAAGCACGTGGACGAGGAGGAGAGCACCCAGGAAAATCGGACTGATCTTGCACAAAATCGGCCGATTTTCCTGGGTAACTGGTCCAATTTTTCCTTCTGTCAAGGAAAGTGATGATCTCCAATCAAGCACGGGTGGAACGGACGTTGAACTTTGACGGCTTGCGGTGCCAAGCGCGGGTTCCGACACCATAATGAACATCAAGAGCTCTCAACCATCCTTGATCGATCATCCACCATCATCATTCGATGTGAACCGAAATACCAAAGCATCACCAATTTTACATTGTGAGGACTCTCTTTCACTTTTAGCTTCCACATTGGGGACAATGTGTTTCTAAGTATGGGGTGGAGTTTTCATGATCACTTACATGATTAGCATCTAGGATAGTTTAATATTGTCACATGTACATACATATTTCGAAAAATCTAAAAAATCAGAAAATTTTAAAAAATTTTAGTGCCTCTAAAGCTTGGGAATGACTCTTATGATGAAATTGTCTTGTGAATTGGCTATGGATGGCCTTATGTGTTGAATAGATGAATGCATATGTGGACTTGAAGTACTTATCTTGAATCCCATGAATGATTTGTGATCATGAATGTTTGCCTTGATTGAATTGAGGGTTGAAAGTCGAAATTACATGCTAGTTCTTGCACATCATTTAGGAGTGATTAAGGTAATTCATCTTTCACAACTTCTCATCTTGATCATGTTGTTTGAGCACCTCAATTGATGAAAAATTTGACCTCTTTTGACCCATCCGGGAATAGGAGCATGCTAGTGTGTTGATGTGTGTGAAAAGCAAGTGTGGGGTGAAGTTGTTGATGAATGAATGATGTGAATGAAGTGCTAAAGTTGTTGTGAAAAGTGTAGAAAAAAAAATATAGGTTTGGGGGCGTTGGTTTAAATGACGAGTAACTCGGCACCATTCACATAATCGGGTGTTTGTGCCTTGCCAAAGTCAAATAAACCGATAGTCCTAACGAGTTTTGGTATGTGTGCCCGGTGTGGATGCACCTCGAAAAATAAAAAAGCCCGAGGACGGCTAATCACCAAGGTTTCGGCTTTTGTACACCAATCACATTGTCTCAAAAATAAGTGAAAAAAGAAAGAAATGATGGAGAAAATTATACACTTGTTGGGAAGTTGAGCAAAAACGAGATTGTGGAGTTAGTTCCTTTCCCGGATTAGCATCACATGACCTAGAAATTCCCACCTAATCACAACGTTTCTTAGCCTCTTCTTTCCTAAGTCCTTGTGACCTAATTGCATGTGTGTAACACTTAGTGATCTAGATTGGACATACTCATGATCATCTTGACTTCTTCATTTTCACCTCTAATGCATGCTTTCTAGTTAAGTATAATTGTCTTTCCATGCCTTCATTCATTTTATGCATGATTGCTTGTCCATTGCTATGAAACATGACTTTGAAGGTGATCCAATGGTAGAAGCACAATTCCAAAAAGATTTTGTTGTTTTTCTGCATGCATAAATCACGTCATCTCTTAGTCTATAGTTGGGTCTTTCTCGGGGATGAGCAAATCTTAAGTATGGGGTATTTTGATAACGTGATTTATGACATTAGTATAGGCATACATTTAGATAGTTTTTCCCGTTATTCATGCACGGTTTGACATTAGTTCACGACGTTTACACTCATTTCGTGCATATTTCTAGAAAAGACGTCTACACGAGCTTTTGTCGGTTTTGTAGGTATTTCGGGGATCTTTTGGGCATTAATCGATACATTCGAGAGTCAAGGCTCATGGTGGTACACATCCAAGGCTTTGAAGGAACATAATTGGAGCAACAAAGGACACAAGGACCATAATTGGTGCAAGCAATGGAGCAACTCATGGCTAGACGATCATAACATGCCTCTGTTGAAGAAAATCGGACCATCACTCAGGAAAATCGGCCGATTTTCCTAACTGGGTCGATTTTTGGCCTTCAACAACTTAAGCCACGTGTCCCACGATCTCTTTGCCCGGCCTTGCTCTTGGTGGAGAATATAAGTGGGCCTGCAAGCTGTTGTTGAGCATCCCCCTCTCCCACACTCTCTCACACACAGCTCATTGGATTGAAGGCTAGACTTGGAGAAGAAGATAACTCTTTCAATTTGGGGAAGGAGGAAGAAGAACACCAACTTAGAGGGATAGTGAGTTTTTGAGTGATTTTTGGAGTCTTTGATTGAAGAACTATTGCAAGGATTTGTTAGGAACGTTTTGGAACTTCATTTGAAGGGTTGTAAGTCTTGCTAAAACTTAGATTCAGCTGAGATTTATTGTTTTTATTTGCTTATCTTTCATCATCCATCTATGGAAACCATGTATGCTTGTGTGATGATTTTGGATCTTGATATGCATACCATTGGCTAGTTTATTGTGATTCTGGAGTGATGGATTGATGGTTATGGCTTGGGTGATGATAGAATGGACTTATATGTTAGTTTAGGATGATTTGTTTGCACGAAACCTAACCCAGGAAGAAAAATTGGGTTGTTCTTCAGCCAGATCGGCCGATTTATCCATGATCCATCCGATTTTTCTCTCTGTTGCTCTTTAAGTAATGAATCTGTATGTTAGGATGTTAGGTTGTTGAAATCCTAGTGTTTATTAAGCATAAATTAACTTAGGATCACCTAATGCTATCAACCAAAGTGAGGAAAGACATCTACCCGATGATTTCCGACCTTAGATACCTAAGATAATGAACTCTAGGTAGTAGTGAGCCTCACGAGCCGCTATTGGATCGAGTGTGCTAGGATTATTGCTTGAGACTTCCCTTTTCCGAGACTTACCCGGTAAGGAGAGGGTTGCCCCTTAAGTGGAGTCCGGTTTGTGTGGAATTCCCTATTTTAACCCCTTGAGACTTACCCGGTAATAGGAGTTTGATGCGGGATTAGTGAAGCGAGAGACTTACCCGGTAATTGCTTCCACTAGAGAAACACCCTTTCCCAACACCGCAGCGTTATCCTTAGAATCTTTAGAAGCTTGAGTCCAATGCCATAACCGGAAATCTTGACCTCTAGAATCCATTTTTCTCTCTTTGATCACATATTTTGAGTTTGTGCTACTTGTATGTTTTGCTAGCTTGAGTTCTTAGTTTGATTTATTATTTTGCATGAATTGTGATCCTTGATTGATCACCCCAAAACCAAACCAAAAACATTGAGATTTTCATTTCTTTATTTATTTCTCCTTTCTTAGACTAGTTCTATATTATCCATGCTCACTTGTTGATTCGATTTCACCTTAGTCTTCGATTTCGACCTCGGAATACTATCCTTGCTACATAACGACCCATACACTGTGGGTTCGCTAGGAGTTAGGAAAAATATAATGAGTATAAATTTAAGGCTTATTGTGCATCTATTCCTAGCCGTAACACTTGAGATCGACACCCCGGAATTCTTGCTTTTTACTATAATTGATCCGTACACTGCGGGTTCGCATCCTTGTTTAAAACATATTTCTTGGGATATAAATTTAAAGCTTGCACACACCATTTGGAGAGAACATCTAGTTGATTGCAAGTATTGAACCCTCTCATTCAAAATAGGAGAGGAGCACATATAATTCGAATTGTCCACAATGATGAAGGGGCCAACTCTAGATGAAGATATCTTTGACATTTGTGATGATGATGATCGAGTCTAGAGAGGTGGTGAGTTCCATCTTGATCAAGGACCCCTTGGAGAAAGTTCTTAGCATGAGCATCATGGAGGAAGGTCTAGAGGAGCATTTCAATGAAGAAATCCAAGCCTTGGATGCACTAGAAGAAGAGCCAAATGTTGAAATTGAAGCATTAGAAGAGGAAACAAGTGTTGAAATTGTGAAGTTGGGTACAACTGAGGATGATTTCGGTTGGAAGCAGGTCATTTCGACCGAGATGAGCTTAGGGAAATCCGAGGTGAACACAATAGAACCTCACCTCGGTTCATACCTCGACCGAAATGCCCCTGAGCAAACCGAAGCCCCGAAACTTCAAAAAAGGCTCCCGATTGTGGTTGATGAAGCTTCAAGGGGTCTTGGGGATTCTTCAGTGGCTTTGGAGTCATCTAATGTTGAGCTATATGGAGCACATTCCATTGTGAAAGGTCCTCCTAAACTTGATCTTAAACCTCTCCCTTCCAATTTAAAGTATGCTTTCCTTGGTGATAATTATACATATTATGTGATTGTGAATGCATCTTTAAGTGATGATGAGCTTAAGAAGCTTTTGATTGAATTGAAATAGCATAGGAGAGCTATAGGTTACACCATTGATGACTTAGTTGGCGTTAAACCCTCATTCTGCATGAATAAAATCTTAATGGAAGACAATCATAAGCCATCTATTGAACCTCAAAGGAGATTAAACCCTATCATGAAAGAGGTAGTCAAGAAAGAGATCTATAAATTACTAGATGTGGGAATCATTTTCCCGATTTCTGATAGTAAGTGGGTTAGTCCGGTGCATATAGTGCTTAAGAAGGGTGGGTTGACCGTAGTAATTAATGAGAATAATGAACTTATCCCGACTAGGACAGTTACGGGTTGGAGGATGTGTATTGACTATAGGAAACTTTACGTGACCTCTAGGAAAGATCACTTCCATCTTCCCTTTATTGACCAAATGCTAGAGAGGTTAGCTCAACATTCTCATTTTTGTTATCTTGATGGTTATAGCGGATTCTTTCAAATCCCAATTCACCTGGATGACCAAGAAAAAACTGCATTTACTTGTCCATGGGGAACATTTGCATGTAGGAGGATGCCATTTGGGTTGTGTAATGCACCCGCCATCTTTCAAAGGTGTATGATGGATATTTTTCTGAATATATTGAAAATATGATGGAAGTGTTTATGGATGATTTCTCGGTTTAAGGATCTTCATTTGATGATTGTCTTGCTAATCTCTCTTTGGTGTTGAAAAAATGTGAGGAGACTAACCTTGTCATGAATTGAGAGAAATGCCATTTCATGGTTAGAGAAGGTATAGTGTTGGGACATTTGGTTTCCCATAGAGTCATTGGCGTTGATAGTGCCAAAATTGAGACAATAGAGAAGTTGCCACCACCTACGTACCTCGGTGAAAGGGGTAAGGAGTTTCTTAGGGCATGTCGGTTTTTATTGGAGATTCATTAAAGATTTCTCTAAAATTTCTAAGACTCTCACTAACCTATTATTGAAAGATGTTGAGTTTGTGTTTTCAAAGGATTTCCTTGAGGCTTTTTATAGGTTGAAGGATGCTTTGATCACCGACCCGATTATGTAACCTCCGGATTGGAGCTTACCGTTTGAAGTGATGTGTGATGCGAGTGATGTGTCCGTTGGGGCTGTGCTTGGACAAAGTAATGATAGGCTTACACATGCCATCTACTATGCTAGCAAGACGCTAGACAAGGCCCAACTCAATTATGCCACCACCGAGAAGGAGTTGCTAGCGGTTGTGTACGCTTTTGAGAAGTTCCGGTCATACCTAGTTGGAGCCAAGGTGATTGTGTATACGGATCATGCTGCAATCCGTTATTTGCTCACAAAGAAGGATGTCAAACCTCGCTTGATCCGGTGGATCCTTCTTCTCCAAGAATTTGATTTGGAGATTACAGATAAGAAGGGGTCCGAAAACTGCGTAGCGGACCACCTTAGTAGACTTCCTCCCTTGGAGATTGAGAGAGATGAGATTCTTATTGATGACTCGTTCCGGGATGAGCAATTGAAAGTGGTGGAGGAGTGTCTACTCCAAGTGTCTAGAGGAAGAGAGCCATGGTTTGCGGACATTGTGAACTACTTGGTTTGTGAAGAAGTGCCTCCGGGTTTTTCCTTTACCCAAAGAAAGAAGTATTTCAAGGACGTGAGACACTATTTTTGGAGTGAACCTCTCTTGTTCAAGGAGGAGCGTATGGAGTATTCCAATGATGTATTCCGGAGGATGAGATGGAGAGCGTGATCCGGCATTGCCACTCTCTACCATTTGGAGGACACGCAAGGTCACATAAGACTTGTGCCAAGGTATTACAATCCGGATTTTATCGGCCTAACTTGTTTCGTGATGTGCAAAATTTTGTTATGGCATGTGATGATTGTCAAAGGACGGGCAATATTTCAAGGAGAAACGAGATGCAATTGAACAATATTCAAGAGGTGGGATATTTGAAATTTGGGGTATGGACTTCATGGATCCATTCCCCTCCTCATGTGGCAACCTCTACATCCTCTTGGAGGAGAACTATATATCTAGGTGGATGGAAGCAATCGCCTCTCCCACAAATGACGCCAAGGTAGTGGTGCGGTTCTTCAACAGAGTGATCTTCCAGAGATTTGGAACACCAAGAGCAATTATAAGTGATGGAGGGAAGCACTTCACCGCTATAAATTTTGGAGCTTTGTTGGCCAAGTATGGGGTGACTCACAAGGTTGCAACACCTTATCACCCCCAAACGAGTGGACAAGTCAAGATCTCTAGCTGGGAGATCAAGGGGGTTTTAGAAAAGACGGTGTCAAGGGGTAGAAAGGATTGGATCATGAGGCTAGATGATGCCTTGTGGGCATATAGAACCGCCATCAAGACACTAATTGGAACAGCCCCCTACAAGTTGGTCTATGGCAAGTTTTGCCATCTCCCGGTCAAAATAGAGCATAGAGCGCTTTGGGCCATCAAGTGGTTGAACTTTGACATCAAGGAGGCCGGTGAGAATAGATTGCTTGACTTCAATTCACTTGAGGAGCTTAGACTTGATGCTTATCAGAATGCCCAAACCTAAAAGGAAAGAACCAAGGGTTGGCATAACAAGCGCCTCATTCCGAAGGAGTTGAGTGAAGGAGACTTGTTCCATCTCTTCAAATCAAGGCTTTGTCTCTTCCACGGAAAGCTCAAGTCAAGATGGAATGGACCGTATGTGGTGAGGAAAGTATTTCCTCATAGAGCGGTTGAAATTGGAGGAGATCATTGTGGTAACTTTAAGGTGAATGGGCACCGGTTGAAGAAGTGCATTCGGGAAGCCCCGGTCGATGTGTTTGCCTTGATTCACCTTGAGTAGACGCTCCGGAGTTTGGTCAAGCTAATGACCTTAAAGAAGCGCTTGGTGGGAGGCAACCCATTGGTAGACATCTTTCCCTTTTCGTTTTGTTTTTAATTTTTGTTTGTCTTTGATGATAGGTTGTAGGAGTTGTCGTGAGTGTTGATGTTGTTGGAAGATATTGTGGACCTTATGGATCCATTGGAGTTAAATGCAAGATCTGAGCACTTAGGCATGGGATCACCTGAACCACATCTCGACCAAAATGGTGCTAGAGCCAACCGAGATGCACTCAACAGAACCTCACCTCGGTCTAGACCTCGGTCTACATGCCCTAGTGATGGTCCGAGATTGCTCTACTGAGGCATGTTTGCGTTGGTGTATGCCCGTACTTCATGGATGCCGCTTTCACTTTCCTCTCCACTTGAGTGAACCGAAATACCGACATCCCGACATTTTACAATGTGAGGACTTCTTTCACCCTCTATTTAACTTTCAAATTAGGGACAATGTGGTTCATAAGTATGGGGTGGGGATTTCATGATATTTTGCATGATTGCATCTAGGATAATTTCATTTATAGTCACATGTTTCCTATCAAGCTTTACATTGTATATACATATGTCAAAAATCCAAAAAAATCAAAAAATTTAAAATTTTTCGTGCTTCTAAGTATAGATATGACCCTAATGATGAATTTTGTTTTGTGGATTGGCTATGGACGGCCTTGTGTGTTGAATGAATACATGCATATGTGGACTTGAATACGTCTCTTGAATCCTATGTATGAATTATGATGATGATGCTTGTTTTGATTGGATTGAGAATTGATAGTTTAAACTTCAAACTAGTTCTTACATATCATCTAGGAATGATTAAGGCAATTCATCTCTCTTCTTCTTATCATGATCATGTTGTTTGAGCACCTCACTTGATTAAAAGTTTGACCTCTTTTGACCCATCCGGGAAGAGGAGTGTTGTGTGCTAAAAGCAAGTGTGGGGTGATGTGAAGTGAATGAATGTGGTGAATGAAGAAGTTGAATGTGTTATGAAAAAGTGTTGAAAAAAAATAGGTTTGGGGACTTTGGTTTTAATTGCGAGTAACTCGGCACCATTCACATAATCGGGTGTTTCTGTCTTGCCAAAGTCGGATAAACCGAATGTCCTAACGAGCCTTGGTATGTGTGCCCGGTGTGAGGCACCTCGGAAAAATCTCGAGGACCGCTAATCACCAAGGTTTAGGCTTTTGTACACCAATACCATTGTCTCAAAAATAAGTGAAAGAAAATGAAAAAGAAAAAGAAAAGAAAAGAAAGAAAAGAAGTAGAAAAATACACTTTGGTGGATGAAGAATAAAAATGTTGTGGTTTAGTTCCTTTCCCGGATTAGCACCACTTAACCTTAGAAATTCCCACCCTATCATCACGTGTCTTGGCCTCTTCTTTCCTAAGTCCTTGTGACCTATGTGCATATGTGTGTGACTTAGTGATCTAGATTGGATATTCTCATGATCATCTTGACATTCTTGTTTTTGCCTTTCATGCATGTTTTCGAGTTAAGTTTGATTGTCTTTCCGTGTCTATATTCTTTTAATGCATGATTGCTCATCCATTGCTATGAAACATAACTATGAAGGTGATCTAGACTTGAAGCACAATTCCAAAAAGATTTTATGTCTTTCTGCATTCATAACTCACGCCATCTCGTAGCCCACATTTGGACCTTGCTCGGGAACGAGCAAGCAACAAGTATGGGGTATTTTGATGACATGATTTATGAAACTAGATTATGCACTCTTTTAGGTAGTTTTTACATTCATTCATGCATGGTTTTGCACATGTTCGGGACGTTTTATGCTCTATCGAGTCATATCATCGGAATAGACATCTACACGAGCATTTGTCGGCTTTGTAGGTATTTTGGGGAGCTTTCATACATTATTGATTATATCCGAGGATCAAGCCTCGTGACGGCCTGGATTCAAGGTTCCAATGGAGCAAGCATGAAGAGAAGAAGAAGAAATTGCCTTTAGTTGGTTCGAGCCATGCATCGGCTTGTGTTTAGCATGTTATTACCCATGCAACCCTTCATCTCGTTCGATCCCTCACCCATCTCGGCTGAGATGATTTCTGGGCCGTCCGAGTTCGCATGCTGGACCACCTTGGCACTTGGAACACAACTTCTAGCCCATGATTTTCCCTCCCATGATCGAGGAGAAGTGTCTAGTTGCAGCCTACACATTTGTTGCAGGGATTCTTCCAATCCATTCCATTCTCTAACATTCCCATGTTTGAAATGCAAAGTGTGGAGAAGAGAAGAAAGGAGACTCCATTGAAGAGAAGAGAACACCATTTTCATAGTTTTTGAGTGAGTTTTTAAGAGACTTGTAGTGAGGAAAGTTGTAGAGATTTTTGAGCTCGTTTTGAAGCTACCTTTGGATGTTTGTAAGCTCATTCTAAACTTATTATTCATCTTTGTTTATATCTCTTTTGTCATCTTAGACCTTTACTATCTTTGATCATTGCATGGTTTAATTTCACCTCGGTCTTTGTGTTCGACCTCAGAATGCTTTCCTTTCTACTTTGCGATCCGTACACTGCGGGTTGGTTAGGAGTTCAGAATTTTTGTTCGAGTTTATAAATTTAAGACTTTGTGTGCATGATTTGGGCGAACAAGTTCTTGGCACTCATTCCTCGGATTTGCTTAGCTTTCACATCCTAGAAATACAACAATAACCATTCCTTGACGGTGAGTAGGAATCGAGGCCAGATCATGCGATGATTCTCGTGTCACAAACGAAAGTTGAATTAGAACAGGATATGACTTTATAATAAAAAAGATAATGAATCGGACTTTTGTGTTTTTGGAGCATGTTGTGTGCTTATGGTTATTTGGGTGTGTGTGTGTGCCATCACCTTGATTGCAATGCTTCGAATATTAACTAACGGTATTATACCGATGTTGTAGATTGCCTTGCATGTTAGCTAATGGTATTATACCGATATTGTATTTTGTACGCCGCGTGTATGGCGTTTGGTCTTTGGAGTTGTTTTTCGACGGAAGTCCATTGTTTGTTTGCTTCGGGTTTCATTCATTGCATAAACATGTATTTCGGTTTTGGCCTTTATTTGTGCCTTGTTGCAAGAACCGGTGAAATTGTTGTCATGGTAAGGGTCGGGACCCATTGTGAGGTCTCCGCCCATAGCATCCCGAGTCCCATGGATTTGGGGTGTTACAATATGGTATCAGAGCCCTAGGTTGAAAACAATGGCACTCGTAATCTGCTAAAGGCCGAATAGAGGGAAAAAGAACCCTCAAGGGTTCAAAGTTTAAAATGATTTTTCATTTTCAAAATCACGAGCGTAGTCAGTCGGGGAGATATGTATAGTATATGTGGACTGTAGTTGCATGATGGACGTGATATATATGTATAGTTACATATGTGGACTATAAAATATGCTTTGGACCTTAGTAGTAATATGGACATAGGACTTATATAAGTAGTATATGCGGATTCTTGTTATATATAGTAGTGTATAGTATGGGACCTTATAGTTAGGACAACGGAATCATATCATCACCTTTGAGACGACGTTGTTGGCGTGGGATAGAGTTCATACGTGGAGGAATACACTCAAGTATCAAGTTGAGCTTTTCGTGCTAACGAACATCATGACGTTTCTCGGATTCTTGTAAATGGATGTCGAAGAGGAGGAGTAGAGATGACGTAAACGAAGGACAACCAAGTAAAAGAAAAACTCAAGACAACTTATGAGGGAATCAAGATGGAAGCAATACAAGAGAAGGGAGCAACATTAAAGTGTAGAAGCGGTCCTAAAGAAGCCATTATCGAATGACGATGAGAACAATGGAGATAACGAACTTAAGTTCTTTAAGAAGACGTGTAGACAACTAAAGATGCGAATCGAGGAGGAGATGGGTGCATTCTAATAAGGTTAAAGGCAGTGTTCCATTACGAGAAGTGAAGCTTTCCTTAGATGCTCCTAGCTTTGGAGTCAAGATGAGAAAAGTGATCAAACCAGGTATAAAAGATGTAAAATACCGTAAGTTAAGCTACGAGGTACCATTAAGTGAAGATTCAACATTACAAGAGTTATGAGAAGATTGTCACGGTGGGGATTCACGTGGAGTTGACCGGTTTCCGTTATGACGATAAGGCTAAGAAACGCCAAAAAGGAGGAAGTATGTACATATGCTAATCCTAAGAAGATGAAAGAAACACGTGGATGCTAACAAACGTTAGAGATGTTGAGAAAACGCACTTACAAGATATCATGAAGAGCGGTGAAGCCTATGAAGGTGAGTCATATGACACAACAACGCAGAGAAGGGTATATTTATCTTGCAGAAGGAAAAGGAAGCGTGGAATGAAGAATGAGATAACGGAGTTCAAGGTAGTGTTCCCCAAGAGGGTATCCTTCATGAGAATGTTAAAATGGAAGCATAGAAGAATGGTAAGTCATTGACATGGGAGAAGGTCAGTTATCAGCTAATTGGTGACAACCGAGAACGCGCATGTGTGGGTGGTCTATGGGTAAGTGTGGGGGAGAGTAACCAGGTTGTGGGATCATAAAGGAACGGTAACAAGAACTTGGAATATATCATAAACTCTTGATTTTAAGTTCATATTGGAATATATCTTAAACTTATGATTTGAAGTTGTTATGGAGAACACCAGTTTGCGAAAAGAGAGACAGTTATCTCCGTTTGTACATCAATTGCAATGAGCCGAGCAAGATAACAATGAAGAACAAATATCCCTCACCACGGATAGATGATCTACTCGATCGGTTGCAAGGGTCGGTGGTCTCTTCTAAAATTGATTTAAGGTTTGGTTATCACCAATGGAGAAGTCGAGACTAGGATACAAACACGGAATTCCGGACAAACCATGGTCACTACGAGTTGTAGTGATTCCATATGGGCTTAACAATGCCCCGAATAACAGTTTTTGGTCTACTCTGGAGAAGAGAAAATTTGTATGATCAGTTGTCGCGGGATGACATTCTCCGAAGGATGTGAAAGAAGTTACAAGTTTTCTTGAATTTACCGGACTTTGCAATGCCCCCGGTACCTTCAAACGGTGCATGATAAGTATTTTCTCCAAATATATAGAGAACTTTATTGAAGTTTTTATGGATGACTTTACCGTCCATGGAAATAGTTTTGATGCATGTCTAGGACACTTACAACTCGTTCTTGAAAAATGCGTAGAAACTAATTTAGTTCTTAATTCGGAAAAATGTCATTTCATGGTTGAACAAGGAATAGTGCTAGGATATGTGATATCCTCAAAAGGGATAGAGGTAGATAAGGCAAAAGTTGATGTTATTCAAAGTTTACCTTATCCTACTAATATTCGTGAAATCCGTTCTTTTCTATGTCATGCAGTTTTTATCGGCGGTTCATCAAAGAATTTTCAAAGATCTAGGCGCCATTGTGTGAATTACTCAAGAAGGACGCCACTTTCATAGTGGATGAAAGTTGCAAGAAAGCTTTCGACACTTTAAAAGCATGCCTCACTAGTGCACCGATCATCCGGTCTCCGGATTGGGAGAAACCTTTCGAGATTAAGTGTGACACCAACGACTATGCCGTAGGAGCACAAAGGAATTACTCCACCACCGAGAAGGAGATGCTAGCGGTGGTTTTTGCACTTGAGAAATTCAGACAGTACCTTCTTGGAGTAAAGGTAATCATTTTTACTGACCATGCAACTCTTAGGTATCTCATGGCGAAGAAGGAAGCAAAGCCAAGATTGATTCGGTGGGTGCTCCTTCTAAGCGAGTTTAACCTAGAGATACGGGACAAGAAGGGGGCTCAGAGACCCGCCCCTGTGGCTCAAGCAAGGCGCCCCTGCGGATCACTCGACATAGTTCTGGTTTAAACTACAATCTTTCAAGCCCTGGTTAGCTGACATTGTAAATGTCCTTGTTAGGGGTGAGTATCCTCAAGACTTCACCAAGGCACAGCGAGAGAAGGTGAAGGCCGAAGTTCGACACTACGTTTGGGACGATCCCTACCTTTGGAAGCATTGTAGTGACCAGGTAATGCACCGTTGTATCCCGGACAATGAGGTACAATCTGTCCTAACATTCTGTAATTCTGAAGCATGTGGAGGGCATTTCGGGGCTAACAAAACTGCTAGAAAGGTTTTAGATGCGGAGTTCTTTTGGCCACACAATTTTAGAGACGCTTTTGCGTTCTGCAAAGTGTGTGATAGGTGCAAAAGAGTAGGTAACATCTCTAGGAGACATGAAATGCCTCAATCCTCTCTTATATTTTGCGAGATTTTTTAAGCATGGGGGATTGTTTTCATGGGTCCTTTGCCTACTTGTTTTGGGAATACTTACATATTGCTTGCGGTGGACTATGTTTCCACTTGGGTGGAAGAAAAGGTCACCAAAACTGACGATTCTAAAGTGGTTGCAGCTTTTCTTAAGGATAATATTTTTGCAAAATTTGGAATCCCGAAGGCTTTGAAAAGTGATAGGGGCACCCATTTCTGCAACAAGACGATCACCGCTCTCCTTAAGAAGTACCACGTCCACCAACGAGTGTCCACAACCTACCATCCGCAAACAAATGGTCAAGTGGAGGTGTCCAACCGGGAAATAAAAACCATCCTTGAAAAGACAGTCTCTCCCGTAAGCAAAGATTAGAGTTTGAGGCTAAACGACGCTCTATGGGCATACCAGACAGCATATAAGACTCCTATAGGGATGTCTCTATTCCGGCTTGTGTTCGGAAAAGCTTGCCACCTTCCGGTGGAGCTTGAGCACAAATCATGGTGGGCGGTAAAGAAGTACAACATGAATGTAGAGGAGATAGGAGAGTTCCGAAAACTCCAATAGAAAGAGCTGGAGGAATTGAGACTAGATGTGTATGACCATGCCACTACAAACAAAGAAAAGACCAAAGTGTGGCATGACCGAAACATCCTCCGGAAAGACTTCAAAGTAGGTAACAAAGTTCTTCTCTACCAATCTCGTTTGAAGCTTTTTGTAGGCAAGCTGCGCTCAAGGTGGACATGTCCGTACATGATAGCTGAAGTGTACCCACACGGCACTGTGGATCTCTATGATCCACAAACACACAAGATATTCAAGGTGAACAGACAAAGGCTCAAGCCTTGTCTTGAAGGAGTGAAGAATGATCCCATTGATAAAATAGTGCTAGATGAGACCCAAGCAGAAAAGTAGGGTCCTTATGTCGAGCCAACAACGTAAAACAAAGGCGCTGCTCGGGAGGCACCCCGAAGAAATAAGAACAGGAGCTTCTATCAAGAAAACCACCCCTACGGTGACACCCTTGCCCAGCACTGCCCCCGGCGCTGGCCTACGTCTGCAACAACTCTGTCACCGCTCCCGCGGTGACATCCCTATGCCCCTGTGGCGGCCACTCTTGACATGCATCCCCAGCGCCGCCCCCGGCGCTGGGCGTGCTTCCCCCTTTTCCTTGTCACCGCCCTTGCTGTGGGAAGCCCCCGCCCCTGTGGGTTTACCCAGAAAAGAAAAAAAAAAGAAAATCAAAAAGACCCTACACCTACCCCACCAACACATCTCTCTCTCTCCTCACCTACCACTCGTCTCTCCCAAAATCTCTCCCTCTCACAAACGCCCATGCGCCCTCAACCTCTCGCCACACCGCCCTTGCCCACGCCCCCTGTGCCACCTCACCGATGTTACCACCACAACACCGACGCCCCTACACCACCCTCTCCCCGCTAACAACCATCACCACCCTCGATCTCTCACACCCTCACCCTACTACACTCCCAACCCCCCCACGCTCTCCTCCCCCCATTCTTAACCACCTCGGACGACGCCTCCACCAGCCAAAAGCCACCGGAAAACCCCCCCAGATCCACCACCTTTGCAGTTGTCAAGAATCGCCTCCTCCTATTCTCCCGCCCCTGCTCCTACAAGCTGCCACCCCTGCGCCTCACCGCCCCTACGCATCTCACAGCCACCCCTGCTGAAATAGCAACAGAGGGTTCGTCTCTTTCTCTAATTTCTGAACTTTCTGATTTCTTTGCTTGATTACTTGCAAGAAAATGAACCCCAAAGGAAATGCAAGATGTCCGAGATTGAGAAGACCCGCTACGGGATTGTGCAAGTTTGGGTTGTGTATGCAACTCGGTTTTTGCACATTCCGACATTGGAGAAGTTGGAATGTTAGAGAGCATGCGATCCTTCCTCACTAACGCTGGGCTTGGGGACTTTCTGAAGAAGAGTGCTCCAACATATCCCGAGCTCAGCCGACAGTTCATCTCCACCTTCACCATGGAGAAGGAGGATCATGTGTGTGTTGGACTTTCCTTCAAGTTCAACAAGAAGAAGTGCACACTTGACTACCTCCAGCTGCAGGAGGCTTTTGGGGTAACTCTCAACCCCTCCGAGAATTGGTGGGAGCCCATTCCTACACCGGATCTTTGTGAGTGTTGGCAGGCGGCCACCGGCTCCGAGTTTCATGTCGGGGGTGAGTATTCCAACAAACTCACTCACCTCTTCTTGAGACTCCTCTCCAAGATCCTCATTAGTGTCTTATGTGGACACAAGGAGGAGAACAAGGTCGCTCTTATGGACCTTCCATTGCTCTATGCCTGCCTACCGATGAGTGAGAAGGTGTGGGATTGGCCGTTCCTCTTCCTTACCGCTTTGAAGTGGATTAGGAAAAACGAGCCACGGAATATTGTTGGCGGCGGGGTGATATCTTTGATTGCCGAACAAGTAATGGAGCTGTCCGACCTCGAGGATGGGATGGCGGTCCCATTCTATACGGAAAGTATGCTTCGGAGGTACAAGCTCCTCAAGAGGGACGAGGAGAACCTATTTTGGCTTTCCTTTGTAGATGGGAGTCACATCACCTACCTTCCACGGCTGCTTCCGTTTGGAGATGAACTCTCCGAGTAGTACATCCCGGCTGATCCATTTGTGCCGAGTCGGCCTCAGGTGGCCATTGTGGAGAGACATGTTGCGAGCTCCAGTCGGACTCACTATGAGGACCACATGCCCATCCTCGATGATGAGGAGATGCCTACTGCAACGGGTGATGACGGTCCTGAGCTTAGGATCCTCCAGGCTCAGATGGCTGCCTTGACCACTAAGCATCAGGCCTGGTAGACCGAGTATCACCGGACCATGCTGGAGTAGTAGCAGGCTTGGCAGTCCAGCTTTGCCACTAGCATGACCACCCACTTTGACCGGAGGCAGGATGCTTGGCAGGCGGTCCAGCAGCAGCAACTCGAGGCTCAACAGTTGGCTTGGCAAGCAAACTTTGAGACCACCATTGGAGGCCGGCTTACCACCCAGTAGGACCGTCTCGACGACATCTACCGCCGGCAAGAGCACTTCTTCAGCCACTTCCAATATCCCCTGGAGAAGGGTCCGGATGGTCCAGCCGGTCCGTCCCACTAGTGGGTATTGTCTTTCTCCCTTCTCCACATTTATCTTTGCTTTCATTTTCCACTTTGAGGGCAAAGTGTGCTTCAAGTATGCGGGAGGGAATATCATTTGCATGTATTGTTTGTGTGAGTGTTTGAATTGTGTTTGCTTTGATTTTTTATGATTTGTAATTCAGTTTGAAATTCAGAAATAAAAAAAACAAAGAGAGAGAGAAAAAGCCAAAGAAGTTGAAAAAAGGCATGAAAAATCCTTGGATAAACCGAAAACCCGAAAGGGCAGTTTAGGCAAAAAGAAGGTAGTCCGACCAACATTAGGTTGGTGCAAAAATGGACTTGAGGGATGTAAGGATTAAGTGAGATCATCAAGAAAAGAAGAAGAGTGGCAAGGTGAAAACCCGAAAGGGCACCTTGGAAAAATGAGCAACGCCGAGTGTAGGTTTCCCTTCCGACGTTTGGCGGCATAAGAAGGGGAGTCATACGGAGGTTGTCCGGGTAGGTCACTCTTGGAGCAATAAGGATGGTAGCTCCCTCACTTTCTTCTCATATTTTCTCTCTTTTTCCTTCTTTCTTCCTTGGTTTTTCTTTTGTCTACATTATCTATGCCTCTTACCCATGCTTCCTGAGGCCTTTGAGTGTGATTTGCAGTCATTTGTTTTACTCTGGACGAGTAAAAGGTCTAAGTATGGGGGAGTTTGATAGGTTATGGAATCACTATCATTTAGGTTAGTTTTTAGAGTCTTTTTATTATATTAGAGTCGGTTTATGTTACTAACTTCTTAATCCAGAAGAAGAAGTCTAAAAGAAGCTAAACGAGAAGATAGAAGCATTTGGGAGTTGAAGACCATTCACGAATGATAGCATGAATTATAGTCTATATTTTGAGGTTTGTTTGGACGTTTTATCTTCAATAATCTGCATGTTAGCATGTATAATATGTGATTATATTACCATTTCATCTACCTTTGCGGGAATCGAGGTCTACACCTAGTTTTGCTGTAATTGTAGGTAAAATGGCACGTTTTGCATCAAAAAGGAGCAAAAGGAGTCATGAGTCATTTGGAGCTACGTTGAGGAACATAAGGAACCATCCAGGAAGCATAGCCATGGATTAAAGATTTACTTTGGACCAGTTTTGAGAGATTTCTCATTCAGTTATGACTCACCTCGGTTGACCAGAGATTCATCTCGACCGAGGTGATCCAGAGACGCCGACTCGACCGAGGCGAACACCTAGGACGTGGTGAGAATATTTTATTCTTGGCTGAGATCTTTTATCTTTGGAAGGTGATCTTATATTTTTGGGCTTGGCTCCTGGAAGGAAGAAGATCTTATATTTTACCTATTTTTATGGGAAAAGATGTTTCTAAGATATTTTTTCTTTGGAGGGTTATTTTCCTATAAAAAGGGTTGGATTTCCACAAATCCAACATCCGGCATATATCCCGCTTAGCACGATATACACTATTGAAGGCTGCGAGATCCAGCATACATCGCCGCAGCCATACTCCAGTTGGGAGTTTTGAAGAACCTTTTTGAAGGTTGAAGGAAGATTGAAGATCATAGCTTTTATAGCTTTTGAAGGGTTTTGTAAGATTGTCTTCAATTCCCCTTCCTTGTTGTCTTATCTTGTTGGATTTATATCCAAGGAACGCTTTTGTTGTGATATTTGATTCAGTTATTGAAGTCTTTTTCATTAAATTCTTCTTGTTCAAATATTCACCTTCTTCCCATATATTTAATACTTTCATAATGATGATGAGTGGCTAATTTCCTTGTGTGATTCTAGGGTGATTGGCTGAAGGTTGTGGGAAAAACAATGATAGAATAATCTTAGATTCCAGTAGGACCCTGAAAGTTCGAGTCTTTAACCTTAACCCTAAGCATCTCGCTCAGTCGATGAACATCTCGGCCGGGGTGGAATCTGATTGACCGAGGTGACTTATCTGATCCTAAACTGAGAGTTAAGTGTTAGAATTTGCCAAATCCTATTCTTATTACACATTTCCTGGTTCAAAGCAAGCTTAGGATGAGACTTACCCGGTAATTCCTTAGTTTGTGTACCAACGATCATAAGTGTAGGTAATAAAGGTTTATCCTTTATTGGGGTTTGAGTGTGCTTCCATCCCATCTTTGTGAGTTAGCCTGAGACTTACCCGGTAAAGGTTGATTCTATTCCCTTAGATGGTGTGTTAGTTTGAGGTATTAGTTCTTTATCTTAATTCCTTGAGACTTACCCGGTAATAGGAGTTACGGTTTTGGATTAGTGAGTAGTGAGACTTACCAGGTGATCTACTCCACTTTAGTAACACCTTCCCCTTGCAAAAATCTCAGCTTTGTCCGCTTATCTTTAGATCTTGAGTTGGAACCACAACTAGACGCTTTAATCCCTAGAATTGCATGTTTGCTTATTTGACTTCTTATTCATCTTTGATTGTGTTAATTGCTCTTCGTGGTTAGTATTCACGAAGCTTACCGTTATTGACTTTGTTTCACCGAGTCCCTGTGATCGACCCCTGGAATTTCTTGCTTTTTACTACGATTGACCCGTACACTGCGGGTTCGCATCCTTGTTTTAAGCTTAAGTCTAGGGTTATAAATTTAAAGCTTGCACACACCGTTTGGAGCGAACAAAGACAAGCTTATCGTGCCTCACCGCCCCCGCGGAGCAGTGTCACCGCCCCTGCGGGTGACACTACACTCCGGAACGCAGCCGGCGCCTTCGCCAGCGCCCGGAACGAAGACTGTCACCGCCCCTACGCCTATGCTTGGCGCCCTTGCGGTGACTTACCCTGAAGAAGCGAAGCCGGCGCCCCTACACCTTTGCCTGCGGACCAACCTGCGGAGCTGTGAAGCCGAAGAGCCAGTGTCACCTCCCTTGTTGTGACATTGAACCACCCCTGCGGCTCAACATCCGAAGCGATAGAAAGATGAAGAGTGAGACGTTTGAAGAACATTAAAGATCCGCCCCTGCGGAATTGACGGGCCGCCCCTGCGGCCATGAAGAACTCCAAACGTTTTCTCCTAAACCGCCCTTACGGTCATGAAGTCCGCCCCTGCGGTTTAGCGACAAAGACTTTACTCAGGCTGTTTGCACCACCTTTATGGCATTAAAGGTGGTTGTTTAGGTCGGTCATTTACTCCTATTTAGTGCCAATTGTAGTATAAATAGGTCCATGGCTGATTGCTAGAATCATCCACCATTTTCCCACATTATTCTCTCCTTTCCCTTGCTTCCTTTGTGTTATGAGCTTCTAATTTCCTTGTTACATTGGGTTGTTTTGAAGTTGTATTGCTACTTTGGTTGTAAGTCCCTTTTTATATAAGTATTATTCAGTATATGTTTTGTATTCCTTGTGCTTAACTTATCTAATTGCATGTTTCTTATCACTTAGTTTGATCACCTTAGTGTTTAATTGCATGCAAAGAACTAGGATTAATAGATTCCAGGTTCGGGTCTTTAATCTAGTAGAAAACCTTTAAGTAAAAGCGGGTTGTGATTACTTAAAGGAAACAGAATACAAATATAAAGAAAAGTCTAAATGTTTTTTTCTTCTCTTTATATCTCGTTGTCTTTGTTTAAAAGCTAACTTGTGACTTGTTCTTGTAGGTCTACGGGACATTAACTTGTTAAGTTGTGTTGATGCCGGTTGGCTCAACACATATATATGATCAAGACGAGAACATTGCTAAACACTTATAAAAGGAACCAAACAAAGTAGAATTGCATGCTAAGATTCAACCAAGTGTAGTTCATCTCTTATAAATCTATTCACCACTTTATTTGGGATTTCTACTTTAAACTAAGCTAAAATACAATGACCATAGGTATTTAGCCTCGTCAGGCATCCTAAGATAAGCCTAGAAGACACACACACCTGCCGAACCAAGTGCAAGACCTTGCTGAAGCAGGTGGCCGCAGGGGCGGATTCCAGGTGGCGCAAGGGCGGCTGCACAGTAGAGGACACCACGTCAGCCCATTCTTCACTTCTTCCTTCGATCCCTTCACTCTTTCTTCACTCCAACACAAAACATACATACAAAACATACATATACATACATCAACACAAGCCAAACAAGGCTGGAACAAGATCTAAACCTAAGGAATCTAAGCTAGGCTAAGGAAAGGAAGGAAAAGATGAAGAACAGAAGAAGGAAAGGAAGGACGCCATAAAAGCTTACCAGTTGAGCTCTCTAGGAGATCAAACACACATCACAACCTCAAGCTGGCTCACACAAAGCCCAACAACAGCAACTATCAACAAGCCTAGCAAAGTTGTCCAAGATCTCTCACAACTCAAACAAAACTCAAGAAAAGATCAAAGATGATCCAAGGAGAGAAGAGAGGAGAAGATGTACGTAGGGAGAGATAGATGGAGTTGAAGATACAGAATCCTCATCAGAAGGAAAGAGAAGAAGGTTATAAAGGAGTGAAAAGGTAAAGAACGAGTCAAAGGGTCAAAGAAGATGGCTGCAGACACACAAAGCCTTAGGGGTGGAATCTGTGAGCCGCAGGTGCGGCCCAGGCAAACCGCAGAGGCGGCTACTGGGTCACGCAAGGGCGGTCCATGCTAAAACTGGGTCCTCAGCTCACACTCTCAGCAACTCAGCAACTAGGCTCTTACATCTCATTCCCCTAAAAATAAGTTTCGTCCCGAAACTTGCAAAATCTCAAATCCTCTCGGACCCATAAGCCGAGGTATAACTCTCTCTCTTTATCGGAGGTATCACATCTCCGTTAAGAAGATCATAACCTATAACAATCTATAACCTCAACACCAACATGGAGGAATCATCAACTCCAGAAAACAAGGCCATGACGCTACCCAAAGGTGTAGAGGAATCACATCTCTCGCCGTACCACATCAGAAGGCATAGAGGAAGCACATCTCTAGCCAAACCATAACGTATACATCGCATAGAGGAATAACATCTCCACTAAGACTATGTCCATCAAGGTAGCATGGAGGAAAGAACCATCTCCAGCTGAATCCTAATCACTCGAATAGCATGGAGGAAAGAACCATTGTCACGCTCAGGATGTTTGCACAATAAGCTTTAAATTTATACTCGTTATATTTCCCCTAACTCCTAGCGCACCCGCAGTTTACGGGACGTTCGTAGTATGGATAGTATTCCGAGGTCGAACACAAAGACTAAGGTGAGATTGATTCGGTTTATGATTGAGTTTAGCGAAGATCTAGGTTGAGAAAAGAGAGAAATAAAGAAATGAAAATCTCAATTGTTTTTGGTTGGTTTTTAGGTGATCAATCAAGGATCACAATTCATGCAAAAGTAAGCAATCAACTAAGCTAACGAATCAACACAAAGAAACAAGCTAAACACGAGATATGAATCAAAAGAGAGAAACGGATTCTTGGGGTTGGAAATTCCGATTATGGCATAGGACTCAAGCTATCTAATCATTCCTCGGATGATCTATGATATGTCGGGAGTAAGTGTTCTAGAGTGGGATCAATCACCGGGTAAGTCTCATGGTCCACTAATCCATTCCTAAGATCTCATTACCGGGTAAGTCTCTACGAACCTAAGGATTGGAATTCTACACAAACCGGATTGTTGCCTAGAGGTCTAACCTATCCTTACCGGGTAAGTCTCGGAAAGGGAAGTTCTAAGCAACTATCCTAGCACACTTAGTCCAATGGCGGCTTGTGAGGCTCACCACTACCTAGGGTTAGTCATCTTTTGAATCTAAGAGTAAGATTCACCGGGTAGGTCTCTTCTAACACTTAGTAGCTAACACTAGGTCACCCTAGGTTAGATTAACTCAACAAACACCTAGGATTTCAACATTCTAACAATCCAAAGCTAGATTCATCGAACCAGGGAGAATCACGGGCTGTTCTACACATCCACGGCCGTGGAATGGGAAGATCCACCCGTGGACTTCAACAGAGAGTTCGTTCTTGTAAGTTACTCATCCAAAGGTAAATCTAAGTGCATCCTATCATAGTCCTAGCCACAATCATCCTTTCCTTACCCTAGAATCACATCTACTTAGCCTACAACATTCATCATAACAATCGAAATCATCATACATAAAATCATAGCATTCATTTGCAAGATAATGAAGGGGGAAGAGATGAACAAGTAAGGAAACAAAACCGAGCTGAAGTTTAGATAAGAATGACTCACAACCCTTCCAAAAGAAGGTTCAAATGGTTCATACAACTCTAGAAATCAAATCCGATACTCTTCACTACAAAAGCTATCAAAGTGTGGCAATGGTGTGTTCTTCCTCCTCCTCTCCAATGGAGCTCTTCTCCCATGGTAGCCTTCTTCTTCCTTCCTTGTTTTAAATCTTCTTGTTAGGAGAGTATTTTTGATTGGATGATGGTGGATAATGGAGGGCTGCTCCAAGATGATTCTCTCAGCCAATGCAAGACCACTTTTATAACAATTTTGCATGAGCTGGCCATGAGAATCGTGGCACAGCTGTCACAAGAATCTGGCAAAATCCACGGGTAGAACCACGGCCATGGTTTGTGCCAGTGAACCGTGGTTTGCTCCAGAATCTTCGCCTTGGATCATTAAGCTGTGATTTGGTGCATGGTTTGTGTTGGCAAGGCTCCATGAGTCTTCCTTAGCCTCTAGTTTGCATCCTAATGAGCCCGGAGGTGTGTCATCTCGAGGATTGATTCTCAAATGCACCAATTTAGCTCCTAAATCTCCCAAAATACCTATAAAACACGCACAAATCCGTGTAGACGTCTATCTCGACAAAATACATGAATTGAGTGCAAGACGTCGTGAACTAATGCTAAACCATGCATGAGTGAGTGAGAAATCTATCTAAATGACTACTTAAACCTAGCTCATAAATCGTGTTATCAACCATCCCTAGCTATAATCATACATCATTGTAAAGCATCAAGATCTAATAAGATCATAAAACACATCATAGCTAGCATGGAATAAGCAGATGAAGGCATGTATGCATATAAGCACATAATCACATACTCACCAAGATAGCACTAAGATCTACTCATCGACCCTAGGTGCATCTATCTCAGCATAAAACTGTGGATAGTTCCTCTGAATACTATCCTCAGTCTCCCATGTAGCCTCCTCAGGTCCACGTCTAGACCACTATATCCTCGGCATAGGAATGTCCTTCGAATGCAGGCGTCTAACACCTCATTCTAAGAGTGCAATCGAATGCTCAGCAAAGGTGTTGTCTGGCTCCACCACCAAATCATCATAACACACAATGTGCCTCAGATTTTGGTATATACTCCCTCAGCTGACACACATGAAACACAGGGTAAACACCCTCTAACCTCTGAGGCAAAGCTAATCTATAGGTTGCCCTCCCAACTCTATCCAGTATCTCGAATGGACCGACATATCGGGGACTCAACTTCCCCTTTATACCAAAGCGTCTGACGCAACTCGTTGGAGATACTCTGAACCAGACATGAGTTCCTACCCTGAACTCTAGAGGCCGACGCCTCTTGTCTGCATATGACTTCTGGCGACTATGTGCAGCCAACATCCTCTCTTTAATCAGCGCTACTCGAGCCATATCATCCTGAATCTGCTCTAGCGCTATCCCACTGATACTGCTAGGCTCATACCAGCATAAGGGGGTACGACACCTAGGCCCATACAGTTCGTCATAAGGAGTCATCCCAATAGATGCATGCCAGATGTTGTTGTATGATAACTCAACGAGTGGGAGGTAATCAGACCATCCCTGTCCCCAATCCAACACACAAGCTCGCAGCATATCCTCTAGGGTTTGGATGGTCCTCTCTGACTGACCATCTGTCAGGGGGTGAAATTCAGTCGTGAAGTGTAGACTCGTCCCCAAAGTAGTCTGAATCTGCTGCTAAAATCTCAAGGTAAACCGTCCATCTCGATCAGAGACGATCGTCCTCGGTACACCATGTCGTTTCACTATCTGTCTAGTGTACTCCTCAGCTAATCTGCTCATTGGCCACGTCTCTCTCATAGGAATGAAACGTGTCGTCTTCATCAGTCTGTCAACGACAACCCAGATGGCATCAAAACTCCTACTAGTCCTCAATCCTGTCACAAAGTTCATGGAGACGTCCTCCCACTTTCACTGCGGTACGGGCAGTGGATGGAGCTTACCTCCAAGTCTGCAATGCTCGATCTTGACCTGTTGACAGGTCACACACTAAGCCACAAATCCGGCTACATTGGGCTTCAGCCCTCCCCACCCATATGAACGTCTCACATCGTGGTACATCTTACTCGTACTTGGATGTACTAGGTAAGGTGTACAGTGAGCCTCTTGTAAGATCCTCTATCTCAACTCTGCATCAGAAGGTTTACCGATGCGGTCATGTTGCCTCATCACTCCATCTTCTGCAATGGAGAACTGTGGTGCCTCTCCACAAGACATCCTTTCTCTGATCCTCGTCAAGGTAGGGCAAGTCCCTTTCTTCTATTGGATCTCATCCAACAGATCAGGTAAAACCTTTAGAGCATACAACTGGGCATCCTCATAGGGAAATTGGATGTCCATCTCTAGCCAAGCTAGATCCCTCTGAAGTTGAGGTTGTATTGTCAATCTGGCAATTGCCTTCTCTCGAGGCGTCTTCCTACTCAAGGCGTCAGCTACAACATTCTCCGTTCCAGGATGATACAGAATCTCAAGGTCAAAGTCCTTGATCAACTCAAGCTATCGACCCTGGCGGTTATTCAACTCCCGCTGCGTGAAAATGTACTTCAGACTCTTATGGTCTGTGAAGATGTGACATGTAGCACCATACAGGTTAAGTCTCCAGATCTTCAAAGTATGAAGTACCGTTGCCAACTCCAGATCGTGAGTTGGGTAGTTTTCTTCATACGTCTTCAGCTGTCTAGACACATAAGTAATCACTTTGCCTCTCTGCATCAACACACATCCCAAGCCTAGCTTGGGTGCATCACTGTAGACCACAAAATCATTAGAACCTTCTGGCACACTAGTAAGTTTACATAAATCTGTTAATTGGACGGGCAATCACAGAAAATCCCTCCACAAAGCGTATGTAATATTCGGCAAGGCCAAGAAAGCTACGCACTTCCTTGACGTTCGTCGGCATCGTCCAAGCAGCAACAGACTCAATCTTCGCCGGGTCAACCATAATCTCATCGGCAGAGACGATATGCCCAAGGAAAGCAACCTCAGACATCTAGAACTCGCACTTAGAGAGCTTAGCATACAGCTCTCTATCCCTCAAAATTTGCAAAATTATCCTCAGATGACCGGCATGCTCCTCTCTGCTACAAGAATAAACCAAAATGTCATCAATGAAGACCACCACAAACTGATCAAGGAAGCCGATAAAGATATTGTTCATCAACTCCATGAAAACTGCGGGGGTATTCGTCAACCGGAATGGTATCATTACAAACTCGTAGTGTCCATAACTGGTACGAAATGCCGTCTTGTGTACATCGTGCTCTCTCACCCTCAGCTGGTGGTATCCTGAGCGTAAGTCAATCCGGGAGAAAACTGTCGCTCCCTGAAGCTGATCAAATAGATCATCAATACGAGGCAGTGGATACCTGTTCTTGATGGTCACCTTGTTCAGCTCTCTGTAATCAATACACAGTGTCAACGATCCGTCCATCTTCCGCACGAAGAGGACAGGTGCACCCCAAGGTGAAATACTAGGGCATATGAAGCCCTTCTCAGCCAACTCCTCGAGTTGCTTCTTCAGCTCCAACATCTCAACAGGTGCCATATGATATGGGGCCTTCGAGATGGGTCTCGTACCAGGCTCCAACTCTATAATGAAATCCACACTCCTCTAAGGCCGCGAGCTCGACGGCTCAATAAACACATCTACAAACTCACAAACCACTGGAATGTCTTCCAAAGCTGGACTCTCTTCATCCTTCATGGTGTAGCACCAGAAGGCATCACATCCCTGTGCTATCAGTCTAGCTGCTCGTACGGAACTGATAAAGAAACCCGTCTTCCCAAGGTCCCAACCTCGGAAGACCTCAATCTGTCCAACCTCAGTAGAGACTGTAACAGTCCGTCTACCCACATCCAAAACCGCACGGTGTCTACGCATCTAATCCATACCTAATATGACTTCTTAATGCATCAATGGCATGACTAAAAAGTCAACAAGCAAAACACGAATCCCTAAACAAAGGGGACAACTACATATCTCATGGGTACCTCTGACCTGGCTACCATCAGGTAACCCTATAGTAAAGGGTATCCCCTCTATAGTATCTAAACTCAAACACTCCACACATGTATCATAAATAAATGAATGCGTAGCACCAATATCAAACAAAACTCTAACAGGTAAACCATGAAGTAGAATGGTACCTGTAGCAGCCGGTGCAGGTCGATCCTTTGCACTCCTCAACTCAAAAGCTCTACCTTGAGCTCCTTTGGCATCCGTGGTACTCCCACCACGACCTCTACCTCTACTCGGCCCGAGAGCAGATCCTTGAGTAGATGGACGATGGGACTCTTTGTTGTCCATGTGTCTGTTGCTGAGGTGTCCTTTGACCACCTCCTGCTACACTAGTAGGGGACGAACCATGCTGAGATGCAACTTCACCCAGCCTATAGAAGGAAGCTCGATGTCCTGGTCTACCATAGGTGAAGCAAGTCACAACTGGTCTGCGACAATCTGGCTTTAGATGGCCAGGATAACCACACTTGTAACATTGTCGTCCCTTATCTACAGTCAATGCCGATGAGGGGTAACTCTGACATCTCTGGTCTCGTCTAGACCCAGATGCTCCTCTAACTCCACTGGTCTGCCCAGTGCGCTGCCTCTTCTGAGACTGTCCCGTCTGAGAAGCCCTCCTCTGACTGGCTCGCTCCCACTCATAAGTAGAAGCCCGGTCCTGATAATCAGTTAGGGACTCGCAATGGAATCCCGCCATGTATGAGCTTGTGTTCTCCCTCAGTTGACGGGAGAACAGATACACGTGGTGGTCCTCAAATGGTGCAGCTGGACCAAGCAAGGCTAACTCAGTATGGAAGCAGGGGATGGCGTCTGCAATGGGTACATCCTCAAAACCGGCCTCCACGAAATCCTATAACTTCTACCTCCTCAGTGATGGAGGGCAGAACTGCTCTTGAATCATGCTCCTCATATGATCATAACTGGTGGCTCTGGCTCATACAATCCTCCACCACTGATGTGCAAGGTCATGGAATAGAGATTGTACTAGTTGTATCCGTCTGCCCTCAGGAACACTCATAGACTCTAAAGTTGAGTCTACATGTCCTATCCATACTTCAGTCTCTAAACCAATTTGTCCTGAAATGGGTGGTACTACCTACTGATGGAATGCCTTCAACCAAGTATCTGGTCGAGGCCCTCTAGTCTCCTCTATAGATGGAGCAGTCTCAGTAGCACGTGCCGGCATAGCTAGCACCTGTTTGGCTCCCTGAGACATCTCAGAAGATCCGTCATGTCCTGGTAGATCTGGGGCCCCTCTTTCAGTTCTATCAAACTCCTCAAAACGTCTAAGGTACTCTCTAAACTCTATCCCCCCATGGAGACACGATCTGAATCGTTAGAATGGGCTCGCTGTGAATGATGCCTCCTTGATCCACCACTCCTCGTCTTTGGGACGACACTCTCAGCGACCTCCTCATGTACCTCCTCACAGTACATATATACATAACTATACTGCAGAGATCCATAGCAGAGGTGGCGGCTTCTCGTACATTCTAACCCAAACCACTTTTAAAACCAAAAACCTTTGAAAACGTCATACCCCTTTCGTGTTCTATTTATTTTATCTATAAAACCTCATTGCAGGTAGCAAGTGCCATTGTTGTCAACCGAAGGCTCTGATACCAACTTTGTAACATCCCGAATCTGCGGGAATCGAAATGCCACATTGGGCTACGATCTCACAATGGATCCCGACCCTAGCCTGATAACAAGTTCACTGGACCTTACAATATGGCACTGACAAATATGAAAACAAATGCATAAAACTGTATAAACTATACAACCAAAAGGTAAAACAACATAGCCGAGTATAAACAACAACGTCCTCACACAAGAGGTAACAAAAGATCATCCTCATGCATGATGGAAAAGGAAACAACCCCAAAAGCCAATAACATCCTATGTACGAGAGATCCTCGGCCTACCACTCTGTTAGATCACCCGGCAGCACGCCTATCATGTGGGGCATCTACAACATCGTAATAAAGCATTAGCTAACCATGCATATATAGAGTAATGCATAAGCAAAATCACAATCATGTAAAGATAAACACATCATCATGATATCACACATTTACCTAGTCTATCATCTCAATATAATGGTCGTTCACTCAAGTCGTAAATATATATATATATATATATATATATATATATATATATATATATATATATATATATATATATATAAATGAAAGTTTGTGACATGAGGACCGATACATCCTCACCTCTGAGCCTGCTAGCCAGGCGTAAGAGTACCGGTCAAACAATCCGTGTACCCTATGGGAGTGGATTGCGCCCTTCCTATAAAGTCAGTCTGGCCTGACATTAGAGAACCTCCCAGACTCCACGGCGGGATAAAAGAAAAGGTTATCACAGCCACGCATACGGGGAAATCAATAAAACATAGGTCGGTATAAACGACATCACATGCTATCATAGCAAACATATAAAGCACTCACCACTCATGCAAACACCCAATATAAGGATGGCAGCTAAGTAAGTCCTCCGGACTTACCTCAACCTCGTACACAGCTCACCACAAACAACCTCCAATCCTGAGAGAGGGGCACTGCCTAATAACAAGGCGTAGAAAGATATCAACTTCTATTCATTAAAGGGGTCACACCTAGACCCAAAGGGATCCATAGGGATCATACTCAACCTCAAAACCTTAACTAACATCAACCTAAGTCCTTAAAGCCATACAAGGCATTAACCGATCATAACCTCAACCAAACACATCCTCACACCTCTTGCATGATCCTATACACTCAAACTAGGAAGGGAGGGAACAAAGGCATCCTAAGGAAGGCCTAGAAGCAACACACACCTGCAGAACCAAGTGCAAAAGCTTGCTGATGCAGGTGGGCACAGGGGAGGCTCACAGGTGACGCAGGGGCGGTCCTGGCCAGTGCTGGGGCAGCTGCAAGGTGGCGCAGGGGCAGCTGGATAGCATGAGACACCACCTTAGCCCTTTCTTCACTTCTTCCTTCGATTCTTTACTCCTTTTTCACTCCAACAACAACATACATATAGAACATATATATATATACATCAACACAAGCCAAACATAGCTGGAACATGATCCAAGCCTAAGGAATCTAAGCTAGGCTAAGGAAAGAGAGGGAAAGAAGAAGAAAAGAAGAAAAGAAGAAAAAAAGCCATGGAAGCTTACCAAAAAAGCTCTCCAGAAGATCAACCCAACACCATCACCACCTCAAGCTGGCTCAACAAGGCACAACAACATCAATAACATCAAAGCCAAGCAAAGTTATCCAAAACTCTCACAAACTCACAAAACTCAAGAGAAGATCAGGCAAGGATGATCCAAGGGAGAAGAGAGGAGATGTGTGTTGGAGAGAGATAAAAGTTGAAGATACAGAACCCTCATCAGAAAGTAATATATCAAGGTTATAAAGGGGTAAAAAGTTTAAAGCACGGGTCAAAGGGTCAAAGAAGACGGCTGCAGCACACAGAGCCGTAGGGGCGGATTCTATGAGCCGCAGGGGCGGCACAGGCAAACCGCAGGGGCGCCTCTAGGGTCACGCAGGGGCTGATCAGGCTGATTCTGGGTCCTCAGCTCACCCTCCCAACAACTAGGCTCTTACAACTTCCCTCTACCTTTCATAGACCAAATGCTTGAAAGGTTAGCGCAACATTCTCATTTCTGTTATCTAGATGGCTATAGTGGTTTCTTTTAGATTCCCATCCACCCCGACGACCAGGAGAAGACCACATTAATGTGCCCATGGGGTACGTTTCTTATAGGAGAATGCAAATCTGGTTGTGCAATGCTCTAGCCACCTTCCAAATGTGTATGATAGCGATAGTTTTTGAATATATCGAGAATATCATGGAATTTTTATGGACGACTTCTTCATCTATGGATCTTCTTTTGACAATTGTCTAGCTAACCTTTCCTTGGTTTTACAACGTTGTGAAGACACTAGCCTTGTGCTGAATTGGGAAAAGTGTCATTTATGGTGAATGAAGGAATTGTTTTAGGTCCCTTGGTATCGAATCGTGGCATTGAGGTTGATAGAGCCAAGATAGAGACGATTGAGAAGTTACCTCCACCATCATCGGTAAAGGGGGTAAGAAGTTTTCTTGGCCATGCTAGATTCTATAGGAGGTTCATTAAAGACTTTTCTAAAATTTATAAACTATTGACTAACCTAATGATGAAGGATGTAGTCTTTGAGCTTCCGAAGGAATGTTTAGATGACTTTTACTGGATCAAGGAAGCATTAATCTCAGCCCCCATCATTCAACCTTCAGATTGGACTCTTCCATTCGAGATTATGTACGATGCAAGTGACGTAGTTGTAGGAGCGGTGCTAGTACAGAAAGAGGATGGACGCACTCATGCCATCTATTATGCTAGCAAGACGCTAGACGAAGCTCAACTTAACTACGCTACAACGGAGAATGAATTACTTGTTGTTGTGTATGCATTTGAGAAATTTCATTCTTATCTTGTAGGAGCGAAGGTGATTGTCTATACTGACCACGCAGCCATACGGTAATTGCTCACCAAGAAGGATGCAAAACCGCGGCTAATTAGGTGGATTCTTCTCCTGCAAGAGTTCGATCTGGAGATCCGAGACATGAAGGGATTTGAGACCTCCGTGGCGGACAACCTAAGTCACCTTCCCCACATGACAAAGGACGACTTACCCATCGATGACTGTATCCCTGACGAGCAGCTACACATGATGGAAGAGTGTCTCCATCATATTTCTAGAGGTAATGAACCATGGTTTCTTATCTTGTAAATTATTTGGTTTGTCAGGAGATACCTCCCGGACTATATTACGCTCAATAGGAAGAAGTTCTTCAATGATGTCCGGAACTACTTTTGGAATGAGCCTCTACTCTTCAAGAGAGGTCTAGATGGTATCATTAGGAGGTGCATACCGGAAGACAAAGTTAAAAGCGTCATCCACCATTTCCATTCTCTACCATATGAAGGACATGTTAATTCTCACAAGACTTGTGATAAGGTATTACAATCCGGTTTCTTTTGGCCTGCTTTATTTAAGGACGTGCAACACTTTGTTTCTTGTTGTAATGCTTGTCAAAGAACAGGAAACATATCTAGGAGGAATGAGATGCCACTCAACAACATCCAAGAGGTGGAGATCTTCGACGTATGGGGTGTGGACTTTATGGGACCATTCCCATCTTCTTGTGGTAACCAATACATTCTTCTAGTTGTAGATTATGTTTCAAGATGGGTTGAAGTAATTGCTTGTCCCACTAATGATGCTATAGCGGTAGTAAAGTTCTTTAATGGAACGATCTTCCCAAGGTTTGGGACGCCCCGGACCATCATTAGTGATGGAGGAACGCACTTCACGGCCCGTAAGTTTGAAGCTCTACTATCCAAGTATGGGGTGAGTTACAAGATCGCCACCTCCTATCATCCTGAAACAAGGGGGCAAGTGGAGATGTCCAATAAAGAGATCAAGGCCATTCTAGAAAAAAATTGTGTCTAGAACGAGGAAGGATTGGTCACTAAAGTTGGACGATGCACTTTGGCCGTATAGGACAGCTTTCAAGACTCCCATTGGCACTACACCATATAATCTTGTGTATGGGAAGTCTTGTTATCTCCCCGTTGAGCTAGAGCACAAGGCTTGTTGGGCAACTAAGTGGCTGAACTTTGATATCAAGGAGGCTGGAGAGAAACGCCTTCTTGACATTAATGAGTTGGAAGAGATCCACTTGAATACATATGAGAATGCGTGGATTTAGAAAAAAAGGATGAAGAAGTGGCATGACAAGCACATCATCCCAAATGATTTCAAAGATGGAGATCTTGTCCTTCTCTTCAATTCCAAGCTTCGTCTATTTCCCGATAAGTTAAAGTCTCGTTGGACTGGACCTTTTGTGATTAAACACATTTTTCCCCATGGTGCAGTTGAAGTATGGGGTGACCAATGCGGAAATTTCAAGGTCAATGGCCTACGCCTTAAGAAGTACACACCGGAGAGTCGGATTGAGAGGATTGCACCTATCCTCCTCACTTGAGCACAAAAAGGATTGGTCTAGCTACGGACCTTAAACAAAGCGCTTCTTGGAAGGCAACCCAAGGTATTGCTTTCTTTCCCTTTTTCCATAGATTAGAGTAGAATAGTTTGTTTTGTCGTTTTTGTTGGTTCGTTCCCGGTTTTCTTGTGTCTTTGGATGGTAGGAACTAGGAAATCTCGAAAAAGATTCAAGGAATGCCAAAAGAAAGTCAAAATTGTCATTTAAGGATGTAAAAGGATTTTCCACGGGAAAAAATAGAGTTCCATGGGTGAGGTTTGCTAATTAAACCCGTGGAAAATCATGTCGACAGAAAAAATTACAAAAACCATGGCAAACCTAGTTTCCACGGTCAAAACCACGGCCGTGGTTTGCAAAAATATTGCGAGAGTATAAGGAACACTTCACCTCCAAGCTGCACAAATTCCATCCCCAAAAACAATGCTCAAGCCTTTAAACGGCGATTTCGGTTCCCCAGTGCCCAATCTTGCGTTCGTTTATCGTTCGGAACGATTCTTCCTCCAAAACGCAAGCAAATCAGATCCTATTGAATTCAGTGCTCAAACAACACGGAAAATCAGAGAATCGACGGACATATGGATTTTTCAATCCAAACCCTAGGTTTTCCCTTCTTGTTTGATCTTGGGTTGATTTCGTTCGCTTTGCTATGAATTTTGCTAGAGAACTAACGAATTGGAACTTAGAAATAGTTTAGGATTATTGTCTGTGAGAGAAATTGTTGAATTTGGTGATTTGCTGGAAATCGACGATTTCCACGGCCAGATCTTAAAAACCACGGCCGTGGTTTCTTAAGAACAACCCGTGGTTTTGCAAGTTATGGAAGGACTTTGTCGTAGTGGCCGAAATCTGTTTGGTAAGGGAAAAGGCTCTTCTTCCCAACCCCCACAACAACCCGCACAGCAACCACCACCCTCTCCTAGATTTCCTCGTACCCTAGAGGAATTTAAGGAGGATTATAACCGGATTCAACCTCGAACCATAGTAGCACCTAGGTACTTAGTGCTTGAGGAGCTTGAGTGCATGAATTTCATTAATAATCTTAATATGATGATTGATAGGCTGGCCCTAGGACCTTTATAGGCATTCGGGGACATGCTTATGAGGAATTGGTCATGGAATTCCTTAGTTCTTTCGACCATGATGCTAGAGAGAGGACGGTGAAGTTTCGGACGATGAACCGGAGCTATGCTATGTTGATTGTGAGGTTTGCTAGGTTTTTTGGGTTTGGAGTGACTACGCATGGGACCTTCCCTAGGCACACTAAGCCTAGTGCTTTTTGGGAGAGCATCACTATGATAGGATGCTCAGCTGATATGTGGCATCCGGCCGACTCGAAGGATAAGTTGATTTACAACTTATCTTTCAAGATTGCACATAGGATCATGTCCGAGAGTCTCTTCCCTAGGACCGAGACTCCACAGAAGCTGAAAGCCAATGAGCTTTTTATCTTATATTGCATGGCCACCTGTACCACTCCAAATTGCGCCACTATGCTAGGTGATTGCCTTAGAAAGATCAAGAACAAGGCAAAGGTGATATTTGTGTTGGTGGGATTGTGACCCACATTGCAAGACAATTGGAGGTGGACTTTTCTGCTTGTGAGCTAGCCACTTAGGCTAGACCTCTTGGTTTAGAGAGATTCATTACTAGGGGTATTCTGATCCCCCACCATAGTGGTTCGTCACATGTTGTTGTGCCTTGGGAGGGCAAGAGTAGGAGGAGGATCCAATGGAGTTCGGAGTAATACATTAGGAACCCCTTCCACTAGAAGATCACATTTGAGAAGATGCATGTTGACAAAGTAGGTCCTGAGGTTAATGATGATGATACTACAGCTGAAGCGGATGCAGGATAGGGCATTGAGGAATGAAAATCGAAGTGCCTTAATCTATTCCACAAGTAATTTTAGGGCATTGAGGATATACAATCGTAATAAGCAGGTATACAGACGTGATCGTGGCGTTTCATCACTCCATCTACTCCAATGAAAAATTGTGGTGCCTCACCAAGAGACATCCTCTCTCTAATCCTCGTCAAGGTCGGGGAGGTCCCCTGCTTCTATTGGATCTCTACCAACAGACTAAGTAAAACCTATAAAGCGTACAGTTGGGCACCTCATCAAGAAACTTGATGTCCATATCTAGCAAAGCTAGATCCCTCCGTAGTTGAGGCTGAACTGTCAATCTGGCAATCGCCTTCTCTTTAGGCGTCTTCCTACTCAGGGCATCGGCGACAACATTCGTCTTCCCTAGATGATACAAAATCTCAAGGTCAAAGTCCTTGATCAACTCGAGCCATCGACGCTGGTGGTTATTCAATTCCCGCTGCGTGAAAATGTACTTCGGACTCTTATGGATTGTGAAGATCTGACATGTAGCACCATACAGGTAATGTCTCCAGATCTTCAATGCATGAACTACCGCTGCCAACTCCATATCATGAGTCGGGTATTTCTCCTCATACGTCTTCAACTGTCGAGACGCATATGCAATAACTCTGCCTCTCTGCATCAATACACATCCCAAGCCTAGCTTGGATGCATCACTATAGACCACAAAATCTTGAGAACCCTTTGGTTGTGCCAAGATAGGAGCAGAAGTCAAACGTCTCTTCAACTCCTCAAAACTCTCGGAACACAGCTCAGACCACACAAATCTGGTTGCAAATGAGGGATGAAGGATTAGATTGACAAAAGCCTTGTTGAAATAGAGAAGTAGTGAGACGATGGAACCATCGTCGTCGTGACGCTTGCTTTAAACCGTATAAGGATTTCCTTAGCTCGTAGATGAGGGATGAAGGATTAGGGACACTAAGTGGCATTTTCATGTATACATCTTCAAATAAGTTACCATGAAGGAACGCATTGTTCACGTCTATTTGATGAAGAACCCAACCTTTGGAAGCATTTATGGAAAGAATAGTGTGAATAGTGGTCATCTTAACAACCGGAGAAAATGTCTCATGTTAATCAACACCTTCTTGTTGATTAAATCATTTAGCAACTAGCGTGCCTTTTATCTTTATAGGCTTTCATCAACTTTTAACTTAACCTTGAAAACCCATTTGTAACCGATTGCTTTCTTATTAGGAGGTAAGGGAGTCAAGTCCCATGTATGATTGCGTTGTAGTGCTTGATATTCCTTGTCCACAACCTCAACATGTGATAACCTCATTCTCCAAGAGATCCCGCGACCGTGACGGCTCATGACCGCAGGCGCGCCACCGTAGGCGCGGCTTTGCTGGGCCGCGGTCGCGGCATAGGCGGTCACAGCCGCCTTCTTTGACCATCTACTTTCCATTTTCTTACCCTATAAGTCTTTTACTCTTTCATCTAGATGAGGGTTTTACCTTCTCTCCAGAACTCCTTCTTCTTCTTCTTCTTCCTCTCATGCTCTTCTTCGACTTCCTTCTCTTGATTTTCTTCTTGTTGGTTCATCCTTGATCATCTTCAAGAATTGGAGTACACATGATGATGGTGTTTTGCTAATAGATGATGTGGAAGGTTGAGAACCTGCAACTTGAGTTTTTCCTCTGTTTTGGCCAGACATCTTCAAGAATTGGAGTACACATGATGATGGTGTTTTGCTAATGGATGATGTGGAAGGTTGAGAACCTGCAACTTGAGTTTTTCCTCTGTTTTGGACAGAGAAGTAGTGAGCCTTTCCCTTCTCTTCTCCTTATTCTTCTTCTGTCTCCCTTTCTTCCTCTTTCCTTGTGATTTCAACAAGGTTTGATCTTGTGATGAGTTTGTGGAAGGGTCTTGGATAAGACATGCATGGGGAGTAAACAAAACATGACAAGTCATGTCATGTCATTGGACAATTTTATGGATAGAGTTTAGAATGAACTGAAAATCTGGTAATGAAGTACATGAGATAATGTGAGTTTAACATTGATAAAAACAATTCCATAATGTGCAATAGGAACAAGTTTACTGTTCCCTCAAAATTGTGTGTGCAAACAAGCTTAAAATTTATACCAAGAATAAAAGCAATAAAGAATATGCAGTGTACGGATCAATCGCAATATAAGCAAGTATTCTAGGGTCGATCTCAGGGACTTGGTGAAATCAAATCGATAAAGCAATTTAGCAAGACAATTTTACAATAATAAAAGACAAAGACAAGATTTTGTGTAAATATTGGGAAAGCGCAAATTCTAGAGATCAAGGTATCCAATTGTGGTTTTCGATTCAAGACATCTAAAGATCTATGGACAAAGCTGGGATTGCAAGGAAATATGTTCTAAAACGGGATAATGTAAGGTGAAGTTCAACTACCCACTTATCCCAACCCAAAGGCTTTAAATAAAGGATGTTAAGTCTCGATAAGATAGAGATCTAAGGGAAGGATTATACTCTCAAACCTGCCACCCAACCTAAGGGAATCAAGTTAACACCCAAAGATAAAGGATGACACACTCAACCTTAATAGAGGGTTTTGAATCATCTATTATCTAGAACTTATCATCGTTGGAAACAAAGAAAGATAATCACCGGGTAAGTTTCTTCCCACAATCGGATATAGGTTAGGACGGTTTAACAAGGCTAAGTTTTAAGCAATCTTTAACCTTAGTTTAAGGATAAAGCATCAAAGGCACGACAAAAGAGAAAATCGGTTTTCTCAAGAACGGTCCGATTTTTCCTTCTCTGCAAAGATCTCAGCTCTCAAGGTCCAATCTCAACGTGAGATTCATTCTATCATCATCTTAACCACAATCTTCAACCAAACACTCTAGAACCGCAAGTGTTTTAGCCAATAACACACATTTTTAGAATCAAGAAAAGGATTAAATCAAGAAAGTAAAGAAAACTTTGAATCTTGAATAAAAACGAAAAAATCCTTGAACAAAGGTTCACAATATCTGAAAATTAAATAAAAACCAAAAGCAAACTCCAAACTTGTGTTCAATTGACAAAAGAATCAACAACTAACAAAACCTCTCAAGAATTTTTTTCTTGTTTCAATCTTGAAATCCAATCTTCAAACCCACTTCTCCTAGGGTTTCTTGAATGCTTCCTGGATGTTCTTCACTTGTAATTGGATGATTTAGGATGTGGAGAGACGTCCTCTATCTGTAGGGAAAAGCTAGGGTTGCAACTATTTATCTTTTGAGGAATCCTACATGGAATCGGACGATCCAAGATAGAAATCGGTCTATCTCTAAGAAAATCGGTCGATTTATATCATATCACGATCCGAATTTTGTCCTTTGAGCGTGTTATCTTTCAGTTCCGTCTTCTATCTTCTTTTGTGGTTTCTTCTCATATATATTCCTATTTTTAAGACTCCTTCCTGATCCTTTATGATGTTAAGTCCGATATTGATCCATTTACGCATCCAAACTCCACCATTTTACCTACAAATCAATCAAGAACTCTTGTAGACCTCTATTCTCGAAATATATATGAATATAGACTTAAAGGCACATGATTCTCATCAAATCTATGTAAGACTGAGGTGATATACTCGCAATATGCATGAATATGATAGCAGGTTGAGCCGCCCCTGCGCGTGCTGTGAGCCGCCCCTGCGCATGATGTAGGCCGCCCTTGCACCCTGCAGATCCTCCCCTGCGGATTTGTGCGGCTGCAACCACCTTTGTTGACTCTTGACCATGCTTTTGGTTGGCTTCCTTTATAAGCCTTCCTTTTCTTCCAGGAGAGGGTTTCTTCATCTTCTCCAGCCTTCTACCCCTCACGTTCATCTTCTTCTCTTCCTATCTCCCTTTCGATCTTCTTCTTGATCTTCTTCTTGATCTTTTTTGATCTTGTGTGAGCTTGTGAGAGTTTTGAGTTTGGCTTTGAATGAGGATGATGTTTGATGTTGTGGCTGAGTTGAGAGAGCCAGTTGTAGAGTCTTGTTGTTGATCCTTCTTCTATTTTAGCCCCAACTGTGGTAAGTTCTTCATCTCTCCTTCCATCCTTTCTTCTTTGCTTCTTATCTTCCTCTTTATCTTAGGATTCACAAGCATAGGCTTGTGTGGATCTTTCCTGGACGTTTTGATGTTCATACATGTGTATAAATGTGTGTGTATGTTTGCTGCAGGGTGAAGAAGTGAAGAGAGATCGAGAGAAGGATCGAAGAGAAGTCAAGGACCAACCCTCTGCACACCAGCCGCCCTTGCACCTGAGCTGAGCCGCACATGCGCCTTGGGTTGTGTTCGCTCCGAAAGGTGTGTGCAAGTTTTACTATTTATACCAAGAATAATTGCAATAAAGCTAACCCGCAGCGTGCGGATCATTAATAATAAAAGCAACAATTCCAGCGTCTAACACAGAGATTTGGTGAAATCAAAATCAGAATAAGAAATCTAACAAAGAAAGATGCAACCTTTGATAATTGAAAAGACAAAAGACTTGATTTTTCTGTTAAGATTTGGGAAAATGGATTCTAAGGATCAAGGAATCCGATTGTGGTTTTCGATTCAAGACTTCTAAAGATTATATGGACAGAGCTGGGATTGCTAAGGAATGTGTTCTAAAACGGTATGATATACGGTGAAGTTTCCACCACCCATGTCCAGACCCAAAGGCTCTAAATAAAGGATGTTGAGTCTTGATTAGATAGAGGATCTAAGGGAAGGATAATATTCTCAAAACCAAACACAAACCCAAGGAATCAGGTTAACTCACAAAGGTAAGGGTTATGGCACACTCAACCTTAATAGAGGGGTTTGAATCCTTTATTACCTAGAACTTGTAATCGTTGGGAAACAAGGACATGAATCACCGGGTAAGTCTCTTACCACACTTGGATATAGGTTAGAAAGGTTCAACAAGGCTAGGGTTTAAGCAATCTTTAACCAAGGACAAAGGATAAGGCGATATAGGTACGACAGAAGGAAAAATCGGGTTGTTCATGAAAGGAGATCGTCCGATCTAGACCAAGAACAGTCAAACTTTTGCCTTGTGTAATGGTTAAACTCAACTCTCAGGATCCAATCTGTTTATGAAGATCATTCTATCATCATCTCACCCACAATCTTCAACCAATCACACCATAATCACAAGGGTTTTAGCCAAGAAAACACATAATCAAAATCAAAAGAGGTTTTAAATCAAGGAAGCAAAGAATAATGAAAAAACTTGAATCTTTGAATTAAAACCAAACCAAAATCGTAAGAACAACGTTTCAATCTATCAAAACTCAAATAAAACTCATTAACAAACTCCAATTCTCAATAACAAGGACAGAATATAGAATCAAAATCATAAAACCTTCGAGAACTATATTCTCGAACTAAGACTCCCGAACTTCCTTCGATCTTCCTCCTTGAATGCTTCCTTCACTGCTCTCGATCTTATGACTCAATAGTCTTGGATGGAATTGGATGATTCTGAAGGCATGGGACGTCCTCCTTTTATAGGATATGAGGAGTAATCTTTCGGGGACAATCCTACAACCAATCGGATTTAAAAATCGAGTCATCTACAAAGGAAATCGAACGATTTTTATCTATAAACATCCGATTTTTCTCCCAAATCGTGTGATATCTTTTAGTTGAAACTTCTATCTTCTCATGAGATCTTTTCCATATCTTTTTGCTTCCCTCCAGATCTTCTGTGATATTTTGCTCATATCTTTGCACAACCTCGCCACTTTTTGTGCCACCTCGCCACTTTTCCTATATTTTCACAAATAAAATAGTGTAGACTTCTATTCTCGATAATTAAATGAAAATGAACTAAAAGTCATATAATTGTCATTAATGTAATGTGAAATTGAGGTGATAAACTCATAATATGCATGAATATGATGGTATATAATTCATGTCATCAAAATACCCCATACTTGCCTCTTGCTTGTCCCCAAGCAAGGTTCAGTTTAGAATATAAGATGATATGGATTATATAATGCTAAGGATGAAAGCAACATGAAATTATTTTTGGGGTGTGCTTCTTTTTGGAAGATCACTCTCGTTATGATGTAATAAAGCATTGAAAGACAATGTGTGAAGAGATATAGTTTATGACATGAAAAGGGCATTTATACTTTATCCAAACACTATATATGAAATGCATGGTAAAGAATGTAGGGATAATCATAAAGAAACAAATCTAAGCCATATAAGTCTTAAACACGTGCATAAAGGTCTTAAGGACTTTCAAATGATAAAGGCCCAAGAAACGTGTTCAAGGTGTGGAAGATATAAAGGATATGTGGAGATAGATTCCGGGAATAAGAAAAAAAACTTCACCATTTTTGAACTCTTTTGCAACCACCGAACATAGAACTTTACTTTGCATTTTGCAACATTTACTTTTTCACTTTTTGAGAAATGGACAAAGGTGAACAATAACCGAATCCTAGGAAATCAACGATTCTCAATTTCTCGAGATGCCTCAAACCGTGATGCACATACCATGACTCGTTAGGACTATCGCTCAATCCGACTTTGGCAAGACACAAACACCCGACTATGTGAATGGTACCAAGTCACTCATCATCATGATTGACGCCCTCAACCCTATTTTTTATACTTTAACACATTTCACTTTTTGCAACAACCTCACAATGCATCACACTTCACACTAGCATGCTTCCTAATTCCCGGAAAAGGTAAAGGGAGGCAATAATACATATGAGGTGCTAAATGTGGATAGGAAGAAGAATAAGACAATGAAGCGCCTTAGTCATTCCGTCATGATGTATAAGAACTTATTTGTTGGTTTCGATTATTATTCCTTAATCCTATCAAAAACATCAATTAGCATACAAATCAAACATATTGTTCAAGTAAAGGATGAATGTCCATAAACGTCATAGCTAAACCTCAACATACAAGACTTTCTTTGCCATATTTAAAACATATATGTCATCATTAATGTCATATCCGTTTTTAGAAGCACAAAATTTTTGAAATTTTTTGACTTTTTTTTTTATGAATGAAAATGCAATGCAAAGTCCGACAATAAAATGTGTGATTAGAGTTATTACAAACCCAAAATCTGAAAGTGCCAATGCAATGAAAGTAGACGTGTGACAAGATGATAAAGGATTGTAAGTACCCCCACCCCATACTTAAATCTCACATTGTCCCCAATGTGAAAACTCAAGTATAGAAATGGAGAAAAATACTTACAATGTAAAAATAAGTCTGTCAATCCTGCTGTGGTGGTGGATGTGGTGGATACACTGGAGCGGATGGATCATAGAAATGGCCGAAAGTGTGATAGTAGAGGTTGCTCCACTGGCCGTCATAGGATGAGTGGCGGCCTCATACCTCAGTTCGGAACTCCTGGAACTCTCTACTTAGTGTGTCCATCCGGGTGCCAAAACTGGAGTCATCGGTCTGTGGTTGTGCTCGACATCGGCGTGAGAATGACCGGCGAGGTGGTCTAGGTGGTATCTCCTGTGGAGGCTGGAAGAATGGATCAGCCTCTGCCATGTGCTCGTCCTCCGTAGCCTCATCATCTCCTGTCCTAGTTGGTCCTCCCTCCTGGTCAATGTCTAGAACCTCGGTGTCCCCTCCGTCTCCTCCTAACTCGAGCATGCCTCCATCTTGGGCCTGTGTGTCGGTGGGATACTCCTCAGTGTCTCCTCCTATATCCTCATCATCTTCGCCCTCTTCCTCAGAAAACTCCTCATCACTGAAATGCTCGAATCCTTCCTTCTAGTAGTAGACATTCTTGAATGTGTAGCATTGCTTCCAAAGGATCTCCTTGGGATGTCTATCCCAAGGCATGACTACATGCGGCTCTCCTTGTCCTCTTGAAACAATGACTCCACTAGACACTAATCTCTGAATCCCTAAGGGTTGTGCCTCTACAGCAAGAGTACACGCCGAAATGTCCACCCCTAAGGCTTTTGCCACGTAAGTGACAAGTCCTCTAACACAAATGTGTCCGCCAAATTTGTTGGCAATCTTTTCCAAGTATTCCGACAACATAGTAGCATACTCCAGGATCGTCCCCTCAGTCATACAATAAAGGATGAAGAGCTCATTAGCTTGTACCTTCTGTGGAGTCTCTGTCCTTGCAAACATAGACTCACTCAAAATCTGGTGTGCAATCTTGAAGGTAAGATTGTACATGCTCTTCTCCTTTGAATTACCGGGCCTCCATTTCTCTCCTTCAAATTCCCCAATGGAGATAGTCTCCCAAAATTTAACGGCCTTGACTCCAGGGGAAATGTGCCTGCATGAGAGACCAGGAAGCCAAAGAAATTTTCAAACACTCCAACATCAAAGTTACAATTCCTATTCATCAACCTAAAGGTCACCTTCCTAATATTCGGGTCATGAGTGAAGGAGCTAAGGAGTTCATGGGTTATCTCTACATAAGCATTCTCTCTTATTCGCACAAATTTACTCAACCCGGTGTTCTCTATAATCCAGTCTAGATCTTCCCTAATATGCAGATTATTGAGTTCATCCAACTCTAAGTAGCGAGGTGCTATGATGGAGCGAGCTAAGAGACGCTCGTAACGGCGTTTTAATTTTTCTTGGATGGTAGGAAGTCTAGGAGTGGGTTGCCGAGGTGCTGGGGGAGATTGGGATGAAGATCCTCCACGAGAAAACAAGTTTCTGGCTGATCTACGAACCTTATCCATCAAAACAGAGACAAAATCGGGCTGTTCTTAAGGCAGATCGACAGATTTTCCTGGAAATCGAGTCGATTTTCTTCTGTTTCGATCAATCGTTCGATTCTGTAACAGTTTGTTCAAATAAGCAACACCAAAACACTCCAACAAAAGTTTCTAAGCTTTCTAACTCAGCAAATTCAGCAGACAAACTCTTCAAAAGACCGGATCTAAGAAATTGAAAACTTAGGGTTTGTGAAACTTAAAACCTGAAATCCGAGCGATTCGTTGCTTTGCCAAGCTGAGAATTGTTCCAATCTTCTTTGTCTCGTCGAGGGCTGCAGTTTTGGCTCAAGAATGAGCGAAAACACTTAAGGAATGAAGATTTGAGGAAAATGGGTGCTTGACGGCCGTTTCTCGAAATGGTGAAATGAGAGAGAGATGAGGGATTGTGAGGAAGAAGAAAGAAAGGAGGGTTTTTATATTTCTGAGTTTTTTGAAGAAAATCGGACGATTTTCTGGTGGTCAATTTTTTTATCGGGTCGATTTATGTGTAATCCGTCATGAATGGAGCAAAAATCGGTCGATTTCCTTGGTGAAACGATTTTTCATCCGATTCAACCTACGACTTTTGGCAATCGACTCAATTTAATTTCTTTTAATTCCTTCAGATCGAACGATCTTTGTACAACAGCATCCGATTTTTCTGTTTTTGTCCTTTTTGATGAACTTTTGTTGATTCCTTCCTTCTTTACTTCGATCATAGGTTCTTTCTTTGTGGTTTGTGCCTATTTTATGTCATCATAACACGAGAAAAACCCGTAGCGTACCAACGAAAAGCAAACAAAAACTAATCTAAAAGAAAAAGAAGGGACATCGAATTACCTTGGGTTGCCTCCCAAGAAGCGCTTGATTTAAGATCGCTAGCGGACCTATCTCCTTCCAATGATCATTCGAGAAGGGTAGGAGGAGCAATGTCCTCTACCAGCAGCTCCGTTGTGTATTTCTATAAGTGGTGTCCGTTGACTTTGAAATTTCCCGTTTTCTCGCTCCAAATGTCAACTGCACCATGAGGGTAAATGTTTTTTATTAGAAAAGGTCCGGACCAACGGGATTTGAGTTTACCTGGGAATAGACGAAGTCTTGAGTTGAAAAGAAGGACAAGGTCTCCATTTTTCATCTCTTTTTGAACGATATGCTTATCGTGCCATCTCTTCGTTCTTTCTTTGTAGATCCTTGCATTTTCGTATGCGTTGAGGCGGAGCTCTTCATGCTCATTTATATCCAGCAAGCGTTTCTCTCCAGCTTCTTTCAAGTCAAAGTTGAGTCATTTGATTGCCCAATGCGCCTTGTGTTCTAGCTCAACCGGAAGATGACAAGATTTCCCATAAACGAGATTGTAAGGTGTTGTTCCTATGGGAGTCTTGAAAGCGGTTCGGTATGCCCAAAGTGCATCATCTAACTTGAGTGACCAATCCTTCCTTGTTCTTGAAACGGTCTTCTCTAAGATGCTCTTGATTTCTCTATTTGATATTTCCACTTGTCCGCTTGTTTGAGGATGGTAAGGAGTGGCGATCTTGTGGGTAACCCCATACTTAGACAATAGAGTTTCGAACTTAGGGGCTATAAAATGCGTTCCTCCATCACTAATAATGGTTCGGGGAGTCCCGAATCTTGGGAAGATTGTTCTATTGAAGAACTTCACTACCACCATGGCATCATTAGTGGAAGAAGCGATTGCTTCAACCCATCTAGAAACATAATCCACAGCTAGAAGTATATATTGGTTTCCACAAGATGATGGGAATGGTCCCATGAAGTCTACTCCCCATACGTCAAAGATCTCAACCTCTTGAATGTTATTGAGAGGCATTTCATTTCTTCTTGATATGTTCCCTGTTCTTTGACAAGCATTACAAGCAATAACAAATTTTTGCACATCTTTGAATAGAGTTGGCCAAAAGAATCCCGATTGTAATACCATGGTGCTAGTTTTGTGTGAACTAGCGTGTCCACCGCAAGGGAGGGAATGGAAATGGCGGATAACACTTTCAACTTCATCTTCCGGGATGCATCTTCTAATCATTCCGTCCGGTCATCTTTTGAAGAGGAGGGGTTCGTTCCAATAGTATTGCTTGACTTCTTTAAAGAACTTCTTTCTTTGAGCATATGATAATCCTGGAGGTATTTCATTGCAAACTAAGTAATTAACAAAATCAGCAAACCAAGGTTCGTTACCTTCGGCGATTTGTTTAAGACATTCCTTAATTCTTGTAGTTGCTCATCCCGAAATGAGTCATCTATGGGTAAACCATCTTCCTTGTCTTGGACGTGTGGAAGTCGACTCAAGTGATCCGCAACCAAATTTTCGGAGCCTTTCTTCTCGCGGATCTCTAGATCGAACTCTTGTAGAAGTAGAATCCATCTAATGAGTCTTGGCTTTGCATCCTTCTTTTTGAGCAAGTAGCGAACTGCTGCGTGGTCGGTGTAGACGATCACTTTCGCTCCTACAAGGTAAGATCGAAACTTCTCGAAAGCGTAAACCACGGCTAATAGTTCTTTTTCCATTGTAGCGTAGTTTAGTTGGGCTTCGTCTAGCGTCTTGCTAGCGTTGTAGATGGCATATGTCCTCCCATCTTTCTTTTGTCCAAGGACAGCCCCTACGGCTACATCACTAGCATCGCACATGATCTCAAAAGGTAAGTCCCAATCTGGTGGCTGAATTATGCGAGGTGAGATTAATGCTTCTTTGATCCTATAGAAAGCATCTAGACAATCCTTTGAAAACTCAAAAACCACATCTTTCATTAGTAGGTTAGTTAATGGTTTAGAAATCTTAGAGAAGTCTTTAATGAAGCATCTATATAAACCTGTGTGACCAAGGAAAATTCTTACTCCTTTTACCGATGTTGGTGGAGGTAGTCGTTCGATGGTCTCGATTTTTTCTTTATCGACTTCAATGCCACGGATGGATACCATGTGTCCAAGAACAATTCCTTCATTAACCATAAAGTGGCATTTCTCCCAATTCAAGACAAGATTAGCATCTTCACATCTTTGAAGGACTAGAGAAAGGTTAGCAAGACATTCATCAAATGAAGAACCATAAACTGAAAAATCATCCATGAAAACCTCCATTATATTCTCAATGTATTCGGAGAAGATAGCCATCATACACCTTTGAAAGGGTGTTGGAGCGCTGCAAAGTCTGAATGGCATTCTTCTATAGGCAAATGTTCCCCACGGACAAGTGAATGTGGTCTTCTCTTCATCATCGGGATGAATGGGAATCTGAAAGAAACCACTATAACCATCTAAATAGCAAAAATGGGAGTGTTGTGCTAACCTTTCAATCATTTGGTCTATGAAGGGAAGGGGGAAATGATCCTTCCTTGTTGCTACATTTAGCTTGCGATAGTCGATGCACATCCTCCATCTGGTCACCGTCCTTGTAGGAATGAGTTCGTTTTTCTCATTTGTGATAACGGTCATTCCCCCTTTCTTTGGAACTACATGAACCGGGCTAACCCATTTGCTTTCGGAAATAGGGAAGATAATTCCTGCATCAAGAAGCTTAAGAATTTCCTTCTTCACAACCTCTTTCATGATCGGGTTTAACCGCCGTTGAGGTTCTCGTGAAGGCTTGTGGTCATCTTCCATTAATATTTTGTGCATACATAGAGAGGGTTTAATGCCAAAAAGATCATTAATAGTATAACCAATAGCTTTCTTATGCTTTCTTACTTCAGTTATTAACTTACTAAGTTCAATTTCAGTCAATTTTGAATTACAATAACCGCATAAGTAGAATTCGGTCCTAAGAAGGAGTACCTTAGATGAGATGGGAGGGGTTTCAATTCCAAGGTGGGAGGATCCTTAGAAGGTGTGTCCTGGCCTATAGAAGAAGTTGGAGAAGGATTTGAAGTCGAAGAAGGTGCGTTGTTGCAAGCGGAAACGCTTTCAATTGATTGTTGAAAAGTCGCAGAAGCTACAGGAAAATCGGTCGATCTGGCTCTGTTCATCCGATTTTTCATTCGATCTATAGCTACGACTTCTATCAGATCGACTGAATTAATTAAATTAATTTCAAAGATCGTTCGATTTTCCTGAGACGAACCGATTTCTTCACGCCTTCTGGTGCATTCTTCGAGTTCTTTAATTTTGATTTTGGGATCTTCCTCCAAGGTTCTTAATGCTCAAACCTGAATGTTGCATTCCTCCTCTTCCCCCTCATCTAAAATACACAAACTAATGACTATTTCAAGAGGATCTTTGATTAGGATTGAACTTACCTCTTCTCTTGATGCTTCCTCGTCATCGTAAGTGTTATATATGTCATCTCCTGCAGTTGGTCCATTGAGCATTGAGAGAAGATGGTACTGCACATGCTCTTCTCCTAGATTAAAGGATAGTATTCCATTCTTGACATCCACAACGCAGCCCGACGTTGCAAGGAAGGGTCGTCCAAGTATGATCGGGACGGGATGATCTGGAGGAATGTCAAGAACAACAAAATCTATGGGAATGTAAAATTTACCTAGCAAGACGGGTATATCTTCTAGAATTCCCACGGGGTGTGTGATGGAACTATCTGCCATATAGAGGGTCATCTTGCCGGGTTGTGGTGGTCCAAGTCCAGCTCTTTCACACAAGGCAAGTGGTATGATACTAACACTTGCTCCAAGGTCACATAATGCTTCGTATGTGACTTTTCCGATGATGATAGGTGCGCAAAAAGATCCAGGATCTCTTAATTTCTTCGGCATTTCCTCTTTCATCTTTTGGATAAGCTCGGAAGGCCTCTTAGTCATCCTTACTTCTCCAACGTCTTCTAGTTTCCTTTTGTTTGAAAGGATCTCTTTCAAGAATTTTCCATATGCCGGCATTCCTATAATTGCATCCATAAAGGGAATATTAATATGTAATTTGCTCATAAAATCGATGAACTTACCGAATTGTTTGTCGACTCTTTCTCTAGCACAAGATTTCGGAAAAGGTAGCGGTGGTTTGTATGCTTGAGGTGGAACATAGACCAGTGCCTTCTCTTTAGGTTCCTCCTCTTCAACCATTGGTTGTTTTCCTTTATCCATGCTCTTCGGTTGCTGGTCGTTAGTGGTGACTCCGCTTCTTATGGTGATGGCATTCACTTGGCCTTTAGGGTTGTTCTCCATCTTTCCGGGAAGTTTCCTTTGATCCCTTAGAACTTCTCCAGCGTTGTTAAACACTTGGCTTTCTAGGGCTTTTTGTGCCTTAGTAACGGAGGTGAGTGCACTTTCCATTCCACTCATTTTTCCAGCCAATGCATCAATTATTCCTTCAAGTCGATCTTTGGGTGCTGAACTCGAAGATGGTTCTTGGCTCTTCAAAAGAGTAGAAGTAGAAGAGGAAGGGGGTTTAGAGCTTTTTCAGCATGGGAATAAGGATTTCCGGTATTGTTTTTGTTGGATCTCCAATGATTGTTGCGATTCCGGTCGTTGTTGTTGTTGTAATTGTTGTTGTTGTAATTCCTATTTCCTTGCTTATTTCCTTGGTTATTCCCTCTTCCGGCATAGCTAGCATTCTCTTTTGATGCTTGCGTTTGATTCTTCAAAAGGTCCTTTAAAGCTTTGATCTCATTGTTGAGAGCGTTTATTTCATTAACGCTATCGGTGGTCAAGTTTACTCCTGGAGTTCTCGCACTTGGATTTCTAGCTTTGGGTCCTCGTTGGGAGTACTTCTTAACAATTTGAGCTTGCTTCTCGACGAAATCCCAAGCGTCATCGACTCTCATATCCACGAATTTTCCGGCTGAAAGGGATTGGAGTTTGAACTTGGTCTCTCCATCCAAACCCTTGAAATAAATTTCTAGCAGCTCCAATTTTGGAATGTCATGATGGGGGCAATCCAAGAGAAGGTCATTGAATCTTTCCCATGACTTGTATAGGCTTTCGTTGTCCTTCATGACAAAAGCATTGATTTTGCCTCTCATTTTCGCCTTTTTTGATGGCGGGAAGAATTTGGTGAGGAACTCCGAAGTCATTTCCTCCCAAGTGTTCACCCTTCCGGTGGGTAGTGAATTATACCAAGCAAGCGCCTTATCCTTAAAAGAAAAATGAAAGGATCGCAATTTATAATTTTTAGTGGTTGCTCCTACAGGTTTCATGTTTTCCATTAGAATTTCATAATTTTGCAAGTGCTGATGTGGAGATTCCATCTCCAATCCTCCAAATTGGCTTTGGCGGATCATAGTGATAGATTGTGGTGTAAAACCAATATTCTCCTCCATTGGATCGATTAACACACCCGGTCGGCCTGTTTGTTGAACGGGATCCATTCTTTCACCCAACGTTTGCGGTACTCTGATTTGTGGATTATATATCCCAACTCTTAGAAGAGGTGCAATCAGTGGTACAATAAGGGGTGCTGGTGGATTTCTTGCAGCTCTAGCATTCCCTTCAATTTGCTCCTTTAGTAACCGAATGCATTCTCTCATCTCGACCATGTCGGCTTGATGATGATCCTCTTTAGCTATTCCATCATTCCTTAGTCTAACGAGAGCTTCATCTCGTTCCCTTACTCGATCAAGAGCTTCGTCTAATTCAGCTCTAAGATTATCTTCTCCTTCGTTATTTGCAGCAGCCATTCTTTTTGCTTCTTTCAATCTCCTTTTATAGGTCATTTCGGGTTTGTAATCGTATGGTACGATTTATTTACTAGATCGAGTTTTTCGCATAAACCTACAGCAAGATTCTTCAAGAACACTTCAAGAAAGGCAATCAGTAGCAAAAGCAAAGAGTTTCAAGTTAGATAACCGAAACCGAATTTGGTCTAAGTCAAATCCCAGGCAACAGCGCCAAAAACTTGTTCGCTCAGAAAGGTGTGTGCAAGTTTTACTATTTATACCAAGAACAATTGCAATAAAGCGAACCCGCTGTGTACGGATCGTTAATTATAAAAGCAAGAATTCCAGGGTCCAACACAGGGATTTGGTGAAATCAAAATCAGAATAAGAAATCTAACAAAGAAAGATGCAACCTTTGATAATTGAAAAGACAAAAGACTTGATTTTTGTGTAAAGATTTGGGAAAATGGATTCTAAGGATCAAGGAATCCAATTATGGTTTTCGATTCAAGACTTCTAAAGATTATATGGACAGAGCTGGGATTGCTAAGGTATGTGTTCTAAAACGGTATGATGTATGGTGAAGTCTCCACCACCCATGTCCAAACCCAAAGGCTCTAAATAAAGGATGTTGAGTCTCGATAAGATAGAGGATCTAAGGGAAGGATAATATTCTCAAAACCAAACACAAACCCAAGGAATCAGGTTAACTCACAAAGGTAAGAGTTATGGCACACTCAACCTTAATAGAGGGGTTTGAATCCTCTATTACCTAGAATTTGTAATCGTTGGCAATCAAGGACGGGAATCACCGGGTAAGTCTCTTCCCACACTTGGATATAGGTTAGAAAGGTTCAATAAGGCTAGGGTTTAAGCAATCTTTAACCAATGACAAAGGATAAGGCGAGGTAGGTACGACAGAAGGAAAAATCGGGTTGTTCATCAAAGGAGATCGTCCGATCTAGACCAAGAACAATCAAATTTTTGCCTTCTGCGATGGTTAAACTCAACTGTCGGGATCCAATCTGTTTATGAAGATCATTCTATCATCATCTCAACCACAATCTTCAACTAATCACCCCATAATCACAAGGGTTTTAGCCAAGAAAACACATAATCAAAATGAAAAGAGATTTTAAATCAAGGAAGCAAAGAATAATGAGAAAACTTGAATCTTTGAATTAAAACCAAACCAAAATCGTAAGAACAACGTCTCAATCTATCAAAACTTAAATAAAACTCATTAACAAACTCCAATTCTCAATCACAAGGACAGAATATAGAATCAAAATCACAAAACCTTCGAGAACTATATTAGTATCCATGGCGTCCGTATCTCTGGCACTCTCAATCTCTAGCATGCCCTCTGTGGCCTCATTGCCATCTTTGTGGCCTCATTGCCATCTCTTGGAGCTCTGTGGCCTCCTCAGCTACATACTCATCCTTTGTCGCCTCATTGCCATCTCTTGGAGCTCTGCTCGGCCCTGCACCATGGGTATTAGTATCCATGGCGTCCGTATCTCTGGCACTCTCAATCTCTAGCATGCCCTCAGTCCCTCCATGCTCATCAACAACATAACCCTCTGCGGCCTCATACTCCTCAGCAAACTATGGTTCCTAATGTTGTATGAGCTCTTTCAAACTATGTCCCACGGAACTCTAAGCCATGGCATGACTACATGAGGGGTGCCTCGCCCTCTAAGACTATGATCCCTCTAGAAATAAGGGGTTGAAGACCTAAAGGTTGCGCTTCCGCAACTAGAGTGCAAGCAGAGTAGTCACCACTCAAGGCTTAGCCACATGGGTCACAAGACCTTTGGTACACATATCTCTCCCGGACTTATTATTTATCTTTCCTAAGTAGTCAGCAAGCATAGTGGCAAAGTCGGGAGCCGTCCCCATACTCATATAATAGAGGATGTATAACTCGTCTGCTTTCACCTTTTGTTAAGTCTCCATTATTTTGAGGTTTTTCTAGAAAAAGCAAGAGCTTTCAAGCTAGGAAACAGAAATACCGAATTTGGTCTAGATCAAATCCCCGGAAACGGCGCCAAAAACTTGTTCGCTCGAAAGCGTGTATGCAAATAAGCTTTAAAATTATAGCAAAAATAAAAGCAATGGAGAACCCCCAGTGAAGGGATCAATCTCAATATATACAAATATTTCAGGGTCGATATCAGGGATTTGGTGAAATCAAATCGATAAGAGCAATCTAGCATGACGATTTTGCAATAATAAAAGACATACAAGATTTTGTGTAAATATTAGGAAAGTGCAGATTCTAGAGATCAAGGTATCCAATTGTGCTTTTCAATTCAAGACTTCTAAAGATCTATGGACAGAGCTGGGATTGCAAGGAAATATATTCTAAAACGGGATAATGTACGGTGAAGTTCCACTACCCACTTATCCGAACCCAAAGGCTCCAAATAAAGGATGTTGAGTCTCGATAAGATAGAGATCTAAGGGAAGGATTATACTCTCAAACCTGCCACCCAACCTAAGGGAATCAGATTAACACACAAAGCTAAGGGATTGGCACACTCAACCTTAAAAAGGGTTTTGAATCCTCTATTACCTAGAACTTATCATCGTTAGTAACCAAGAAAGGGAATCACCGGGTAAGTTTCTTCCCACACTCGGATATAGGTTAGGAAGGTTTGACAATGATAGGTTTTAAGAAATCTTTAACTTTGGTTTAAGGATAAAATATCAAAGGTACGACAGAAGAAGAAATCAGTCTGTTGTTCCTGAAAATTGGTCGATTTCTCTCAAGAACAACCCGATTTTCCTTCTTTGAAAGGTAAAACTCAACTCTCAGGGTCCAATCTCAACGTGAGGTTCATTCTATCATCATCTTAACCACAATCTTCAACCAATCACCCTAGAATCGCAAGGGTTTTAGTCAATAACACACATTGTTAAAATCAAGAAAAGATTAAAGCAAGAAAGTAAAGAAAACTTTGAATCTTGAATAAAAACAAAAATTCCTTGAACAAAGGTTCACAATATCTGAAAACTAAATAAAAACCAAAAGCAAACTTCAAACTTGTGTTCAAATTGACAAAAGAATCGAAAGTTAACAAAATCTCTCAAGAACTTCTTTCTTGCTTCAATCTTGAATTCCAATCTTCAAACCCACTTCTCGTAGGGTTTCTTCAATGCTTCTTGAGTGTTCTTCACTTGTAAATGGGTGATTTAGGATGTGGAGAGACTTCCTCTCTATCTATAGGGAAAAGCTAGGGTTACAACTCTTTATCTTTTGAGGAATCCTACATGGAATCGGATGATCCAAGATAGAAATCGCTTTATCTCTAAGAAAATCGGTCGATTTATATCATATCACGATCCGGTTTTTGTTCTTTGAGCGTGTTGTCTTTTAGTTCCGTCTTCTATCTTCTTTTGTGGTTTCTTCTCATATCTTTTCCTATGTTTAAGACTCCACCCTGATCCTTTATGATGTTAAGTCCGATATTGATCCATTTCCGCATCCAAACTCCACCATTTTACCTACAAATCAATTAAGAACTCATGTAGACCTCTATTCTCAAAATGTATATGAATATAGACTTAAAGGCACATGATTTTCATCAAATGTATGTAAGACTGAGGTGATATACTCGCAATATGCATGAATATAATACCATATAATTCATGTCATCATTTACCATTTGGCACGGTGATTGAAGAAGGACTTGGTGTGGTAGTATATAAGGTGAAAAGCTCAAGGTTGAGAGTGATATGGTCAGTAGTACCGGTATCCAGGATCCATTTTGAGTTAAGGTTATAAGACAAGAAGCCTTACCAGCAAGGAGTGCAATTTGATCGTGGATAGAATCTTGGGACTGCTTCTTGTCCAAGAGAGCAAGAATGGATGTCATCTGGTCTGGAGTAAAGGAATTCGTGATTGAAGGAGTAGCGATCTTATGTCCTGTTGGATAGCCAACATTTTTCTAACATTTTGTTGGTGTCGTGACCAACGACTTTGCAATGTGAGCCCATGGAAGGCCTGGTACCGGCGAGGTTGGATATCATATCAGCTTCCAACATCGATCGGTATTATGACCTTAAACTTTGCAATAATCACAATAAGGTCGAGCACTCTGAGTGGAACCTGTTCTAAAATTAGAAACGTAATGTCCTCGAGGTGTCTGCTTGAAAGAGTTGTTGCGGTGTTGAGAATACAATGCCGATGCAATATCATCCAGTGTTGGATTATTAGAAAGAGTCCTTTGGCTTTCTTTTTGAAGAAGTAGCTTGTACACCTCATTAAGAGTTGGACTAGGATGCATCATTAGAACATGATAACGAACCAAATTAAATGATATATTGAGACCGACCAAGAACTAAATAGTTTGTTGGTCATGGATCATGGTTAGGGAAATAGAATTGAATCGCATTTGCACATGTGATGTGCTAGAGCAATAGCATAATCATCCCGTATTTTCTTCATAGTAGTGAAATAAGATGTAATCGACTGATTACCTTGTGAAATAAGAGACAATTCCTTCTGACTCTGGTAGAGACTTGTTCAATTGGATTTGCCAAACCGAATCTCCATACTGTCCATATCAGGACAGTTGTGCTGCAAAATAACACCGATTCTCCAATCTCCTTCTCCATAGAGTGTAGGAGCCATGAGATTAGCATATTATTGACTAATCCCATTTAGCAATAATCTTGGGATCAGATGCAAGTCGTTCGCAATCGCCATTGATGAAATCGAGTTTGTTCTTGGCTGAAAGTGAGACTTACACTACTCTCTTCCAACGAGAATAGTTGGAGCTGTTGAGAAGAGTGGTAGAAAGCTTGAGCGAAGGAGCATCAGAGTGATGCAATTGGATCTTAAGTAAAAAAAGCATCATCGACTATGGGAGTATCATCACGAGGATCTTGTGTGTTCGCCATGGCATAAGCTTCGAGAACCTTTGATACCATGTTATAGTTTGTATGAGGAAATGAAGAGAGAAGGAGAGGGAAATGTAAACTCATTATGGTTGTAACCGAATGTTTTGCTTGCTTATTATTGTATGTGAGGACATATATTTATACATTGTCTGTAACTGGATTAGTTACACTCTTAGTCCCAAAAGATTTGAATGATGTTAATCCAACAAGAAAGCTAATTTATTAGATGCTAAAATGGAAAGGAGATAATAACATTTAAATCCAAAAAAACAAACTAACTATAAAATAATTAAGGAGATCATATAATTACGCTCTTAAAATAACAAAAGCTAACTAGTTGAACCAAAAATAGGATATATCACCTAAGAAAGTGTGGAATAAAAGATGACATGTGGATATTCCTTGTTGGACGTCAATTCCCTCTTCAATCGGGCTTGGATTTGGGCTTTCATCATTTGATAGAAAATATTGGATATGGAAGTATAGGCTCTAGCTTCTTAACATTTCTTGAATTAATTTAATGAATGGATATCCAAAATATAAATAGATAATAGAAAAGAAATATTATAAATGCTAAATCCGGGAACATCATTAAGTTGCATCTTCAAGAAGGTTCCAATTGTTTTCTTAGCTCCTTAGTTTTATTCCTTTTTGTGCTAAATTTGGTGTCAAGCTCTATAGTCCGGATCACATCAAGCGGTCCTTGGTAAGCTAGGTTGGAGGTTCATTAAATATGATGGTAGTTTGTGTTCTTTAGTTCTCAAGAGTATATATATATATACACACTGATAGCACTACACACTCCTCTCCTTTTTGTTGTACCAGAATTTTACGTTATGTTTGGGGCGTTGTCTTCCAAGGTTCACATTGGGTGGTTGGCAATGGTATGGACATCCGTTTTTGGGATGGTACTTGGCTCCTAGATAACCCATTGTGTTCCCGGGTGGAGGGGGATACTTAACACCTTTCTTTGATGCTTTGGTACGAAGATACTGACACCCTGGTATAGGCTAGCGGTAGGCCGATATTGCAAATTGGTCACCACATGATATCATTCTCATGCTTGTTAATGTGCAACCGTTTGCGGGTATGGCTGGGAATGTCACTAACTCATTTTCGTTGGCACTATGAGATGATATTGTGTGGCGCCTAACCACTAATGAAGATCATTCGGTCGTTATTGCCAATTCTCTTCTCTCACTACGACAACTTTCAGCTCAACGGAGGGTGCACTGTTTTCCGGCATCGGGTCTCTACGAGTTCTAGAGTGTGTTCGTCTATTCACCTATAAATATTTGTAGGGAGGTCTTCTAACAAACATTGATCGTGCTCGTTGGCATCTTGTCACCGATCATGTTGCCCATTTTGTTTGCGTGAGGACGGGTCGCTTGAGCATCTCTTCCAGGATTATTTTGCTTCCCCCTAGATGTGTAGAGGTTTGCATGCGGAGAGGTATACGGACTCGTTTTTCATCATGTTGTATGCAACTTGGATCAGAGGTAAACTTTCTTCTACTCGTATTTTTGCTAATCAATGCTTGTGGCGAGAGTTTTTGTAATAGGGATTTGGTGGTCTTGGAGGTGGCGAAATAAGTGGCTTTATGAGAATAATGATGACTGGGGGAATAGTGTTGCATTTGTATGTCATTTAGCTTTGGAGCTTGTTGGAAATTAGCATACTACCCATGCAACACCTAGGAAACAGAGGATTGTTGAACAAGTGAATTGGAAGAAGTCTCCGATACAGTTTGTCAAGGTTAACACGGATTGGGCGTGCCGTTTGGATGGCCTGGCAGCTGCAGGGGGTCTCATTAGGAATTATCGAGGTGAGTGGTTGCGGGGGTTAGTGATATCATGAAATATGACTATATTTAAGGCACTTGTTTTTATTGTTTTTCCCTCTTAGATATGTACATGGATATGAGTTTGAAGCATTTATGAGCACATTCACCTATTTTGTCGATATAGAGATCTACACAAGTTTTGTTATGTTTATAGGTAAATAAAGGCTTGAATTGGAGCATATGTGAAGGGATAGCAGTATTTGACATGGCTAGATGTCAAGAAGATGCATTGGAGAAGCTAAGGAATGAGCATGATTAGAGAACTTCACGAAACGAAGGCTTTCACAAAGGGTTTTGAGTTCCACGACCTAAACCACGACCGTGGTTATGCATTGAGATCTTGGAAGGTGATTTCGAAGAGCAAAAGAGGATTCCACGCCCTAAACCACGGCTGTGGAATGATACACTAGACCGTGATTTCCATGACGTTGCCACGTGTCATATTTGCCACGTCAGCAATAGTTATCGGGCTTTCTCGTAACCCTATTTTTCCCTATAAGAAGGCTGAAGGAGGGAGAAAAAGGGGGACACTTGCATTGAAGGTTGTTTACACCCCGAAGAGAGAGATTTCAGATCGTTTCTTAAGAAGATTCCATTGCGTACAGGGAAGATCCCGAGAAGGACGCGATTTGGAGATTGCGTACATAGAGATTATCTTAGGGTTTACATTTGGAGACGGATTGACATCCCGTTCTTCATTTTTTTTTAAGATTATTGTGAGGAATTTATGTTCCCTTTTTCCGCATTTATTAAACACATACATTGGTTGTTTGGATTTGAGATTGATTGTTTAGTTTTTATTGAGTTTTCGAGGAGTTTACCTTTTTCCCTTTTAAACCTAATTATTGATTCAATGATGATGGTTATTGGCTAAAACCCTTTAGCAATTCTAAAGTGAAGGGTTGATAGTTGTGGCTTAGATGATGATAGATTGATCGTAAACAGATTGGACCCTGAGAGTGCGAGAAACCTCATCGACAGCCTTTTTCACGACCTGTTCTTGAGTTTCCACGGCCATGGTTCTTCAAGATCTAGCCGTGGTTTCCTCTGTCATATGACCTTTTCTTTTGCTTTGATCCAAAGTTAAATATATGCTTTAACCTAGCCTTGGCTTGCCTTTTCTAGGTAGTAGTGAGACTCAACATCCTCTATTTCGGTTTCGAGTGTCACAACCTTAACCGTTTTGGCTTATCATTGATTCCCTTAGGTTTGGGCATGGGTATTTGAGAGTAGTTATTATCATTTGATTTTTTATATACTACAGCCTCAACAACCTTTATAGAGAGAGCTTTTGGGTAAGACATAAAGGGTTTTGGAACTTCACTGTACATAACCTTACATTAGATATACCTTTGCAATCCCGAGTATGTCCTTACATCTATAGAATATCTTGAATCAATTGCAACAATTGGATACCTGGATCTTTAGGATTCTTGTTTTCCCAATATTTACAAAGCTCCTATATTTTTATTGCTTGACGATTTGTGAACTGAATTTGATCCCCCAAATCCCTGAGTTCGATACTTTGGAATTCTTGCTTTACTACGCTGATCCGTACGTTGCGGGTTCGCTTTGCTTAATTTTAGTTTTATAATTTTAAAGCTTATTTGCACGTACACTTTCGAGCGAACAAGTTTTTGGCGCCGTTGCCGGGGATTTGGTCTAGACCAAATTCGGCTCTCGGTTGTCGAGCTTGGGAGCTTTTGCTCTTGTGAATTAATTTGTCTTTTTGAGTGATTTTTGCATATTCTTTAGGTATATGCGAAAGACTAGATCTACCAAAGATCTAGTCCCTTTTGATCCCGAACTTGAAAAAACTTTGAGAAGAATTTTGAAAGAGAAAAAGATGGCTGAAAATAATGAGAGAAAACATCCAAGAGGAGTTGGATGAAACTCGAACTAAACTCCTTTTGAGCAAGAAGGCTCGCTTGGAGGAAAAGGAACGCAATCAGTTTCAAATAGATGAGCTTCGAGCAATGATTCTAGACATGAAACTACAGAGGAATGATGCTAAGAAGAAGAAGAAGAAAGTTAAGAAATCTATTGTTGAATCATCCGATGATGATGACATGCCGGACCTAGAGGATATTGCACCAATATTCCATCCAGTTCGTGACAATCCTAGACCACATGTTGATCCTTGCATTCCCGTTGGAGATGTGAGAGCCTCTAATGGAGGGGATGAACCACGAACCCATGGACAACGGATGGATCCAATTCAGCAATCACGTCGTTTAGGTGTGAATTTCGGAGGTGAAGACGTCCAGGATTTCGTGTTTAGCCCGCGAGTTATTACCATGGTTTGCCAAATTCAATTTGGTGGAACGAATGCAGAATCTCCACACCAACATTTACAGAATTTCGAGATTCTTATGGAGACATTGAAGCTGAAGAGGGTTGTCAAAAACAATTACAAGATAAAACCTTTCTTCTTCTCTTTGAAGGACAAGGTTTTGTCTTGGTACCAAGCTCTTCCGGCTGGAAGACTTAACACATGGGAGGATTTGACTTCGGAATTTCTCACCAAGTTCTTTCCGCCATCCAAGACGGCGGAGTTGAGAGGTAAGATTAATGCTTTTTCTATGAAACCTAACGAAAGTTTGTTTCAATCTTGGGAAAGGTTTCAGGATCTTCTATTGGATTGCCCACGCCATGGCATTTCAAAGCTGGAATTGTTGGAGATCTACTACAAGGGATTGGATATGGAGACACAATTCAAACTCCAATCTCTTTCTTGTGGTACATTCATGGGCATGAGAGAAGATGACGCTTGGGACTTCATAGAGAAGCAAGCCCAAGTGATTGAGAAGTATTCCCATAGGAAGGTGGATCCTAGTAATCGGAACCAGGGAGATCCAGGAGCAAAGTTGACTCAAGCTGCATCTTACGCTAGAAATGTGTATAGCACAAAAGTCTTAAATTTATAACTCGATATAATTTCCTAACTCCTAGCGAATTCACAGTGTATGGGTTTTTTTGTAGCAAGGATAGTATTCCGAGGTCGAACACAAAGACGAAGGTGAAATCAAACCAAGCAAGTGATCATGGATAGTGCAAATCTAGTCTAAGAAAAGAAAAGGAAATAAAGAAATGAAAATCATGATATTTTTGGGTTTGGTTTTTGTGGTGATCAAGCAAAGATCACAAATCATGCAAGATTATAAATCAAACTAACAACTAAAACTAGCAACACAAAAACGAGATATGTGATCAAAGAGAGAAAAGCGGATTCTAGGGGTTAGGACTTCTGGTTATGGCATTGGACTCAAGCTTCTAATCAACTTAGGACTAGTTGTGGTATGTTGGGAAAGGGTGTTTCTCAAATGGGATCAATCACCGGGTAGGTCTCATGATCCACTAGCCCCGCACCTAAGGTCCTATCACCGGGTAAGTCTCTAGGACCTAAGGTTGGGAATTCTACACAAACCGGATTGCTATCTAAGAGTCAAACCTCTCCTTACCGGGTAAGTCTTGGGAAGGCAAGTCCTAAGTAACAATCCTAGCACACTCAGTCCAATAGCGGCTTGTGAGGCTCACTACTACCTAGAGTTCATCATCTTGGGTATCTAAGGTCAAGAATTACCGGGTAGGTCTCTGCCCTCACTTAGTTTGCTAGCATTAGGTCACCCTATGCTAGATTATGCTTAACAAACACTAGGGTTTCAACAATCTAACATTCTAACATTCAGATTCATCAATACAAGCACAACAGAGAAAACCACGGGCGGATCATCCTAAACCACGGCCGTGGATGTAATATCCGGAATTTTTTTTTATTTTATTCAGTTTAATTCCGAAGCAAATCGGATTTCGAGCCGTTGACGGTTTTCCATTCTATCTAGTATTTCTTTCTTCACAAATTTTATCATTTTATGTAGAATTTAATTCACATAAAATGATAAAATTATATCAAGCTCTAATTCTTATAATTATTTATCATTTTATGTAGAATTTAATTCACATAAAATGATAGAACTATATCAAACCCTAATTCTTATAATTAATTCTTAACGATGACTTTAGACGAGATCTCACAAGGCTGAGACGAGAACATGACAAGGCTGAGACGAGATCATGACAAGCCTGAGACGAGACCATGACAAGGCCATGACACGTTTTTGACAAGGCTGTGACAAAGCCAGGACAGCTTCTCTTCGCAGCCCACAGCAGCCCAGCTGTCTTCGCAGCCCACAACAACCCCAGCGGCACTTCGAGCCCAGCCACCCACATCCTCGCACAGCAGCCCAGCTTGTTTACGAGCCCAGTAGCAGCCCTTCATGCAGCCCGTACAACTCCTCCCCAGCCCAGTACCTTGCGTTTGTAATGGACAGCTACACGTTAAGCCAGGGAGAAGTAACAGCCGGCCCTTCCTCTCCATTTCCGTCACACATAATAGCTGCTGAGTTCTATAACGGGTCCTTAAATTCAGCCTGCACATTTCCCTTCTACCTCCTGCGTACATAACAACCATCTGAAGTGGTATCTTCACACAGCAGCGGCTCAAACAATTCTCATGCAGCAACCGTTCAGGCAACATCTCACAGCAAACGAATAGCCTCATACTTGGCTGCGTTTAGGACTCCATCTGAGTGCAATCGAAGAGCAGGCCAGAGCTGCTACTCCCTCGACCCTAACTGCTTCCGGACCAAGTAGATGCAATCTGAAGGGGCTGAACTACTCCTCTTCCGGTGTTGATAGAAGAACAGCCTTGCTCCTTCCTATGGCCTTCGCCTTGCATCAATCGAAGAACCACAACACCGTTGTTGATGCCTCTCCTCATCTTTGTCGGTCGAGTAAGATCCGTACCTATCTTCTTTACGTTTGCCCTCCATATATATGTGCTAATAGTTGCCTCCAAACTGCCTGGAACCCAGACATAACAGCCCAGGAACAATCTCAAGGGCTGCTTCATTTTTTCCTGAGTTTTAAGACAGTTACGATCATCCAACTTCTGGGCAGATTTAGGTATGCTAAACTCATTATTTTTGGCTAGTTTTCGGATATGTCATAGACGGATTGCATAGTAAAGCATACTAAAATTTTAGAGGAATCGGAGTTACGGTTTAAGAGTTATTGTGTTCCAAAGTTGATGCCTCATGCAGTTTGTATATATGTGCTGAGTGTTGGGGAAAACAGCAAGTGATGCTGTTTTGTGAGATGGTTTTGAATAAGCTCTTAATCTCCGTTGGGCTTGAATTTTGGATATGATATAGTTGACATATTTTTGTGGAACATATTAAAATTTGAGAGGCATCCAGCGAGTGGTTTGGGATTTATGATTTTTCAAAGATTGAGTCGTAAGCAGTTTTTCTGTTGTGCTGAAATTCGGTTTTGTGAGATAGTTTTAAATAGGATTTTGATCTCCTTTGCGGCTGAATTTTGGATATATTATAGATGAGATTTTATAGTAGAACGTATCAAAATTTGGGATAAATCCAGCGAGTAGTTTAGGAGTTATGATTTTTCAAAGTTAAGACAATGTGCTGTTTGTTAAGTGTTGTAACCAACTTTGAAAATTTTTGTAGAAGTGATGGTTGAACAGATTTAAGAAATTCTTGCTCCTAGGAGTAGATGAGATATGATAGATGATCTAGGGAATTATTTCGGAATTTTTATAAGATTATTCGAATTTTATATTTGAAGGCGAAGTTGGACCTTAACGATCTTTCCGAAAATAGGGAAATGGGTAAATTGCCAGTTTGTAACCAAACTCATCTTTAGGAGTTAGAATATGACTCTTTAGTCTCAAATAAGAGTTTAGGCATAAATTATGGATTTTTTAGAAGTTTCAGGACCAAGGGTAAAAGAGTCATTTTACCATAAATTAATACTGTAATCACTTCCGTTCTATTAAGACTTACTATCTTAGAAGTCTTAGACTTCTAATCACCTAGAAAGTGTGCTGACACACTTGCCTCCTTTGACAGGCCACTGAATCCCTACTGTACAAATCGATTTGCGAATTAGATTGTCGAGATCTGATTCAGGTAAGTCCACGGACTTACTTAGCTGGCTTTCTTGTATGAGTGTAATGTGTATGAGTGGTGTTTGCTAGCTAGTTATGATAAACAACGAAACCGGATTAGGCCGACTTTATTATTTACGTAATTGACCCAAGTGTATGATAACGGGTCGTGACATCATCTGCCTAGCTCTTGCGAGAGTCTAGGAGGTTCCCTGCGACCAGCCCAGTCCGGTAGACGGTCAGATGCATTAGTACCATTCCGCGTTGGTAAACGGGGACAGGGGCGAGGTTTGGGAATCCCTCGTGTCACAAAATATGTATCATTAGTAATGACCTAACACCTAATTAAAGATAATAAAAGGATTGAGTGTTGCATGTTGATTGTGTATGTTGTGTGTTTGTGCTTTTACCTTTATACTTATGCATAGAATGTTAGCTAACGGTTTTATACCGCTTGTAGACGCCTTGCAGGTTAAGACAGTTGTAGAGAGATCCGGAGGAAATGGTCAGCCGGGTCCACGTACTCATTTAGTTGGGGACGGGGATGTCTTTTGTTCTTCATATGCATCATTTTAGTAGCTTTTCTTGTAAGGCTGATACATATTCTCCATATATATATTGATTATAGTTTTCAAATGTTTTAAATACTTTTGTGCCTTGTTGTAAGATCCATGTAAAATTGTTGTCAAACTATGGTCGGGACCCATTGTGAGGTCCTAAGCAGTAGCTCCCCGAGTTCTCAGAATTTGGGGTGTTACAATATGGTATCAGAGCTCTGGGTTGGCAACAATGGCACTTGAAATCTTCTGAAAGACCGATTTTATAAAATAATTAGAACCCGAAAGGGGTCTAAAATTTTCAAAACGGATTTATGTTTTTACACGAGCATAGTCGGGTTGTGGGTTAGTAGTACGTCGGACTACCATCGCTCTCCGTGGATCTCTGCAACTTAGAATATAGGTGTGTTAGTTAGTATATAGACTTATATCGATATGTTCTAATGTATGATTATATATATATATGTATATGTATATCATGTTAGTATCCTAAAGGATATTTTGTATCCTTTAGTTGTGATATAATGAAGCGATTATCGCCTCATTATAAATCGGTAGCGGACTTGAAGAGTTTTCAACACGAGGCAATGAAATCGAACCCTGAATTGAGTATTATACTCGGGTAGGCTGCTTGGTGATCCTTATAAAGTATCCAAACAACAAGTGAGCAAGGAAGTAAAGTTGTGAAGATAATTGTTACCACAAGCACAACCAGATGAGGAAGAAATTCTTGAGTCAGTTCAGTTAGAAGGAATAGAAGGTCGTACAAGGAACTCGAGCAAACGAGGCCGAGAGATGGAATTAGAGGAATCATGCAAGAGACTACAATAGTGCGGAGTAGAGATAACAATATCGGAACGGGACAAGTAGAATTGAGTACAACCAAGATTGTGGAATCAAGGACATTATAATCGAGGCGGATACCGCATAGACCATTGTGGGCATGAGAAACCAGAAGAGACAAAGTGTCAATCCGGGTGTGAGAATCTAAGGTTCACGGAATGAAGATTTACAATTGAGTGTAAAAGCAAAAAGGCAGACCCCACAAGCGTGGAGGGTTTTGACCTCCTCAGAGATATAAGAAGTTGGAAAGAAACCGCGACGCCAATATCCAAAGGATGGAAGCCGGTAGCAGGCAACGGAGTTCATGAAGGCGATATTACCACTAACTCCACTGAAGAAATCTGTATGGGAGAACGGCCTTGCTAGACTTGAGAGTCCACAGTAACCAGAATTATCGTGAGACCTAAGCCATCAACACAGATGGTCCGTGCAAAAGGAACTGCGAGTGGATGATCATTACAGCCATAAGAATTTTAAAGACGCTTGCAAGCTATCATGGAAAAAATTGAAACGACTATTTATGTCAGATAAATGACACAATCGGACCAGAGAAATGGAGTTAGGCCATAAGAAGCAGAAGGGTGGAAGGTAGATAGAACTAAAGAAGTATAAAAGGATTGTTGTGAGCAACTGTTTACCTACTAGCTAAGGAAATTTTGACAGATCACAATTAACATGGAATGGAGACTTACAACTTAATGTAAGAGCAAAAGGTAGACTTCCCAAGCCTGGAGACGTTTTGTCTTCTTTCAAGATAATAATTCTAAGAAGAATCACAACGCCAATATCGAAAGGATCGAAGCCCTGTCACATAGTCAACAGAGATTTGGAAGGAAATATTACAAACAACGCCGATTAAGGAACATGGGCTTGTGAGAATTGTGTGGTGGACTCAAGAGTCCAAGGTAACCCCCATTTATAACAGAACATAGGTCATCAACATAGACGGTCCCTGTAAAGGGACTACAATTGGGAGGTAATTAAAAGTCATCGGAACTACAAGACGCTTACCATCTATCGTGGAGTGTTAGAAATAACTTTTAATGTCAGGCGAATGGCACAATGAGACTTGAGAAAGATAGTGTCCCAAAGGAAGCAGAAGAGGAAAAGATAAGACGAACTAAAGAAGGATAAAAGGATTAATCTAGTAGGTGGTATGCACCAAAAGTTTAATATCAGTAGAGGTTTGAAATGGCGATAAGTCAATTATAGACTATCCGATGTCAAACAAGGACGTGCAAGTATTGTTTAGTATTGACGAGTTATGTGCCGTTAAGAAGAGATAATTGTGACGGTGGATCTATGGAGTAGCTTTACCGACGCCTTGGAGGATTTCCTCAAGTAGGTAACGTCAACCGTCTGGGATGAGCAAAAGATATCGAGAGGATTGCGTTAAAGGTTATTTCTTGTCTGGTTAAGACCAAACTCCGGTTGAGTCAGGGAGTTTGGATCGGTGTTGCAAGAATTAAGGAAGTAAACGAAAGATGGTAATAGTTGGTGAAATGCATTCTAGTTGGAAGGAACGTGAGATAGGCCAGGTGAAGTGACTAGAAATGTCGTACGGAAACTTATGAGCATGTAGAGGTAATAGAAGGAGACTGGTACCCTATGATGGATCCGAGTGAAGAGTGATGGATTTGTTACATGTTTCCAGACAAGTAGTGTGGAATTCTATACAAATGGAATACTCTAGAGTGAGTTTTAAGGATGGATTAGTAAAGAATTAATGATGTAATAAAAGTATTGTGCATGGCCTGCACTAGAAAGCTCAAAGTGAGTAACTACCATCCTGAGTCGAAGATACATAAGAAAGAGAAGCGACAAGAGCATACTTGCACCCTAGTAACCGTGCTTAAAGAAAGCATAATTTCGGAGTAGATTTTATGTGTAACATTATGTCGGAACAGAGTCTAGTTGCGTTTTGAGGTAGAGGTATATTACTAGTCCGATAAAAGTGGAGGATACAAGAGTTCAATGTTGACGATGTGTTAGCATTTATCGAGTATTTATGATCAAATAACTGTGATATAAGATCACTTTGTGTCTAATACCGTCATTCCGGACATATTCTATGTCACTTAAGATCTTGGGTAATGCGTGAGAAGCCTGGGTTAGAGCTAACGATATATTAGAGATCTATAATAATATAACAATGCCAAATGAACGAAGAGGATGACCACTAGATTTTATTTTAGTTGTCTCGAGTGTTAGACCTGAAAAGGGTAAAGGTGACGATTCCTTACCTGAGGAATAAGATGACTGAGTAATATTAAAAGACAAGACCAAGTGGGTCGTGATACGAAGAGCATTAAGCACTTGGTAAGTGTTGGTGGATGTCCAAGACCTTGGACCTGATTGTGTAGTCAGAACCTTTTCAAAAGGCCGGAAGCAAGTGGTCATAACGAAGGGAAGGAAGTTGAATAGATTATTTTTCCGTAGGGTCATCAAAGGATCTAGAAGTGATTTGTTTAAGGAAAACCATTAGAAGTTTTAAAGCGGTTTAAAAGTGACTGATTGACTAGTTTTCCTCACCCTATTGGAGAGTGTGGCTTCGGTTTTCCACGGAGACTAAGTTTGGAAATTGAGTTTGAAAATTTCAGTTGGAGAGATACCTACCAGACACGAGTTAGGGCTTGACCTTGTATGTGTAATATTGTTTGACTACTTGTTTATTTCATGATTAAGTGTTTAGTCAGTGATGTGTTCTTTTGGTAACCTTGATGTGCGGGATACTTAGATGTGGAAACGATGAGACTTTTGAGTAGTGATCAGATATACCCGTTTAGTGCCTTAAAGGCCGATCAGGATTGTCTTACCCTAAGTTTCGGGACGAAACTTATTGTTAAGGGGGAATGGATGTAATACCCGAAAGTTTTCTTCCGACTAGTCCCGAAACAATAAGAACTTGACCGATTATGACGTTTTCGGTGCTTTAGTTCTTTAGTATGGATTCCGACATTATGTTGCCTTCTTTTAAGTTTCGGGACGAAACTTATTTTAAGGGGGTACTGATGTAATATCCGGAATTTTTTTTTTTATTTTATTCAGTTTAATTCCGAAGCAAATCGGACTTCGAGCCGTTGAAGGTTTTCCATTCTATCTAGTATTTCTTTCTTCACAAATTTTATCATTTTATGTAGAATTTAATTCACATAAAATGATAAAATTATATCAAGCTCTAATTCTTATAATTATTTATCATTTTATGTAGAATTTAATTCACATAAAATGATAGAACTATATCAAACCCTAATTCTTATAATTAATTTTTAACGATGACTTTAGACGAGATCTGACAAGGCTGAGACGAGAACATGACAAGGCTGAGACGAGATCATGACAAGCTTGAGACGAGACCATGACAAGGCCATGACACATTTTTGACAAGGCTGTGACAAAGCCAGGACAGCTTCTCTTCGCATCCCACAGCAGCCCAGCTGTCTTCGCAGCCCACAACAACCCCAGCGGCACTTCGAGCCCAGCCAGCCCACATCCTCGCACAGCAGCCCAGCTTGTTTACGAGCCCAGTAGCAGCCCTTCATGCAGCCCGTACAGCTCCTCTCCAGCCCAGTACCTTGCATTTGTAATGGACAGCTACACGTTCAGCCAGGGAGAAGTAACAGCCGGCCCTTCCTCTCCATTTCTGTCACACATAATAGCTGCTGAGTTCTGTAACGGTTCCTTAAATTCAGCCTGCACATTTCCCTTCTACCTCCTGCGTACATAACAACCATCTGAAGCGGTATCTTCACACAGCAGCCGCTCAAACAATTCTCACGCAGCAACCGTTCAGGCAACATCTCACAGCAAACGAATAGCCTCGTACTTGGCTGCGTTTAGGACTCCATCTGAGTGCAATCGAAGAGCAGGCCAGAGCTGCTACTCCCTCGACCCTAACTACTTCCGGACCAAGTAGATGCAATCTAAAGGGGCTGAAATACTCCTCTTCCGGTGTTGATAGAAGAACAGTCTTGCTCCTTCCTATGGCCTTCGCCTTGCATCAATCGAAGAACCACAACACCGTTGTTGATGCCTCTCCTCATCTTTGTCGGTCGAGTAAGATCCGTACCTATCTTCTTTACGTTTGCCCTCCATATATATGTGCTAATAGTTGCCTCCAAACTGCCTGGAACCCAGACATAACAGCCCAGGAACAATCTCAAGGGCTGCTTCATTTTTTCCTGAGTTTTAAGACAGTTACGATCATCCAACTTCTGGGCCAGATTTAGGTATGCTAAACTCATTATTTTTGGCTAGTTTTCGGATATGTCATAGACGGTATTGCATAGTAAAGCATACTAAAATTTTAGAGGAATCGGAGTTACGGTTTGAGAGTTATTGTGTTCCAAAGTTGACGCCTCATGCAGTTTGTATATATGTGCTGAGTGTTGGGGAAAACAGCAAGTGATGCTGTTTTGTGAGATGGTTTTGAATAAGCTCTTAATCTCCGTTGGGCTATCATTTTGGATATGATATAGTTGACATATTTTTGTGGAACATATTAAAATTTGAGAGGCATCCAGCGAGTGGTTTGGGATTTATGATTTTTCAAAGATTGAGTCGTAAGCAGTTTTTCTGTTGTGCTGAAATTCGGTTTTGTGAGATAGTTTTAAATAGGATTTTGATCTCCTTTGCAGCTGAATTTTGGATATATTATAGATGAGATTTTATAGTAGAACTTATCAAAATTTGGGATACATCCAGCGAGTAGTTTAGGAGTTATGATTTTTCAAATTTAAGACAATGTGTTGTTTGTTAAGTGTTGTAACCAACTTTGGAAATTTTTGTAGAAGTGATGGTTGAACAGATTTAACAAATTCTTACTCCTAGGAGTAGATGAGATATGATAGATGATCTAGGGAATTATTTCGGAATTTTTATAAGATTATTCGAATTTTATATTTGAAGGCGAAGTTGGACCTTAACGATCTTTCCGAAAATAGGGAAATGGGTAAATTGCCAGTTTGTAACCAAACTCATCTTTAGGAGTTAGAATATGACTCTTTAGTCTCAAATAAGAGTTTAGGCATAAATTATGGATTTTTTAGAAGATTCAGGACCAAGGGTAAAAGAGTCATTTTACTATAAATTAATACTGTAATCAATTCCGTTCTATTAAGACCTACTATCTTAGAAGTCTTAGACTTCTAATCACCTAGAAAGTGTGCTGACACACTTGCCTCCTTTGACAGGCCATTGAATACCTACTGTACAGATCGATTTGCGAATTAGATTGTCGAGATCTGATTCAGGTAAGTCCACGGACTTACTTAGCTGGCTTTCTTGTATGAGTGTAATGTGTATGAGTGGTGTTTGCTAGTTATGATAAACAACGAAACCGGATTAGGCCGACTTTATTATTTACGTAATTGACCCAAGTATATGATAATGGGTCGTGACATCATCTGCCTAGCTCTTGCGAGAGTCTAGGAGGTTCCCTGCGACCAGCCCAGTCCGGTAGACGGTCAGATGCATTAGTACCATTCCGCGTTGGTAAACGGGGACAGGGGCGAGGTTTGGGAATCCCTCGTGTCACAAAATAAATATCATTAGTAATGACCTAACACCTAATTAAAGATAATAAAAGGATTGAGTGTTGCATGTTGATTGTGTATGTTGTGTGTTTGTGCTTTTACCTTTATACTTATGCATAGAATGTTAGCTAACGGTTTTATACCGCTTGTAGACGCCTTGCAGGTTAAGACAGTTGTAGAGAGATCCTGAGGAAATGGTCAGCCGGGTCCACATACTCATTTAGTTGGGGACGGGGATGTTTTCTGTTCTTCATATGCATCATTTTAGGAGCTTTTCTTGTAAGGCTGATACATATTCTCCATATATATATTGTTTACAGTTTTCAAATGTTTTAAATACTTGTGTGCCTTGTTGTAAGATCCATGTAAAATTGTTGTCAAACTATGGTTGGGACCCATTGTGAGGTCCTAACCAGTAGCTCCCCGAGTTCTCAGAATTTGCGGTGTTACAGTGGAAAGGTATGAACAGACCGTGATTCTCAACAGTGGTTAGGTTCGAGCAAGCAAATCATCCAAGGGTACATTCAAATCTATTCTATCATAGTCCAAGCCATAACCATCATTCCGTTACCCTAGAATCACAACTATTTAACCAACAACATGCATTTTAAGATTTAAACTCAACAAGCAACCATTCATGGCTTCCATGGCAAGAAAATGAAATGAAAGAGAAAAGAAACAAGTAGAAACAAAAAAACTCAGCTGAATATAAGTTTAAGCAAGATTTACAACCCTTCAAAAGAAGGTCCAAAACGTTCCTTACAATCCTAGCAAATGTCTTCAACTAAGGTCACTCAAAAGCTATGAAAACTCTAAGATAAATGGTGTTCTTCTCCTTCCACCAAAATGAGAGTGTTTTTCTTCCTCTCCAAGTCTATCTACCAATGGAATGATGTGTAATGAGAGAGTGTGGGAGAGCATCCTCTAGCAACAGCCTGTAGGACCACTTATATTCTCCACCAAGAGCAAGAGTCGGGCATGGAGATCGTGGGACAGCTGTCACAGCTGTCTAGAGAAAACCACGGCCAAAATTATGGGCGTGGTTCTGGCTCTGGGTTGTGGTTTTGCATAAACAGCTCCCTTTGGATCATTAAGCTATGAGTTGGTGCAAGGCATGCACCTACAAGGTCCTATGTGTTATCCTTTTCTCCTAGCTTGCTTCTCAATGAGTCCGGAAGTGTGTCATCACGAGGAATTATCCTCAAATGTATCGATTAAGCTCCAAAAGTTCCCCAAAATACCTACAAAACCGACAAGAGTTCGTGTAGACGTCTATTTCAACAATATGCATGAATTAAGCGTAAACGTCATGAACTAATGCCAAACCATGCATGAATAACGGGAAAAACTATCAAAATGAATGCCTAAACTAACGTCATAAATCACGTTATCACTGCACAAACTCAAATATTTTCCCTCAACAATGAGATCAAGGAGTTGAAGGAAGTCATAAGAGCTTACCTTCAAAACACGAAAGAGCAAGATGTTGGCTATCTAGGGAGGGATAATAACCATGGAAATAGGAACAACTACCGGAACAATAACTAGAACAACAACAATAGGAACTCCAATAACAACAATTGGAGATCCAACCAACAAAACTCCGGTAATTCCTATTCACAAAATGAAAATTCACTAACACCTCCATCTTCTTCTTCTACTCCTATGAAGAGTCAGGGTCAAACATCGAATGGCTCGGGCAAGCCGGAGAAGGATAAGCATGATGTTATGATGGAGACAATCTTGGGAAAGCTCCAAGGATTAGAGAATCACATCACTTCGGTTGATAAGGCACAAAAAGCCTTAGAAAATCAAGTGTTCAGCAAAGCCGGAGAAGTTTCTAGAGATCAAGGGAAGCTTCCCGGAAAGACGGAGGACAACCCGAAAGGAAGGGGTATGGCGAGCACTACTAGGAGTGGTGTAACAACCACCGACCCGCAACCCAAGTTTGTAGAAGTCCCCGCTGAGAAAGAGAAAGATAAGGAGAAGGAGAAGGAAGATGTTTATGTTCCTCCTCCAGCTTACAAACCTCCTCTACCGTTCCCGCAATCTAGAGCAAGAGCGCGTCTAGACAAGCAATTCGGTAAGTTCATTGATCTAATGAGCAAACTGCATATTAACATACATTTTATTGATACAATTGTAGGTATGCCCGCTTACGGGAAGTTCTTGAAAGAGATCCTCTCTAACAAGAGGAAGCTGGAAGACTTTGGAGAAGTAAAGATGAGTTCGGAATCTTCGGAGATCATCAAAACAATGACGGAGAAGATGCCTCCAAAGCTGAGACATCCGGGGTCATTTTGTATTCCAATAGGAGTTGGTGAAGTCACATACGATGCCCTTTGTGACTTAGGAGCAAGTGTAAGCATCATCCCGCTTGCTTTGTGTAGGAAGATCGGTTTAGGTGAACCTGAACCGGTGAAGATGACATTGTACATGGTGGATCGATCCATAACTTGACCCGTAGGTATCATTGAAGACGTGCCAATCAAGCTCGGTAAGTTCTATATTCCTATAGATATTGTTGTGCTTGACATTCCTGCAGATTGTCCGGTCCCGATCATACTCGGGAGACCATTTCTTGCAACCTCCGGTTGTATGGTGGATTGCAAGAACGCTAGACTAGCCTTCGATATAGGAGAAGAGAAGGTTGAATTTGTTCTCTCAACCTTGGTGAAAGAGCCTGCACTTGGAGAGGATATGTTCAACATCTATGACGAAGAGACGTCTAGAGAAGAAGTAAGTTCGATCTTGTTTAAAGATCCATTGCAAAGGTCATAACCCTGAGCATCATGGAAAAGGGAGAAGAAGAGGATTGCAATGCGGAAATTGAAGCTTTGGAGGAACTAAAAGAGGTACAAGATGAAGAGTTCAAGAAATTTTAGGATGGCTCGGAAAACAGAAGAAACCACGGCCAGTCGTGCTATTCCATGGCCGTGGTTCCACAAATTCAACCCGTAGAGTGTTATTTTGAAAACATCAGAGATTTCAACGCCCTAAACCAAGGCCGTGGATGTAACAGGTGTGCCGTGGTTTTGGAAAATGCTAAGAACAACTCCGTCTTTCCTACAACCACTCTTGAGTCTTCTTCCACTACTCCCACACCCTTAGAGACTTCTAAGGAAGCATCAAACACACCTTAAGACACATCAAAGGCATCAATAGCTTTGGAATTGAAGCCGCTTCCCGCACATCTTCGGTATGCATTTTTTGGAACTAATTCTACCTTTCCCGTTATTGTTAGTTCCGATTTAAATGAAGATGAACATGAGAAACTTATGGATGTTTTGAGGAAACATAGGAAAGCTTTAGGCTATACCATAGAGGATCTTGTAGGAATTAAACCATCTTTATGTATGCACAAGATTCTAAGGGAGGAGGATTACAAGCCTTCACGACAACCTCAAAGACGGTTGAACCCGGTCATGAAAGAGGTCGTGAAGAAAGAAATTCTTAAGTTACTTGACGCAGGTATCATCTATCCTATCTCCGATAGCAAGTGGGTGAGCCCCGTTCAAGTCGTCCCAAAGAAGGGAGGAATGACCGTTGTGACCAACAAGAACAACGAACTCGTTCCAACAAGAACCGTGACGGGTTGGAGGATGTTCATTGACTACCGCAAGCTGAACAATACAACTAGGAAGGATCACTTCCCGCTACCATTCATAAATCAAATGCTTGAAAGCACAACACTCCTACTTTTGTTACCTTGACGGTTATAGTGGTTTCTTTCAGATTCCGATTCACCCGGACGATCAAGAGAAGACCACATTCACGTGCCCATGGGGTACGTTTGCTTATAGGAGAATGCCATTCGGACTTTGTAAAGCTCCACCCACCTTTCAAAGGTGCATGACGGCCATCTTCTCGGAGTATATTGAGGAAATCATGGAAGTTTTTATGGACGATTTTTCAGTTTATGGTTCCTCATTTGACAATTGTCTTGCTAACCTTTATCTTGTTTTGCAAAGATGTGAAGACACTAACCTTGTTCTAAATTGGGAGAAGTGTCAATTCATGGTTAAGGAAGGCATTGTGCTAGGACATTTGATCTCTAATAAAGGGATCGAAGTTGACAAGGCTAAGATAGAGACGATAGAAAAGCTTCCTCCTCCATATTTGGTGAAGGAGATAAGAAGTTTCTTAGGACATGCAGGGTTTTATAGGAGATTCATCAAAGATTTCTCGAAAATTTCGAAACCACTAACTAATCTATTGATGAAGGATGTTGTTTTCAATTTTTTGCAGGAATGTTTAGATGCCTTCTATAAGATTCGATAAGCTCTCATCTCAGCCCCAATAATCCAACTCCGGATTGGAATCTTCCATTCGAGTTATGTGTGATGCGAGTGACGTAGATGTTGCAGCGGTGCTTGGACAAAAGAAGGAAGGCCGCACTCATGCCATCTACTATGCTATCAAGACGCTAGATGAAGCGCAGCTCAACTATGCCACAACAGAAAAAATAATTTTTAGTCGTTGTATATGATTTTGAAAAGTTTCGTTCTTATCTTGTAGGAGGGAAGGTGATTGTATACACGGACCATTCAGCAATACGGTATTTGCTCGCCAAGAAGGATGCAAAGCCAAGGCTTATTAGATGGATCCTTCTTCTTCAAGAATTCGATCTAGAGATTCGCGACAAGAAGGGTTCCGAAAATTCTATTGCGGATCACCTAAGTCATCTATTACACACCGAAAGCGGCGATCTACCCATTGATGACTCCTTCCCAGATGAACACTTACACATAATGGAAGAATGCATCGATAAGATTTCTAGAGGTAACGAACCTTGGTTTGCTGATTTTGTAAATTACTTGGTTTGTCAAGAAATACCTCCCGAACTATCCTATGCTCAAAGAAAGAAGTTCTTTAGGGATGTCCGCCAATACCATTGGAATGAACCTCTACTCTTCAAGAGAGGTCCCGACGGCATCATTAGGAGATGTGTGCCGGAAGACGAAATGCAAAATGGCATTCGTCATTGTCATTCACTTCCTTGTGGAGGACACGCTAGTACCCATAAAACTAGCGCTAAGGTATTGCAGTCCGGATTCTTTTGGCCTATTTTATTTAAGGATGTGCAAACTTTTGTTTCTTATTGCGATGCTTGTCAAAGAACAGGAAATATCTCTAGGAGAAACGAGATGCCTCTAAACAACATTCAAGAGGTGGAAATCTTTGACGTTTGGGGAGTTGATTTCATGGGACCATTCCCATCATCTTGCGGAAACCAATACATACTTCTCGCTGTAGATTATGTTTCGAGATGGGTTGAAGCTATTGCCTCTCCAAATAATGATGCTATGGTGGTTGTCAAGTTCTTTAATAGAACTATTTTCCCAAGGTTTGGGACACCACGAACAATCATTAGTGAGGGAGGTTCACACTTCATAGCCTGACGATTCGAAGCTCTACTAGCTATGTATGAGGTGACTCACAAGATAGCCACTCCCTACCATCTGCAAACAAGTGGACAAGTGGAGATTTCGAATAGGGAAATCAAAGGTATCCTTGAAAAGAAGGTGTCAAAAACAAGGAAGGATTGGTCATTAAAGCTGGATGACGCATTATGGGCGTATAGGACAGCATACAAGACTCCCATTGGCACAACACCATACAACCTTGTGTATGGGAATTATTGTCATCTTCCGGTAGAGTTGGAACACAAGGCGTATTGCGATGTGAAGTGGTTGAACTTTAGCATGAAAGAAGCGGGGGAGAAGAGCCTCTTAGACCTTAACGAGCTTGAAGAACTCCGCTTGAACGCCTATGAGAACGCCAAGATCTACAAAGAAAGGGCGAAGCGTTGGCATGTTAAGCATATCATTCCAAAAGACCTCAAAGAAGGAGATCAAGTTCTCCTCTTCAATTCTATACTTCGACTCTTACCAAGTAAGCTTAAATCTCGTTGGACTGGACCTTATGTGATTAAATGTGTTTTTCCCCATGGTACAGTTGAAGTATGGGTTGAGAAGTGCGGAAGTTTCAAGGTGAACGGCCAACGACTCAAGAAGTACTCACCAGAGCTCCAAGATGAGGAAATCGCTCCGATTGCCCTCATTTGAACATAGGAACGGTCTAGCTACGGACCCAAAACAAAGCGCTTCTTGGGAGGCAACCCAAGGTATTGCATTATCGTTTTTGTTTTTCTTTCTTTCATTGATTAGTTTAGTTGTTCTTGTTTGTTTCCCCTCGATGCCTTCCGGTATGTTGTGTTTTTGAATGTCAGGATAAGGAACAAGCAAGAGAAGAGAAGAAAAGCCGAAAAAATGACAAAACTTGAAATTTTTTTGCACATATCAGAGAGTTCCACGGTCGTCCGTACAAAACCACGGCCGTGGAACACCCCGACTGGCCGTGGTTTTCAAAATTTTTACGGCCACTATATATTTCCCTCTCCTTCACAAAAACTCACTCTTCTTCCCAAAACCACGCCCCAAACCACGCCTTGTCGCCGGAAATAGCCCCTTCTCGTAATCCCTCATCCGGAGACCGATTTGAACGATTCTTCAACCAAAAGTGGAGAAAATTAAATCCTCTACAAGATCCCATCAACAAACTCATCAAACAATCAACATTTGGGAAGGATTTTGGATTTTTTTCAAATCCAAACTCTAGGTTTTCTCTCTATCTCTTCTTGGTTGATTTTGTTCGTTTTTCTTGCAAATTTCTAGGAGAACTGAACGAAATTGGAATTAGAAGTAGTTTAGGGCTGTGATTGCTGAGTTTGCTGAGTTTTTGAGGAATTTCAAACACTTCCACGGGTCCGTACAGTTCCACGGCCATGGTTTTGTCAAGAACATACCGTGGTTTTTTCTATTTTGAGTGAAAATGTTTGGAAGGAGGAAATCAAGTAGAAACAAAAAGAAAAAGGGTGATGGGTCTTCTTCTTCCCAACCCCCTCCCATTGAATCGCCATCACCACCATCCCCTAGAATCCCTACAATCCATGAAGATTACGAAAGGGCCATGGATAAGATTTCTAAGAGAGTTGTGATAGGACCTAGGTACATTGCCTTAGAGGAGCTTGAAGAGCTGAATGTTGTTAATGACTTGACTTGGCTATTAGATAGAGCTGGATTGATCATATTCTCCGCCATTAGGGAGGATCCGTATAAAGAGATTACAAGGGAGTTCATAACTTCCTTCGAGCATAGTGCCGTTGACCGAATGGTATCATTAAGGTTGATGAAGTGTAACTACGAGTTCTCCATAGTGCAGTTTGGAACCATGTTTAGGTTTCAAGAGAGCTTCAATGGAAGATTTCCTAGAGAAGTGAGAGCTAAAGATTTTTGGAGAGAGATAGCCATGATATATGCTTCAGAGGATCGTTGGCAACTGGCCGATTCTAAGGCCAAGCTTATCTACCATCTAGCCGTCAAGATGGCTCATAGGATCCTATCGGAATGCCTCTTCCCTAGAATCGAAACACCTCAAAAGATCAAAGCCGATGAGCTCTTCATTCTCTATAGCATGCTTTCTGGTCATCCCGCGGATTATGCCACTTTACTTGCCTCCACCCTTAATAAAGTGAAGAACAAATCAGTCGGGAACATAGGATATGGAGGTATGGTGACTCATATTGCCAACCAGCTGGACATTGATTACTCCGCTTGTACTAGGATAGCTACAAGACCTTTGGGTCTCAATGGACTCATGACTAGAGGACTTATCTTCCCTCGTCACCGTGGTCCACCTACTGCATCCATGCCTTGGGAGGAAAGAGGTAGTAGAGGCATTCCATGGCTCCCGGAGTACTCTCTCATGCTTGGCCGCCATAACTGGAAGGAGACCGTTGTTCCGATGCATGCTAACAGGTTAGTAGCTCCTCCTTATGTTCCTAATGAGGTTCCAATTGAGGCTGCAGTTGATGATGATAAGGAGATGGGAGGAGGAGACTATCCAGATGCAAGAGGGGATGAGCAGGACTTTGGATCATTCCCGGAGCAGCCAGTTGACTTCCCGGAGCCACCGAGGAGATCCCCCCACCAGTCGAGGCCTTCCGGTTCTTCCTCGTCCCGCCGAGCTAGTGTTAGTGAGTGCCCGACATGGATGGATGCCCCGCCTTCTTGGTATGGACATCAACCATCTTGGATGGGAGCTCCGCTTCCTTGGTATGATCACCCACTAGTTGCACCGACGCCTCCTCCTCAGCAGCAGCCGGAGTGGTTACAGCAGCCTCCCGCATGGTATGGACAGCAGCCAGCATGGGCGAGTGAACTTTCCAGGAGAGTGGGAGACTTAGAGATCCGCCAGCACGACCATGATGTGGAGAGGCAAGAGAATGCGAGGATCCTTCGAGATGTCTACCGCCAGCAGTTTGGGTGACCCTTCAGTTCGGACTTCTTTCCATACCCACCACCTCCTTCACAATGATTGACGATGGATGTTCGAGCTACTTCACCACCATTAGTGAGTTTTCTTTGTTTCTTTTCTTTTCTTTATTTTTCTTGAACATTGAGGATAATGTGTATGTTAAGTATAGGGTGGGGTGTGTCTCTCATTTGTGATAACTTGATACACTTGCTTGCTTTAATTCCATGAACACTTGCATCTTTCTTTTATTGTCACACGTTTCTATATTGCATTGCATTGAAAAGCTTTGAAAAACCCATAAAAATTTTGAAAATTTTGAAAATTATTGTGCTTCTAAGATTAGAGATGATTTCTATGATGAATTTACTTGTGGAATGTGTTTTTGATGACATTTATATGCTTGAGTTGAATTATGAATTGTGAAGAAATTGAGTATGTTGTTTAACCTTTCTCGCAAGTTTCATAATGTGAAAGTTTTATCTAAATCATATTGAGGAATGAAGGTTGAAATCACAATATAAGTTCTTATACTTCTTTATGAAATGATTAAGGCACCTCAATTTTCTTGTTTCTTTCTTTGATCATTTAGCCCCTCAATGAAAATAATTGTCTCCTTTACCTATCCGGGAACTGGGAAAAGTGTAGTTTTGGCATGTTTGATGTGGGAGGGCCATGAAAGAAAAAAATTGTTTGAATTCAAAGTGTTGGAAAATAGGTTTGGGGAAGTCAATCATGATGATGAGTAACTCGGTACCATTCACATAGCCGGGTGTTTATGTCTTGCCAAAGTCGGATTGAGCGATATTTCTTACGGATTATGGTATGTGCATCAAGGGTTTGAGGCATCTCGAAATTGAGAAATGTCAATCTCCTAGGCTTCGGTTTTTGTGCACCGCTGTCCATATTTCCAAAAGTAAAGTCGAAAAATTTTGTGCAAAAAGTAAAGAGCAAAGCTCTAAATTGGTGGCTAGTTCAAATGGTGAAAAAAAGAGTTTGTGTTGTCCCTTTTTCCCGGATTCATACACCACATTCCTTTACAAGTTTCCCACCTTTTCATATTCTTGACCTTACTTGAAAGTCCTTGAGATCGTAAGAATGTTGTTTGACTTGGTGATCTAAACTGAAGTTTCACATGTTTGATTTTGACATTGCTTGAAGGTTATGATGTTTGTCTTGAAGTTTATGCAATTTATGATGTTTCTTTTGCTTTACATATTTTCATTTATGTATATGAACGTTTTCAAGGAGGCATGAAGCAAGATTTGAGGATGATCTATTGATTATAAGCACATTACCAAAAAGATTGTTTTTGTTTTGTTTTGCATTCATATTTCATTCTACCTTATGTTCTAAGCTTTTGAAAACCTTGCTTGGGGACAAGCAAGCAACAAGTATGGGGTATTTTGATAGCATGAAATATGACTATATTTTAGGCACTTGTTTTGATTGTTTTTCCCTCTTAAATGTGTACATGGATATGAGTTTAAATCATTTATGAGCACATTCACCTATTTTGTCGATATAGAGATCTACAAAAGCTTTGTTATGTTTATAGGTGAATAAAGGCTTGAATTGGAGCATATGCGAAGGGATAGGAGTATTTGGTCATGCTAGATGTCAAGAAGATGCATTGGAGAAGCTAAGGAAGGAGCATGATTAGAGAAATTTACGAAACAAAGGCTTTCACAAAGGCTTTTGAGTTCCACGACCTAAACCACGACCGTGGTTATGCATTGAGTTTGTGGAAGGTGATTTCGAAGAGCAACAGAGGATTCCACGCCCTAAACCATGGCCGTGGAATGATACACTAGACCGTGATTTCCATGACGTTGCCACGTGTCATATTTGCCACGTCAACAATAGTTATCGGGCTTTCTCGTGACCCTATTTTTCCCTATAAGAAGGTTGAAGGATGTAGAAAAAGGGGACGCTTGCATTGACGGTTGTTTACACCCCAAAGAGAGAGATTTCGGATCGTTTCTTAAGAAGATTCCATTGCGTACAGGGAAGATCCCAAGAAGGACGCGATTTGGAGATTGCGTACTTAGAGATTATCTTGGGGTTTACATTTCGAGACGGATTGACATCCCGTTCTTCATTGTTTCATAAGATTCTTGTGAGGAATTTATGCTCCCTTTTTCCGCATTCATTAAACACATACATTGGTGATTTAGATTTGAGATTGATTGTTTAGTTTTTATTGAGTTTTCGAGGATTTTACCTTTTTTCTTTTTAAACCTAATTATTGATTCAATGATGATGGCTATTGGCTAAAACCCTTTAGCAATTCTAAGGTGAAGGGTTGATAGTTGTGGCTTAGATTGATCGTAAACAGATTGGACCCTGAGAGTGCGAGAAACCTCGTCGACAGCCTTTTCCACGGTCTGTTCTTGAGTTTCCACGGCCGTGGTTCTTCAAGATCTAGCAGTGGTTTCCTCTGTCGTACGACATTTTCTTTTTCTTTGATCCAAAGTTAAAGATATGCTTTAACCTAGCCTTGGCTTGCCTTTTCTAGGTAGTAGTGAGACTCAACATCCTCTATTTCGATTTCGAGTGTCACAACCTTAACCGTTTTGGCTTATCTTTGATTCCCTTGGGTTTGGGCATGGGTATTTGAGAGTAATTCTTATCCTTTGATCCTTTCTATATTGCAGCCTCAACAACCTTTATAGAGAGAGCTTTTGGGTAAGACATATAGGGTTTTAGAACTTCACCGTACATAACCTTACATTAGATATACCTTTGCAATCCCGACTCTGTCCTTACATCTATAGAATATCTTGAATCAATAGCCACAATTGGATACCTGGATCTTTAGGATTGTTGTTTTCCCAATATTTACAAAGCTCCTATATTTTAATTGCTCGACGATTTGTGAACTGAATTTGATCCCTCAAATCTCTGAGTTCGATACTTTGGAATTCTTGTTTTACTACGCCGATCCGTACACTGCGGGTTCGCTTTGCTCAATTTCAGTTTTATAATTTTAAAGCTTATTTGCACGCACACTTTCGAGCGAACAGATAGTACTAAACTTGGAGTGTGTATTGTGCCAATGGCTGAGCTTTGAGGTGTTTTATATGGTACACTATTAGCTTGGGAAGGTGGTTGTTGCATAGTAATCCTAGAGATGGACTATCGGCTGGTAGTCAATCTGCTTAAACACTTATTCCTCGAAATCATCCACACTCTACTCTGGTATACAAGTGTCATGACTTTATGCAAAGGAATTGGGTTATTTAGATCCTTCATGCCTTCCACGAGGTGAATAAATTTGCAGACTATTAGCAAGTTTTTCTTTTTCTTTTTTCATAGTTTAAGTGTATTGATTGACCCTTCGGAAGGTATAGTTAATCTTTTACTTGATGATATAAGTGGTGGGATTATTCCGTGTGTCGATCACTTTGCCTTATTTTCATATATAATAAGCATAGCCGGATGCGACTACGGACTCTCTTCATAAAAAAAAATTAATTTTCTAACAAAGTAGCGAAGAAAACCTACAATAGTACATCTCATACATGTATTAATGTTAACGTTACAACAGAGAACAAGTGTTTTTCAGATTTTCTCCATTAGAGAAAGTAATACCAAATATGAATCACAAGCCAAAAGAATTACAGCTGAGGCATCTACTTGCACACATCACAAACTTCTCCTTATATACACAATGCAAGATGACTCATCCCACAAAGTACTGTCCTAAGACTTCTTGGGCAACAGTGGGTCCTCTAGCTGAGAACTTGAAGGATTCTGAGCACCAGACTCCAACTGTGAACTCGAAAACTCTTCCCTCCTCTGCTTCAGCCACCTTTGCAAGAAACTGGGCTTTCCTTCAGGCAACGATTCCGGAGTCTTGGGTGTGTCCTCGTCGATGCTCTGGACCTGTTGCAGACAGACTTGAACAGCATCGTGTACTCTGACAAAGTACCACTCCCTTCCGATCAGCTCCACCAGCCCTGCTTTCTTTAGGGTCAGCAGAACTTCACGGTTCGGATTCGAGATTACAACCTAGAGGAGATGGAATGCAATGCAAATTTTTAAGTTGACGTTGAGACGTCAGTTGGAATCCGGATATCTATGACAGAAACGAGTTTAACCTGGATGTCACGAGATTTGTACTCGTGGTACAAATCCTTCAATGCGTGTGCAGCACTTGCATCAATGTAGGTAACGGCTGTCCACAAAGAGGGGAGTTCAAGATGTCAAGTTACATTTCAACCTTCAACTAAAAGGTATGTGAATGACAGTATGAACATACGTGACATCTCTAGAATCACAAAGTACACTCTTTCTACTTCTGTCCCACGTCTTGTTGGTCCATCAACAGGGATTTCATATTCACGAAGCCTGAGAAGATATGAAACACAAGTTTATTTGTCTTGTACGTCTGGGAAAACTCTATAAAATGGAATCATAGCAGGGAAGTACTCCAAGTCGGAACATTCTAAAGAACGCACCTATCTTTGATGTAGCTTATATTTGCAAAATACATAGGAGCATCAACACGAACAATCACAATTCCATGGTAAGTGTATGCTTCGGGATATTGTTCTATGTTTCTGTAAATTGTGGTTCCTGGAAGACGGCCCAAGATAGCTGCAAGACATTACAAATGAAAATAACTGCTCGAGGAAAAGACTAGGTAAAGTTTAATCGAATCTTAAGAATCCAAGCACACTTGTTGCAGGGCTAAGAGGATTGAATTTTGAGTATACTCACTCACCTATATGCGGGTTTGCTGATTCTTGGATCACAAATGCAAGTGAAACGCCCACCTAAATAGTCAGACGTTATGAAGATCAGCTAAATGCAACTTCATATTGTGTTAATGGCTACAAATGACACCTGGATTAAAAGTGCAATGTCTAGCAAGGAATTTTGACTGCCTCTAAACTAATCTTCATGCTCGTTCAGAATGTATGCTCACCCCCACAAGGACGCCGATCTCTATACCAAGGAATAAAGTAGTTACAAAAGTGATGATCCAAAGAACAAAATCTTTCTTGTCTATACACCACAAACGTATAGCCTCATCATAGTCTATCTGCAATGACAAAGATGTGAGGATAAGAAACGAGATCCATTGGCATGATCATATGGATTTGGAGTATGACTCACCAAGCCTGTGACAGCAGATATCACAATGGCAGCTAGAGCACACTGTCAAGGAGGATTAAAGTATGTTAAGAATCTTTTTTAACAAACACTCCGACTCTGATGAAGAAAAAAAGAGACGAACAATATATAACTTAAACTGAACAGATTAACAGGTGCGTGTGTGTGGTGGGGGTAATAATTCTGGAGTAAAGCTTGACCTGGGGTATGTCTTCAAATAATGAAGTCAGGAACAGAAGAGCACATCCCATTACCATTCCCGTAAGAATGCCAGAAAAGCCAGTTTTTGCTCCGCTCTCATTGTTCACAGCTGATCTAGAAAAGGAGCCTGAAAAGATAAAATGAAAGTCATTCATAATTGAGCACATTTGACATTACACAAAAATTGCATATTAAGTTATCAGAATAAATCATGAAAAAACCCGTAAGGCTGATGTTGATGAAAAAATATGACCTGTAGTTGGGTATGACGAGAAAAATGAGCCTACAATGTTGGAGACTCCAAGACCAAACAACTGCATGTAAAAAGTTTGAGATCAACCTGACATTAGTTTGATTTTTATAAAATTATACGCCTTCAATTGCTGGTCAAGAAAATTTAAAAAAATTAACGGATGTCTCATGAAAAGCATATACATATAATATATAAGTTCAGAATCCTTTCTCCGTATGAATTTACAATAGTGACACTACCACGACCAACATTCACTTTTGAGGGCTTGAGAAGGATAGCAATATTCAATTAGGATTTGAATCAATGATGCACACATTTCCCCATTCAGGTTTGGTCCAGGCAAGGACTTGTGGAGGAGGGAAGAGGGGACAGAAAAGAACCCATTACAAGAATACTTCCATGGGTCCTTCTCACTCCACTAAGTGAACGCAAAACCGCCGTCTTATGATTTGAAGAATTTATTCTTATGTTCATGAATATATCTGCTGTGTGATAAGAACATTCTCCAATTACTCTTGTGATTTAATTTTGCTCGTTACAAATAAATAGGACAAGTAGCCGGTATCACTTGTATTTGCTTCTAGCAGAAGGAATATTGCATAGACCAAGCAACTCTGATGAGACTTGATTCTTAAAGGCTCAATCTTGTGTTTTGATCTTTCGATTTGAAATCTAATAACCAGAATCCTTTGCTTAGAGATTCAACTACCATTACCAAAGCTATAAACTTCATAATGAATGACTAATGCTTAAAACATAGGATGTGAGATACTCATATAACCTTCTGTGCTAATTACTCCTACTAGAGATAGACTATTAATAAGATATGATAAACTATTAACCCTTTTGATACTAAGGGCTTGTTCATTTCCCATATCAGATATGAGTATATCAGATATCGGTATCGGTATAGATATCATAGATATGGATATGAAATTGATATCTCATATCTGATACTTGTGTTTGGCAAGATGGTGAGATATATCAAAAGAGGAAGACTGGGGAGGGAGAGGTTTGAGGGAAACGTGAGAGAAAATGATTGTGATATCTCTCAATTTTTTAAGATATCAAAAACGATAAAAAAGTAAAGTTTTGATATCTAGGATATCACTTTGATATCCAATTACGAAACATGGATATCAGATATGTGATATCCATACCCATATCCCATATCAGGATATGGGAAATGAACGGGCCCTAACTACTTCTGATAGAGATAAGAGTATTAATAAAATAAGATAAACTATAAATAATAGTAAAAATATCATCAATACTGCTTCTCGATATTTTGGCATTATAGCTAGGGTTGGGATCCTATCATCCTCGCGCCTTGAGACAAGGCTTGCCCACAAGCCTTACACAATTGGGTAATGTGCCTATACCCACAACAGTCTCCCAAGTAGCTTCCCCCGCAATGTATCATTCCCGTTAATCAACCATTGCTGTGCATTTAAGATTTTGGATCGTAGCCAAGGTGAGCGGTCTAACTGAATAGCCAATTCAGCAGACTCCTGATTGTGAGAACCTAGTGATTTCTTGAGCAAGGCACATTTTAAAAATTGGATGAATTTGGCACTGAGCTGGCAGTTGCAGCTAATTATCCACTTCAGCGATCCTCTGCAGCACCTGAGATGGCCCGTAAAACTTGGAAGAAAGCTTAGTGTATGCCTGCTTTGTTGTTTTTAACTTTGGTTGGGGCAACGGATTCTGCTGGCATTGATCCGGGTTAGGCAAGAGGCTTGTTTCCCAGATACGTCGAATTTAGAGAGGATCTGCTTCAGGGCTTCCTGGATTTCAGCAAGGATAGTAGAGTATCGTCGGAGGGTGGTGGTGTTTGCGGTGATGTCATGGCAGGTTGTGATTTCCTCAAGATCTTCCAACGTCATCATCGATGAAGAAGGAAAGAAGGGTTGAAGACTTTTCACAACGGATACTGGATGATGAGACTTGATTCTTCAAGCCTCAATATTGTGTTTTGATCCTTATATAACCTTTTGTGCCAACTACTCCTACCCGAGATACACAATTAATAAGATAAACCATTACTGATATTAAAATATCATCATTTCTGCTTATCCGTACCAGATGACTTGTACATAGGATCAGAATCCTATCAAATTTCTACCAAGCTGGATCCTTAAAACTTGCAAGTATATGTAGCACAAACATTCGACCAACAGACATATGCATATTAATTAGCACATGTATTGTGTTAGTTCCCGAAAATGAAGTAGATCATCAGAATCTACCACTTTGTTAAAACATTACCTCTTGATTTGAGTCCAAGTCATAGCCATTCTTTGCTGCCAACGCTTTCGCTATTCCAACAGATTCCTGAAGTTCAGATGTCAAGCAAGTAAATAATTTTCTTATACGACAAAGAAGAAAGTACAAAATGAGACGGATGCATAAATTTTACCAATATGGCTACACCAGTTATAAGGCATGCAGTTGGAATCAAGGACCAGAAGTATGAAAACCCACGAGGAATTGAAAATTTGGGGAGGCCTTGAGGAATATCTCCAACCTAAATGAATTACAAGTTGGTCACTAAATTCTCTCATGACAGGAATAGCAGAAAAAGTTAAAATCGTTCATGAAATGGTTGCAGAGTGGAAACGGAATTCAAGGAATTTTATAATCACAATAGAAGAGCCTACAATCCTTCCTGTCGTCAAACAATGATCAAACTGACAAGTAATTACAGCAATGTGGATTGTTGAATGAAATTTAAGAGATTCATGAAACAGCAATATCATTGCAGTGTGAAATTGACTACAACGTCGTTTCTTTATGTATCAATTTATAGAGTACATTTTACACTCACGTTCTATTGCAACATGAAAGATAGAAGTGAAAAGCTTAAACCAAAATGTTATTGTCACAGATTAATCTTAAATTCAAATTAATGTATTCTCACCACACTTATGGAAGACGGGTTAAATATTTTCACAAAAGCTGTACCCAAGACGACTCCAGTAAGAGGGCCTGCTGCTCGAAGAAACCGCAAGTACTTCCTTGTTTTTCCCTGAATATTGATGATCACAACAGAAACTAATTCAACACTAGGAGGTTGAAGTTTTGGGCCAAATTTCATTCCCAATCATCCCCGTAATCTCCTTCAACCTCATAATTTCTCTTGCTCCCGAATGGACCCCGTGTAACATGATGCAATGCACAGGAAAAAAGAAAAGCATATTTAAGACTTACCAAATGTTTCATGATAAGGAGAACAGCTAGGATACATGATCCCAGTACAAATGGTTGCCATGTGAACTACAGAAGAAAAAACACAATAATGAACATTTAAACGTGAAAATCCAAAAGGGATATTGAAAGAATTCATCGTAGACTATTTGAAATTAAAACACAAATAAGCACGTATACAACATAGCTAGAAGCAAAATGAAGAGCATACAAATTGAATATAGAATCGATATTGTATTATATAACCAAGACCTACGATGAGAAAATTGAGGATATACATGATAAACTCGGTTTGAAAATATTGGGGGAAGAGAAATGGAAAACATTAGGGAGAAACTAAGATTAATATATTCAGCAATATAGAAAACTAAGTCCCAGAGTGTAGGAATGTAGGAATGTATACAAGGATGTTTAGAGACAAAAATCTCTTTTCTAAGGATTGTGAACTTCCTTCATACCACATTTACCCTTTCACTTTCAGCAAAGACCTCTCAAAGGATCAGGTAGCCATTGGGATAACCAAGTCCTTTTGAGATAAGAACATGTTACTAAATTTGAAGCTAACTGCCAATCGGTAGAAAACAGAAATCTTTATAATATTTCCATGCAACTTAAAGGCGGCAGGAAAAATTAATGAAGAGAACCAAGGCTAACACCTTCCCGTCTCTGAAAACCTGCTAGAAGAAATATGGGCTACATAACATACATGAATCTTGGACATAAATAGATAAATATGATGACTGATAAGAATGTCTTAAACAAAACGAGACAACCATGGACATCAGGATTCAAGATGGAAATTCAGGTGCAACAACAGATTGTAAACAGACATCCATATGGAGAGTGCACAAATAGATGATTGGTGATTTAAAGCATACCCCGCTTATACCAGAGATGATACTTTTTATAAGGGCTACAATTTTAGTGGTCCGATCTATGTCATATCCAAGAAAGTACTTTGCCTGAGACAAGGCAATCACGATGGCAGATGCAGTTGTAAAACCAGAAATTACAGAATGGCTAATGAAACGAATAAGCCATCCCAACCTACAATGACAACGAAAATAAGGGGGTGAGTGTCCAAACACATCATGAAACTCAAACTATATCAACCATAAAATTCACTCACTGTATACCTAAGGAGTCCCATTATGCATTCCAACACGCCAACCATGAGGGCCAGTAAGATTGCAAGCTCTGTGTATAGCGCATCAGATGAATCGACAATAGCACCTAATACATTAGAGACCAACAAGGACACCAAAGCCACGGGACCAACCGCAAGCTGCCGCGATGACCCAAAAATAGCGTACATGAAGACAGGCATAACACCGGAGTCTATTTGAGTAAGGAACAAAGTTCGCAAGTTACCAACACATATTAAACACTTGGATAAAATAACAGAAGCTGATTTTACATATACACTAACACACAAAAATAAAGAAGTAAAGGTCACCGACTGTGTAGAGATCTTGAAACTTACAGAGTCCATATATTGGTTCAAGTCCAGCTAATTTTGCATAAGACATTGCCTGAAACAACAAAGCAATCAGCAAATATGAGATCTTGAAACTTGAACAAAAACTTGCTACAAAAAAAACTGTCAAGGAAAAGTAGTTGCTAGGAAGTAATATATAATTATTCAATAGACTTCTGGCCAGTATGCAGTCTAAAAGACGTGATGCGGTAAGCAAAGATTAATTATGCATGTCATAATCTCAGGAAAAAAATGAAAAAAACACCGGCGGCCAATTCTCCGCATACTACCTCTAACAGTAAGCAAGCAAAAAAATTTAACTAATTAGCGGCCCATTACAACAACGGTGACCATAAAAGGTATAAAGCGTGAAAGCTCAATGCAATTCCAAGACATTTATTTATTCAATTAGAACCTTAAACTCCAATCGAAGACCAAGTCGGAAATTGCAAGTAAAACTAGTCAACTAGAAGTAATGGCATCAAGCACCAAGCTTCAGACATTCGAAAACATACTTCTAACCAGCATGAAAGGCACTTACTAGTCACCAATCGATGAGACAACTAAAAATGATTCGTGGAAGTCCATAGCTTATTATCCAGGACGCTCCAACCCAACAGTTATTTGATAACATAGTGTACTGGATCAATACTCTCATATACGTCTAAACTTGGTCAAAATGCAAATGTTTCCTCAAATCACCAACACTGAATAAAAAAATAGAGACCTGTATCCATTCCTTAACGGTTGACGTTAATAGAAACGGAAGAACCGGAGAATTCAAAGCGCTCTCGGCTTCTAGAGAGAAAAATGGGCAGTTACTCTCTCCGCTGATTTAAATCGAAGATGAAATTGTTAAAAACAAGAGAGAGATTCACCTGAGGAACAAGCATGACACCGACAGTGATACCGGCGGCGAGATCGTTCTGCAAGTACTCCTTCAACTTATAAGATCGAATCCAGCGGTAGCAAGGGAGAAAGACACAGACCCAATCAGTTGGGGTCATCGCCTTCACCTTCGCTCTCCATCTGGTAAGCACAGAGTTCGAGGTCGCCACCAGAGACGCCGAAGAAGATGCGGACTCCGGATGCTGGAGAGGTATGACTTTGACCGATCGCTGCAGAGTCGAAGGCATGGTTATTGCGGAGCTGGTGACGTTAGCCAAGCTTGTCAGATCACCGAAGCTCGGCGATGAGTAGGTAATTTCGGGGAGCATACCCGGCGTATTTTAGTGGCCCTTGCTAATCCGTCGCGTTCTGTTACGACGGTGGGCCCCGAATGAAGCTCTCCTTTTGAGTGATCTGTTTAGAGCTGCCAAAAAATAATGTGGAGTGCATTTGGACAAATTTGTGGGTTTTGTGCACCAAATTGCTCGGATTGGTAATTTACAAGACTGTTGCACCTTCGAAGGATTGAATTTTCAAACTAAATTATTTCAGTTTTGAAATTATAACTTTAAAAAATAAAGAGAAAATTGGTGTAGGGAAGTCATTTTTGTATCCATGATGTCCTTCAATTTTTTTCCTAAAAATAAAATAAAATTAAATTAAATTATAAAGAATCTATTAATTGTGACAACCACCCTAATTAAAAAGATTCTCTCCCTAAATTAAAAAGGATAAATAACTATTAAAAATTAAAAAGATAAACTAAATTAAAAAGATAAGTGAATATTAATTGTGGGACCACCATCATTAAAAAGATTCTCTCCCAATTATGGCTGTTTTTTAATTAATTAAAAAAAATGAGAGTGGTCCCCACAAATTCTATACTTAATTTTATGTACATAATTTCGCACGGAGATTATGTACATAATTTCGCACGGAGATTATGTACATAATTTCGCACGCAGATTATGTACATAATTTCGCACGCAGATTATGTACATAATTTCGCACGCAGATTATGTACATAATTTCGCACGCAGATTATGTACATAATTTCGCACGCAGATTATGTACATAAAATTATGTAATTAATTTTAATGCCAACAAACAAACGACTCTTTGAAAATAAATAAGCAATATTAATTAAGGGAGATAATCTTTTTAATGTTAAAACTAATTCTTTAATTGTAGGAGACCACTCTCATTTTTTCTTTTTTATTTTAAAAAATTGAGAGAGAGAATCTTTTTAATTTTGAATAATTATAGGGGACCACTCTCATTTTCCTTTTTAATTTTGAAAATATTTTAAATTGTTTTAGATTTTATCTTTTTTTCAAAATTACAAGGGGCCTAGTTAATACACATTGAAACAAAAAAGCCTACATAATCTACATTTATACAATAAAAGTCTACTTACCCCTTTTACTCAAAAATAAACTAGTTTGTGATACTATGAATTTTTATCGGAAGTCGCAAATGCACGGTTCATGAATTAATAAAAGCACGATGGTTACGGATCCTGCAACCGTGAACTTTTGAACCGTAAAAGCGCTTACGGATCCCATATCCGTAAGCACTTTTCATCATAAAAAACGAGCAGCTGCAACGAAGACGAAGGAAGTCGAAGTGCCAAATCGACCAAATCCACAACGTTTTACACAAAATCAAGCAATGGATCAAGACGGTAACGAAGGAAGACCATTCCAAAAGCGAAAACACAACCCGAAAGAGATAAATGTTCGGTTTTTGTTTGGATTTTGTTTGGTTTTGGATTTTTACTTTCGGGTTCGTAAGTATGTATGAAATTGAGTATATTTGGTTAGATTGTTGTTGATTTAGATTATTATAGTCTCATTGAGTATGAACTTGAAGGTTTTAATGAGGGTTACCTTTGACAGTCCGCCATTGAAGGCGGATTGTCGAAGATGATGAACATGGCACACGGTCACGGGTTCCGTAACCGTGGTGCCATTGTTCATAATGCATTCGAATGCATTAATACATTGGAATGCATTATAATGCATTCGAATGCATTATAATGCATTTATTTAATTTAAATTAATTAAATTGTATTAAATTAATTTAAATGAGATTTTATTTAATTAAAAATTAATTAAAATTAATTTAATTAAAATAAAATTAAAAGTAAATTACTTTATCCTAATTACTTTAGATTAAAAATAATTTAAATTTAATTAAAATTAATTGAATTAACTTTATCCTAAATCCCTTAAATTAAAATTCAATTAATTTAGTTAAAATAAATTAAATTTAATAAAATTAAATTATTTCATCATAATTACATTAAAATAAAATTCAATTAATTTAATTAAAATTAATTAACTTGATCTTAATTACCTTATAACTTCATCTTAATTAAAATGAATTTAATTAATTTAATTAATTTTACCGAAGTGACATTCATTTAATTCAATTCATGTTAAATTAAATTGAAGTTGTTTCATCCGATTTAATTAACTTCATCCTAATTACCTATGAGTAAAAGAGGTAAGTAAGCTTTAACTTCATCTTAATTAAAATGAATTTAATTAATTTAACTAATTTTATCGAAGTAGGTCATTATGTTTCAATGTGAATTAATTATGTCCCTTGTAATTTTGAGAAAAATATAAAATCTAAAATAATTTAAGATACTTTTAAAAATAAAAAAATGTTGTACCTTAATTTTTTTTAAATAAAAAAGGAAAATGGGAGTGGTCCCCTTCAATTATTCAAAATTAAAAAAAATCTCTCCCTTAATTTTTTAAAATAAAAAAGGAAATGAGAGTGGTCCCCTACAATTAAAAAATTAGTTTTAACATTAAAAAGATTATCTCCTTTAATTAATATGTTTGTTTTTTAATTAAATAAGAAAAATGAGAGTGGTACACCCACAAATTCTGTACATAATTTCACAAGCAAATTATGTACATAATTTCACACGCAAATTAAGTACATAATTTCACACGCAAATTATGTACATTATTTGACACGCAAATTATGTACAAAATTTGTGATGTTTGTGAAAATTATCTCCATAATTTGTGTTATGTGTGAAATTTATGTACATAATTTACGTGTGAAATTATGTACATAATTTGTGTGTGAAATTATGTACAGAATTTGTGGGGACCACTCTCATTTGAGTAAAAGGGGTAAGTAGGCTTGTATTGTATAAATGTAGATTAAATAGGCTTTTATGTTTCAATTTGTATTAACCATGCTCCTTGTAATTTTGAGAAAAAAGATAAAATCTAAAATAATTTAAGATACTTTCAAAAATAAAAAGATTCCCTCTCTTAATTTTTTAAAATAAAAAGAAAAATGAGAGTGGTTCCCTACAATTAAAAAATTAGTTTTAACATTAAAAAGATTCTCTCCCTTAATTAATATGATTATTTTTTAATTAAATAAGGAAAATGAGAGTGGTCCCCAACAAATTATGTACATAATTTCACACGCAAATTATGTACATAATTTCGCACGCAAATTAGGTACATAATTTCCCACGCAAATTATGTACATAATTTCGCACGCAAATTAGGTACATAATTTCCCACGCAAATTATGTACATAATTTCCCACGCAAATTATGTACATAATTTTGCATGCAAATTATGTTTGCGTGTGAAAAATTGCAAACATAATTTGCGTGCGAAATTATGTGTAATGCCCCAAAAAAATTTTCGCTCGTGTTCAATTCGATTTTCCAACTTTTATCGATAATGTATTAGCTTAACATTTTATTAAAAGTATTTTTCGGCGTAAAATACCTTTTCCGAGTATATTATTATTTTGGATACGTTCGCTTATCCCATATTTTATTTTTGGAAAATTCGGAAAGTTTTTCGGTTCAAAAATCCCGTTCTAAACCCTTATGTATCGAATTCACTCTTTACCTTTTTCTTTCTTTTTCTTTTTCTTTAATCTCTCCTTTCTCTCTCTCCTTCGGCCCTGATGTGTTGCCCCGACCCTTCGTGAACTGCAACGCAGCAGTGATGTGCTGCCTCACCCTTCGACCTCTCCTGACCCTCAATTACCTCTCTTCTCTCACGCAAGCTGTTTCGTGTACTCTTCCCTCAACTCTCCTTTTCTCTCGAACCTTCAGCCCCTGTGCCATCTCCCTCTTCCTCAACAACCACACTGTCTCGTTTGCTTATCTATCTCCTTCCCTTTCTGTGTACCATCCATCTCTCTACAACCATCCCCTTCAATCCTAGTCGTCTGGGAGAAGACGGAAGAAGCAACTGCCCGCCATCTTTATTTCACCACCACCACCGCGCCGAGAAGAGCCTCTGTCGCCGCCAATCGGATCCCCATTCACCCTGTGTTCTCAGCACCAAGATCTCCATTATTGCCTTACCTTTCTTCTATTGCAACCACCGGGAAGCCGCCGACTGCCTCTACCATCTCTAGAGGAACCTGCTCCACCGACACTGAGCCCGTCGGAACCCCAAAGCCACCGCCTTCGAGGAGCTGCTGCCTTCTGCCGGCCCTTTTCTCGCCCCTCAGTGCAGTTAAATCCCGCCACTGGAACCTCCTTGCTCTACCTCCACCGAGTCGGAACAGCAAACCCCTCATAAACGCGGGAGAACTCGTGGCCTGCCCCCTCCTCGTCGCTCGCCGGAGTCCTTATAGCCGCCGCCGGATAGAGCCTTCCTGGGCTGCCACTAACAGAGGGAGGTTGAAAGAAACCCTTTTTAGCAATTCATAATCGGACCCTTCTTATTTGTGATAATTGCAAAATGTACCCACAATCTTATAATTTGAGTTTTGGCCCACAGTTTTGAAAGTTACATTTATACCCCTATAGAATTTATTTACATATTAGGGCCCAAATAATTAATTACGGATTACTACCCATATTTTTTGAAACGATATATTATGTCTTTGTTGAATTAATTCGATTATGGCTCAAAGATTTAATCCCGGGTTTTTAATGTTGACTTTTGGAAACGAGTTTTTCCTTAGAGTTATATATATATATATATATATTATATTCCGTTCAAATTTAGCATATGAGCTAAATTTGCTTAATTTTGGTGTTAGGTTCGGAATCGTCCCGATAAAGGCCTAACAAGTCCAAAGTCGACATCCATTGATCGACTTCCGTCTTTTGACGTCATGTGAGTTATCTTTTTCCTCGATCTAGTTATGTTAAGTTTTAGTATTATGATAGGTTGAATCTAGCATAACTTAGAGTGAATGTCAAGTAGTGACTTTAAACTTTAGGTGAGGATTTGAGGATTGTTTGAACGTTCTAAGTATTGAGGTGTGTATGTTATCATGTGAGCTTTGTTAAGGTTGTGAGTATGTGTTTCTTGAGATTGTGGAGTTAGGGTGGAAGTATCCTGACACGTGGTTATAGTTGAGATCTTGTGAGTTTATGAGGGCTAGGAGTGCATCCTAGATTATGATAGTTTATGACCTAATAAGATCTTATAGGACTAGAAGTCTAAGGACTTCTGGCTGGTGTGAGTGGTTGTTGATTATTGTGCCTTGTCTTGAACAGGCTTTGGTTATGTTTTCCTTTGGAGAGTGGTATCGTTTTCGGTTAGCTTCGAGACGAGGTAAGTCTTCGGACTTACTTAGCTCGTATTCTCTGTATTAGTTTCAATGCGTGTTTGGTGGTGTGTGTTTATTATTTATGTGTGTGTTTATTGCTTATGTTATAACATCTAAACCGGTAATAGGACCACCGACTTTATATGTTTATATTTGGCCCAAGTGTATGATAACGGGCGGTGACCGCTTGTCCAGTCCAAAATGGGGATGACTGGGAGGTGCCTTGCGACCAGCCAATCGGGTGATGTTGATCCGCATCAAGTACAAACCCGTATGGTGAAAGGGGACAAGGGCGAGATCTTTAAGATTCTCGTGTCACAAAAGAAGTTGAATTAGAACGGGATATGACCTAATAATAAAAAGATAATAAACCGGATTGTGTGTTTTGGAACATGTTGTGTGTTTATGATGCCTTATGTGTGTGTGTGCCAATACCATGATTCTAATGCCTTGAATGCTAGCTAACGGTTTTATACCGATATTGTTGTAGTTGCCTTGCAGGTTAGGGGCGCGGCCGAGAGATCCGGAAGAGTGGGCAGCCGGGGTCCGTACATTTTAGGATGGGTATTGGGGGTTGTTTTTATGTATTGTTTAGGGTATTATGTATGTCGCGTGTATGGCGGTTGCCTTTAGCGTTGTATCTCGGCTGAAGTCTTTCGTCGTTTTCTTTTGGGGTTCATATCATTGCATTAAAATGAATTTTGGTTTTGCCTTTATTTGTGTCTTGTTGTAAGATCTAGTGAAATTGTTGTCAGGCTAAGGGTCGGGACCCATTGTGAGGTCCTAACCCGTGGCATCCCGAGTCCCGCAGATTCGGGGTGTTACAAAAGTGGTATCAAAGCCCTAGGTTGACAACAATGGCACTCGCAATCTTCTAAAGGCCGAATAAGGAATAAACAGAACCCCGCGGGTTTTGAGTTTTCGTTTTCAAAATCACATGCATGAGTCGGGGTAGAATGTACGGACCACCACTCCTTCCGTGGATCTCGGCAGCATAGTTTATTGGATTTTTAGTATATATATATAGATATGTGTAGTTATGTAGATATTTATCGTGGGCCTAGGATGTTGTTGGAATATTATTATATGTGGATTATAGTTATGCATGATGGACTTGTTATGTGAAAATAAAGGCATGATTATTATATTAATATTTGTACATGTGGCATGATGATATCATATAAGTGTTGGAACCTTGTTTTGTTGTAATAGTATTGCTTGGATGTGATATGTTGGTTATAGCAATGTGGACATAGGACTTATATAGTCATATACATGTACTAGGATATATACTAGTATATGGTTTTTGGACCTTATTGTTAGGATGATAGAAAGCTATCATCGCACCTTGAACAATGCCTTTTGGCTTAGGATAGTGTTACCACGAAGACGAAAATGCTCAAGTATCGAGTTGAATATCACGTTTTAGTGAGCACCTCGATGATTCCTCAGACTCCTTAGAGAGCATCTAAGCAGCCTTATGAAGACTAGAGATGATGTTAATCACAAGGACAAACAAAGAGAAGAGAACCTCGAGTCAACATAAGCAAAACTGAGATGGAAGATATACAAATAGGGAAGCAATATGAAGTTGTGGGAGTGGTTCCGAAAAAGCGATGACGAGTAACAATGAAGTGAAGTCGAGACAACGAAATTATGATTCTTCAAGACGACGCATGGATAACTAAAGACGCGGAGCGGGAAGGAAAGGAGTGCATACTAGCAAGGGTAGAAGTGGTATTTCCTTGAGACATGAAGTTTTCCTAGATGCTCCTAAGCATGGGAGTCAAGGTGTGAAGTGTGGTCGAACTAATACAAAGATTGATGAGATGCGTAAGTTAAGCTTATAGAAGAACTAGAAAGTGAAGTGACGGGTTTGCGAGAGCTTAAACAGAAGACTTCTTCAGAAATACGAGAGTTACGAGGAGGATAACATGGTGAAAGTTCACATAGTAGAATTACCTTGTGGAGTCAATCGTTTTCCGTCATGGTGATGAGATTGAGCAATGCTAAGAAGGAGAAAGTGTGTGTGGGCGATGATCTTCCGAAGATGAAAGATGAAACAAGGGGCGCGTATCAAAAGACTTAAGTTACCAACCAAGAGAAGAGAGAGTGGTTATTAACGATAGAGATGTGGGGAAGTTACACTTACAACACATTATGAAGGACGGTTAAGCCTATGAAGTTGGGTCATTTGACATAAAAGAGCCGAGAAGATGTAGTTATCTTACAGAAGTGGAAGGAAGAGGGGGCGTAGAAAAGCTAATGGAGTTGGAAGTAAAGTAAATGAGCTAGTAAAGGTTAAGGCGGAATAACCCGAGAGGGTATCCTTCAAGAGTATGGTAACATGGAAGTGTGGTAGGAGGGTAAGTTATTGATCTTGGAAAGGGTCATTAATGAACTGATCGGTGACCACCGAGAATGCACAGGTGTAGGTTGTATACTGGTGGCTATACGTGGGGAGAGTAATTCAGGATGCGGGATCATGAAGAAGAGTAACAAGAACGTGGAATATTCGTGGTGGTTGAATGTCGGCAGCAAAGAGGTATATCAAGGAAAGTGAAAATATCTTAATCAGGTCATAGGTTTGTCATACGGAGGAAAGACACGGATCAGGGTAAATGGGGACTGTAAGGATGAAGAGGAAGGCGAGTCTTCTATGGTTATTGTGCGTAAAGGGAGAATATATATAAGGGGAGGTATGATATGCTATTCTAAGGTTATGAATGCCATGTTTTCGCGAGCAAAAGATAAGTCAAGGTTTTTGTGACTCGCATGGCGAAGCGATAGTGGCTATGACGTGAAACGAGGATTCTGGATTAGGGCAACACTGCAAGCTTAAAGTTATGATGTTAGTGCTTGGTGGAGTAATGAGTGGATCTTCCAGTGATTGTGGTTGATTGGGTGGGAGAGCCTGAAGGCGTACTTGTACGGTTGTAAAGTTGTTCTTGGAATACCAAGAGATGCATAAGGTGACCAACAAGAGAAAGAGAAAACTAAAGTTTTGAAGTTCGATTTTGAGATGTACAAGAAGTGTATGAAAGATCGAGGTTAGAGCCTCTACGGTCGTTTGACATTACATAAGAAAATGAAGTGTAAATTTCTATGCCTACTTGAAGAGAGGATGTCTATAGTGAAAGCTTATGTAGAATACAAGGAGTTGCTCCCATATGTTGGGATGTCATAGAAAGCAAAGAAGATTGTATTGAGTTGTTATAAGGTATGATCGAGTCTTGTAGTTAAGATCTTTGTCACTGAACACATGCGTGAGATCAAAGGATGTTACTATTGCCATTCCTTTGAAGTGAGAAATGGGATTAAGCTGAAGTATTGCTTAACCAAGGCTTCGAGAGTCGGAAGATTCGAGCAAGTTCCTTGAGCTTTGGAGAAGAAGGATCTTTGAAAGAGGACAGTGAACATAGTAGCTACAGAAGGAACAATACCCGTGTTGAAGGACGTCACCCAAACCGGTCGGGGTGGACCACTTGTCAAGCGTTAGGACTAGGTGGTGTCAGTTATTATGATATGTGATGGGTAGAGAAAAGATAGAACCCGAGATAGATCGGATTGCAATGCATCGGAATGTGAATTTTACCGCTAAGATTGATTTGGGCTCAACTCCCATTTCCAAGGCGCCGTACAAAAGACATCAATAAATGATACCCGTAAAAATACTCGAATCGAGGAAGCAATTGAGGAAGCAATTGCAAGCTTTTGACGATAAGGGTTCGTCAGAACCAATACACTACATGGGAACTCCGAATATATCTTAAACTCTTGATTTGAAATTCACGTTAGAATATATCTTGAACTCTTGATTTGAAGTTCATGTTGGGATATATCTTGAACTCTTGATTTGAAGTTGTTATGGAGAACACCAGTTTGCGAAGAGAGAGACAGTAATCTCCATTTGTACATCGATTATTATAAGTTAAGCAAGATGACAATGAAGGACAAGTATCCCTTACAACGAATGGATGATCTACTCGATCAGTTGCAAGGGTTGGTAGTCTCTTATAAGATTAAGTTAAGAACTTGATTGTCACCGTTTGAGAGTTCGAGACTGAGATATTTCAAGTACAACATTTTGGGACGAATCAGAGTCACTACGAGTTGTAGTTATTCCATATGGGCTTACTGATGCCCGGAGGAGATGTTTTGGGTCTACTCTTGCAAAGGATAAAAGATGTATGACATGTTATCTCGGGATGGCAAACCCCAAAAGATGTGAAAGAGGTTACAAGTTTTCTTGGATACGTTGAGTTGTACCAGATCTGTGAAGAGAGAAGTTGTATAACACCAATTATGGTAACCTACTTTGGATGACAATGAAGTACTGAATGGGACGAAGAATTGACAAAAGAGTTGCTGAGAGTTAAGATGGGATTCATTGATGCAACTATTTTTACATTGCCCCGAGGTATGATGGGTTTGACTTATACGAGATATTCTTCAAGACCAGGTTTTGATCGAGCATTGAGGAACGATGTAAAAGTAATAGCATATGTGTCTTGTTAGTAGAAGTAGTATGGAGTAACATACTTCCTTCGTTATTTGAAATTTCTACAAGAATTGAGGAAACATAACGTCAAAGTTCGATTGACAAGAACCAAAGCCAGCAGTATAAATTTTAAGTTCGATCTTCTTTGGTAGAGAAATCAACGGGAAAATAATGGATATGGTGCATTGAGAGAGACCCGATGTTACGCTAAAAAGTGTGCACGCAATAAGCCTTAAATTTATACTCGTTATATTTGTCCTAACTTCTAGCGCACCCGCAGTGTACGGGACGTTTGTAGTATGGATAGTATTCCGAGGTCGAACACAAAGACTAAGGTGAAATTGATTCGGTTTTGTGATTAAGTTTAGTGAAGGTCTAAGGTTAGAAAAGGAGGAAACAAAGAAATGAAAATCTCAATTGTTTTTGGTCGGTTTTTGGTGATCAATCAAAGATCACAATTCATGCAAAGTAAACAATCAAACTAAACTAAAAATCAGCACAAATGAACAAACCAAACGAGATAATGATCAAGTAAAGAAAAGACGGATTCTAGGGGTCGGAAGTTCCGGTTATGGCATTGAACTCAAGTTATCTATTCATTCTTTGGATTAACTATGATATGTTGGGACTAAGTGTATCTAATTTGGGATCAATTACCGGGTAGGTCTCATGGTCCAACTAGTCCACACCTAAGGTCTCATTACCGGGTAAGTCTCTAAGAACCTAAGGATAGGAATTCTACACAAACCGGATTATTAATTAGGGATCTAACCTATCCTTAACGGGTAAGTCTTGGAAAGGGAAGTCCTAAGCAACTATCCTAGCACATCTAATCCAATGGCGGCTTATTAGGCTCACCACTACCTAAGGTTTGCTATTTTAGATTCTAAGGGCAAGGATTACCGGGTAAGTCTCTCCTAACACTTAGTCACTACACTAGGTCACCCTAGGGTAGGTTAAACTCAACAAGCACTTAGGGTTTCAACATTTTATAGGTTTAAGGCAAGGTCCTTCGAACCAGGGAGAATCACGGTTTGTTCTACCGAAACCACGGCCGTGGTTCTTCAAGAACTACCCGTGATTTCTAACAGGAACTACGTTCATAAGCAAAAGTCATCCAAAGGTAAATCTAAGTCCGTCCTATCATAGCTCTAGCCATAACCATCCTTTCCTTACCCTAGAACCACATCAATTTAGCCTACAACATTCATAATGGAAATCGAGACAAACAAACATAAAATCAAAACATCCATTGCAAGATAATGAAAGAAGAGAGATGAACAAGTGGACTTAATTCAAAACTAAGCTGAAGATTAGAATAGAGCCACTTACAACCCTTCCAAAAGAAGGTTCAAAGATTCATACAATCTCTAGAAAACGAAATCCGAAATACAAGAAAGCTATGGTGTGTGTTCTTCTCCTCCTCTTCAATGGAGCTCTTCTTCTTCTCTTTGACACTTTCCTTCCTAGAAAAACTTCTTGTTTTTGAGAATATATTTGTTAGAGAGAAATGGATAATGGATGAGCTGCTCCCAAACTACCCAGCTGCCTTAAACAACCCATGAAGGACCACTTTTATAACAAATCTTGCATGAGCTGGCCATGAGAGTCGTGGCACAGCTGTCACGAGAATCTGGCAAAATCCATGGTCATTTCCACGGCCGTGGTTCGTCAGAGAACCGTGATTTTATGCAGAAACTTCGCCTTGGATCATTAAGCTGTGATTTGGTGCATGGCTAGTGTTGGTAAGGCTCCATGAGTCCTCCTCAGCCCTTGGCTTGTGTCCTAATGAGTCCGAGGGTGTGTCATCTAAATGAACGATCCTCAAACGCATCGTTTAAGCTCCTAAACTTCCCGAAATACCTACAAAACGCGCACAAATCCGTGTAGACGTCTATCTCGACAAAATACGTGAATTGGGTGCAAAACGTCTTGAACTAATGCTAGATCATGCACGAATGAGCGATAATTCTATCTAAATGTACACCTAAAACTATGTTATAAATCGTGTTATCAAAATACCCCATACTTAAGGTTTGCTCGTCCCCGAGCAAATTCCCAACTATAGACTAAGAGATGACATGATTTATGTATGCAGAAAAATGGCAAAATCTTTTTGGGTTTTGTGCTTCTACTATTGGATCACCTTCATAGTCATGATCAATGGCAATTGGATAGGCAATTATGTATCAAACAATAAGGGCATGGAAAGACAATTGTACTTAACTCAAAAGCATGCATGGAATGTGAGGATGAAGAGGTCAAGAAGATCAAGAGTCTATCCAATCTAGATTACTAAGTCTTACAAACATGCAAGTAGGTCATAAGGGCTTGTGACATAAAAGTCCAAGAAACGTTGCAATTGGGCGGGGAATTCTCTAGGTTATGTGATGCTAATCCGGGAATGGAACTAACTCCACATCCTTGTCCTCGATCAACTTCCCCCAAGTGTATATTTTTCCCTATCTTGCTTTCTTTTCTTTTTCTTTAACTCATTTTTGAGACAATGGCATTGATGTACAATAGCCGAAACCTCGGTGATTAGCCATCCTCGGGCTTTTTCTCTTTTTCGAGGTGCATCCACACCGGGCACACATACCAAAGCTCGTTGGGGCTATTGGTTCATTTGACTTTGGCAAGGCACCAACACCCGATTATGTGAAGTGTACCGAGTTACTTGTCATTTAAACCAACGCCCCCAAACCTATATTCTGGCTACACTTCCACAATAATTTCAGCATTTTATTCACGACATTCTTTTCATTACATCTTCACCCCGCACTTGCTTTTCACACATTTCAACACACTAGCATGCTCCTATTCCCGGATGGGTTTAAAGGAGGTCGATTTTATATCAATTGAGGTGCTCAAGCAATCATGATCAAGATGAGAAGTAGAGAAAGATGAAATGCCTCATTCATTCCTAGATGGTATGCAAGAACTATCATGTAATTTCGACTTTCAATACTCAATCCATTCTAGGCAATCATCATGATCACAAGTCATTCATAGAATTTAAGAGAAGTAGTTCAAGTCCACGTATGCATTTATCAATTCAACACATAAGGCCATCCATAGCCAATCACAAGACAAGTTTCATCATTAAGATCATATCCAAGCCTAGAAAGCACAAAAATTTTTAAATTTTCTGATTTTTATGGGATTTTCGTTTTAAGTATGTACAATGCAAGACATGTGCAAATATTAACCTATCCTAGATGCTCATCATGCAAGGGATCATGCGAACCCCACCCCATACTTAGAAACACATTGTCCCCAATGTGTAAATGAGGTAGAGAGAGTGAAAGAAGGTTCTCACAATGTAAAATTGTTTGCTATGGTATTTGGGAATTCTCAAGTGAATTGATGTTGGATGATCCTTTCAACCATGGTAGAGAGCTCTAAGCATCCTTCAAAGCTTCGGAACCCGCGCTAGGCACTGCTAGCCATCCAAGTTCCGCGTCCGCTCTACCCATAATTGTGAGGGTGTCATCATCATCATTTTCATTGCCAAGAAAGGCTTCCAATGCCACTAATGCTCTAGCACACACACTAAGTAGACAAAACACACACAAAGCACACAAAAACAGAAAAATCTAAGCAAAAATGAAAAGGGAAAAATGTTATCAATGGGTTGCCTCCCACCAAGCGCTTCTTTAAGGTCATTAGCTTGACCAAACTCGGGAGCGTCTATTCAAGGTGAAGCGGGGCAATCATGTCTACCGGGGTTCCCGGAATATACTTCTTCAAGCGATGCTCATTCACTTTGAAATTTCCACAATGCTCCCCTCCTATTTCAATAGCTCCGTGGGGAAAGATCTTCTTCACCACATATGGCCCGGTCCATCTTGATTTGAGTTTTCCGGGAAAGAGCCTTAGCCTTGAGTTGAAGAGAAGGACAAGATCTCCTTCACTCAACTCCTTTGGAATGATCCTCTTGTCATGCCACCTTTTGGTTCTCTCCTTGTAGATCCGGGCATTCTCATAAGCTTCCAACCGGAGCTCCTCAAGGGCATTGATATCAAGCAACCTCTTTTCTCCCGCTTCTTTGAGGTCAAAATTTAGCCACTTAATGGCCCAATAAGCTCTGTGCTCCATTTCCACCGGGAGATGGCAAGACTTGCCATAGACCAACTTGTAGGGAGTGGTTCCAATTGGTGTCTTGAAGGCGGTTCTATATGCCCATAGTGCGTCATTGAGCTTCATAGCCCAATCCTTCCTTGTCCTAGACACCGTCTTCTCGAGGATGGCCTTGATCTCTCGGTTGGAGATCTCCACTTGACCACTAGTTTGGGGATGATAGGGTGTTGTCACCTTATGAGTCACCCCATACTTGGCCAAAAGTGCTCCAAAGTTCCTATTTGTGAAGTGCTTCCCTCCATCACTAATGATTACCCTTGGTGTTCCAAACCTAGGGAAGATCACCCGGTTGAAGAATCGCACTACCACCTTGGCATCATTCGTAGGAGAGGCGATCGCCTCTACCCATCTTGACACATAGTCCACCGCCAATAGGATGTAGAGATTGCCACATGAAGAAGGGAATGGTCCCATGAAGTCTACACCTCACACATCAAAAATCTCAACTTCTTGGATGTTATTCAAAGGCATTTCATTCCTCCTTGAGATGTTGCCCGTCCTTTGGCAAGCATCACATGCCGCTACAAAACCTTGCACATCTCTAAACAAGTTAGGCCAATAAAAACCGGATTGCAATACCTTTGCACACGTCTTGTGTGAGCTAGCATGGCCTCCGCATGGTAAGGAGTGACAATGCCGGATCACACTCTCCACTTCATCCTCCGGTATGCATCTTCTAAGCACCCCATCCGGGCCTCTCTTGAATAGAAGTGGCTCACTCCAATAGTAATGCCTTACATCGTTGAAGAACTTCTTCCTTTGTGCATATGTAAATCCGGGAGGCACTTCCTCACACACTAAGTAGTTCACGATGTCGGCGTACCACGGCTCACTTCCTCTAGCCACTTGTAAAAAGTATTCCTCCACCATTTGCAATTGTTCATCCCGGAATGAATCATCTATCGGGATGTTGTCTTTCCCAAGCTCCAATGGTGGGAGTCTACTAAGGTGATCCGCCACGGAGTTCTCGGATCCCTTCTTATCTCGTATCTCCAAATTAAACTCTTGAAGAAGAAGGATCCACCGAATCAACCTTGGTTTGGCATCCTTCTTTGTAAGTAGATAACGGATCGCCGCATGATCCGTATAAACTATGACCTTTGCCCCAACAAGGTATGAGCGGAACTTCTCAAATGCATACACCACCGCCAACAACTCCTTCTCGGTGGTAGCATAGTTGAGTTGGGCATCATCTAGCGTCTTGCTAGCATAGTAAATAACATGAGTGCGCCCTTCTTTCCTTTTCCCTAAAACGGCCCCAACGGCCACATCGCTTGCATCGCACATGATCTCAAATGGTAGACTCCAATCCGGAGGTTGCATGATAGGTGCGGAGATCAAGGCGTTCTTCAACCTACAAAAAGCTTCAAGACAATCCTTGGAAAAGACAAAATCAACATCTTTCATTAGTAGGTTAGTGAGAGGCTTAGAAATTTTAGAGAAGTCTTGAATAAACCTCCGGTAAAAACCGGCATGCCCTAAGAAACTCCTTACCCCCTTCACCGAGGTAGGTGGTGGCAACTTCTCTATCGTTTCAATCTTAGCCCTATCAACCTCAATGCCACGGTTAGACACCAAGTGTCCTAACACAATCCCTTCACTTACCATGAAGTGGCATTTTTCCCAATTTAAGACAAGATTTGTCTCCTCACATCTTTGCAACACTAATGACAAGTTAGCCAAGTAATCATCGAAAGAAGAACCATAAACAGAGAAATCATCCATGAACACTTCCATGATATTTTCTATGTATTCTGAAAAGATAGCCATCATACACCTTTGAAAGGTGGCGGGTGCATTACACAACCCAAATGGCATTCTCCTATATGCAAAAGTACCCCATGGACATGTAAAAGTCGTTTTCTCTTGGTCATCGGGGTGGATAGGGATTTGGAAGAATCCACTATATCCATCTAGATAGCAAAAATGAGAGTGTTGAGCTAACCTTTCTAGCATTTGGTCAATGAAGGGGAGGGGGAAGTGATCTTTCCTAGAGGCCATGTTCAATTTCCTATAATCAATGCACATCCTCCACCCCGTAACCGTCCTAGTCGGTATTAGTTCATTGTTCTCATTAGTTACTACCGTCATTCCACCCTTCTTAGGCACTACATGAACGGGGCTAACCCACTTACTATCCGAGATAGGGTAGATAATCCCCGCATCTAGCAACTTAATGATTTCCTTTTTGACCACCTCTTTCATTATAGGATTCAATCTCCTTTGATGTTCAATAGAGGGTTTGTGGTTATCTTCCATCATTATCTTATGCATGCACAAAGATGGCTTAATGCCAACCAAATCATCAATAGTATAACCAATGGCTTTCCTATGTAATCTTAGTTCATGCAGCAATTTAGCAAGTTCATCATCACTCAAGCATGCATTAACAATCACAGGATATGTAGAATTATCACCAAGAAATGCATACTTTAAATGAGGGGGAAGGGGTTTAAGTTCAAGTGAGGGAGGACCTCTATCGGTTGAAGACGATCCAAATAAGGTTGGATGAGATGAATCCAAAGCAAGGGAAGACTCCCCATGGCTCCTAGAGGCTTGATCATCATCAAGAGCTGATTCAGGGAAAACCACGGTTGGAAACACGGGTTGCTCATCTTCCACGGCCGTGGTTCTTGCCAAGCTTGCTTCTCGGAGTTGTCCAGAAAGTTTGACGGCCGTGGAACATAAATCTCGACCGTGGAACTTGCAGCTGTTCACCATCTCTTCGTGGCTCTCAAATCCAACTCTTGGCTCCTCTTCCAAGGCTTCCAAGGCCTTGATCTCTTCATTGCAGGCCTCTTCAACACCTTCCTCCATCATACTTAAGGTGAGAACCGTTTCCAAAGGATCCTTGATCAAGATCGAGCTCACAATTTCTCTAGATTCTTCTTGCTTGACTATGTTGAAGATATCTTCATCAAGGGTTGGCCCTTTCATCATTGTGGACAGCTTGAACTTGATGTTCTCTTCCCCGATGTTGAAGGAGAGGGTCCCGTTCTTGCAATCCACTAAGCATCCGGAAGTGGCTAGGAAAGGTCTTCCTAAGATGATAGGAACCGGATAATCCGCCGGAATGTCCAACACTACAAAATCAATAGGCACGTAGAATCCTCCTAGCTGCACCGGAATGTCCTCTAGAATCCCAACCGGATGAATGATGGAACGGTCCGCCATATAGAGGGTCATCTTGACCGGCTTTGGCTCTCCTAGCCCGACCTTGTTGCTAAGTGCAAGCGGTATGATGCTTACACTCGCCCCAAGATCACAAAGGGCCTCGTACTTTACATCTCCCACTCCTATTGGGACGCAAAAAGAGCCCGGATCCCTTAACTTGGGAGGCATCTCTTCCTTCATGGTTTGGATCAATTCCGACGATCTCTTGGTCATCCTTATCTCCCCATACTCCTCCAACTTCCTTTTGTTGGAGAGTATTTCCTTCAAAAACTTGCCATATGCCGGCATTCCTAAAATGGCATCCATGAACGGAATGTTAATATGTAACTTGGAAATTAGTTCAAGGAACTTACCAAAGTGATTGTCTAAACGAGCTCTTGCTCTTGATTGTGGGAATGGTAGTGGTGGCTTGTATGGAGGGGGTGCCACATAGGTTGGCTCTACATCTTTGCTCTTGCCTCCATCTTCTTGCTTTCTTCCCTCTTCTACCACTACTTGCTTTCCCTTAGCTTGGTCCTTGGGCAAAGGATCCTTCATACTCAACCCACTCCTTGTTGTGATAGCCAACACTTGGCCTCTTGGGTTGTCTTCGGTTCTTCCGGGAAGCTTTCCCGGATCTCTATGTGCTTCACCCGCCTTTTGAAAGACTTGTGCTTCCAAGACCTTTTGAGCCTTAGAAATTGAAGTCACAGTGCTCTCAAGTCCACTCAATCTTCCTAGCAATTGTTCAAACATGACTTCGGTCCTATCCTTTGAAGGTTGAGAAAAACCGGGTGGAGGTTCTTGTGAAGCTCTTTGTGGTGGAGTTGTGCTTGTGGAGGCGGGAGGGTTCAAGGCTCCATCCGGGTTAGAGTAAGAAAATCCGGGATGGTTGTGGTTGGGCCGGTAATTGTTGAATTGCCGGTTGTTGTTGAAATTTCTTGGGCCTTGGTAATTGTTGAAGTTGCCCCTTCCCATATAATTCACATCTTCCTCCTTGGAAGACAAGTTAGCTTGTGGAAGCACTTGAGGAGTTACTTGGCTCTTCAAGGTTGTAGTACACAACTCTCTCAAGGATTTCAACTCGTTGTTGATGGCGTCAAGCTTGAAATTGCTCATGGTGACTTCGCTCACCTCATATGCTCCCGCCTTTCTTCCTTCACTCTTCCTATGAGAGTACTTCTCAATCACTAGAGCTTGCTTCTCCACAAACTCCCAAGCATCATCTACATGTTTCTCCATAAATGTCCCACCGGAAAGAGATTGAAGCTTGAATTGGCTATCTTCATCAAGTCCCTTGAAATAGATCTCCAATAGCTCAATTTTCGGTATGCCATGGTGTGGACAATCTAGGAGAAGGTCTTTGAATCTCTCCCAAGACTTGAACAAACTTTCTCTATCCCTCATCACGAAGGCATTGATCTTCCCTCTTAATTCGGTGGTCTTGGAAGGTGGGAAGAACTTGGTCAAGAACTCGGTTGTCATCTCCTCCCAAGTACCAACTCGCCCTTGTGGAATAGATTGATACCAAGTCAAGGCTTTATCCTTAAGAGAGAAGGAAAAAGCCCTAAGCTTATGGTTGTTGCTCTCCAATCTTGGCGGCCTAAGAGTCTCCATCAAAATCTCGTAGTTCATCAAATATTGGTGAGGAGACTCTCCTTCCATCCCTCCAAATTGATTGTGCCGGATCATTTGTAGAACTTGAGGGCGGAGCTCATAGTTGTGGGTTGCGGGATCTCCTAGATTCACACCCGGTCGGTGTGCTCTTTGTGCCGGATCCATACATCTCCCTAGGGTTTGTGGCTCCTCAATAGCAATGGGAACAACCCTAACATTGGCCGCCGGCTGCGGTTGTGGAGGAGGTGGAGGTTGTCGGCGATTAAGCTCTCCTTGAACAAGGGCTTGCCTAATCTCCTCAATCTCCCTCCTTGTTTCCTCTTGCCTCTCATTGGAAAGTCTCCTTTCTTCCTCCAAGAGCTCATCTCTTAGCCTTATTTGCTATAAGGCTTCATCCAACTCAGCTTGAAGATTTCTACCGGCCATCTCTTTCTCTTTTCGGATGTTCTTGGATCTAGATCGAAGGGTTTTCTCCGGTTCAGGATCGAATGGAGCTAAATCCTTGCCACGAGATCTTCGCATACACCTAAAGAGTAATAGATGTCCTGAAAAGCAAAGACACCAACCAAAGAGAGATCAAAAGCAACAAGAAAGATCTACACTAGAAACAATCACAAAATAGACTCAATCTAGACCTAGTCCCCGGCAACGGCGCCAAAAACTTGTTACGCTAAAAAGTGTGCACGCAATAAGCCTTAAATTTATACTCGTTATATTTATCCTAACTTCTAGCGCACCCGCAGTGTACGGGACGTTTGTAGTATGGATAGTATTCCGAGGTCGAACACAAAGACTAAGGTGAAATTGATTCGGTTTTGTGATTAAGTTTAGTGAAGGTCTAAGGTTAGAAAAGGAGGAAACAAAGAAATGAAAATCTCAATTGTTTTTGGTCGGTTTTTGGTGATCAATCAAAGATCACAAATCATGCAAAGTAAACAATCAAACTAAACTAAAACTCAGCACAAATGAACAAACCAAACGAGATAATGATCAAGTAAAGAAAAGACGGATTCTAGGGGTCGGAAGTTCCGGTTATGGCATTGAACTCAAGTTATCTATTCATTCTTTGGATTAACTATGATATGTTGGGACTAAGTGTATCTAATTTGGGATCAATTACCGGGTAGCTCTCATGGTCCAACTATTCCACACCTAAGGTCTCATTACCGGGTAAGTCTCTAAGAACCTAAGGATAGGAATTCTACACAAACCGGATTGTTAATTAGGAATCTAACCTATCCTTACCGGGTAAGTCTTGGAAAGGGAAGTCCTAAGCAACTATCCTAGCACATCTAATCCAATGGCGGCTTATTAGGCTCACCACTACCTAAGGTTTTCTATTTTAGATTCTAAGGGCAAGGATTACCGGGTAAGTCTCTCCTAACAATTAGTCACTACACTAGGTCACCCTAGGGTAGGTTAAACTCAACAAGCACTTAGGGTTTCAACATTTTATAGGTTTAAGGCAAGGTCCTTCGAACCAGGGAGAATCACGGTTTGTTCTACCGAAACCACGGCCGTGGTTCTTCAAGAACTACCCGTGATTTCTAACAGGAACTACGTTCATAAGCAAAAGTCATCCAAAGGTAAATCTAAGTCCGTCCTATCATAGCTCTAGCCATAACCATCCTTTCCTTACCCTAGAACCACATCAATTTAGCCTACAACATTCATAATGGAAATCGAGACAAACAAACATAAAATCAAAACATCCATTGCAAGATAATGAAAGAAGAGAGATGAACAAGTGGACTTAATTCAAAACTAAGCTGAAGATTAGAATAGAGCCACTTGCAACCCTTCCAAAAGAAGGTTCAAAGATTCATACAATCTCTAGAAAACGAAATCCGAAATACAAGAAAGCTATGGTGTGTGTTCTTCTCCTCCTCTTCAATGGAGCTCTTCTTCTTCTCTTTGACACTTTCCTTCCTAGAAAAACTTCTTGTTTTTGAGAATATATTTGTTAGAGAGAAATGGATAATGGATGAGCTGCTCCCAAACTACCCAGCTGCCTTAAACAACCCATGAAGGACCACTTATATAACAAATCTTGCATGAGCTGGCCATGAGAGTCGTGGCACAGCTGTCACGAGAATCTGGCAAAATCCACGGTCATTTCCACGGCCGTGGTTCGTTAGAGAACCGTGATTTTATGCAGAAACTGTGATTTGGTGCATGGCTAGTGTTGGTAAGGCTCCATGAGTCCTCCTCAGCCCTTGGCTTGTGTCCTAATGAGTCCGAGGGTGTGTCATCTAAATGAACGATCCTCAAACGCATCGTTTAAGCTCCTAAACTTCCCGAAATACCTACAAAACGCGCACAAATCCGTGTAGACGTCTATCTCGACAAAATACGTGAATTGGGTGCAAAACGTCTTGAACTAATGCTAGATCATGCACGAATGAGCGAGAATTCTATCTAAATGTACACCTAAAACTATGTTATAAATCATGTTATCACCCGAGAAGGAAGTTGAGTTCCGATATCGACCTTTTTGGGATCTTAGCGCGAGTTGGAGAAGTGCCTTATAAGTTGGCGTTGCTGCCAAGAGTAGAGAGTGTTCACCCGGTATTCATGTGTAACAGTCGAGAGAGTACATGAATGATTTGAGACGTGTGGTCAGTCAAGATGACCTAGTGGCCGACGAGGAACCAATGAGGCTAATAGGAAGACGAAGGATAGTATCTTTGATTGAGTTTTACGCTGAGCTGGTAGCGTTGATAGATCGAAGGGTTGGACTTAGTTCTTCCCTCAGTAGAGTTGTGTATATGTGTGATGTTATATGTTGTTTGTGTCCCGTGTGGGAATGTGCTATGTGACGTGTTATATCTTGCAGTGGTAGTTTGAGTAAATTGTATATATAGATTAGGAAGTTTTAGCCTTCTTAGTTTGAGAAGTTAATACCTCGGCCTTAGGGACCGAGAAGTTCGATGCTTAGCAAGTTTCGAGACGAAACATGTTTTTAGGGGGATATGATGTAATGCCCCAAAATTTTTTTCGCTCGTGTTCAATTCGATTTTCCAACTTTTATCGATAATGTATTAGCTTAACATTTTATTAAAAGTATTTTTCGGCGTAAAATACCTTTTCCGAGTATATTATTATTTTGGATACGTTCGCTTATCCCATATTTTATTTTTGGAAAATTCGGAAAGTTTTTCGGTTCAAAAATCCCGTTCCAAACCCTTATGTATCGAATTCACTCTTTACCTTTTTCTTTCTTTTTCTTTTTCTTTAATCTCTCCTTCGGCCCTGATGTGTTGCCCCGACCCTTCGTGAACTGCAACGCAGCAGTGATGTGCTGCCTGACCCTTCGACCTCTCCTGACCCTCAATTACCTCTCTTCTCTCACGCAAGCTGTTTCGTGTACTCTTCCCTCAACTCTCCTTTGCTCTCGAACCTTCAGCCCCTGTGCCATCTCCCTCTTCCTCCACAGCCACACTGTCTCGTTTGCTTATCTATCTCCTTCCCTTTCTGTGTACCATCCATCTCTCTACAACCATCCCCTTCAATCCTAGTCGTCTGGGAGAAGACGGAAGAAGCAACTGCCGGCCATCTTTATTTCACCACCACCACCGCACCGAGAAGAGCCTCTGTCGCCGCCAATCGGATCCCCATTCACCCTGTGTTCTCAGCACCAAGATCTCCATTATTGCCTTACCTTTCTTCTGTTGCAACCACCGGGAAGCCGCCGACTGCCTCTACCATCTCTAGAGGAACCTGCTCCACCGGCACTGAGCCCGTCGGAACCCCAAAGCCACCGCCTTCGAGGAGCTGCTGCCTTCTGCCGGCCCTTTTCTCGCCCCTCAGTGCAGTTAAATCCCGCCACTGGAACCTCCTTGCTCTACCTCCACCGAGTCGGAACAGCAAACCCCTCATAAACGCGGGAGCTGCTGCCTTCGAGGAGCTGCTGCCGTCGGAACCCCAAAGCCACCGCCTTCGAGGAGCTGCTGCCTTCTGCCGGCCCTTTTCTCGCCCCTCAGTGCAGTTAAATCCCGCCACTGGAACCTCCTTGCTCTACCTCCACCGAGTCGGAACAGCAAACCCCTCATAAACGCGGGAGAACTCGTGGCCTGCCCCCTCCTCGTCGCTCGCCGGAGTCCTTATAGCCGCCGCCGGATAGAGCCTTCCTGGGCTGCCACTAACAGAGGGAGGTTGAAAGAAACCCTTTTTAGCAATTCATAATCGGACCCTTCTTATTTGTGATAATTGCAAAATGTACCCACAATCTTATAATTTGAGTTTTGGCCCACAGTTTTGAAAGTTACATTTATACCCCTGTAGAATTTATTTACATATTAGGGCCCAAATAATTAATTACGGATTACTACCCATATTTTTTGAAACGATATATTATGTCTTTGTTGAATTAATTCAATTATGGCTCAAAGATTTAATCCCGGGTTTTTAATGTTGACTTTTGGAAACGAGTTTTTCCTTAGAGTTATATATATATATTATATTCCGTTCAAATTTAGCATATGAGCTAAATTTGCTTAATTTTGGTGTTAGGTTCGGAATCGTCCCGATAAAGGCCTAACAAGTCCAAAGTCGACATCCATTGATCGACTTCCGTCTTTTGACGTCATGTGAGTTATCTTTTTCCTCGATCTAGTTATGTTAAGTTTTAGTATCATGATAAGTTGGATCTAGCATAACTTAGAGTGAATGTCAAGTAGTGACTTTAAACTTTAGGTGAGGATTTGAGGATTGTTTGAACGTTCTAAGTATTGAGGTGTGTATGTTATCATGTGAGCTTTGTTAAGGTTGTGAGTATGTGTTTCTTGAGATTGTGGAGTTAGGGTGGAAGTATCCTGACACGTGGTTATAGTTGAGATCTTGTGAGTTTATGAGGGCTAGGAGTGCATCCTAGATTATGATAGTTTATGACCTAATAAGATCTTATAGGACTAGAAGTCTAAGGACTTATGGCTGGTGTGAGTGATTGTTGATTATTGTGCCTTGTCTTGAACAGGCTTTGGTTATGTTTTCCTTTGGAGAGTGGTATCGTTTTCGGTTAGCTTCGAGACGAGGTAAGTCTTCGGACTTACTTAGCTTGTATTCTCTGTATTAGTTTCAATGCGTGTTTGGTGGTGTGTGTTTATTATTTATGTGTGTGTTTATTGCTTATGTTATAACATCTAAACCGGTAATAGGACCACCGACTTTATATGTTTATATTTGGCCCAAGTGTATGATAACGGGCGGTGACCGCTTGTCCAGTCCAAAATGGGGATGACTGGGAGGTGCCTTGCGACCAGCCCATCCGGTGATGCTGATTCGCATCAAGTACAAACCCGTATGGTGAAAGGGGACAAGGGCGAGATCTTTAAGATTCTCGTGTCACAAAAAAAGTTGAATTAGAACGGGATATGACCTAATAATAAAAAGATAATAAACCGGATTGTGTGTTTTGGAACATGTTGTGTGTTTATGATGCCTTATGTGTGTGTGTGCCAATACCATGATTCTAATGCCTTGAATGCTAGCTAACGGTTTTATACCGATATTGTTGTAGTTGCCTTGCAGGTTAGGGGCGCGGCCGAGAGATCCGGAAGAGTGGGCAGCCGGGGTCCGTACATTTTAGGATGGGTATTGGGGGTTGTTTTTATGTATTGTTTAGGGTATTATGTATGTCGCGTGTATGGCGGTTGCCTTTAGCGTTGTATCTCGGCTGAAGTCTTTCGTCGTTTTCTTTTGGGGTTCATATCATTGCATTAAAATGAATTTTGGTTTTGCCTTTATTTGTGTCTTGTTGTAAGATCCAGTGAAATTGTTGTCAGGCTAAGGGTCGGGACCCATTGTGAGGTCCTAACCCGTGGCATCCCGAGTCCCGCGGATTTGGGGTGTTACATTATGTACATAGTTTGCGTGCGAAATTATGTACATAGTTTGCGTGCGAAATTATGTACATAGTTTGCGTGCGTAATTATGTACATAGTTTCCGTGCGAAATTATGTACATAATTAGACGGGATAAGAAATTTTATTGAATTTAATTAATTACGGTTTGAGTCATCCATAGTTTTGCTATAATTATAAACTGATAATTATAGAGAAGTTTGTATTAGAGATAAACCACTTTAACAAATTCAAATTTTGAATATAAGTTAATTTGAAATGTAGGTTGACGATAAAATTAAAAAGAATAAAAAATAATGATGTGTGGACAAGCACGATGAATTGGCAAGCACGATGAATTGCTATAATTATAAACTGATAATTGTAGAGAAGCTAGTAAAAGAGATTTGTGATTATTAAGAAGATTTTAAGGAACTTTTTTAATGAGAGTGGCCCCCACAATTAATATTCACTTATCTTTTTAATTTAATTTAGATTCTCTTATCTAAAGAATTTTTAATTTCATTTACTTTTATTTTTTGGCTAGAAAATGTAGGGCCTAGATTATATCTATGATACAAAAAAGGCTTCCCTACACCAATTTTCTCCTCTCATTTTTCTTATTTAATTAAAAAGTAGAGAATCTTTTTAATTAGAGTGGTCCCCCACAATTAATATCCAGTTATCTTTTTAATTTAGTTTATCTTTTTAATTTATAATATTTGTTTATCTTCCTTAATAAAATGCCCTTAAATAGATTCTCTTATTTAAAGAATTTTTAATTTCATTTACTTTTATTTTTTGGTTAGAAAATGGAGGGGCTAGATTGTATCTATGGTACAAAAAAGGCTTTCCTACACCAATTTTCTCATTTTCTTTTTTATTAGGATGAATTAATTTAATTAATTATATCTTAAATCCCTTAGATTAAAAGTCAATCAATTTAATTAAAATAAAAATTAATTTAATTAAAATTAATTAACTTCATCCTGATTACCTTATAACTTCACCTTAATTAAAAATGAATTGAATTAATTTAATTAACTTTTCGAAGTAACATTAACTTGATCTTAATTACCTTATAACTTCATCTTACATTAAACTTATAAAATATTCAAATATAATTACGTAACGCGTATAGTAATACAGATATTACAGGGCATGGAGAGGCGGAGGCGTCCTACGGCCTCAGCTCGAAGAAAGAGATCTCATCCGACGGATAGAGCTCATCCGACGAAGAGTAGCTCTCAAGGTGCTCACCCGGATGCCGGCACACCCCCAACTCAGCTGTCAGCGAGGCCTTCTATACTTGAATCATCTCCACGGTCGGTATGGACGCTCTTCCATCGCCGACGTATGCGACCGAGTCAGAGGGTGAGGAGGACGCTTCCTTTGTACAGCCTGAGCATGTAGCTGTAGAGGAGCACTTGGTAGAGCACACCGATATTACTGCCAACAAGTAGATAGAGCGACCTGCATACGTACATGTCGATACACCAGCTGGAGATCATATTCAGGCGGAAGAGTTTCATTACGATGTTCTACCGGAAAATAGAGTTCGTGTTGTTGCAGACACGGGGCACCATTGATCACCGATGTGCTGACATGCTATGATGGTCACCGTCCTTGCGGTGTGTGGATAGGAGAGGTAACCACAATAGTAATTATTTTATGTTTACAAAAGTAATCAGTAAAACGTCTAATTAAATCAAAATCTCAATTTTGTGAAGGACGACTACAAGAGGCCCATTACCGCGTTGAGGCGGATATAGCACATCACTATACTCAACAGATGGATCTCAGCTGCCGACAAGGAGTACCCTGAGTATAGCTTCTCAAAGTGGGTTGACAGATCTGTTGGACATTTCTTTCGCCGGTGTTGACCACGCTCTCATTCATGCCTTCGTCGAGAAGTGCATCCGGAGACCAGCAGCTTCAACCTTCCATGGGGTGAGATTACCATCACACTCCACGACGTAGCCGTCATCCTAGGCCTTAGGATTTATGGGGAGCCCTTGGTGACGCCGTTATCAACACGAGAGCGTGCTCAGTGGTTGTGTGACGTGTTCCATATTACAGATGCCGAGGCACGGGGACACTAGACAAAACTACTTGTAAATGCCTTGAGGATAGCATTTGATATCATTCGACGCGACCTAGCCACCCTAGCTGAGGATTTCGCCTCCACTTTCCTTCTCTTCTTCTTGAGGTCATCATTGTTCGTCGATAAATCGACGAACAAGATTCGCCCATGGTTGATCGATCTAGTACATGATCACCAACGTACAGGAGGGTTAGCGTGGGGCGCAGGTGTCCTCGCCTACTTATACTCGTACGTATTACTATCACTAATCTTCAATTAATAATCTTAAATTAATAATCTTCCATTAATAATTGCATTACAATATAATGGGAGACGCTTCACGGCTGAAGGTGAAGACGATCGGGGGTTGTACGTCATTGCTTCATGTAACATTTGTTATACAGTAAGGCATTTAAAAACATTTACTTAACAATGTTCCATAACCGCTTAATTAAATGATTTCGGTTTTGGATCGACGTCCACTTCCCATCATTAGGTTGTTCGGCGGCTGAGGATCCTGGACGGCATGGCTTGGCGAGCTGGGCTTTGAGACTTTCTATCCCGAAGACCCCACCTCAGACGCTTGAGAAGTTGAGATCCTTGCGTTCACAGTTGGATCAGATGAGAGCGGAGGACATCAAGTTTATGCCCTACGGAGATAGAGTCTTGAATTTTGAGGGCAATTTTGTTTTCCACCTAACGAGGGACGATCAAGGTTGGATACATTTTGGAGCCATAAATTCCAAATCGTGTTCTCCGATAGTTTTGGTATGTGTAGACGATACCACTGGAGAGGATCGTCCCGTTTCTGGAGCTCCACCCCCCCCTTCTGGAAGCAAGGGTTATAGAGTCAGATTTCAATCATCAGATGACAGGTGGGCTGCTAGACATGAGGACTCGAGCCGAGTTGCGTTGCAGGGTAGGATTCGGGCTCCAGACCCATGGACTGCATCCGAGAATTACATGTCATGGTTTAGTGAGCAGTGCCATCCATTTGTACTACCCAGCTCGGTTGTACAGACTCCACTAGTTGATCGTCCTCCTCCACTCCCTACTTCAGATACATGGGTACGTGATTTTGGTGTCTTTTGATTATTTTGAAATATCTTTCATTATTATGTTATTGGTTAATGTATCTTTCATTACAGAGGTTACATATCATGCAGACCTGAATCCGGGATCTGATTAGTCGTGGATCTCTACTTCTTGTGGAGGAGTTGCAGGCCATCTATGACGAGTCGGTTGCGCATCATGTTCCCATCGTCCCATCTCAAGTTAGGGCGTCACAGCCCAGACGAGATTGATTTGATCTTATGTTTTGTTTTCACTATTGTATTGTTATCATCTAAACTTTGGTGTAAATATTATGTTATGTATTTTTTTGTTATCACTTTTGGTGTAAATATAATTACCTTATGTATTATTATCATCTAAATATTATGTTATTCCTTCTGCTTGTTATCAGTTTTGTTATCATAAGCAAGAACTCAAACTTTACATAAACACTTTTCAATTGAAAAACAAGACAAGTGAAACCAACCTTAACCATAGCTTTTAATTGACTAAAACAAGACAAACGAAACCAACATAAATCGTCTAAGACAATTGAAAAACAACTACAACACTAAAATACATCAACTATCTATTGAATCAACATCAACCTCGTGTTAGTGATTTCGACAATCTCTAACAACGGCGTCTTGTACCTATAGAGGTCATACAAAGAAGTTTGTAGTTCTGTTTAACTTCAAACCAAATAATCATGTAATATATAAACAATTGTAAACCACATGTGTAAAATAAAATTTACTCGTTCGTCTTGTAGATCGTGTCCATTATGATGACGTAAGGACATAGGTTGAGGAGATGCCTTGAATCCAGATGCATGTTGGTAAAATCTAAACTTCATCTGACTCCGGGCTTCTTCTAACAATGACGTAGTAACGACGTTGCTCTAAAGTATGGAGTGCTTGTTGGAGTGGACTTCTTCCTTCGGCTTGTAGCATCCTAATCTTCAATCCAGCGTTGTATATTTTTATTATGGTGGTGACGTTGTGGGGATCATCCAACTGTAATTACTTCAAAATCATCCTCGGCTTGAAACTCGATCCAAGCTCACGCCCCACTCTCCGAAACTGTTTCTCCGTCAATCAGCCAGCATATATGTGTCCCTTTAACTTCTCGGGAAGTGTATGGCTGTGCACTCCGTTTATAACATGCAACGTAAATTTCTCAACCTCGCTTTGTACGCCCTCAAGATCAAATGTACGACCGTCTTTTCTTTATTTGTGCGTTCGGCTAGATGACGACTCCGTATCAGGATCGACGTCTTTCTTCTTATGAGGAATTCCGAAACGTTTGCATGTCGAACAAAACGTAACGAATCCCCTAGAGTTTCTTCATAACCTACTTGTTGTAACACCCAGAATCCACGGGACTCGGGATGCTACGGGCGGAGACCTCACAATGGGTCCCGACCCTTAGCCTGACAACAATTTCACCGGATCTTGCAACAATGTAACGCCTCACATTTTCGGAATTCCTCATAAGAAGAATTCCGTATATATATATATATATATATATATATATATATATATATATATATATATATATATATATATATATATATATATATATATATATATATATATATATTGATCCATATATTTTATTTTTTTTCCATATTTATTTTTGGAAAGGTTCGGAAAAATATTTCTATTATCCTCCATTCTCTTTGAGCCAAATAGGTGATGGCCTTTTTCCTTGCCAGTTGCCGCCCATCTAGTGTGCCTGCCTAGCATCCCTAGCCCGACTCTACTGCGCCTCTGACCCCTCAGCCCTAGCTACCCGACCCTTGGCTGCCTCACCACCTCCTCTTCTGCGTCCCCTCTGTTTTGCTTTGTCTCCCTATCTCTCGCAAGCTCTATCTCCACTCTTTCTTCCTCTCCTCCTCTGGCCTTCGAGCTTCGCACACCCATCACCCTATGCAGCCCTCGACCTCCACCTCCTGCTTTTGTTGCAACCTTCTCCAAGGACCCCGACTTGCCACCTCTACAGCCACCAAGGAGCCGACAACTTCCTCTCTTTCTCTCGAAGCGATGTCGCGACGGAGACTTCAACCTGCCTTCGCCTCCCCCACCGACCACTGCCTGTCGCCTTCGCCTTTGTGCGACTCGCCGGATGATGCCTTCTCCGCCCCAGTGAAGGCCGCCGCCGGCCGCCCCTCTTCCTTGTCCTTCTCTACAGTTGGAGAAAGGTTGAAGAAACCCTATTTGTCAAATTCAAATCGTGGCCTCTTATTTTTAGTGTAATTACAAAATGTAACCAATGTTTTGCATTTCAATAATGGCCCTAATTTCTGAAATTTGCATTTATGCCCCTGTTGAAATAATTACATATTTTGGCTGGAAGTTTAATTTACCAAATATAACATACGTTTCTGAAATTGTATATTTTGCCCCGGAAAGCGGTTGAGTGGTTTTGTTTATCCTTGTCTTGGAAAACGAGTTTTACCTTGGGTTTATGATGTTGCTTAGGTTGCCCGAAAAATGTGATTGCGGATTTTACACTTGGGTTTTACTCTGAGTTCTAGTCTTGTATTTACTTACACGATGTTTTATTCCCTTGCGTATAATCATGGTTTTGACCCAAAGTTTATTTTGGGAAATGGCCAAGTTTCGAGAGTTTCTTAGTTGCTGAAAAGTTGTTTTGGTTTTGACCCGTATTTATAAATTGTTGTGATCACCCCGGAAAATGTTTTGCGAGTTTTACCCTTATTTTGAAAGCGGGGCTTCCTTAGTTTTTTATATGCGTTAATCTCCCTTCAAAAATTAGTGTTTAAGCTAATTTTGTGTAGCTTTGGTTTTAGGTCCGGAAGCGCCCCGATAAAGGCCTAACGAGTTCAAATTCGACATCCGTCTTGACGTCGTGTGAGTATTCTCTCCCTCGATTTAGTTATGTTTAGTATTAGTATCACGCTAGGTTGGATAATCTAGCATAACTTAAAGTGAATGCCAAGTAATGGCTTTGAACCTTAGGTGAGTTTTGAGGATTTGATATTGTTTGATGGATTGATGTTGATTCTAAGCTTGAGGCAGTATTGCGGTCTAGTGAGGTTATTATAAGGATTTGAGTATCTCGTTTGATCTTGTAAAAATCATTAGGCTTGAGGTGTTGCTTTTATCTTGTGAGGTTGTTTATGGCTTTAAGTTGTATGTTGAGCTTGTGAGAATGTAGGTGTTGAGGTTGTGGACTAGAAAGAGAGTATCCTAGTGGTGTTGTGAGTTATGATCTTGCGAGATCCGAAGGTTTAGAAGTCTTAGGACTTCTAGCTTCTGTTGAGTGTGATGTGAGCACGAGGGATTCTAGGATGCAGTCCTAGAATTGAGAGCCTAATGGTCTTGCGTAGATCATTTGTATAGAAGTCTAAGACTTCTATTGTGAGTGGGTTGTTGATACAATTATCTTCTTGTAAGCAGGTTATGGGCTTCCTCCCCTAAGGAAGCGAGAGTGTTGTGAGTTGAGTGTGGTGACGAGGTAAGTCTCCGGACTTACTTATCTCGTATTCCTTGTATAGCATTTATATGTGTTGGGTGGTGTGTGTTTATTTTTTATTGTTTATAACAATTAAACTAGAAATAGGACCACCGACCTTTATATTATTTGGCCCAAGTGTATGATAACGGGCGGTGACATCACTGCTAGCTCTTGCGTAGAGCTAGGAGGATCTTGGCGACTAGCTTGTGTGGTTAGACGGTCGGATGCATCCGTACCGTTTCATACGGTAAGTGGGGACCGAGGCGAGTTTCGGGAGATTCTCGTGTCACAAAAGAAGTTGAATTAGAATGGGATATGACTTAATAATAAAAAGATAATAAACTGGACTTGTGTGATTTGGTGTATATTGTGTGTTGTGTTGATTTACTTGTGTTTGTGCCGTTCACCTTGATTCTAATGCTTCGAATATTAGCTAACGGTTTTTTACCGATTGTTGTAGATTGCCTTGAAGGTTAGGAATGCAGCTGAGAGATCCGAAAGAGTGGGCAGCCGGAGTTTCGTACATTTTAGGAAGGGTTTTTGGATGGAGTTGAGTTGTGTTTTGTCTTTCGATTGTTGTGTTTTGTATGCCGTGTATTTGGTGTTCGGTTTTGTGTTATATCTCGGCTGAAGTCTTGTGTTGTTTTCCTTCGGGTTTCTTATCATTTGCATAAAAGGAATTTCGGTTATGCCTTTATTTGTGCCATGTTGGAAAGGTCCGGTGAAATTGTTATCAAGCTAAGGGTCGGGACCCATTGTGAGGTCCCAACCCGTAGCATCCCGAGTCCCGCGGATTTGGGGTGTTACAAACAAGACACAAATAAAGGCCAAAACCGAAATACGGTTAATGCAATGACATGATTCCTAAATAATTAAAGAAAGAAAGACCTCAGCCGTTTATACAACAACATCAACAATACACAAATATACAACAACAACACAATGACTCAAATCCCCCAAACTCGTCCTATGATGTACGGGAACCCCGACTGCCCACTCCTCCAGATCACTCGGCCACTTCCTAACCTGCACATCAACTACAACAAACGATGTAAAACCGTTAGCTCACATTCTAGGCATTATAAAGATAGCAAGGAAACAACCAAACATAAGTACACATAACACACATCATGCTCATATACACACAATCCGATTGATATCTTCTTTTTAAGTCATTTCATCACTAGTTCCATTCGTTCATTGTGTGACACGAGAAGTCTTATAACTCTTGCCTCTGTCCCCATGCAACCAATAGGAGTGGTGCGGAGCTCTTCCCGTATACCATGTGGAGTGGTGAAAAAGCCAGCCCGTATACCATCTATGGCCTGGTCACAGAGAACCTCCCAGTCTCCCTCGGGAGCTGGGCAGTGATGTCACTGCCCGATATTAATAACAACGGACCAACAATATATATATATATATATATATATATATATATATATATATATATATATATATATATATCCAAGTCAACATAATCCGGTTTTCATGATCATAAACAAGCTAAAGCACACACCACCGTCACTCTTCCAAATAAGGCATAAAAGCAAGCTAAGTAAGTCCGGAGACTTACCTCGTCTCAAAGCTAACCAAAACCGATCTCAACTTCCCGTAGGAATACAACCAAGCCTTGATCAAAACGAGGCACACATCAACAACGCTCTCATAGGCTAGAAGTCCTTAGACTTCGCAATCTAGCAAATGAACACAAGGTCTTACAACTCATAAGCTAGGAAACGTTCTTAGGCTCCAAAAGACCATAACTCATCAAGCATATATAAAGGCACTACAACAATCCACTCTCCTACAAGGATAACTCATCACCAAGCTAGAACACAACTAGTCTGGGAGGTATAACATGATCATCACACTCGAGTCATCCTAAGCAACAACCGAGACTCTAAGGTCTCCTAAGGTCCACAACCACTAGATGGCATTCACAACTATCCTAGGTCCACCCTAGGCATGCTACTAACATAGATCAACCTCACAACAAAGAAGAAGAAGAAGAAGATGATGAAGAAGAGCCTACTATTGAAGAAACACAGCCGCATAAACAAAAGGTGTGACTGCGTGCTGAAGGTCACGACCCCCGCGGCTCACAAAGTCCGCCCCCACGGCTGAACTCCAGAAACAACGTTTTCTTCGATTTTGACTGTGCACTTGAGCTTCTATGGCTTCCTTCTCTGGTTGGGTCTTCTCAAAACTTCATCCACAAGATCAAAACCCTCCTACATGCCCTAAGCTTGCTAGGAACACATGCAACCAAAGAAGGCCATCAAAGAGCCTTCTTCCAAAGCTCTATCTACAACAATGGAGGAAGGAGGAGAAGAGAAGGGAAAGGGACCAAGAAGAAGAAGACAAGGAGAGGAGAGATTACCTTCACAGCTGCAGATCTCTTCCCTTTTTTGGATAGCTCACAAGCAAGAACCAAGGTAGAAGGGAGAGAAGAGAGGAAGGAAAGAGGGGAAGAGAAGTGAATGGTGTGAAAGAGTGGACAAAAGGAGAGAGAAAGACTGCTCTTTCTTTTGGGGAAAACAAAGGTTCAACAGCCCACAAGAATCTTCCAAGAGTAAGGAATGAGGGGTTCAAAAGTGGAAAGTGGAGAAACGAAGGGTCGGAACGGAATCGGGATAAAATTCCGTCACTCAGCACATCGTGCCTACGGAAGGACAGAGCCGCGTCTACAAAAAGACCACTAAACTAACCCCTAACCGGAATAAAAATTCCGGGTATTACATCAGATCCCCCCTAAAAACAAGTTTTGTCCCGAAACTTGCTGACGTAGAACTCTCGGCATAACTACCTCGGTAACCACTCAAAAACCTTAAACGTGGTAACTCTCTATTTGATAACCAAAACACACTCGTATAACGACGTCAAGACCTCGTAAGGCCTACACACATACTCACATGAACCGCATATCGCATACCAAGTCAAGATCTAACTGATCATACAACACATTCCCTCTCGGGGCACAAAACACATAAAATTGCGCATGCACATAATATCTAACTCATCGGCCATATCAATGCAACTAGCTCGCCGTAAAAACTTAACCAAAGATACTATCCCAAGTCCTCCCGGTAGCCTCATCGGCTCCTTGTTTGCCACTAGATCAACACGACTAACATCATAACTTGAGTTGTACATGCACTCCCTCGACTGTCACAAGGAACATCGGGTAAACACCTCCCACTCTTGGTGGCAACGCCAATCTGTAAATCACATCCTACTTGTTCTCATCTCTCAAAAAGGTCCATAAAACGGAAAGTCAACTTCCCTTAAATGCCAAACATTTGACGCCTCGCGTCTGTAAAACTCTCGACTCAACCGGCCCCTACCCCGTAACTGAATTCTAGAGGTTTGCACCTCTTATCTATATATACGCCTTCCGGTGACTCAACTCGGCTTGCATCCGCCTTTGAACCACCTCTACTCGAGCGATGTCGTCTCGTATCTGCTCAGAGCTATCCCTATATATACTATCCAAATTCCAATACCACGATGTACTATACTTCTGTCCATAAAATGCCTCACAAAGGGCCATCACAAACGATACATATCAACTATCATCAGACGAAAGCTTGATTAAAGGGGAGGTATCATGTCTACCCTTACCCCTTACCTTGCACACATTCTCTTTGTACGGCATCCAAGATCACAAAAGTCATTTCCAGTTGACCAACTATCCGAGGTAAGAACTGTCATGAAAGACAACTGGTCCCCTAAGCGGCACGATCCCGCTGCCCAACAAATCCCGATATGAATCGCCCACCTCGATCCGAGATAACGATATTCTGTATCCCGAGAAATCTCACTATTACTTAGTAGACTCCATTACTATCCGACTCATCGGCCCTGTTTCCCAATAGGGTGTAAAACGCGTTGTCACCGTCGGTCGGTCCATAATGACCCAAACACATCACAACTATTACATGGTCTCAAACCGGTAATAACCTCTATGGAGGTATCCTCCCACTCCCACTGCATAACTTGCAGTGGATGAAGTCTTCTTCTCATCTTATGGTGCTCAAGCTTGACCTGACGACGGTCACATACTGGCTATGCACTTAGCCACATCGGCCTTAAGGCCACCTCTCTAATGTGAACATCACCAATCCAAATACCTCTTACTAGCACCAGGGTGAACTAGTAAGGGTAGTGTGAGCCTCTCTAAGGCTCTATCGCATCTCTCCGTTATAAACGCACACATAGACGCTCCTTGCGTCTCAACAAAACCGTCAACCCATAAAGGTAACTTTGTATCTCGGCTGAAGTCTTTGTTTGTATGGTTTCTGGTTTCATTGCATTGCATAAAAATGAATTTCGATTTGGCCTTTATTTTTGTCTTGTTACAAGATCCGGTGAAATCGTTATCTGGCTAAGGGTCGGGACTCATTGTGTGGTCTCCGCCCGTAGCATCCCGAGTCCCGCGGAATCGGGGTATTACAGTGTTCACCCTATGTTTCATGTGTCTCAGCTGAGGGAGTATATACTAGATCCGAGACACATCGTCAATTATGATGATTTGGTGGTTGAGCCGGACCACACCTTTGTTGAGTATCCAGTTGCAGTCCTAGAGCAAGGTGTGAGACGCCTACATTCGAAGGACATTCCCATGTTGAGGATACAGTGGTCAATACGAGGACCTGATGTGGATACATGGGAGACTGAGGATAGTATCCAGAGGAACTATCTAGAGTTTTATGCCGAGATAGATGCACCTGTAGGATCGACAAATAAATCTTAGCGCTATCTTGGTGAGTGTTGTGATTATGTGCTTATGTGCTTTGATGTGTTTTATTTCATGCTAGCTATGATGTAATATATGATCTTATTAGATCTTTATATGCTAACGCAATTTATGATTATACCTGGAGATGATTCTTTCCTCCATGCTATTTGAGTGCGACTAGGATCTAGCTGGAGATGGTTATTCCTCCACACTATTTTGATGAACATAGTCTCAATGGAGATGTTTTTCCTCCATGCTTTGTGTACGAGTATGATCTGACTAGAGATGTGCTTCTTCTATGCCTTTGTGATGTGAGTATTGCAAGAGATATGATTCCTCTATGCCTTTAGATAGTGTTTTGATCTTGTTGCTGGAATGGACGATTCCTCCATGCTTGTGTTTGAGGATTATAGAATGATATAGGTTGTGACCTTTTTGAGTGGAGATGTGATACCTTCGATAGAGAGAGTAATACCTCGGCATATGGGTCCGAGAGAATTTAGGATTTTGCAAGTTTCGGGACGAAACTTGTTTTTAGGGGGGTGAGATATAAGAGCCTTAGTCTTTTGGAGATCCCGCGTCTGCGCCTCAGTTGAGATGCAAGTGTTGAGTGTGCTGAGTTGTGCCTGAGCTGCCCCTACGGCCAGACCTTGCGCCCTTGTGGGCCACATGATCCGCCCCTGCGCCATCTGGGTCCGCCCCTGCAGATTTTGGTGTGCTGCAGCCACTTTTGTTGACTCTTGACCCGTGCTTTACCCTTTCTTCCCCTATAAGTATTCTCTTTCACCTCCTAATGAGGGTTTCACCTCTTTACAACTTCATCTCCTCTCCCTACGCTCTTCTTCCTTCCTTCTTCTTCTTTGGACCCTTTTCTTGATTTCTCTTTGTTTTGAGAGAGTTTTATGTGGCTTAGATGATGATGATGTTAGATGTTGTTGTTGTTGTGTTGTGAGAGCCAGCTGGACTTGGTTGGTGTGGATCTCTTCCTCTGTTAGATTTCAGCTTGGTAAGTTCTTCCTCCTCTTCTCCTTTCTTTCTTCCTATCTTCTTTTCTTCCTTCTTAGCTTAGGATTCCACAAGTTGAGTCTTGTGATGAGCTTCCTAGGCATATGTTGATGTCTATATGTATATGTATGTATGTTTAGGTTGCTGGATGTTGAAGAAGTGAAGAGAGGCAAGTGAAGGATCGAAGAGAAGTCGAAGATGTACATTTTGCTGTCCAGCCGCCCCTGCCCCACCTCAAGACTACCCCTGCGTCTGGTGTGCCACCACCCCTGCGTGTGGAGCCGCCGCCCCTGCGCCTCCCTGTGTCCAGCTCCTGCGCCATCCTTGTCACGCAGGTGTGTCTTGTTCAGGGCCTGCCTAGGTTGGCATGAACCCTTTCCTTTCCGAGTGTGAGTGTCTAGTAGAGCCTGCTAGGCATGTGTTTGAGGTTAGGATGAGGTTTATGATATCGATATATGCCGGTTATGGCTTTGAGGATTAGTAGGTTGTGAGGCTAATAGGATGATCTTGATCCTTATGGTTCCCTTGGGTCTAGGTGTGACCCTTTTGGTTGATAGGAGATTGATATATCTCTATGTCTTGTTATCAGGCAGTGTTGTTATCTGGTTTGAGGTTAATCGTGGTTGTGAGTATCAAAAGTTGAGGTAAGTCCGTTGGACTTACTTAGCTACCATCCTTATATTGGGTGTATGCATAAGTGGTGTGTGTTATATGCTTGATAGCATGCGATATTGATTATTACCGACTTGTGTTTTATTGATAGCCCCCTTGCAGTGGTAGTGATAACCTTTCCCTTTCATCTTGTAAAGAGTGTGGGAGGTTTTTTGACGTTAGGCCAGACCTGGTATACAAGAAGGGCACATCACCACTCCCATAGGGTACACGTGATGTGTACCGATACTACTCCGGATGGCTAGCAGGCCCAGAGGCGATGATGATATGTTCCTCGTGTCACATAGTTTCATATATGTATATATATATATATATATATATATATATGATTTGAGGGAATGACTTTATATAAAGATGATTAAAACGGGTGAATGCGTGACAACATGATGATGTGTTTATCTTTTATGACTTGTGCTTGTGCTTATGCATTACCTTATATATGTATGGATAGCTAATGATTTTATACCATGTTGTAGATGCTTTGCAGGATAGGAGAGCTGCAGAGTGATCCGGCAGGGTGACTAGCCGAGGACTTCCGTACATAGGTGTTGCATGGGCTTTTGGGATTATTTTGTGCATGTGGTTATGATGTTGTTGTTGTATATGTTGTGGTTGTGGTTTTACACTCGGCTATGGTTTTGTATACTCTTTTGTTATGCAGTTTTATCGTTTTATGTATTTGTTTTTATATTTGTTAGTGTCTTGTTGTAAGGTCCGGTGAACTTGTTGTCAAGCTATGGTCAGGATCCACTGTGAGATCCTAGCCCAATGTGACGCCTCGAGTCCTGTGGATTCGGGGTTTTACAGTCTATATAGTTTGGCGTGTCTTGTGTGTGTGTGTCAATCTCAATTGCGAGTTTTGCTGCTATCAGTTCACTAGCAAGCTTCCTTCTTGTGTTGTCTAGGCCGTATCTAGGAATGTGTAAGATTGTCGTGAAAGGATTTCTTGGACATTCATTGTTGTGTCTAAGGTTCTCTACATTTTGGGACTTGTTTAGATGTTTTATCTTCAATAATCTGCATGTTTGAGTGTATATTATGTGATTATATTGTCGTTTCATCTACCTTTACGGGAATCGAGGTCTACACCAAGTTTTGTTGTAATCGTAGGTAAAATGGCACATTTTGGATCGAAATGGAGCTAAGGAGCAAAGGAGTCATAGGAGCTACATTCTGGAGCTTAAAAGAGAACTCATGGAGCAAGGAATTAACAAAGAATTTACTTTGGGCCAGATTTAAGAGATTTCAAATTCAGCTGAGATTCACCTCGGTTAGCTATAGTACCACCTCGACCGAGGTGATTTTGACCCGACCGAGGCGAACACCCTGGCGCCGGCGAGATATATTTTTATTGGCTTAGATCTTTTACTTTTGGAAGGAGATATCTTATATTTTTGGGCTAGATTTCTAGAAGGAAGATCATATATTTGGGAGATCTATTTTAGAGATATGGATATATTTTATTAGGATATTATTTTTTTATGATATTACTATCTTTGGAAGATAATTCTCCTATATAAAGGGTTGGATTTTCCACAAATTCAAAGACCCGCTACACCACTTTCTAGACTGCAGTTAGGAAGGATTTTTGGAAGTTTGAAGGAAGATTGAAGGAAGGAAGTTCATAGCTTGTGATAGCTTTTGAGGGAATTTGTAAGACTTTCTTAGATTCCCTTTGGTTTTATTGTCTTGTTGGATTTGTGATTCAAGGAACGCTGATTTGTTTGATATTCGATTCAGTTATTGAAGCCTTGTTCTTAAGGTTTTTGTGTTCAAATATTCATTCTCTTCTCATGTATTTGATTATTGCTTTCACGATGATGAGTGGCTAATTTCCTTGTGCGGTCCTAGGGTGATTGGATGAAAGTTGTGGGAAAGACGATGATAGAATGATCTTAATCCTAGTAGGACCCTGAAAGTTCGAGTCTTTAACCTTAACCCTAGAACATCTCGTTCAATCGATGAACATCTCGGTCGGGGTGGAACTTGACTGACCGAGGTGACTGTTAGCATGAAATATTGTGATATTTTAGGCACGTTTTCTAAGTGTATTTGATTCATATTGATAGTCATTGATTGAGCATAGATGCATTTGTGAGCTAGTTTGTCTATAATGTCGATATAGAGATCTACACAAGCTTTATGTTGATTATAGGTGATTGAGAGCTATTTCCGAACGGAATCGAGCAAGGATGGAGTTGTTGAGCAATGTCCATAGATTGAAGGCATTTCTAGGAGCTAAGGGAGTGCCAACTTGAGGAATGCACGAGGCTAGGGAAGAATCACGTTCTTGCCCTAAACTACGCTCTAAAATACGGCCGTATTACTTTCCACGTTCAGTTCCACGGCGGTGGAACCATGGCTAGGGAAGTGTGGTTCATTCCAGCAACTTCTACGGCCGTGGAGAAGATGGTTCAAACCGTGTTGATTCTCACGCTCTAAATTACGGCCGTGAAACCTTCCACGACCGTGATCTTGGCGATCTTTTTCGCCATACTTTAAGCCACGATCTCCTACGCAATTGGGCCGGGCCGATATTTTATCTTACACTATAAAAGGACGGACGAAGAGAGATTCCATCACCTCGCTTTAGACCTTGGCTTACACCTTCGTTTACGCTTAGACGCACTTCTGTTTGCGCTTGGGATTACCCTAATTTCTCTTTTAGTGGAAGTTGTGTTTGAGAGATTTGTGCAGCGCTATTGTGATTTCTGGATTGACGGAAGATCGAAGATTTGGAAGATTATTCGCAAGAAGATTCCTCTTCTTGTTTAGGTTTGATTTAGAAGACGGATTGACATCCCATTCTTCCTTCTTATCTAAGATTGTGTTTGTTTGTTCTATTCCGAATCTAGTGACAATATTCGTTCTTGATTGTGACTTTGAGATTGGTTTGAAGTTTATTGAGAGTTTTCGGAAGTTTTCATCTTTCAATCTTTCAATTCTTGAATTTGATATCGACATGACTATTGTTGGCTAAAAACCCTTAACAATTCTAAGGTGAAGGGTTGATAGTTGTGGCTTAGATGATGATAGATCGATCGTAAACAGATTGGACCCTGAGAGTTAGAGAGAATCGCTGACGAACCCTAAATTACGGTATGTTCTTGAGTCCACGACCGTGGAACCTCAAGATCCAACCGTGATTTCCCTTAAGTTTACAAACTTGCTTTTACTTTAATCCAAAGTTAAAGATTAGCTTTAACTTAGTTTAGGATTGCCTTTTCTAGGTGGTAGTGAAGCCTCAACAACCTCTACCTCGATTGTGAGTGTCACAACCGTAATCGGTTTAGTTAGTCTTGATCCTTGGATTACAAGTTTGGGTATTTGACATTAATTCTTACCTTTAGAACCTTTCTATATTGAAGCCTCAACAACCTTTATAGAAAGTGTCTTGTAGGTGAGTCATATAAGGTTTTTGGAACTTCACCGTACGATTACCTTACATTAGCATACCTTTGCATATCTCAACTCTGTCCTTATATCATCAGTATATCTTGAATCGATTGCCACAGCTGGATTCCTGGATCTTTAGGATTGTTGTTTTCCCAATAATTTGAAAAGCTTCATACATTTACTTGCTTGATAATCTATAACTGGATTTAACCCCCCAAATCCCTGTGTTCGATACTCTGGAATTCTTGCTTAACTATATCGATCCGTACACTGCGGGTTCGCTTGCTTGATTTCTAGTTTTATATTTAAATCTTATTTGCACGCACGCTAAGTGGCGAACAAGTTTTTGGCGCCGTTGCCGGGGATTTGGTTTAGGCCGAATTCGGTTATCGGTTGTCAAGCTTGGGAGCTTCTCCCTTGTTATTTGATATCTTTTCAAGTGCATGCGCAGATCTAGGAACACCGAAGACCTCTTACCTCTTGATCAAGAGCTTGAGAGAACTTTAAGGCAAAAGTGTAAGGAAAAGAAGATGGCTGAAGAACATGAACGTGATCTTCAAGCGGAGTTAGCGGAGAAAGAAGCTCAACTCCAATGGAATGAGAATATTCACCGGGATGAGATGGATCGTCATCAATCCCAAGTTAATGATCTGAAGGACATGATGTTCCAGATGAGGATAGAAATAAGCAACCTTAAGAATAAGGGGAGCAAGAAATCCTCAAGGAGATCATTAAGGTCGAATAGGGGTCATTCATCCGCTGATGATAGCGACTCTTCCATGCCACCGTTAGAGGAGATTGATCCGAGGATCAATGTGAATCCATTCGCTCCACGGACGACCGCAAACCAACGCATTCCACTAGGAATGTAAGGGTGAACCATGTAGATAATGAGCCAAGGACTCTTGGCCAAAGGATGGATCCAACGCAGCAACCACGCCGTCTGGGCGTGAACTTTGATGCTGACGATGTACAAGGGTTTAGCTTCAACCCTCAAGTTATTACTCTTGTTCGCCAAAACCAATTTGGCGGGACAAGCGCTGAATCTCCACACCAACACTTGCAAAACTTTGAGTGTATGATGGAGACAATGAGGCCGAAGAACGCGACTACCAACAACTATAAGCTCAAGCCTTTCTTCTTCTCCTTGAAGGGGAAAGCGTTGTCTTGGTACCAAGCTCTTCCTAGTGGGAAACTAGACACGTGGGAAGACCTTTCCGCGGAGTTCCTCACCAAATTCTTTCCGCCATCCAAGACGGCGGAACTTAGAGGTAAGATTAATGCATTTTCCATGAGATCTAACGAAAGTTTGTTTCAATCATGGGAAATATTTCAGGATTTGTTATTGGATTGCCCTCATCATGGCATATCCAAACTTGCATTGTTGGAAATATACTATAAGGGGCTGGATGTGGAGACACAATTCAAGCTCCAATCCCTCTCATGTGGCACATTCATGGACATGAGGGAAGATGACGCTTGGGACTTCATTGAGAAGCAATCAAGGGTCATAGAGAAGTATTCCCACCGGAAAGTGGAGGGAAATCGTGTGGAGCAAGGAGCAAATCTCACACATGAAGCTCAAAATCAGATTTTCTCCCTCAACAATGAGATCAAGGAGTTGAAGGAGGCAATTAAGACCAACTTTCCAAAGCAACAAGGCAAGGATGTTGGCTATTTGGGCAACAACAACAATGGCGGTGAGAACACAAACCGCAACAACAACAACAACCGGAACAACAACCGGAATAATTGGAATGACAATAACAACAACCGGAACAACAATTGGAACAACAATCGGGGTTCAAACAACAACAATTGGCGCTCCAATCAACAAAACTCCGGTAACTCTTATCCTTCCAATTCGAATTCACTAACTCCACCTTCCTCTTCCTCTACTCCTTTGAAAAGCCAGGGGCAAATATCTAATGGAGGAAACACTTCGGGGAAGGAAAAGCCCGATCCCATGTTGGAAACGATCTTGGGAAAGCTTCAAGGTTTGGAGAACCGCATCATTAAGGTTGATGATCAAAACGTTGATAAAGCCCAAAAGGTTTTAGAAAACCAAATGTTCAGCCATGCAGAGAAAGTTCCTAGGAATCAAGGGAAACTTCCAGGAAAGACGGAGGACAACCCTAAGGGAAGGGTGATGACAATCACAACTAGGAGCGGAGTGACTACTACCGATCCGCAGCCTAAGTTTGTTGAAGTCCCCGTAGAGAAAGACAAAGAGAAGGAGAAGGAGAAGGAAGAAGTCTACGTTCCTCCTCCAGCTTACAAACCTCCCCTACCATTCCCTCAATCTAGAGCGAGAGCGCGCCTAGATAAACAGTTTGGTAAGTTTATAGAACTCATGAGCAAGCTGCATATTAATATACCCTTTATTGATGCTATTGTAGGTATGCCGGCTTATGGCAAGTTCTTAAAGGAGCTCCTCTCCAACAAGAGGAAGCTATAAGATTTCGGTGAGGTTAAGATGAGTTCGGATTCTTCGGATCTCATCAAGACCATGAAGGCGAAAATGCTCCCAAGCTAAAGGATCCGGGGTTGTTTTGCATTCCCATAGGAGTGGGAGATGTCACATATGATGCATTATGTGACTTAGGAGCAAGTGTGAGCATCATAGCACTTGCATTATGCAGGAAGATCGGTTTAGGCGACCCTAAACCGGTGAAGATGACGTTATACATGGCGGATCGATCCATCACTCGCCCCGTCGGTATTGTAGAAGACGTCCCAGTCAAGCTAGGTAAATTCTTTGTTCCCATTGACTTTGCCGTGCTTGACATTCCTGCAGATAGTCCGGTCCCGATCATACTCGGAAGACCGTTTCTTGCAACTTCCGGCTGCATAGTCGATTGCAAGAATGCTAGACTCGCCTTTGACATAGGAGAAGAGAAGGTAGAGTTCGTTCTTTCCACTCTAGTGAAGGAGCCAATCTTTGATGAGGATATATTCAATATCCAAGATGAAGAAGGGTTGTCTAGAGAGGATGTAAGTGCTATTCTCTTCAAATATCCTTTGCAAAAGGTCATTACTATGAGTCTAACGAATGTAGGGGAAGAAGAGGAGTGCAATGAGGCAATTGAAGCCTTAGAAGCACAAGAAGAAATGGGTGAAGTGGAATTCGAGGAGCTCCACGACGAGGCAGAAAACGTGAGAATCCACGGCCATACACTATATTCCACGGCCGTGGATCTCACAACCCAAAGTGTGGCTCACTCCAGGGGGTTACACGGTCGTGGAGAAGGCAGAGCAACCGTAACCACCTTCCACGCCCTAAACCACGGCCGTGGAGGACATAGGAAAACCGTGATTCTGGCCGTGGAAAAGGGTGAACGAGACACTCCTTCAACTTCCTTCGATTCTTCACCTACACCTTCAACACCCTTAGAAACTTCTAAGGAGACATCGGATGCTCCTCAAGAGCCATTGGAAGCTCCGAAAGCAATGGAACTAAAACCACTTTCTACTCATCTAAGGTACGCTTTCCTAGGACCTAATTCTACCTTTCCGGTTATTGTTAGTTCCGATCTAAGCATAGATGAACATAATCAGCTCATGATTGTCCTTAGGAAACATAGGAAAGCTTTAGGCTACACTATTGAGGACTTAGTAGGAATTAAACCCTCCCTATGCATGCACAAAATATTAATGGAGGAAGACTTTAGGACTTCAAGACAACCTCAAAGGCGGTTGAACCCGACCATAAAGGAGGTTGTCAAGAAGGAAATTCTTAAACTTCTTGATGCAGGTATCATCTATCCTATCTCCGATAGTAAGTGGGTGAGTCCGGTTAAAGTAGTTCCAAAGAAGGGAGGAATGACGGTCATCACCAACAAGAATAACGAACTCATTCCTACCCGAACCGTAACGGGATGGCGGATGTGCATTGACTACCGCAAGCTTAACAACGCGACGAGGAAGGATCACTTCCCACTACCCTTCATCGATCAAATGCTTGAAAGGTTAGCGCAACATTTGCACTTTTGCTATCTTGACGGTTATAGTGGTTTCTTTCAGATTCCGATACACCCGGATGATCAAGACAAGACCACATTCACGTGCCCGTGGGGTACGTTCGCTTATAGGAGAATTCCGTTCGGGCTTTGCAACGCCCCAGCCACCTTTCAAAGGTGCATGATGGCCATCTTCTCCGAATACATAGAGGAAATCATGGAGGTCTTCATGGACGATTTCTCCGTATACGGTTCCTCTTTTAACGATTGCCTTTCTAACCTTTCGCTTGTCTTACAAAGGTGTGAAGACACTAACCTAGTTCTTAATTGGGAGAAGTGTCAATTTATGGTTAAGGAAGGAATTGTATTAGGTCACTTAATCTCTAATAGAGGGATAGAAGTAGATAAGGCTAAGATAGAGACCATAGAAAAGCTTCCTCCCCCAACTTCGGTGAAAGGGATAAGAAGTTTTTTAGGACATGCCAGATTCTATAGACGCTTCATTAAAGACTTTTCTAAAATATCAAAACCTCTCACTAATTTATTGATGAAGGATGCGGTTTTTGAGTTTTCGCAGGAATGTTTGGATGCATTTTACACCATTCGGCAAGCTCTAATTTCAGCACCTATTATCCAACCTCCGGATTGGACTCTTCCCTTTGAGGTTATGTGCGATGCTAGTGACGTAGCTATAGGAGCTGTTCTTGGACAACGGAAGGAAGGACGAACCCATGCCATATACTATGCTAGCAAGACGCTAGATGAAGCACAGCTCAATTACGCCACTACCGAAAAAGAGTTTTTAGCCATTGTCTATGCTATTGACAAGTTTCGCTCTTATCTTGTAGGTGCAAAGGTGATTGTCTACACGGATCATGCTGCGATCCGGCACCTCCTTGCGAAGAAAGATGCAAAGCCAAGGCTAATTAGATGGATTCTCCTCCTACAAGAATTCGATCTAGAGATCTGCGACAAGAAAGGTTCAGAAAATTCTGTTGCGGATCATTTGAGTCGCCTAACACATCTAGAGGACGACCATTTACCCATCGATGACTCCTTCCCGGACGAACACCTACACATTATTGAGGAGTGCATCGATGTGATCTTCAAAGGTAACGAACCATGGTTTGCTGATTTTGTTAACTATTTGGTTTGTCAGAAGATACCACCCGGATTATCCTACGCACAAAGAAAGAAGTTCTTTAAGGATGTCCGGGAATACTTTTGGAACGAGCCTCTCCTCTTTAAGAGAGGTCCGGATGGCATCATTCGGCGATGTGTGCCGGAAGATGAAATGCAAAGTGTCATCCGCCATTGTCATTCACTACCTTGTGGAGGACACGCTAGTTCGAACAAGACTAGCGCAAAGGTATTTCAATCTGGATTCTTTTGGCCTACTTTATTTAGAGATGTGCAATCCTTTGTTTCTTGCTACGATGCTTGTCAAAGAACAGGTAATATCTCTAGGAGGAATGAGATTCCCCTCAACAACATCCAAGAGGTGGAGATTTTCGATGTTTGGGGAGTAGACTTTATGGGACCATTCCCATCCTCTTGTGGAAACCAATATATACTATTGGCGGTAGATTACGTTTCTAGATGGGTGGAAGCAATTGCCTCTCCCACCAATGATGCCATGGTGGTGGTTAAGTTCTTTAACAAGACCATTTTTCCACGATTTGGGACGCCAAGGACTATCATAAGTGATGAAGGTTCTCACTTCATTGCCCGGCGCTTTGAAGCTCTTCTAGCTAAGTATGGGGTTACTCACAAGATCGCTACCCCTTATCATCCACAAACTAGTGGGAAGTTGAGATCTCAAATAGGGAGATCAAAGGAATTCTAGAGAAAACGGTTTCAAGGACTAGGAAAGATTGGTCTTTGAAGCTTGATGACGCATTGTGGGCATACCGGACTGCGTACAAGACTCCCATAGGAACCACACCATACAACCTTGTGTATGGAAAGTCTTGCCACCTACCGGTAGAGTTGGAACATAAGGCGTTTTGGGCTATTAAGTTGTTGAATTTTGGCATGAAGGAAGCGGGAGAGAAGCGTCTCTTAGACCTTAATGAGCTGGAAGAACTCCGCTTGAATGCCTACGAAAACGCCAAGATCTATAAGGAGAGAGCAAAGCGTTGGCATGATAAGCACATCATTCCAAAGGACTTCAAAGAAGGAGATCAAGTTCTCCTCTTCAATTCAAGGCTTCGTCTCTTTCCAGGTAAGCTTAAATCTCGTTGGACCGGACCTTTCCTAATTAAGCGTATTTTCCCCCATGGTGCAGTTGAAGTATGGGGTGAAGCGGGCGGAAGCTTTAAGGTGAACGGTCAACGACTCAAGAAGTATACGCCGGAACTCCAAGATGTAGAGTTCGCGCCTACCGCACTCGAATAAGTGCGAGATTGGTCTAGCTACGGACCTTAAACAAAGCGCTTCTTGGGAGGCAACCCAAGGTATTGCATTTTTGTTTTTTGTTTTCGATTCATAGTTAGCTTAGTTTAGACGTTTTTGCGTTGTTTTGCCTTCGATTCCTTCCGGTATGTTCGTGTTTTTGGATGTAGGAACGATGGAAAAGGAAAAGGGAAGGGTAATATTGAAGAAAAGTGATGAAATTTGGACTTTGGAGCTTTACAGAGAGTTTCACGGCCTAAACTACGGTCGTGACAGCTACAGTGACCGTAATTTCCAAAAGCCTTTGAAAAATCACCAAAACCACGGTTCCGTACATTTCCACGGCCGTGGAACCCCCCAACAGACCGTGATTTTCAAAATTTTGCCTGTCACTATATAAACCACGTTCTTCACAAAAACCCTCCACAAATACCCAATTCCACGACCCAAAACGCCGATTCCACGCCCTTCTTCCCAAATCTTCGTTCCTTAATCGTTTTCGATGATTCTTCTTCCCAAATTGAAGCAAATTCAACCACCAACGAGATCCAAGCAACGAATCGAGCGGAAAATCACCACGGAACGCACAATTCGGATTTTAAAATCCGAAACCTAGGTTTTTTCCACTCTTCTTGATCTTTGTCAATTTGGTTCGTTTTTGCTAAAAATTTTAGGAAGAACTGATTGAAATTGGAAGAAATTAGACTAGGGCTGCGTGATTGCTGAGTTTGAGGGTTTTTTGCTGAGATTTGCGAAAAAACCAGACGAACCACGGTCGCTGACAGTTCCACAGCCGTGGAATTACCAAGAACAGACCGTAATTTTGAACAGTGATGGACTTTGTGAGGAGAGTTTCTGGGAGAATCAAGGAGAAGAAGAATGACCAAAACAAGAAGAGGAAGGGTAATCCCTCTTCTTTTTCATCCTCTAGGGCACCACCACCTTCTTCCCCCTCACCTCCATCATCACCTTCATCACCCTCACCTCCTAGCCCTAGAGTACCGACCATTCATGCGGATCACCTCGATGCACTCGAGAGGATTCATGAGAGGCCTATGATTGGACCTAGGTACCTATTGTTAGAGGATCTAGCTCCTCTTAACATCATAGATGACCTTACTTGGCTCTTGGATAGAGCCGGGCTAGTTGTCTTCTCGGCTATCAGAGAAGACGCCTATGAGGAGATTACGAGGGAGGTTGTGACGTCTTTTGAGCACAGCCATGTGGATAGGACCGTTTCTTTCCGTCTTATGGAAAGAAACTATGATTTTACCATCCGTGAGTTCGGAACCTTCTTTGGGTTCCATGAGACTTTCAATGGTCGTTTTCCTAGTGGCGTTTACGCCAAAGACTTTTGGGAGGAGGTTGCTATGATTTACGCCAGCGAGGACCGCTGGCAACCTGCTGACACCAAGGCTAAGTTGATGTATCACTTAGCCTTGAAGATTGCTCACCGTGTTCTTTCGGAGTGTCTCTTCCCTAGGACGGAGACGCCCCAAAAGATCAAGACGGATGAGCTCTTTCTATTATATTCTATGCTGTATGGGCGCCGAGCTGACTGTGCCACCCTCTTAGCTGCTACTATGAGCAAGCTTAAGAACAAGAGGAAGGGCAACATTGGATATGGTGGGATAGTTACCCACCTTGATAGGAGCTTGGGAGTTGATTTTTCTACCTGTACCCGCATACCAGCCGTACCCTTAGGACTTCATGCCTTCATGACTAGAGGTCTCATCTTCCCCACACATAGAGGTCCGCCTTATGCGGCCATGCCTTGGGAGAGCAGGACGGGTAGGGGTATTGAGTGGCTACCAGAGTACTCCATTATGGCTGGACGCCATAATTGGAAGGAGACGTTCGCTGCTATGCACGCGAACAGGATTGCAGCTCCCCCATATGTCCCACCACCGCCCGTAGTTGAGGAGGAGGAGATGAGGGATCAGTTTGAGGGTGGAGGAGGAGCCGAGCAGGAGTTTGGCACATTTCCGGATCAGCCGGATGCGGCCCCCGATGTGCCTAGACGTTCTCCACGTCCCGCTAGAGCTTCAGGCTCGTCTTCTCGCCGCGCCAGCGTGAGTGAGAGACCCACTTGGGCAGAGACACCTCCTGCATGGTATGGAGCTCCACCTCCATGGGCTACACAGACACCATCTGCACCAGCACCGTCCGACGCTCTAGAGTGGTACAGCCAGGCTCCGGGATGGTATGAGCAAATGCCGGATTGGGCTACTGGTCTTTCGGAGAGAGTAGGAGCATTGGAGATTCGAGCCGATGCTAGAGATGGACGCTTGGACGACCTCGATCACATGATGAGAGATGTATACCGCCAGCAGTTTGGGCGGTTTTATGATCCTAGCTTCTCTCCATTCCCGCCTCCACCAGCGCCGCAGTGATGATGATGATGACCGATAGCTTTAGCCGCTCCACCGCCATTTTGTGAGTTTCTTTTTCTTTTCTTTCTTTTCTTTCTTTCTTTTGAACATTAGGGACAATGTTTGTTCCAAGTATGGGGTGGGGTATGACTAAAAGTTGTAATAACTCTTACTCACTATGTTTGCTTCTATCGAGACTATCATTGCATGTTCATTATATTGTTGCATGTTTCATTATTGCATTGCATGAAAAAGAGTTTGAAAAACCCATAAAAATTGAAAAATTTTGAAAATTTTGTGCTTCTAAAGAATTGAGATGATTTCTATGATAATCGCTACTTGTGAATTGAGTTTGATGACAATTGCATGCTTAAACGAATAGTGGATTGAAAAGAAATTGAATGAGTTGATTATACCTCTTTTGCAAGTTTCATAATGTGATGAATGTTACTTAAATCATGTTGAGGAATTGAAGTTGAAATCACACTATAAGTTCTTATGCTTCTTGTTGAGATGATTAAGGCAATTCGATTTTTCTTTCTTCTTTCTTTGATCATTTAGCCCCTCATTGAAATTATGGCCTCCTTTACCTATCCGGGAATTTGGAGGAGTTGATTGAAAAAGGCATGTATGATGTGGGAAGGCCATGAAAGCAATACTTTGCATTCAAAGGAATAGAAAGAAATTATAGGTTTGGGGAAGTCAATCATGATGATGAGTAACTCGGCACCATTCACATAGCCGGGTGTTTGTGTCTTGCCAAAGTCGGATTGAGCGATATTCCTAGTGGATTATGGTATGTGCACTAAGGGTTTGAGGCATCTCATAAAAATTGAGAAACGCCAATCTCCTAGGCTTCGGTTTTTGTGCACCTCTATCCATAACTCCAAAAGTAAAGTCGAAAAATGAAAAGAAGAGAGCGAAGCTCTAAGTTGAAGGTGTTGCGGAAACCTCAAGAGAAGAAGAAAAGAGTAGTTGTCCACTTTCCCGGATTCATGCACCACATTCCTTAAAGTTTCCTTCCCTTTCCACATTCTAGACCTTTTTCTTTGAAAGTCCTTAAGATCAAAAGAATGTTATATGACTTGGTGATCTAAATTGAAGTTTCTTATGATTGATTTTGATAATGTTTAAGGGTTATGATGTTTGTATGGAAGTTTGATTGATTCATGAGTTTTCTTTGCTCTTTACTCTTGGATTAAGTGTATGAAAGTCTTATAAACGATTGAAGCAAGATTTGAGAATGATCTATTATTTAGAAGGCACATTCATCCAAAAGAAGTATTGCTTTGAGAAGGTACACATATTTCATCCTAACTCTTGTCTTAAAGCTTTTGAAAGACCTTGCTTAGGGACAAGCAAGTGGCAAGTATGGGGTTATTTGTTAGCATGAAATATTGTGATATTTTAGGCACGTTTTCTAAGTGTATTTGATTCATATTGATAGTCATTGATTGAGCATAGATGCATTTGTGAGCTAGTTTGTCTATAATGTCGATATAGAGATCTACACAAGCTTTATGTTGATTATAGGTGATTGAGAGCTATTTCCGAATGGAATCGAGCAAGGATGGAGTTGTTGAGCAATGTCCATAGATTGAAGGAATTTCTAGGAGCTAAGGGAGTGCCAACTTGAGGAATGCACGAGGCTAGGGAAGAATCACGTTCTTGCCCTAAACCACGCTCTAAAATACGGCCGTATTACTTTCCACGTTCAGTTCCACGGCCGTGGAACCATGGCTAGGGAAGCGTGGTTCATTCCAGCAACTTCTACGGTCGTGGAGAAGATGGTTCAAACCGTGTTGATTCCCACGCTCTAAATTACGGCCGTGGAACCTTCCACGACCGTGATCTTGGCGATCTTTTTCGCCATACTTTAAGCCACGATCTCCTACGCAATTGGGCCGGGCCGATATTTTATCTTACACTATAAAAGGACGGACGAAGAGAGATTCCGTCACCTCGCTTTAGACCTTGGCTTACACCTTTGTTTACGCTTAGACGCACTTCCGTTTGCACTTGGGATTACCCTAATTTCGCTTTTAGTGGAAGTTGTGTTTGAGAGATTTGTGCAGCGCTATTGTGATTTCCGGATTGACGGAAGATCGAAGATTTGGAAGATTGTTCGCAAGAAGATTCCTCTTCTTGTTTAGGTTTGATTTAGAAGACGGATTGACATCCCGTTCTTCCTTCTTATCTAAGATTGTGTTTGTTTGTTCTATTCCGAATCTAGTGACAATATTCGTTCTTGATTGTGACTTTGAGATTGGTTTGAAGTTTATTGAGAGTTTTCGGAAGTTTTCATCTTTCAATCTTTCAATTCTTGAATTTGATATCGACATGACTATTGTTGGCTAAAAACCCTTAACAATTCTAAGGTGAAGGGTTGATAGTTGTGGCTTAGATGATGATAGATCGATCGTAAACAGATTGGACCCTGAGAGTTAGAGAGAATCGCTGACGAACCCTAAATTACGGTCTGTTCTTGAGTCCACGACCGTGGAACCTCAAGATCCAACCGTGATTTCCCTTAAGTTTACGAACTTGCTTTTACTTTAATCCAAAGTTAAAGATTAGCTTTAACTTAGTTTAGGATTGCCTTTTCTAGGTGGTAGTGAAGCCTCAACAACCTCTACCTCGATTGTGAGTGTCACAACCGTAATCGGTTTAGTTAGTCTTGATCCTTGGATTACAAGTTTGGGTATTTGACATTAATTCTTACCTTTATAACCTTTCTATATTGAAGCCTCAACAACCTTTATAGAAAGTGTCTTGTAGGTGAGTCATATAAGGTTTTTGGAACTTCACCGTACGATTACCTTACATTAGCATACCTTTGCATATCTCAACTCTGTCCTTATATCATCAGTATATCTTGAATCGATTGCCACAGCTGGATTCCTGGATCTTTAGGATTGTTGTTTTCCCAATAATTTGAAAACCTTCATACATTTACTTGCTTGATAATCTATAACTGGATTTAACCCCCCAAATCCCTGTGTTCGATACTCTGGAATTCTTGCTTAACTATATCAATCCGTACACTGCGGGTTCACTTGCTTGATTTCTAGTTTTATATTTAAATCTTATTTGCACGCACGCTAAGTGGCGAACAGTGACCTTTTCAGATCCGAAACTGATAGTTAAGTGTTAGAGTTTGCCAAATCCTATTCTTATTACACATTTCCTGGTTCAATGCAAGCCTAGTATGAGATTTACGCGGTAATTCCTTAGTTTGTTTACCCAAGATCATAAGTTTAGGTAATAAAGGTTTATCCTTTATTAGGGTTTGAGTGTGCCTTCATCTCATCTTTGTGAGTTAGACTGAGACTTACCCGGTAAAGGTTGATTCTATTCCCTTAGTTGGTATGTTGGTTTGAGATTATAATTCCTTTCCTTAGTACCTTGAGACTTACCCGGTAATAGGAGCTTTTGGTTTGGGATTAGTGAGTAGTGAGACTTACCCGGTGATCTATTCCACTTTAGAAGCACCTTCGCTTAGCTAAAACTCAGCTTTGTCCGCTTATCTTGAGATCTTGAGTCGGAACCACAACTAGATGCTTTAATCCCTAGAATTTTCATATTTCCTTCAATTGACCTTATTATCATCTTTTGATTGCTTTAATCGCTTTTGTGGTTATTAGTTGCATTGACTACCTATACTTGCTTTTTTCACCTAAGTCCCTGAGATCGACACCCCGGAATTCTTGCTTTTTACTATAATTGATCCGTACACTGCGGGTTCGCATCCTTGTTTTAGGCATACTTCTTGGAATATAAATTTAAAGCTTGCACACACCGTTTGGAGCGAACAAGTTTTTGGCGCCGTTGTTGGGGACTTGGTCTAGACTGAGCCGGTTGCGGTAGTCTTTCGGGGCAATTGCCCCTGTTGCTACTAACCACTCTACTTGAGTGACTTTCGCAGGTTCTTTTTATTAGGTTTATACGAAGAACCCGTGTTGGGAAGGAAATCGTTCCTTACGATCCCGAACTAGAAAAGACATACAAAAGATGCTTGAAAGAAGCAAAAATGGCCAACCAAGACAATCTCGATCTTGAGGCCGAATTGAAGGAGACGATAGAACAGCTGCACCTCAATAGGGAAGAACTGCAGCGCGAGAGGGAGCAAACTCGCACCAGAACTGCAGAGATTGAAGCAGATATGGATGAGGTACGAGCCCAGATTCTGCATCGACCAGACCCTCGACCGAGGCAGGACCCCGCTCCAGTTGCCGCGGCCGAGATACTTCCACCTCGGATGCCTGTCCGAGATGTTCTTTTTGCAGGTATTCCACAGACCATAAGACAGAGGATGGACCCAAACCAGCAAGTGAAGTGTCCAGGAGTCAACCTAGGTGACCCAGTGGAGCATGATTACGAACTTCGATCGCAAATTCTATCCATGATCCGTCAATGCCAGTTTGGAGGTTTAGAGAGGGAGTCTCCGCATCAACATTTACAAAACTATGAGATTTTGATGGAGACCTTAAGACCTTCAAGGCTGGAAAATAATAATTACAATCTAAAACCTTTTTATTTTTCTTTGAAAGACAGGGCACTTACTTGGTATCAGTCTCTTCCTCCCGGAAAGATCAACACTTGGGAGGAGATGACGACGGAGTTCTTAACAAAATTTTTTCCCCCTCCAAAACTGTTGAAATGAGGGGGAAGATCAACACATTCATCATGAAGGACAAGGAAAGTTTGTCCAAGTCATGGGAGAGATTTAAAGATGTTCTCTTGGATTGCCCACATCATGGGATTCCAAAGATAGAGTTGTTGGAGATATACTTCAAGGGATGGGATGGAGCTACCCAATTCAACCTTCAACTACTATCCGCCGGACCATTCATGGACATGCTGATTGATGAAGCTTGGGAGTTCATTGAGAAACAAGCTTTGCACATGGAGAAATACTCCCACCAAGGAGCTGAAAATAGAGTTAAGAGGGTTAATTTTCAGGAAGCTCCATCAAATGACAATCAACTCATCTCCCTCAAAAATGATGTGAAGCAATTGAAGGACCTTTTGGTTGCTCACACCAAAAAGGAGGAGGGAGGATATCAAGGGTCAAGGAATAACAATCATGGTTCCCGGAACAACAACTACAACAACAATAGAGGCTCCAACAGCAACAATTAGAGATCCAACAATCAAAATTCGGGTAACCCTTATTCTAATTCCCATTCTAATAATTCCTCTAACCCTTTCTCTTCTTCTTCTACTCCATTGAAGAGCCAGGAGCCTGGATCAAGTTTGTCACAGTCAGAGAAGAAAGATGCAGTGCAGGAGGCCATCTTGATCAAGCTCAACGTTATGGAGACGTCCATGACTTCATTTTCGAAGGCACAAAAAGCCTTAGAACAATAATTCGTTAAGAAGGCGAATGAAGCGCCAAGAGATCCAGGGAAGCTCCCAGCAAGGACAGAGAGCAACCCCAAAGGACAGATCATGGCAATAACGACGAGAATGGACTGAAAACTGCAAATCTAGTGCCTCGGTCGATGCCAGTGCAGACGAATAACACCTCGGTCCAGGTATAGACGAAGAACACTCCGGTCGAGGTGCCATCCGAGGTGGAGCCCCAGAAAGCGACGGACAAAACTGAAGTTTATGTCCCAACTCCTGCATATAAACCACCACTTCCATTTCCCCAGTCAAGGGCTAGAGCACATCTAGACAAGCACTTTGGTAAGTTCCTTGACTTGATGAATAAATTACATATTAACATCTGTTACGCTAAGATTGTGTAGCACAAAAAGCTTTACATTTATAAACTCGATCTAATCTCCTAATCTACCTAGCGAAACCCGCAGTGTACGGATCGTTATGTAGGAAGGAAAGTATTTCGAGGTCGAACACAAGGACTGAGGCGAAATCAAGTCATTTAATGATCAAAGATAGTGCAAATCTAAACTAAGATGAGATGAGGAATAAAGAAGGTGCAAAACACAATATTTTTGGTTGGTTTTTGGGGTGATCAAACAAGGATCACAAAATATGCAAATCAAACAAGCAAACAAACACACGAATGCAAGATAGGAGATAAGAGGTAAGATAAGTGGATTCTAGAGATCAAGATTCCGGTTATGGCATTGGACTCAAGGTTCTAGAGATTCTAAGGATAAAGTTGCGGTGTTGGGAAAGGGTGTTTCTCTAATGGAAGCAATTACCGGGTAAGTCTCATGCTTCACTAATCCCGCACCAAACTCCTATTACCGGGTAAGTCTCGAGGAGGTAAAGTTGGGAATTCTACACAAACCGGACACTACTTAAGGGGCAAACCTCTCCTTACCGGGTAAGTCTCGGAAAAGGTAAGTCTCAAGCAACAATCCTAGCACACTCGATCCAATAGCGGCTTATGAGGCTCACTACTACCTAGAGTTCATCATCTTTGGTATCTAAGATCGGAAATCACCGGGTAGGTCTCTTTCCTCACTTAGTTTGCTAGCATTAGGTCACCCTAAGCTATATTATGTTCAACAAACACTAGGATTTCAACAATCTAACATCCTAACATACAAATTCATCAATTAAAGAGCAACAGAAGGAAAAATCGGGTGGATCATAGTAAAAATCGGCCGATTTACTATGAAGAACATGTCGATTTTTATGTCTGAGTTAGGTTTTGTGCATACGAATCATCCTAAACTAACATATAAGTCCATTCTATCATCACCCAAGCAATAACCATCAATCCATCACTCCAGAATCACAACAAACTAGCCAACAACATGCATTTCAAGATCTAAAATCATCATACAAGCATACATGGAATCCATAGAAAGAAGATGAAGTAAGGAAATGAAAGCAATGAAACTTAGCTGGATTTGAGCTCAAAACAAGTCTTTCAACACACCAAATGTAGCTCCAAGTCAGATCTTACAACCTTCAACAAGCTTCTTCACAAAAACCACTCAAATCTCACTACGAAATTGAAATCTACACTAATCTCCCTCAAGAACACCCACAAGGGTGCCTTGAAGAGAGGCTACAATGGAAGAGTCTTTGGGAAGATTGCTAGAGGAGAAGGGTCCAAAAGGAAGGAGAGGGGCCCTCAAATCACCCTGCAGGACCACTTATATTCTCCACCAAGAGCAAGGCCGGACAAGAGATCGTGGGACATGTGGCTTAAGCTGTCAAAGGCCAAAAATCGACCCAGTAGGAAAAATCGGCCGATTTTCCTGGGTGTAGGTCGATTTTCTTCAACAAAAACTTGTTATGATCATCTAGCCATGAGTTGCTCCATTGCTTGCACCAACAAGGGTCCTTGTGTCCTTCATTGCTCCAATTATGTTCCTTCAAGGTCTTGGATATGTACCACCATGAGGCTTGATCCTCGAATGTATCGATTAATGTCCAAAAGATCCCCGAAATACCTACAAAACCGACAAAAGCTCGTGTAGACGTCTTTTCTAGAAATATGCACGAAATGAGCGCAAACGTCTTAAACTAATGTCAAATCGTGCATGAATAACGGGAAACACTATCTAATTGTATGCATATACTAACGTCATAAATCACGTTATCAACATCCCTTTCCTTGATGCTATTCTAGGGATGCCCGCCTATGGGAAATTCTTAAAGAAGATTCTATCAAGGAAGAGGAAGCTGGAAGATTTTGGTGAAGTAAGGATGACATCTAAATCCTCGGAGCTCATTCAAATCATGAAGGAGAAGATGCCACCTAAGTTGAGAGATTGATAGGTGATGGAATTACTATTATTTAGGATAGTTTTGGAGTCTTTTTATTGCATTTGTGTCAGTTTATGCTACTAACTCCTTGGTCCAGAAGAAGAAGACTAAAAGAAGTTAAGGAAGGAGTTATAAGCACTTAGGAGTAAAGATTGTTCACAAAGCAAAGCTTCTGTTGCCTCACCGCCCCAGCGAAGCCTTATCACCGCCCCTGCGGGTGACGCCTTACTCCGGAGCGCTCCCTGCGCCTTCGCCAGCGCCAGCCATGAAGTGTGTCACCGCCCCGGCGCCACTCCTTGGCGCCCCTGCGGTGACTTGCCTTGAAGATACGAAGACCAGCGCCCCTGCGCCGTCCACTACGCCCCCGCCTACGCCTCAACCTGGGAGCTGGAAGATGAAGAGGTTGTGTCACCGCCCTTGAGTTGACATAGGGACGCTCCGGCGGCTTGGCATCAGAAACGGCACGAAGTTGAAAGGTCAGACGTTTGAAGAGCATTGAAGATCCGCCCCTGCGGGATTGCCTAGCCGCCCCGGCGGCCATGAAGAAGATCAAGCGTTTTTGCCTTCACCGCCCCTGCGGAGCTGAAGGCCGCCCCTGCGGTTTAATGTCATAAGCTTTACTCCGGTTGTTTACACCACCTTTATGGCATTAAAGGTGGTTGTTTTGGGCCGGCCATTTACTCCTATTTAGTGTCTTTTGTAGTATAAATAGTCTTTGGTTGGTTGTTAGAATCATCCATCTTGTTAGCCAACAAATTATCCACTTTTCCCATTTAGATTATCTTGCTACCTTTGTAATGAGTTGCTAACTCCCTTGCAACATTGGGTTGGTTTGAAGCTGCGTTGTTACTTTGGTTGTAAGTTTTCTTTAATATAAGTTTTTATTCAGTAATGATTTGTGTTTCCTTGATCTCCATTGTCTAATTGCATGTTTTACTATTACTTGAGATTGATCACCTTAGGTTCTAAAGTGCATGCAAATAACTAGGATTAACAGATTCCGTGTTCGGGCCTTTAATCTAGTAGTAAACTTTAAGTAATAACGGGTTGTAATTACTTAAAGAAAAGGAACACAAATATAAAGATAAGCTTAACGGTTTTAATCTTTTCTTTATATCCCTTAGTCTTTGTTTGAAAGCTAACTTGTTAATTGTTCTTGTAGGTTTACGGAACACTAACCTGTTAAGTTGTGCTGATGCCGGTTGGCTCAACACATATATATGATCGAGACGGGAGATTACTTGAAAACTTGTAAAAGGAACTCACCAAAGTAGGAATTGCATGCTTAGAATCAACCTAGTGTAGATTCACCCATCATCTTCTTACTTGTCGCATTAATCATTTTCATAAGTTTTGTGTGCATCAATTCAACCAAAATCCCCCCTTTTTGTTACTTGTTACCATAATCGATAATTGCATCTAATAAAACACCTTAACTCTCTTGGGTTCGACCCTTACTTAACTATTATACTTGTTTTAGTGCTAAGTTGGGATTTACTTTTGATTGGGTATAGACGACCTTAGAAATACCTTCAGTCAAATTTTAGCGCCGTTTCCGGGGAGTTTTAGTGTTTTATTTCATTGTTATTATTGATTATTGGTTTGAACCATTTTTATGGTTCAAACCCGTGCTACTAACTCCGGCTTTGCTACCTTTGATCCAAAAATTGAGAGGACGCACATCCGGCAACGAAGACAACAACAACTTCAACAAGAGATGGCTGACCGTACACCACGTCAACTCACACAGCCCACCTTGGCTCAAAACCCCCTTGCGGTCACTATACCGGCATTAGGGGAAGGAGTAAATTTTGAGCTCAAGCCGGGTCTCATTCACTTGCTTCCATCATTTCATGGGCTAAGTGGCGAAGACCCAATCAAACACCTTGGGAAGTTCCATACCGTGTGTATGAGCATGAAGTCGGCCAACATTACCGAAGAGAAAATCAAGATGAGGGCATTCGGTTTCACACTCAAAGATTCCGCGGATGATTGGTATTATCACCTTCCATCCGGGAGCATCGACACTTGGGAGAACCTTCACAAGGTGTTTTTGGAGAAATTCTTCCCAGCCAAGAAGGCCAATAGCTTGAAGAAAGCTATAAGCAACATCGAGCAAGAGGCGAACGAAACTCTGTACGAGTACTTCGAAAGGTTTGCACGCCTCCGATCCAGTTGTCCTTTTCACGGATATTCAACTCAAGATCTAGTCTTGTACTTGTACAATGGCTTTCTCAATAATGAAAGGAGGATCATCGATGCGGCTTGTGGAGGTAATATTCTTAACTCTACTCCTGACCTTGCTTTGGAAAAGATACAGGAACTAGCGGAAGGAACTCGGAACTTTGGAAGGACCCCGTCCAAGAAAGGAGTTCATGCTGTGAATACCGGGAAGAGTGAGATCTCCACTGAGCTCGCAGAACTGAAGGAAATGGTGAAGAGACTAACACTTATGGGAACCCCACAACAGCTCAAAGCTTGTGGAGTATGTGTTGACCCATATCATCCAACGGACATGTGTCCACATGTCCAGGATGACGATGCTGAAGTAAACGCAATGGGTTATGGACAACTACAGCAGCAAAGGCCTAGGAACGATCCTTATGCACAGAATTTCATGCCAAACTGGCGTGATCAACAGAACTTTCATTGGAGGGATCAACAAAACCAACAACAGTAGTCCCGTCAAGGTAAGTGTCAATCAACTAAAGATATGTTGCAGGTTTTGACTAAACACTTTGCTACTCATGTCCAAACAACAGAATCCAGCATCAAGAGCCTTGAAAAACAGGTTGGTCAAATGGCGGATGCCATTTCAAGGACCGAATCAAGACTTTTCGGAGGATTGCCTTCCCAGACGTTTATAAACCCCAAGGAGAATGTTAGTGCCCTAACATTAAGGAGTGGGAAGCAAATCCAACAAAAACCAGCAAAAGAATCACAAAGCAAACCTTTTGTCAATTTTACCGCACCCACAACCGCCCCTGCGGATGCAACTGCGCCCAGCACAGAGCAGACGTCACCCCTGCGGCTGGATGTCCCCGCCCCTACGGTGACAACCCCTGAGCCGCCCCTGCGCATACAAGCTGACGCCCTTGCGGAAAACACAACCGAAGGTTCTATTGAGAGGGATTCTTACATCCGGCCTAACTTTCCGCCACTATACTCTGAGAAACCACCAGCTCCTTTTCCTAAAGCTCTGAAGGAGAGAAGAATCATCGAGGAAAAAGACCTCTTTGAGACTTTCTCCAAATGCGAGGTAAACATTCCCCTCCTTAAGTTGGTGAAAAGTATTCCTAAGTATGATCGTTTCTTGAAGGAACTTTGCACTATCAAGAGGAATTAGAAGTTGAAGGGGAAACAAAAAGTGCAAGTAAGTGAGCACGTGTCGGCTATTTTCCAAAGGAGAATGCCCAAGAAATGCAGCGATCCGGGCATGGTAAGCATTCCTTGTGTTATTAGGGGAGACCCGCTTTGATAAAGAAATGCTTGATCTTGGTGCTTCTATCAATGTTTTACCATATTCAATTTACAAATCACTTGGCCTTGGGCCATTAATGGAAATAGAATTGTAGTACAACTTGTTGATAGATCTAATGTGTACCCGAAAGGGATAATTGAAGATGTGTTAGTAATGGTAGACAACCTGATATTTTCTACTGATTTCTTCGTAATGGATATGGAAAATGATTCACATGTTGTGCCCATTTTTTTAGGTAGGCCATTTCTGAAAGCTGCTAGGACAAAAATTGATTATGTTAGTGGCAAATTGACCATGGAGTTTGATGGAGAAGTAGTGGAATTTGACATCTATGATGCAATGAGATTTCCTAGTGATGATCATTCTTTATGTGCTATTGACATTGTTGAACCTTTTGTGCAAGATGTTTTTGATCACTCTGATGTTGATGAATTGAAAAATGTGATTGAGCATGACATTGATGGTTTCAAATCAGATTATGTATTAACATCCAGCATGAAAGAGGTCCTAGCCCAATTAGATGGTCATAAAAGGCTATCTATCTCCAATTTGGCCATTGAGCCCACTTTACTAACCCCAAGCGAGAAGCTTGTTCCGTCTATAGTGCAGGCACCTGAAATAGAATTAAAGGACCTTCCATCACACCTCAATTACGTTTTCCTTGGAGAACACAATACCTTGCCGGTGATCATCTCTAACAAGTTGACTACCGGTCAAGAAGAAAAGTTGGTGAAGGTACTAAAAGAGCACAAGACGGCCCTTGGATGGACCATTGCAGACATCAAAGGGATAAGCCCTTCCACTTGCATGCATAGGATCTTACTTGAGGATGAAGCCAAACCCTCTAGGCAACCGCAATGGAGGTTGAACCCGCCGATGATGGATGTGGTCAAAAAGGAAGTGTTGAAGCTCCTCCAAGCGGATATGATCTTCCCTATCTCGGATAGCACTTGGGTTAGTCCAACCCAAGTAGTTCCAAAGAAAGGAGGCATCACCATGGTGGAAAATCAACATGGAGAGATGGTCCCAAGCAAAACACAAACCGGATGGAGAGTTTGCATTTACTACCGCAAGCTCAACAAGGTAACGTGAAAAGACCATTTCCCATTGCCTTTTATTGATCAAATGTTGGAACGTCTTGCAGGTCATCAGTACTACTATTTCCTAAATGGACAAGGGCTATTTCCAAATAGCCATCGCACCAGAAGATCAAGAAAAGACGACGTTCACTTGCCCATTTGGCACTTTTGCGTACCGTAGAATGCCATTTGGACTTTGCAACGCATCCGGCACCTTCCAGCGGTGCATGATAAGTATTTTTTCCGAATACATAGAAAATTTCTTTGAAGTCTTCATGGATGATTTTACCGTCCATGGAGACAGTTTTGACGCATGTTTAGGACATTTGAAACTTGTTCTTGAAAAATGTGTTGAAACCAATTTGGTTCTTAATTGGGAAAAATGTCATTTCATGGTCGAACAAGGAATTGTGCTAGGACATGTAATATCCTCAAAAGGGATAGAGGTAGATAGGGCAAAGGTTGATGTAATTCAAAATTTACCTTATCCTACTAATGTTCGGGAAATCCGATCTTTTCTTGGTCATGCAGGTTTTTACCGACGTTTCATCAAACATTTTTCAAAGATCTCGGCACTCCTATGTGAATTGCTCAAGAAAGACGCCACCTTCATAGTGGGTGAGAATTGCAAGAAAGGTTTCGACACTTTGAAGGCATGTCTTACCACCGCACCAATCATCCGTTCTCCGGATTGGGAGAAACCGTTTGAAATCATATGTGACGCCAGTGATTACGCCGTTGAAGCCGTCTTAGGACAGAAAGATGGACGGGCTTCCCATGTGATCCATTATGCGTCCGTGACACTCAATGGAGCGCAAAGGAATTACTCCACCACCGAGAAGGAAATGTTGACGGTGGTTTTTACCCTTGAGAAATTCAGGCAGTACCTACTTGGGGTAAAGGTAATTATCTTCACTGACCATGCAGCTCTGACGTACCTCATGGCGAAGAAGGAAGCAAAGCCACGATTGATTCGATGGGTGCTCCTTTTAAGTGAGTTTAACCTAGAGATAAGGGACAAGAAGGGGGCGGAGAACCTGGTGGCCGATCATTTGAGCAGACTAGTAAAAGGAGAGGAGGATCCAGGAAAAGGAAAAGAGATAGATGGAAGCTTTCCAGACGATACATTTTACACAACTCTTTGTTGTGTGACCGCCCCCATGCCTCACACCAGCCGCCGCTGTGGCCAGCCGCCCCTGCGGCTCAGTCTAGACGCCCCTGCGGAATCTTCAACAGAGGTTTGTCTTAAGCTCTAGTCTTTTAAACCCTGGTTTGCTGACATTGTGAACTTCATTGTCAGGAAAGAATACCCTCCAGACTTCACCAAGGCACAACGAGAGAAGGTAAAAGCTGAAGCTCGACACTACGTTTGGGACGATCCTTACCTTTGGAAGCATTGTAGTGACCAAGTAATTCGCCATTGCATTCCAGACAATGAGGTACAATCTGTCCTAACCTTCTGTCATTCTGAAGCATGTGGGGGGCACTTTGGGGCAAACAAAACTGCAAGAAAGGTTTTGGATGCCGGTTTCTTTTGGCCACACATTTTTCGAGACGCTTTTGCGTTTTGCAAAGTGTGTGATAAATGTCAAAGGGTAGGAAATCTTTCAAGGAGATATGAAATGCCCCAATCCTCTCTTATATTTTGCGAAATATTTGACGTTTGGGGAATTGATTTCATGGGGCCGTTTCCTACTTCATTCGGGCACACATATATTTTGCTTGTGGTGGACTATGTTTCCAAGTGGGTGGAAGCAAAGGCCACCAAAACTGATGACTCAAAAGTGGTTGCAACTTTCCTTAAAGAAAATATATTTGCAAGATTTGGAATTCCAAAAGCTTTAATAAGTGATAGGGGTACCCATTTCTGCAACAAGACGATCACGGCTCTCCTTCAAAAGTACCACGTCCACCAGAGAGTATCAACAGCCTATCATCCACAAACAAACGGCCAAGCTGAGGCATCCAACCGGGAAATAAAGACCATCCTTGAAAAGACAGTTTCTCCCGGACGGAAGGATTGGAGTGCAAGGCTAAATGACGCCCTATGGGCATATCGGACAGCCTACAAAACTCCTATCGGGATGTCTCCTTTTAGACTCGTGTTTGGGAAAGCTTGTCACCTACCGGTGAAGCTAGAGCACAAAGCTTGGTGGGCGGTAAAGAAGTGCAACATGAACATAGAGGAAGTGGGAGAATTCCGGAAGCTCCAATTGCAAGAGTTGGAAGAACTGAGGCTAGATGCATATGACCATGCTACCACATACAAAGAAAAGACCAAAGCATGACATGACCGAAACATTCTCCGGAAGGACTTCAAGGTAGGTAATAAGGTACTTCTCTTTCAATCACGTTTGAAACTCTTTGCAGGTAAGCTGCGTTCGAGATGGACAAGGCCGTTCGTGGTAGCCGAAGTATACCCTCACGGAACTGTGGATCTTTATGATCCCCAAACACACAAGGTGTTCAAGGTAAACGGACAAAGGCTAAAGTTTTACCTTGAAGGAGTCAAGAACGATCCGATTGACGAGATGGTGTTGAAGGAAGCACAGTCAGAGAAGTAGAGATCTTACGTCGAGCCAACGACGTAAAACAAAGGCGCTTCTCGGGAGGCAACCCGAAGGAATAAGAAGAGGAGCCTCTGTCAAGAAAACCGCCCCTGCATCTTGGTGTCCCCGCCCCTGCTTTGACACTCATGCCTAGTGCCGCCCCCGGCGCTGGGCCTGCGCCTGCAACATGCCAGTCACCGCCCTGGTGACATCCTTACGCCCCTGCGGCGGCCATCCTTGACACTCACCCTCAGGGCCGCCCCCGGCGCTGAGGCTGCATGGCCCCTCTCCCTTGTCACCACCCCCGCGGAGACAAGCACCCGCCCTTGCGGGTTTACCCAAAAAAGAAAAAAAATAAGGATCTCGAATAAATGCCTACACCTACCACACCCCACCCACCCTCCTTCTTCACCAAACGCACATCCCCTCCAAACCCTATCCCTCACACCACACTCACGCTCCTGCGCCCTTTTTGCTCACCAACCACATCTCCGACACCCCTGCTCCGCCTCCGACAACCAGCCACCACACGCGACGCCCCTGCGCCACCCTCTCCAACTACCTCCTTGCTCTCTCACATTCCTACAACCTTCATCCTCACCCACTACATACATTCCACTCCTGCTACACCATCGGCGACGATTAAACCACCAAGGCATTCACCGGAACGGCCTCAGCAACACCACTTCCATCGCTCCCCAGAAATCGCCTCTGCACTTCTCCCGCCCATGCGCCTGCCTGCAAGCGCCCGCACCTGCGCCTTACCGCCCCTGCGCCTGCTTCAGCCGCCCCTGCGGAAAACACACCAGAAAGGTCGATTTATTTTCCTTGTTTTGACATTTACTAATTTTTTGCTTCAATCATCTTCAAGAATGGAAGCACCAAGGAAATACAAGATGTCGGAAGCAGAGAGGAAGCGTTATAGGATTGTGCAGGATCGAGTTGTGTATGTAACTCGGTTTTTGCATATTCCTACCTTGGAGAAGCTTGGCATGCTAGAGAGCATGCAATCCTTTTTGGCGAATGCTGGGCTCAGAGACTTCTTACAGAGGAGTGCTCCAACATATCCCGAGCTCAGCAAACAGTTCATCTCCACCTTCACAATGGAGAAGGAAGACCATGTGTGTATCGGCCTCATCTTTAAGTTCAACAAGGTGAAATACACACTTGATTACAACGATCTACAGGAGGCCTTTGGGGTAACCCTCAACCCCTCCGCAAACTGGTGGGATCCAGTCCCGACCCCGGACCTGTGTGAGTTCTGGCAGGTAGCTACCGGATCAGAGTTCCATGTTGGGGGTGAGTACTCCAACAAACTCACTCACCCCAACTTGTGGCTCATCTCAAAGATCCTCATGAGTGTCTTCTGTGGACACAAAGAGGAAAACAAGGTCGCCCTTAAAGTCCTCCCACTACTCTACTCCTACCTTCCGCAGAGCGAGAAGGTGATGGATTGGCCGTCCCTCTTCCTTGCCACTTTGAAGCGGATTAGGAGGGATGAGCCGAGGGACATTGTCGGCGGTGGGGTGATCTCCTTGATTGCCTCACAGGTGATGGACCTGTCCGGGCTAGAGGACGGGCTGGAGGCTCCTCTTTCCAATGAGGGGATGCTTAGGAGGTGCAAGCTCCTCCGGCGGGATGGGGAGAACCTATTTTGGATCTCCCTTGCAGATGGGAGCCACCTCACCTACCTCCCTCGGCCTTTACCATTAGGAGATGAGCTCTCCGAGATCTACATTCCGGCAGATCCCTTCGTGTCGAGGAGGCCACTAGTAGCCATTGTGGAGAGGCATGCCGGAGCTCCAGCCGGGCTCATCAGGAGGAGCACCTGCCCATCCCAAATGACGAGGAGATGCCCACTGCGGCACTAGAGGAGGATCCGGCCCTTGTGAGCCTTCAGACTCAGATCCGGCCCTTGGTATCAGCAGGTTGCCAACGGTCCTCGCTAGCATATATCATAGCAATGTCCTCCCAGAAATCCTTAGCGTATACACCGCTAGGAAAACGACCATTGAAGGTCTCATGGAACCCAAAGAAGGCTCCGAACTCTAAGATCGAGAACTCGTAGTTCTCCTCCATTAGCCTAAAAGAAATTGTCCTCTCTACATGACTATGCTCAAAGGAGGTCACAAACTCTCTAGTGATCTCCTCATATGGATCTTCCCTAATAGCGGAGAAGATGATCAAGCCGGCTCTATCTAAAAGCCATGTAAGGTTGGAACGCCAATTGTTGTTGTTTGAACCCCTATTGTTGTTCCAATTATTATTCCGGTTGTTGTTGTTGTTGTTCCAATTGTTCCGGTTGTTGTTCCGGTTGTTGCGATTTGTATTCTCATTCCCATTGTGGTTATTGTTGTTTCCTAAATAACTGACATCTTGCCCTTTATGCTTTGGGAAGTTGGTTTTGATGACTTCCTTCAATTCTTTAATCTCGGTGTTGAGAAAAAAGATTTGAGTTTGAGCAGCTTGTGTTAGCTTTGCTCCTTGCTCCACTCGATTTGCTTCTACTTTCCGGTGAGAATACTTCTCAATGACTCGGGCTTGCTTCTCGATGAAGTCCCAAGCGTCATCTTCCCTCATGTCCATGAATGTACCACATGAAAGGGATTGGAGCTTGAATTGTGTTTCCATATCCAGCCCCTTATAGTATATCTCCAATAGTTCCAATTTGGAAATGCCATGATGTGGGCAATCCAATAGTAAATCCTAAAATCTTTCCCAAGATTGAAACAGACTTTCGTTAGATCTCATAGAAAATGCATTAATCTTACCTCTCAACTCAGCCGTCTTAGATGGCGGAAAGAATTTGGTGAGGAACTCCGAAGAAAGATCCTCCCATGTGTTGAGTCTTCCATTTGGAAGAGCTTGATACCAAGATAAAGATTTCCCTTTCAAAGAGAAGAAGAATGGCTTGATCTTGTAGTTGTTGGTGGTTGCATTCTTTGGCTTCATTGTCTCCATCAAGATCTCAAAATTCTGTAAATGTTGATGTGGAGATTCGCTACTCGTTCCTCCAAACTGACTTTGGCGAATGATGGTAATAACTTGTGGGTTGAAGCTAAACCCTTGCATATCATCAACATCGAAGTTCACACCTAGACGGCGTGGTTGCTGAATTGGATCCATCCTTTGGCCAAGAGTTCTTGGCTCTTCATCCACACGAGCGGCTCTCGCACCCCCAGCCGGGACACGATAATTTGCATCCGGTCTTGGATTATATTGATTCATGTTGACCGTCGGGTTAATGTCCTCCAGCGGTGGCATGGAAGAGTCGCTATCCTCATCGGATGAATTGGTTCTAACCGATCTTGCCGGTTTTCGCCTCTTCTTCTTCTTTGAATCGCTTATTTCCCGCCTCATTTGAAACATTGCGTCCCTGAGCTCATCAATTTGCAATTGAAGACGGTCTTATTCTTCCTTGTGAGTCTTCTCGCTCCATCTAAGTTGAGCTTCGGATTCCGCTAACTCTGTTTGATAATCCCGCTCCTTATCTTCAGCCATCTTTCTTTCCTTGAGCTTCTTCCTCAAAGTCTTCTCAAGTTCTTGATCAAGAGGTAAGAGGTCTTTGTTGTTCCTAGACCTGCACATATACCTAAGGTAACCTGGAAATATCACTCAAAGTAGATATCAAATAACAAGGGAAAAGCTCCCAAGCTTGACAACCGATAACCGAATTCGGCCTAAACCAAATCCCCGGCAACGGCGCTAAAAACTTGTTCGCCACTTAGCGTGTGTGCAAATAAGTCTTAAATTTATAAAACTAGAATCAAGCAAGCGAACCCGAAGTGTACGGATCGACGTAGTTAAGCAAGAATTACAGAGTATCGAACACAGGGATTTGGGAGGAACAAATTCAATTGTAAAGTTGTCAAGCAAGTAAAAGGGTAAAGCTTTGCAAATATATTGGGAAAACAACAACCCTAAAGATCCAGGTGTCTAATTGTGGCAATTGATTCAAGATATACTAAAGAACTAAGGACAGAGTTAAGAGTTGCAAAGGTATACTAAGGTAAAGCAATGTACGGTGAAGTTCCAAGGCTTTATATGACTTATCTAAAGGCACTCTCTATAAAGGTTGTTGAGGCTTCAGTATAGAAAGGATCTAAAGACAAGAATTAATCTCAAATACCCAAACTTGCAACCCAAGGATCAAGACTAACTAAACCGATTTAGGTTGTGACACTCGAAATCGAAGTAGAGGTTGTTGAGGCTTCACTACTACCTAGAAAAGGGCAAACCTAGACTAAATTAAAGTTAATCTTTAACCTTGGATCAAAGTAAAAGCAAAGTTCGTAAACTGATGTAAATTATGGGCATATCTTGAGTTCCACGGCCGTGGAACCTCAAGAACAAGCCGTGATTTTGGGCGTCGGCGAAATCTCTCTAACTCTCAGGGTCCAATCTGTTTACGATCGATCTATCATCATCTAAGCCACAACTATCAACCCTTCACCTTAGAATTGTTAAAGGGTTTTAGCCAATAACTATCATTATAATATCAAAATCAAGTTTAAGAAGAATGAAAGATGAAAACCTTCGAAAACCTTCAATAAAACTTAAATCAATCTCAAATCCACACACAAAAGGAATAATGTATATCAGATTTGGAATAAACACAAACCAATAAAAATCCTTGATAAGAACGAATAACGGGATGTCAATCCGTCTTCTAATCAAACCTAAGGACAAAAGACGTAACCTCCGTCACAAACAACTTCCAAATCTTCAAACTCTTGTGAATCTCCGTTTGCAAGTGCCAAATCTCCAGACGTCCAATGCAGCCCTAAGCACGTGTGTCAAATTCTCTCCTCTCCAGCCTTTTTATAAGGAAGGATAAAATAACCATCCGGCCCATGTGCGTAAATGATATGGCAATTATTTATTCGACAAAAGATCGCCTAAATCACGGTTTTATGGAGTTCCACGGCCGTGGTTTAGAGCGTGGAAGTGGATTACGGTTCCATATGATTTCCACGACCGTACTTTATACCGTGTAACTCTCTGGAATACTCCACGTTCATGTTGCCAAGATCCACGGCCGTGGTTTTAGGCGTGGACTTCTCTACGACCGTATTTTAGAGCGTGGAAGTGTAATTTGCTTGTGGTTTCCTTTGTGTCGTGCCATTCCTCATCCTAGCATCTCCCTTGACTTCTTTGATGTGTCCTTAATCCTTGTACATGCTCAAATCTTCTCCTATCTCTCTCAATTGGTTCGGTTTTAGCTCTTATTCACCTATAATCAATATAAAGCTAATGTAGACCTCCATATCGAAAATATAGACAAACTAGCTAACAATTGCTTCAATCCCTTATCAATGAACACTATAACGGATGAAAAACAACTAGAAAACGTGCCTAGAATATCGCAATATTTCATGCTAACAAAATACCCCATACTTGTCACTTGCTTGTCCCCAAGCAAGGTCTTTTAAAGCTTTAGAACTTAAGTTAGGATGAAATATGCATGCAATCTTAAAAACAAAACAATTTTAGGTGAATGTGCTTCTAGTCAATAGATCAACCTCAAACCTTGCTTCAATCATCCTTGAAAACGCTCACATACACAAACCAAAGTATGTAAAGTAAAGAAACATCACAAGCTGCTTAATCCTCAAAACAAACATCATAACCTTCAAATACCATCAAAATCAAGAATAAGAAACTTCAATTTAGATCACTAAGTCATATAACACTCTTTTGATCTTAAGGACTTTCAAATAAGGTCTAGAATGTGGAAGGGAAGGGAAAACTTATAAGGAATGTGGTGCATGAATCCGGAAAGTGGACAACTAACTCTTTCCTTTCTATTTCAATTTGCAACACTTTCAACTTAGAGCTTTGCTCTTTTCTTTTCACAACATTTTTCGACTTTACTTTTGGAGTTATGGACAACGGTGCACAAAAACCGAAGCCTAGAAGATTGGCGTTTCTCAATTCCGAGATGCCTCAAACCCTTGATGCACATACCATAATCTGTTAGGAATATCGCTCAATCCGACTTTGGCAAGACACAAACACCCGGCTATGTGAATGGTGCCGAGTTACTCATCGTCATGATTGACTTTCCCAAACCTATTTTTTCTATTCTTTGAATGCAAAATTTTGCTTTCATGGCCCTCCCACATCAAACATGCCAAATATCAACTCCTCCAACTCCCGGATAGGTAAGGGAGGCTATTATTTCATTGAGGAGCTAAATGAATAAAGAAAGGAAGAAGAAAGGTCGAATTGCCTTAATCATTTCATAAAGAAGCATAAGAACTTATTATGTAATTTCAACCTTAATTTTTCAAATTGATTTAGATGAAGTTCTCACATTACAAAATTTGCAAGTAAAGACAAACAACTCATTCAAACTTCTTTCCAATTCATAATTCCGTTCAAGCATGCAATTATCATCAAAAATTCATTCCGCAAGTAAGATTTATCATAGGAATCATCTCAATTCTTAGAAGCACAAAATTTTTAAAATTTTTCAATTTTATGGGTTTTTCAAAAGCTTTTTCATGCAATGCAATAATGAAACGTGTGACAATGGAATGAAACATGCAAAGTGTTCTCAATCAAGGCAAGCAAAAGTGAGTAGAGTTATTACAAACGATAGTCACAGCCCACCCCATACTTGAGACAAACATTGTCCCTAATGTTCAAAAAGAAATAAAGAAAAGAAAGAAAGAAAATGAACTCACAAAACGGCGGTGGAGCGGCTAATGCTAGAAATCATGCATGATCATCACTGTGGTGCTGGTGGTGGTGGGAACGGGAAGAAGCTGGAGTCAAAGTTCCGCCCAAACTGCTGGCAGTAGATGTCTCTCATCATCCTGTCATGCTTGTCAGCTCGAACATCTCTAGCGTCCTGCCGGACCTCCAAAGCTCCTACTCTCCTGGAGAGGTCGGTAGCCCAATCCGGAAGCTGCTCGTATCACCCCGGTGCCTGACTGTACCAAGCTGGTGCATCCGATGGTGCTGGTGCAGACGGTGGCTGTGCATGCCATGTCGGTGGAGCTCCCATCCAATCCGGCTGTGATCTATACCAATCAGGAGGGGCATCCATCCATGTCGGCCTCTCACTCACGCTAGCACGGCGAGAGGAAGAGGCTGCTGAAGGTCCAGCTGGTCGTGGTGAACGTCTGGGAGGGTCAGGGAAGTGTGCCGGATGATCCGGGAAAGTGCCAAAGTCATGCTCTTCACCTCCTCCCTCAAAACCATCATCTCCTCTCATCTCCTCCTCATCTGCAGCTGGTACCTCTGGAGGGACATAAGGAGGGGCCACTAGTCTATTCGCATGCATAGCAGCGAATGTCTCCTTTCAATTATGGCATCCAGCCATAATGGAATACTCGGGGAGTCATGCAACACCTCTACCTCCTCTATCCTCCCAAGGCATGGCAGCGGTGGGTGGACCTCTATGCCTAGGAAAGATCAAACCTCTAGTCATGAGACTCTGGAGTCCCAATGGTCTAGCTGCTATCCTAGTACACGCAGAAAAAATCAATCCCCAACTGTCTAGCAATGTGGGTGACTATCCCACCATATCCGATATTCCCAGCCCTCTTGTTCTTGAGCTTACTCATGGTGGAAGCTAAGAGGGTAGCACAGTCAGCAGGTCTACCGTGCAACATACAATATAAAAGAAACAGCTCATCCGTCTTGATCTTTTGAGGAGTCTCTGTCCTAGGGAAAAGACACTCAGAAAGTACTCTATGGGCTATCTTCAAGGCTAAGTGATGGATAAGCTTAGCCTTGGTATCAGCAGGTTGCCAGCGGTCCTCGCTATCATATATCATAGCAATGTCCTCCCATAAATCCTTAGCGTATACACCGCTAGGAAAACGACCATTGAAGGTCTCATGGAACCCAAAGAAAGCTCTGAACTCTATGATCGAGAACTCGTAGTTCTCCTCCATCAGCCTAAAAGAAATTGTCCTCTCTACATGACTATGCTCAAAGGAGGTCACAAACTCTCTAGTGATCTCCTCATATGCATCTTCCCTAATAGCGGAGAAGATGATCAAGCCGGCTCTATCTAAAAGCCATGTAAGGTTGGAACGCCAATTGTTGTTGGTTAGCACGCCAATTGTTGTTGTTTGAACCCCTATTGTTGTTTCAATTGTTATTCCGGTTGTTGTTGTTGTTGTTCCAATTGTTCCGGTTGTTGCGATTTGTATTCTCATTCCCATTGTGGTTATTGTTGTTTCCTAAATAACCGACATCTTGCCCTTTATGCTTTGGGAAGTTGGTTTTGATGACTTCCTTCAATTCTTTAATCTCGGTGTTGAGAGAAAAGATTTGAGTTTGAGCAGCTTGTGTTAGCTTTGCTCCTTGCTCCACTCGATTTGCTTCTACTTTCCGGTGAGAATACTTCTCAATGACTCGGGCTTGCTTCTCGATGAAGTCCCAAGCGTCATCTTCCCTCATGTCCATGAATGTACCACATGAAAGGGATTGGAGCTTGAATTGTGTTTCCATATCCAGCCCCTTATAGTATATCTCCAATAGTTCCAATTTGGAAATGCCATGATGTGGGCAATCCAATAGTAAATCCTGAAATCTTTCCCAAGATTGAAACAGACTTTCGTTAGATCTCATAGAAAATGCATTAATCTTACCTCTCAACTCAGCCGTCTTAGATGGCGGAAAGAATTTGGTGAGGAACTCCGAAGAAAGATCCTCCCATGTGTTGAGTCTTCCATTTGGAAGAGCTTGATACCAACATAAAGCTTTCCCTTTCAAAGATAAGAAGAATGGCTTGATCTTGTAGTTGTTGGTGGTTGCATTCTTTGGCTTCATTGTCTCCATCAAGATCTCAAAATTCTGCAAATGTTGATGTGGAGATTCGCTACTCATTCCTCCAAACTGACTTTGGCGAATGATGGTAATAACTTGTGGGTTGAAGCTAAACCCTTGCATATCATCAGCATCGAAGTTCACACCTAGACGGCGTGGTTGCTGAATTGGATCCATCCTTTGGCAAAGAGTTCTTGGCTCTTCATCCACACGAGCGGCTCTCGCACCCCCAGCCGGGACACGATAATTTGCAGCCGGTCTTGGATTATATTGATTCATGTTGACCGTCGGGTTAATGTCCTCCAGCGGTGGCATGGAAGAGTCGCTATCCTCATCGGATGAATTGGTTCTAACCGATCTTGCCGGTTTTCGCCTCTTCTTCTTCTTAGAATCGCTTATTTCCCACCTCATTTGAAACATTGCGTCCCTGAGCTCATCAATTTGCAATTGATGACGGTCTGATTCTTCCTTGCGAGTCTTCTCGCTCCATCTAAGTTGAGCTTCGGATTCCGCTAACTCTGTTTGATAATCCCGCTCCTTATCTTCAGCCATCTTTCTTTCCTTGAGCTTCTTCCTCAAAGTCTTCTCAAGTTCTTGATCAAGAGGTAAGAGGTCTTTGTTGTTCCTAGACCTGCACATATACCTAAGGTAACCTAGAAATATCACTCAAAGTAGATATCAAATAACAAGGGAAAAGCTCTCAAGCTTGACAACCGATAACCGAATTCGGCCTAAACCAAATCCCCAGCAACGGCGCCAAAAACTTGTTCGCCACTTAGCGTGCGTGCAAATAAGTCTTAAATTTATAAAACTAGAATCAAGCAATCGAACCTGCAATGTACGGATCGACGTAGTTAAGCAAGAATTACAGAGTATCGAACACAGGGATTTGGGAGGAACAAATTCAATTGTAAAGTTGTCAAGCAAGTAAAAGGGTAAAGCTTTGCAAATATATTGGGAAAACAGCAACCCTAAAGATTCAGGTGTCTAATTGTGGCAATCGATTCAAGATATACTAAAGAACTAAGGACAGAGTTAAGAGTTACAAAGGTATACTAAGGTAAAGCAATGTACGGTGAAGTTCCAAGGCTTTATATGACTTATCTAAAGGCACTCTCTATAAAGGTTGTTGAGGCTTCAGTATAGAAAGGATCTAAAGACAAGAATTAATCTCAAATACCCAAACTTGCAACTCAAGGATCAAGACTAACTAAACCGATTTAGGTTGTGACACTCGAAATCGAAGTAGAGGTTGTTGAGGCTTCACTACTACCTAGAAAAGGGCAAACCTAGACTAGATTAAAGCTAATCTTTAACCTTGGATCAAAGTAAAATCAAAGTTCGTAAACTGATGTAAATTACGGGCATATCTTGAGTTCCACGGCCGTGGAACCTCAAGAACAAGCCGTGATTTTGGGCGTCGGCGAAATCTCTCTAACTCTCAGGGTCCAATCTGTTTACGATCGATCTATCATCATCTAAGCCACAACTATCAACCATTCACCTTAGAATTGCTAAAGGGTTTTAGCCAATAACTATCATTATAATATCAAAATCAAGTTTAAGAAGAATGAAAGATGAAAACCTTCGAAAACCTTCAATAAAACTTAAATCAATCTCAAATCCACACACAAAAGGAATAATGTATATCAGATTTGGAATAAACACAAACCAATAAAAATCCTTGATAAGAACGAATAACGGGATGTCAATCCATTTTCTAATCAAACCTAAGGACAAAAGACGTAACCTCCGCCACAAACAACTTCCAAATCTTCAAACTCTTGTGAATCTCCGTTTACAAGTGCCAAATCTCCAGACGTCCAATGCAGCCCTAAGCACGTGTGTCATATTTTCTCCTCTCCAGCCTTTTTATAAGGAAGGATAAAATAACCGTCCGGCCCATGTGCGTAAATGATATGGCAATTATTTATTCGACAAAAGATCGCCTAAATCACGGTTTTATGGAGTTCCACGGCCGTGGTTTAGAGCGTGGAAGTGGATTACGGTTCTATATGATTTCCACGACCGTACTTTATACCGTGTAACTCTCTGGAATACTCCACGTTCATGTTGCCAAGATCCACGGCCGTGGTTTTAGGCGTGGACTTCTCTACGACCGTATTTTAGAGCGTGGAAGTGTAATTTGCTTGTGGTTTCCTTTGTGTCGTGCCATTCCTCATCCTACCATCTCCCTTGACTTCTTTGATGTGTCCTTAATCCTTGGACGTGCTCAAATCTTCTCCTATCTCTCTCAATTGGTTCGGTTTTAGCTCTTATTCACCTATAATCAACATAAAGCTAATGTAGACCTCCATATCGAAAATATAGACAAACTAGCTAACAATTGCTTTAATGCCTTATTAATGAACACTATAACGGATGAAAAACAACTAGAGAACGTGCCTAGAATATTGCAATATTTCATGCTAACAGGCAGGAGGCTTGGCAGACGGCCCAACAACAACAGATGGAGGCTCAACAGCTGGCTTGGCAAGCCAGCTTTTAGACCTCTTTTGGTCGTCGGATGACAGCTCAGCAGGACCGCATAGATGACATCTACCGCCGACAGGAGCATTTCTTCCGCCATTTTCCTTACCCACCGGAGGAGGGTCCAGGTGGTTCATCCGGACCATCCCACTGAGGGGAATATTTCTCTTCCCTTTCCCACATTTATCTTTGACTCATTTCCACTTTGAGGGCAAAGTGATCTTCATGTATGGGGGAGGGAATATTTCTCTTCCCTTTCCCACATTTATCTTTGCCCTCAAAGTGATCTTCATGAAGATCACTTTGAGGGAAAAGTGATCTTCATGTGTGGGTGACGCCTTACTCCGGAGCGCTCCCTACGCCTTCGCCAGCGCCAGCCATGAAGTGTGTCACCGCCCCGGCGCCACTCCTTGGCGCCCCTACGGTGACTTGCCCTGAAAATACGAAGACCATCGCCCTTGCGCCGTCCACTGTGTCCCCGCCTGCGCCTCAACCTGGGAGCTGGAAGATGAAGAGGTTGTGTTACCGCCCATGCGTTGACATAGGGACGCCCCGACGGCTTGGCATCAGAAACGGCACGAAGTTTAAAGGTCATACGTTTGAAGAGCATTGAAGATCCGCCCCTGCGGGATTGCCTAGCCGCCCCGGCGGCCATGAAGAAGATCAAGCGTTTTTGCCTTCACTGCCCCTGCGAAGCTGAAGGCCGCCCCTGCGGTTTAACGTTAGAAGCTTTACTCCGGCTGTTTACACCACCTTTATGACATTAAAGGTGGCTGTTTTGGGCCGGCCATTTACTCCTATTTAGTGTCTTTTGTATTATAAATAGTCTTTGGTTGGTTGTTAGAATCATCCATCTTGTTAGCCAACAAATTATCCACTTTTCCCATTTAGATTATCTTGCTACCTTTGTAATGAGTTGCTAACTTCCTTGCTACATTGGGTTGGTTTGAAGCTGCGTTGTTACTTTGGTTGTAAGTTTTCTTTAATATAAGTTTTTATTCAGTAATGCTTTGTGTTTCCTTGATCTCTATTGTCTAATTGCCTGTTTTACTATTAATTGAGATTGATCACCTTAGGTTCTAAAGTGCATGCAAATAACTAGGATTAACAGGTTCCAGGTTTGGGTCTTTAATCTAGTAGTAAACTTTAAGTAATAACGGGTTGTAATTACTTAAATAAAAGGAATACAAATATAAAGATAAGAGTAACGGTTTTAATCTTTTCTTTATATCCCTTAGTCTTTGTTTGAAAGCTAACTTGTTAATTGTTCTTGTAGGTTTATGGAACACTAACCTGTTAAGTTGTGTTGATGCCGGTTGGCTCAACACATATATATGATCGAGACGGGAGATTAGTTGAAAACTTGTAAAAGGAACTCACCAAAGTAGCAATTGCATGCTTAGAATCAACCTAGTGTGGATTCACCCATCATCTTCTTACTTGTCGCATTAATCGTTTTCATAAGTTTTGTGTGCATCAATTCAACCAAAATCCCCCTTTTTGTTACTTGTTACCATAATCGATAATTGCATCTAATAAAACACCTGAACTCTCTTGAGTTCGACCCATACTTAACTACTATACTTGTTTTAGTGCTAAGTTGGGATTTACTTTTGATTGTGTATAGACGACCTTAGAAATACCTTCGATCAGTCAGAGATCCCGGCTCATTTTACATTCCCATTCAAGTTGGGGATGTAACTTGTGAGGCATTGTGTGATCTAGGAGCCAGCGTGAGTATCATCCCGCTGGAGCTATGTGTGAAGATCGGACTTGGAGAGCCCAAGCCGTTGAAGATAAGATTATACATGGCGGACCGCTCCATTACCCACCCCGTGGGCATTTTGGAAGATGTTCCGGTTAAGTTAGGTAACTTCTACTTACCTATAGACTTTGTTGTGCTTGATATTCCCGCAGATTATCCCGTTCCTATCATTCTCGGGAGGCCATTTCTAGCAACTTCGGGTTGCAATGTGGATTGTAAAAACGCCAAGTTGAAATTCAACATTGGCGGTGATCAAGTGGAGTTTGCATTGCTTGCTGCAATAAAAGGAGAGCTGTTGGAGGATGATATTTTCAACATCTATGATGAAGAAGAATCAAGAGAATTGGTGAGCTATATCCTTATTAATGACCCTCTTGAAAGAGTTATTAGTTTTAGCTTAATGGAGGAAAGTATAGATGCTTCTTGTGATGCAGATATACGGAGCTTAAAGGCACTGGAAGAAGATCCAGGAGCTAAGATTGAAAGACTAATCCAGTAGAAGAGAATCTCCAGTTTCGGTCCCAGTTCCAGTACCTCGACCTAGGCACTTTCTGAACCAAGCGAGGTGCTCTTATCTGAAGAACATCTCAGTCACCCACTCTGGACGTCAACCGAGGTCGCAAGCGAGATGATGTCAACTGAGACTTCTAAATGTCCAGTTCTTTGATCTAAATCTACTCCACTGGAAGGAGGAAGCAAGGATCCCCCTCAGAAAGCATCCCCAGTTGTGGAGCTTAAACCGCTTCCAAGTCACTTGAGGTATGTTTTTTTTGGACCGGATTCTACTTATCCCGTTATTGTTAGTGCTTCCCTTTCTGAAACTGAATTATCTAAACTGATGCATGTCTTGAGAAAACATCAAAAGGCTTTGGGTTATACTATTGATGATCTAATTGGTATTAAGCCTTCTTTCTGCATGCATAGAATACTAATGGAAGATGATCATAAGATTTCACGGGAACCTCAAAGACGGTTAAATCCGATCACGAAAGAGGTTGTGAAGAAAGAAATTCTTAAGTTGTTGGATGCAGGTATCATATTTCCTATCTCGGATAGTAAGTGGGTGAGCCCAGTGCATGTAGTTCCGAAGAAAGGAGGGATGACCGTTGTGACGAATAAGAACAACGAGTTGATCCCAACTACGACCGTTACGGGCTGGAGGGTGTGCATCGACTATAGGAAGTTGAACGTGACCACTCGGAAGGACCATTTTTCACTCCCCTTCATCGATCAAATGCTCGAACGGTTAGCCCATCATTCACATTTTTGCTATTTAGATGGTTATAGTGGCTTCTTTCAGATTCCTATCCATCCGGATGATCAAGAGAAGACCACTTTCACCTATTCATGGGGGACATTCGCTTATAGAAGGATGCCATTTGGATTATGCAATGCACCCGCTACCTTCCAGTGATGCATGATGGCTATCTTTTCCGAGTACATAGAGGAGATCATGGAGGTATTTATGGATGACTTTTCAGTATATGGTTCCTCTTTTGATGATTGTCTATCTAACCTTTATCTAGTTCTACAAAGATGTGAAGACACTAATCTAGTTTTGAATTGGGAGAAGTGTCATTTTATGGTTAATGAAGGCATTGTGCTAGGACACCTCTTTTCCAACCGAGGTATTGAGCTCGATCGAGCTAAGATCGAGACTATTGAGAAACTTTCTCCCCCTTGTTCTGTTAAGGGTGTGCGGAGTTTTCTCGGGCATGCAAGTTTCTATAGGAGGTTCATCAAGGATTTTTCGAAGATTTCTAAACCACTAACTAAACTCTTGAATAAGGATGTTGTTTTTGAGTTTTCGCAGGAATGTCTTGATGCATTTTACAGGATTAAGGAAGCGTTGATCTCCCCTCCCATTATCCAACCTCCGGATTGGACCCTGCCCTTTGAGATCATGTGTGATACGAGTGATGTGGTGGTAGGAGCGGTGCTTGGACAAAAGAACGATGGCCGGACCAACGCCATTTACTATGCCAGCAAGACGCTAGATGAAGCCCAATTGAACTACGCCACCACCGAAAAGGAGCTTCTGGCGATTGTATATGCTTTTGAGAAATTTCGCTCTTACTTAGTGGGAGCGAAAGTTATTGTTTACACTGACCATGCAGCTATTCATTACTTACTTGCTAAGAAGGATGCAAAGCCGCGTCTTATCCGATCGATTCTCTTGCTTCAAGAGTTTGACCTAGAGATTTGCGATAAGAAGGGATCCGAAAATTCTGTTGCGGATCACCTCAGCCGGCTACCTCCCTCTTCATGCGAAAAGGACGATCCACTCATCGATGATTCATTCCCCGATGAACACTTGCATTTACTGGAACATTTGATAGACTTCTTTATTTCACCCCATGATGAAGGTGAAGTATGGGTGAGGACACCTTCCAGCATGTTTTGGGATGCCGTACGGTCCAGCTAGCGACCTTAAATCAAGCGCTTCTTGGGAGGCAACCCAAGGTATTGTTTTCTTTTTCTCTTTTTCTAGTCTAGCTTTAGATAGTTTGCTTTTGCTTTGCTTTGCTTTGTTTTTGGCGTCCTTGATAGAAACCGGGTACTTTCAAAGGAAGGATTACAACTCAGGAGCAACACTAGAAGGACCGAAGTTCGAGAAATTGAGAAAACGGAGTTTGACTGAGACACATCTCGGTTGTTGTCACAGCACCTCGATCGAGATGATTCTTGAGCAACCGAGGCGACTAGGGCTGACAACAATCCACCTCGATCCGTATCACCTCGGTCCAGTCGGGACCTTCTCGACCGAGGTGAAAGCAGAATCGGCGAGGGGTATAAAAGAGGAACATTTTCTCTCTCTTTCCCTCCCATCTCTCCCTCGACCGCGGCGCATCTCCATCTTGCTTTCTTCGTTTCTCGATCGTTTTCTACGATTCTTGCTCCGATCTCACAAGGAAAGGCTAGAGGATCAGATTGCAAGCGAGAAACTGCAACAAAAACGCCTCCAATCGACTGAATCTGGGATAATTAAATCAAAAACCCTAGCTCCTCTATTTTCACCAATTTCAGAGATTAGTGGCTTTGGTTGCCATAGATTTTTGTTGGAAAAGGCTTAAGTACCCCATAGGAACAATTGGTAGTGATATTGGGGGAAAAGAACTGGAAATCAGAGAGTTGGAATCGGGCAGTTTATCGCCTCGGTCCAGTCAACCTGTGCCTCGGCCGAGGTGTTCTTGAGATTGTCAGACCAACCGAGGTGACCTATCAGCAGAAGAAAAGAAAATGAGTTCTCGTTTTGATCGCCAGTTAGTTCTAAGAGATGCTCCTAGTAGATCCTCACCTTCTTCTTCTTCCCGACCTTCTATCCCGGTGATCCACGAGCGTCACCAGGTTGACTTTGACCGTATATGCCCGCCCTGTGATTGCGCTGCGTTTTTTGGATATTTTTGCTTTTGATTGCCTCCATGTAGTTGATGATCTGAGGAGGATGGTTTCCATGGTAGGGCTGGAACAGTTCATGGAGATTAGAGCTCCAACCTACCTCGAGCCCACATTAGAGTTTGTGAGTTCTGTTACTCACCTGCCTGAGGAGAGAGTCATCAAGTACCGGTTGTTGAACCGGAACTACATCGTTCCTATGGACCAGTGGAGAGACATCTTTGGCTTCCCGAACCCTACAGTTCCCGACTTCCCTTCTCGAGCAGTGGCTCGACAGTTTTGGGGGCAGATAGCCCATGTTGTAGAGCATGCTGATAGGTGGAGACCTGGAGACTCCAGGGAGCGCATCATCTTCCACCTTGCTTTCCGACTAGCCCACCGGATCTTCAGTGAGACCCTTCTGGCGCGTACTGAGACGCCCCAAAAGATTAGACAGGGGGAGCTTCTGAGTCTATTCTGTATGGTGACAAGGAGAGTGCTTGATTTTGGGGCGATGCTAGCTGAGGATCTGCACCGGATCAAGGCTAAGGGGAACGAAGATATCTGTTGTGGCGGGCTGGTGACTCATATAGTGACGGTCATGGATCTAGATCTGAGTGCATGTACACTGGTGGCGGCTGCGAAGCCGCTAGGACTTCAATAGATGATCACGAGGAGGATTCTGGTTCCTCATGGACTCACTACACCGTATGTGGCGATGCCTTGGGAGCAGACTGCCCCTCAGGGTATCATGTGGTCGGCTCAGTTCTTAGTCTACGATCCACAATATTGGTCTACCGCATGGATACCTTACATTGAGGATGCTAGAGATGCCGCAGTAGCTCAGGTGCAGGAGGAGGATGAGGATGATGATGGCGGTGCTGCCATGGAGACAATGACAGATACAGCCGGCCCCAATGTGCCAGTTGTCGACTTAGACGACGAGGCTACAGAGGAGGAGACAGCTGGAGCACCATCACGCCCTTCTAGGCGCAGAGTCCACAGGCAGAGAGATCCCGTAGCTCACCGACGGATTGACGAGCTGACGGACCAGATGATCGACTCTTACGCCGCCTTGTCCTTGGATATGTTGGAGATGAGGGAGAGCCAGCACTACCAGCGCCGGATGATGGAGATACAGTTCCAGCATACCATGGGCTACCCTTTTGATCCATCCCATCATCCTTTCGTCCCGTATCCACCACCACCACCAGCAGATCAGGATTAGAGCTTGCAGGGATTTCTTTTCTTTATTTATTATGCAGCTCAGCTTATGTCCGATGAGTACTCTATTTTCTAGACTTATTTGACATTATGTGTATGACTTGTATGACTTTCTATTTATGATCTTTCTTGTGCTCTATGTGTTTATTTGAGACTACATGCATGCATACAACTTATTTGATTGAGAAAAACGTCAAAAAAAAAACTGGTTAAGAAAAAATTTTATGACCTCGACCGGGATGGTTCTTTCCAAACGAGGTCAAGTACCTCGGTTGACTTAGAACACCTCGACCGAGGCGGTTTAACTGAAACAGTTTTCGAAAATGATTTTTGTGCTTCCTTTCTGGATATGACCTCAGTGATGATTTGGTTTGCTGATTGGTTTTGAAATCTTTATATGTTTGAAAGGTTTTATGATATGTTTAAGTTGCTAAATGCTTTGTTTGAAATTTTTGGCATGTTTAAAACTTTATTTTTATCAAAATTATGTTGAATTTGAAGGTTGACACCACATGATGAGTTCTATCACTTTCTTCCTGGAAAGATCAAGGCAATTCATTCTCTTCTTCTTCTTCTTCTTCTTGATCATGCTTTAGCCCTTCATATACATATTTGCCTTCCTCTACCTATCCGGGAATTTGGAAGCAAGCAAGTGAAAAGCAAGTAAAAGTGAAGTTGAGATGTTGGCTGGAAGTTTAGAAAGAAACAAATAGGTTTGGGGAAGTCAATCATGATGATGAGTAACTACTCGGCACCATTCACATAGCCGGGTGTTTGTGTCTTGCCAAAGTCGGATTGAGCGATATTCCTAACGGGTCATGGCATGTGCATCAAGGGTTTGAGGCATCTCGAGAAATTGATAATTGCTGATCTCCTAGGCTTCGGTTATTGTGCACCTCTGTCCATGCATCCCAAAAAGTAAAGTAAAAAGTAAATAAGCAAAGCTTATTGGTGGAAGATGTTGAAGTTCAAAGGAAGTGAAGTAAGATCCTTTTCCCGGATTCTAGCACCACATTCCCTATATACATCCCACCCTCACACGTTTCTTGACCTTCTTTTGAAAAGCCCTTGAGACCTCGAGCTAGTTGATTGACTTGGTGGTTTAAACTGGATTATACATGATTAATTTCGATGATTATAATTTATTATGCATTCTATGATTTTATGCAAAGATGAACAACTTTCTTATATTTATAAAATGTTTTGATCATATTTGGATTTTTAAATACCATAAAGCATTCTCTTAGAGTGATCTATGAGTGGAGCACACCACTAAAATGTTTTGAAATACTTTTCATTGATCTTTATGACCTATAATCCATTTTATCTTGTACTTAAGATTTGGAACTTGCTTGGGGAGAAGCAAGGGACAAGTATGGGGTATTTTGATAGCATGTATTATAGTCTATATTTTGGGACTTATTTAGACGTTTTATCTTCAATAATCTGCATGTTTGAATGTATATTATGTGATTATATTGTCGTTTCATCTACCTTTACGGGAATCGAGGTCTACACCAAGTTTCGTCGTAATCGTAGGTAAAATGGCACATTTTGGATTGAAATGGAGCAAAGGAGTCATAGGAGCTACATTCTGGAGCTTAAAAGAGAACTCAGGGAGCAAGAAATTAACAAAGAAGATTTACTTTGGGCCAGATTTAAGAGATTTCACATTCAGCTGAGATTCACCTCGGTCAGCTACAATACCACCTCGACCGAGGTGATTTTGAAGAGCGCCCCGACCGAGGCGAACACCTTGGCGCCGACGAGATATATTTTTATTGGCTGAGATCTTTTATTTTTGGAAGGAGATATCTTATATTTTTGGGCTGGATTTCTGGAAGAAAGATCATATATTTGGGAGATCTATTTTAGAGATATGGATATATTTTATTAGGATATTATCTTTTTAAGATATTATTATCTTTGGAAGATAATTTTCCTATATAAAGGGTTGGATTTTCCACAAATTAAAAGACCCGCTACACCACATTCTAGACTGCAGTTAGGAAGGATTTTTGGAAGTTTGAAGGAAGATTGAAGATTGGAGGAAGGAAGTTCATAACTTGTGATAGCTTTTGAGGGGATTTGTAAGACTTTCTTAGATTCCCTTTGGTTTTATTGTCTTGTTGGATTTGTGATTCAAGGAACGCTGATTTGTTTGATATTTGATTCAGTTATTGAAGCCTTGTTCTTAAGGTTTTTGTGTTCAAATATTCATTCTCTTCTCATGTATTTGATTATTGCTTTCATGATGATGAGTGGTTAATTTCCTTGTGCGATTCTAGTGTGATTGGCTGAAAGTTGTGGGAAAGACGGTGATAGAATGATCTTAATCCGAGTAGGACCCTGAAAGTTCGAGTCTTTAACCTTAACCCTAGAACATCTCGTTCAGTCGATGAACATCTCGGCCGGGGTGGAACTTGACTGACCGAGGTGACCTTTTCTGATCCGAAACTGAGAGTTAAGTGTTAGAGTTTGTCAAATCCTATTCTTATTACACCTTTCCTGGTTCAATGCAAGCCTAGGATGAGACTTACCCGGTAATTCTTTAATTTGTTTACCCAAGATCATAAGTTTAGGTAATAAAGGTTCATCCTTTATTAGGGTTTGAGTGTGCCTTCATCTCATCTTTGTGAGTTAACTTGAGACTTACTCGGTAAAGGTTGATTCTATTTCCTTAGTTGGTATGTTGGTTTGAGATTATAATTCCTTTCCTTAGTACCCTGAGACTTACCCGGTAATAGGAGCTTTTGGTTTGGGATTAGTGAGTAGTGAGACTTACCCGGTGATCTATTCCACTTTAGAAGCACCTTCCCTTAGCTAAACCTCAGCTTTGTCCGCTTATCTTGAGATCTTGAGTCGGAACCACAATTAGATACTTTAATCCCTAGAATTTTGCATATTTTCTTTAATTGACCCTATTATCATCTTTTGATTGCTTTAATCGCTTTTGTGGTTATTAGTTGCATTGACTACCTATACTTGCTTTGTTTCACCTAAGTCCCTGAGATCGACACCCCGAAATTCTTGCTTTTTACTATAATTGATCCGTACACTGCGGGTTCGCATCCTTGTTTTAAGCATACTTCTTGGGATATAAATTTAAAGCTTGCACACACCGTTTGGAGCGAACAGGTCCGGTGAACTTGTTGACAAGCTATGGTCAGGATCCACTGTGAGATCCTAGCCCAATGTGATGCCTCGAGTCCTGTGGATTCGGGGTTTTACAGTCTATATAGTTTGGCGTGTCTTGTGAGTGTGTGTGTCAATCTCAATTGCGAGTTTTGGTGCTATCAGTTCACTAGCAAGCTTCCTTCTTGTGCTGTCTAGGCCGTATCTAGGAATGTGTAAGATTGTCGTGAAAGGATTTCTTGGACATTCATTGTTGTGTCTAAGGTTCTCTACATTGTTTCAAGGAGTTCAACCTCATTCATAGTTGTGCGTAAGGTTCTCTACATTGTTGCAAGGAGTTCAACCTTGTCCTATCCAACACTTTCTTCCCCTTTCACGCCTTATCCCCTCCATCGTCGCCATCTTAGTTGAAGACGAATTTTTATTATAAAAAACCAAGTCATCCTGCGGCATCTCCGTATCAATTCTATTTTTGGAATTAATTCTTAGCAACGCCAAATGGGTCATTAATGTCCGTTTAGCTAAGAAGGTAAAATGGAAATGATTAAGAGAATTGAAATGAATAAAAATAGGAGTTTTTCCTCTTGGTGCCCTCAAGGTTTGAACTTTTCCTCTTCATATCCACTAAGTTTCAAAATTGCTCTTGGTACCCTCATAGTTTTATTTCATTCCTCTCTGTATCCATTCTTAATATATTACATTAAAAATTTATTATAAAATAATAAAAAATAAAAAAACTAATTCAAAAAGAAATTATAACCTCATTAAATTTAAATTAATAAATTTATAATAGAAATAGTTTTATATATATTTTTTTATTTTTCAAAATAAAGATATTTTTTATTTTGAATTAAAATATTTTTTTTACTTTTTAATTTCAATTTAAAAAATATATATATAATTAAATTAAAAACAATTTTTTAAAATTTTATTAAGAGACTAAAAATTTTAAAATATAATAACTTTATTTAATTTTGAATTTAATTTTATGTAATCTATATTAACTCGAAAATTTTAAAAATGTTTTTTTTTAAAATTTTAGGAGTATGGAAAGGTTTATTATAAAAGATAAAAAATTAAAACATTAAAAAAAAAATTATTTTTAAATTAAAATAAATTATAGGAATTAACTTAAAATTACTTATGTTTAAATTTCTAGACTCTTAAAAATTTTATTTTTAATTTAATTTTATATATTTTATTTAATCAAAAATAAATAAATAAATTATTTTAGTTTAAAAATAAAAAATAAAAATATCTTTAGTTTACTTTAATTTTTTAATCAAAAAAATATTTAAAAAATACTTTTATTATAAATTTATTAGTTTAAAATGTAATGAGGTCATAATGAGTTTTAAATTTATTTTTTTATATTTTAATTATTTATATTAAATTTTAATATAATAAATTAAGAATAGATAAAAAAAAAAAAAAGAGACAAGATGAATTTTAAAACTTAGTAAAAATTAATAGAAAAAGTCCAAATCTTGAAAACACCAAGAGGAAAAATGCTAAAAATAATTAGGTTACTTTTATGTTTTAGTCACCTAAACAAACATGATTGATTAGCCTTACAAAACTGCGTCCCAAAATTGAACAATCCGACCTCCATGGGGTACCAAATAAAGGGTCGTTGACAAAGGCGGTGTCATATAAATATACAATTCACACAACAATTTTTAAGTTGCACTAGTTACACTTCCGAACAAACAATTTCTCAAGTATTTCAGAGGATCCTCCGGAAGCTCATTCGTCCTCAATCGGCTGCCATTGTAGGTTGCCTGATCTAATCAAAGCATACCTGCAAGGTTACAAACAGACAAATAAAATTGTCATCCTTAATAAACTCGTAGTCCCTTTGATTGTATTCAATTAAATGAGTGTTCACTTCAGTTACTTGCCTGTTAAGAAGAAAGCAACATCTTACACCGCCAAGCAAAATCCGCGGACTCGTGCACTTGTGATTTCACTCTCCCTGTGTAGAGATCCAGAGAGTATACATGCTCATCTATCACATCACTCGATGCAGCGTCCTCGGATAACTTAACAGCTGCCGTTTGTTTAATTTGGAACAGTTCAGCCATATGTTGGACTTTGGTTGCGCTCTCCACCAGGCCAAGCATCACAAGGCAACCCAACAAAGACCTGACTTCCGTTTTGGCTTCCACAGTAAAAGCCATGCCTTTCAGATGCTCTACCAAACCCATCTCCTCATCAGGGCTACAATATAAATCCAACAAAGATTGCATCACAGAAACCTACTGGCAAGGAAGAATATGAAATCTCAAGCTGCCAAGAATACCTACCTCCCGGCACGAATCTTCCCCCTTTTACTTTGTCTCCTAGAACCCCTAGCCTTGCTAGAGGTTCTCGAAATGACAGAAGAGGCCTTTGTGGACCTGTAAGGTGCCCATATGCACATGAAAATATGAACAATGCATATGAATAATAAACGAGTATCCAGAATATGTTTCAGTTTTCAAATACAACGACATCAGTAGATTTATGAACATACAGATGATAATATTCCAAACCATTTCTACAGATGTTTATATAGAAATGACAACTAGTTCAAATCTGTATATGAATCTAATCATTACTTATGAGCAATGTCCTGATGAGAGAAGTAATTAGTCAAGCATCATTCAATACATGAAGGCCTCAAAACACACACTACCACAAGCATGCACAATAACTTACCATATCAACAATTTACAAAGCACATATGACTACAATTAAGAGAAAAATTGCTTCTGATATAGAAATGAAATTCAAAACAATGGTATCACAGGTAAAGGATACTATGATGGAAAAACGGTACAAAAATAATACACACTATTACCCATGAACCAAAAATTATACAAACTTCAAAAATTACTAACCTACGGACAAAAACTATCGTTTGATAAACCAACTTTGATACGGTTTCATGTCACCTAATTATTACTAAAAAGCCAATGTGTGTTTGATGACTTGACAGTTATTTTAGTTGACTAGGTGTCACCTCATCAATAAATTGCTAAAAGCCAAACTTTTGAAATTATTATCTCGTATAAAAAGTATATTCTAATAGAATTCCTGAAAAAAATTGGATTTTTTCAGAATTTTTTCATTAACTTTTTTCTGGAAAATTAAATTCCCAAAAAAAATATGGGTGTAAAAATTCATGAAAAAAATTGTGTAAGAAACCAGAATTTTATTTTCGGAATTTTTTCATAAAAATTTTTTCGGGAATATTTTTCAAATTTTTTTATAAAATTTATTGATGACGTGGCAAGTGGTAAACTATAATAATCAACAAGTCATATAAAACATTGATTTTAGGAATTTTTCCTATAATATATTGATGTTACTAGGAAACTGAAATCTAAGAAATCTCTTCAGATGTGGAGCTAATAATTGCAAGAAAATATCATCCAAGAGAAAAACAATTAAGGAATTATAATAGCTTACAAGCATGATGAAATACAAAAGACACGCTATTAAAATACATACCCAGTTGTATAGGCACTCATTCCACTGAAATTGCTACTAGCTTCAGAAACAGAGTCATCGTCAATATTGCTTGTATGATCCTCAGACTGGATCTTCTCTAAAAGTAGTAATCTTCTCTGTCGAACAGCAAGATAGCGAGTGAGGTACTTTAAAACCTTTTCGAGACCTTCCTTGTACTCGTTAATTAGCATCTCAGCACATTCAAGTGATGCACTTTTAACTTCGGATACCAGATCTTTATTTCCAGACATAAAAGCAACCCTAAGAGCTTCCTCCCATTGTCTTGCACTTACTAACAAGCTGACTGCAGTTTTAGTATCTCCACAGTATTCCAATGAAACTCTGGCCGCTTCCCCTGGCTTACCCAGGGCTTGGAGTTCTTCAGAAAGGTCATGCGCCAATTGAACAACATCTTCTTTTTCTAAGTGAAGAAGACCAGCAACAGTAAACATCCCACGCCAAGAACCACTAGCACGGTATGCCCTCATAGCTTTTTCGAAACTCGAGCAACACAAGAAAGTCATAGCAGCATCCTCAAAACACTTCTGCTCAACAAGATGGTCTCCCCATGCCTCGTAAATTTGTTCCCTCTTTTTGGAATCAGTCAACAACTTAAGTGCGAAAGGGAAAAGCTCAGGATGAACCCTCAGGAGATTCATGCACTCGCCATGATACACATCACCTGCTGAAACAATATGCTTGAGCGCTTTCTCATACCTGTGCAAACGAAGATCAATGGTGTACTGCCTGAAGAGAATTGGCATTCCTTCCAGTTCCTGAAGAAAGGGAAGAAACTCTTTGGGGTCCCTTTGAGCATTTAAAGCAACAATAGCAGCAAGGTTTAGGTCATAAAGTCCTAAAGCAGCTTCAAAAACAGGATCAGGATCAGATAACCACAACAGATGTTTCAAGGCTTCTTCAGCCGAAGGGTAACTCGCCCTTCTTGGGTCATTGGAGCCTGACAGCTCCAATTCCCTAGTAATCTTAATTCTCTCTAAGGCTTCCTCAAGAGCTGGAGGATCACTTCGAGCTAGGGTGGTCAAAATGCATAGCTCCCTAGCAGGATGTTCAGGAACGTTTTCTTCAAGAGCCGCCCTTATTGCTGAGATGACTGAGGAGACCTTGCAGCCAGAATCAATATCTTGCTGAACCCCTTGAAGTTTATCTTTTACCCCAAGAGTGCGGGGGATAGAGATATAATTTCTGTACTGCTTCTCAGTCATATTTTCATTCTTTATTGCACAAACAAAGTCTGTAATATAGCTGAGATTGTTCACTTGCTTGACAAACTCAGAAGAAGATTGCACAAATGCTTGCCAACCACAGTAGTCGACAATTATGTTAAAATCTATCCTATGCCGTCTTACCATTAACAATGCGTCTCTAAAACGTCCCTGGACCAACGCATTTATAATTGAGGTAAGAACCAATTTTCTAGGATAAATACATTCCAGGTTTCCTCTGATTGTTTGCAGTACAATTGCAGCTTCATCTCCATGAAGAACACCAACAACTTTAGCACCCCTTTCCCACAGATTAATAAAGATTTTAGTTTCCTCCCCTCTCTTTCTGCTAGCAATATGTGTGAAGTTCTCATATTTTACATCTGTATTCCCATCAAGAATGTCAGACATATCAACAACGAACAGTAAATCCTGCTTAGTTGTAAGAATCAAATGAGTAATAGCTTGGTCAGAAGAACTTGAGTAAAATGAAAAGCTGCTGCAGTTATTGCATAAAACCCTTCCATCAACAGTAAGCCTGCCAAGCTCATCCAATCCAAAGATCATAGGCTGAAAATGTTCATCCTTAATCACCAAAGCTACACTCATCCAGGGGCATGATGGTGAAAAAAACATGACTTCGTGCTTCTTAAAATTCAAAACTGTAGCTGCTGCAGAAGCAACAATGCTTGATACACATTCGAATATATGTCCATTATTGAGCTGAACAAATGCAGAGCAACTTTTAGCAGGGTTGGAAGCAATGCCAATAACTAGATGTTCCACACTCATTTGATTGGTAACTTCTACATGCCAGCTGGAGCAAGCTAGTTTGTTCAGAGTTCGATCCTCTGAAGAGAGTGCCACAATTTCCACCAAATGGTAACCAAGATCTTTCATCTGATATTTAGAACCAGTCAAGTGTCTGTTATGATTAAACCCAACATGTGAAGCAGCTAAAAGTACACGTGAATCTAACCACTGAAGATGCAAAAGAGAGTTGAATATTGTTTCAGAATTACAATCTTTAACCACAAACTCTTTCCCATCTAGATCTTCCCAGTCCTCCAGCTCTGGAAATTCAACAATACTAAGTTGTCCATCTGACAAAAATGCAGCCAATACATTCTTCAAGCCTTTAGAATGGAAAGCAAACTCTCTTACAGTGCTTGAAAATTTCAAGCTAAATGAATACATGGGTGGAGGCATCAGTGATAAGGAAAGGGGGGTTACTAGTATGTTTGAGTGATCAACCACTAACGCCACAGAATTTTCAGTAACGGCAGAAACCCATACAAAATTGTATACAGTGATCTGACCGCCAGTAGTCCAACAAAGCAACTGCAGTGGCTTTGCTGGATCCCACATAAAGCTCACTACATTCTCCTTTGAGTATCTAATTTCTTGTTTCAGATACCATCGGTTATTGCTGAAAAACCATATTTTTAGGCAATCATAATTCTCACATTTGACAATCCCAGCTAGAAGATCAGAATTGCAGTTCCACTTTAAAAGGTCTACTGTAGCATCTCTTGGTTCATTTATACAGAACGAACTTCTTTCCAAACCATTTCTCTCAAAAAAACGTACAGAGGGACCTTTGCCTTCATCTTCCCCATGTAGAACAGTTGCAATTTTTGCTCCACTTGGCATCCATTCCAGAACGGTATTTACCAAGGCTTTTGATTCTGAAGTGGAATGCAACGCACCCGAATCTCGTTCCCAAACTTTGATCTGGGCCAAGGGAGATCCCTGCACCCTGCTTAACGTAGCAAAGTACTTCCCATCACCCCTCCAAGAAATCGGACCTCCATTAAAACAACCATTCAATCTTATCTGCTCACCTGCAAAAAGAGAGAAATACACAACTCAATCCTATATAACCAGGCAAAGGGCATGAGAGATAATTTTAAGCAAGAGCAACTAAAATCTTCCAGACAAAGCAAAATGAGAATAGTATTGATAAGCACAAACATTACAACAGGTGTCAATCGGTGAAGTACAGTGTACAAATAGGTCATGGGTAGGTAAGTTATGTCAAGAGCTACCAACTTAAATAAGACTTCCCTAATAATTACAAAGCAAGCTTATGATCATATCACAACTAACACACCCATTACGCACTCCCTCCTACCATCAATCACTACAAATTACCATTTCCCTTTGATACTCAATATATGAACAGGATTTCATTTCTAAAATAGTCATTTAGCATACACAACCTAAATGATCACCACCAATGTCATGAATTACAAGATTCTTACAAGCGACAAACAGTAACATTTACTTTGTCGAGGAAAAATTCAGGGAAACAGATACCAGGCAAAGTTTCTAAATAGGTGTGACGGAGAGGTCCTTACGTACGTCAATATCTTCAATTGGATCCTCGAATGCAGCCTCATATAAGACATCCCAGTCATGTGTTAAAACGAGCATCTGGCCACAACCAGTAGTGACTGCAAGTAGATCTCCATCTGGACTTGGTGAAATGCAGATGACACCCCCCTCTAATCTCCCAACAACTACAGTACTATTAGTATCCACCATATGCAGCAAAAGAAGCCCACTAGAAGTCCCCACAATCAATGACTCTTTCTCCATGAGATAATCGAAAGAAGTAATGAAGTCATCTGGTTCCAAATCAAGTGACTCAACTTCAGCCGATAGAAAGATTCCACTTCGTGCCTCTGCATTCTGAGAGCACCATAGTAGATAGAATCGTAGCGTAAGGAAACAATACAACTACTCGATAAATTTGAACATTTAGATATCACACGAGCAACAAATCGAAGTTCAAAATGAAAGAAAATGAAAAAATAACGATATACAACGAAAAGGGCAAGCCGAAATCAGTAGTGCAGAGTTGCCTATGAAAGTGGTGCGATCCAGAAGAGAGAGAAAGACTCACCTGTGGAGTAGGAAGCTGGGCGGTGTAGATGAGATTGGTGGAAGCGAAAAAGAAGCGGTTTCTCTCGATGTCTATAGCGAAAAAACGTAAGACTTCGTCTTCACACTGCAACTTCAGCTGGACGGAGATTTCGGTGGAGAGCTTCAGGTTCTTCATCCTTCTCTCTACTCACGGTTACTTGATTGGAAGAAGGTGGAGGCTATATGGCGTTATGGGATTCTACCGTGGCTTTGTGTTTGTAGGGTTTAAGCATTCCAAAAAATACCCTGCAATGGCGCCGCAGCTCCGACCACTTCTAATTAGCAAATTAACAATAACGTAAATTGAATTAAATAGGTTTTTATTTTATTTTATAGATTTTTTAATTTTATTCTATATATATATATATATATATATATATATATATAAATAAAAAAATTGATTAAATATGGATATATTTACTAAATGAGTTTATGTTATGAGTATTCTTAATTTTATACTCGGGTATAGAATTGAAATTGAATTTAATTAGTGGGTATGGAATTGAAATTGAATTTAATTAGTTTTATATGTCGCATGTGAAATTGAATTTAATTAATTTTGTACTTGGTATCCGAAACTGAAATGAAAAAAAAAACTATTGAGTTATGATTACACACCCGAAGTACGAAATTATATATAGATATTGTCTAGGCCTGTGCTACGGGCTTTTTCAAATAATTTTACAAGTAAAAATATTAATATTTGTTTAATCAGAATATATTTTTTCAAAAATTTTAATTGTTTATGTAGAATGTTATATTTATTGTCATTATTAGAAAAAGCAATTCAAGTTACTATTTTTAATAAAAAATAATAAAAATAATAAAAATGTTAAATTATTTTAAATTATACAAGCGATTATACCAAAAAGTATTTTACAATTGATTATTTTACAAAATCAAATAATCTAATTTTTATAACGATTATTATACATAACTTGCAATAATCTATATAACATACTAAAACACAACCCACTAAGGCCACATGTCAATCAATGAGGTATGCCACTATGACTTTTTTCAAAATATTTACGAATATGCCACAAGATATTTACAAATTTGTCATCTTTTTTTTATAAAATAATTTCTAAAAACATTGGGCCCGTTTGGTTCCAACTCCGGAAACGGAAACGGAATGGAAACGAATTTAGTCCATATGTATATCCATATTCATGAAATTCTATGGAATCATTCCTTGTGTTTACATGCAAAATGCACTTGTCTCCCATATTTTTGTTACCCTATAAGGTATCAAAAGTAATCAAATTCAACTTCAATTACTTCAAATCACAAGGAATGATTCCAACAACTTTCATGAATAAGGGTATACATATGGACTAGATTCGTTTCCATTCCGTTTCCGATTCCGGAGTTCAAACCAAACGGGCCCTAATAAACAATCAACAATGTCACATAATGTTTTAAACATGCCACTAATTTGTTTAACTTATTTACAAATTTGTTACGATGTACCTATCAAATCTTTAGAATAAAAAAAATCATACGATAATGATAACATACTAAATCTTCAAAATTTTAACAAACAAGATTTGAAATAATCTTCACAATTTTAAAACTCTATTTTTATAATTTTTTATAAAAATAATATAGACACATTTTAAATTTTTATTTCATTTTCTTCTCCCTACTTTTAGTTTTCAAATTTTAATTTTTTAAGTTAATTACTGAATTTAAATTTAAATTTTAAATTTTATATCATAGTTTGTTTTCTTATTTTTTTTAATTTTAAAATTTATTTTTTTAATTTTTTAATTTCAACTTTTTCAGTAAATATATATATTATACTAAAACAACCCTCATTTTGTCCACATGTCAATTTTTAAAGTCATTCACATTAGCATTTTTCGATTTATTTACATATTTTTCACACTGTATTTACAGATTTATCATTCATGATTTGATAACAAAATTTATATTGATCCGATCAAAATAAATAAATTCATCCATTATAGTTCAATTTTTTTGAGAAAATCTCACGCATATTCTAACCAGATTTTACATATTTTTTAAATTTAAAACTAAATTAAAACTTACACCTCTAGATTTATATATGTAAGGATGTGGTTGAATTTAATTTTAAAAAAGTGTATTATCCTTCTTGATATAATTTATTTTAATTTATTTTATAAATCTTATCCAATAAAATTGTTGTTGATACATCCACATGTTACGAATTATTCGACGTAAATTTATAATTTTTTAACAACTAAAAATCATAAGCAATTATTTTCACTTAATTATTTAGTTATAACAATATCAAAATTTTAATGTTGATAATTATTGATACAATTAGTTTGTTTCTTTCTTGATAAAAATAGTTTATAGTTAATTCGAGAATCAAAATAAGTTAAATTTTACCTACTTTTCACTTTTTTAAAATTTATATATTTTTAAAATCAATTCAATATTTTCTATATAATTTTTTTTATAATAAATAACTATATTTTAAAAATTATATTGAGGTATAAGTATAATGCCTAACAATAATATATTTAATATATTTTTAATTATATCCTTTCATTTTATAAATTTTTTAATTTAATCCTCACAATAGGATGTTAGTCGTACTAATTATTAAAAAATGATTAAGTTTGGATGAATAGGGTTTTTTAGTCTTAAATACTTTTTATAAATTAATATCCAATACATAACGTACAAAATTAAAAAAAATAATACTTTTTTTATTTAGACAAAACCCGCACAAGGTGTGAGCACTAACTAATTCAAAATATAACAAGCAATTATATTTTTGATAATATGCAAATTACACATAGTTTTTCAAATTTTAGAGGTTGTGTTTGCCAACTACATTATCATTGATTTTATAAGCATATGAGATAGTAGTCATGCATCTACTATACATACTAAAATAGAGCACAAGGTTGTTGGCGTGGCACAATGTGAAAACAATATTTTCGAAGTGAAGCTCTCACAATTAACACCAATAAATCTTTATTTTTAAACTATTTTTAAGCCTGAAAATCTTTTTCTTTAAATAAACTATTTTATAATAACGATTTCACGTTACTATTTATTGTTGAAACAAATCTATTTTTAGGACAATTTTTTAATAAATATAAATGAACTCTGATTTATGTTAGTTTTTTATTTCTATTTTACGTTAAATATTTACGTTAAATCTATATTCTATATCTATTATCTTATATCTATTAAAGCAGGAGTTTCTTTTACCACGTGTCAATGCTACGTTTCTCGAAGGCCCAAAAATTTATTGTTAAAAAGTTATTTCTAAATGCTAATATAAATTGGAAATTTAGCGTAGATGTTCTTTTTAGTCGCAACAAACCATATAAAAAAAATTGAATAACAAGCCGGCATATTAATAACTGAAAACGAAAATAGTTAAGATTTGAGTCCGAAAATTGAAATCTATAATTACAAATTTTTTTCTTCAATTTTGTTAATCTTATATCTATAAATCTTTTTACAATCAACAATTTTAATTGTTTAAATCTTTAATTTTTCTACGCATATCTTTAAAAAAATTATATTTTATCTAAAAATTTTGTTAGGTAACAATATTTAAACAAAAATATAAACATAATTTTTTATTAATAATTACGTAACAAATTTAAAAATAAGAACATTTAAATATATATATATATATATATATATATATATATATATATATATATATATATATATATATATATATATATATATATATATATATATATATATATATATATATATGAGGAGAAGACTTGTAGATAGGAATTAGGAGAGTTGTGAGTCATTGAATTAGATTTAAATCAACGGCTCCCACACACTCATCATTAATGGCATTGTATTAATTATATAAATTTAAAAAAAAAAATTAGACACTAAGTAATACGTTCAACTCTCCCTCACATTCTTCCTTCCACGTGTTGAGCCTCTCTCTCTTGCCGCTAACATACAAACTTCATATTTGCTCCGATTTTCAACCAAATCAAAGATTGATTACATAAAAAATTGTAAAATCAAAGAAAATACAAAACGATTCAAGTATTGTTTCTTCGAATTTCTACTCTCACTGTTTAGGTTTCCATTCTTAAGGTTTAGGTTTCATTATGATTGATGTTTGTTTTCAAAATCAAATTTGTTTGAATAATTTTTGTGTTTGATAAGTTTGATTGAGAAAATACATGTATATACATAAGTTGAGTTGGTTTGATAGCTCCAATTGAACAATCTATATGCTCCTTTTAGTGTGCACGCAAACTGTTCGACAAAATGCCTTATAGAAAAATAGTTTATAATATTTACAGGAACAACGACGTAAAAAGTATAAACACCAATGAATAAAAACATGAACAATGACGTATAAAAGTATGAACACTGATGACTTATCTATAACTTTAACACATACCTAACATATTATGATCATCTTTTAGCGTTTTGTGATGACTTTTTATTTTTATTTTTTGTGGTTATATATTGTAAATGAACATCTATGCATTATAAAATGAACACAGAAGATTAAATAAACATGACACTTTGATAAATAAAACACTATGAACACCGATGTATAAAAACATGAACAATGACACATAAAAATATGAACACTGATGACTATTTTTGAATGTACGGGGATTGTTCCAGATTTTAAGTCAATTTACAAAAATGTCATTAATGATGAGTGTATGTGAGCCCTTGATTTAAAATCCATCCAATGGCTTACAGCTCTCCTAATTCCTATCTACAAGCTCTCTCCTCACTTGAACTAAAATCTATATATATATATATATATATATAGGGTCCGGTTCCGGTGAGGATGACCCTTGCAGATAGGAATGAGGAGAGTCGGGGTGGTGACATGTGGCATGCCACATCACCGTTTTTTTTTTCCAGATTTTCTTTTTGTAAATAAAAATTGGTGTTCATATTTTTACAAGTACGTGTTCATTTTTAAAATAGTCATTGTTCATATTTTATCAATAAATGTTCATTTTTTTCCCAACACTAACTATTCATTTTTTAACATTAATTGTTCATTTTTGTATTTTTTTAAAAACATTTTTTTCAGATTTTTTTTTTGAAAATTATGCTATTCTTTCAAATCGTGTTAATAAAATATGATGTTCATTTTTTTACAAGTATGTATTCATTTTTTTTACATTTATGGTGTTTATAATATGATATTTATTTTTTTTTGAAAATTATGCTTTTCTTTAAAATCGTGTTTATAATATTCAGAGATCGATTACATAAAAAATTGTGAAATCAAAGAGAATACAAGACGATTCATGTTTTGTTTCTTCGAATTTCTACTCTCACTATTTAGATTTCCATTCTTAAGGTTTATATTTCATTATAATTGATGTTTGTGTTCGAAATCAAATTTGTTTGAATCATTTTGTGTTTGATTGAGAAAATACATGTATATACATATGTTGAGTTGGTCTAATAGCTCCAATTGAATAATATATATGCTCCTTTTGGTGTGCACGCAAACTGTTCGGCAAAATGCCTTATAGAAAAATAGTTTATAATATTTACAGGAACAATGACATAAAAAGTATGAACACTGACGAATAAAAACATGGACAATGACGCATAAAAGTATGAACACTGATGACTTATCTATAACTTTGACACATACATAACATATTAGATCATCTTTTAACGTTTTGTGATGAATTTTTTTTATTTTTTGTGGTTATATATTGTAAATGAACATTTATGCATTATAAAATAAACACAAAAGAATAAATGGACATGACACTTTGATGAATAAAAATACTATGAACACCAATGTATAAAAACATGAACAATGACATATAAAAGTATGAACACCAATGACTATTTGAACGTAAGGGTATTTTTCCAGATTTTAAGTTAATTTACAAAAATGCCATTAATGATGAGCATGTGAGAGCCATTGATTTAAATTCATCCAATGGCTTACAACTCTCCTAATTCCTATCTACAAGCTCTCTCCTCACTTGAACTAAAATCTATATATATATATATATATATATATATATATATATATATATATATATATATACACACACACTAACGCGATAATAAATCTAACCCGTATTTCTTAAAACCCGCACAAGGTGCGGGTATTACACTAGTTTTATAATGAGACCAAGGTTGCTGGCGTGGCACGACGTGGAAACGGTATTTTCTAAATGGAGCTCCCACAATTAACACGAATAAATCTTTATTTTTAAACTATTTTTAAGCCAGAAAATCTTTTTCTATTTAATAAAGTATTTTATAATAACGATTTTACGTTACTTTTTATTGTTGAAACAAATCATTTTTGGGAAAAATTTTTTAAAAAAATAAATGAACTCTGATTTATGTTAGTTTTTTTATTTCTATTTTACGTTAAATATTTACGTTAAATCTTTATTCTATATCTATTATCTTATATCTATTAAAGCAGGAGTTTCTTTTACCACGTGTCAATGCCACGTTTCTCGAAGGCCCCAAAATTTATTTTTAAAAAGTGATTTCTAAATTGGAAATTTAAAAAAACAATGTATACAAATTTAGCGTAGATGTTCTTTTTAGTTGCAACAAACCATATTAAAAAATTGAATAACAAGGAGGCATATTAATAACTGAAAACGAAAATGGTAAAGATTTGAGTCCGAAAATTAAAATCTATATTACAAATTTTTTTCTACAATTTGTTAATCTTATCTCTATGAATCTTTTTACAATCAACAATTTTAATTGTTTAAATCTTTAATTTTCTACGCATATCTTAAAAAAAATATATTTTATCTAAAAATTTTGTTAGGTAACAATATTTAAACAAAAATATAAACGGAATTTATTTTATTGTTAATTACCTAACAAATTTAAAAATAATAAAATTTAAATATATATATATATATATATATACTCACGCGATAATAAATCTAACCCGTATTTCTTAAAACCCACACAAGGTGCGGATATTACACTAGTTTTATAATGAGACCAACATAATTGTGAGCAAACACGAGTTGTATGAGGATAACCTCCAGAAAAAACTGCTAACTCCACCTTGATTATGAATTGTCTTTGTAGATGATGGAAAACTTAAACATTTATTAGCGTTTTTATAAACTAACAAATATCGATTGTATTTCTATATTGCATGTTTTGGTTTGTGTTTGTTAAATGTGTGCACGCATTGAAAATCATTTCAAAGGAAGAACGTAGGCCTTGAAACTCATTACAAAGCACAAACACGAAAGCCTTGGAAAGAAGTTCAAGGGACAAACACAAAGACCTTGAAAAACGATACAAAGGAGGATTTGACTGAAGGCCTTTTGAATTCATGTTTCGAAAATCTCAACAACCAAAACAATAATATCTACCAAGGATAACAAGAATATCTTCAAACAAGATATTGAGAGAAGATCTCGGCTAGCCCCAACAACAAGATCTTCAAACTGATTTGAAGAGAAGATCCCGGCCACAATAACAAGATCTAGCAAAGATCTTAACAACCAACACAAGAGGATAAGAGAAGATCTTTCCAACGTATCCCACACAAAGATCTTGGATCCAAGGAAAATCTTCAACGGCCCTCAAGAGAGAAGTCTTCAACAACAAAGATCTTCAACGGTTTGGAAGATCACGGAGCGTGAACTAAGGGCTTCAACGACAAAGATCTTTAACGGCTCTTTCAAGGAGAAGATGTCGAAGATGAAGATTCTCAAACGTGCGTCAAAGAGAAGAAATAGATGAAGAAGATAGAATATCTTACAACGGCTACTTCATCTCAACCAAGAACCGTTTTCTATGGAGAATGAAGAACGTTACAACGTCTCTCTTACAACGACGAGAAGAGTTCTCAATAGAAGACTATAAATGAAGATTGCGATTGAAGGGAACAACAACAAGCTTACACGGATACATCTAAGTCTTCATGCGATCAAACATCTTCATTCGTTCCAAAAGTTTTTCTTCCTCTTAGCTTACAAACGTTTACATCCCTAGAGTGAGAAAAACACTAGAGCTTCATTGACATACCTAGAGAGTGTTAAACTCGAGTGTGTGTTACTCAGCGAAGTAACTAGGCTATTATTGCTACGTTAGAGTTGGACTAGATCATAGCATTGACTATAGTGAGAGAAGAAGGGGATTTCTTTTAGGTTGTATCTAGGACTCCTTGAGCAGATAATAGATAGTTAGATCCTACGGGTAAAGAAACCCTAGGACGGAGGTAGACTATTAGAGCTGAACTTCGCAAACATATCATCGTGTCGATCTTTTCATTCCGCATTTACTATCGCGTATACTGTGACTAACGTTGCTTTGCAGGTTTCGGAGTCAAGGCCTTGAAATCCCTTTTAAAGCCTTGAAAACCAGTTTTTATCACCAAATGCACAGATCGACATCAAGGCCTTGAAATCAATTTCAAAGCCTTGATATAAGTTTTGCGAAAAGTTCTCATACTGTATTCAACCCCCCTTCTAGAGTATTTATATTCTTATTATTCACCTATACGGTTCTTCAATTGGTATTAGAGCTAGACTCATATATATTGATTTAACCATCAGTGAGATTAAGAGACTAATCATGAACTCTGTAGGTGATGAATGATTCACTCAAGGAAGATCCACATCTCGACCACCACTCTTCTGCGGTAACAACTTTGCCCATTGGAGAGCACTAATGCAAACACTTGTTATTGATCAGGACATGGAACTATGGAGCATCATTCAAACTGGCCCTAAAATCCCAACCACCACAGTGGAAAGGGTCCAAGTCGAAAAGAAGGAAGCCAACTTTACTCAAACGGATTTGGATAGTGTTTCAAAGAATTACAAGTCCATGAACTTGCTTTATTGTGGATTGGACGCAAATGAATTCAACCGTTTCTCATCATGCAAGATTGCTAAGGAAATATGGGACAAGTTAGTTGTCACATACAAAGGAACAAGTCAAGTCAAAGAGACCAAGATAAGCATCTTCCTCAGACAATACGAGCTATTCAAGATGAACTCAAAGTAGGCCAAGGAGATGTTCACATGGTTCACCGAGATTATGAACAATCTTGATTCACTTGGAAAGGTCTTCACAAATGAAGAAAAAGTAAAGAAGATTCTGGAGCTTACCTAAAACTAAGTGGGGACCAAAAGTGACAGCCGTTGAAGAAGCTCAAAATCTCACTACTCTACCTCTAGACGACCTCCTTGAAAAGCTAATCACCCATGAAATGATTCTTGGTGAAGTAGATGGAGATCTCCCATCAAATTCAAAGAACTTCGGTCTAAGATCTAAGAAGGACTACATGCCATCGGAGGATGAAGAAAGTGATGAGGATGAGGAAGATCCATTCGCCTTGATCTCAAGAGGCCTTGCAAGAATTCTTCAAATGAAGAAGCAATTCGCAAACAACAAAGAATATCCACGATCATAAAGACCTCGAGGTAAGTTTTCTATCCCTAATAAGAAAACTAAAGTATTGACTTGTTTTGAATATGGTGAAATAGATCATCTCGTAAAGGATTGTCCACAAAAGAAGAGGAACAACTTTAGGAAGAATGATAGAAAGAAGAAGGATATGGTAGCATCGTGAAGTGACTCAGATTCTACCAATGAGTCAGAAGACGAAAAAGAACAAGCAAACTTGTGCTTAATGACTGATCATGAAGAAGTTCCAAATCATTATGTTGATGGTGTGGTAAGTACGATTATGTCCCAATCTAACCTTGAACTCACACAATTCCTTAAAGACATTATCATATGTGATAAAGAACATAGAGTAAGGATAAATTCCTAAAGAGAAAAGCTTTTCAAACAAGAGAAACGATTAAGTATGATGTCTTTGGAAATGAAAATCTTTACACTGAAAAGTTAGACCTTAATGACAATATCAAGGCCTTGGAATCGGAAAATGCGATTCTCAAGGACAATCTCTCTTCTCTTCATCGAGACTATATCGATCTAGAGAAAGAGAAGGTTGATCTAACTATGACGTGTCAAGATCAAAAGGCTTCACTTATTCAATTCACTCGTTCGAAAGCCAATCTCGAAAGGATGATGGGTGAGCAACAATCTTTTCTTAACAAAAATGGTATAGGTTATCACATTAGTTTTCCTAGCAAATCAACTACCACTTTTGTTAAAGCAAAAGTAAGTATACACATGCCCACATGTTTTTATTGTTGTAAAAAGGGTCACGTAAAATCAATATGTCCATATAGAAGAAACGACCCTTACATCATTAGAAACACTTATCCTCTATGTCTAAGGAAACAAGTTAAAAAAATACGGGTTCCTAAAGATACTAGACCACCAAACATGATTGAACCTAAATATGAACCAAAATAGGCCATTTGGTCTACCCGGAAAGGTTAAAGTTTGTTGTTTTGCAGAATATCACCAAGGTTAAGGAGCATAAATGGATATTAGATAGTGGTTGCTCAAGACATATGAGTGGAAAAAGCTCACTGTGTTCAGATTTAAAGAAGCAATCATTTGGAACCATTACGCTTGGTGATAAAGGAAAGTGTAACATCATTGACATTGGTAAAATCGATTATTTCATCTAAATTTATTGATAATGTTTATCTTGTTGACGGTTTAAAGTATAGCTTGCTTAGTATCTCTCAAATATGTGATAAAGACAACAGGATGATTTTTGATTAAGATAAATGTGAAGTTCAAGATAAAATATCGGGTGATGTTGTGCTTACTGCTCCTACATGTAACAATGTTTATTCAATGAGTACTAAACAAGTTTCAAGAACTAAGCTAACGTCTCTCAAGGCCTTGACTGACGATCCAAGGCTTTGGCATAGATGACTTGGTCACGTAACCATGCATACGATGAAGAAACTTCTTTCAAAGGATTTGTTAAGTGGTTTACCAAACCTAAACTTCAAGGTAGATGAACTATGTAAGGCTTGCACACATGGTAAACAAACAAGAGGTTCATTCAAACCAAAGAAGGTTGTAAGTTCTTCTCGACCTATTGAACTTTTACATATGGATTTATGTGGTCCTATGCATGTCAAATCTCCCAAGGGAAAACAATACATCCTTGTCATTGTGGATGATTTTTCTCGTATTATATGGATCTCATTCTTACGGGAAAAATCTAAAGCTTTGTTTGAGTTTTCAAAACTTTGTAAGGAGTTGCAAACTTTGAAAAACCTACCTATCTTCTCTATTAGAAGCGATTATAGTAGAGAATTTGATCAACTCAAGTTTGATTTGTTTTGTGGAAAATATTATTTCACACAACTTCTCAACTCCTAGAACACCTTAACAAAACAAGGTTGTGGAACGTAAGAACCACATGCTTTTAGATGATAGTTTGCCAAAAAGTTTTTGGGCTGAAGTTGTTAACACGGCTAATTACACCTTGAATAGATGCTTAATTTATCCTATTTTGAAAAAAACTTCTTATGAACTCTTTAGGGGAAGAAAACCCAATATTTCCTATTTTAAACCCTTTGGATGTACATGTTTTGTCCATAATAATGAGAAGAACAAACTTGGTATGTTTGATGCACGTAGTGATGAAGCTATCTTCATTGGATATGTTTCAAATAGCAAAGCTTATCATGTTTATAATAGACGTACCAAAATTGTCGAGGAAAGTATTCATTTTATATTTGATGAAAGAAATGATGATACTTTGAGTGAAAGTTTTGCAGATTTGAATCTTAATCAACATGGAGATCATAATTCTGATGGTGAAGAAGATCCTAAAGCTAGAATATGAAGAACAAATTCAAGATACCGGAGAACAATCTCAAGACCTTGAAACGCATCTTCAAGACCTTGAAACGACAAACGGCGCTGCAAGAAGTCAATGTCAAGGCCTTGAAACCCAACATCAAGGCCTTGATATAGGATCCAAAGGCGATACTCCAGCGGTACCTGAATCTAGTCAAGAAAATGAGCCACAATCTTCAAGATCTGTTCCAAACTTCAAAAGAAGAAAGTTTCAACATTTTTCATACCATCCGCCAGAGAACGTGATCTTAGATCCAAAAGTAGGAGTTCAAACCCAATTTAGGGTAAACAACTTGTGTGCTTTCTCGGCGTGTCTCTTGTAGAGCCCAAGAACTATGCTCAAGCACTTCAAGAACCTGATTGGATCATGGCCATGCATAATGAACTGAATGAATTCGAGAGAAACAAAGTCTGGACCCTCACGTCTAGACCTAATCAACAATCCGTCATTGGCACAAAATGGGTATTTCGAAACAAGTTGGATGAAAATGACAAGGTTATTCGAAACAAAGCACGACTTGTAGCTCAAAGGCTATAACCAAGAATAAGGTATTGATTATGAGAAGACTTTTGATCCGGTTGCCAAGTTAGAAGAAATACGTATGCTACTTGCTTTTGCATCCTTCATAAACATAAAACTTTTTCAAATGGATGTCAAATGTGCTTTTCTAAATGGCTTTTTAGAAGAAGAAGTCTACATTGCTCAACCTCCTGGTTTTGAAAATGATGAATTTCCGGATCATGTTTTTAAATTGGACAAAGCTTTTTACGGTCTTAAGCAAGCTCATCGAGCTTGGTATGAAAGATTGTCCAAGTATCTCCTTGAAAACAAATTCAAAAGAGGTTTGATTGACAAAACATTGTTTGTCATAACCAGATGCAACGATTTATTGGTAGTACAAATCTATGTTGATGATATATTATTTGGTGCTACTAACGATTCTCTATGCAAGGAATTTTCAAATATTACGTGTAGGGAATTCGAGATGAGCTTAATGGGAGAGTTAAATTTCTTTCTTGGACTTTAAGTCACACAAGCAAAGAAAGGAATTTTCCTTAATCAAAGCAAGTATACCAAGGACTTGCTCAATAAATATAAAATGGATCAATCCAAGGTAGCAAAAACTCCTATGAGTTCCACACTTTCACTTGATTAAGACAAGGATGGTAAAAGTGTTGTACAAAAGGAGTATCGAGGTATGATCGGTTCTTTGTTATATCTAACCGCTACTCGACCTAACATTATGTTTAGTGTGTGCATGTGTGCAGGATTTCAAGCTGATCCCAAAGAGTCACACTTGATAGTTGTGAAAAGGATATTTCGGTATCTCAATGCCACTAAGGACTTAGGGTTATGGTATCCTCGTCAAAACTCGTTTCACCTTGTTCGCTATTCAGATGCTGACTTTGCAGGTTATAAGGTCGATAGAAAGAGCACTTCTGGATGTTTCCAATTCTTAGGATAATCCCTAATTAGTTGGCACTCCAAGAAGCAAAATTTTGTCGCCCTATCCACAACCGAAGATGAATACATAGTTGTTGGAGCCTGTTGTGCACAAATTCTATGGATAACTCAACAACTTCGTGATCTTGGTTTTGATCTCAAAGGTATACCTATTAAATGTGATAATACTAGTGTTATTTCGATTACTAAAAATTCTGTGCAGCATTCAAGAACAAAACATATCGATGTAAGGCATCACTTCATACGTGATCATGTTGAGAAATGTCATGTTTCGATATCTTTTATTTCGACTAACTTGCAGCTTGCATATATATTTACTAAGCCTCTACTTGAAGATCGATTCAATTTTATTAGATTAGAGCTTGATATGTTGAACAAGGAAGAATTAATTTGGAAGGAGTAAATCGTTTTATTTCCTCCTTATAATGCAGCCCACTTTTCCATTTCAAGGTCTCGAAATGCAATCCAACGTCTTTGAAACGGATTTCAAGGGCTAAATATAAAATTACGGATCAATTTTATGGTTCTTATCTTTTTAGATAATTGATCATTATATTATTTTAAAGAAGGATGTTTAAAAATAATTTCAAAAGACTTTGTTTCAAATTCAAGTATTTATTGAAAAGTTGTTGTGCTTTAATAGGAAATCATGCAAACTAATTTCGGTTTTCAAGGCCTTGATTCTCTCAAGATTTTGACAAGTCATAAATTGATTTGACTTGCCTCCTTTAATTACAATCATCCTTCCTCCTTTATCTCTTTCCTCCTTCAACATTTTATAGCACCCACCTACTTTACTCTTTCTCTTCCAAAAAATCTTTCGGTTACTCTCACAAACACATCCATGGCATCCAAACGTCAATCAACCGGTGACGCCTCATCTCTGGTCACAAATGTAAGAGCCTTAGTCTTTTGGTGCATAACCGCCCCAACGGCTCTCACCCCCAGCGGCCCCGTGGTCCGCCCCTGCGATTTCTTGCGACTGCATCCGCCTTTGTTGACTCTTGACCCGTGCTTTACCTTTGGCTTCCTTTATAAGCCTCCTTTGCTTCAGATGAAGGTTTTCCTTCCTTCTCTAGGCTTCTTCTCCTCACGTTCTTCTTCTCCTCGTCTTCTTCCTTGGATTTCCTTTGTTTTGCAAGAGAGTTGTGTGGAGTTTGATGTTGATGATGAGGTTTGTTGTTGTTGTGCTGTAGAGAAAGCCAGCCGAAGTGTGTTGTGGAACCTTTCCCTCTACTAGGTTCCAGATTGGTGAGTTCTTCCTCTTCCTTCTTTCTTTCTTTCTTTCTTCTTTTCTTCTTTCCTTCCCTTTAGCTTAGGAATCCACAAGTTTGATCTTGTGATTGATCTTCCTGGACAATTGATACACATATATGTATAGGTATGTTATGTGGATGGTTGTTGGATGATGAAAAAATGAGGTGATCGAGTGAGAGAAGTGAAGAGAAGTCAGAGAATCGCTTCTGCACAAATAACCACCCCTGCGCCTGCCAAAAGCCGCCCCTACGCCTGGTGTGCCGCCGCCCCTGCATGGAAGTGCCGCCGCCCCGCGCCTCCTTGGTGCTTTGCCCCTGCGTCTCCTTGTCGCGCAGGCTTGTCTTGTCTAGGGCATACCTAGTGTGGTATGAGTCCTTTCCTTTCCTAATATGAGTGGGTTAGAAGCATGCTAGGTTTGAGTATGAGAATAGGATGATGATATCATGGTGTCGATATATGCCGGTTATGGCTTTGAGGTTTAGTAGGTTGTTGGTGCTTATAGGTTGGATATGATCCTTATGGATCCCTTGAGTCTAGGTGTGACCCCTTTGATTGATAAGAGATTTGATATCTCTTTATGCCTTGTTATTAGGTAGTGCTGTTCTTTGGACTAGAGTTGATCGTGGTTGAGGTTATCTTGAGGTTGAGGTAAGTCCGTAGGACTTACTTAGCCGCATTCCTATATTTGGATGTATGCATGAGTGGTGATTGTTATATGCTTGATAGCATGTGATGTTGATTATTACCGACCTATGGTTTATTGGGCAGCTGATGGCATGAAATATGACGTAGTTTATATGTGCATATAGGTAGTTTTTCCCTTTCTTTTGAGTACAAGGACATGCATTCATAACATTTATCGAGTATATTCACATGTTGTCTTAGAATCGAGATCTACACAAGCTTTGTTGTGATTTTAGGTGAATTGGAGCTGAAATGGAGTGGAAAGGGACCATTCATTGAGCATTGGTCGATGATGATTTAATTGGGAAGCATTGGAACGTCATTGGAAGAAGTATGAAGTGAAGCAAATGTGAAAAGCGTCGAAAAGGAAGAACCACGGCCAAGAAGGAAGTTCCACGGCCGGGGTTTTGATAATTAATTGAATTTCACACGTGGAAACGAAGGTTGAGAGTCGCCACGGGAGGAATCATGGGCGTGGTTTTGAGATGTCACTCGTGGTTTTCTTCGGAAAAGACCGTTACGTTAGTTGCCACGTCAACAAGAAAGGAAGGAGCCTTTTAACCTAATTTTATTTTATAAAAGGAGCTTGACGGTTGCATTTCGGAGATCACACTCGACACGGAGATCCTGGTTAGGCCAGAAAGACCGTGTTCTTGGATTCCATTTTCCGTACATCGGAAAAGATCGCTTCACCATTGGAGGAGATTGAAGAAATTCTTGATTCCGCTTTAGAGATTTGTGAGATTGTTCTAGTCTTTGATTTTTATCTTTGAGAACACGTTATGGGATTATATATTGTTTGATTGAGTTATTGAATCTTTGAAGATTGGTTTTATTCATCTTTTTGTTCTTCTTGATTGCATGTCCTTCTTGATTTCTTTTCTTAATCTTTATTTGATTACGATGATGATTGTTGGCTAAACCCCCTGCGATTCTAGGGTGAAGGGTTGATGGTTGTGGTACAGATGATGATAAATTGAGCCTTACGGATCGGACCCTAAGAGTTGTGAGACGAAACTCTCGAACTTGGATTTCCATGGCCTGTTCTTTAGGAACCACGACTATGGTTTCCCAAGATCCGCCCCTGGTTTCCTCTGTTTTGCACGTTTTGCTTTTGCCTTTACCCAAAGTTCAAGATTGCTTAAATCCTACCTTTGTTAACCCTTTCTAACCCTTAGCCACGCTTGGGTGTGAGTGCTTACAATCTAGGTAATAGGGGATTCAAAACCCTCTATTAAGGTGCGGAGTGTCATAGCCTTTGCCTTTGTCTTTCTTTTCCTTGAGTTTTGGTTGGTATGAGAGCTGAATCCTATCCTTATGACCTCTTCTTGACAAGACTCAACATCCATTTAGTAGAATCCTTTGGTTGGGATAAAAGGAAGTTGGATCTTCACCGGACGATATCCTACCGAAGAATATATACCTTGTTACCCAGCTCTCTCCGTACACATCCTTAGATATCTTGAATCGAATACCGCAACCGGATACTTGGATCTTTAGAATCCGCATTCCCATTATTCTTGCTTCTACATTCTTTATTGTGATTATTGCTTTGCTTGCTACCTAAGTTGGATTACCTTTACTGCTTTGTTCTCACCGATTCCCTGAGATCCACTCCGGAATATCAGCCCATATTACGATTGATCCGTACACTGCGGGTTCGCTATCGTTAGGCTTAATTCTTGGATATAAATTTAAAGCTTATTTGCGCACACACCTTTTGGAGCGAACACGTTTTTGGTGCCGTTGCTGGGGAATTGTCCAAGACCAATCAAGTGTACGGTTGTCTAGCTTGGTAGCTTCTACCTTTGCTACTGACTATTCTTGCTGAGTGTTCTTGCAGGATCTTTCCTTAGGTTTATGCGAAGAACACGAACCGGTAAAGAAATCATTCCTTACAATCCTGAACCGGAAAAGACTTACAAGAAGAAGTTGAGAGAAGCTAAGAAAATGGCCGCTAACAACAATCAAGAGTTGGAGGATCTTAGAGCTGAATTAGTTGTAACTCGAGATCAGATAAGGCAACAAGAAGAAGCCTTGAGGAAGGAGAGTGCTGGTCAAGCTACTCTACAAGAACGACTTCGAGCCGATATGGCCGATATGATAGCACAAGCACAACTGGAAAACCAGGAGAGAGACGCGAGTGCTAGAGTTGTTGTTAATCCACCTCCACCAGCACCCGTTAACGTCTTACCACCACCAGTTTATGTGCCACCACCACCTCCACCAAGAGTGAAGCCAACTGATCCGTTTGTGGGCATCCCACAAACACTTGGGTAACGGATGGATCCGATCCAGCAAGCTCGCCGTCCGGGCGTGCATTTGGGAGATCCAACTGATTGTGACTATGAGTTTAGACCTCTGGTGATTACTATGATCCACCTGAATCGCTTTGGAGGAATGGAGAGAGTCACCGCACCAATATCTTCAGAACTATGAGATCTTGATGGAAACATTGAGACCTTCAAGGTGCGAGAATAACAATTATAAGCTGCGTGTTTTCTTTTTCTCTTTGAAGGATAAAGCACTAGTATGGTACCAATCGCTTCTCGCCGGAAGAGTGAACACGTGGGAAGAGATGACCGCAGAGTTTCTTACCAAATTCTTTCAGCCATCGAAAACGGTGGAATTTAGAGCTAAGATCAACGCATTTGTGATAAAGAGTTGTGAAAGTCTCTTCACCTCATGGGAAAGGTTCAAGGACCTCTTATTGAATTGCCCATATCCTGGGATTCCAAAGATTGATTTGCTTGTGATCTACTTTAAGGGCTTGGATACGGAACCGCAATTCAAGCTACAAGCACTTTCAGGTGGAACTTTTATGGACAAGCCGGTAGATGAGGCGTGGGAATTTGTTGAGAAGCAAACTCTCACTATAAAGAAGTACTCACATAGAGGTGAAGAAGCAGGGAGCCAAAGGTCAAGAGCTCCCGTGCTGACATCTTTCATGTATCGGTGCTACGAAGGTATAGGTCAAATCCCAATCATAATGGATAATTGGAAATTCTAAGGTTAATTAAATTTTACTAGAATAACGTTTTGCCCGCCTTGCCTATTTACCACATGAGTTATCAAGATTGCATGACATCTTTCATGTATCGGTCTTACGAAGGTATAGGTCAGATCCTAGTCATATCATTCCCGAACCTGAGATAGAAGTATCTGAGAAAAAAACCAATCGAGGTTTTAGGCAGGCAAGTTCAGAGATTGAGAAACAAGGAGATTCCAAAGGCGACGGTTAGATGGGGACATCATTCAACTCGAGAGGTTACATGGGAAACCGAGCGAGATATGAGAGCTACATACCCCTATCCTTTTGAGCAAAAACCTTGAAATTTTGTGATCTGACCGTACATTGTGTTGTTATATCTACGAGCTTGGTTCTACGTCATTTCTTAAATTTCGGGATAAAATTTTTTAAAGTGGGACATATTTGTAACGGTCAAAAATAAAAAAATGGCCTAATCGGGAATTTAAGGAATTAAACGCGTTTTAACAACTATTGAGGTAACCTGCTCCGAGATGATATTACCCCCGGGTGTTATTTGGAGCATTTGGGAGCTTCAATTAATAAAAATGCAGTTGAGAGAAATGATCAGGACATCGGACATGTCCTAGATATAAAATAACATGGAAAGGCAAAAAAGAGTCGCTATTTCGTTTCTTAGCGGCTACAAAAGACGGATTAGGAATACGCGTTTTTTGAGGCAATTGCGGAATAATTATCCATATAATATTCCAGGTTTATTATTCCAATTTTGAGAAGTTTGGAGAAGGGGACTTAAACCGTATTCGGATCGGTGAAAGGATAATTATCGACTTCGCTAAAGGATAATTATCGTCTTCACTATAAATAGTGGAAATATCGTTTATTAATTCATTTCCTTTCACGTTTCTTCATAAAAGATCTGATTTCTCTCAACCTTCAAACTCAGATCTACTCTCCGTTTCTAATCCGATTTCAATTCCGTTTGAGTTTTAGGATTCCTCTCTTCATTCTCTTTATTTTGGTACCGAGTTTCTACATTTCCGAGCAAGTGAAGGCCTGGTCGAGCATATATGATACTAGGACGGTTCTATCGCTCAGATTCCGGTGAACTTGATGGTGTCCGAGCGTAGCCTGCGTCGTTGTGTTTCGAATCATCTTTCAGATCGTCAATCGGGTTAGTAATGGATACGTTATGAATTTTTTCTTTTTCCGTATTGCGATTTGGCCTAAATTGACCTTAGGCTTGTCACGATGAATAATTGGAAATTCCGTTATGCTCGTTACATTATTCTGGTGATTATGGGCTGTTTGTTTGATGAGATTTGATGAAATTTGGGTTCAGAAATTGCATGTGGGCAAAACGTTATTCTGGCGAAATTTAATTAATTAACTAAATTGGGATTCTAGAGAAGACTATAAGTTAATTAAATTCAAAGGAATGAATTTAACTGGTATTTGAATCGAGAAGTTTAATACGAGGAATATGATATTCTCAATAGGTGTTGTTGAAGGTTTCGGTCTAACTATAGCTTAATTGCTTTGTAAGCATATCCAAATACGAGAAAGGAGGATAGTCCGGGTGGAAAACGGACTCAATAGTTGGTTTGCGAGATTTTATTATTCTTACTTGTGAGGTAAGTGTATATGGATTACACTTGCTTAATATATGTTATGTATTTAATATACCATGGTTTTATGACATATGTTAGTATGTATATATGTTGTAAATATGGCTGCAAGATAAAATTTTAAAATCTTATGTTTTCCGCTTATTGCTTTAAACATGGTTAATTAACTGGTAATCAACTAGAAATGAAATAGGTGTCACATTTGGTTGGTATCATAGCAGGGATATGATTCCTTGGCTTGGGTTGTGGGAGGTTTTCTGAAAAGATTTTGAAAGTTCCTTTTTTCTCTTAGATGGCGGAGCACAACCATGAGGGTCGACTGAGTCTATACATGCTCTGGGTATAAATGATCAGGAGCACCCTAAGGTGCCAGTTTATCCAAGTTCACTACCACCATTGGATATGGCTGGTATACTTGAGTTAGTGCAATTTTTGAGAGAGGTTATACCACCACAGACACAACCAGTGCTTCAAATGGGTATTATTCTAGTAGATACGGACAAGAATTTTAAGAAGATTCGCCGCCAAGGGGCAAAGCTGTTTGAGAGGACCACTGACCCATTAGTAGAGGGGGAGTGGTTGAAGAACACCGATTTCATTCTATATAGAGTTATCTGCCCTAATGAGAGACGGGTACAATATGCTATATCCTTGCTTGAGGGAGCAACTAGAGACGGGATCTGCCTTTTATATTGATTCCTACAGATTGGATTTGGTGGAACACGGTCTCTAATGCCCGTAGTGTACCACTTGTGCTGACATGGATGATTTCTTGAGAGAGTTTGATGTGATATTAGTTATAGATTGGTTATCCACCCATAGATCCTAAATAAATTGTTATGCGAAGGAAGTGATTAGGGAGATAGATGGGTTGAAAGAGGTGATTTTCACCGGTGAGAGGAATGTTATTCCTACTTGCTTCATATCTGTAGTAACAACTTCTAGATTACTTCGAGAAGGGTGTCAAGTTTATCTGGCTAGTGTGTCAGATTCTAATATTGTTAGTCCCGGAGTATCTGAGGTGGATGTTGTTCGAGAATTTTCTGACGTTTTCCTTGATGATTTACCTGGTTTACCATTGAGTAGAGAGGTAGACTTTGAGATTGAGGAATTACTAGGTGCAACACCTATATTAATTGCTCCTTACAAGATGGCTCCGCTAGAGCTGAATGAGTTAAAGAAACAACTAGAGGAGTTACTCGAGAAAGGTTTTATACGCCCGAGTATTTCTCCTTGGGGTGCACCAGTGCTTTTTGTGAAGAAGAAGGACAATAGTTTACGATTGTGCATAGACTACCGTCAGCTGAACAAAATCACAATCAAGGACAAGTATCCCTTACCGAGGATAGAGGATTTGCTTGATCAATTAAGGGGTGTTACAGTATTCTCGAAGATGACCTTCGATCGGGATACTGGCATTAGAGGATAGTAGAGAATTCTATACCGAAGACAGCTTTTTGTTCTCGGTATGGACACTATGAGTTTACAGTTATGCCTTTGGGATGACGAATACACCTGCAACCTTCATGGCGTTCATGAACTCAAATTTTCAGCCTTATCTAGATCAGTTCGCCGTGGTCTTCATTGATGATATCTTGATATATTCCCGAGACGCAGATGCTCATAGTGAACATTTGAGACGTATCTTAGGGATTCTGAGGGAGAGACAATTGTATGCGAAGTTCAACAAGTGTGAGTTTTGGACGGATCAGATTGCCTTTCTAGGCATGTGATATCACGAGATGATATATAACCTGATCCATCCAAGATCAAGGCTATTACAGAATGGGAAAATCCGAAGAGCATTATGGAGATCTGCAGCTTCTTAGGACTTACGGGTTATTACAGAAGGTTTGTAAAGAACTTCTCGATTATCGCGCGCCCATTGACTAACTTGCTAAAGAAGAGTCAGCAGTTTATATGGGACAACAATTGTCGAGAGAGATTTGAAGCACTTAAGAAAAGGTTGACTATGTTCCCTCTTCTGGTTGTACCCTCAAATAAGGGTAACTTTGTGGTTTATACCGATGCATCTGGGAGTGTCTTAGGAGGAGTTCTAATACAGGAAGGAAAGGTAATAGCATATACATCTAGACAGTTGAGACCTCATGAGCAAAACTATCCTACACACGACCTAGAGCTTCCTGCTATAGTTCATGCTCTTAAGACCTGGAGACACTATCTTTATGGTGATACATTCCGGTGTTTACAAACATAAAAGCCTAAAGCATATTCCTACTCAGAGGGATCTGAATCTGAGGAAGAGAAGATGGATGGAGTTACTCAAGGATTATGATTGCACTATAGAGTACCATCCAGGAAAGACGAATATGGTAGCCGACACTCTTAGCAGAAAGAGCAGTGACCAAAGTGGTAAGGCCGACTACAAAGTTGAATATCTATTAGCTCTTAGAGTTATGAGAGTAGATATGGATGTAAGAGGATCTGAGTTGATAGCGAACATTCAAGCAAGACCTTTGATTCTTAATGAGATTTCAACTAGACAAGATGAGGATGCTACACCGAAGAAGTTGAAAGCTAAAGTGGGAGATGCTACCACAACACACTTCTAGGTGTCCGATCAAGGAGTGTTACACAGAGGTACACGGATATGCGTGCCAAACATTAAGGAGTTAAAGAAGAAGCTACTTGAAGAGACACATTCCTCAAGGTATTCCATGCATCCTAGGAGTACAAAGATGCTTAATGACTTGAGGAAGATCTATTGGTGGCCTAGGATGAGACGAGAGGTAGCTGATTTTGTAGCTCGATGTCTAGTGTGTCAACAAGTGAAGGCCGAACACCAAGCACCAACAGGAAAGAGACAATCTTATCTGTTCCTGAGTGGAAGTGGGAGCAGATTACGATGGATTTTGTTGTCGGACTTCCTAGGACTTTCAAAAAGAATGACACGATATAGGTGATTGTAGACAGATTGACAAAATCTGGTCACTTCCTACTGATGAGACAAGATAACTCCTTGGATGAGTTGACAGAGTTATATGTAAGAGAGATTGTTCGACTACACATAGTCCTTATATCGATTGTATCTGATAGAGATCCGAGGTTTACCTCGGATTTCTAGGAAAGTCTGCAAAATGCCTTTGGTACAAGATTGCATTTCAGTACGGTATTTCATCCTCAAACAGACGGACAATCAGAGAGGACAATTCAGACCTTGGAGGAGATGTTGAGATCTTGTGTTTTGGAGCTTAAAGGTAACTGGGATTCTAACCTTCCATTGCTCGAATTTGTGTATAACAATAGTTTCCATTCGAGTATTGGTATGGCTCCTTATGAGGTCTTGTATGGAAGGAAGTGTCGCACACCTATATGTTGGGATTTTAAGGGCATGCGACAGATAGAGGGTCATGAACTTGTACAACAAACTATAGAGAAAGTACAAGTAGTTAAGGAGTGCTTGAAGGCAGCACAAGATCGTGATAAGAGCTACTTTGATCACCATAGACGAGAGATGACATATGAGATAGGCGATAAAGTGTTTTTGAAGGTATCTCCTTGGAGGGGAGTTATGAGATTTGGTAGGCATGGGAAGTTAGCACCGAGATACATTGGTACATATGAGATCTTAGAGAAGCTCGGACCGCTTGCGTATAGGTCGGAATTACGACCTGAATTATCAAGATTACATGGCGTCTTTCATGTATCTTTGCTACGAAGGTATAGGTCAGATCATAGTCATATCATTCCCGAACCTGAGATAGAAGTATCTGAGAACAGAAAAATCGAGGTTTTAGGCAGGCAAGTTCGGAGATTGAGAAACAAGGAGATTCCAATGGTGACGGTTAGATGGGGACATCATTCAACTCGAAAGGCTACATGAGAAACCGAGCGAGATATATATGAGAGCTACATACCCTTATCTTTTTGAGTAAAAACCTTGAAATTTTGTGATCGGACCGTACATCGTGTTGTTATATCTATGAGTTTGGTTCTACGTCATTTCTTAAATTTCGGGACGAAATTTCTTAAAGTGGGAGATATTTATAACGGTCAAAAATAAAGAATGGCCTAATCGGGAATTTTAAGGAATTAAACCCGTTTTAACAAGAGATACCTCTCGAGGTAACCCGCTCCAAGATGATATTACCCCCGGGTGTTATTTCGAGCATTTGGGAGCTTCAATTAATACAAATGCAGTTGAGAGAAATGATCAGGACATCGGACATGTCCTAGATATGAAATAACATGGAAAGGCAAAAAAGAGTCGCTATTTTGTTTCTTAGCGGTTACGAAAGACGGATTAGGATACGCGTTTTCTGATGCAATTGCGGAATAATTATCCATACAATATTCCAGATTTATTATTCCAATTTCGAGAAGTTTGGTGAAGGGGACTTAAACCGCATTCGGATCGGTGAAAGGATAAAGCTGTTGGATTAACGCTAAGGGATGCTAGAACAGGCAAGGAGGGTGGGAAGGTAAGGGAGTCTTCAAGAACCTGGATTTATCCGTTCGCTGAGCTCCTTGCTACCCGAGAATGAAAGAAGAATGGAATAAGGGATCGCTACCACTCAATCTCTTTCTCCCTACCTCTGCTGCTTTACCTTGCTGCCTGATAGAATGGTATTGGACTAGTAACTGACAGAAAGCATTCCATTCCTGTCTATCCCCGATCAAACCCCCTCTTTGCTTGTGATGTCCCTTTTCGTTTGTTCTCTCCCTAACCTGCACTGCCTTTCTTTGTTGCCTAACTGAGAAAGGAAAGAAAGATCTCGCGGAAGAACTGACCCTTCTCACTCAAAAACCAATTATAGACTTCGCTAAAGGATAATTATCGTCTTCGCTATAAATAGAGGAAATATTAATTATTAATTCATTTCCTTTCACGTTTCCTCGTAAAAGCTCTGATTTCTCTCAACCTTCAAACTCAGATCTACTCTCCGTTTCTAATCCGATTTCAATTCCGTTTGAGTTTTTGGATTCCTCTCTTCATTCTCTTTATTTTGGTACCGAGTTTCTACTTTTCCGAGTAAGTGAAGGCCTGGTCGAGCATATATGATATCAGGATGGTTTTTTCGCTTAGATTCCGGTGAATTTGATGGTGTCCGAGCATATCCTACGTCGTTGTCTTCCAAATCTTCTTTCGGATCGTCAATCGGGTTAGTAACGAATAAGTTTTGAATTTATTCATTTCCGTATTGCGATTTGGCCTACATTGACCTTAGGCTTGTCACAATGGATAATTGGAAATTCTATTATGCTCGTTATATTATTCTGGTGATTATGGGCTGTTTGTTTGATGAGATTTGATGATAGATGGGTTCAGAAATTTCCTGTGGGCAAAACATTATTCTAGCAAAATTTAATTAATTAATTGAAGGTTAATTATTAAATTGAGATTATAGAGAAGACTATAAGTTAATTAAATTCAAAGGAATGAATTTAAATGGTGTTTGAATCGAGAAGTTTAATATGAGGAATATGATATTCTCAAAAGGTGTTGTTGAAGGTTTCGGTCTAACTGTAGCTTAATTGCTTTGTAAGCGTATCCAAATACAAAAAAGGAGGATAGTCCGGGTGGGACACGGACTCAATAGTTGGTTTGTGAGGTTTTATTGTTCTTACTTGTGAGGTAAGTGTATATGGATTACACTTGCTTAATATATGTTATGTATTTAATATACCATAGTTTTATGACATATGTTAGTATGTATATATGTTGTAAATATGGCTGCAAGATAAAGTTTTAAAATCTTATGTTTTCTGCTTTTCCGCTTATTGCTTTAAACAAGGTTAATTAAATGGTAATCAAGTAGAAATGAAATAGGTGTCACAACTCGGTCTAGAGCGACATCTGCAGTAGGACGAGGGAGGTGTAGACCCCCTCTTCCTCCAGTAGTGATAGGCCAGGGACATGTTCCCATTGCTGATCCGCCTGCAGCGGAGAATGTACACGAGGAGGTTGATGAGAGCCTTGTTCCTGAGACTAGGAGTGGTGGAGCTGCGAGACAGGGATCTCAGCGAGTCTAGTCAATTGACTTGGATCATATCTCTATGAGAGCACCAGAGTTCCCCGCGTACATCAGACGAGTTGAGGAGGCTGCTAGAGCGGGTAGACGTTCCCCGGATATGGCAGCATAGGTGGGATCTTCTGAGTTGTCCCAGGGAGCTACTCAGGTGCTAGTTATACCGGCACATGCTGCTGAGATTGCTAGAGCTATAGAGGAGTATAGAGGGCCTCGACCAAACACTTGGTTGAAGGCATTTCATCAGGTGGGAGTCCACCTTTCTTTGGGAAGGTGGGATTGGAGACTGAGATCTGGATTGGACATGCGGACTCAACTCTTGAGTCTATTAGATGTCCAGAGGACAGACGGATAGAGTTGGTACAGACTCTATTCCGTGACCTAGCGCAGCAGTGGTGGAGGATTATGCGAGTTCGAGCCACTAGCTATGATTAGATGTGGAGTATGATTAGAGAGCGTTTCTGCCCTACCTCTTTGAGGAGGGAGAAACTGCAGGATTTTGTTGAGGCAGACTTCGAGGATGTGCCGATAGTTGATGGCATCAGTCGATTGTAGGAGGAGCCGACATTACTAGGTCCAGTTGTGTAGCATCCCAAATCCGCGGGACTCGGGGCGCTACTGGGCTAGGATCTCACAGTGGATCTTGACCCTAGCCTGACAACAAGTTCACTGAATCTTACAACAAGACATAGATAGATTAAAACCAAATACATAAAACTGTATTAAGTATATACTTCAAAAGGTTTACAAAACCCAACCGAGTACAAAACGGCAACACCATACACAAATGTATACAAAAGATCCCATAACCCTCGCACAACCTAGTGTACGGAAGCCCTCGGATGATCACCCATCTGGCTCACTCTGTAGTCTTCCTAACCTGCACATCATCTACAACACGGTATGAAACCGTTAGCTAACAGATCATAGATAAGAATGAAGCAGCATCACACACATCACAACACCATATCATAACATGCAATGCCACACACACACAACCTTTTATTATCTTTAATTAAGTTATACCATTACTAATTCATTATCTTGTGACACGCGGAGTAAACTCCCGACGCCTCTGTCCCCATATCCCCTCAGGTCTGGAATGGTGTCAATCACCACCACCTGGAGGACCGGTCGTAGAGAACTCCTCTAGCCACCACATTTTGATCTAGACAAGTCATCACCGCCCGTTATCATACACTTGGGCCAAATAAATGTATGTAGGGTCATTCTAGTCCAATTAGGTTATAAAATGCAACAAATATATGCACACACATAACCACAACACACACTCAAACCCATAACCGCAATCTAAGTAAGTCCCACGAACTTACCTGTCTCAACGTCGATCTATACCACGTCACGGCTTCCCCTCGAGGAAACGATCAGCGCCTGCATCAGCAAGGCACAAAAATATCAACATCGTCCCAAGGTTAGGAGATTCCACCTCCTAAACCCTATACCCATCTTTAACTCATAAATCGAAACTAAACCTCAACATCACATCATAACTCACAATTCCTCAAATATCAAGGTAGCATCTAATCAACCTTCCTCAATCTCAATTTTAATCCTAATTTAATTAATTAACCTTTAATTAATTAATTAAATTTTGCTAGATTAACGTTTTGCCCGCAGGCAATTTCTAAACCCACCTGTCATCAGATTTCATCAAACAAACAACCCATAAACCCCAGAATAATATAACGACCATAATGGAATTTCTAATTATCCATTTTGACAAGTCAAAGGTCAATTTAGGCCAAATCGCCGTACGGAAAACGAATAAATTCATAAATTATTCGTTACTAACCTGATTGACGATTTGAAAGAAGATTCGGAATCACAACGACGCAAGTTACACATGGACAACATCAAATTCACCAAGATCTGAGCGACGGAACCATCCTGGTGACATATATGCTCGACCATGTCTTCATATGCTCGGAAATGCATACAATCGGTACCGATATGAAGAGAATGAAGTGAGGAATCCAGAAACTCAAACGGAATCAAAATCGGATTAGAAACGGAGAGTAGATATGAGTTTGAAGGTTGAGACAAATCAGAGCTTTTACGAGGTAACGTGAAAAGAAATTAATTAATAAACGATTTTCCGCTATTTGTAGTGAAGACGATAATTATCCTTTAGCGAAGTCGATAGTTATCCTTTAACCGTTCCAAAGGCGGGTTAAATCCCCTTCTCCAAACTTCTCGAAATTGAAATACTAAATCTGGAATATTGTAGGGATAGTTATTCCACAACTGCCTCAAAAAATGTGTATTCCTAAGCCGTCCTTCTTAGCCATTAAGAAACGAAATAGCGACTCTTTTGGCCGTTTTGCCTTTCCATGTTATTTCATATCTAGGACATGTCCGATGTCCAAATCATTTCTCTCAACTACATTTTTATGAATTGAAGCTCCCATATGATCCAAATAACACCGGAGGGTAAAAATAATTACCCGGGAAAAAAGTGAAAATTTCCCCATAAGTCAAAATTGTGCCAGGAACATAACGGTGTGACTTATACTCATCACTTACGCAATCTTCGCGAGTTATATGTAAATTACTATCAATGATTAAGTTAATCAACATTAATTAGGATTCGAAAATCCTAGTTGTTACATCACACCCCTTAAGAAAACGTTTTGTCCCGAAACTTGAACAAGTCCCAAATCCTCACGGACCCATATGCCGAGATATAAACACTCTCTCTATCGAAGGTATCACATCTCTGTTCAAAGGTATCAACCTATAACACTCTATGACCTCAAAACACATCATGGAGGAATCACCAACTCTAGCAACAAGATCATAACGCTATCCAAAGGCATAGAGGAAAACCATAGCTAGCCAACCTATAATAGCATGGAGGAATAACAATATCCAGCTAAACCCTAATCACAACTTAATAGCATGGAAAAAGAACCATCTCCAGCTATGAACACAACTTGCGGTAGCAAACAAGATCTAATAAGATCATATGCATACATCACAGCTAGCACAAAAACACATCAAAGCACATAAGCACATAATCATAACAGTCACCAAAATAGTACTAATATCAACTCATCGATCCTACAAGTGCATCTAACTCGGCATAGAACTCTGGATACTATCCTCAGTCTCCCATGTAGCCTCATCAGGTCCTCGTCTAGACCACTGTATCCTAAGCATAGGGATGTCCAGCTCGACCACTAAGTCATCATAGATAACGATGTGTCTCGGATATGATATGTACTCCCTCAGTTGAGACACATGAAAGACAGGATAAACACCCTCTAATCTCGGAGGCAAAGTCAATCTGTATGCTGCTCTCCCAACTCTGTCTAGTATCTCAAAGGACCGACATATTGGGGACACAACTTTCCCTTTATGCCAAAACGTCTGACGTCACGTGTCGGTGATACTCTCAGCCAGACATGAGCTCCAACCCTGAACTCAAGAGGCCGACGCCTCTTGTCTGCATACGACTTCTGACGACTTTGTGCAGCCAACACCCCTCTCTGATCAACGCTACTCAAGCCATATCATCCTGAATATGCTCCGACAATATACCATTGACGCTGCTAGGCTCATCCCAACATAACGGTGTACAACATCTACGCCCATACAATGCCTCATATAGGGTCATTCCAATCGATGCATGCCAGCTGTTGTTGTATGAGAACTCAACCAATGGAAGGTAATCTAATAATCCCTGTCCCCAATCCAACACATAAGCTCGTAGCATGTCCTTTAGCGTTTGACTGGTCCTCTCTGACTGACCATCTGTTTGAGTATGAAACACAGTCGTGAAGTGCACACTCGTCTCTAGGGTAGTCTGAATCTTCTTCCAGAACTTCGAGGTAAATCGTCCATCTTGATATGAGACGGTCGTCCTCGGCACACCATGGAGTCTCACTATCTGTCTAGTGAACTCCTCAGCCAAACTTCTTACTGGCCACGTCTCACGAATAGGGATGAAACGTGCAGTCTTCGTCAATTTGTCAACCACAACCCAGATGGCATCAAAACTCCTGCTTTGTCTCAACCCTGTCACAAAGTCCATGGAGATGTCCTCCTACTTCCACTACGGTACTAGCAGTGGGTGGAACTCTCCTTCTAGTTTGCAATGCTCTATCTTGACCCGCTGACAGGTTGCACACTAAGCCATAAATCTGGCCACATTGGACTTCATCCCTCCCTACTAGTATGGACGTCTCACATCTTGATACATCTTTCTCGCACCTAGGTGCACTGAGTAAGGTGTGGAGTGATCCTCCTATAAGATCCTTTGTCTCACATCCGCATCAGTGGGTACACAGATGTTGTCGTGGCGTCTCATCACTCCATCTGCTCCTATGGAGAACTGCAGTGCCTCACCACGAGACATCCTATCTCGTATCCTTCTCAACGTCGGGCAAGTCTCTTGTTTTTGTTGGATCTCACCCAACAGTTCAGGTAGAACCTCTAAGGTACACAACTGGGCATCCTCATTAGGAAACTGGATGTCCATCTTTAGCCACGCTAGCTCTCTCTGAAGGTGAGGTTGACTTGTTATCTTGTTTAGCTCTCTATAGTTGATGCACAATCTCAATGATCCATCCTTCTTCTGCATGAAGAGGACAGGTGCTCCCCACGGGGTGATGCTAGGGCGGATGAAGCCCTTCTTAGCCAGCTCCTCAAGTTGCTTCTTCAACTCTAACAAATCGATAGGCACCATACGGTACGGGGCCTTCGAGATCGGTCTCGTACCAGCCTACAACTCTATGCCGAAGTCCACGCTCCTTTGAGGCGGCAAACTGGATGGTTCGGCAAACACATCCAGAAACTCGCAAACCACGGGGATATCCTCTAACGCTGGACTCTCGCTCTCCTTCATGGCATATCACCAAAAGGCTTTGCACACTATGTAATTAACCTCGCTGCTCGGACTGCGATAATAACCATACCCGTCTTTCAAAGGTCTCAACCTTAGAAAATCTCGATCTTACCTAACTCGGTAGAGACCGTCATGGTCCTACTACTTACATCTAACACAACACGATGTCTATCCATCCAATCCATAACCAGAATGAGTTCCTCATGCACTAGCGGCATGACAAAGAGGTAGACCGCCTCTGAACCTACTATCATCGGGTAACCCTATAATAAAGGGTATCCCTTCTATTGTATCTAACACCAAACTCTCAACAGATAAGACAAAAATCAATAAGTGCATAGCACTCGTATCACAAAAATCTCTAACAGGTAAACCATTAATTTGATTGGTACCTACAGTAGCTGGTGATGTCGGCTCTTCAGCTACAATGCTCACAAGTGAATTTCTTAGGTATTCACGATACTATTCACACGTCTATTATCACGACTTTGTCTCGGTACAGGATCCCACAAAGGAAGATATCATATACTGGAATAACCCGTTCGTTTCTCTATCGAACCTCGTCATTATCATAAGCTCCACTCATAATATTGGTATACTCTAATCTCTGCCACTTATTTGGCTTATTACACCGAACAACCCCTCCAATTAGGTTCACCTTAGCTCAACCCGTCTATCCCTTGAATGACAGATCGACTTCAATGATGTCTCTACATTTTCATACCAATACTCTCTAGTAATTGTAAATCTTCAATCATACATCTGGCGTTGGTGTTCCTAGCTTCTCTTGAGCCTTAACAACCTTATTCATCCTCTTTGGTATAACTAACACCAAAATCACCTTTTACAAAACGTCAACAGATCTAGTGATGCCGAAGGATATGGAACGCGTCTTTCTTTCTTCGCCACTTCTGTTACACGCTAGACGTCTTCTCAAGCCCGTCGCTTCATCAAGGTGCAACTTGAATCATCCACTCGGGTACTCCACAATCTAAGTAGGGTAACTATCTCGTTCCTTAATGCGATCTAGACGTCGCTGTCAGCCTTGGAAATTACATTCTCAACGTCTTTCATAACTTGGTTTTCTGCCTCTAGCTACTCAGCAATGGGGACTTAACCCCGACCTCTCACGACTGGAGGTCCCCCAACTTGTTCATGACTTACGATTTTCGGAGATAGAGGCGGTCTACCTCTTCCCCGTCCTATATCAAATCTTGCTCTAGTTTGAGCCATCATTGATAATATCATAAGTACATAAAAGGCTATATAATGCCATATGTACAGATATATATAATACTCAAATCCAACAAACATGCACAGTTCAACACACAATAGGTATATATATACTATTGAGATCCTCAAAAGGGTGATGACTTCCCGTACACACTATCCCAAAACAGCTGTACTCATTTCAAAACCAAAATCCTTTTGAAAAGTCGGACCCCTTTCGGGTTTTGTTTATTTATCAACTCCACCTTTATTGCAGATTGCAAGTGCTATTGTTGTCATCCTAAATCTCTGATACCAACTTTGTAGCACCCCAAATCCGCGGGACTTGGGGCAATATTGGGCTAGGATCTCATAGTGGATCCTGACCCTAGCATGACAACAAGTTCATTGGATCTTATAAGAAGGCACATATAGATTAAAACCAACTACTTAAAATTGTATTAAATATATACTTCAAAATGTTTACAAAACACAACTGAGTACAAAACGGCAACACCATACACTGTATACAAAAGATCCGATAACCCTTGTATAACCTAGTGTACGGAAGCCCTCGACTGATCACCTATCTGGCTCACTCTACAATCTTCCTAACCTGCAGATCATTTACAACACGGTATGAAACCGTTAGCTAACAGATCATAGATCAGAATGAAGCAGTAGCACACACATCACAACACCATATCATAACATGCAATGCCACACACACAACCTTTTATTATCTTTTGGCCGTTTTGCCTTTCCATGTTATTTCATATCTAGGACATGTCCGATGTTGTGATCATTTCTCTCAACTGCATTTTTATTAATTGAAGCTCCCAAATGATCCAAATAACACCGGAGGGTAAAAATAATTACCCGGGGGAAAAAGTGAAAATTTTCCCATAAGTCCAAAATTGCGCGAGGAACATAACGGTGGGACTCATACTCATCACTTACGCAATCTTCGCGAGTTATATGTCAATTACTATCAATGATTAAGTTAATCAACATTAATTAGAATTCAGAAATCCTAGCTATTATAAGTTGCACCTTCTGAGGACCAGCACATGTATCTGTTCTCCCGTCAAATGAGAGAGAGTTTGTTCACTCTAAAGTGTGCGTCACTAAGTCTTAAATTTATAAATCTGAAATTAAGCAAGCGAATCCACAGTGTACGGATCGGTGTAGTTAAGCAAGAAATCTAGAGTCGAACTCAAGGATTTGAGGGATCAAATTCAGTTTGTAAAATCGTCTGACAAATAAATAAGCTTTTGTAAAGATTAATGGGAAAACAACGATTCTAAAGATTCAGGTATCCAATTGTGGCAATCGATTCAAGATGTTCTAAAGATATAAGGACAAAGTTAGGATGCAAAGGTACAGATCTAAGATAGGGTGTTGTACGGTGAAGTTCCAAACCCATATATCTTACCCAAAGGCTCTCTCAATAAAGGATGTTGATTCTCGTTATAAAGAGGATCTAAGGACAAGATCAGACTTTGAAATACCCATGCACAAACCCAAGGGAATCAAAGTTAAACCAAACAGGTTAAGGTTGTGACACTCGTAACCTAAGTAGAGGGTGTTGAGTCTCACTACTACCTAGAAAAGATAAACTAAGGCTAGGTTGGGGCCAATCTTTAACTTTGGATCAAAGCAAAAGAAAAGCATGTCAAACAGGCAAAACCACGGTCAGTTCTTGAGAAACCACGGCCGTGGAACTCAAGAACAAGCCGTGGAAAGGTACGACGGCGAGGTTTCCCGTAACTATCACGGTCCATTCTGGTTTTGGTTCAATCTATCATCATCTATGCCACAACTATCAACCCTTCACCTTAGAATCGCTTAAATGTTTTAGCCAACAATCATTGTCATTGAATCAATAATCAAGTTTAGAAGAGAGAAAAGACGTAACTTCGAAAACTCAATAATGAATGCAAAACCAATCTCAAATAACTCAAAATCCGTGCTTTTGTTTAATGAATACGTAACAGAATCAGAAATCTCTCACAAATCTTAAAGAACAAGAAGAACGAGATGTCAATCCGCCTTCAAAGTGCAATACTAAGATTTTCCAACTCCGAAATAGGAAAGTGTGTCTTTCCTCAAATCTTCCTCCAAACCTTCAATCCCAAATCTCCTCTTACGATGTGTAAGTAAAGATCCAAATGCGTAACCTTACGCATGGTCCAGCGTGTCTTCCGTCTCTCTTTCTTCAGCCTTCTTACAGGAAAAACTAGGGTTATGAAAGGGCCCGCAACGAATGCTGACGTGGAAAAAGTGCCACGTGGCAGTCATTTGAAAACCACGGCCATCTCAGATTTCCACGGCCGTGGTATTGACCGTGGGTGCTTACGAAATGGTTTTCCACGCCCTAAATTCAATTAATAACCAAAACCACGGCCGTGGTTTCATGTACTTGGCCGTGCAAATCCTTAAAATTGGCGTGCAATCCTTTATTATACAAAGTTTTTGAATTATGCTCTTTTCTTAGTTGCTCCAATGCATCCCCTTGATGTCTAGCATGATCAATCACGCCCACATGCTCCATTTATGCTCCAATCCAAGCCTTTATTCACCTATAATCACAATAAAGCTTGTGTAGATCTCTATACCAACATAATAGGTGCATGTGGTCATATATGCTTCAAACTCATATCCATGTACACAAAAGAAGGGGAAAATCTACCTAAATATGTGCCTAAACTAATTTCATATTTTATGCTATCAAAATACCCAATACTTGTCTCTTGCTTGTCCCCAAGCAAGTTTTTTCAAAATCTAGAACACAAGGTAGGATGAAATATGAATGCAAAACAAGGGAAAAACAAATCTTTTTGGTATTGTGCTTCTATTCAATAGATTGCTCTCAAATCTTGTTTCATGTTTCCTTGAAAACCTCTATGCACACAAAATGAATCATGTCATGCTCAAGAAATATCATACATTGCAAAATCTCCAAGACAAACATCATAACCCAAAGTAATGTCAAAATCAATCATGTTGAAATCCGATTTAGATCACTAAGTCAAACAACAACCCAAAGATCTTAAGGTTTTTCAAGCAAAGGTCAAGAAACGTGAATGGGTAAGACTTTTATAAGGTAATGTGGTGCAATATCCGGGAAAAAGGAACTACACAACACAAGCAAGAAGAACATTGCTTGCCAAACATGCTTTGCATGCAAATTTTCTTTTACTTTACTTTTTGGAAATAAGGAGAGCGGCGTACATAAACCAAAGCCTAGGAAATCAGCTATTCTCAAGTTTTTCGAGATTCCTCAAACCCTTGGTACACATACCATATCCCGTTAGGACTATCGTTCATTCGGACTTTGCCAAGACACAAACACCCGGCTATGTGAAAGGTGCCGAGTTACTCATCCTCATGTTCGATGTTCCCAAACCTATTTTTCTATACTTTGATTTAACACTTTCCAAGGATCTCCCACATCAATTATGCCATACACTACACACTTCCTAATTCCCGGATAGGTAAAGGAGGAAAAAATTTATTGAGGAGCTAAATGGATTAAGAAGAAGCAAGAAAAATTGATGTGCCTTAATCATTTCAAAAAGAAGTGCAAGAACTTGTAATGCGATTTCAACTTTCATTCCTCAACATGATTTAGACAAGAATTTTTACATTATGAAACTTGCAAGAAGGTCAAACAATCAACTTCTCCACAATTCACAACTCATATCAAGCACATAAATGTCATCAAAAATTCAATCCACAAGAAATATTATCATTGAGGTCTTTTCCAATCCTAGAAGCACAAAAATTTTCAAAGTTCTTCAAATTTTTATGCAAGACAAATAAGAAAAGTGTGACAAGAAATAAAATTGCAAATATTCATGGATAAGAAAGGAAGCATAATGTCAAGTTATTAAAATACATTGAGAATCTTAATCCACCCCATACTTGAATTACACATTTTCCCTAATGTGCAATAAAAGAAAAAGGGAAAGAACAAAGAAACTCACATAGTCTATGAAGCAACTCAAACAAACCAACTCATCACATGGGCGGCGGTGGTGGAAATGAGAAGAAGTTCGGGTCGTATGGACACTCAAACTGCTGCGTGTAGATATCTCGAAGGATGCTTGCATTGTCGCAACGCTCCTCCTCAGCTGCATTAAAACGGACCTCAAGTGCTCTCATCCGATCCTCAAGTCCGGTGACCCATCCAGGCTGTTGATCCATCCACGCCGGCCTCTGTGCCATCCACTCCGGTAGGGCTCCCATCCAAGCTGGCGGCGCGTCCATCCATGTCGGTCTCTCACTAATGCTCGCACGCCGGGAAGAAGAGGAAGAAGAAGGTCGCTGCTTATAAGTAGACCTCCTAGGTGGCTCTTGGAAGTCCGCCGGCTGATCCGGAAAACCTCCGAAAGCCTGCTCAGCAGCTGCAACATCCTGGTACTCATCTCCACCTATCTCCTGATCACCCTCCTCCTCAGCTGATGTAGGATCATCCTCGGAATAATAGTCAGGAGGTCCAAGGAGATTAGCATGCATTGGGACAAAAAGTTTTTTTTTCCAATTCTGCCGGTCGCATATGGTGTAATCAGCGGTCCAAGGAATGCCCCGTCCTCCCTTGCCTTCCCAAGGTATGGAGACGTATGGAGGACCTCGGTGGCGGGAAATCAAGAGCCCCCGAGTCATAAAACCTTGAAGCCCTAGAGGTCTCGCAGATGCCGCTAACTCACAAGCTAAAAAGTCAATCTCCAACTGCCGTACTACGTGTGTAACAATCCCTCCATATCCAATATGCCCCTTACCCTTGTTCTTAATCTTCCCGTAGCAACAAGCATGATGGCGCAATCCAGAGTGATACCGGTCGCCATGCAATAGAGAATATAAAGTTTGATAACACGATTTATGACGTTAGTTTAGGCACCCATTTAGATAGTTTTTCCCAATATTCATGCATAGTTTGACATTAGTTCGTGACAATTTGCACTTAATTCATGAATATTGTCAAGATAGATGTCTAACCGGACTTTTGCACGTTTTGTAGGTATTTTGGGATCTTTTTGAGCTTAATCGATACATTCGAGGATCCTTCCTCGCGATGACACACTTCCGGACTCATTAAGAAGCAAGCTAGAAGCTAAGGAGAACACATAGGACCATGTTGGTGCATGCCTTGCACCAACTCATGGCTCAACGATCAAAAGAGGACTGAAACACCAGAACCACGGTCCCTGGCACTTCCACGGCCGTGGAATGGACCGTGATTCCCTCTGGACAGCTGGGACAGCTGTCCCACGATCTCCATAACCGACTCTTGCAAATGGTGAAGGCTATAAGTACTCTTGCAGGGTGATTCTCTAGGGGACCTCTCCACACACACCCTCTCCCACATTCTCTCTTTTGAAATCATTGGATTGGAGCTACTCTTAGAGGAGAAGAAACACTCTCATTTGGAGAAGAAGAAGAAGAACACTAGTTTCATAGTTTTCATAGTTTTTGAGAGTTTTGAGTGAGTTTTGTTGAAGACGTTTGCTAGGGTTGTAAGAAACGATTCGAACCTTCTTTTGAAGGGTTGCAAGTCCTTCTTGACTTTTATTCAGCTTGATTTTCTTATCCTACTTGTTTCGTTTCTCTTTTATACTATTTTCTTGCTATGGAAACCATGAATGTCTGCTTGTTGAGCTTGATTGTTATGATGCATGTTGTTGACTAAATAGATGCGATTCTAGGGTAAGGGAATGATAGTTATGGCTTGGACTATGATATAATAGACTTAAATGTATCTTTGGATGGTTTACTTGCTCGTACTTGAGTGCTGTTAGAAATCACGGTCTGTTCTAGCCAGACCACGACCGTGGTTCTTAGGATCTGACCGTGATTTGCTTTTGTTGAGCTTTAAATGATAAATCTGCATGTTAGGATGTTAGATTGTTGAAATCCTAGTGTTTGTTAAGCTTAAAGTAGCCTAGGGTGACCTAATGCTAGCAATCTAAGTGAGGAAAGAGACCTACCCGGTGATTTCCGAATCTTAAGTACCAAAGATGATGAACTCTAGGTAGTAGTGAGCCTCATAAACCGCTATTGGATTGAGTGTGCTAGGGTTGATGTTTAGGACTTGCCTTCCTGAGACTTACCCGGTAAGGAGAGGTTAGATCCCTAGATAGCAATCCGGTTTGTGTAGATTTCCCAACCCTAGGCTCCTAGAGACCTACCCGGTAATAGGATCTTAGTTGCGGGATTAGTGGATCATGAGACCTACCCGGTGATTGGTTCCATATGAGAAACACCCTTTCCCAACACACCATAGTCGATCCAAGGAATGATTAGGAGCTTGAGTCCAATGCCATAACTGGAATTCCCAACCCCTAGAATCCGCTTTTCTCTCTTTGATTACTGTTACGTCTAGGAATTGATGCACGCAAAAGTCTTAAATTTATACTCGATATATTCCTCCTAACTCCTAGCGAACCCGCAGTGTACGGGACGTTTTGTAGTAGGGATAGTATTCCGAGGTCGAACACAAAGACTGAGGTGAGATTGAATCGATTAGTGACTAAAGATAGTGTTGATCTAGGATACGAAAAGAGAAAGAAGCAAATAAATGAAAATCTCAATATTTTTGGGTTTGGTTTTGTGTGGTGATCAATCAAGAATCACAATGATGCAATATGGCAAAACAAACTAAGGAATCAAGCTAAAACACAAATAAACGAGCAAACACGAAATATGTAATCAAAGAGAGAAAAGTGGATTCTAGGGGTTGGAAATTCCGGTTATGACATAGGACTCAAGCTATCTAATCATTCCTTGGATCAACTATAGTATGTTGGGAGTGAGTGTTTCTAGATTGGGATCAATCACCGGGTAGGTCTCATGGTCCACTAATCCGTTCCTAAGGTCTTATCACCGGGTAAGTCTCAAAGAGCCTAAGGATAGGAATTTTACACAAACCGGATGGTTATCTAGGGATCTAACCTCTCCTTACTGGGTAAGTCTCGGGAAGGTAAGTCCTAAACATCAATCCTAGCACACTCAATCCAATAGCGGCTTATGAGGCTCACTACTACCTAGAGTTCGTCATCATCGGTATCTAAGAGCAAGAATCACCGGGTAGGTCTCTTCTAACTCTTAGTTGCTAACACTAGGTCACCCTAGGATAGATTTAGCTCAACTAACACTAGGATTTCAACAAATCACCAACCTAACACTTAGATTTATCAATACAAGCAAGTTAATCAAAATTACGGGGTGTTCATCCCTTTCCACGGCCGTGGAAAGGCAAGATCCAACTATGGTTCTAAACAGTGACTAGGTTCAATCAAGCGAGTCATCCAAGTATTCATTTAAGTCTATTCTATCATAGTCCAAGCCATACCCATCTTTTCCTTACCCTAGAATCGCATCTATTTAGCCTACAACATGCATCTTAACAATCAAACTCAACAAGCATAAAATCATAGAATCCATGGCAAGAAGATGAAATGAAAGATGGATTACGCAAATAAAACAAGTAAAACAAGCTAAATCAAGGTTCAAGAAGGACTTACAACCCTTCAAAAGAAGGTTCGAATCGTTTCTTACAAACCCTTGTAAAACGTTTCACAAAGCTCACTCAAAATCACTCAAAAAGACTATGGAACTATGAACTAGTGTGCTTCTTCTTCTCCAATGGTAGCTCCAATCCAATCTTCCAAATGAGAGAATATTGTTGTTGAGAGTGTGAGAGAGAATGGGAATGAGGGGTCTGCCCCTAACAGCCTTGCAGGACCACCTTTTATCCTCCAAATTTTCAAGAGTCGGCCATGAAGATCGTGGGACAGCTGTCACAGCTGTTTGAGGAAAACCACGGCCAAAACCACGCCCTTGGAAGTCCCAGTGGCCGTGATTTTGGTGTTTCAGCTTGTTTTGGATCATCAAGCCTCAATTTGGTGCATGGTAGGTACCAACAAGGTCCCATGTGTCCTCCTTAGCCCCTAGCTTGCATCCCAATGAGTCCGAAGGTGTGTCATCTCGAGGAACGATCCTCAAATGTATCGATTAAGCTCCTAAAACTCCTAAAATACCTACAAAGCATGAAAAAGTCCGTGTAGACGTCTATCTCGACAAAATACATGAATTGAGTGCAAATCGTCACGAACTAGTGCAAACCATGCATGAATGAGCGGAAAAACTATCTAAATGAGTGCCTAAACCTAAGTCATAAATCGTGTTATCAATTACCTATCTCGTATTTGTGTTTGCTTATTTGTGTTGCTAGTTTAGTTTGTTTTTATACTCTTGCATGATTTGTGATCCTTGATTGATCACCACAAAAACCAATCCAAAAACATTGAGATTTTCATTTCTTTATTCCTTTCTTTTCTTTTGCTTAGATCAACACTATCCTTAGTCACTATTTGATTCAATTTCACCTTAGTCTTTGTGTTTGACCTCGGAATATTATCCTTACTACAAAACGACCCATACACTGTGGGTTCGCTAGGAGTTAGGAAAAATATATCGAGTTATAAATTTAAGACTTTTGCGTGTCACAATCTTAGCGTAAAAAGTTTTTGGCGCCGTTGCCAGAGACCAGGTCTAGATTGAGTCATTTTTGTGATTTTTTTATATTGTAGGTCTTTCTTGTTGCTTTTGATCTCGTTTGGTTTGTGTCTTTGATTTTTCAGGACATCTCTCACTCTTTAGGTGTATGCGAAGATCTCGTGGCAAGGATTTAGCTCCATTCGATCCCGAACCGGAGAAAACCCTTAAGGCTAGATCTAAGAGCATTAAGAAGGGAAAGGAGATGGCCGTAAGAGATCTTCAAGCTGAGTTGGATGAAGCCTTAGAGCAAATTAGGCTAAGAGATGAAGCCTTGGAGAATGAGAGGAGACTTGCCAATGAGAGGCAAGAAGCAACTAGGAGGGAGATTGAAGAGATTAGGCAAGCTCTTGTGCAAAGAGAGCTTAATCGTCAACAACCTTCACCTCCAACACAACCGCAGCCGGCGGTTAATATTCAGGTTATGCTCATTGCTATTGAGGAGCCACAAAAGTTAGGACAACGTATGGATCTTTCTCAAAGAGCACACCGTCCGGGTGTGAACTTAGGGGATCCCACAACCCATGATTACGAGCTCCGCCCTCAAGTTCTACAAATGATCCGGCATAATCAATTTGGAGGGATGGAAGGAGAGTCTCCTGATAAACACTTGATGAACTATGAGATCTTGATGGAGACTCTAAGGCCACCTAGATTGGAGAACAACAACCATAAGCTTAGGGCTTTTTCCTTCTCTCTTAAGGATAAGGCCTTGGCTTGGTACCAATCGATTCCACTAGGACGTGTGAGTACTTGGGAGGAGATGACAACCGAGTTCTTGACTAAATTCTTCCCGCCTTCCAAGACAACCGAGCTAAGAGGGAAGATCAATGCCTTCGTGATGAAGGATAGAGAAAGCCTATTCAAATCTTGGGAGAGGGTCCTAGATTGTCCACACCATGGTATACCGAAGATAGAGCTATTGGAGATCTACTTCAAGGGGCTTGATGAGGATAGCCAATTCAAACTTCAATCACTTTCCGGTGGAACATTCATGGAGAAGAATGTGGATGAGGCTTGGGAGTTTGTAGAGAAGCAAGCTTTGGTGATAGAAAAGTACTCCCATAGGAAGAGTGATGGGAGGAAACCGGGAGCATATGAGGTGAGTGAAGTCACCATGAGTAATTTCAATCTTGATGTAATCAACAATGAGCTTAAATCTTTGAGGGAGTTGTGTGCTACAACTTTGAAGAATCAAGAAAGCCCTCAAGTGCAAGTGCAAGCAAACTTGTCTTCTAAGGAGGAAGATGTGAACTACATGGGAAGGGGAAACTTCAACAATTATCAAGGCCCAAGGAACTTCAACAACAACCGGCAATTCAACAATTACCGGCCTAACCACAACCATCCCGGGTTTTCCTATTCTAACCCGGATGGTGCCTTGAACCCTCCCGCTTCCACAAGCGCAACTCCACCACCTAATGCTTCACAAGAGCCTCCACCCGGATTTACTCAACCTCCAAAGGATAGAACCGAGATGATGTTTGAGCAATTGCTTGGAAGGTTGAGTGGTCTTGAGAGCACGGTGACTTCCATTTATAAAAATCAAAAGGTTCTAGTAGCACAAGTGTTCCAAAAGGCGGGTGAAGCTCATAGAGATCCAAGAAAACTTCCCGGAAGAACCAAATATAACCCAAGAGGCCAAGTGTTGGCCATCACAACAAGGAGTGGGCTGAGCATGAAGGACCCCTTACCTAAGGGGAATGATAAGGGAAAGCAAGTGGTGATAGAAGAAGAGACATTGCAAGAAGAAGGAGGAAAGAGGAAAGATGATGAGCCAACATATGTGGCACCGCCTCCATACAAGCCACCACTACCGTTCCCACAATCACGAGCAAGAGCTCGTTTGGACATACACTTTGGTAAATTCCTTGAACTTATGTCTAAAAAGCATATTAACATTCCATTCATGGATGCTATTCTAGGTATGCCGGCCTATGGAAAGTTTTTGAAGGAGATACTCTCCAACAAAAGGAAGTTGGAGGAGTATGGAGAAGTTAGAATGACAAAGAGATCTTCCGAGTTGATCCAAACTATGAAGAAGGAGATGCCTCCTAAGCTAAGAGATCTGGGATCTTTTTGTGTGCCAATTGGGGTTGGAGAAGTGAAGTATGAAGCCCTATGTGATCTTGGAGCAAGTGTAAGCATCATCCCGCTTGCACTTTGCAACAAGGTTGGGCTAGGAGAGCCAAAGCCGGTCAAGTTGACCCTCTACATGGCAGACCGTTCCATCACCCACCCCGTAGGAATCTTGGAGGACATACCGGTTCAGCTTGGGAAGTTCTATGTGCCGATTGACTTTGTAGTCTTGGACATCCCGGTGGACTACCCGGTTCCTATCATTTTGGGAAGGCCGTTCTTAGCTACATCCGGATGCTTGGTAGATTGTAAGAATGGAATCCTCTCCTTCAACATAGGAGAGAAGAATATTAAGTTCATGCTATCCACAATGATGAAGGGCCTAGCCCTTGGTGAAGATGTGTTCAACATTGTCGAGCAAGAAGAATGTAGAGAAGTTGTGAGCTCGATCTTGATCAAGGACCCCTTGGAGAAGGTTCTTAGCTTAAGTTTGATGGAGGAAGGAGTTGAGGATGATTGCAATGAAGAAATCAAGGCTTTGGATGCACTAGAAAAGGAGACAAGTGCTGAATTTTAAGTGCACGAAGTTATGCTCAACCACTGTAGGAACCACCGTCTGACACCAGGAACCACGGCCGTGATTTGTCCCGTGGAACTCTCTGGAATGCTCAAAAGTGCTATCTTAGAAAGTTCCACGGCCGTGGTTGTGCCAGAGGCTGTGATTTTGCCCGTGGTTTCTCCCGAAAGTGCCTTAGTGGTTGATCAAGCTTCAAGGAGCCTTGAAGAGTCTTCCATGACTTTGGAATCATCTCAACCTACATTGTATGGAGCGCCTCCACTCGATAAAGGTCCTCCTAAGCTTGAACTTAAACCCCTCCCCTCTCATCTTAAGTATGCTTTTCTTGGTGAAGATTCTACTTATCCGGTGATTGTTAATGCATGCTTGAATGATGATGAGTTGAATAGATTGTTGCATGAGTTGAGATTGCATAGGAGAGCTATAGGCTATACGATTGATGACTTAGTTGGCATTAAACCTTCCTTGTACATGCATAAAATTTTGATGGAAGATAATCATAAGCCTTCAATTAAACCTTAAATAAGACTAAACCCTATCATGAAAGAAGTAGTAAAGAAAGAGATCCTTAAATTGCTAGATGCGGGAATCATTTTCCCGATTTCGGATAGTAAATGGGTTAGTCCCGTGCATGTGGTTCCTAAGAAGGGTGGGATGAACGTAGTAACTAATGAGAATAATGAACTAATCCCTACTAGGACGGTTACGGGATGGAGGATGTGTATAGACTATAGGAAACTAAATGTGGCCTCTAGGAAAGATCACTTTCCTCTTCCCTTTATTGACCAAATGCTAGAGAGATTATCCCAACATTCACACTTTTGTTACTTAGATGGTTATAGTGGATTCTTCCAAATCCCTATCCACCCCGATGACCAAGAGAAAACTGCATTCACATGCCCTTGGGGTACATTTGCATATATGAGAATGCCATTTTGGTTGTGTAATGCACCCGCCACCTTTCAAAGGTGTATGATGGGTATCTTCTCTGAATATATTGAAAACATCATGGAAGTGTTTATGGATGATTTTTCTGTTTATGGATCTTCATTTGATGATTGTTTAGCTAACTTGTCTTTGGTGTTAAAGAGATGTGAGGAGACTAATCTTGTCTTGAATTGGGAGAAATGCCACTTCATGGTAAGTGAAGGCATTGTGTTGGGACACTTGGTGTCCAACCGAGGCATTGAGGTTGATAGGGCTAAGATAGAGACAGTAGAGAAGTTGCCACCACCTACCTCGGTGAAGGGGGTAAGGAGTTTCTTAGGGCATGCCGGTTTTTACCGGAGATTCATAAAAGATTTATCTAAAATTTCTAAGCCTCTTACTAACCTACTAATGAAAGATGTTGAGTTTGTTTTCTCCAAGGATTGCCTTGAAGCTTTTTGTAGCTTGAAGAATGCTTTGATCACCGCCCCTATCATGCAACCTCCGGATTGGAGTTTACCGTTTGAGATCATGTGCGACGTGAGTGATGTAGCCGTTGGGGCTGTTTTGTGACAAAGGAAAGATGGGCTTACACATGCCATCTATTATGCTAGCAAGACGCTAGATGATGCCCAACTCAAATATGCCACCACCGAGAAGGAGTTGCTAGTGGTTGTGTATACATTTGAGAAGTTCCGCTCGTATCTTATTGGAGCGAAGGTCATTGTGTATACGGATCATGATGTGATCCGTTATCTCCATACAAATAAGGATGCCAAGCCTCGTTTGATTCGGTGGACCCTTCTTCTTCAAGAGTTTGATTTGGAAATCCGGGATAAGAAAGGTTCCGAAAATTTAGTGGCGGACCATCTTAGTAGGCTACCACCATTGGAGAATGAGAGAGATGACATCCCGATTGATGACTCATTCCGGGATGAGCAATTGCAAATGGTGGAGGAATGCTTGCTTTAAGTGACTAGAGGGGGTGAGCCATGGTACGCGGATATAGTGAACTATCTCGTTTGTGACGAGGTACCACCCGGTCTTTCGTATGCCCAAAGGAAAAAGTTCTTCAAGGATGCAAGACATTACTATTGGAGTGAACCGCTCTTGTTTAAGAGAGGGCCGGATGGGGTCTTTAGGAGATGCATACCGGAGGATGAGGTGGAGAGTGTGATCTGCCATTTTCATTCCTTTCCATGTGGAGGCCATGCTAGCTCACACAAGACGTGTGCAAAGGTGTTGCAATCCGGGTTTTATTGGCCAAGTTTGTTCAAGGACGTGCAGAATTTTGTGGTAGCTTGTGATGCTTGCCAAAGGACGGGCAACATCTCAAGGAGGAATGAGATTCCCTTGAACAACATACAAGAGGTGGAGATATTTGATGTTTGGGGTGTGGACTTCATGGGGCCATTCCCCTCTTCATGTGGCAACCTCTACATCCTATTGGCGGTAGGCTATGTGTCGAGATAGGTGGAGGCAATCGCCTCACTCACAAATGATGCCAAGGTTGTGATGCGGTTCTTCAACCGAGTGATCTTCCCTAGGTTTGGAGCACCAAGAGTGATCATAAGTGATGGAGGGAAGCATTTCACCAATAGGAACTTTGGGACACTTTTGGCTAAGTATGGGGTGACTCATAAGGTGGCAACACCTTACCATCCCCAAACTAGTGGCCAAGTGGAGATCTCCAACTGGGAGATAAAAGGGATACTTGAGAAGAAGGTTTTTAGAACAAGAAAGGATTGGGCTATGAAGCTCGATGATGCCTTGTGGACATATAGAACCGCTTTCAAGACACCGATTGGCACCACTCCCTACAAGCTAGTTTATGGCAAGTCTTGCGACCTTCCGGTGGAGATGGAGCATAGAGCGTATTGGGATATAAGGTGGCTGAATTTTGACCTCAAGGAGGCCGGTGAGAAGATATTGCTAGACATGAACGCTCTTGAGGAGATCCGGTTGGATGCCTATGAAAATGCCCGGATCTACAAAGAAAGGACCAAACGTTGGCATGACAAGCGTCTCATCCTGAAAGAGTTGAGTGAAGGTGACCTTGTCCTTCTCTTCAACTCAAGGCTACAGCTCTTCACCGGAAAGCTAAAGTCAAGATGGACGGGTCCTTATGTGGTGAAAAAGATCTTTCCCCATGGAGCGGTTGAGATAGGAGGGGAGCATTGTGGAGATTTTAAGGTGAATGGGCACCGTTTGAAGAAGTATATCCCGGGAGCTCCGGTGGATATGATTGCCCCACTTCACCTTGAGTGAACGCCCCCGAGTTTGGTCAAGCTAATGACCTTAAATAAGCGCTTAATGGGAGGCAACCCATTGGTAGACATCTTTCCCTTTTCGTTTTTGTTTTGGTTTTGATTTTTCTGTTTTTGTGTGTTTTTGTGTGTTTGGAGTTTGTGTGCTAGAGTCTAAGTAGCATGGAAGCCTTGCATGACATGTGGATGATGATGATGAGTCCCTCATCAATTGTGGGTGGAGCGGATGCGGAACTTGGACGGCTAGCGGTGCCTAGCGCGGGTCCCGACGCCATAACGAACACAATGAGCTCTCTACCATCTTTGATAGATCTTCCGCCATCAATCCACATGAGTGAACCAAAATACCGGCAACTCCATTTTTACATTGTGAGGACCCTCTTTCACTCTTCTTTACTTCATTTACATATTGGGGACAATGTGTTTCTAAGTATGGGGTGGGGTTTTCATGATCACTTGCATGATTAGCATCTAGGATAGTTTCTTTTTGTCACATGTCTCATTAGGTTTTTCATTGTACATACATGTTTAGAAAATTCCAAAAAATCAGAAAATTTAAAATTTTTTAGTGCTTCTAAGCTTGGGTATGACCCTTATGATGAGATTGTCTTGTGAATTGGCTATGGATGGCTTTATGTATTGAATGGATGTATGCAAACATGGACTTGAATTACTTATCTTGAATCCCATGTATGGATTGTGATCATGAATGTTTGCCTTGATTGGATTGAGGATTGATGGTCGAAATTACATGCTAGTTCTTGCACATCATTGAGGAGTGATTAAGGCAATTCATCTCTCTCTACTTCTCATCTTGATCATGTTAATTGAGCACCTTAACTGATATAAAAATTTCACCTCTTTTGACCCATCCGGGAATAGGAGCATGCTAGTGTGTTGATGTGTGTGAAAAGCAAGTGTGGGGTGAAGTTTTTGATGAATGAATGTGGTGAATGAAGTGCTGAATTTGTTGTGAAAAGTGTAGACAAAAATATAGGTTTGGGGACTTTGGTTTTGATGACGAGTAACTCGGCACCATTCACATAATCGTGTGTTTGTGCCTTGCCAAAGTCGGATAAACCGAATGTCCTAACGAGCCTTGGTATGTGTGCGGTGTGAGGCACCTCGGAAAAATCCCGAGATTAGCTAATCACCAAGGTTTCGGCTTTTGTACACCAATGCCATTGTCTCAAAAATAAGTGAAAGAAAAAGAAAGTGAAAGAAAAGAAAACAAAGAAAAGATGGAGAAAATATACACTTGTGGGGGAGTTGATCAAAAATGAAATTGTGGAGTTAGTTCCTTTCCCGATTAGCATCACATGACCTAAAAACTCCCACCTATTCACAACGTTTCTTGGCCTCTTCTTTCGTAAGTCCTGGTGACCTATTTGCATGTGTGTAAGACTTAGTGATCTAGATTGGATATACTCATGATCATCTTGACTTCTTCATTTTCACCTTGCATGCATGCCTTTGAGTTAAGTATAATTGCCTTTCCATGCCTTCATTCGTCTGATGCATGATTGCTTGTCCATTGCCATGAAACATGACTATGAAGGTGATCCAATGTTAGAAGCACAATTCCAAAAAGATTTTGTTATTTTTCTGCATGCATAAATCATGTCATCTCTTAGTCTATAGTTGGGACTTGCTCGGGGACGAGCAAACCTTAAGTATGGGGCATTTTTTTATAACACAATTTATGACGTTAGTTTAGGCATCCATTTAGATAGTTTTTCCCGCTATTCATGCATAGTTTGACATTAGTTCGTGACGATTTGCACTTAATTCATGAATGTTGTCGAGATAGATGTCTACACAGACTTTTGCATGTTTTGAAGGTATTTTGGGAGCTTTTGGAGCTTAATCGATAAATTCGAGGATCCTTCCTCACGATGACACACTTTCGAACTCATTAAGAAGCAAGCTAGGAGCTAAGGAGAAAACATAGGACCATGTTGGTGCATGGCTTGCCCCAACTCATGGCTCAACGATCAAAAGAGGACTGAAACACTAGAACCACCGTCCCTGGCACTTCCACGGCCGTGGAATGGACCGTGATTCCCTTTGGACAGATGAGACAGCTGTCCCACGATCTCCATAACCGACTCTTGCAAATGGTGAAGGCTATAAGTACTCTTGCAGGCTGATTCTCTAGGGGACCTCTCCACACACACCCTCTCCCACATTCTCTAATTGGAAATCATTGGATTGGAGCTACTCTTGGAGGAGAAGAAACACTCTCATTTGGAGAAGAAGAAGAAGCACACTAGTTTCATAGTTTTTGAGAGTTTTGAGTGAGTTTTGTTTAAGACGTTTGCTAGGGTTGTAAGATACGATTCGAACCTTCTTTTGAAGGGTTGTAAGTCCTTCTTGGCTTTTATTCAGCTTTGTTTTCTTATCCTACTTGTTTTGTTTCTCTTTCATACTATTTTCTTGCTATGGAAACCATGAATGTACGCTTGTTGAGCTTGATTGTTATGATGCATGTTGTTGGCTAAATAGATGCAATTCTAGGGTAAGGGAATGATGGTTATGGCTTGGACTATGATAGAATAGACTTAAATGTATCTTTGGATGGTTTACTTGCTCGTACTTGAGAGCTGTTAGAAATCACGGTCTGTTCTAGCTAGACCACGTGGTTTGGCTAGAACAGACTATGATTTCTAACAGCACTAAATGATAAATCTGCATGTTAGGATGTTAGATTGTTGAAATCCCAGTGTTTGTTAAGCTTAAACTAGCATAGGGTGACCTAATGCTAGCAATCTAAGTGAGGAAAGAGACCTACCGGGTGATTTACGATCTTAAGTACCAAAGATGATGAACTCTAGGTAGTAGTGAGCCTCATAAGCCGCTATTGGATTGAGTGTGCTAGGGTTGATGTTTAGGACTTGCCTTCCCGAGACTTACCCGGTAAGGAGAGGTTAGATCCCTAGATAGCAATCCGGTTTGTGTAGATTTCCCAACCCTAGGCTCCTAGAGACCTACCCGATAATAGGATCTTAGTTGTGGGATTAGTGGATCATGAGACCTATCCGGTGATTGGTTCCATATGAGAAACACCCTTTCCCAACACACCATAGTCGATCCAAGGAATGATTAGGAGCTTGAGTCCAATTCCATAACCAGAATTCCCAACCCCTAGAATCCGCTTTTCTCTCTTTGATTACCTATCTCGTATTTGTGTTTGCTTATTTGTGTTGCTAGTTTAGTTTGTTTTTATACTCTTGCATGATTTGTGATCCTTGATTGATCACCACAAAAACCAATACAAAAACATTGAGATTTTCATTTCTTTATTCCTTTATTTTCTTTTGCCTAGATCAACACTATCCTTAGTCACTATTTGATTCAATTTCACCTTAGTCATTGTCTTCGACCTCGGAATACTATCCTTACTACAAAATGACCCATACACTATGGGTTCGCTAGGAGTTAGGAAAAATATATCGAGTTATAAATTTAAGACTTTTAGGTGTCATAATCTTAGCGTAACAAGTTTTTGGCGCTGTTGTCGGGGACTAGGTCTAGATTGAGTCATTTTTGTGAGTTTTTTATAGTGTAGATCTTTCTTGTTGCTTTTGATCTCGTTTGGTTTGTGTCTTTGATTTTTCAGGACATCTCTCACTCTTTAGGTGTATGCGAAGATCTCGTGGCAAGGGTTTAGCTCCATTCGATCCTGAACCGGAGAAAACCCTTAAGGCTAGATCTAAGAGCATTAAGAAGGGAAAGGAGATGGCCGCAAGAGATCTTCAAGCTGACTTGGATGAAGCCTTAGAGAAAATTAGGCTAAGAGATGAAGCCTTGGAGAATGAGAGGAGACTTTCCAATGAGAGGCAAGAAGCAACTAGGAGGGAGATTGAAGAGATTAGGCAAGCTCTTGTACAAAGAGAGCTTAATCGTTAACAACCTCCACCTCCACCACAACCGCAGCCGGCGGTTAATATTCGGGTTATGCCCATTGCTATTGAGGAGCCACAAATGTTAGGGCAACGTATGGATCCGGCTCAAAGAGAATATCGTCCGGGTGTGAACTTAGCGGATCCCGCAACCCATGATTACGAGCTCCGCTCTCAAGTTCTACAAATGATCCGGCATAATCAATTTGGAGGGATGGAAGGAGAGTCTCCTCATCAACACTTGATAAACTATGAGATCTTGATGGATACTCTAAGGCCAGATAGATTGGAGAACAACAACCATAAGCTTAGGGCTTTTTCCTTCTCTCTTAAGGATAAGGCCTTGGCTTGGTACCAATCGATTCCACTAGGACGTGTGATTACTTGGGAGGAGATGACAACCGAGTTCTTGACTAAATTCTTCCCGCCTTCCAAGACAACCGAGATAAGAGGGAAGATCAATGCCTTCGTGATGAAGGATAGAGAAAGACTATTTAAATCTTGGGAGAGGTTCAAGGACCTCCTCCTAGTTTGTCCACAACATGGTATACCGAAGATAGAGCTATTGGAGATCTACTTCAAGGGGCTTGATGAGGATAGCCAATTCAAGCTTCAATCACTTTCCGGTGGAATATTCATGGAGAAGAATGTGGTTGAGGCTTGGGAGTTTGTAGAGAAACAAGATTTGGTGATAGAAAAGTACTCCCATAGGAAGAGTGATGGGAGGAAACCGGGAGCATATGAGGTGAGTGAAGTCACCATGAGTAATTTCAATCTTGATGCAATCAACAATGAGCTTAAGTCTTTGAGGGAGTTGTGTGCTACAACTTGGAAGAATCAAGCAAGCCCTCAAGTGCAAGTGCAAGCAAACTTGTCTTCTAAGGAGGAAGATGTGAACTACATGGGAAGGGGAAACTTCAACAATTATCAAGGCCCAAGGAACTTCAACAACAACCGGCAATTCAAAAATTACCGGCCTAACCACAACCGTCCCGGGTTTTCCTATTCTAAACCGGATGGTGCCTTGAACCCTTCCGCTTCCACCAGCGCAGCTCCACCACCTAAGGCTTCACAAGAGCCTCCACCCGGATTTACTCAACCTCCAAAGGATAGAACCGAGATGATGTTTGAGCAATTTCTTGGAAGGTTGAGTGTTCTTGAGAGCACGGTGACTTCCATTCATAAAACTCAAAAGGTTCTAGAAGCACAAGTGTTCCAAAAGGCGGGTGAAGCTCATAGAGATCTAGGAAAACTTCCCGGAAGAACCGAAGATAACCCAAGAGGCCAAGTGTTGGCCATCACAACAAGGAGTGGGCTGAGCATGAAGGACCCCTTACCTAAGGGGAATGATAAGGGAAAGCAAGTGGTGATAGAAGAAGAGACATTGCAAGAAGAAGGAGGAAAGAGCAAAGATGATGAGCCAACATATGTGGCACCGCCTCCATACAAGCCACCACTACCGTTCCCACAATCACAAGCAAGAGCTTGTTTGGACAAACACTTCGGTAAATTCCTTGAACATATGTCTAAATTGCATATTAATATTCCGTTCATGGATGCTATTCTAGATATGCCGCCTATGGAAAGTTTTTGAAGGAGATAATCTCCAACAAAAGGAAGTTGGAGGAGTATGGAGAAGTTAGAATGACAAAGAGATCTTCCGAGTTGATCCAAACTATGAAGGAGGAGATGCCTCCTAAGCTAAGAGATCCAGGATCTTTTTGTGTGCCAATTGGGGTTGGAGAAGTGAAGTATGAAGCCCCATGTGATCTTGGAGCAAGTGTAAGCATCATCCCGCTTGCACTTTGCAACAAGGTTGGGTTAGGCGAGCCAAAGCCGGTCAAGATGACCCTCTACATTACGGACCGTTCCATCACCCACTCCGTAGGAATCTTGGAGGACATACCGGTTCAGCTTGGGAAGTTCTATGCGCCGATAGACTTTGTAGTCTTGGACATCCCGGCGGACTACCCGGTTCCTATCATTTTGGGAAGGCCGTTCTTAGCTACATCCGGATGCTTGGTAGATTGTAAGAATGGAATCCTCTCCTTCAACATAGGAGAGGAGAATATTAAGTTCATGCTATCCACAATGATGAAGGGGCTAGCCCTTGGTGAAGATGTGTTCAACATTGTCGAGCAAGAGGAATGTAGAGAAGTTGTGAGCTCGATCTTGATCAAGGACCCCTTGGAGAAGTTTCTTAGCTTAAGTTTGATGGAGGAAGGAGTTGAGGATGATTGCAATGAAGAAATCAAGGCTTTGGATGCACTAGAAAAGGAGACAAGTGCTGAATTTGAAGTGCACGAAGTTATGCTCAACCACTGTAGGAACCACGGTCTGACACCAGGAACCATGGCCGTGATTTGTCCCGTGGAACTCTCTGGAATGCTCAAAAGTGCTAGCTTAGCAAGTTCCACGTCCGTGGTTGTGCCAGAGTCTGTGATTTTGCCCGTGGTTTCTCTAGAAAGTGCCTTAGTGGTTTATCAAGCTTCAAGGAGCCTTGGAGAGTCTTCCATGACTTTGGAATCATCTCAACCTACATTGTATGGAGTGCCTCCACTCGATAAAGGTCCTCCTATGCTTGAACTTAAACCCCTCCCCTCTCATCTTAAGTATGCTTTTCTTGGTGAAGATTTTAATTATCCGGTGATTGTTAATGCATGCTTGAATGATGATGAGTTGAATAGATTGTTGCATGAGTTGAGATTGCATAGGAGAGCTATAGGCTATACCATTAATGACTTAGTTGGCATTAAACCTTCCTTGTGCATGCATAAAATTTTGATGGAAGATAATCATAAGCCTTCAATTAAACCTCAAAGAAGACTAAACCCTATCATGAAAGAAGTAGTAAAGAAAGAGATCCTTAAATTGCTAGATGCGGGAATCATTTTCCCAATTTCGGATAGTAAATGGGTTAGTCCCGTGCATGTGGTTCCTAAGAAGGGTGGGATGAACGTAGTGACTAATTAGAATAATGAACTAATCCCTACTAGGACGGTTACGGGATGGAAGATGTGTATAGACTTTAGGAAACTAAATGTGGCCTCTAGGAAGGATCACTTCCCTCTTCCCTTTATTGACCAAATGCTAGAGAGATTATCCCAACATTCACACTTTTGTTACTTAGATGGTTATAGTGGATTCTTCCAAATCCCTATCCACCCCAATGACCAAGAGAAAACTACATTCACATGCCCTTGGGGTACATTTGCATATAGGAGAATGCCATTTGGGTTGTGTAATGCACCCGCCACCTTTCAAAGGTGTATGATGGCTATCTTCTCTGAATATATTGAAAACATCATGGAAGTGTTTATGGATGATTTTTCTGTTTATGGATCTTCATTTGATGATTGTTTAGCTAACTTGTCTTTGGTGTTAAAGATATGTGAGGAGACTAATCTTGTCTCTGGTGATAAAGAGATGGACGGGTCCTTATGTGGTGAAAAAGATCTTTCCCCATGGAGCGGTTGGGATAGGAGGGGATCATTGTGGAGATTTTAAGGTGAATTGACACCATTTGAAGAAGTATATCCCGGGAGCTCCGGTGGGTATGATTGCCCCACTTCACCTTGAGTGAACGCCCCCAAGTTTGGTCAAGCTAATGACCTTAAAGAAGAGCTTAATAGAAGGTAACCCATTGGTAGACATCTTTCCCTTTTTGTTTTTGTTTTGGTTTTGAATTTTCTGTTTTTGTGTGTTTGGAGTTTGTGTGCTTGAGTCTAAGTAGCATGGAAGCATTGCATGACATGTGGATGATGATGATGAGTCCCTCATCAATTGTGGGTGGAGAGGACGCGGAACTTGGACGGCTAACAGTGCCTAGCGCGGGTCCCGACGCCATAACGAACAATTTGAGCTCTGTACCATCTTTGATAGATCATCCGCCATCAATCCACATGAATGAACCAAAATACAGGCAACTCCATTTTTACATTGTGAGGTCCCTCTTTCACTCTTCTTTACTTCATTTACACATTGGGGACAATGTGTTTCAAAGTATGGGGTGGGGTTTTCATGATCACTTGCATGATTAGCATCTAGGATAGTTTCTTTTTGTCACACGTCTCATTAGGTTTTGCATTGTACATACATGTTCCGAAAATTCCAAAAAATCAGAAAATTTAAAAATTTTTAGTGCTTCTAAGCTTGGGTATGATCCTTTTGATGAGATTGTCTTGTGAATTGGATATGGATGTCTTTATGTATTGAATAGATGTATGCATATGTGGACTTGAATTACTTATCTTGAATCCCATGTATGGATTGTGATCATGAATGTTTGCCTTGATTGGATTGAGGATTGATGGTCAAAATTACATGCTAGTTCTTGCACATCATTTAGGAGTGATTAAGGCAATTCATCTCTCTACTTCTCATCTTGATCATGTTGTTTGAGCACCTCAATTGATATAAAAATTTGACCTCTTTTGACCCATCCGGGAATAGGAGCATGCTAGTGTGTTGATGTGTGTGAAAAGCAAGTGTGGGGTGAAGTTGTTGATGAATAAATGTTGTGAATGAAGTGATGAATTTGTTGTGAAAAGTGTAGAAAAAAATATAGGTTTGGGGAATTTGGTTTAGATGACGAGTAACTCGGCACCATTCACATAATCGGGTGTTTGTGCCTTGCCAAAGTCGGATACACCGAATGTCCTAACGAGCCTTGGTATGTGTGCGGTGTGAGGCACCTCGGAAAAATCCCGAGATCAACTAATCACCAAGGTTTCGGCTTTTGTACACCAATGCCATTGTCTCAAAAATAAGTGAAAGAAAAAGAAAGTGAAAAAGAAAAGAAAACAAAGAAAAGATGGAGAAAATATACACTTGTGGGGGAGTTGATCAAAAATGAAATTGTGGAGTTAGTTCCTTTCCCGGATTAGTATCACATGACCTAAAAACTCCCACCTATTCACAACGTTTCTTGTCCTCTTCTTTCGTAAGTCCTTGTGACCTATTTGCATGTGTGTAAGACTTAGTGATCTAGATTGGATATACTCATGATCATCTTGACTTCTTCATTTTCACCTTGCATGCATGCCTTTGAGTTAAGTATAATTGTCTTTCCATGCCTTCATTCGTCTGATGCATGATTGCTTGTCCATTGCCATGAACCATGACTATGAAGTTGATCCAATGTTAGAAGCACAATTCCAAAAAGATTTTGTTATTTTTCTGCATGCATAAATCATGTCATCTCTTAGTCTATAGTTGGGACTTGCTCGGGGACGAGCAAACCTTAAGTATGGGGCATTTTTGATAACACGATTTATGACGTTAGTTTAGGCATCCATTTAGATAGTTTTTCCCGCTATTCATGCATAGTTTGACATTAGTTCGTGACGATTTGCACTTAATTCATGAATGTTGTCGAGAAAGACGTTTACACGGACTTTTGCATGTTTTGTAGATATTTTGGGAGCTTTTGGAGCTTAATCGATAAATTCGAGGATCCTTCCTCGCGATGACACACTTTCGGACTCATTAAGAAGCAAACTAGGAGCTAAGGAGAAAACATAGGACCATGTTGGTGCATGGCGTGCACCAACTCATGGCTCAACGATCAAAAGAGGACTGAAACACCAAAACCACTGTCCCTGGTACTTCCACGGCCGTGGAATGGACCGTGATTCCCTTTGGACAGATGAGACAGCTGTCCCACGATCTCCATAACCGACTCTTGCAAATGGTGAAGGCTATAAGTACTCTTGCAGGCTGATTCTCTAGGGGACCTCTCCACACACACCCTCTCCCACATTCTCTAATTGGAAATCATTGGATTGGAGCTACTCTTGGAGGAGAAGAAACACTCTCATTTGGAGAAGAAGAAGAAGCACACTAGTTTCATAGTTTTTGAGAGTTTTGAGTGAGTTTTGTTTAAGACGTTTGCTAGGGTTGTAAGATACGATTTGAACCTTCTTTTGAAGGGTTGTAAGTCCTTCTTGACTTTTATTCAACTTGGTTTTCTTATCCTACTTGTTTCGTTTCTCTTTCATACTATTTTCTTGCTATGGAAACCATGAATGTATGCTTGTTGAGCTTGATTGTTATGATACATGTTGTTGGCTAAATAAATGCGATTCTAGGGTGAGGGAATGATGGTTATGGCTTGGACTATGATAGAATAGACTTAAATGTATCTTTGGATGATTTACTTGCTCGTACTTGAGTGTTGTTATCACGGTCTGTTCTAGCCAGACCACGACCGTGGTTCTTAGGATCTGACCGTGATTTGCTTCTGTTGAGCTTTAAATGATAAATCTGCATGTTAGAATATTAGATTGTTGAAATCCTAGTGTTTGTTAAGCTTAAACTAGCCTAGGGTGACCTAATGCTAGCAATCTAAGTTAGGAAAGAGACCTACCGGGTGATTTACGATCTTAAGTACCAAAGATGATGAACTCTAGGTAGTAGTGAGCCTCATAAGCTGCTATTGGATTGAGTGTGCTAGGGTTGATGTTTAGGACTTGCCTTCCCGAGACTTACCCAGTAAGGAGAGGTTAGATCCCTAGATAGCAATCCGGTTTGTGTAGATTTCCCAACCCTAGGCTCCTAGAGACCTACTCGGTAATAGGATCTTAGTTGCGGGATTAGTGGATCATGAGACCTACCCGGTGATTGGTTCCATATGAGAAACACCCTTTCCTAACACACCATAGTCGATCCAAGGAATGATTAGGAGCTTGAGTCCAATCTTAGCGTAACAAAGTTCGTCAACCTTGAGCTTTTGTGTGGTTTTGGATCTAGGAAATAAGCACTCAGATAGGATCCTATGAGCTATGTTAAAGGATAAGTTGTAAATCGTCTTAGCTTTTGAATCTGCGGGTTGCCAACGATCCTCGGAACCCGCCACCATAGCTATCTCTTCCCAAAACTCGCGAGAGCGAGCGTTCCTAGGAAATGTCCCATTATAAGTTTCCCAAAAACCAAACAAAGCCCCAAACAGAACTATGGATAAATGGTGGGGGCTGTTCATCAAACGGAAAAAAACCGTTCGATTCATGGCACTATGATCAAATGAACTCAAGAACTCCATAGTTATCTCCTCATATGCATCATCCCTAACGTCCAAGAATATGGTAAGTCCAGCCCTAGCAATCATCATCCTAAGTCATCTACAACATGTAGATCCTCAAATTCCTTAAGGAATATGTACCTAGGGGCTATAACTATGCGGGGTTGGATTTTTAGGTAGTCTTTTTTGTGGTCCTCATGGATTCTAGGAATCCTAGGGACCGGTTGAGGAGCGGGAGGGGGTTGGGAAGAGGAGCTAGCTCCTCTTGTGGTTTTCTTTCGGCTGGACCTACGATTTTCCTCCATTTTCACTAAAACCACGGCCTTTTCTTGGCAAACCATGCCCGTGGAAAAGTGCGACAGACCGTGGAATCTTACGATTTTTCACAAATCACCAAAAATCTCATAGCAATCTCAACAACAACTTCTCTGGACTATTTCTATGTTCAATTCTGTTTAGTTCTCCTATATATCTTTGAAGAAATCGAAAGAAATCAGCCAAAGACAGAATTAAGAGAAAAACCTAGGTTTTGGATTTGAAAAGTCCAAAATCTCGCTTGATTGTTGATTGTCTGCCCTGTTTGTGGTCACAATCTTTAATAGGATGACGTTTGCTTCAATTTGGGATGAAGAATCGTGCGAAACGGTTACCGAATGAAGATTTAGAGTTGAGGGCTTGGTCGTGGAATTAGATGCGTGGAAAGGGGGAAAGGTTGTGTGGTTTGTGAAGAAGACGGCCTTATATACCCTCAGCCAAAATTTGAAAACCACGGCCACCTGCTACTTCCACGGCCGTGGTTGCTCTCGACCTGGGTTTCCATGGCAAAAAATTAAGAAATCACGGCCGTGTTTTCCTATTTAAACCCATGGAATTCTGAATTTTTGCCAAAAATCAAAATTTGTCGTTCCTTTGGCTTCCTTCACTTTTCTTGGTTCTTCAAGCCTGACATTCAAAGGCACAAAACATACCGGAAAGACACCAACGAAAAACAAAACAAAAACAATCACGCTAATCTATTCAAAGAAAAAGGGGAAAATGCATTACCTTGGGTTGCCTCCCAAGTAGCGCTTTGTTATAGGTCCGTAACTAGACCTATTCTTTGTGCTTAAGTGAGGAGAATCGGTGCTATCTCCTCAGTTTGAAGTTCCGATGAGTATCTCTTGAGTCGTTTGCCATTCACCTTGAAATTTCCGCACTTTTCACCCCATATTTCAACAACACCGTGGGAAAAAACGTGCTTAATAACATAAGGTCCTGTCCAACGAGACTTAAGCGTACCTGGAAAGAGTCGAAGTCTTGAATTGAAAAGAAGAACAAGGTCTCCTTCTTTGAAGTCCTTGGGAATGATGTGCTTATCATGTCAACGCTTCACTCTCTCCTTGTAAATCTTGGCTTCTCATATGCATTCAAGTGGAGTTCTTATAACTCATTGAGGTCCAAGAGACATTTCTCTCCCGCTTCCTTCATGCCAAAGTTCAACCACTTGACAGCCCAATACACCTTGTGTTTCAACTCCACCGGAAGATGACAAGAATTCCCATACACAAGATTGTATGGTGTTATGCAAATGGGAGTCTTGTATGCCGTTCTATACACCCACAGTGCGTCATCTAGCTTTAACGCCCAATCCTTCCTTGTTCTAGAGACAATCTTCTCTAGAATTCCCTTAATTTCTCTATTAGAAATATCTACTTGCCCACTTATTTGCGGATGGTAAGGGGTGACGATCTTGTGAGTCACCCCATAGCTAATAGAGCCTCAAATCGACGGACAATGAAGTGTGATCCTCCGTCACTAATGATGGTTCGGGGTGTCCCAAACCTTAGGAAAATAGTTCAATTAAAGAACTTTATAACCACCATCGCATCATTAGTTGGAGAAGCAATAACTTCAACCCATCTTGAAATGTAAACTACAGCTAGAAGTATGTATTGATTACCACAAGATGATGGGAATGGTCCCATGAAGTCAACTCCTCAAACCTCAAAGATCTCCACTTCTTGGATGTTGTTTAGAGGCATTTCATTCCTCCTAGATATGTTCCCTGTTCTTTGACAAGCATCGCAACAAGCAACAAAGGTTTGCACATCCTTAAATAATGTAGGCCAAAAGAATCCGGATTGCAATACCTTAGCACAAGTCTTGTGAGAACTAGCATGTCATCCACAAGGAAGAGAATGACAATGACGAATGACACTTTGCATTTCGTCTTCAGGTACACATCTTCTAATGATGCCATCTGGACCTCTCTTGAAGAGTAGAGGTTCATTCCAATAGTATTAGCGGACATCCTTAAAGAACTTCTTCCTTTGAGCGTAGGATAGTCCGGGAGATATTTCCTGATGAACCAAATAATTTACAAAATCAGCAAACCAAGGTTCGTTACCTCTGGAAATATGATCAAGACACTCTTCCATTAGATGCAATTGTTCATCGGGGAAAGAGTCATCAACAGGAAGGTCATCATGGGTGACATGTGGTAGACAACTCAAGTGATCCGCAACTGAGTTTTCGGATCCTTTCTTGTCACGAATCTCAAGATCAAACTCTTGAAGGAGAAGAATCCATCTAATCAGCCTTGGTTTTGCATCTTTCTTGGCAAGCAAATACCGAATGGCTGAATGATTCGTGTATACAATCACCTTCGCTCCTACAAGATAAGAACGAAACTTCTCAAATGCATACACAATAGCAATTAATCCTTCTCCGTTGTGGTGTAGTTGAGCTGAGCTTCATCTAGCATTTTACTAGCATAATAGATGGCATGAGCGCGTCCATCTTTCTTTTGTCCAAGCTCTGCTCCCACTGCTATGTCACTTGCATCGCACATGATCTCAAATGGAAGACTTCAATCTGGAGGTTGAATTATTGGGGCTGAGATTAAGGCTTCTTTGATCCTGTAGAAAGCATCTAAACACTCTTTTGAAAATTCAAAAACTGCATCCTTCATCAATAGATTACTCAACGGTTTAGAAAATTTCAAAAAATCCTTAATGAACCTCCTATAGAATCCAACATGCCCTAGAAAAATTCTAATCCCCTTCACTGAAGATGGAGGATGAAGCTTTTCTATTGTTTCAATCTTAGCCTTATCAACCTCAATTCCTCTATTAAATATCAAGTGTCCTAATACTATGCCCTCACTAACCATAAAATGACACTTCTCCCAATTTAAAACTAGGTTAGTGTCTTCACATCTTTGTAGAACCAGAGATAGGTTAGCAAGACAATTATCGAATGAGGAATCATAAACTGAAAAATCATCCATAAAAACCTCCATGATTTCCTCAATGTACTCCGAGAAGATGGCCATCATACACCTTTAAAAGGTGGCTAGAGCGTTGCACAATCCGAATGGCATCCTCCTTTAAGCAAACGTACCCCATGGGCACGTGAATGTGGTCTTCTCTTGATCGTCCGGATGGATCGGAATCTGAAAGAAGCCACTATAACCATCAAGATAGCAAAACTAAGAATGTTGTACTAACCTCTCAAGCATTTGATCAATGAAGGACAGCGGGAAGTGATCCTTTCTCGTCGCAGTATTCAACTTGCGATAGTCTATACACATTCTCCATCCCGTCACTGTTCTTGTTGGAATGAGTTCGTTGTTCTTGTTAGTCACAACGGTCATTCCTCTCTTCTTTGGCACAACATGAACGGGGCTCACCCATTTGATATCGGAAATAGGGAATATAATTCCTGCATCAAGAAGCTTAAGGATTTCGTTCTTCACTACCTCTTTCATGATCGGATTTAACCGTCTTTGAGGTTCACGTGAAGGCTTATGGTTATCCTCCAGTAGTATCTTATGCATACATACTGATGACTTAATCCCTACAAGATCCTCTATAGTGTAACCTAAGGCTTTCCATTGTTTCTTCAGGACAATCATAAGCCTATTGTGTTCATCTTCACTTAAACTAGAACTAACTGTAACGGAAAATGTTGAGTTAGATCCAAGAAAAGTGTACCTTAGATGTGTGGGAAGAGGCTTCAATTCCAAAGTTACAGATGCCTTTGGTGTGTTGTGAGGGCTGTCCGGAGTCTCCTTGGATGTCTCCAAGGGCGTGGAAGTGGTAGAAGAAGGAGCAAGAACATCTGTTGAAAGAACGGAATATCCCTCAGAATTTTCAAAAACCACGGCCCCTCAGATCCTTCCACGGCCATGGTTTTGGCTGTGGCTGCTCTCGACATAGGTTTCCATGGTTGGAATTAATGAAACCACGCCCATGGAAAACACCTCTGACCCGTGGTTTCGGATATTTTCCGAATTATCGTGCAATTCTTCGAATTTTTCAATTTGCACCTCTTCTAACTCTTCCAAAGCCTCAACTTCAAGGTTACAATCCTCTTCCTCTCCTTGTTCCATGATGCTCATGCTTATAACCTTTTGTAAAGGATCTTTGAACAAGATCAAACTTACAATCCTCTTCATCATATATGTTGAAAACGTCCTCTCCAAGTGATGGTTCTTTTGTCAAAGCTGAGAGTACAAATTCAACTTTCTCTTCTCCAATATCGAAGGCCAATTTAGCGTTCTTGCAATCAACCATGCAGCCAGAAGTTGCAAGAAAAGGTCTCCCAAGTATGATTGGAACCGGACAATCAGCAGGAATGTCAAGCACAACAAAGTCTATATGAATATAGAAATTGCCAAGCTTAACTGGGACGTCTTCAATGATACCAACTGGTCGAGTAATAGATCGATCCACCATGTACAACCTCATCTTCACCGGTTTAGGTTCACCTAAACCAACCTTCTCACACAAAGAAAGTGGAATGATGCTCACACTTTCTCCCAAGTCACAAAGTGCATCATATGTGACTTCTCCCACTCCTATTGGTATGCAAAATGACCCCGGATCTCGCAGCTTTGGGGGCATTTTTTCTGTTATTGTTTTGATGAGTTCCGACGACTCCGAAGTCATCTTAACTTCACCAAAATCTTCAAGCTTCCTCTTGTTAGAGAGGATCTCCTTCCAGAACTTCCCATAAGCGGGCATACCTAAAATTGCATCAAGAAAAGGTATGTTAATGTGCAGTTTGCTCATGAGTTCAACGAACTTACCAAAATGTTTGTCTAGACGAGCTCTCGCTCTAGACTGCGGGAATGGCAAGGGAGGTTTATAAGATGAAGGAGGTACGTAGACATCTTCTTTCTCCTTCGCAACGGGAACCTCAATGAATGTGGGTTGTGGATCGGTGGTTGTTACACCACTTCTTGTAGTAATAGCCATCACACTCCCTTTCGGATTGTCCTCCGTCCTTCCGGGAAGCTTCCCTTGATCTCTAGGAACTTCTCCGGCTTTGCTAAACACTTGATTCTCCAAAGCTTTTTGTGCTTTAGAAATCGAAGTGATGGAATTCTCCATCCCTTGCATCTTCCTTAAGATGATTTCCATCATCGCTTCAAGCTTGTACTTTTCCGGCTGGATTGAGCTCGATGAAGCTTGCCCCTGGCTTTTCAAAGGTGTAGAAGAAGAAGGAGGTGTTAGTGAATTTTCAGCATGGGAATAAGGATTACCGGGATTATGCTGATTGAATCTCCAATTGTTGTTGTTGTTGTTGTTGTTGTTGTTGTTGTTGTTGTTCCAATGTTTGTTCCGGTTGTTATTCCTATTCCTTTGATTGTTCTTTCTTCCTAGATAGCCAACGTCTTGCACCTTTTTCGATTGAATGCTAGGCTTCAAGAGTTCTTTCAACTCCTTAATCTCATTGTTAAGAGAGAAGATTTGAGCTTAACTCGCTTGATTCAAATTTAATCCCGAATCTCCGGAATTTCGGCTCCCACCTTCAATATTCCTATGAGAGTACTTCTCAATCACTAGAGCTTGCTTTTCAATGAACTCCCAAGCATCATCTCTCTGATTTCCATAAAAGTTCCGCACGAAAGAGATTGAAGTTTGAATCCAGTCTCCCCATCCAATCCCTTGACGTAGATCTCCAACAACTCAAGCTTTGCAATGCCATGGTGAGGGAAATCCAATCTAAGGTCCTTCAACCTTTCCCAAGATTTAAACAAACTTTCATTAGGTTTCATAGAAAAGACATTGATTTTACCTCTCAACTCCGCCATCTTGGATGGTGGAAAGAACTTGGTGAGGAATTCTGAAGTCATCTCCTCCCATGTGTTAACTCTTCCAGTTGGAAGAGATTGATACCAAGCTAAGGCCTTGTCTTTCAAAGAGAAAAAGAAAGGTCTCAACTTATAGTTGTTGTTTGTTGCCCTTGGAGGCTTCAAGGTCTCCATAAGAATCTCATAGCTCTGAAGATGTTGATGCGGAGATTCCGTTTCCATTTCACCAAACTGACTTTGGCGGATCATAGTAATGACTTGAGGGTGAAACCCATAGCCATGCTCATCTGGATCTCCAAGATTCACGCCCAAACGGCACGGTTGCTGATTCGGATCCATACGTTGCCCAAGAGTTCGCAGTTCAACCACGATAGGAGCAGCTCTCCTATTGCTTCCCTTAACCGTTTCTTGAGAGTTTTTTCAGGTTCTTTTCATTGTGTTCAGCCATTTTTGCTTCCCTTAACCGTTTCTTGAGAGTCTTCTCAGGTTCAGGGTCAAAAGGAACGAGTCTTTCTCAGATCGAGACCTTCGCATATATCTAAAGAGAAATCTGCAAAATCACTAAGGTAGATAGATCAAATAACAAGAGAAAAACCTCCCAAGCCAGACAACCGAAAACCGAATTTGGTCTTGACCAAATCCCCGGAAACGACGCAAAAAACTTGTTCGCTCTAAAGTGTGCGTCACTAAGTCTTAAATTTATAAAATCTGAAATTAAGCAAGCGAACCCGCAGTGTACGGATCGGTGTAGTTAAGGAAGAATTCCAGAGTTGAAGTCAGGGATTTGGGAGATAAAATTCAATTCGTAAAATCATCTAGCAAATAAATAAGCTTTTGCAATGATTAATGGGAAAACAACGATTCTAAAGATTCAGGGATCCGATTGTGGCAATCGATTCAAGATGTTCTAAAGATATAAAGACAGAGTTAGGATTGCAAAGGTATAGATCTAAGATTGGGTATTGTACGGTGAAGTTCCAAACCCATATATCATACCCAAAGGCTCTCTCAATAAAGGATGTTGAGTCTCGTTATAAAGAGGATCAAAGAACAAGATCAAATACCCATGCCCAAACCCAAGGGAATCAAAGATAAACCAAACAGGTTAAGGTTGTGACACTCGTAACCTAAATAGAGGGTGTTGAGTCTAGCTACTACCTAGAAAAGGTAAACCAAGGAAAGATTAGGGCCAATCTTTAACTTTCGATCAAAGTAAAAGCTAAGCACGTCAAACAGGCAAAACCACGGTCAGTTCTTGAGGAACCACGGCCGCAGAACTCAAGAACAGGCCGTGGAAAGGTACGACGGCGAGGTTTCTCGCAACTCTCAGGGTCCAATCTATTTTGGTTCAATCTATCATCATCTATGCCACAACTATCAACCCTTCACCTTAGAATCGCTTAAGGGTTTTAGCCAACAATTATTGTCATTGAATCAATAATCAAGTTTAGAAGGGAGAAAAGACAGAACTTCAAAAACTCAATAATGAATGCAAAACCAATCTCAAATAACTCAAATTCCGTGCTTGTGTTTAATGAATACAAAATAGAATCAGAAATCTCTCACAAATCTTAAAGAACAAGAAGAACGGGATGTCAATCCGCCTTCAAAGTGCAACCCTAAGATCTTTCAACTTCGAAATAGGAAAGTGCGTCTTTCCTCAAATATTCCTCCAAACCCTCAACCCTAAATCTCCTCTTACAATGTGTAAGTGAAGATCCAAATGCGTAACCTTGCGAATGGTCTAGCGTGTCCTCCGTCTCTCTTTCTCCAGCCTTCTTATAGGAAAAAATAGGGTTACGAAAGGGCCCGCAACGAATGTTGACATGGAAAAAGTGCCACATTGCAGTCATTGGAATACCACGGTCATCTCACATTTTCATGGCTGTGGTATTGACCGTGGGTGCTTACGACATGGTTTTCTACGCCCTTATTCAATTAATTACCAAACCACGGCTGTGGTTTTATGTACTTGGCCGTGAAAATCCTAAAAATTGGCGTGCAATTCTTTGTTCTCCAAAGCTTTTGAATTATGCTCTTTCCTTAGCTGCTTCAATGCATCCCCTTGATGTCTAGCATGATCAATCACGGCAACATGCTCCATTTATGCTCCAATCCAAGCCTTTATTCACCTATAATCAAAATAAAGTTTGTGTAGATCTCTATACCAACATGATAGGTAAATGTGCTCATATAGGCTTCAAACTTATATCCATGTACACAAAAGAAGGGGAAAATCTACCTAAATATGTGCCTAAACGAATGTCATGTTTCATGCTATCAGAGTATACACTCTTACATGGCGGGTTTTCATTGCGAGTCTTTGACAAACTATCAGGACAAAGTCTCAACTTATAAGCGTGAGCGGGCCATCCAAAGGAGGACTTCTCAAACGGAATAGTCCGAGAAGAGCCAACGGATTGGGTAGACCAGGTGTGTTGGTGGAGCTTCAGGTTTTGGGCGGAGCCCGAGACGGCAAAGTTACCCCTCATCTACACCAGTTGCAGAGAGGGGATGACAATGTTTCAACTGTGGCGATCCTGTACATATACGACCAAAGTGTACGAGGCCACTAGTGACTTGTTACAGTGGTAGCAGACCAGGTCATAGAGCCGTCTTTTACAAACATGGTGGATCTACAACACAACAGGGTTCTTCCCTACTAGTGTAGTAGGAGGTGGGTAGAGGCCACCTCAGTAGCAGACACAGGGACATCAAAGAGTCCAAAATCGTCCTTCTACTCTTTTATGGTTTTCTTGTTAGAGTTTTGTTTGATATGAGAGCACCACTGACACTAGAGGAGCACAAGGTAGAGTTTTTGAGTTGAGAAGTGCTAAGGAGCCGCTAGCGCCAACTGCTGCACGTACCATTTTGATTCATGGTTTGCTTGTTAGAGTTTTGTTTGATATGAGTGTCACACACTCTTTTATTTCTGATGCATGCGTTGATATACTGACCTTAGATACAATAGAGGGTAGACCTTTCTTGATATGGTTACCAGATGTGGGTCATATCAGAGGTACCCGAGAGGTACACGGTTGTCTTATATATTTAGGAAACCGCGATTTAGTTGTGGACTTCTTTGTCATGCCGTTAGTGCATGAGGAAGTCATTCTGGTATGGATTGGATGCGTAGACATCGTGCTGTGTTAGATGTTGGTATGAGGATCGTGACGGTCTCTACCGAGTCGGGTCAAATTGAGATTTTCCAAGGTTAGGACCTTGGAAAGTCATGCATGATAATCAGAGCGATACGTGCAGCGAGATTGATCGCACAGGGTTGTCAGACCTTTTGGTGTTATTCCATGAAGGAAGGTGAGAGTCCAACGTTATAGGACAACCATGTGGTTTGCGAGTTTACAGATGTGTTTGCTGAGCTGTCCAGTTTACCGCCTCAGAGGAGCGTTGACTTCGGCATCGAGTTCGAGCCTGGTACGAGACCGATCTTGAAGGCCCCATACCACATGACGCCTGTCGAGATGTTAGAGTTGAAGAAGCAACTCAAGAAGTTGGTTAAGAAGGGCTTCATTCGTCCTAGCGTATCCCCATGGGGAGCACCTGCCCTCTTCGTGAGGAAGAAGGACAGATCGTTGAGGTTGTGCATCGATTACAAAGAGCTGAACAAGGTGACCATCAAGAACAAGTATCCTTTGCCGTGCATCGATGTCTTATTAGATCAGCTTCAAGGAGCGATTGTGTTCTCCAGGGTTTGACTTGCGCTCGTAATATCACCAGTTGTAGTGATGCCATTTGGGCTCACGAATGCCCCAACAATCTTCATGGAGTTGATAAACAACATCTTCATCGACTTCCTGAATCAGTTTGTGGTGGTCTTCATAGACGATATCCTGGTGTACTCTCGTAGTAGAGAGGAACACGCAAGACATCTGAGGACAGTTTTACGAGTTTTGCGGGATAAAGAACTGTATGCCAAGTTCTTTAAGTGCGAGTTCTGGATGCCGGAGGTAGCATTTCTTGGTCATGTTGTCTCCGCCGATGGGATCAAGGTTGATCCGGCGAAGATAGAGTTTGTAGTTGCATGGACGACACCGACAAATGTCAAGGAAGTACACAACTTTCTTGGAATAGCCGGTTATTACCGACGCTTTGTGGAGGGATTTTCTGTGATTGCTCGTCCACTTACGAGTTTGCTGAGGAAAACCACCAGGTTTGTATGGTCTGAGCAGTTTGCGCAGAGTTTTGAGGAGCTGAAGAGATGTTTGACTTCCGCTCCCATCTTAGTGCAGCCAGTGGGCACAAAGGACTTTGTGGTTTACAGTGATGCATCCAAGCTAGGCTTGGGATGTCTTCTGATGCAGCGTAGTAGAGTGATTACCTATGTGCCTAGACAGCTGAAGATGTATGAGGAGAACTACTCGAGTCATGATTTAAAGCGCACAATGGTAGTTCATGCATTGAAGATCTGGAGACACTACTTGTATGGCGCTACATGCTAGATCTTCATATACCATAAGAGTCTGAAGTATATTTTCACGCAGCGGGAATTGAATAACCGTTAGCGTAGATGGCTTGGGCTGATTAAGGATTTTGAACTTAGGATTTTGTACCATCTGGGGAAGGCGAACGTTGTCACTGACGCCCTGAGCCGGAAGACGCCTCGAGAGAAGGCAATTGCGAGACTGCCAGTTCAGTCTTAGCTGCAGAGAGATCTAGCTTGGCTAGAGATGGACATCTAGTTTCCTAATGAGGATGCCCAGTAGAGTACCTTAGAGGTTCTACCTGATTTGTTGGGTGAGATCCAATAGAAGCAGGGGACCTACCCGACGTTGATGATGATATGAGATATGATGCCTCAAGGTGATGCCCCACAGTTCTCCATAGGAGCAGATGTAGTGATGAAACGCCGCGATCGCATTTGTGTACCCGTAGATGCAGATTTGAGATAGAGGATTCTGCAGGAGGCTCACTCCACACCTTACTCAGTGCACCCAGGTGTGAGTAAGATGTATCAAGATGTGAGACATTCATATTGGTGGGGAGAGTTGAAGCTTGATATGGCCAGATTTGTGGCATAATGTGCGACATGTCAACAGGTCAAGATAGAGCATTGCAGACCATGAGGAGAGCTCTACCCACTACTAGTACCGCAGTGGAAGTGGGAAGACATCTCCATGGACTTTGTGACAGGGTTGAGGCAGAGCAAGAGTTTTGATTCTATCTAGGTTGTGGTTTACAGGCTGACGAAGACTGCACGTTTCATCCCTATCAGGGAAATGTGGCCAGTGAGAAGATTAGCTGAGGAGTTCACTAGAAAGATAGTGAGACTTTATGGTATACCGAGGACGATCGTCTCAGATCGAGAAAGAACGATTTACCTTAAGGTTCTGGCAGCAGATTCAGATTGCCCTAGGGACGAATTTGTACTTCACGACTGTGTTTCATCCTTTGATAGATGGTAAGTCAGAGAGGACCATTCAAACATTGGAGAACATCCTGCGAGCTTGTGTATTGGACTGGGGACAGGTATGGTCATATTACTTCCCATTGGTTGAGTTCTCGTACAACAAAAACTGACATACATCGATTGGGATGACCCCGTATGAGGCACTATATGGGCGGAAATGTCGTACACCGTTACGCTGGGATGAGCCTAGCAGTGTTAGTGGTTTGACTCCCGATCAGATTTAGGATGATATTTCCTATGTAGCATTGATCATAAAGAGGATCCTGGCTGCACAATGTCGCCATAAGTCCATATGCAGACAAAAGGCGTCAGCCTCTAGAGTTTAGAGTTGGAGCTCATGTCTGGCTGAGAGTATCTCCGACGCGAGGCGTCAGACATTTTTGCATAAAGGGAAAGTTGAGTTCCCGATATGTCGGTCTTTTTAAGATACTGAACAGAGTTTGGAGAGCATCATACAGATTGACTTTGCCACCGAGGTTAAAGGGTGTTCACCTTGTGTTTCATGTGTCTCAGCTGAGAGAGTACATAACAGATCCGAGACACATTGTGAGTTTTGATGACTTGGTGGTTGAGCCAGACCACACTTTTGTTGAGCATCTAGTTGTAGTCCTAGTGCGAAGTATTAGACGCCTACGTTCGAAGGACATTCCTATGTTGAGGATACAGTGGTCGAAACGAGGACCTAATGAGGCTACTTGGGAGACTAGGGATAGTATCCAAAGGATCTATCTAGAGTTTTATGCCGAGATAGATGCACCTGCAGGATCGATGAGTAGATCTTAGTGTTGTCTTGGTTAGTGTTGTGATTATGTGTATTGATGTGTTTATTCTCGTGCTAGATATAATGTGATATATGATCTTGTTAGATCTTGATGTGCTAGCGCGATTTATGATATAGCTGGAGATGGTTCTTTCTCCATGCTATTATGAGTATAGTTTCGTTGGAGATGTTCTTCCTCCACGCCCTTATGTTATGAGCATGTTATGGCAACAGATGTATTTCCTTTATGCCCTTATGATGTGTCTATAGTCTTGCTAGAGATGGTATTCCTCTATGCCATTGGATAGTATAGAGATCTGTTACTGGAGTTGATGATTCCTCCATGCCTGAGGTTATAGAATGTTATAGGTTGATACCTTATGAGCGGAGATACGATACCTCCGATATAGAGAGTTATACCTCGGCATATGGGTCCGAGAGGATTTGGGATCGTGCAAGTATCGGACGAAACTTGTTTTTAGGGGGGGTGTGATGTAAGATCCTTAATCTTTAGGTGCATAGCCGCCCCAATGACTCTATGATCCACCCCCAACGGCCCTATGGTCCGCCCCTGCGGTTTCCTGCGACTGCAGCCGCCTTTGTTGACTCTTGACCCGTGCTTTATGTTCGCTCAAAAGTGTGTGCGTCAAAGTCTTAAATTTATAAAACTGAAATCAAAGCAAAGCAAACCCGCATTGTACGGATCGGCGTAGTAAAGCAAGAATTTCGGAGTATCGAACTCAGGGATTTGGGGGGAACAAATTCAGGTCATAAAATCGTCAGGAAAATAAAAAGCTTTTATAAAGATAATTGGGAAAACAACGATTCTAAAGATTCGATATCCAATTGTGGCAATTGATTCAAGATATTCTAAGGATATAAGGACAGAGTCGGGATTGCAAAGGTATATCTAAGGTAGGGTAATGTACGGTGAAGTTCCAAACCCATATGTCTCACCCAAAGGCTCTCTCTATAAAGGTTGTTGAGGCTGCAATATAGAAAGGATCAAAGGATAAGATTAAACTCTCAAATACCCATGTCCAAACCCAAGAGAATCAAAGATAAGCCAAAAAGGTTAAGGTTGTGACACTCGAAACCAAAGTAGAGGATGTTGAGTCTCACTACTACCTAGAAAGGTAAGCCAAGGCTAGGTTAAAGCAAATTTTTAACTTTGGATCAAAGCAAAAGCAAAGAACGTACGATAGAGGAAAACCACGGTCAGATCTTGAAGAAATACGGCCGTGGAACTCAAGAAGAAGCCGTGGAAAGCCTTGACAACGAGGTTTCTCTCAACTCTCAGGGTCCAATCCGTTTTGGATCAATCTATCATCATCTATGGAATAACTATCAACCCTTCACCTTAGAATCGCTTAAGGGTTTTAGCCAAGAATCATCATAATCAAATCAATAATCAAATATGAAAGGGAGAAAAGGTGAAACCTTGAAATCTCAATAATAAACTCAAAACAAATGTCAATCAAACACAATAATCGCAACTTGCGTTCAATGAATGTAGAATAAAGTAAGAATCACTCACAAATTTTCAAGGAACAAAGAAGAACGGGATGTCAATCCTCCTTCAAGGTGAAACCCTAAGATCTTTTCAAAGTACGCAATCTTCAAATGCGTACTTCTCTAAATCTTCCCTATACACAATAAAATCTTCCGAAATCTCTCTAAGTAATGACTCGAAATGTCACTGGATGCAAGGCGTCCGTTTTCTTCCTTTCTTTAGCCTTCTAATAGGAGAAAAGTAGGGTTACAAAAGGCCAATAACCATTGCCGACATGGCAAAAATGACACGTGGCGACCGTTACAAGAATCACGGCCAAGAACAAATTTCCACGGCCATGGAAAGCACCATGGAACCACTCCTTTGCTCTCGACCTAGGTTCCCACGGTTGGAATTGATTTAAATCCCAAAACCACTGTAATAGCTAGGATTTTCGAATTCTAATGAATGTTGATTAACTTAATCAGTGATAGTAATTGACATATAACTCGTGAATATTGCGTAAGTGTTGAGTATAAGTCCCATCGTTATGTTCCCGGCGTAATTTTGAGCTTCTGGGAAATTTTCACTTTTCCCCCGGGTAATTATTTTTACCCTCCGGTATTATTTGGAGCATTTGGGAGCTCAAATTAATAAAAATGCAGTTGAGAGAAATGATCAGGACATCGGACATGTCCTAGATATGAAATAACATGGAAAGGCAAAACGGCCAAAAGAGTCGCTATTTCGTTTCTTAACGGCTAAGAAAGACTGCTTAGGAATACACGTTTTCCGAGACAATTGTGGAATAATTATCCCTACAATATTCAAGATTTATTGTTCCAATTTCGAGAAGTTTGGAGAAGGGGGTTCAACCCGCCATTGGATCGGTTAAAATGAATAATTAGAAATTCCATTATGATCATTATATTATTCTGGTGTTTATGGGTTGTTTGTTTGATGAAATCTGATGACAAGTGGGTTTAGAAATGGCCTGCGGGAAAAACGTTATTCTAGTGAAATTTAATTAATTAATTAAAGATTAATTAATTAAATTAGTATTAAATTTGAGATTGAGGAATAATGATTAGATACATGTTAGGTGTCAGAATGAGTTGAGGATCATGATGATGTTATGAATATCGGTTATGGCATTAAGGTTTAGTATGCGTACGAGTATGATGAAATGTTATGTTGAGGATATGCCTTAGGCATTTATGAATGTGTTGAGGATCTGAGGTTTAGATTTGAGATATAGGTTGGTTGTGGTTAGTGACGAGTCTCCTAACCTTTGCAGTATGTGATTGTGTGTGCCTTGCTATTGCAGGCGTTGATTACTTTCCCAAGGGGAAGCTGTGACGTGGTACAGGTTACGAGTATATCAGGTAAGTCCATAGGACTTACTTAGCGTGCAATTGTGGATTGTATGATTGTGATGGTTGTGTGTGTTTATATGATTGCGCATTTATAACTTAAACCGGACTAGGATGACCATTTATTACATTTATTTGGCCCAAGTGTATTATAACGGGCGGTAACCACCGGTCTCCGCTTGCTGGTTAGGAGGAGGTGCTTGGAATCCAGTAACACAGGGGGGGACGAGTGACGATCACCCCCAATGAAAACCCCTGCGTTAACTGGGAAAGGGACGAGGTTCTTTAGGTTCCTCGTGTTACAAAAGAAGTTGAATTTGTAATGGAATAACGTAATGAAAGATAATAAATGAATGTGTGTGGCATTGCATGTATGAGATGTTGATGTGTGGTTGTGCTATTACCTTCATGCTTTTCATTACTATAACTAACGGTTTCATGCCGTGTTGTAGATGCTCTGCAGGTTAGGAAGACTACAGAGTGAGACAGATGGTGTGGCCAGCCGAGGACTTCTGTACAATAGGATGCGCTGGATACGGGATCTTTTGTATCAGATGTTGTGGTTTGATGTTTTGTACTCGGCTCTGAGTTTGTAAACTCTTTTGATGTTTCATATACAGCTTTTATGTATTTGGTTTTAATCTATTTGTGCCTTGTTGTAAGATCCAGTGAACTTGTTGTCAGGCTAGGGTCAGGATCCATTGTGAGATCCTAGCCCAATGTGACACTCCAAGTCCCGTGGATTTGGGGTGTTACAAGTTGGTATCAGAGCCTTAGGTTGACAATAATGACACTTGCTTTCTGCAATAAAGGTAGAATGGATAAATAAACGGAACCCACATGGGGTGTGACTTTTTAAAGGATTTTGGTTTTAAAGCGAGTACAGATGTTTTGGGATAGTATGTACCGAAGTCGTCACCCATCTGAGGATCTCGACAGTGTAGATATATATATATAGATATCTTTTATGTGCTAATGTGTATGCATGTAATAATGAGTATTATATTAATATATATATATATATATATATATATATATATATATATATATATATATATATATATATATATATATATATATATATATATATATATATATATCGATACATATGGCATATATATATATATAGCCTTATAAGTTAGGAGCGTATATTCTACAGATGGCTCAGACTAGAGCAGTATCTGTAGTGGGACGAGATAGGGGTACATGTTACGTCTAGGAATTGATGCACGCAAAAGTCTTAAATTTATACTCGATATATTTCTCCTAACTCCTAGCGAACCCGTAGTGTACGGGACGTTTTGTAGTAGGGATAGTATTCCGAGGTCGAACACAAAGACTGAGGTGAAATTGAATCGATTAGTGACTAAGGATAGTGTTGATCTAGGCTAAGAAAAGAGAAAGAAACAAATAAATGAAAATCTCAATATTTTTGGGTTTGGTTTTGTGTGGTGATCAATCAAGAATCACAATGATATAAGAATGCAAAACAAACTAACAATCTAGCAAATAAACACACACAAGCAAGACAAACACGAGATATGAGATCAAAGAGAGAAAAGCGGATTCTAGGGGTTGGAAATTTCGGTTATGGCCTTGGACTCAAGCTATCTAGTCATTCTTTGGGTTAACTATAGTATGTTGAGAAGGAACGTTTCTCAAATAGGGTCAATTACCGGGTAGGTCTCATGATCCACTAATCCCGCTCCTAAGGTCCTATTACCGGGTAAGTCTCTAGAAGCCTAAGGTAGGGATATCTACACAAACCGGATGGTTATCTAGGGATCTAACCTCTCCTTACCGGGTAAGTCTCAGGAAGGCAAGTCCTAAACACTTATCCTAGCACATTCAGTCCAATAGCGGCTTGTGAGGCTCACTACTACCTAGAGTTCATCATCTTCGGTATCTAAGAGCAAGAATCACCGGGTAGGTCTCTTCTAACACTTAGTTGCTAACACTAGGTCACCCTAGGATAGATTTAGCTCAACAAACACTAGGATTTCAACAATCTAACATTCTAGCACTTAGATTCATCAAAACAAGTGAGTTAGTCAGAACCACGGGTTGTTCATCCCTTTCCACGGCCGTGGACTGGCAAGAACGAACCGTTGTTTCCAACAGTAGCTCAGTTCAAGCAAACGAATCATCCAAAGGTATATCTAAGTCCATCCTATCATAGTCTATGCCATAACCATTATTTCCTTATCCTAGAATCGCATCTATCTAGCCAATAACATGCATCATCACAATCAAAGTCATCAAGCATAAAATCATGAAATCCATATCAAGAGGATGAAATGAAGGGGGGATGAAACAAGTGGAACAAGAAATCCAAGATGAATATGAGTTCAAGAAGGACTTACAACCCTTCAAAAGAAGGTTCAATTGTTTCTTACAAATCCTTGCAAAACCTCTTCACAAATCTCACTCAAAACAATGAAAAACTAACAAAAGGTGTGTTCTTCTCTTCTTCTCCAATGGAAGCCTTTATTCTCCTCCAAGTGTAGCTCCAATCCAATCTTCCAATGAGAGAATATGTGTTGCTTAGAGTGTGGAAGAGAATGGAGTGATAGGGTCTGCTCCTAACAACCTTACACGACCACCTTTTATCCTCCAAATTCGCAAGAGTCGGCCGAGAAGATCGTGGGACAGTTGTCACAGCTGTCTAGGGATAACCACGGCCTATTTCCACGGGTGTGGTTCTTCCAGTGACCGTGGTTTTGGTGCTTCTGCACTATATGGATCATCTAGCCACAATTTGGTGCATGACATGCACCAACAAGGTCCCATGTGTACTCCTTAGCTCCTAGCTTGCTTCCCAATGAGTCCGAAGGTGTGTCATCTTGAGGAACGATCTTCAAATGTATCTATTAAGCTCCTAAATCTCCCAAAATACCTACAAAGCATGCAAAAGTCCGTGTAGACGTCTATCTCGACAAAATACATGAATTGAGTGCAAACGTCATGGACTAGTGCTAAACCATGCATGAATGAGCGGGAAAACTATCTCAATAAGTGTCTAATCTAACATCATAAATCGTGTTATCAAAAATACCCCATACTTAAGGTTTGCTCGTCCCCGAGCAAGTCCCCAACTATAGACTAAGAGATGACATGATTTATGCATGCAGAAAAACAACAAAATCTTTTTGGAGTTGTGCTTCCAATATTGGATCACCTTCATAGTCATGTTTCATGGTAATGGACAAGCAATCATGTATCAAATAAACGAAGGCACGGAAAGCCAATTATACTTAACTCGAAAGCATGCATGAAATGTATAAATGAAGAAGTCAAGATAATCATGAGCATATTCAATCTAGATCACATAGTCTTACACACATGCAAATAGGTCACAAGGACTTAGGAAATAAGAGGCCAAGAAACGTTGTGATTAGGTGGGAATTTTTCTAGGCTATGTGATGCTAATCCGGGAATGAAACTAACTTCACAACTTCACATTTTTATCAACTTCCCACAAGTGTATATTTTCTCCATCTTTTCTTTCTTTTCTTTTTCTTTCACTTATTTTTAAGACAATGGCATTGGTGTACAAAAGCCGAAACCTTGGTGATTAGCCATCCTCGGGATTTTTTATTTTTGGAGGTGCATCCACACCGGGCACACATACCAAAGCTCGTTAGGACTATCGGTTTATTTGACTTTGGCAAGGCACAAATACCCGATTATGTGAATGGTGCCGAGTTACTCGTCATTTAAACCAGCGTCCCCAAACCTATATTTTTGTCTACACTTTCACAACAAATTCAGCACTTCATTCATAACATTCTTTCATCAACAACTTCACCCCACACTTGCTTTTCACACACATCAACACACTAACATGCTCCTATTCCCAGATGGGTCAAAAGAGGTCAAATTTATATCAATTGAGGTGCTCAAACAACATGATCAAGATGAGAAGTAGAGAAAGATGAATTGCCTTAATCACTCCTAGATGATGTAAGGCACAAACACCCGATTATGTGAATGGTGCCGAGTTACTCGTCATTTAAACCAGCGTCCCCAAACCTATATTTTTGTCTACACTTTCACAACAAATTCAGCACTTCATTCATAACATTCTTTCATCAACAACTTCACCCCACACTTGCTTTTCACACACATCAACACACTAACATGCTCCAATTCCCGGATGGGTCAAAAGAGGTCAAATTTATATCAATTGATGTGCTCAAACAACATGATCAAGATGAGAAGTAGAGAAAGATGAATTGCCTTAATCACTCCTAGATGATGTGCAAGAACTAGCATGTAATTTCGACTTTCAATACTCAATCCAATCAAGACAAACATCATGATCACAATCCATTCATGGGATTCAAGATAAGTACTTCAAGTCCACATATGCATTCATCAATTCAACACACAAGGCCATCCATAGCCAATTCACAAGACAATTTCATCATAAGGGTCCTTCCCAAGCTTAGAAGCACTAAAATTTTTAAATTTTCTGATTTTTTTGAATTTTTCGAAATGTATATGTACAATGCAAAAAGCTAGTAAAACATGTAACAAAAAGAAACTATACTAGATGCTAATCATGCAAAAGATCATGCAAATCCCACCCCATACTTAGAAACACATTGTCCCCAATGTGTAAATGAAGTAAAGAAGAGTGAAAGAGGGTTCTCACAATGTAAAAATGGCTTGCATCGGTATTTGGGATCACTTAAATGGAGTGATGACGGATGATCCTATCAACGATGGTAGAGAGCTCAAAGTGTTCGTTATGGCATCGGGACCCGCGCTAGGCACCGCTAGCCGTCTAAGTTCCGCGTCCGCTCCACCCATAATTGATGAGGGGTTCATCATCATCATCCACATGCCATGCAAGGCTTCCATGCTACTTAAACTCTAGCACACAAACTCCAAATGCACAAAAACAGAAAAATCAAAAACAAAACAAAAATGAAAAGGGAAAGATGTCTACCAATGGGTTGCCTCCCACCAAGCGCTTCTTTAAGGTCATTAGCTTGACCAAACTCGGGGGCGTCTCACTCAAGTTGAAGTGGGGCAATCATGTCCACCGGAGCTCCCGGGATATACTTCTTCAAACGGTGCCCATTCACCTTAAAATCTCCACAATGCTGCCCTCCTATCTCAACCGATCCATGGGGAAAGATCTTCTTCACCACATAAGGACCCGTCCATCTTGACTTTAGCTTTCCGGGGAAGAGCCGCAACCTGAGTTGAAGAGAAGAACTAAGTCGCCTTCACTCAACTCCTTTGGGATAAGACGCTTGTCATGCCAACGTTTGGTCCTTTCTTTGTAGATCCGGGCGTTTTCATAGGCATCCAACCGGATCTCCTCAAGAGCGTTCATATCAAGCAATCTCTTCTCTCCGGCCTCCTTGAGGTCAAAATTCATCACCTTATGGCCCAATATGCTCTATGCTCCATCTCTACCGGAAGGTGGCAAGACTTGCCATAGACTAGCTTGTAGGGAGTGGTGCCAATCGGTGTCTTGAAAGCGTATCTATAAGCCCACAAAGCATCATCGAGCTTCATAGCCCAATCCTTTCTTGTCCTAGAAACCGTCTTCTCAAGAATTCCCTTTATCTCCCGGTTGGAGATCTCCATTTTGGCCACTAGTTTGGGGATGGTAAGGTGTTGCCACCTTATGAGTCACCCCATACTTAGCCAAAAGTGTCCCGAAGTTCCTATTGGTGAAGTGCTTCCCCATCACTTATGATCACCCTTGGTGTTCCAAACCTAGGGAAGATCACTCGGTTGAAGAACCGCACCACAACCTTGGCATCATTTGTGGGAGAGGCGATTGCCTCCACCCATCTCGACACATAGTCCACCGGCAATAGGATGTAGAGGTTGCCACAAGAAGAGGGGAATGATCCCATGAAGTCCACACCCCAAACATCAAATATCTCCACCTCTTGTATGTTGTTCAAGGGCATCTCATTCCTCCTTGAGATGTAGCCCGTCCTTTGGCAAGCATCACAAGCTACCACGAAATTCTGCACATCCTTGAACAAACTCGGCCAAAAGAAACCCGATTGCAACACCTTAGCACATGTCTTGTGTGAGCTAGCATGGCCTCCACATGGCAAGGAATGACAATGGCGGATCACACTCTCCACCTCATCCTCCGGTATGCATCTTCTAAAGACTCCATCCGGCCCTCTCTTGAACAAAAGCGGTTCACTCCAATAGTAGTGCCTCACATCCTTGAAGGAATTTTTCCTTTGGGCATAGGATAAACCGGATGGCACCTCCTCACACACAAGGTAGTTCACAATGTCGGCATACCATGGCTCATTACCCCGTGACACTTGAAACAAGCACTCCTCCACCATTTGCAATTGCTCATCCCGGAATGAGTCATCAATCGGGATGTCATCTCTCTCAACCTCCAATGGAGGTAGCCTACTAAGGTGGTCCGCCACAAAATTTTCGGACCCCTTCTTGTCCCGGATTTCCAAATCAAACTCTTGAAGAAGAAGGATCCACCGAATCAATCGAGGTTTGGCATCCTTCTTTGTAAGGAGATAACGGACCGCAGCATGATCCATATAGACAATGACCTTCGCTCCAACAAGATACGAGCGGAACTTCTCAAATGCATACACAACCGCTAGCAACTCCTTCTCGGTGGTAGCATAATTGAGTTGGGCATCATCTAGCATCTTGCTAGCATAATAGATGGCATGTGTAAGCCCATCTTTCCTTTGTCCTAAAACAGCCCCAACGGCCACGTCACTCGCGTCACACATGATCTCAAACGGTAAACTCCAATCCGGAGGTTGCATGATGGGTGCGGAGATCAAAGCGTTCTTCAACCTACAAAAAGCCTCAAGGCAATCCTTGGAAAAAACAAACTCAACATCTTTCATTAGTAGGTTAGTAATAGGCTTAGAAATCTTAGAGAAATCTTTAATGAATCTCCGGTAAAAACCGGCATGCCCTAGGAAACTCCTTACCCCCTTCACCGAGGTAGGTGGTGGCAACTTCTCAATCGTCTCTATCTTAGCCCTATCAACCTCAATGCCTCGGTTGGACACCAAGTGTCTCAACACAATACCTTCACTTACCATGAAGTGGCATTTTTCCCAATTCAAGACAAGGTTTGTCTCCTCACATCTCTTAAGCACTAAGGACAAGTTAGCTAAGCAATCATCAAAAGAAGATCCATAAACAGAAAAATCATCCATAAACACTTCCATGATGTTTTCAATATACTCAGAAAAGGTAGCCATCATACACCTTTGAAAGGTGGCGGGTGCATTACACAACCCAAACGACATTCTCCTATATGCAAATGTACCACAAGGACATGTGAATGTAGTTTTCTCTTAGTCATCGGGGTGAATAGGGATTTGGAAGAATCCACTATAGCCATCTAAGTAACAAAAATGGGAATGTTGAGCTAATCTCTCTAGCATTTGGTCAATGAAAGGAAGAGGGAAGTGATCTTTCCTAGAGGCAACATTTAGCTTCCTATAGTCTATACACATTCTCCACCCCGTAACCGTTCTAGTTGGGATTAGTTCATTATTCTCATTGGTTACTACGGTCATCCCACCCTTCTTAGGAACCACATGCACGGGACTAACCCATTTACTATCCGAAATCAGGAAGATGATTCCCGCATCTAGCAATTTAAGAATCTCTTTCTTCACTACTTCTTTCATGATTGGGTTTAGTCTTCTTTGAGGTTCAATTGAAGGTTTATGGTTGTCTTCCATCAAGATCTTATGCATGCACAAAGAAGGTTTAATGCCAACTAAATCATCAATGGTATAGCCTATAGCTTTCCTATGCAATCTTAGGTCATGCAACAATCTATTCAACTCATCATCATTCAAGCATGCATTAACAATAACCGGATATGTAGAATTATCACCAAGAAAAGCATACTTAAGATGAGAGGGGAGGGGTTTAAGTTCAAGTTTAGGAGGACCTTTATCGATTGGAGATGCTCCATACAATGTAGGTTGAGATGAATCCAAAGCTTTGGAAGACTCCTCAAGACTCCTTGAAGCTTGATCAACAACTAAGGCAGTTTCTGGAGAAACCATGGGCAAAATTACGGGCTCTGGCACAACCACGGCCGTGGAACTTGCAAAGCTAGCACTTCGGAGCATTCCAATAGATTCCACGGGTAAAACCACGGGCGTGGTTCTCCCCCCCAGGCTGTGGTTCCTACAGGAATTCAACACACCTTCGTGTGCTTCAAATTCAGCTCTTGTCTCCTTTTCCAATGCTTCCAAAGCCTTGATTTCTTCATTGCAGGCCTTTTTAACTCCTTCCTCCATCAAACTTAAGCTAAGAACCTTCCCCAAGGGATCCTTGATCAAGATCGAGCTCACAACTTCTCTAGACTCCTCTTGCTCGACAATGTTGAACACATCTTCACCAAGGGCTGGCCCTTTCATCATTGTGGATAATTTGAACTTGATATTCTCTTCTCCAATGTTGAAGGAGAGAATTCCATTTTTGAAATCCACCAAACATCCGGAAGTGGCTAGGAAAGGTCTCCCTAAGATGATGGGAACTGGATAGTCCGCCGGGATGTCCAAAACAATAAAGTCTATGGGCACATAGAACTTTCCTAGTTGCACCGGTATGTCTTCTATGATTCCTACGGGGTGAGTGATCCAACGGTCCGCCATGTAAAGGGTCATCTTGACCGGCTTTGGCTCTCCTAGCCCAACCTTGTTACAAAGTGCAAGCGGTATGATGCTTACACTTGCCCCAAGATCACATAGGGCTTCATACTTCACTTCTCCCACTCCAATCGGCACACAAAAGGATCCCGGATCTCTTAGCTTAGGAGGCATCTCCTCCTTCATGGTTTGGATCAATTCCGAGGACCTCTTTGTCATCCTTACTTCTCCATACTCCTCCAATTTCCTTTTGTTGGAGAGTATCTCCTTCAAGAACGTGCCATATGCCGGCATTCCTAGAATAGCATCCATGAACGGAATGTTAATATGCAATTTAGACATAAGTTTAAGGAATTTATTAAAGTGTTTGTCCAAGCAAGCTCTTCCTCGTGATTGAGGGAATGGTAGTGGTGGCTTGTATGGAGGTGGTGCCACATATGTTGGCTCATCATCCTTGCTCTTGCCTCCTTCTTGCAATGGCTCTTCCTCTTCCACTACTTGCTTCCCCTTGTCACTTCCCTTAGGTAAGGGATCCTTCATGCTCAACCCACTCCTTGTTGTGATGGCCAACACTTGGCCTCTCGGGTTGTCTTCGGTTCTTCAGGAAGCTTTCCCGGATCTCTATGAGCTTCACCTGCCTTTACTTGTGCTTCCAACACCTTTTGAGCTTTAGAAATGGAAGTCACCGTGCTCTCAAGACCACTCAACCTTCCAAGCAATTTCTTAAACATCATCTCGGTTCTATCCTTTGGAGGTTGAGTAAATCCGGGTGGAGGTTCTTGTGAAGCCTTTGGTGGTGGAGTTGCGCTTGTGGAAGCGGGAGGGTTCAAGGCTCCATCCGGGTTAGAATAGGAAAACCCGGGATGGTTGTGGTTAGGCCGGTAATTGTTGAATTGCCGGTTGTTGTTGAAGTTCCTTGGGCCTTGATAGTTGTTGTAATTTCCCCTTCCCATATAGTTCACATCTTCCTCCTTGGAAGACAAGTTTGCTTGCACTTGCACTTGAGGGGTTGCTTGATTCTTCAAAGTTGTAGCACACAACTCCCTCAAAGATTTCAGCTCATTGTTGATTTCATCAAGCTTGAAGTTACTCATGGTGACTTCACTAACCTCATATGCTCCCACTTTCCTCCCATCACTCTTCCTATGGGAGTACTTTTCAATCACCAAAGCTTGTTTCTCAATAAATTCCCAAGCTTCATCCACATTCTTCTCCTTGAAAGTCCCACCGGAAAGAGATTGAAGCTTGAATTGGGTATCTTCATCAAGTCCCTTGAAGTAGATCTCCAAAAGCTCTATTTTCGGTATACCATGGTGCGGACAATCTAGGAGAAGGTCTTTGAACCTCTCCCAAGACTTGAATAAGCTTTCTCTATCCTTCATCACGAAGGCATTGATCTTCCCTCTTAACTCGCTAGTCTTGGAAAGTGGGAAGAACTTTGTCAAAAACTCGGTTGTCATCTACTCCCAAGTACTCACTCGCCCTTGTGGAATAGATTGATACCAAGCCAAGGCTTTATCCTTAAGTGAGAAGGAGAAAGCCCTAAGCTTATGGTTGTTGCTCTCCAATCTAGGCGGTCTTAGAGTCTCCATCAAGATCTCATAGTTCATCAAGTGTTGATGAGGAGACTCTCCTTCCATCCCTCCAAATTGATTATGCCGGATCATTTATAGAACTTGAGGGCGGAGCTCGTAATCATGGGCTGCGGGATCTCCTAAGTTCACACCCGGACGGTGTGCTCTTTGTGCCGGATCCATACGTTGCCCTAACGTTTGTGGCTCTTCAATAGCAATGGGCACAACACGAATATTAACCGCTGCCGGCTGCGGTTGTGGTGGAGGTGGAGGTTGTTGACGATTAAGCTCTCTTTGCACAAAAGCTTGCCTAATCTCTTCAATCTCCCTCCTAGTTGCTTCTTGCCTCTCATTGGAAAGTCTCCTCTCATTCTCCAAGGCTTCATCCCTTAGTCTAATTTCCTCTAAAGCTTCTTCTAACTCAGCTTGGAGATCTCTTCCGGCCATCTCTTTTCCCTTTATAATGCTCTTGGATCTAGATCTAAGGGTTTTCTCCGGTTCGGGATCGAATGGAGCTAAATCCTTGCCACGAGATCTTCGCATACACCTAAAGAGTAAGAGATGTCCTGAAAAGCAAAGACACAAACCAAACGAGATCAAAAGCAACAAGAAAGACCTACACTATAAACAATCACTAACAATGACTCAATCTTAACCTAGTCCCCGGCAACGGCGCCAAAAACTTGTTACGTCTAGGAATTGATGCACGCAAAAGTCTTAAATTTATACTCGATATATTTCTCCTAACTCCTAGTGAACCCGCAGTGTACGGGACGTTTTGTAGTAGGGATAGTATTCCGAGGTCGAACACAAAGACTAAGGTGAAATTGAATCGATTAGTGACTAAGGATAGTGTTGATCTAGGCCAAGAAAAGAGAAAGAAAAAAATAAATGAAAATCTCAATATTTTTGGGTTTGGTTTTGTGTGGTGATCAATCAAGAATCACAACGATATAAGAATGCAAAACAAACTAACAATCTAGCAAATAAACAAACACAAGCAAGACAAACACGAGATATGAGATCAAAGAGAGAAAAGCGGATTCTAGGGGTTGGAAATTCCGGTTATGGCATTAGACTCAAGCTATCTAGTCATTCTTTGGGTAACTATAGTATGTTGGGAAGGAACGTTTCTCAAATGAGGTCAATTACCGGATAGGTCTCATGATCCACTAATCCCGCTCCTAAGGTCCTATTACCGGGTAAGTCTCTAGAAGCCTAAGGTAGGGATATCTACACAAACCGGATGGTTATCTAGGGATCTAACCTCTCCTTACCGGGTAAGTCTCGGGAAAGCAATTCCTAAACACTTATCCTAGCACATTCAGTCCAATAGCGGCTTGTGAGGCTCACTACTACCTAGAGTTCGTCATCTTCGGTATCTAAGAGCAAGAATCACCGGGTAGGTCTCTTCTAACACTTAGTTGCTAACACTAGGTCACCCTAGGATAGATTTAGCTCAACAAACACTAGGATTTCAACAATCTAACATTCTAGCACTTAGATTCATCAAAACAAGTGAGTTAGTCAGAACCACGGGTTGTTCATCCCTTTCCACGGCCGTGGACTGGCAAGAACGAACCGTGGTTTACAACAGTAGCTCGGTTCAAGCAAACGAATCATCCAAAGGTATATCTAAGTCCATCCTATCATAGTCTATGCCATAACCATTATTTCCTTACCCTAGAATTGCATCTATCTAGCCAACAACATGCATCATCACAATCAAAGTCATCAAGCATAAAATCATGGAATCCATATCAAGAAGATGAAATGAAGGGGGGATGAAACAAGTGGAACAAGAAATCCAAGATGAATATGAGTTCAAGAAGGACTTACAACCCTTCAAAAGAAGGTTCAATCGTTTCTTACAAATCCTTGCAAAACCTCTTCACAAATCTCACTCAAAACTATGAAAAACTAACAAAAGGTGTGTTCTTCTCTTCTTCTCCAATGGAAGCCTTTCTTCTCCTCCAAGTGTAGCTCCAATCCAATCTTCCAATGAGAGAATATGTGTTGTTTAGAGTGTGGAAGAGAATGGAGTGATGGGGTCTGCTCCTAACAGGCTTGCAGGACCACCTTTTATCCTCCAAATTTGCAAGAGTCGGCCATGAAGATCGTGGGACACTTGTCACAGCTGTCTAGGGCAAACCACGGCCTATTTCCACGGGCGTGGTTCTTCCAGTGACCGTGGTTTTGGTGCTTCTGCACTATATGGATCATCTAGCCACAATTTGGTGCATGGCATGCACCAACAAGGTCCCATGTGTACTCCTTAGCTCCTAGCTTGCTTCCCAATGAGTCCGAAGGTGCTTCATCTTGAGGAACGATCTTCAAATGTATCGATTAAGCTCCTAAATCTCCCAAAATACCTACAAAGCATGCAAAAGTCCGTGTAGATGTCTATCTCGATAAAATACATGAATTGAGTGCAAACGTCATGAACTAGTGTTAAACCATGCATGAATGAGCGGGAAAACTATCTAAATGAGTGCCTAATCTAACATCATAAATTGTGTTATCAGTACACCCCCTCTTCCTCTAGTATCATCAAGTCAGGGACCAGTATCCGCTGCTGTGTTGCCTATGGAAGAATACGAGTTTGAAGAGGCTGATCGTGTCTCCATGAGTAGATTCGAGTTTCAAGAGTATATGCAACAAGTAAATGAGGTGGTGCTAACGGGTAGATCTACACCGGATTTACCAACATTTGTGAGATCGACTGAAGCTTCTGGATTAGAGAAGAAACAACAGGTTGAGTCAGTGAAAGACGAGGTTTGATATCCGGTTTGCAAACCGAGCCCGACTTCTGGACGTTTGAGTACTTCTCGTTTCGCACAGACTTCTGGTGAAAGGAAAACCTGTTACAACTGTGGGAAGCGTGGACATGTACGACCACAGTGTCCAAGATCGCTAGTGACTTGCTTTACCTGTTGTAGACAGGGTCATAGAGTTGTCTTCTGTAAGCAAACTGGAGTGCCATCACGACAGGGTTTTATTTCTACTAGTTTGACGGGAGGTGGTCAGAAGACACCTCAGCAGCAGACGCGGGGGCAGCAGAGAGTCCCAAATCATTCGCCTACTCAGGAATCCGTTCCCAGGCTGAGTAGAGGTAAGTGTCGTGGTAGGAGTACCACAGATACTAGAAGAGCTCAAGGTAGAGCCTTTGAGCTAGGCAATGCAGAGGAGCCACCCGTACTAGTGGCAGGGATGAGACGTATATGTCTCAATTGTGGTTATCCAGATCATTTGCGCTCTGAGTGCCCCGTGGAACCGATAGCTTGCTTCACCTATGGTGAGCTAGGCCATCTGGCCTCTTTCTGTCAGCAAGGTAGTGTTTCTTCTCATCAAGATCTTCCTCTTTCCGATGTAGAAAGAGTGGAAGTGGAGGCTATGGCGATGACCTCAGTGATACCTGAGGAGCATAGGTCTGAGATTGAGTAATGGTATGTAGTAGAGCTTCGGGCGTTAGCTGTTACAGGTACCATTCTTGTTAATGGTTTACCTAGTGTAGTTTTGTTTGTTGTGAGTGCTATGCACCTCTTTTCTTTCGATGCAAGTGTTAATAGTTAACTGTGGATACAGTAGAAGATAGATCTTCCTTTATAGGATTACGAGTTACGGGTCTTAGGTACCCGCGAGATATATGGTTGTTCCCTTTGTTCAGGGACTTGTGTATGGCTTGAAGACTTCTTTGTCATGCCTTAGGTGCATGAGAAGGTCTTTATGTGTGTGGTGGACGAATAGATATCATGTTGGTTTAGATAGCAGTAGGAGGACTATTATAGTCTCTACTGAGATCGAATAAGTAGAGGTTTTCCGAGGTTATGACCTTTGAGAAGGTGAGTTGTCTTTAGTGCCGTATGACCAGCGAGGTTGATAACACCAGAGGGTGATGTTTTTTTTAATGTTGTGCCATGAAGGAAAGAGATAGTTCCACGCTGAAGAGTATTGTAGTGGTATATGATCTTATAGACGTGTTACTGAACCGTCTAACCTATCGCCTCAGCGGAATGAGGACTTTGATATTGCGTTAAAGTATGGTACGAGACTGGTTAGGAGAAGGCCTATGAGGTATATGGCTTGTTGAGTTGTTAGAAATTGAAGAAGCAATTTGAAGAGTGGTTTGAGGTGGGCTCCGTTCGCCTTAGCACGTTCATTGCTACGTATGGACGACTTGTTGGATCAACTAAGAGAAGCAATTGTGTTTTTAAGATTTCCGTATGCTTAGGATATCATCAGCTAAGGATGAGAGAGCAACGTGGGCATAGGACAATATCCCATACCCGTTATGGACACTACGAGTTGTAGTGTTGTCATTTGAGTTGAGGAACGTCCTAGTAGTCATTATAGGAGTGGATGAACAGTGTCTTCATCTACTTCCTTAATCCGTTGGTGGTAGACCTTATTGACGACGTTTGGCGTACTCTCACAACGGAGAGGAACGTACCGGTTATTTGAGGACGGGTTTTGCAGAATCCGAGGGATAGAAGCCAGTGTGCTATGCTCCCTAAATGCGAATTGAGGTGCCCGAAGCAGCCTTCAAGATCATGTTGTATCGCATGTAGGATTATGGTTGATGTGGCGAGGAATGAGTATGAAGTCTTATGGATGATACTAATGCATGTTAAGGGAATGCGTGGTTTTCTCAACCCAGCCGATTGTTACCAACGCTTTGATGGAAAGATTTTATGTGATTGCGTATATAATTACGAGTCTTCAGAGGAAGACCATCATAACTGCGTGGTTGAAGTAGTATGTCGAGGTTCTGAAAAGTAGAAGAAGCATTTGACCTCTACTTCTATCCGGTGATAATCAGAAGATTCTGGGAATTATGGGATTACAGTGGTACATTCCAGTTAAGTTTAAGACGTGTATATATACGGTGGAGTAGATAATATGTGTGTTATAGCTGAGAACGTATGAAGAGAACTGCCCGACTCATGATTTCGAGTTAGTGGTGGTAGTTCAAGTTTCAAGACTGGAAGACAATACTTGTGTGACATTTCATGTCAGATTTCCACCGATCATAGAGGTTGAATCATATTTTAATACAATAGAAATTGAATAATCGCCAGTGTCGATGGTTTGAGTTAATCAAGGATGATAACCTTGAGAATTTGTACCATTCTGGCAAGGAGAATGTGGTCACTGATGCCTTGAACAAGAAGACGCCTCGAGAGAAGGCGATTGTTGGAATTACTGTACCGCCTCAGTTGCAGAATGATCTAGCTTGGCTAGAGTTGGACCTACAACTACTGATAGGGATGCTAGTTTCATGTTTAGGGATTTTACCTGGTTTGTTCGAGGAGGTCCAATAAAAACAGGGGACTTGCTTGACTCTGAGGGAACTTGATGGAAGGATGCCTCATGGCGAGGCACCACAGTTCTTTAATGGAACAGAAGGAGTATGAGGCGCTGCAACTGCGTCTGTATAACCACTTATGCGGAGTTGAGTGGGGAAATTACAGTGCACTCATAGTATACCTTCTTTAGTACATCCGTGTACGACTAAGAGGTACCACAAGTTAGTAGATCAGGATAAGGTGTTGTTGACCTGGAGATGAGCTCATCCACTACCAGTGTTGTAGCGGAGGTGAGAGGACTTTTCCATGGACCTTGTGATGGTTTTGAGACCCAATAAGAATTTTGGTGTTATCCAGATTGTTAATAACCGATTGACGAAGCTGACACGTTTCATCCCTACCAGAGAGACGTGGCTAGTGAATGGATTAATGGAGGAGTACACTAGATAGAAAGTGAGACTCCATAAGTGTATTAAGGACGATTGTCTTGGATCGTGATGCATGGTTTACTTTGATATTTTGGTAACAAATTTAGACTGTTTGGGGGGGGGGGGGGGACGAGTCTATACTTCATGACTGAGTTTCACCCCCAGATAGACGGTTAGTCTGAGAGGACCCTTTATACCGTAGAGGACATGCTACGAGCGTATGGGATGGATTGGGAACAAGAACGATCTGTTTACCTTCCACTCGTGAGTTCTTATACTACAACAGTTGGCATGCAACTCTAGGAATGGCCCCTATGCGGCACTGTATGGCATAGGTGTCATACACCTTTATGCTGGAATGAGCTTAGCAGTACTAGTGGGATAGCGCCAGAGCAGATTCAAGATGTTATGACTTGAGTAACGCTGATCAAAGAAAGGATGATGGCTGCACAGAGTCGCCAGAAGTCGTATGCAGATAGGAGGCATCGACCTCTATGAGTTCAAGGTAGGAGCTCATGGTTGAGAGTATCCCCGATGCGAGGCGTAAGATGTTATGGCATAAAGGGGAAGCTGAGTCTCCGATATGTCAGTCCTTCCGAGATACTGGATAGAGTTGGGAGAGCAGTGCACAGATTGGATTTGCCACTGAAGTTAGAAGGTGTTCATCCTATGTTTTATGTGTCTCAGTTGAGGGAGTAGATACCATACCTGAGTCACATTGTGAGTTATGATGATCTAGTGGTTGAACCGGACCACACTTTTGCAGAACAACCTTTTGCAGTTCTAGAAAGAGAGGTGTGAGACGCTTGCATTCGAAGGATATTCCTATGATGAGGATACAGTGGTCGAGACGAGGACCGGATGAGGCTACCTTGGAGACAGAGGAGTGTATCCAGAGGAACTATCCAGAGTTCTATGCGGAGTTAGAGGCACCCGTAGGATCCACGAGTAGATCTTAGTGCCTTTTTGGTGAGTGCTTGTATGCTATGTGCTTATGTGATATGATGTGTTTTTGTGCTAGCTTTGCTATGTGCATCTGGTATGTTAGATCTTGTTTGCTAGCACAATATAGGTATAGCTGGAGATGGTTCTTTCCTCCATGCTATTGTAATATGTTTAGGATTAGCTGAAGATGGTTCTTTCCTTCATGCTATTATTGATGGACATAGTGTGAGTGGAGACGGTTTTCCTCCACATAGTTGTGTTACGAGTACGATTGGCTGGAGACGGCTTTCCTCCATGCCTTGTGTCGTGGTTAGTAGTTGGCTGGAGATGATGTTTCCTCTATGCCTTTGGATAGTGTTATGATCTTTGTTGCTGGAGTTGGTGATTCCTCCATGTTGTGTTTTGAGGTTATAGAGTGTTATAGGTTGATACATTTGAACAGAGATGTGATACCTCCGATAGAGAGAGTGTCTATACCTCGGCGTATGGGTCCGAGAGGATTTGGGAATCGTTCAAGTTTCGGGACGAAACTTTTTCTTAAGGGGTGTGTGATGTAATAGCTAGGATTTTCGAATTCTAATTAATGTTGATTAACTTAATCAGTGATAGTAATTGACATATAACTCGCGAAAATTTCGTAAGTGTTGAGTATAAGTCCCACCGTTATATTCTTGGCGTAATTTTGGGCTTATGGGGAAATTTTCACTTTTTTCCCGGGGTAATTATTTTTACCCTCCGGTATTATTTGGAGCATTTGGGAGCTCCAATTAATAAAAATGCAGTTGAGAGAAATGATCAGGACATCGGACATGTCCTAGATATGAAATAACATGGAAAGGCAAAATGGCCAAAAGAGTCGCTATTTTGTTTCTTCACGGCTAAGAACGACGACTTAGGAATACACGTTTTCCGAGGCAATTATGGAATAATTATCCCTACAATATTCAAGATTTATTGTTCCAATTTCGAGAAGTTTGGAGAAGGGGGTTCAACCCGCCATTGGATCGGTTAAAGGATAATTATCGAATTCGCTAAAGGATAATTATCGACTTCACTATAAATAGCGGAAAATCGTTTATTAATTCATTTCCTTTCACGTTTCCTCGTACAAGATCTGATTTTTCTCAAACTTTAAACTCAGATATACTCTTTGTTTCTAATCCGATTTCAATTCCGTTTGAGCATCTGGATTCCTCTCTTCATTCTCTTCATATCGGTACCAAGTTTTTGCATTTCCGAGCAGATGAAGACCTGGTCAAGCATATATGTCACCAGGACAGTTCCGTCGCTCAGGTTCCGGTGAATTTGATGTTGTACATGCGTAGCCTGCGTCGTTGTGATTTCGAATCTTCTTTCAGAACGTCAATCGGGTTAGTAACGAATAAGTTATGAATTTATTCGTTTTCCGTACTGCGATTTGGCCTAAATTGACCTTAGGCTTTTCAAAATGGATAATTAGAAATTCCATTATGATCATTATATTATTCTGGTGTTTATCGGTTGTTTGTTTGATGAAATCTAATGACAAGTGGGTTTAGAAATGGCATGCGGGCAAAACGTTATTCTAGTAAAATTTAATTAATTAATTAAAGGTTAATTAATTAAATTTGGAATAAATTTGAGATTGAGGAATACTGATTAGATGCATGCTAGGTGTCAGAATGAGTTGAGGATCATGATGATGTTATGGATATCGGTTATGGCTTTAAGGTTTAGTATGCATACGAGTATGATGAGATGTTATGTTGAGGCTATGCCTTAGGCATTTATGAATGTGTTAAGGATCTGAGGTTTAGATTTGAGATATAGGTTGGTTGTGGTTAGTGACGAGTCTCCTAACCTTTGCAGTATGTGATTGTGTGTGCCTTGCTATTGCAGGCGTTGATTACTTCCCCAAGGGGAAGTTGTGACGTGGTACAGGTTACGAGTATATCAGGTAAGTCCATAAGACTTACTTAGCGTGCAGTTGTGGATTGTAACACAGGGGGACGAGTGACGATCACCCCCAATGAAAACCCCTGTGTTAATGGGGAAAGGAACAAGGTTCTTTAGGTTTCTCGTGTTACAAAAGAATTTGAATTTGTAATGGAATAACGTAATGAAAGATAATAAATGAATGTGTGTGGCATTGCATGTATGAGATGTTGATGTGTGGTTGTGCTATTACCTTCATGCTTTTCATTGTTGTAGCTAACGGTTTCATGCCGTGTTGTAGATGATCTACAGGTTAGGAAGACTACAGAGTGAGACATATGGTATGGCCAGCCGAGGACTTCTGTACTATAGGATGCGCGGGATATGGGATCTTTTGTATCAGATGTTGTGGTTTGATGTTTTGTACTCGGCTTTGAGTTTGTAAACTCTTTTGATGTTTCATATACAGCTTTTATGTATTTGGTTTTAATCTATTTGTGCCTTGTTGTAAGATTCAGTGAACCTGTTGTCAGGCTAGGGTCAGGATCCATTGTGAGATCCTAGCCCAATGTGACACTCTAAGTCCCGTGGATTTGGGGTGTTACAACCACGACCGTGGAACCTTATGTTTGACCGTGGAATGCTTGAAACGTGCATGAAATCTCTTATTTCCGAAAACTTTCCACTCATAATCTTTCCTTAGCTTCTTCAATGCATCCTCTTGTTGCCTAGCATGATCAAATACTCCTACTTACTTCATACATGCTCCAATCCAAGCCTTTATTCACCTAAAAACACAACAAATCTTGTGTAGATCTCTATACCAACATAATAGGTGAATGTGCTCATAAAGGCTTCAAACTTATATCTATATACACAAAAGAAGGGGAAAAACAACAAAAAATGTGCCTAAAATATGGTCATATTTCATGCTATCACTTTACCTTTGGCTTCCGTTATAAGCCTCCTTTGCTTCAGATGAAGGGTTTCCTTCCTTCTCTAGGCTTCTTCTCCTCACGTTCTTCTTCTCCTCCTCTTCTTCCTTGGATCTTCTTCTTGGATTTCCTTTGTTTTGTAAGAGAGTTGTGTGGAGTTTGATTATGATGATGAGGTTTGTTGTTGTTGTGCTGTAGAGAAAGCCAGCTGAAGTGTGTTGTGGTTCAAGCCAGCTGAAGTGTGTTGTGGTTCCTTTCCCTTTATTATGTTCCAGCTTGGTGAGTTCTTTCTCTTCCTTCTTCTTTCTTTCTTCTTTTCTTCTTTCCTTCCCTTTAGCTTAGGAATCCACAAGTTTGACCTTGTGATTGATCTTTCTGGACAATTGATACTCATATATGTATACGTATATTATGTGGATGGTTGTTGGATGATGAAGAACTGAGGTGATCGAGTGAGAAAAGTGAAGAGAAGTCGGGGAATGGCTTCTACACAAACAGCCGCCCTTGCGCCTGCCAAAAGCCGCCCCTGCGCCTGGTGTGCCACCACCCCTGGGTAGAAGTGCCGCCGCCCCTGCGCCTCCCTGCTGCTTCGCCCCTGCGTCTCCTTGTCGTGCAAGTGCGTCTTGTCCAGGACATACCTAGTGTGGTATGAGTCCTTTCCTTTCCTAGTATGAGTGGTTAGAAGCATGCTAGGTTTGAGTATGAAAATATGATGATGATATCATGGTGTCGATATATGTCGGTTATGAATTTGAGGTTTAGTAGGTTGTTAAGGCTTATAGGTTGGATATGATCCTTATGGATCCCTTGGGTCTAGGTGTAACCTCTTTGATTGATAGGAGATTTGATATCTCTTTATGCCTTGTTATTAGGCAGTGTTGTTCTCCGGACTGGAGTTGATCGTGGTTGAGGTTATCTTGAGGTTGAGGTAAGTCCGTAGGACTTACTTTGCTGCATTCCTATATTTGGATGTATGCATGAGTGGTGATTGTTATATGCTTGATAGCATACGATGTTGATTATTACCGACCTATGGTTTATTGGATAACCCCCTTGTAGTGGCAGTGATAACCTTTCCCTTTCATCCTCTAAGGAGTTTGGGAGGTTCTCTGTAGGTTAGGCCAGTCCTGGTATACGGGATGGGCACTTCACCACTCCTTGTGGTACACAGGAAGTGCGCCGATACTACTCTAGATGGCTATGGTACCCGGAGGCGAGGATGATATATTACTCGTGTCACATATTTTCATCTATATATATGTACCTTGAGTGTATGACGTTATAAAGATAATTAAACGGGTAAATGTGCGACAACATGATCGAGTGTTTATCTTTCCATGGCATGTGTATGTGCTCATGCGTTATCTTATATATGAATGGTTAGCTAACGGTTTGATACCGTGTTGTAGATGCTTTGTAGGATAAGAGGACTACAGAGTGAGCCAGATGGGTGATCTGTTGAGGGCTTCCGTACATTAGGATTGTGCGAGGGATTTTGGGATGTTTTGTATGGTTATGGATTGTTGTTTTGTACTCAACGGTGTTTTGTAAAACCATTGTTTGTATATATTTATACAATTTGATGTTTTGGTTTAAATTATATGTGCCTTATTGTAAGATCCAATGAACTTGTTGTCAGGCTAGGGTCAAGATCCATTGTGAGATCCTAGCCCAGTAGTGCCCCGAGTCCCGCGGATTTGGGGTGTTACAACAAAACGCTCCATAATAGTTCACATCTCTCATATTCGGATTCACCTACTCCACTAGAAGACTTCAAGATATGTGCTCAGACGGGACTGCCTTCCAACTGGTTCAAAAAAAACACCGCCATAGGCACATGGCTCAACGGGTTCAAAGATCGACCTCTCTACATATGCGAGTAGGTTGACCTGGAGTTTCTCCTCTCTCTCAATCTACCATGCATTACCTTGCTCCGAGGATGCTCTATTTGGAAGTTCCTCAATCCAGGAGAAATCGGATTTCCAGGACTGACCCGCATGTTCTTTGTCAATCTCATAGCAAGGAGGGAAAGGGGGGAGATAACCCTTGAATCGGTGGTAAAAGGTAAATCTATTATCCTCTCCTCTTCGGTTATTACTCAGATACTAGGGTTTCCCTCCTCCACCTCTTATGACTACCCTCCAAGAGCCAAATCTGTCAAACTGGCCAAGAAACAATTCCTTCTTCCCAACACCACATCTCTACAGCCAACCCAAACGTCTCTCATCTTAGAAGTCATAATTATTTTTGTTGTGCTTGTGCGATGTTTTGTGCGTCGGGCAAAATGTAGGGATTTGCTGACTGCTCAGTCTTTTGAGTTGCTTTACCATGTGTTGGACGGGTTAGATGTCGACCTCCCTAGTCTCATCCTTAACCACATGATTCACATGATAAATTCCACCAGTGATACTCCTCTCCCTTATGCCAATCTCTTCCCTAAAATCTTTCGATATTTCTCCATTGAGACTGTTGATGAGGAAACACAAATTGTTTTTGGAAAGATTGATGAGGACTGCTTTGAGAGCATATGGATAGAAAAGACTCTCACTAGAGAGTGGATTTGAAAGAACGGGGTGTCGATTCATTTTCTGCAACACAGAGACTAGATAGAGTGGATTTTGGTTTGGAAACATTGAGGAAAGACATGATGGATTTTAGGTATGAAATCACACATAAACTGGATGCCTCACAAGACTTGTTGGCAAATATGCACAATAAGATAAATCAGATGTTTCATCTGAATGCACTCACCTATACAGTTGTAGGAAGCATCAAATCTCTACCCGAGGATGATGTTAAGGAAACAAGGAAACATGCTGAAGAGGTGATGCTTCAATGTTATAAAACTGTCAAAAATGGCCCCATTCGTCAACTTGTTGCCGAGGAACCATATATTTTGACCATCGAGGAGTATGGTGTAGTGAAGAAGTACAAGAATCTGAAGGATGACACGAGAGTTAATGAGTACAGGAAGGTGATTACCCTAAACAAAGCCCATACCAGATGGAGACAAAAGTGCTACAATGATATCCGAGGAAAAGGCCATCGGAATCCAAGGTGGTACTAGGAGTAGCCATTCAAAGTCTTGAAAAGGATTTCAAGGCCTTGAAATGGATGTCAAGGACTTGACATGGATTTCAAAGCCTCCTTGGTTTTGATTTCAAAGCCTTGAAATCTGTTTGTGGAACTCGTTTTAAAATTTATTTTTGTGTTTTTGGAAATACTTCGTGGGTCTGAAATAATTTTTAAACTCTCGTACTTTAATGTTTTTTCTCCCTTGTTGAAAGACAAAGGGGGAGAAATTAAATATGTGTGTTGATCCGATATTTCTACATTCTGCATTTTTTCGATATTATTGCATGTATATCGCTAACATTGAATGCAAGTACGATATTTGTTGTTGTCTTCCATCAAGGGGGAGATTGATAACTCCACCTTGATTATGAATTGTCTATGTAGATGATGGAAGACTTAAACATTTATGAGCGGTTTTATAAACTAACAAATATCGATTGTATTTCTAGATTGCATGTTTTGGTTTGTGTTTGTTAAATGTGTGCAGACCTTGAAAAACATTTCAAAGGAAGAACGCAGGCCTTGAAACACATTACAACGAACAAGCACGAAAGCCTTTTCAAGGGACAAACACGGAGGCCTTGAAAAGCGATACAAAGGAGGATTTGGCTGAAGGCTTTTTGAATTCATTATTCGAAAATCTCAATAACCAAAACAATAATATCTACCAAGGATAACAAGAAGATCTTCAAACAACATATTGAGAGAAGATCTCGGCCAGTCCCAACAACAAGATCTTCAAATGGATTTGAAGAGAAGATCTCGGCCACAACAACAAGATCTAACAAAGATCTTACCAACCAGCACAAGAGGATAAGAGAAGATCTTTCCAACGGATCCCACACAAAGATCTTGGATCCAAGGAAAATCTTCAACGGCCCTCAAGAGAGAAGTCTTCAACAACAAAGATCTTCAACGACTTGGAAGATCTCGGAGCGTGAACTAAGGGCTTCAACTACAAATATCTTCAACAACTATTTCAAGGAGAAGATATCGAAGATGAAGATTCTCAAACGTGCGTCAAAGAGAAGAAGTAGATGAAGAAGATAGAAGATCTTACAACGGCTACTTCATCTCAACCAAGCACCATTTTCCATGGAGAAAGAAGAACGCTACAATGTCTCTCTTACAACGACTAGAAGCGTTCTCCATAGAAGACTATAAATGATATGGCTATTGAAGGGAACAACAACAAGCTTACACGGAAACATCTAAGTCTTCACGCGATCAAACATCTTCATTCGTTCCAAAAGTTTTTCTTCCTCTTAGCTTACAAACTTTACATCCCTAGAGTGAGAAAAACACTAGAGCTTCATTGGCATACCTAAAGAGTATTATACTCGAGTGTGTGTTACTCTACGAAGTAACTAGGCTATTATTGCTAGGTTAAAGTTGGACTAGATCGTAACATTGGCTACAATGAGAGAATAAGGAAATTTCTTCTAGGTTGTATCTAGGACTGTTTGAGTAGATAATAGATAGTTAGATCCTACGGGTAAAGAAACCCTACGACGGAGACGTAGGCTGTTAGAGCTGAATTTCGTAAACATATCACCGTGTTGATCCTTTCATTCCACATTTTCTATCGCGTATATTGTGACTAACGTTGCTTTGCAGGTTTCGGAGTCTAGGCCTTGAAATCTCTTTCAAAGCCTTGAAAACCAATTTTATCACCAGACGCGCAGATTGACTTCAAGGCCTTGAAATCAGTTTCAAAGCCTTGATTTAAGTTTTACGAAAAGTTCTCATACTTTATTCAACCCCCCTTATAGAGTATTTATATCCTTATTATTCACCTATACGGTTCTTCAAAAACCAATCAACCCGATCAAACACTTTGAAAATTTCCAATTTAAGAGTCATATCACCCATACCTATTATAAATTTTTTTTATCATAAACAATCAAATAAAAAGGTGGATAAAACATATGATCGCGTATAATTTAATATTAATGCATTATACATTATAATTGTTAGTTCAATAAAATTAGTGATTTGATGAGTTGATTAGAGGTATATCATAAGCTAGTTGTTTTGGATGAGTTATTTGATTATGTGGCAAAATGAGGTGTCCACAGTTGTTCCCCAAACTTCATACATGTGTACTTCCTTCGAAGATGAACGTTTATGCTCGTGATCTCCTGTTGGTTGGATAATTATGCTTTCCCTTGAAGACTTTTTGCTTTCGGGTTTTATTTTGATGTATTTTGATGTATTTCTTTTCTCATTTATTGTGTGGTCCTTCACGACGGTTGGTCCGTCTACCGATCTTTTTCGGCCTTTCGATTCATTAGACGGCGCGCCGTCTATTGGTTTCTAACCGCTTTCCGTTTTCCAAAAATAAACATTGATCTAAAATATTGTAATGTTCTATTTTACACCTACTTAAACGGAAAATGAGTGGGGCCATATATGTTTTCTCTTTCCATTTTCCGGCCGGATACCCTATTTGTATAACAAGTCGGGCAACCCATAACTTTCACGGCTTATTTTTATTTTCTTTATTATAAGAAAAATTTAGGAATCAATACTCTTTCTAAAAGCATATTTTTTTAATACATCTTTTTGGATGAAAAATGTGACACCGATTAATGGTCTAGCACAACGAGCTTGTCCGCGATATTATTGACTTTCCTGAAAACATGGATGACAAAAAATTGATCGAGACTTGCTAAGAGAGACGATATATTGATAATAGTAACATTAGTCTCCCATGGGACAACCCATTTCTTATTAACAGAGTTAGAGTCCGTATCGTATTTGTTGGGATTATTTTGGGGCTTATAAACCCCGAATAATTCACTAATCCAAATTCGGATGAAAAAATCTCTCAAATAATCTTCAAATTTAATCTTTCTCAAATAATCCGGCAATAATGAATCCCAATTTATATGATTCCTCTCCTTAGACGATAGCCTATGTATGAACAACATATGTAAATTTACATTATGGACTCATATAATAAAACTGAAAGAGTAGTTTCAATTATTCAACCGAGATCCATCGAATTTTAGGTTTAGCGAACCGTGGTGACGAGGTGAAATCTTTCTTATCCCAATCAAAAGTAATTCGTTACACCTAAAATTATCTAGCAAAGGCAAATTAATACTGAAACTACAATAAAAATAACACGGAAATAAAAAATAACATGGAAACAAAAAGGAGAAAGAAATGATTGTAGTAATAAGGTCAGGATCGAACTCAAGGAAAACAATGAAATGATTTGGCAAATTAATAATAAAACTACAATAAAATAGAGCAAACATGATTCAGACATAATTCAGGATCAAGCATAAGAGCTCGACCTTTCCTGAAGTCAAGAGTCACCATTCATGCATTCAAGGCCAATTGTGAGGCGTTTTCAATCTAAATGGAAAGTCCAAGCATAAGAGCTCGACCTTTCCTGAAGTCAAGAGTCACCATTCAACATCAAACATGATTCAGGATCGATGGCTTGAGATACTAAACATGGTGTTAGAAGCAAAGCCAAGAACAAACTTGAAAGGAGCATAAAATCATACCAGATGGTCTATAAGATGGTGTAGATACGACATTGACACATACACCTAGGTTGTCTCATGGCCGTCTAGATCGGCTGTTCACTCTCAGACGTGTGTGTATGGTGAACGATATAACTTTAAATTTATAACCTAAAATATAAGCCTGAAACAATATGCGAACCCGTAGTGTACGGATCAATTGTAATAACGGCAAATACTCCAAGGTCGAACACAGGGACTATGGTGAAACAAAGATTGGTAATTCAGGTTGTCAATCAAAAACAAGCAACAAAGCAAAGATATCAAAGATGATGTAATAACCAAGTAAAGAAAATGCGGGTTCTAGAGATTAAAGCATCCAGTTGTGGTTCCGACTCAAGATCTCATAAGATAACGTGGACAAAGCTGAGGTTTGCAAAGAGAAGGTGTTTCTAAGGTGGGAATAGATCACCGGGTAAGTCTCACTACTCACTATCCCAAACCAAATATCTTTCACCGGGTAAGTCTCAAGGTACTAAGGAAAGGAACTATAATATCAAACCAACACACCACCCAAGGAGATAGAACTAACCTTTACCGGGTAAGTCTAAGGCTAACTCTCAAAGATGGGATGAAGGCACACTCAAACCCCAATAAAGGATAAATCTTTATTACCTACACTCATGATCTTGGGTATACAAACAAAGGAATCACCGGGTAAGTCTCATCCTAGGCTTGCGTTGAACCAGGATAGGTATAACAAGGATAGGATTGGCAAACTGAAACCTCAACTCAGATTAAGGATCTGGAAAGCTCTCGCCTCACTCAGTTCATGTACCATCTCGGTCAAGATGTTCCACGATTGACCGATGTGTTCGACGATTAAGGTAAAGACTCGAGCTTTCAGGGTCCACTGGGGTAAAGGCTCATTCTTTCATCGTCTTTCCCACAACCTTCAGTCAATCACCCTAGAATCGCATAAAGAACTTAGCCAACAATCATCATGATAACAATAATCAAATATATAAGAAAGGAATCAACATTCAAACAAGGAAACCCTAACACAAAGGTCTCAATAACTCAATCAAACAATCAAACAAACAATCAAACTGCGTTCCTCAATCACAATCAAAAAGACAATAAATCAAAACAAACTAAGAAAATCTTACAACTTTCTTCAACTTTCCTTCAAAACTAACTTCCTTGGATTCTTCAACCTTCCAAACTTCCTTCAACTTCCTTCAACTTGCTTTTTGATCTGGAGAATTACAGCTCCGAGATAATTTCTATCTAGAAAATACACCTCTTTTTATAGGAGAATCACCTTCCTAAGATAAAATATCTTTAAAGGCAATTTCCTTCTTTAGAATATCTTCCAATCTTCCAAATAAATCAGCCAAAAAGATATGCTTCCATCTAGAAATCCATCCTAAAATATAGGAAATTCACTTTCCAAAAATAGAAGATCTCAACCAAAAATAAAGATGTCGTAGATGGTGGATTATTCGCCTCGGTCCAGCCTATCTTGAAGATCACCTCGGTCGAGGTGGTACTGTAGCCATCCGAGGTGAATCTCAACTGAGTGTAAATCTCTCTAATCTGATCCAAAATCAATCTTCCATTTCATTTCCATGGTTTCTGAGCCTTTCTTGTAGTTCCTCAAGGCTCCATAATGTAGCTCCAATGACTCCTTAGCTTTCATAGCTCCATATTGTTGCAAAACGTGATATTTTCCCTACAATCACAACGAAACTAGGTGTAGACATCGATTCTTGTAAAGGTAAACAAAACAACATAATGATCAAAGAATATACATCCATACATGCAGATTTATGAAGATAAAACGTCCAAACCAATCCCAAAATATAGACTATAATACATGCTATTAAAATACCCCATACTTGTCCCTTGCTTGTCCCCAAGCAAGATCCAAATCTTAGATACAAGATAGAATGGATTATAAGTCATAAAAAAGATCAATGAAAAACATTTGAAAACCCTTTAGTGGTGTGCTCCATTCATAGATCACCCTAAGAGAATGCTTCATGGCAAATAAAATCAAGACATGATCAAAACATTTTTATAAATATAAGAAAGTTGTTCATCTTTGCATAAAATCATAGAATGCATAATAAATCATATTTATCGAAATCAATCATGTATAATCAAGTTTAAACCACCAAGTCAATCAACATACTCGGGGTCTCAAGGGCTTCCAAAAGAAGTCAAGAAACGTGTCAGGGTGGGATGTATATATGGTAATGTGGTGCTAGAATCTGGGAATAGGATCTTACTTCACTTTCTTTGAATCACAACATCTTCCACCAATAAGCTTTGCTTATTTTCACTTCACTTTACTTTTTGGGATCATGGACAGAGTTGCACAATAATCGAAGCCTAGGAGATCAACAATCATCAATTTTTCGAGATGCCTCAAACCCATGATGCACATACCATGACTCGTTAGGACTATCGATCAATCCGAGTTTGGCAAGACACAAACACCCGGCTATGTGAATGGTGCCGAGTTACTCATCATCAAGATCAACGTCCCTAAACCTAATTTATTTCTTTCTAACACTTTCAGCCAAGATCTCAACTTCACTTCACACGCTTTTCATCAACTGCATCCAAATTCCCGGATAGGTAAAGGGAGGAAAATATGTATATGAGGGGCTAAAGCATGATCTAGAAGAAGAAGAAGAGAATGAAGTGCCTTAATCATCCTAACAAGAATGTGAGAGAATTCATAATGTGGTGTCAACCTTCAAATCCAACATAATTTTGATAAAAATAAAGTATCAAACATGCTAGAATTTCAAACAAAGCATTTAACAACTTAAACATATCATAAAACCTTTTGAGCATATAAAGATTTCAAAACTAATCTGCAAACAAATATCTTCATCGAGGTCATATCCAGAATAGAAGCACAAATTGTTTCGAAAATCCTTCAGTTAAAAACCCATCTCGGTCGAGATGATCTAACGGTGTTTGAGGTGTTCAACCGTGATGTGTCTCGGTTTTCACGACCTCGTTTGGTCAAGAACATCTCGGTCGAGCTATAAAAAAATTTCAAACTGGTTTTTGAAGTTTTTCTCAAACAGAAACCTGTATGTATGCATATAATGACAGATAAGCACATAGAGCATGAATAAATGATAATATCCACGAGAGTCATACAAGAGTAGCAAGTAAGTCAAATAATACATCAATACCCCATACTTGGGACACATTCTCCCAATGGGTCAAATATAAGTCATAAGAACGTAGTACTCACCGGGCATAAGCTGAATTGCATAATAAATAAGAAAACGTTGCATCTCGGTTGGCGAAGAACATCTCAGTCGAGGCGTCCTGTGACAGCAACCGAGATGTATCTTAGTGAAACTCCGTCTTCTCAATCTCTCGAATGTTTGTCCTTCCATGTAGCTCTTGAGTTGTAATTTCTTCTTAGAGAGTACCTGATTCCTGTCTAGGAGGACGCAAAAAAACACAAGCAAACTATCTAAACTAAACTAGAAAAGGGAAAGGGAAGCAATACCTTGGGTTGCCTCCCAAGAAGCGCTTGGTTTAAGGTCGCTAGTTGGACCTTTCTCCATGGAATTACTCAATGTACCTCAAACACCTTGGAGTGCTCATCACATCCATCATAAAACTCTTCCAAAAAGATTCCGATTCTTAATTTCACCGGCAAATGGTAAGATCTCCCACGTACTAGTTTGTACGGTTTGATTCTCACCGGAATACTTCTAGCTTTCCTGCACTTCAATGGGATATATTCTAGCCTTGCGTCCCATCCTTTCCTGGATCTAGAAATCAGCTTCTCATAAATCCTCTTTGCTTCCCCATCTCCACCTTGAGGATGACATATGGTCTTTGTCATGTGAATGATCCCATATTTGAACAAAAGACACTTCATTGCCTTAACGATGAAGTACTTGATAGCTCCGTTCCTAGTAGTCCAAGGAGCATCTTCTTTCCGCAAATATAAGAGAGGTTTCATCTTGACTTTAGGATGTTCCTTTGGAAAAGACCTCCAACTCTTCGGTGCATTCTTGGAAAAATTAAAAATTTTAATAGGAATTTCAAAGGGAGTAAGAGAAAGTACATGGTAAAGCATTTCAAAACTAGGGACGAGATTTGAGTTAGGATGAAAATCCACACATAAAACTTCTCCCAACTCGGCTGATCTTTCTTCAACCTCGACCCAAGTTTCAGTAGTTGGATCGAGATCTTCCACTTCTTCCTCTTCTTCAATGAGGACTTCAAGAGGAGCTTCAGATTCAAGTGGAGTAATGCTCGAAACTTGTAGTTCTTCCTTATACACCTCTTTCGGCTTAGCATAGGATAGGAAGCTTTCTTCGAGCTTCTCTATCTTCTTCATCAATTTCTCCCACTTTGATTCGAGCGAATCTTCAAGAGATTGCTCAAAAACCTTTTTAGGGACATTCAACTCATCCCATATCGCAAGCTCTTCTTCAATAGCCTCTTGCCTTTCCCTTTATCATTAAATTCGATGAACGCAAATAAGTGCAACAAATATTCATAATGGTCCACCCTAGCAAGTTGTCTTGCTCTCCAAACTGGATCAAATGCAGGTTCATAGCGACTCGCAGCCATTGGAAATCCTGAAAACTACAAAACTCATAGGAAAAGATCAAATGCAAAAGAAAAAGCTTCCAAGCTAGACAACCAAATACCGAACTCGGTGTTGACCAAGTCGCCGGCAACGGCGCCAAAAACTTGTTCGCTCTCAAACGTGTGTGTATGGTGAACGATATAGCTTTAAATTTATAACCTAAAATATAAGCCTGAAACAATATGCGAACCCGCAGTATACGGATCAATTGTAATAACGGCAAATACTCCATGGTCGAACACAAGGACTATGGTGAAACAAAGATCGGTAATTCAAGTTGTCAATAAAAAACAAGCAACAAAGCAAAGATATCAAAGATGATGTAATAACCAGGTTAAGAAAATGCGGGTTCTAGAGATTAAAGCATCCAATTGTGGTTCCGACTCAAGATCTCAAAAGATAACGTGGACAAAGCTGAGGTTCGCAAAGGGTAGGTGTTTCTAAGGTGGGAATAGATCACCGGGTAAGTCTCACTACTCATTATCACAAACCAAAGATCCTCTCACCGAGTAATTCTCAAGATACTAAGGAAAGAAACTATCATTTCAAACCAACACACCACCCAACGGGATAGAACTAACCTTTAACGGGTAAGTCTCAGGCCAACTCTCAAAGATGGGATGAAGGTACACTCAAACCCCAATAAAGGATAAACCTTTATTACCTACACTCATAATCTTGGGTATACAAACAAAGGAATCACTGGGTAAGTCTCATCCTAGGCTTGCGTTGAACCAGGATAGGTATAACAAGGATAGGATTGGCAAACTGAAACCTCAACTCAGATAATGATCTAGAAAGGTCTCGCCTCGCTCAGTTCATGTACCATCTCGGTCGAGATGTTCCACAATATACCGAGGTGTTCGTCGGTTAAGGTAAATACTTGAGCTTTCAGGGTCCACTGGGGTAAAGGCTCATTCTTTCATCGTCTTCCCCACAACCTTCAGCCAATCACCATAGAATCGCATAAAGAACTTAGCCAACAATCATCATGATAACAATAATCAAATATATAAGAAAGAAATCAACATTCAAACAAGAAAACCCTAACACAAAGGTCTCAATAACTCAATCAAACAATCAAACAAACAATCAAACTGCGTTTCTCAATCACAATCAAAAAGACAACAAATCAAAACAAACTAAGAAAATCTTACAACTTCCTTCAATTTTCCTTCAAAACTAACTTCCTTGGATTCTTCAACCTTCCAAACTTCCTTAAACTTCCTTTAACTTGCTTTCTGATTTGGAGAACTGCAGCTCCGAGATAATTTCTATCCAGAAAATACATCTCTTTTTATAGGAGAATCACCTTCCTAAGATAAAATATCTTTAAAGGCAATTTCCTTCTTGAGAATATCTTCCAATCTTCCAAATAAATCAGCCAAAAAGATATGCTTCCATCTAGAAATCCATCCTAAAATATAGGAAATTCACTTTCCAATAATAGAAGATCTTAGCCAAAAATAAAGATCTCGTAGACGGTGGATTATTCGCCTTGGTTCAGCCTATCCTGAAAATCACCTCAGTCAAGGTGGTACTGTAGCCATCCGAGGTGAATCTCAACTGAGTGTAAATCTCTCTAATTTGATCCAAAATCAATCTTCCATTTCATTTCCATGGTTCCTGAGCCTTTCTTGTAGTTCCTCAATGCTCCATAATGTAGCTCCAATGACTCCTTAGCTTCCATAGCTCCATATTGTTCCAAAACGTGCTATATTCCTAACAATCACAACAAAACTAGGTGTAGACCTCGATTCTTGCAAAGGTAAACAAAACAATATAATGATAAAAGAATATACATCCATACATGCAGATTTATGAAGATAAAACGTCCAAACCAATCCCAAAATATAGACTATAATACATGCTATCATCGGCCCATACTCAAGCTCCACCAGCTTCGGCCCATACAAGGAAGAGCCAAGTCCAAACCAAATTGAGATGACATGCAAGGCGGTCTCATGGTTGTTTCCTTGGTTGTTTGGACTTCGGCGACACTCTTGAACATTTGATCTATAATATATTATATATTGGCCTCTTTTATGTGTTTTATGGCCTAGGATTCTCTCTATATTTCCCGTTTTCAGACTTCTAGGTTAGACAATCAAACTCTGGATTCGGAACCCTTCAGCTTTATATATATGCAAATACTATTCTTTCCATCTTATTTCTCTCTTCCATCCATGTATTGTTAAGTCTCTTTAATCTAAGGGGTTTATTGAACCCTATGATGGATCAATTGTGAATATGTTTGTGAACAATTGAATGAATATCAACATGGAGGTATTTCTTCTAGTTGCGTTTATTTCCACCTTATAATTTCCTTCGAAAGAAGTGACGTTTATAAACGATTTTAGATGAAATTATTTTATCAAGAAAAGCGGATTGTTTTATTAGAAACAATTTAGAAGAACTTGGTTTTGAGAGGAGCGCTTTATCTTAACCTTTGACTATCATAAAACGTTCCGGCCTTTGTACCTTTTCTAGACCATGTACCGAAAGCAAGACTTTTCTTGGTCTTTTTTGGATTTCTAAATGCTTAAAGAGTTTTTCTTATACTTATACAATTGCGAGAGCACGCTCAAGTTGGTTGACATGATCTTTTTTTGTCTATGATAACAAATATAGTTGATGTTTACCTACATTTTTTGTTGATTGAAGTTCATGTTATTTATATGTTTGATTTTATATTGATTCATTATAATGGGATACTTGCTTTTTTATATCATTTCCTCCAAAGATATCTTCTTTCACATCTTGCTATTTATATTTGCTCGTTACTTTGTTCTCTACAATCAGAATTTCAGAAAAAGCTGATTTTCTCCTACCCTTCTCTTTCATTTTTCTTCTGTGGCTTAGCTTATTTGTCTTTTAATACATCTAATACAAATGTATCCCCCGTGATTCGATATGCAATACTCTGCAATTGATTATATTATCCTTGCGGGAAGATTGTTTAAAAAACATGTGGTTTAAATCTTCTTCATCAAGTTTTTGGCGTCGTTTCCGGAGACTACGTATATTTTGGTTGTTTCTAATAGCCACGTATTCTAAGCTTTCTTGTTATTTTGATTCACATGTTTATTTTGTCTTTGCTCCACAAGTGGAACATTGAAAGGAAATATAAGAATGGCGAACATCAACCGCGGACGTTGGAAGCAAGGATGAATCTTAAACAATCATTCTTAATCATGCATGGGTACTTCCAGACATGATACATTTGGTTGTGGACAAGGTGAAAGTCCACATCAACATTTGAGGAACTTCGAAAATATCATGAACACACTCAAGTTCTGCAATATTTTTGCAAATGCCGTGAAAATGCGGGCATTCATATTCTTTGAAAGGTAGAGCTTACTTCTGGTTTGAAAGAAAACCAACATGTATGTGTAGTACTTGGGATCATTTTACTACTGACTTATTAAGTGTTCTTTTCTTCCTAGTAGAACTCATAAATACAGAAAGGATATATCTTACTTTGAAATGGAGGAAGATCGATGAAGACATTCATTTCGCTTGGAAAATATTTATGGAGTTACTATATATTTCTCCACGTCATGGCTTTGAAAAAAGTGTTTTACATGAATATTTTATAATGATTTAGATTATGTGAACAAGAATATGGTAAACATTGTCAATGCTCACAGGTTTAGGCAGATGCATCTAGATGATGCTTGAAATTATCTCGTTGGTGCCGCTAAACATATAGGGATGTTTCCCTCGAGAAAGAAGAATCAAGAGATAAGCATCCGTGTTGTCAGAAGCATTGAGGAAAGATGTAAACGCCAAAGCTATGATCCTGCAACTGCTAGACTAACTTTCGAATGTCAAATATGTAGCCATAAAAGGCAGAACGCTCTACAATGTCCCTCCCTTAATAGCCAAAATAACATTTCACCACCAAGGGTTGGTCTTCCTTCAGTAGTCCCATTATCACTAAAGAATAATCATACAGAGACCATATTACAAGATATGATGCTAACTATAAAGACTTTCACATCCACTCAATCACAATTCAAGATGTAGTTAGGGGTGCCAATGGAGGAAGATAAAACTAAAGAGGAATTTACATCTAGGGATATGCCAATTGAAAAGGATCACCCTACGCCCCTCTTCTACTATATAAACCATCTCTCTCTTTCCCGCAAAGGAGAAATAAAGCTATTTTGAATGAGCAGTTTTGAAAATTTCTCGTGCTGATGAACAAGTTGTACGTGAACGTCCCATTCACCGAGGCAGTGAAGCAAATGTCAACATTTGCTATGAAAGACATTATGTCTAACAAAAGGCTTATGAAATGTCAAGGCATAATACCCCTAACCAAGGAATATAGTGTGTTATTGATGATCAAGTGCCCGTTAAGCGAAAAGAATCATGAAAATATATCCCTCTCGATTTTAAAGGACAAACTCAAATATGTTTATGTGACCTTGGGGCCAATGTGAGTATAATTTCTTTTAATTTATGTGAAAAACTAAACCTTCAAGAAATTCATCTTGAGATTCATATTGACTTTGTTGTTATTGATATTGCTACTACAAATCTTATTCTTGTAATCCTTGGTAGATCATTTCATAGATGATCTTACATCTATAAGTAGTTGGCTCTGCATGCACAAGCTTCCCCTCGAGGATGAAACCCAACCCTCTCGGAAAGCGCAACAAGACTTAACCCAACAATGAAGGAGGTCGTAAAGAAAGAAATTCTAAAAATCCTTGATGCCGGAATATATGGGTAAGCTCAATACATGTCGTACCCAAGAAAGGAGGGATGACGGTTGTGAAGAACGAGAAAGAAGAATTCATCCCGCACAGGACTGTCATGGGCCGTAAAAATAATCAAGGATCACGTCCACTCTCCTCCTTAGACGTCCATATAGATGTACAAATGTGTCGAGTTTGATTGGATTGGTTTGACTCAAGTTTTGGACATTTTTACTCTTGATGCCTTCAATCTCTTAGAAATAGTCTTCAATTCTTTTCTTTATTTTTTTTATATCTTGAGTGAGTTTTATCCTCTTTCTTTACCTTCTAGGAATGAACATCACTCTTCCTCTTTCGCTCCTTAGAGTGTTCTTCACTCCTTATCTTCTAGCTTCCGTGATCATTATCTCAAGTCGAGTTAGGTCCAAAGATGCTCCCGCATCACATGGACTTAGTAATATTTGGGACCATGATCTTGAAAGCTAGGATGCAAGGAGTGAAGATCACTCTAAGGGGAAAAATAAAAAGATTTAAGCTCAAAATTACTCAAGGAGTTGGAAGAAGAAGAAGAAGAAGAAGAAGAAGACTCAAAGATCATCAAGGAGGAGTGAAGAGCGGCTAGACCGAACCAACTGGATTGGTTCAGACCCGATCAGTCTCCACCAAACCAAAACTGGACGGTCCTTTGAACTATCACGAATGGATGGATTAAATAGAGGTTGATTTAATTTATTTTATATAAAATCTTTAGTGAGTTGTTTTAATACTTGAGCTTTTATGTTATTATAGCCTCATCTTTTAATTAGTTTTTTTAGGTCCGGTTAGAGAGTGTTTCTAATTTATTTTTTCAGCCACATTTTCAGCTCATAAGGTTGTCTTTTCACGTGTAAGGGGACACGTTGAATTTGCCTAAACACAAATAATGTTTTACGTTGTTTCTGCTTCTTCTTCAAGAGTTAGTGAACCTCATTTGTTTATAGCTTGTATCTTCTCGCATTTGCCAATCATCTATTGTCCGAGTGATGATCGTATAATTTCACAAGCCTCCTTTTTGGTGCTTCCTTGACTTCATTTATTAGTTATGTGAGATTATAGGGGAAGAGTTATCTGATCATTCTTAATTTTGTATTGAACATAAATCTGATTTGTAGGATAGTATTGAATGTGATAGATGGTGCATGAATCTTCATTGGATGTTGATTATGAGCCTGTTTGTGGAGATGAGCATGATAATTTGGAATCAACTCTGAGCATATATATATATATATATATATGCTTTTGTTGAGTACAAGGGAAGACAGTAAATATGAGGTTGAAGTAGAGAGCTACAAGGCATAGAATCGATCAGGCTCTACTTCCGAATTAGAGAACTCCGAATGATACCACGAATTAGATCCACTCCTCCTAGTGCTTTTCTCCTTCTTCCTCATCGACCTTTGCCTCTTTGATTTCACAACGTAGTAAGTCATAGTCCCAAGAACTGCAGCCATTATACCTCCTCCCACCACAGTTACCAAGATTGCAGCCCACACGAAATGCCGACCAACAACTATATACGACGAGGCCATGAAAGCAACAGAAGTGCATACGGACGCCAACCACATCAGCTTGTTGATTATCTCCACAACTCGTTTCTCTGCCTTAGTCTCCCCTCTAACAAGTGTTATCTGAACCACCACAACCGCCAGAGATGTAAACAGTGCAATGGCGTTGAAAATGAAGAATATCTTGAATGCAACTGACTTAGAAGCCACCGCCTCCCCGCTGTCTTGATCCCCACCTGGTACAGTAAAGATTGCTGCAAATGCCACCGTTGCAAACAGAACCGCCACCACTGTTACCGAGTTTGTTGCATTATTGATGCCTTCCCTGTGAAGCTTCCTCAGCTCCTTAGCAATACCGCTCACGTTTTTATTCGTTCTCTTGGTTTGTTCCAGCTGCATATGGACATCGTTTTTTATCTGTGTTACGGTTTTCCTTAGCTCGTCCCTTGGCTGGTGCAACTCATTGGCTCGAACAGCTCCATATTGAACAAGGGCTTCTTTGATCTCTGAGGATTCTTCCGAAAGGTTTTGTTCTTCAACTATGTCAAGAGGGGTTTTATGCTGACTGGTAACAGGATTGACGTTGATATCACGGACAGTTAAGAGCACATTCACTATCTGCAAGGATCACACACATAATGAGGTGACATTCAAAATTGTAGAATTTGCTGTCTTCATGTTTTCATTAACAAAATGACATATATCTATCTTTGACATGAATAATCCCTTCCTAACATACCATAGACTGGTAGAAAGTGCTGTCTATAGGAAGATTACTGGATTATTGTATAAGAATAAGGTAGAACAAGGATATACCGCTACTCGCTTCTTTCGCGTAGCTACATGCAAGGCTGTATTGCCAAGCTTGTCAGGGCGCATCACGATTGCTGGATCTGCCTCAATAATTAATTTGACAACCTCAGAGTTGATCCCTTTAACAGCAAGATGCAGGGGGGTTTGACCCTTCTTGTCCGTCTTTCTTGCCAATGATGGTTCTTTTTCGAGCAAAGTTTGCACAATCTCCACATGACCTTGCCTTGCAGCAAAATGCAGTGCATTCTTCCCATTCGATTTACAATTTTCCACTAAACTGCTATCCCTAGAAAGAAGCTCATCAACTAGAGCTGCATGCCCCCTTGTAGCAGCAGTGATAAGCGGGGTAGCATTTGACGTATGAACTGTTTTAATTAGCCCAGGATCATGGTCCAATAGCAGTTGGACAATTTCTGCAATGTATCAAACATGAAGACCCAATGTCAATTTGAATTTGGATAAGTGTAGCATGAAAATATCTAAATTAGGATGACAGACAGCATTTACTTTTATTCATAGACAACAAAAAGACAGACAATTTTCACTAGCTTCAAATGCATAAACCAGGCATTGTTAGAAACAGGCAAAATTATTTACAGATATGCCGTAGCCAGTCATAGTAAATATTCTCGATTACTAGTAGTGACCAAATTCAGCGGCAGTTTGTTTTACTCTTTTTCAAGAGGTGGGATTAGGTAAACAATTTCCTTTTTCTAAAAATACACTGCAAGGAAATTCCAGAATAACAAAAATGTGTAGAATAGCACTACCAAGTTATAATCTTCAACAAATATGATAAGACATGAAGTAACTCAGAAATCCAGCAAATAGTTTATATTAGAAATAGTCCATCTACTCCATCTAGCTTCATATTGAATAGAGAACCACCATGGATATGAGCAAAACTCAGCATGATACGATAGGACACAACATCTCCACTTGTGATTACTAGGGGTCAGACCTTATTTATGATAAAAAAAAAAAAAAAAAAAAAAAAACTTGATAAGGGGTTTAGTCAGGTACGTCTAATCTGATGATTTCCTCCAAATATCTTTAAGTCTAGTTGGTTCCCTTCTTTGGTTCTTCCGGGATAATAAGACTTAACCCCTAATAATCACACTTGGATATTTTTTTATCCTAACAAAATACGAGTATATGACCAGACAAATCTGTAATATAGTTGGATCTTGGAACCAACCAAAAACAAAAACATGTATGTAAGGTATGTACGCTTATGCTGAATCTGAATCTAGTTATACACACATCATGCTACTAGAGTGCCAGTTTAAGCCACTAACCAAGGTGGCCATTGCAAACAGCCACATGCAAAGGATCAAAGCCAGATTTATTCTTCTTCCTAAGTGTATCATCGTTGCAATACTGTAACAGCTCCTTCACCACATCAATATGTCCCTTATCCGCTGCAGTAAACAATGCAGTCTCATCCAATTCATTAGGGTCATTCACCACTGAAGCCCTCACAGCAGCAACCTCGGCATCACAATCGGTTCCGCTAAGAGTCTCTTCAATCTGTTTGCCAATGTCACTAAGAATCTGCTTCACGGCTGTCAAGTCACCACGCTGAGCTGCCAAGTGAAGCTCGGAATCGTTATGACGGCCACTGACTTTCTTGACATACTTCTTCTTGCCAGCTTGGTTGATTCGTTTTCCGGAGTTGGAAAGAACCAAGGCTGGTCCTGATGTGGTGGAGGTTGGAGAGGGTGATGGAGATGGAGATGGATATGGGTTTGAGATTTGGGATGGAATGATCGCCCCTAATTTCAAGTCTTTGGCTCCAACTGCAAAGATAGCATCAAGCAACAGTTCAACACCAATCAAAAGCAATAACCAAAAAGTAAATTCACAAATAACAATGGGATACACAAATTCCCATGAGGAAGGGAATTGGGGCATAGAATTAAGACATATCAATGATTGATAAAGGATGAATTACTGAATCAGTAATGAAGCTCAATCCAATTATAAATCACAATTAATGTTTTGAGCTGAGCTGAAAGCAAATCAAGAATCCAACGGAATAAAAATTAAACACGAAGAAAACCGGGATTTGCAGAAAGTTAGAGCAGCATAATTTTATGAAATTAATTTGAGGAAACGAGAAATCTACCTTGTTCGATATCTTTAGTCATGCTTTGAGCTGCTGGTGATGCAGAGTGATAGAACTCTAGAGAAAAGGGGAGTGAAAAAGAGTAAAGTTAGAGAGAGACGAAGCACGACAAAAAAGGAGGAAGGGAGGGGGTGATGTTGGACACACACGAGGGAAGGAGACGAAGGCAGAGAAACCAAAGCAGGTTAGGCATAACTGCAGAAGGAGCAAGGAAGCTCACCTAGTAAGACACGATACCTAATAGACGCCGTTTGGATAGACGTCAAACAGTTAACGGCAACACAGGCAATGCACATGCACGTATTTTGTTGGGTTTTTCTCAACCATCAACTTTACAATATTCCTCTTCATATCATTAGTCTTGACTTGGAAAAACTCTTGATGACCTTCCTTTTCTTCTTCTTGTGTAAGTTGTCCAACAATGAGGGTGTTGCGTAGTTTCAGGTTCAACAATAAGTTCCTTCTTCTCCCTTCTTCATCTACATCTTCCTCTTTGAGTTTCAATGGTGGAAGTCATGGATTCACCTTGTTCTTCCCTCTTCTTGTGTTGCATGTCAATGGATGTGTTTAGGATGATTGTGTGTGTGGATCCAAGTGGTGGATGTTCTGAAGCCAAGCAAGAAAGGTAGGAGGCCATTGCACATCAAAGAACCATCGAAGAAGCCCGTCGGAATCACCCTTTGGAGTTCGACCGCACCCGCGGCTGGACAGCGCCGCGGGGGAGGCTGGCCTCTGCACCACAACCATAAGGGCGGCGACCCCCAGCCGCAGGGGCGGCGTCCAGCACCCATGGCCGCAGGGGCGGCATTCCAGAGCCGCTGGAGGCGGCCACTTGGGCCACAAAGGCGGCCACCTCGGCCGTAAGTGCACCTCTGGGCATCCCCGAGTTGTCTTCCTTGCTCTTCTCCGCGGTTGCGTCTCCTTGCTCCGCGACCGCATCCTTAATCCAATGAGTGCCCTCTTCTTTGATCTTGTGAGCCACCTCCTATCATACTTATGCTTAGATGTAGCATCATGCTAGGATGACTTAAGAGGACCTTGTGAATGCCAAGTAGTGGCTTGAACCTTAGGTTTGAGGATGAGTTGAATGTTCTTAGGCTTGATTTGTGATTGGACCTTGAGTCGGTTATGTGAGTGTAGGGTTGTCCTTGTGAGGCTTGTGAGGTTGGAGATTGCGAGTTTATGGTTGTTGAGATGGTGTGCTAGGATGTGCGCATCCTAGCATAGTGTTGCTACCGTTGAGATTCGAGACTAGGCATGTTTATCCTAGTATGTGTTATGAGTTATGATCTTGCGAGATCATCGTGTCTAGAAATCTAAAGACTTCTAGGTTATGAGAGTGTTATTGATTTGTGCCTTGTTATGATTAGGCGATGAGTACCTTCCTACGGGAAGCGAGAGTGGTATTGATCGGTTTAGCTTTGGGACGAGGTAACTCTCCGGACTTACTTATCTTGTATTCTTTGTATTAGCATTGATTTGTGTTTGGTTGTGTGCGTGTGTGTTGATTATGTTATATAATAACGAAACCGGAAATAGGACGACCTTTTTATATATTAATATTTAGCCCAAGTGTATGCTAACGGTCGGTGACATCACTTCCTAGCTCTTGCGAGAGCTGAGAGGTTCTCGGCGACTAGCCCGTGTGGGTAGACGGTCAGATGCATCAGTACCATTCCTTTCTGGTAAGTGGGGACCGAGGCGAGATCACGGTGATTCTCGTGTCACAAATCTAAGTTGAATTAGTAATGGAATGACGTAAATAAAAAGATAATAAACCGGCTTGTGTGTGTTGGAGCATGATGTGTGTTTATGATGTCTTATGTGTGTGTGTGTGTGCGAATACCATGATTCTAACTAACAGGTTTATACCAATTCTGTAGTTGCCTTGCAGGTAAGGGATGCGGCCGAGAGATCCGGAAGAGTGGGTAGGATGGGTTTGGGTTGAAGTCGTTTATATTATATATTATTATGTATTTGACGTTTGGTCTTTGGAGTTGTATACTCGAATGGAGTCTTTCGTTGTATGCTTTCAGGATTCATATCATTACATAAAAATGTATTTCGGTTTTGCCTTTATTTGTGTCTTGTTGTAAGATCTAGTGAAATTGTTGTCTGGCTAAGGGTTGGGACCCATTGTGAGGTCTCAGCCCGTAGCTCCCTGAGTCCCGCAGATTCGGGGTGTTACAATGTGGTATCAAAGCCCTAGATTGACAACAATGACACTCGCAATCTTCTAAAGGTCGAATAGAAGGAAACAAAACCCTCAAGGGTTCTAAATTTTAAAATTAATTTCGTTTTCCAAATCACGAGCATAGTCAGTCGGGGATAATATGTACGGACCACCACTCCTTCTGCGGATCTCGGCAGCTTAGTTTATTTGATTTTGATATATATATATATGTGTGTGTGTGTGTGTGTGTGTGTGTGTGTGGATTATAGTGGCATAATAAACTTGATATATATGTATAGTTATATATGTGGACTATAGTACATTTTGGACCTTGTGTTGTGAAGTAGAATTCATGGTTTTGGTATGTTGGTAGTGATGTGGGCATAGGGCTTATATAGTCATGTATACGTATACTTGTTATATATGGTAGCATATGGAGATATGAGACCTAATAAAAAAGATGATAGTATGACATCATCACCTTTAAGACAACGTCGTTTGGCTTGAGATAGTGTTCATACGTGGATGGGTACGCTCAAGTATCAAGTTGAGCATTACATTCTGGCGAACACCATGGCGTTTCTCGGATTCCTTTAAAAGAATGTCGAAGGGGAGGATTAGAGATGACATAAACGAAAGACGAACAAGTGGAAGGAAACTCGAGACAACTTAAGAGAAATCGAGATGGAAGCAATACAAGTAAAGGGAGCAACATTAAGGTGTAGAAGTGGTTCTAACGAAACCATGATTGTACGACAACGAGGCCAATAAAGATAACAAACTTATGTTCTTCAAGAAGACGCGTGGACAACTAAAGATGCGAATCGAGGAGGAGATGGGTACATTCTAGCAAGGTTAAAGATGGTATTCCATTCAGAAGTGAAGCTTTCCTTAAACGCTCCTAAGCACTGAAGTCAAGATGAGAAGAGTGATCGAACCATGTGAAAAAGATTTAAGATACCGTAAGTTAAGCTTACGAGGTACCAATAAGTGAAGTGTCAACATTAAGAGAGTTATGAGAACAAGGGCATGGTGAGGGTTCACGTGGAGTTGACTGGTTTTCGTTATGATGATAAGGAAGACCATAAAGAAGGAAGAGTGAGTAGACGTGCTCTCGAGAGGATAAGTGACGCAACAAGGAGCTTAGTTATGTAAAGACTTAAGACAAGATGAGAAGAGAAGATGGGTACATTTTAGCAAGGTTAAAGATGGTATTCCATTCAGATGTGAAGCTTTCCTTAGACGCTCCTAAGCACTGAAGTCAAGATGAGAAGAGTGATCGAACCATGTGCAAAAGATTTAAGATACTGTAAGTTAAGCTTACAAGGTACCAATAAGTGAAGTGTCAACATTAAGAGAGTTATGAGAAGAAGGGCATGGTGAGGATTCACGTGGAGTTGACTGGTTTTCATTATGATGATAAGGCTAATGAAGACCATGAAGAAGGAAGAGTGAGTAGACGTGCTCTCGAGAGGATAAGTGACGCAACAAGGAGCTTAGTTATGAAAAGACTTAAGACAATAATCAAGAGAAACGCGAGCGACTGTTGAGTAACGTTAGAGATATTGAGGAGACACACTTACAAGATAGCCTGAGGCGCGGTTAAGCCTATAAAGTTGAGTTATACGGCGTTCAAAGCCGAAAAGAGTATGGTCACCTTATGGAAGAGGAAGAAAACATGGAACGTTAAAGGAGTTAATGGAGTTGAGGTAGAGTACCCGAAGAGGGTAGCATTCGTGAGTATCGTAACATGGAAAGTGTAGTAGAATAATGTGTTGTTGACCTTGGAGAAGGTCAACTATAAACTGACCAGTGATAACCAAGAACGCATATGTGCGGGTTGTCTATTGATGCGCGTAGATGAGAAGAATATACATGACTATGGCATGGAGAGTCGGTAGCGAGAGCTCGGAGGATTTCCGGTGGTTCGGTGTAAGTAGCGAGGAAGTATTTCAATTGAAGCACAATTGTCTTAATCAAGTAATATTGCAAGGGATCAAAGCAAGTGATTGTAATAGACCTCCCAGGGAGGGATGGTAATGACCCTTTTATGCGACCTTCATAAGTCTCGAGATTTGCATATGGAGAAATCACGCGGATGAGAACGTTTAAGGTTTGAGCATGATAAAGTGATCTAGTGGATCAGGAGGAAAGTGAAGCCTCCCGAGATGCTTTAAGCAAACGGGAAGATATGGAAAGAAGATGCATGGTATTTCGTTCTTATAAAACGAGTGTTATGTTGTCGCAAACAAGAGATGAGTAAAAGTTTCTAGACTCACCCGAAGGAGCCATGGAGGCTATGGTGTGAAACGAGGTACCGAGGTTATAATAATGTTGTAAGCTTTAGGCTTAAGGTGATGGTACTTGAGAATTCATGAGTTAAAAGTTTCAGCGGTTTGGAATGGGAAATTCTTCCGGTCTATCCCTTAGGGCATTCTGGTACGGGTTTTGAGGAAAGATACGAGTTGGGAAGTTGAACATTGGCTATCGAGATATGCGTAAGGCTACCAATGAGGATAGGTACCTTCGCCCCGTAGTGGACGACTCGTTAGATTAGTTACATGTGATTATGATGTTTGTCTGATCGATTTGTAGTCGAAATGTTACCCGAGTTAGGTTGAGAAAGGAAAGGACCTAAGTAAGACGGCATTTCCGGCCGGTATGGTCAGTACAAGTTGTAGTGAAGCTTGGTCGACTCACAAGTGCGATTGTTGAGTTGGTGTATATAGATGTGCATTCGTTGGGTTTCTGAATCGGATTGCGGGGTGACGTTCGATTTGTGGGCTCAGATGGTTCTAATGCAGACCCTAAGATTCTAACTAGTATTGTAGAGTGATAACCGATGTTGTATGAGGTGGACCGTAATCTAATGTTAAGTAATGACAGTTAGTGAGGTGTGAGAAGTACGAATGATTCTATTGTTCAGATTTGACGATGCTTTGTTGTACTCTCAGTGTAACACCCCAAATCCGCAGGACTCAGGGCGTCACAGGGGCTAGGATCTCACAATGGATCCTGACCCTAGCGTGACAACAACTTCATTGGATCTTACAACAAGACACAAATAGATTAAAACCAAATACATAAAACTGTACAATATATACATCAAAAGAGTTTACAACATCAAAACCGAGTACAAAACGACAACCATAAACATCCAAGTACAAAACATCTCATATCCCACGAACAACCTAGTGTACGAAAGCCATCGGCTGATCACTCATCTGACTCACTCTGCAATCTTCCTAACGTGCAGATCATCTACAACACGGTATAAGCCGTTAGCTAATAGAAATGAATAAGAATGAAGTAATAACACATACACACATCAACACATCACAATATGCAATGCCACACACACATCCGTTTATTATCTTTACTTATGTTATTCCATTACTAATTCAACTTATTTTGTGACACGAGGAGCCTAAAGAACCCCGGCTCTCCCCCCTTTAACTAAGGTGTTGCATGGGGATCTACCTCCCCCCTGAGCTACTGGCTTCCGAGCACCTCCTCCACTCTCGGCGAGCTTTGGCAGGTGGTCACCGCCCGGTTATAATACACTCGGGCCAACTAAGGTAATGAACTGGTCAATCCTAGTCCGATTTAGTTAATAAATGCAACAACCATATGAGCATACACAACCATTAAAACCACTCAAATCCACAACTGCACGCTAAGTAAGTCCTATAGACTTACCTTAAATTCTCGTAATCCTGTACCACATCACAATTTCCCCTTGGGGAAACGATCAACGTCTGAATAAGCAAGGCATACACAATATCAAACGCTGCAAAGGTTAGGAGACGTATCTCCTACACCTTATAACCACAACCATCCTATAACCCGGATCTAAACCTCAAGATCCAAAAAAACATACAAGTGCCTAAGGCACAACCCAACATACATCTCATGAAGCTCATCCTCAACTAAACTAGCCTAGCCATATCTAAAGCCAAGGCCAAAGGAAAGGAAGAAGGAAACATACCAACTAGGTATGTCCTGGACACGCACCGGCGGAAGCAAGAGAGCAGGGGGCACTGAACCAGTCAGGCGCAGGGGCGGACCAGTCTAGGCGCACGGGCGGCTCAACCCAGGTGCACGGGCGGCTGATGTGCAGAAGCTTGGTCTTCGACTTCTCTTCGATCCTTCACTTGCTCTTCCTCACCACTTTATCAACCAAAAACCAAACATACACATATATATACATGTATGAGCATCAAAACGTCCAGGAAAGATCCATACAAGCCTAAGCTTTTGAACCCTAAACTAAAGATAAGATAAGATGCAAGGAAGAAAAGATGAAGAAAAGGAGGATGACTTACCACAGCTGGGGCTAAAAGAGGAGAAACATCAACAACAACACTCCATAGGTGGCTTTCTCAGCTCAGCAACAACATCAAACATCATCAACTTCCAAAGCCAAGCTCAAAACTCACAACCACTCTCTTGCAAGATCTAGAAACCAAGAAGAATATCCAAGGCAAGAAGAGAAGAGGAGAAGAACGTGAGGAAGGGAAATGAAGCTGGAGAAGATGAAGAAAGCCTCTCCTGGAATCAAAAGGGGGGCTTATAAAGGAAGCCAACATAAAGCATGGTCAAGAGTCAACAAAGGTGGTTGCAGCCGCACAGATCCGCAGGGGCGGATCCATTGAGGCGTAGGGGCAGTCCATAGAATGCACAGGGGCGGCTCACAGAAAGGAAAGTATTCCGAGGTCGAACACAAGGACTGAGGTGAAACTAAATCATTCAATGATCGAAGATAGTGTGAATCTAGACTAAGATAAGATGAGGAATAAAGAAAATGGAAAACACAATGTTTTTGGAGGTTTTTGGGTGATCAAACAAAGATCACAAGTATATGAGCACAATCAAGCAACACAAACACACACTAACACAAAAGATAGGAGAATGGAAGCAACAAAGCGGATTCTAGAGTTTGGAAGTCCGGGTATGGCATAGACTCAAGCTATCTATTCATTTCTCGGATTAACTATGATATGTCGGGATTTAGCGTTTCTAGATTGGGATCAATTACCGGGTAGGTCTCATGGTCCACTAATCCATTCCTAAGGTCTCATCACCGGGTAAGTCTCTAAGAACCTAAGGAAGGAATTCTACACAAACCGGATTGTTACCTAGGAGTCTAACCTATCCTTACCGGGTAAGTCTCGGAAAGGGAAGTCCTAATCAACTATCCTAGCACACTTAGTCCAATGGCGGCTTGTGAGGCTCACCACTACCTAGGGTTTGTCATCTTAGGTATCTAAGGTCGGAAATCATCGGGTAGATCTCTTCCCTCACTTAGGTTGATAGCATTAGGTGATCCTAAGCTAAATTAAACTCAACAAACACTAGGATTTCAACAACACAAGTCATCCAAGGGTAAAAATCTAAGTTCATCCTATCATGCTTCTAGCCATAGCCCTTCTTTCCTTACTCTAGAATCGCAACCTATCTAGCCAACAACATTTATTTCAAGATCAATCTCCACAAATAAATCATGCTTGCAAGTCATGGTCAAATGATGAAGAACAATCCAAAGAAAAGACATTAAAAGCATAGAATAGAAATTACCAAATTCTTACAAGGCTCCAAAAGCAAATCCAACTCGACAACAATGGAAGCTTCACTCGAATCCACTCTAATCTCACTCTAAAACGAGAATCTACACTAATCTCTTCCAAGAACACCCCTAATGGGTGCTTGGAAGAGAGGCAACAATGGCCAAATGTTTTGGGGAAGAAAGGTAGGTCAAAAGAGAGGAGAAGGATCCCCAATTACAGCCTGCAAAATCCTTTAAATACCCACTAAGATGCAAGAGCAATGGAAGAGATTGTGGCCAGCTGTCAATGTGGTCCTGGCAAGAACCACGGGCATATTCCACGGCCGTGGAAAGGGTCTAGACCGTGGTTTGGTCCAGAGGTTGCTTCTAGGCTCGTTAAGTCATGATTTGGTGCATGGCTTGTGTTGGTAAGGTTCCATGAGTCCTCCTTAGCCCTTAGCTTGCATTCCAATGAGTCCGGAAGTGTGTCATCTCGAGGAATGATCCTCGGATGTATCGATTAGGTTCTTAAATCTCCCAAAATACCTACAAAGCAAGCAAAAGTCCGAGTAGACGTCTATCTCGACAAAATACGTGATTTGAGTGCAAACGCCGTGAACTAATGCTAAACCATGCATGAATGAGCGGGAAATCTATCTAAATGAGTGTATAAATCTAGATCATAAATCGTGTTATCAACAGTTAGTGAGGTGTGAGAAGTACGAATGATTCTATTGTTCAGATTTGACGATGCTTTGTTGTACTCTCAGTGTAACACCCCAAATCCGCAGGACTCGGGGCGTCACAGGGGCTAGGATCTCACAATGGATCCTGACCCTAGCGTGACAACAAGTTCATTGGATCTTACAACAAGACACAGATAGATTAAAACCAAATACATAAAACTGTACAATATATACATCAAAAGAGTTTACAACATCAAAACCGAGTACAAAACGACAACCATAAACATCCAAGTACAAAACATCTCATATCCCACGAACAACCTAGTGTACGAAAGCCATCGGCTGATCACTCATCTGACTCACTCTGCAATCTTCCTAACGTGCAGATCATCTACAACACGGTATAAGCCGTTAGCTAATAGAAATGAATAAGAATGAAGTAATAACACATACACACATCAACACATCACAATATGCAATGCCACACACACATCCGTTTATTATATTTACTTATGTTATTCCATTACTAATTCAACTTATTTTGTGACACGAGGAGCCTAAAGAACCCCGGCTCTCCCCCCTTTAACTAAGGTGTTGCATGGGGATCTACCTCCCCCCTGAGCTACTGGCTTCCGAGCACCTCCTCCACTCTCGGCGAGCTTTGGCAGGTGGTCACCGCCCGGTTATAATACACTCGGGCCAACTAAGGTAATGAACTGGTCAATCCTAGTCCGATTTAGTTAATAAATGCAACAACCATATGAGCATACACAACCATTAAAACCACTCAAATCCACAACTGCACGCTAAGTAAGTCCTATAGACTTACCTTAAATTCTCGTAATCCTGTACCACATCACAATTTCCCCTTGGGGAAACGATCAACGCCTGAATAAGCAAGGCATACACAATATCAAACGCTGCAAAGGTTAGGAGACGTATCTCCTACACCTTATAACCACAACCATCCTATAACCCGGATCTAAACCTCAAGATCCAAAAAAACATACAAGTGCCTAAGGCACAACCCAACATACATCTCATGAAGCTCATCCTCAACTAAACTAGCCTAGCCATATCCAAAGCCAAGGCCAAAGGAAAGGAAGAAGGAAACATACCAACTAGGTATGTCCTGGACACGCACCGGCGGAAGCAAGAGAGCAGGGGGCACTGAACCAGTCAGGCGCAGAGGCGGACCAGTCTAGGCGCACGGGCGGCTCAACCCAGGTGCACGGGCGGCTCAACCCAGGTGCACGGGCGGCTGATGTGCAGAAGCTTGGTCTTCGACTTCTCTTCGATCCTTCACTTGCTCTTCCTCACCACTTTATCAACCAAAAACCAAACATACACATATATATACATGTATGAGCATCAAAACGTCCAGGAAAGATCCATACAAGCCTAAGCTTTTGAACCCTAAACTAAAGATAAGATAAGATGCAAGGAAGAAAAGATGAAGAAAAGGAGGATGACTTACCACAGCTGGGGCTAAAAGAGGAGAAACATCAACAACAACACTCCATAGGTGGCTTTCTCAGCTCAGCAACAACATCAAACATCATCAACTTCTAAAGCCAAGCTTAAAACTCACAACCACTCTCTTGCAAGATCTAGAAACCAAGAAGAATATCCAAGGCAAGAAGAGAAGAGGAGAAGAACGTGAGGAAGGGAAATGAAGCTGGAGAAGATGAAGAAAGCCTCTCCTAGAATCAAAAGGGGGGCTTATAAAGGAAGCCAACATAAAGCATGGTCAAGAGTCAACAAAGGTGGTTGCAGCCGCACAGATCCGCAGGGGCGGATCCATTGAGGCGTAGGGGCAGTCCATAGAATGCACAGGGGCGGCTCACAGAGCCAGCAGGGGCAGCTCAGCCATACTCAGCACCACTCAGCACATAGAAGACTAAGGCTCTTACATCACACTCCCCTAAAAACAAGTTTCATCCCGAAACTTGCATGATCCCAAATCCACTCGGACCCATATGCCGAGGTATAACACTCTCTATCTCGGAGACATCACAACTCCGCTCATAAGATCACAACCTATAGCATTCTATAACCTCAAAGCACAACATGGAGGAATCATCAATACAACAACACCATCACACACTCTAAATAAGGCATTGAGGAAAACCATCTCTAGCCAACAACTAACCACGTCACAAGGCATGAAGGAAAGCCGTCTCCAGCCAAATCGTACACATAACACAACTACGTGGATGAAAACTGTATCCACTCACACTATGTCCATCAACCATAGCATGGAGGAATAACCATCTCCAGCTAATCCTAAACATATCACAATAGCATGAAGGAAAGAACCATCTCTAACTATACCTAACTTGCGCTAGCAAACAAAATATACAAGGTTATGTGCACACATCACAACTAGAACCAAAACACAACATATCACATAAAAACATAACATACACTCACCAAGATAGCACTAAGATCTACTCGTGGATCGTACTGGTGCATCTATCTCGGCATAAAACCCTGGATATTTCCTTTGGATACTATCATTGGTCTCCCATGTAGGCTCCTCAGGTCCTCGTCTCGACCACTGTATCCGAAGCATAGGAATGTCCTTCGAACGTAGGCTTCTCACACCCCGTTCTAGGACTGCAATCGGGTACTCCACAAAAGTGTGGTCCGGCTCAACCACCAAATCATCATAACTGACAATGTGTCTCGGATCTGATATGTACTCCCTCAGTTGAGACCCATGAAACACAGGGTGAACACCCTCTAATCTCGGTGGCAAAGCTAGTCTGTACGCTGCTCTCCCAACCCTGTCCAATATCTCAAAAGGACCGACATGTCGGGGACTCAACTTCCAATTTATGCCAAAACGTCTAACGCCTCGCGTCGGAGATACCCTCAACTAAACATGTGCTCCTACCTTGACCACTAGAGGTCGACGACTTCTGTTTGCATATGACTTCTGGTGACTTTGGGTAGCCATCATCCTCTATCTGATCAGTGCTACCCGAGCCATATCATCCTGAATCTGCTCTGGCGCTATACCACTAACACTGCTAGGCTCATCCCAGCATAACGGTGTACGACATCTGTGCCCATACAGTGCCTCATATGGGGCCATCCTAATCGACGTATGCCAGCTGTTGTTGTATGAGAACTCAACCAATGGAAGATAACTTGACCATCCCTGTCCCCAATCCAACACACAAGCTCGTAGCATGTCCTCTAGCGTCTAGATGGTCCTCTCTGACCGACCATCTGTTTGAGGTTGAAACGTAGTCGTGAAGTGCAAACTCGTCCCCAAAGCAGGTTGAATCTACTGCCAGAAAGTCGAGGTGAATCGTCCATCTCGATTTGAGACGATCGTCCTCGGTACACCATGGAGTCTCACTATCTGCCTAGTGAACTCCACGGCTAATCTGCTGTCACGTTTCTTTGATAAGGATGAAACGTGCAGACTTCGTCAATCTGTCAACCATAACCCATATATCATCAAAACTCCTGCTCGGTCTCAACCTTGTCACAAAGTCCATGGAGATGTTCTGCCACTTCCACTACGGTACTGGAAGTGGATGAAGCTCTCCTTCTGGTCTGCAATGCTCTATCTTGACTTGTTGACAGGTCGCACATTGAGCAACAAATCTGGCTACATCGGGCTTCAGCCCTCCCCACCAATAAGAACGTCTCACATCTTGATACATCTTACTCTTACCGAGGTGTATAGAGTAAGGTGTTGAGTGAGCCTTCTATAAAATCCTCTGTCTCAGATCCGTATCAACGGGTACACTGACGTGGTCGCGGCACCTCATCACTACATCTGCGCCTATGGAGAACTGTGGGGCATCAACACGAGACATCCTATCTCGTATCCTCATCAGCGTCGGGCAGGTCCCTTACTTTTGTTGGATCTCACCAAACAGATTAGGTAGAACCTCTAAAGCGCTAAACTAGACATCTTCATCAGGAAACTGGATATCCATATCTAGCCATGCTAGATCCCTCTGAAGATGAGGCTGAATTGTCAATCTCGCAATCGCCTTCTCTCAAGGCGTCTTCCTGGTCAGGGCATCGGTGACAACATTCGCCTTCCCTGGATGGTACATAATCTCAAGATCTTCAATGCATGAACTACCGCTGCCAACTCCAGATCATGAGTCGAATAGTTCTCCTCGTATATCTTCAACTGTCTAGACGCATATGCAATAACTCTGCCTCTCTGCATCAACACATATCCCAAGCCTAGCTTGGATGCATCACTGTATACTACAAAATCATCAGTACCTTCTGGCTGTGCCAAGATCGGAGCAAAAGTCAAACGCCTCTTCAACTCCTCAAAACTCTGGGCACATTGCTCATACCATACAAATCTGGTTGTCTTCTTTAACAGGCTGGTCAGTGGACGGGCAATCACCCAGAATCCCTCCACGAATCGTCGGTAATAACCGGTTAAGCCAAGAAAGCTACGCACTTCCTTGACATTCGTCCGTGTTGTCCATGCTGCTTGATAGGTGATGGACTCACTATCATTTAGGTTAGTTTTTAGAGTCTTTTTATTGTTTAGAGTCGGTTTATGCTACTAACTACTTAATCCAGAAGAAGAAACCTAAAAGAAGTTAAAAGAGAAGTTAGAAGCACTTGGGAGTTGAAAACCATTCACGAAGACAAGCTTCTGGTTCCTCACCGCCCCCGCGGAGCAGTGTCACCGCCCCTACGGGTGACACTGCACTCCGGAACGCAGCCTGCGCCATCGCCAACGCCCGGAACAAAGTCTATCACCGCCCCTGCGCCTCTCCTGGGCGCTTCTGCGGTGACTTACCATGAAGAAGCGAAGCCGGTGCCCCAGCGTCTCTGCCTGCGGACCACCCTGCGGAGTTTTGAAGTCGAAGAACCAGTGTCACCGCCCCTACGGTGTCATTGGGCCGCACCTGCGGCTCGCATCAGAAGTGATAGAAAGATGAAGAGTCAAACGTTTAAAGAGCATTAAAGATCCGCCCCTACGGAATAGCCAGGCCGCCCCTACGGCCACGAAGAACTCCATGCGTTTTCGCCTAAACCGCCCTTGCGGTCCTGAAGGCCACCCCTGCGGTTGAGCGACAGAGACTTTACTCCGGCTATTTGCACCACCTTTATGGCATTAAAGGTGGTTGTTTAGGACGGCCATTTACTCCCATTTTGTAACACCCCAAATCCATAGGACTTGGAATGTTACATTAGGCTAGGAACTCACAATGGATCCTGACCCTAGCCTGACAACAAGTTCACTAGATCATACAACAAGGCACAAGTAGAGTAAAACCAAATACATAAAAGCTGTAATGATACATCAAAAGTGTTTACAAACACAAAGCCGAGTACAAAACATCAAACATAAACATCTGATACAAAAGATCCCAACCCACCCATCCTAATGTACAGAAGTCCTTGGCTGGTCACACCATTTGGCTCACTCTGCAGTCTTCCTAACCTGCAGATCAACTACAACATGGGATACACCGTTAGCTACATCAATAGATAAGCATGAAGGTAATAGCACAAACACACATCAACATCTCATACATGCAATGCCACACACATTCATTTATTAGCTTTTATTATGTTATTCAATTACTAATTCAACTTCTTTTGCAACACGAGGAGCCTCAAGAACCCCGTCCCACCCAACGTAACCCAGGAGTTTTGCATGGGGGTGATCGTCACTCGTCCCCTTCTGTGAGATCATCTTCAGGGCACCTCCTCCTAACCAACAGGCGGAGACCGGTGGTTACCTCCCGTTATAATACACTTGGGCCATTTAAATGTAATAAATGGTCATCCTAGTCCGGTTTAAGTTATAAACGCACAATCATATGAACACACACAACCATCACAATCACACAAATCCATAACTGAACGCTAAGTAAGTCCTATGGACTTACCTCATACACTCGTATCCAACACCACGTCACAACTTCCCCTTGGGGAAGAAACCAACGCGTGCAATAGCAAGGCACACAACATCATACACTGCAAGGGTTAGGAGACTCGTCTCCATAACCATAACCAACCTACAACCTCAATCTAAACCTCAAGATTAGAACAAGCTCATATATGGCTACAGCATAACCTCAATATCAACACAAGTGCCTTAGGCACAACTCCAACATACAACACATCTAACCACACTAGCCTAGCTACCAACTAAGCCAAGGCCAAAAGAAAGAAAGGAAGGAAGACATACCAACAAGGTATGCACCAACAGAAGCAAGAGCACAAGGCTGATCCAGTGAGGCGTAAGGGCGGCTCACCAAAGGCGTAGGGGCGGCTCACACACCAGGCGCAGGGGCGGCTGAAGTCAAACGTAGGGGCGGCCAACTGTGTAGAGAGTTGATCCCGACTTCTCTTCGATCCCTTTCTCGACTTCCATCACTTCTTCAACATACCATAACAACATATACACATATATACACATATATGATCATCAACCAACCAGGAAAGGATCTAACACAAGCCTAGCTTGTGATCCTAAGCTAGAAAGGAAGAAAGAAGCAAGAAAGAAGGAAGGAAAATAGATGAAGGAAAAGAACTTACCACAGCAAGCCCTAAGCTGCAACTATGGAGCATCAGCATGTCTATCACCTCAACACAACACCAACAACCTTCAACAACATCCTCATGAGCATCCATGGCCAAAACCACACTCAAACTCACAAGAATACACTCACAAGAACAAAAAGAGATCAAAGAAGATCAAGGAGGATGAGAGGAGAAGATGAAGAACGTGGAGAGGATGAAGAAGCTGGAATGAGGTAAGAAACCCCTCATCTGAAGCAAGGCAAAACTTATAAGAGAAGCCAGCCGCAAAGCACGGTCAAAGAGTCAACAAAAGTGGCTGCACTCATACAGACCCGCAAGGGCGGCTAGCCAAGGGCGCAGGGGCGCCTAGCTGCTGGGGCGGCCCAGGTGGTGCGCAGGGTTGGCTAACAGGGGGCAAGGTAAGGCTCACTAAGGCTCAACAAGACTCCTAATCTCCAAAGACTAAGGCTCTTACATCACACCCCCCTAAAAACAAGTTTCGTCCCGAAACTTGCAAAATTCCAAAGCTTCTCGGACCTATTAGCCGAGGTACACTCTCTCCTCAAGAACCTCAGCTCACAACCTATAACATTCTATATCCTCAACACAGCATGGAGGAATCACAACTCCAACATAACACTCTATACAAGGCCTAGAGGCAGATCATCTCTAGCCAAACACTAACCACATTACACTGGCATGGAGGAAAGCCGTCTCCATCCACAACGTACACATATCACTACTATGTGAAGGAAAATCATCTCCACTCATACTATGTCCATCAAAGGTAGCATGGAGGAAAGAACCATCTCCAGCTAATCCTAACACACATACCATAACATGGAGGAAAGAACCATCTTCAACTATACCTATCTCGTACTAGCAAACAAGATCTAACAAATCATATGCACATATCACAACTAGCACGAAAACACAGCATATCACATAAGCACATAACATGCACTCACCAAGGAGGCACTAAGATCTACTCGTGGATCCTACTGGTGCATCAAGCTCAGCATAGAACTCTGGATAGTTCCTCTGGATACTATCCTCGGTCTCCCAGGTAGCCTCATCTAGTCCTCGTCTCAACCACTATATCCTCAACATAGGAATGTCCTTCGAACGCAGGCGTCTCACACCTCGCTCTAGGACTGCAATAGGGTGCTCTGCAAACGTATGGTCCGGCTCAACCACCAGATCATCATAACTCATGATGTGTCTCGGATCTGGTATGTACTCCCTCAACTGAGACACATAAAACACAGGATGAATGCCCTCTAACCTCGGAGGCAATGCTAATCTGTAGACTGCTCGCCCAACTCTATCCAGTATCTCGAAAGGACCGACATATCGGGGACTCAGCTTCCCCTTTATGCCAAAACGTCTGACGCCTCGCGTCGGAGATACTCTCAACCAGACATGAGATCCTACCCTGAAATCTAGAGGTTGACGCCTCTTGTCTACATACGACTTCTGGCGACTCTGTGCGGCCAACATTGATAAGACGATTTATGATCTAGATTTAGACACTCATTTAGATAGATTTCCCGCTCATTCATGCATGGTTTAGCATTAGTTCACGGCGTTTGCACTCAAATCACGTATTTTGTCGAGATAGACGTCTACTCGGACTTTTGCTTGCTTTGTAGGTATTTTGGGAGATTTAAGAGCCTAATCGATACATCCGAGGATCTTTCCTCGAGATGACACACTTCCGGACTCATTGGAATGCAAGCTAAGGGCTAAGGAGGACTCATGGAACCTTGCCAACACAAGCCATGCACCGAATCATGACTTAACGAGCCTAGAAGAAGACTCTGGACCAAACCACGGTCTAGACCCTTTCCACAGCCGTGGACATGCCCGTGATTCTTGCCAGGACCACATCGACAGCTGGCCACGATCTCTTCCATTGCTCTTGCATCCTAGTGGGTATTTAAAGGATTTTGCAGGCTGTAATTGGGGATCCTTCTCCTCTCTTTTGACCTACCTTTCTTCCCCAAAACATTTGGCCATTGTTTCCTCTCTTCCAAGCACCCATTAGGGGTGTTCTTGGAAGAGATTAGTATAGATTCTCGTTTTAGAGTGAGATTAGAGTGGATTCGAGTGAAGCTTTCATTGTTGTCAAGTTGGATTTGCTCTTGGAGCCTTGTAAGAATTTGGTAATTTCTATTCTATGCTTTTAATGTCTTTTCTTTGGATTGTTCTTCATCATTTGACCATGACTTGCAAGCATGCCTTATTTGTGGAGATTGATCTTGAAATGTTTGTTGTTGGCTAGATAGATTGCGATTCTAGGGTAAGGAAAGAAGGGTTATGGCTAGGACTATGATAGGATGGACTTAGTCTTGCCCTTGGATGACTTGAATGTTGAAATCCTAATGTTTGTTGAGCTAATTCTATCCTAGGGTGACCTAGTGTTAGCAACTAAGGGTTTAGAAGAGACTTACCCGGTGATTCTTACTCTTAGGTTTAAAAGATGAAAAACCTTAGGTAGTGGTGAGCCTCACAAGCCGCCATTGGACTAAGTGTGATAGGATAGTTGCTTAGGACTTTCCTTTCCGAGACTTACCCGGTAAGGATAGGTTAGATCTCTAGGTAACAATCCGGTTTGTGTAGAATTCCTATCCTTAGGTTCTTAGAGACTTACCCGGTAATGAGACCTTAGGAATGGACTAGTGGACCATGAGACCTACCCGGTAATTGATCCCAATCTAGAAACGCTTAATCCCAACATATCATAGTTAATCCGAGGAATGAATAGATAGCTTGAGTCTATGCCATACCCGGACTTCCAAACACTAGAATCCGCTTTGTTATTTCCATTCCCCTATCTTTAGTGTTAGTGTGTGTTTGTGTTGCTTGATTGTGTCCACATATTTGTGATCTTTGTTTGATCACCCAAAACCCTCCAAAAACATTATGTTTTCCATTTTCTTTATTCCTCATCTTATCTTAGTCTAGATTCACACTATTTTCGATCATTGAATGACTTAGTTTCACCTCAGTCCTTGAGTTCGACCTCGGAATACTTTCCTTTCTACAAAACGACCCGTACACTGCGGGTTTCGCTAGGTAGTTTAGGATTTAGTTCGAGTTTTAAATTTAAAACCCATTTGCGCATCACGATCTTAGCGTAACAAGTTTTTGGCGCCGTTGCTGGGGACTAGGTTAAGATTAAGTCATTTGCTTTTGATTGTTTTTAGTGTTTATCTTTCTTGTTACTTTTGATCTTGTGTTGTTTTTGTCTTTGCCTTTTCATGTTTTCCATGGACGGATTGTACCTCCAAGACGACCTTGACAACATGGAGTATGAGGAGTGGATGAAAGGCCAAGATCTAGGACCTCTCCATGATGAGTTTGAGTATTGGGAGGAGTTCAATGTCTATCATGAGTCCCATGATCAAACTCACATGATTACATTACCTCATGAGGAACCTCACCATCAACTTCATGAAGATCGATTGGAATCAATGCTAGAGAAAATGTTGAGGAAGATGGATGATCTAGAAAGCAACCTTACTTCCATTTCTAGTTCCCACATGGAGCTTGAAGCGGAAGTATGTCATCAAGAGGAGGTTCACTATGAGGAGATCCAAGAATTGCCCGATTCAACCATAACCAATAGACGCCTTGAGGAAGAGTTGAATGAAGCTCGAGAGCAATTGTGGCTAAGGGATTTGGCCCTGAAGGAAGAAAGGAGATTGAATACCGAGAGAGAAGAGCAAATGAGGAGGGAGATTGAGGAGATTAGAAATGCTCTTATGCTAGGAGATCCTACCATTCTTCAAGATTCACCTCCATCTCCTTCACCTTTAGAGGAGTGCAATGAAGTATTCTCATCCCCGGACATCCTTGCCATCAACCCCGGAACCATACATGAAGAGCTCACTTGGAACGGATGCAGCAGAGTGAACCACGGCCGTGGAGGACAAACCACGACCGTGGAAGACTACAGAGGAAATCACGGCCGTGGAGTACAAATCACGACCGTGGAAGGCTCTGTAGTAGTCCATCCTAAGCCAATCTCAGCTCCCTCCGACCCTTTCTTGCTTGCCCGGAGTACACACGAAGATTGGAGCCCCTTTCCTAAGGATTCTCCATCATTGAATGATGGAGGCAAGCATGATGGATCCATGATGGTTATGAAGTACTTCAATGAAGGATTCTTCCCAAGAATCGGCATTCCTCGGATCATAGAGGATGAGGATGACAAGCGCTTCACCGGTATGACCGCGGAGTACAAATTGCCTAAGTATGGGGTGACACCTATGGTTGCAACTCTATACTATCATCAAAGAAGCGGTGATGAAGGAGTCTACTACTCATCGGTAAAAAGAGAACTCAAAGCTTATTTGGGCATCAAGTGGCCCTTGCTTGTCATCATGGATTCCGGGAAAAGATGGTTGCTTGGACTCCTCAAGCAAACCATGGTATTCGAGGTGGATTAACATATCCACGGAGTTTGATCAAGCTAATGACCTAAAAGAAGCGCTTAATGGGAGGCAACCCATTGGTACAACTCTTTCCCTTTTCTCTTTTGCCTTTGTTTTTGCTTTTGTGTGTTTTTGTGTTTTGTGTTTGTGGTAGATTTTAGGTAATGAGGAAGCCTTGCAAGCCGAGTTGATGACGATGATTCCGTTTTCAAACATGGGTGGAGCGGACGTGAGGCTTGGACGGCTTGAGGTGTCTTGTTAGATGAAAGAGCTCCCATCTCACATATACCTTGGCGCGGGTCTCGACGCCGGAATGATTATGAAGAGCTCTCTACCATGCTTGATCGATCATCCATCACCACCACTCCACACGAGTTCATCCCAAATACCGAAGCAAACCATTTTACATTGTGAGAACCTTCTTTCACTCTCTTTACTTGAATACCACATTGGGGACAATGTGTTTCTAAGTATGGGGTGGGGTTTGCATGATCCTTTGCATGATGAGCATCTAGGATAGTTTAAAATCTTCACATGTCTTGCATTGTACATACTTAAATCGAAAATACCATAAAAATCAGAAAATTTAAATCGAAAATATGGGGTGGGGTTTGCCTGATCCTTTGCATGATGAGCATCTAGGATAGTTTAAAATCTTCACATGTCTTGCATTGTACATACTTAAATCGAAAATACCATAAAAATCAGAAAATTTAAAAATTTTTGTGCTTTCTAGGCTTGGATATGACCCTAATGATGAACCTTGCCTTGTGGATTGGCTATGGATGGCCTTGTGTGTTTAATTGATGATGCATATGTGGACTTGAAATACTTATCTTGAATTCCATGAATGACTTGTGATTATGATGCTTGCCTTGATTTAATTGAGGATTGAAAGTCGAAATTGCATGCTAGTTCTTGCACATCAATTAGGAGTGATTAAGGCAATTCATCTTCCTCTATTTCTCATCTTGATCATGTTGCTTGAGCACCTCAATTGAGATAAATTTGACCTCTTTTGACCCATCCGGGAATAGGAGCATGTTAGTGTGTTGATGTGTGTGAAAAGCAAGTGTGGGGTGAAGTTGTTGATGAAAGGAATGTCATGAATGAAGTGCTGAAATTGTTGTGAAAGTGTAGCCAAAAATATAGGTTTGGGGACGTTGGCTTAAATGACAAGTAACTTGGTACACTTCACATAATCGGGTGTTGGTGCCTTGCCAAAGTCAAATAAACCAATAGTCCTAACGAGCTTTGATATGTGTGCCCGGTGTGGATGCACCTCGAAAAATAAGAAAAAGCCCGAGGATGGTTAATCACCAAGGTTTCGGCTTTTGTACACCAATGCCATTGTCTCAAAAATAAGCAAAAGAAAAAGAAAAGAAAATGAAGAAAAATATACACTTGAGGGAAGTTGATAAGAAATGTGAAGTTGTGGTTGTTTAGTTCCTTTTCCGGATTTGCACCACATGGCCTTAGAAAATTCCCACCTAATCACAACGTTTCTTGGCCTTCTATTTTACAAAGTCCTTTTGACCTACTTGCATGTGTGTAAGACTATGTGATTTAGATTGGATATACTCATGATCATCTTGACTTCTTCATCTTTACATTTCATTGCATGCTATCAAGTTAAGTGTAATTGTCTTTCCATGCTTTCATTTATTTGATACATAATTGCTTGTCCATTGCCATGAAACATGACTATGAAGGTGATCCAATATTAGAAGCACAACTCCAAAAAGATTTTGCCATTTTTCTGCATACATAAATCATGTCATCTCTTAGTCTATAGTTGGGAATTTGCTCGGGGACGAGCAACCCTTAAGTATGGGGTATTTTGATAACACGATTTATGATCTAGATTTAGACACTCATTTAGATAGATTTCCCGCTCATTCATGCATGGTTTAGCATTAGTTCACGGCGTTTGCACTCAAATCACGTATTTTGTCGAGATAGACGTCTACTCGGACTTTTGCTTGCTTTGTAGGTATTTTGGGAGATTTAAGAGCCTAATCGATACATCCGAGGATCATTCCTCGAGATGACACACTTCCGGACTCATTGGAATGCAAGCTAAGGGCTAAGGAGGACTCATGGAACCTTGCCAACACAAGCCATGCACCGAATCATGACTTAACGAGCCTAGAAGAAGACTCTGGACCAAACCACGGTCTAGACCCTTTCCACGGCCGTGGACTTGCCCGTGATTCTTGCCAGTACCACATCGACAGCTGGCCACGATCTCTTCCATTGCTCTTGCATCCTAGTGGGTATTTAAAGGATTTTGTAGGCTATAATTGGGGATCCTTCTCCTCTCTTTTGACCTACCTTTCTTCCCCAAAACATTTGGCCATTGTTTCCTCTCTTCCAAGCACCCATTAGGGGTGTTCTTGGAAGAGATTAGTATAGATTCTCGTTTTAGAGTGAGATTAGAGTGGATTCGAGTGAAGCTTTCATTGTTGTCAAGTTGGATTTGCTCTTGGAGCCTTGTAAGAATTTGGTAATTTCTATTCTATGCTTTTAATGTCTTTTCTTTGGATTGTTCTTCATCATTTGACCATGACTTGCAAGCATGCCTTATTTGTGGAGATTGATCTTGAAATGTTTGTTGTTGGCTAGATAGATTGCGATTCTAGGGTAAGGAAAGAAGGGTTATGGCTAGGACTATGATAGGATGGACTTAGTCTTGCCCTTGGATGACTTGAATGTTGAAATCCTAATGTTTGTTGAGCTAATTCTATCCTAGGGTGACCTAGTGTTAGCAACTAAGGGTTTAGAAGAGACTTACCCGGTGATTCTTACTCTTAGGTTTAAAAGATGACAAACCTTAGGTAGTGGTGAGCCTCACAAGCCGCCATTGGACTAAGTGTGCTAGGATAGTTGCTTAGGACTTCCCTTTCCGAGACTTACCCGGTAAGGATAGGTTAGATCTCTAGGTAACAATCCGGTTTGTGTAGAATTCCTATCCTTAGGTTCTTAGAGACTTACCCGGTAATGAGACCTTAGGAATGGACTAGTGGACCATGAGACCTACCCGGTAATTGATCCCAATCTAGAAACACTTAATCCCAACATATCATAGTTAATCCGAGGAATGAATAGATAGCTTGAGTCTATGCCATACCCGGACTTCCAAACTCTATAATCCGCTTTGTTATTTCCATTCCCCTATCTTTAGTGTTAGTGTGTGTTTGTGTTGCTTGATTGTGTCCACATATTTGTGATCTTTGTTTGATCACCCAAAACCCTCCAAAAACATTGTGTTTTCCATTTTCTTTATTCCTCATCTTATCTTAGTCTAGATTCAAACTATTTTCGATCATTGAATGACTTAGTTTCACCTCAGTCCTTGAGTTCGACCTCGGAATACTTTCCTTTCTACAAAACGACCCGTACACTGCGGGTTTCGCTAGGTAGTTTAGGATTTAGTTCGAGTTATAAATTTAAAACCCATTTGCGCATCACGATCTTAGCGTAACAAACATCCTATCTATAATCAGCGCTACTCGAGTCATATCATCCTGAATCTGCTCTGGTGCTATCATACTGATACTACTAGGCTCATCCCAACATAAAGGTGTACGGAATCTACATCCATACAATGCCTCATAAGGAGCCATCCCTATAGATGCATGCCAACTGTTGTTGTATGAGAATGTTCGCCTCAAAGTGTGCGTGCAAATAAGTTTTAATTATAAAACTGAAACAAAAGCAAGCCAACCCGTAGTGTACGGATCGGCATAGTTAAGCAAGTATTCCAAAGTATCGAACTCGGGGATTTGGTGAGTCAAATTCAGTTTCGATATAATCGAGCAAGTAAAAGTATAAAAACTTTGTAAATATTGGGGAAAACAACAACCCTAAAGATCCAGGTCTCTAATTGTGGCAATCGATTCAAGATATACTATATATATAAGGACAGAGTTGAGATTGCAAAGGTATAACTAACGTAAGGTAATGTACGGTGAAGTTCCAAAACCTCATATGTTTAACCCAAAGACTCCCTCTATAAAGGTTGTTGAGGCTGCAGTATAGAAAGGATCTAAGGACAAGAATTAATCTCAAATACCCATGCCTAAACCCAAGGAATCAAAGATAGGCTAAAACAGTTAAGGTTGTGACACTCGAAACCGAAATAGAGGATGTTGAGTCTCAGTACTACCTAGAAAAGGCAAGCCAAGGCTAGGTTAAACCAAATCTTTAACTTTGGATTAAAGCAAAAAGAAAGGTCGTAAAACAGAGAAAATCACGGATGGATCTTGAACAGACCGTTGTTTAGGGTGTCGACGATGTTTCTCACACTCTCAGGGTCCAATCAAGTTACGATCGATCTATCATTATCTAAGCCACAACTATCAGCCCTTCACCTTAGAATTGTTAAAGGGTTTTAGCCAATAACCATCATCATGATATCAAAAATCAAATTAAGAAGAAAGAAAGATGAAAACCCTCGAAAACTCAATAACAAATCAAAGTCAATCTCGAATCCAAATAGCAAAAGTAGTATGTTTATGAATTCAGAAAATCGGATAAGAATCCTCACAACGATCTTAGGGAACAATGAAGAGCGGAGTGTTTATCCGTCTTCAAAAGTGAAAACCCTAAGAAAATCTCCAAAGTACGTAATCTCCAATGTCGCGTCTTTCACCAATCTCCAATCCTCAAGGTCAAATGAGCCCTAAGCCGCCGTCTTCAAAGCACTAAACAAAGATGTAAGCGAAGGTCCCAGAAACTCTCTTCTCAAGCTTCTTATAGGCAAAAATAGGGTTACGAGAAAGCCCAATGACGTTGCTGACGTGGCAAATATGACACGTCACAAAATCATGGAAATCACGGTCATGTACAAATTTCCACGGCCGTGGTTTAGGCCGTCTAACTTTCTGTTGTGCTTCAAACTCACTTCCATGATCCAATTGCCAAATCCACGGCCGTAATTTAGGGCGTGGTTCCTCAAATCTTTGTCCACGACCGTAATTTAGGTCGTGGATTCCTCAATTCCTTGTCTTTGCCTTTGTTTCGTGATGTTCTTTAGTCAAGCTCCTTCCGTAGCTTCTCCAAAGCATCTCCTTGCCATCAAGCATGATCAAATACTTCTCTTCTTCCACATTTTGCTCCAATCCAAGCCTTTATTCACCTAAAAACAAAACGAAGCTAGTGTAGATCTCTATATCGACAAAGTGGGTGAATGAGCTCACAAATGCCTCAAACTCATATCTATGTACGCATAAAAGAGGGAAAAACAACTAAAACAAGTGCCTAAAATATAGTCATATTTCATGCTAATAGAGAACTCAACGAGTGGGAGGTAATTAGACCATCCCTATCCCCAATCCAACACACAAGCTCGCAATATATCCTCTAAGGTCTGGATGGTCCTCTATGACTGACCATCTGTCAGGGGGTGAAACCCAGTCGTGAAATGTAGACTTATCCCCAAAGCAGTCTGAATCTGCTGCTAGAATCTCGATGTGAATCGTCCATCACGATCAGAAACGATCGTCCTTGGTACGCCATGGAGTCTCACTATTTGTCTAGTGTACTCCTCAGATAATATGCTCACTGAACACGTCTCTTTGATTGGAACGAAACGTGCCATCTTTGTCAGTCTGTCAATAGTCACCCAAATGGCATCAAAGCTCCTACTGGTCCTCAACCCAGTCACAAAATCCATGGAAACGTCCTCCCACTTCCACTACAGCACTGGCAGTGGATGGAGCTCACCTCCAGGCCTGAAATGCTCTATCTTGACCCGCTGACAGGTCGTACACTGAGCCACAAATCTGGCTATGTCGGGCTTCAACCCTCCCCACTAATATGAGCGTCTCACTTCATGGTACATCTTACTCGTACTAGGGTGTACTAAGTAAGGTGTACAGTGAGCCTCCTGTAATATCCACTGTCTCAGCTCTGCTTCTGCAGGAACACAGATAAGATCGTGTCGCCTCATAACTCCATATGCCCCAATAGTGAACTGGGGTGCCTCTCCACGAGACATCCTATCTCTGATCCTTGTCAAGGTCGGGCATATCCCCTTCTTCTGTTGGATCTCATCCAACAGACCAGGTAACACCTCTAAAGCAAACAACTGGGCATCCTTATCAGGAAACTGGATGTCCATCTCTAGCCACGCTAGATCCCTCTGAAGCTGAGGCTATACAGTAAGTTTGGCAATCGCCTTCTCTCGAGGCGTCTTCTTGCTTAAGGCGTCAACTACTACATTTGCCTTGCCAGGATGATACAAAATCTCAAGGTCAAAGTCCTTGATCAACTCAAGTCATCGATGCTGCCGGTTATTCAATTCCCGCTGCGTGAAAATGTACTTAAGACTCTTGTGGTCTGTGAAGATCTAGCAGGTGGCACCATAAAGGTAATGTCTCCAGATCTTCAAAGCATGAACTACCGCTGCCAACTCCAGATCATGAGTCGGGTAGTTCTCCTCATATGTCTTCAGCTATCGAGACGCATATGCAATCATTCTGCCTCTCTGCATCAACACACATCCCAAGCCTAGCTTGGATGCATCACTGTAGACCACAAAATCATCAGAACCCTCTAGCTGTGCCAAAACAGTAGCTGAAGTCAAACGCCTCTTCAACTCCTCAAAACTCTGAACGCACTGGTCAGTCCATACAAATCTGGTAGTCTTCCTCAGAAGACTCGTCAGTGGGCAGACAATCACAGAAAATCCCTCCACAAAGCGTCTATAATAACCGGCTAAGCCAAGAAAGCTACGCACTTCCTTCACATTTGTCAGTGTCGTCCATGCAGCAACAGACTCGATCTTCGCCGGGTCTACCATAATCTCGTCGGCGGAGACGATATGTCCAAGAAAAGCAACCTCAGACATCCAGAACTCACACTTAGAGAGCTTGGCATACAACTCTCTATCTCTCAAAATCTGCAAAACTGTCCTCAAATGCCCAGCATGCTCCTCTCTGCTACGAGAGTACACCAGAATGTCATCAATGAAGACCACCACAAACTGATCCAGGAAGTCGATGAAGATATTGTTCATCAACTCCATGAATCCAGCTGGGGCATTCGTCAGCCCAAATGGCATCACTACAAACTCGTAGTGTCCATAACGGGTACGAAATGCCGTCCTGTGCACATCCTGCTCTCTCACCCTCAGCTGGTGATATCCAGAATGCAAGTCGATCTTGGAGAAGACTATTGTTCGCTCCAAACAGTGTGCGCTAGCTTTAAATTTATATCCCAAGAAATAGGCTTAAAACAAGGATGCGAACCGGCAGTGTACGGATCAATTATAGTAAAAGCAAGAATTCCGGGGTGTCGATCTCAGGGACTTAGGTGAAACAAAGCAAGTATAGGTAGTCAATGTAACTAATAACCATAAAGGTGATTAAAGTAATCAAAGAGATGATAATAAGGTCAATTAAAGGAAATATGCAAATTCTAGGGATTAAAGCATCTAGTTGTGGTTCTAACTCAAGATCTTAAGATAAGCGGACAAAGCTGAGGTTTTGCAAAGGGAAGGTGTTTCTAAAGTGGAATAGATCACCGGGTAAGTCTCACTACTCACTAACTCCAAACCAAAAGCTCCTATTACCGGGTAAGTCTCAAGGTACTAAGGAAAGGAATTATAATCTCAAACCAACACACCAACTAAAGGAATAGAATCAACCTTTACCAGGTAAGTTTCAGGCTAACTCACAAAGATGGAATGAAGGCACACTCAAACCCCAATAAAGGATGAACCTTTATTACCTGCACTTATGATCATGGTTAAACAAACTAAGGAATCACCGGGTAAGTCTTATCCTAGGCTTGCATTGAACCAGGAAAGGTATAATAAGAATAGGATTTGGCAAACTCTAACACTTAACTCTCAGTTACGGATCAGAAAGGGTCACCTCGGTCTGTAAAGTTCCACCCCGGCCAAGATGTTCATTGACTGAATGAGATGTTTCAGGGTTAAGGTTAAAGACTCAAGCTTTCAAGGTCCTACTAGGATGAAGATTATTCTATCATCGTCTTTCCCACAAATTTCAGCCAAACACCCTAGAATCGCACAAAGAAATTAGCCACTCATCATCATGAAAGCAATAATCAAATATATGGGAAGAGAATGAATATTTGAACACAAAAACCTTAAGAACAAGGCTTCAATAACTGAATCAAATATCAAACAAATCAACGTTCCTTGGATCACAAATCCAACAAGACAATGAAACAAAAGGGAATCTAAGAAAGTTTTACAAAACCCCTCAAAAGCTATATCCGAACTATCAATCCTTCCTTGATTGATCTTCAATCTTCCTTCCTTCCTTCAAAACTTCTAGAAAATCCTTCCTTTGCTGGTTGTTCTAAGCCTTCGACGATAGCGGGTTGTTGAATTTGTGAAAAATCCAACCCTTTTTATAGGAGAATTATCTTCCAAAGATAAAAATTATCTTAAAAAGATAATTTCCTAATAAAATATATCCATATCTCTAAAATAGATCTCCTAAATATATGATCTTCCTTCCAGAAATCCAGCCCAAAAATATAAGAACTCTCCTTCCAAAAATAAAAGATCTCTACCAAATAAACTATATCTCGCCGCGCCAGGGTGTTCGCCTCGGTCGAGGTGCTCCTCAAGATCACCTCGGTCGAGGTGACATTGTAGCTGACCGAGGTGAATCTCAGCTAAATGTGAAATCTCTTAAATCTGGTCCAAAGTATATCTTCTTTGTTAATTTCTTGCTTCTTGAGTTCTCTTTTAAGCTCCTGAATGTAGCTCCAATGACTCCTTCACTCCTTAGCTCCATTTTGGTCCAAAGTGTGCCATTTTACCTACGGTTACAACGAAACTAGGTGTATACCTCGATTCCCGTAAAGGTAGATGAAACGACAATATAATCACATAATGTACATTCAAACAAGCAGATTACTGAAGATAAAACGTCTAAACAAGTCCCAAAATATAGACTATAATACATGCTATCAAAATACCCCATACTTGTCCCTTGCTTGTCCCCAAGCAAGTTCCAAATCTTAAGTACAAGATAGAATGAATTATAAGTGATGAAGATCAGTGAAAAGTATTTCAAACCATTTTTGGTGGTGTGCTCCACTCATAGATCACTCTAAGAGAATGCTTCATGGTGTTTAAAATCAAAACATGATCAAAACATTTTATAAATATAAGAAAGTTGTTCATCTTTGCATAAAATCATAGAATGCATAATAAATCATAATCATCGAAATTAATCATGTATAATCCAGTTTAAACCACCAAGTCAATCAACAAGCTCGAGGTCTCAAGGGCTTTTCAAGACAAGGTCAAGAAACGTGTGAAGGTGGGATGTATATAGGGAATGTGATACTAGAATCCGGGAAAAGGATCTTCACTTTACTTTGCTTTGAACTTCAACATCTTCCACCAATAAGCTTTGCTTATTTACTTTTTACTTTTTGGGATGCATGGACAGAGGTGCACAATAACCGAAGCCTAGGAGATCAGCAATCATCAATTTCTCGAGATGCCTCAAACCCTTGATGCACATACCATGACCCGTTAGGAATATCGCTCAATCCGACTTTGGCAAGACACAAACACCCGGCTATGTGAATGGTGCCGACTTACTCATCATCATGATTGACTTCCCCAAACCTTTTTGTTTCTTTCTAACTTTCAGCGAACATCTCAACTTCACTTTCACTTGCTTGCTTCCAAATTCATGGATAGGTAAAGGGAGGCAAATATATATATATGAGGGGCTAAGCATGATCAAAAGAAGAAGAGAAGAGAGTGAATTGCCTTAATCATCCCAGGAAGAAAGTGATAGAACTCATCATGTGGTGTCAACCTTCAAATTCAACATAATTTGGATAAAATCAAAGTATTAAACATGCCAAATTTTCAAACAAAGCATTTAGCAACTTAAACATATCATAAAATCTTTCAAACATATAAAGATTTCAAAACCAATCTGCAAACATAATCATCACTGAGGTCATATCCAGAAAAGAAGCACAAAATGTTTCGAAAACTCTTTTAGTTAAACCACCTCGGTCGAGATGTTCTAAGTCAACCGATGTGTTGCACCTCGATTGGTTAGAATCACTTCGGTCGAGGCCATAAAATTTTTTTCTTAACCAGTTTTTGACGTTTTTTCTCAATCAAATAACCTGTATGCATGCATGTAATCTCAAATAAGCAAGTAGAGAATAAAGAAAAATCATAAATAGTCGTAGTCATACAACCATACACAAAATGTCAAATGAGGTACATCCAAATACCCCATACTTGGGATACATTGTCCCAATAGGTAAAAATAAGTCTAAAAATAGAGTACTCACCGGACATAAGCTGAGCTGTATAATAAATAAATAAAAGAAATCCCTGCAAGCTCTAGTCATGATCTGCTGGTGGTGGTGGTGGATATGGCACGTACGGATGTTGGGATGGGTCAAAAGGATATCCCATCGTGTGCTGAAACTGCATTTCCATCATCAAGCGCTGGTAGTGTTGGCTCTCCAGCATCTGATGTGTCCAGCCCTCGACCCCTCGGCGCTGGTAGTACTGGCTCTCCAACATCTGATGTGTCCAGCCCTCGTCCCCTCGGCGCTGGTCATCAAAACGCTCACGGATATCAACTGTCAGGGCTGCGTAGGAGTCGATCATCTGATCAGTGAGGTCATCAATCCTCTTATGCGCTGCTGGATCTCTGAATCTGCGGCAGCGGTGTTCGCTACTTAGCGTGCGTGCAAATAAGCTTTAAATTTATAAAACTAGAATCAAGCAAGCGAACCCGCAGTGTACGGATCGACGTAGTTAAGCAAGAATTCCAGAGTATCGAACACAGGGATTTGGGGGGTTAAATCCAATTATAGAATTATCAAGCAAGTAAATGTATGAGCTTTGTAATTATCGGGAAAACAACAATCCTAAAGATCCAGGAATCCAGCAGTGGCAATCGATTCAAGATATACTAAAGATATAAGGACAAAGTTGAGGTATGCAAAGGTATACGAATGTAAGGCAATGTACGATGAAGTTCCAAGACCTTATATGATTCACCTAAAGGCACTCCCTATAAAGGTTGTTGAGGCTTCAGTATAGAAAGATTCCAAAGATAAACATTAACATCAAATACCCAAACTTGTAATCCAAGGATCAAGACTAACTTAACCGATTAAGGTTGTGACACTCGAAATCGAGGTAGAGGTTGTTGAGGCTTCACTACCACCTAGAAAGGGTAAGATAAAATATTGGCCCGGCCCATTGCGTAAAAGATCATGGCTTCAAAGTGTTGCGTAAAATATTGCCAAGATCACGGTCGTGGAAGGGTTTCACGCCCGTAATTTAGAGCGTGGAATAGGGTCACGGTTTGTCACAACCCTCCACGGCCGTGTAAGTTGCTGGAATGCACCACGCTTCTCTTGCCAAGGTTCCACGGCCGTGGACTTGAATGTGGAATCTAGTACGGCCGTATTTTAGAGCGTGGTTTAGAGGTAGATCGTAATTTTCCTCATCCTCGTGCTATTCTTCAAGTTAGCACCATCCTTAGCTCCTAGAGATGTCCTCAATCCTTGGACACGCTCAATCAAACTCCATTCTCTCTCAATCCGTTCGGAATTAGCTCTTAATTGCCTACAATCAACACAAAGCTTATGTAGACCTCTATATCGACAAAATCGATAAACTAACTCACAAATACTTCAATGCTTTATCAATGACTACCAATATGGATGAAATACACTTAGAAAACGTGCCTAAAATATCAAAATATTTCATGCTAACAAATAACCCCATACTTGCCACTTGCTTGTCCCTAAGCAAGGTCCTTCAAAGCTTTAAAACTCAAGTTAGGATGAAATATGTGTACCTTCTCAAAGCAAAACTTCTTTTGGATGAATGTGCCTTCTAATCAATAGATCATTCTCAAATCTTGCTTCATTCGTTTATAAGACTTTCATATACATAATCAAAGAGTAAAGAGTAAAGAAAGCTCGTGAATTAATTAAACTTCCATGTAAACATCATAACCTTCAAACATTATCAAAATCAATTATAAGAAACTTCAATTTAGATCACCAAGCCATATAACATTCTTTTGATCTTAAGGACTTTCAAACAAGGTCTAGAATGTGGAAAGGGAAGGAAAACTTTAAGGAATATGGTGCATGAATCCGGGAAAGTGGATAACTACTCTTTTCTTCTTCTTTTGCGGTTTCGCAACACTTTTAACTTAGAGCTTTGCTCTTTCTTTTCATTTTTCGACTTTACTTTTGGAGTTATGGATAGAGGTGCACAAAAACCGAAGCCTAGGAGATTGGCGTTTCTCAATTTTTATGAGATGCCTCAAACCCTTAGCGCACATACCATAATCCGCTAGGAATATCGCTCAATCCGACTTTGGCAAGACACAAACACCCGGCTATGTGAATGGTGCCGAGTTACTCATCATCATGATTGACTTCCCCAAACCTATAATTTCTTTCTATTCCTTTGAATGCAAAGTATTGCTTTCATGGCCCTCCCACATCAAACATGCCTTTTTCATTCAACTCCTCCAAATTCCCGGATAGGTAAAGGAGGTCATTATTTCAATGAGGGGCTAAATGATCAAAAAAAGGAGAAAGAAAATCGAATTGCCTTAATCATCTCAAAAGGAAGCATAAGAACTTATTAAGTGATTTCAACCTTAATTCCTCAACATGATTTAAGTAACATTCATCACATTATGAAACTTGCAAAAGAGAGATAATCAACTCATTCAATTTCTTTTCAATTCACTATTCGTTTAAGCATGCGATTGTCATCAAAACTCAATTCACAAGTGGTGATTATCATAGAAATCATCTCTATCCTTAGAAGCACAAGTTTTTTAAAATTTATCAATTTTTATGGGTTTTTTCAAATTCTTTTTCATGCAATGCAATAATGAAACGTGTAACAATAGAATGAAACATGCAAGATAGTCTTAATAGAAGCATACAAAAGTGAGTAAGAGTTATTACAAACTATTAGTCACACCCCACCCCATACTTGAGACAAACATTGTCCCTAATGTTCAAAGAAAAGAAAAAGAAGAAAAGAAAGAAAGAAAAAGAACTCACAAAACGGTGGTGGAGTGGCTAAAACTGTCGATATCAATGTCGTCACTGCGACGCCAGTGGAGGTAGAAACGGTGAGAAGCTAGGATCATAGTACCGCCCGAACTGCTGGAGGTATACATCTCTCATCATGTGGTCAAGGTCGTCCACACGTGCATCCCTAGCATCAGCGCGGATCTCCAAAGCTCCAACCCTGCTGGAAAGGTCGGTAGCCCACTCTGGCAACTGCTCGTACCAGCCAGGCGGCTGGCTGTACCACGCTGGTGCATCTGAAGGTGCTGGTGCTGGTGGCGGTGGCGGCTGTGTAGACCATGGTGGTGGAGCTCCGTACCACGAAGGAGGAGTCTCCATACAAGTGGGCCTCTCGCTGACACTGGCACGGCGAGAGGATGATCCTGAAGCTCTAGTGGGGCGGGGAGAATGCCTAGGCATGGCGGGAACTGCGTCCGGCTGATCCGGGAATGTACCAAAGTCCTGCTCAGCTCCTCCTCCTCCCTCATAGTCATCTCTACCTCCCATCTCCTCCTCTACAACTGGTGGTGGTGGGATGTAGGGAGGGGCTACCAATCTGTTCGCATGCATGGTAGCGAACGTCGCCTTCCTGTTATGGCGTCCAGCCATAATGGAATACTCAGGGAGCCACTCAATGCCTCTCCCGGTCCTACTCTCACATGGCATAGCAGCGTATGGTGGACCTCTATGGGTGGGGAAGATGATGCCTCTAGTCATGAGGGCCTAAAGTCCTAGGGGTCTAGCAGCAATACGTGTACACGCCGAGAAATCACCCCTAACTGTCTAGCAAGGTGGGTGACCATCCCACCATATCCAATGTTGCCAGCCCTCTTATTCTTTAGCTTGCTCATGGTAGCAGCTAAGAGGGTGGCGCAGTCAGCTGGCCTGCCATATAACATGCTGTAGAGCAGGAATAACTCATCCGTCTTGATCTTCTGAGGTGTCTCCGTCCTAGGGAAGAGACACTCAGAAAGCACTCTATGACCTATCTTCAAAACTAGATGGTAGATCAATCTAGCCTTGGTATCAGCAGGCTGCCAGTGGTCCTCGCTGGCATAGATCATAGCGATCTCTTCGCAGAAATCCTTGGCGTACACGCCACTGGGGAAACGACCATTGAAGGTCTCCTGGAACCCAAAGAAGGCTCCGAACTCTCTAATCGTAAAATCATAGTTTCTTTCCATCAGCCGGAAAGAAACTGTCCTGTCGACATGGCTATGCTCAAAGGAAACTACAAACTCCCTCGTAATCTCCTCATATGCATCTTCCCGAATAGCGGAGAAGATGACTAAGCCAGCTCTATCTAGGAGCCAAGTAAGGTCTCCTATCACGTGCAAAGGTGCTAGCTCCTCAAGCAGCAAGTATCGTGGTCCTATGACCGTCCTCTCCTCTATCCTCTCTAAGGTGTCTAAATGATCCTCATGAATGGTAGGGATCCTAGGTGGAGGTGGTGATGGTGATGAAGGAGGTGAAGGGGATGAAGGAGGTGGTGCTCTAGAAGAGGAAGAGGGGTTGCCCTTCCTCTTTTTGTTCTTATCACTGTCATTGTTCTTGTCCTTATTCCTACCGGACACTCTCCTCACAAAATCCATGATCTGTCAAAAACCACGGTCTGTTCTTGGCTTTCCACGGCCGTGGAACGTACAGTGACCGTGGTTCGTCTCGAAATTTTGCAAATCTCAACAGAATCTCACCAAATTTCACAACAGCAGTCCTAGACTAATTCTCTTCCAATTCCAATAAGTTATTCCTAAAAATTCTAGCAAATGCAAGTCCGAATCGACAAAGATAGAGAAGAGCAAAAAAACCTAGGTTTTCGGATTTTGAAATCCAAATTCTGCTTTCCTCGGTGATTTGCCGCTTGAATTGTTGCTTGGATCTTGTTGGTGATCGGATTTGCTTATGTTTTGGCCAAAGAATCGTTAAAAACAATTAACGAATGAAGATTTGAGGTGAGGGGAAGCAAATCGGCGATTTTGGGCGTGGTTTGGGTATGTGGTGTTGTGTTTTCTGAAGAAACGTGGTTTATATAGTGACCGTAAAAATTTTTGAAAATCACGGTCTATCGGGGGCTTCCACGGCCGTGGAAATGTACGGAACCGTGGTTTTGGTGATTTTTCTCAGGCTTTTGGAAATTACGGTCACTGTAGCTGTCACGGCCGTGGTTTAGGCCGTGGAATTCTCTGTAATGCTCCAAAGTCCAAGTTTCGTCACTTTTCTTCAAACTTTCTCTTCCTCTTTCCTTTTCCACTGTTCCTACATCCAAAAACACGAACATACCGGAAGATATCGAAGGTAAAACAAAGTAAAAACGTCTAAACTAAGCTAAACTATGAATAAAAAAAAACGAAAACGTAAATGCAATACCTTGGGTTGCCTCCCAAGAAGCTCTTTGTTTAAGGTCCGTAGCTAGACCATTTTCGCACTTATTCGAGTGCGGTGGGCGCGAACTCTTCAGCTTGGAGTTCCGGTGTATACTTCTTGAGTTGTTGACCGTTCACCTTAAAGCTTCCGCCCGCTTCACCCCATACTTCAACTGCACCATGGGGGAAAATACGTTTGATTAGAAAAGGTCCGGTCCAACGAGATTTAAGCTTACCTGGAAAGAGACGAAGCCTTGAATTGAAGAGGAGAACTTGATCTCCTTCTTTGAAGTCCTTTGGAATGATATGCTTATCATGCCAACGCTTTGCTCTTTCTTTGTAGATTTTGGCATTTTCATAAGCGTTCAAGTGGAGTTCTTCAAGCTCATTTAGGTCCAAGAGACGCCTCTCTCCCGCTTCCTTCAAGCTGAAATTCAACCACTTGATTGCCCAAAACGCCTTGTGCTCCAACTCTACCGGTAAGTGACAAGACTTCCCATACACAAGGTTGTATGGTGTGGTTCCGATGGGAGTCTTATACGCAGTCCGGTACACCCACAATGCGTCATCTAGCTTCAAAGACCAATCCTTCCTAGTCCTTGAAACCGTCTTCTCTAGGATTCCTTTGATCTCCCGGTTTGAGATCTCAACTTGTCCACTAGTTTGTGGATGATAAGGGGTGACGATCTTGTGAATCACCCCATACTTAGCTAAAAGAGCTTCAAAGCGCCGGGCAATGAAGTGAGAGCCTCCATCACTAATGATGGTCCGTGGTGTCCCAAATCGTGGGAAAATGGTCTTGTTAAAGAACTTAACCACCACCATGGCATCATTGGTGGGAGAGACAATCGCTTTAACCCATCTTGAAACATAATCAACCGCTAAAAGTATGTATTGGTTACCACAAGATGATGGGAATGGTCCCATGAAGTCTACTCCCCAAACGTCAAAGATCTCCACCTCTTGGATGTTGTTGAGAGGCATCTCATTCCTCCTAGAGATATTTCTTGTTCTTTGACAAGCATCACAGCAAGAAACAAAGGTTTGCACATCTTTAAATAGTGTAGGCCAAAAGAATCCAGATTGCAATACCTTAGCGCTAGTCTTGTTCGAACTAGCGTGTCCTCCACATGGTAGTGAATGACAATGGCGGATGACACTTTACATCTCATCTTCTGGCACACATCGCCGAATAATGCCATCCGGACCTCTCTTAAAGAGGAGAGGTTCATTCCAAAAGTACTCCCGAACATCCTTAAAAATCTTCTTTCTTTGTGCGTAGGATAATCCGGGCGGTATTTCCTGACAAACCAAATAGTTAACAAAATCAGCAAACCATGGTTCGTTACCTTTGGAAATTACATCGATGCACTCCTCTATAATGTGTAAATGTTCGTCCGGGAAGGAGTCATCTATAGGTAGATGGTCGTCCTCTAGATGTGTTAGGCGACTCAAATGATCCGCAACAGAATTTTCCGAACCCTTCTTGTCGGGGATCTCTAGATCGAATTCTTGTAGGAGAAGAATCCATCTAATTAGCCTTGGCTTCGCATCCTTCTTTGCAAGGAGGTACCGGATCGCAGCATGATCCGTGTACACAATCACCTTTGCACCTACAGGATAAGAGCGAAATTTGTCAATTGCATAAACAATGGCTAAAAATTCTTTTTCCGTAGTGGCGTAGTTGAGCTGCGCTTCATCTAGCGTCTTGCTAGCGTAGTATATGGCATGGGTTCGCCCTTCTTTTCTTTGTCCAAGAACAGCTCCTATAGCTACGTCACCTGCATCGCACATAACCTCAAAGGGAAGATTCCAATCCGGAGGTTGGATAATTGGGGCTGAAATTAGAGCTTCCCGAATCATGTTAAACGCATCCAAGCATTCCTGCGGAAACTCAAAAACTGCATCCTTCATCAATAGATTAGTGAGCGGTTTTGATATTTTTGAGAAGTCTTTTATGAAGCGCCTATAAAATCCAGCATGTCCGAGAAAACTTCTTATCCCTTTCACCGAAGTTGGGGGAGGAAGCTTTTCTATAGTCTCTATTTTAGCTCTATCTACCTCAATCCCTCTACTAGAGATTAAGTGTCCTAATACAATGCCTTCCTTCACCATGAATTGACACTTCTCCCAATTAAGAACTAGGTTAGTGTCTTCACACCTTTGTAATACAAGAGCAAGGTTAGAAAGACAATTGTCAAAAGAGGAACCATAAACGGAGAAGTCATCCATAAAAACCTCCATGATTTCCTCTATGTATTCGGAGAAGATGGCCATCATGCACCTTTGAAAGGTGGTTGGGGCGTTGCAAAGCCCGAATGGCATCCTCCTATAGGCAAACGTACCCCACGGGCACGTGAACGTGGTCTTCTCTTGATCATCCGGGTGTATCGGAATCTGAAAGAAACCACTATAACCGTCAAGATAGCAAAAATGTGAATGTTGTGCTAACCTTTCAAGCATTTGATCGATGAAGGGTAGTGGGAAGTGATCCTTCCTCGTCGCGTTGTTTAGCTTGCGGTAGTCTATGCACATCCGCCATCCTGTCACGGTTCGGGTAGGAATGAGTCCGTTATTCTTGTTGGTGATGACCGTCATTCCTCCCTTCTTCGGAACCACTTGAACCGGACTCACCCACTTGCTATCGGAGATAGGGTAGATGATACCTACATCAAGCAATTTAAGAATTTCCTTCTTGACAACCTCCTTCATGGTCGGATTTAACCGCCTTTGAGGTTGTCTTGAAGTCCTAAAGTCCTCTTCCATTAGTATCTTATGCATGCATAGGGAAGGTTTGATTCCAACTAAGTCCTCTATAGTATATCCTAAAGCTTTTCTATGTTTCCTAAGGACAACCATGAGCTTACTATGTTCATCTATGCTTAAATCGGAACTAACAATCACCGGAGAGGTAGAATTAGGTCCAAGAAATGCGTACCTTAGATGAGTAGGAAGTGGCTTTAGTTCCATGACTATCGGAGTTTCCAATGGTTCTTGAGGAGTCTCCGATGCCTCCTTAGAAGTGTCTAAGGGTGTAGAAGGTATGGGAGAAGAATCAAAAGAAGTTGAGGAAGAGACATTATTACCTTCGGAATCACCCAAAATTACGGCCTCTCTGCATCCTCCACGGCCGTGGTTTTGGGCGCGGAAAGGAAATACGGTTGCTCTGTTCTCTCCACGACCGTATAACCCTCTGGAGTGAGCCACGCTTTTGTTGGTGAAATCCACGGCCGTGGAATATAGTGTATGGCCGTGGATTCCTACGTTCTCTGCCTCGTCGTGGAGTTTCTCAAACTCCTCTTCACACACTTCTTCTTGTGCTTCTAAGTCTTCAATTGCCTCATTGCACTCCTCTTCTTCCCCTACATTCATTAGACTCGTAGTAATAACATTTTGCAAAGGATCTTTGAAGAGAATAGCACTTACCTCCTCTCTAGACAAACCTTCTTCATCTTAGATATTGAATATATCCTCATCAAAGATTGGTTCCTTCACTAGAGTGGAAAGAACGAACTCTACCTTCTCTTCTCCAATGTCAAAGGCGAGTCTAGCATTCTTGCAATCGACTATGCAGCCGGATGTTGCAAGAAACGGTCTTCCGAGGATGATCGGGACCGGACTATCTGCAGGAATATCAAGCACAACAAAGTCTATAGGAACATAGAATTTACCTAGCTTGACCGGGACGTCTTCAACAATACCGACGGGACGAGTTATGGATCAATCCGCCATGTACAACGTCATCTTCACTGGTTTAGGGTCACCTAAACCGATCTTCCTACATAATGCAAGTGAGATGATGCTCACACTTGCTCCCAAGTCACATAATGCATCATATGTGACATCTCCCACTCCTATGGAAATACAAAATGACCCCGGATCCTTTAGCTTTGGGGGCATCTTCTCTTTCATGGTCTTGATGAGATCCGAAGTATCCGAACTCATCTTAACCTCTCCAAAATCCTCTAGCTTTCTCTTGTTAGAGAGGATTTCCTTCAAGAACTTGCCATAAGCCGGCATACCTAAAATAGCATCAATGAAAGGTATGTTAATATGCAATTTGCTCATGAGTTCTATAAACTTACCGAATTGTTTATCTAGACGCGCTCTTGCTCTAGATTGTGGGAATGGTAGGGGAGGTTTGTAAGCTGGTGGAGGAACGTAGACATCTTCCTTCTCCTTCCCCTTTTCTTTCTCTTTCTCAACGGGGACTTCTACAAACTTGGGCTGCGGGTCGGTAGTTGTGACTCCACTCCTAGTTGTGATTTCCATCACCCTTCCTTTGGGGTTGTCCTCCGTCTTTCCTGGAAGTTTCCCTTGATTCCTAGGAACTTCCTTCGCATGGCTGAACATTTGGTTTTCTAAAACCTTTTGGGGTTTATCAACCTTAGTGATGTGATCATCAACCTTGATGATGCGAGTCTCCAACCCTTGAAGCTTCCCCAAAATCATTTCCAACATGGGATCGGGCTTCTCCTTCCCCGAAGTGCTTCCACCATTAGATGTTTGCCCCTGGCTTTTCAAAGGAGTGGAAGAAGAGGAAGGTGGAGTTAGTGAATTTCCTGAATTGGAAGGATAAGAATTACCGGAATTTTGTTGATTGGAGCACCAATTGTTGTTGTTTGAACCCCTATTGTTGTTCCAATTACTGTTCCAGTTGTTGTTGTTATTGTTCCAATTATTCCGGTTGTTGTTCCGGTTGTTGTTGTTGCGGTTTGTATTCTCACCACCGTTGTGGTTATTGTTGTTGCCTAAATAACCCACATCTTTTTCTTGTTGCTTTGGAAAGTTGGTCTTGATAGCTTCCTTCAACTCTTTAATCTCGTTGTTGAGAGAAAAGATTTGAGATTGAGCTTCGTGTGTTAGTTTTTCTCCTTGATCCACACGATTTCCCTCCACTTTCCGGTGAGAATACTTCTCTATGACTCGCGTTTGCTTCTCAATGAAGTCCCAAACGTCATCTCCCCTCATGTCCATGAATGTACCACATGAGAGGGATTGGAGCTTGAATTGTGTCTCCACATCCAGCCCTTTATAATATATCTCCAATAGTGCAAGCTTGGATATGCCATGATGAGGGCAATCCAATAGCAAATCCTGAAATCTTTCCCAAGATTGAAACAAACTTTCGTTAGATCTCATAGAAAATGCATTAATCTTACCTCTTAGCTCCGCCGTTTTGGATGGCGGAAAGAACTTAGTGAGGAACTCCGCGGAAAGATCCTTCCATGTCTCAAGCTTTCCACTTGGAAGAGCTTGATACCAAGACAATGCTTTCCCTTTCAAGGAGAAGAAGAAAGGCTTGAGTTTGTAGCTGTTGGTAGTTGCGTTCTTAGGCTTCATTGTCTCCATCATAATCTCAAAAATTTGTAGATGTTGATGTGGAGATTCAGCACTTGTTCCACCAAATTGGTTTTGGCGAACAATGGTAATAACTTGAGGGTTGAAGCTAAACCCTTATACATCGTCAGCATCAAAGTTCACACCTAAACGCCGTGGCTGCTGCGTTGGATCCATCCTTTGGCCAAAAGTTCTTGGCTCCTCATCCACACGTTCGATCCTCGCATTCCTAGGTGGAACACGGCGATTTGCAGCTGGCCGTGGATAGAATGGATTCACGTTGATCGTGGGATCAATTTCCTCTAGCGGTGGCATGGAGGAGTCGCTATCCTCATTGGATGAGTTGGCTCTAACCGATCTTCCCGGTCTCCTCCTTTTCTTTTTCTCCTTGAGGTTGTTTATTTCCAGCCTCATTTGGAACATCATGTCCGTTAGATCATCAACCTTCATTTGGTGATGATCTGTTTCTTCCCTACGAGTCTTCTCACTCCATTGGAGTTGAGCATCCTTTTCCGCTAACTCCGATTGGAGATCATGTTCTCTTTCTTCAACCATTTTCTTTTCCTTACGTTTTCTCCTTAAAGTCCTCTCAAGCTCTTGATCAAGAGGTAAGAGGTCTTCGTTATTCCTAAACCTGCGCATACACTTGAAAAGATATCAAATAACAAGGGAGAAGCTCCCAAGCTTGACAACCGATAACCGAATTCGGCCTAGACCAAATCCCCGGCAACGGCGCCAAAAACTTGTTCGCCACTTAGCGTGCGTGCAAATAAGCTTTAAATTTATAAAACTAGAATCAAGCAAGCGAACCCGCAGTGTACGGATCGACGTAGTTAAGCAAGAATTCCAGAGTATCGAACACAGGGATTTGGGGGGTTAAATCCAATTATAGAATTGTCAAGCAAGTAAATGTATGAGCTTTGTAAATATCGGGAAAACAACAATCCTAAAGATCCAGGAATCCAGTTGTGGCAATCGATTCAAGATATACTAAAGATAAAAGGACAGAGTTGAGGTATGCAAAGGTATACGAATGGAAGGCAATGTACGATGAAGTTCCAAGACCTTATATGATTCACCTAAAGGCACTCCCTATAAAGGTTGTTGAGGCTTCAGTATAGAAAGATTCCAAAGATAAACATTAACATCAAATACCCAAACTTGTAATCCAAGGATCATGACTAACTTAACCGATTAAGGTTGTGACACTCGAAATCGAGGTAGAGGTTGTTGAGGCTTCACTACCACCTAGAAAGGGCAAGTCAAGACTAAGTTAAAGCAAATCTTTAACTTTGGATTAAAGTAAAAGCAATTTCGTAAACTGACACAAAATTACGGGTAGTTCTTGAGTTCCACGGCCGTGGAAGCTCAAGAACAAACCGTGGATTACGTTCGTCGGCGATTCTCTCTAACTCTCAGGATCCAATATGTTTACGATCGATCTATCATCATCTAAGCCACAACTATCAACCCTTCACCTTAGAATTGCTAAAGGGTTTTAGCCAACAACAGTCATATTGATATCAAATTCAAGAATTAAAAGATTGAAAGATGAAAACTTCCGAAAACCTTTAATAACCCTCAAACCAATCTCAAATCCACAAATCAAGAACAATGATGCAAGTAGATTCAAAATAACGCAAACAATCACAATCTTAGATAAGAACGAAGAACGGGATGTCAATCCGTCTTCTAATCAAACCTAAGATGAAGCGTAATCTCCTTACGAACAAGTCTTCCAAATCTTCACTCCTTCCGTCAATCCGGAAATCTCAATAGCAAAGCACAAATCTCTCAACGACGATCTCCGCAAAAGCTTAAAATTAGGGTAAGCCAAAGTGTAAGCGAAGGTGACGGAATCTCTCTTCATCCGTCCTTTTATAGGGTAAGATAAAATATTGGCCCGGCCCATTGCGTAAAAGATCATGGGTTCAAAGTGTTGCGTAAAATATTGCCAAGATCACGGTCATGGAAGGGTTCCACGCCCGTAATTTAGAGCGTGGAATAGGGTCACGGTTTGTCACAACCCTCCACGGCCGTGTAAGTTGCTGGAATGCACCACGCTTCTCTTGCCAAGGTTCCACGGCCGTGGACTTGAACGTGGAATCTAGTACGGCCGTATTTTAGAGCATGGTTTAGAGGTAGATCGCAATTTTCCTCATCTTCATGCTATTCTTCAAGTTAGCACTATCCTTAGCTCCTAGAGATGTCCTCAATCCTTGGACATGCTCAATCAAACTCCATTCTCTCTCAATCCGTTCGGAATTAGCTCTTAATTGCCTACAATCAACACAAAGCTTATGTAGACCTCTATATCGACAAAATAGATAAACTAACTCACAAATACTTCAATGCTTTATCAATGACTACCAATATGGATGAAATACACTTAGAAAACGTGCCTAAAATATCACAATATTTCATGCTAACAGGCGGGATCTTTGCTGAGATGGTGGTGGTGCTGCTGCCTCATCTTCTGTCTCCTCGTCGTCCAGATCGACAATTGGCACACTGGGACCGACTGTATCTGTCCCTGTCTCCATGGAAGCACCGCCATCGTCATCCTCATCCTCCTCCTGTGCCTGAGTTGCTGCATCTCTAGCATCCTCAATGTAAGGTATCCATGCAGTGGACCAATACTGAGGGTCGTAGACTGAGAACTGAGATGACCACCTGATACGCTGAGGGACAGTCTGCTCCCAAGGCATCGCCACATACGACGTAGTGAGTTCACGAGGAACTAGAATCCTCATGGTGATCATCTCCTGCAAACCTAGCGGCTTGGCAGCCGCCACCAATGTATAAGCGCTCAGATCCAACTCCACCACTGTCGCTATATGAGTCACTAAGCCGCTAGAGCAAATATCTTCCTTCTTCTTACCCTTGATCCGGTGTAGATCCTCACCTAGCATCGCCCCTAAATCAGGCACTCCCCCAATCACCATACAGAATAGGCTCAGAAGCTCCCCCTATCTAATCTTCTAGGGCATCTCAGTACGTGCCAGAAGGGTCTCGCTGAAGATCCGGCGGGCTAATCTGAAAGCAAGGCGGAAGATAATCCTCTTCCTGGAGTCTCCAGGTCTCCACCTGTCAGCATGCTCAACAACATGAGCAATCTGACCCCAAAACTGTCGAGCCACGGCTCGAGAAGGGAATTAGGGAACTGTAGGGGTCTAGAAGCCAAACATGTCTCTCCACTGGTCCATAGGAACCAAGTAGTTCCGGTTCAGCAACCGGTACTTGATGGCTCTCTCCTCAGGCAAGTGAGTCATAGAACTCACAAACTCCAAAGTGGGCTCGAGGTAGGCTGGAGCTCTAATCTCCATGAACTGCTCTATCCCCATCATAGACACCATCCTCCTCAAATCATCAACTACGTGGAGGCAATCAAAAGCAGAAATATCAAGAAACCGCGGCGCAATCACCGGGCGCGTGCAAATGCGGTCATAGTCAGCCTGGTGACGCTCGTGGATCACCCAAATGGAAGGTCGGGAAGAAGAAGAAGAAGGTGAGGATCTATCCCTCAGAACTATCTAGCGATCAGACCTGGAACTCATTTTCTCTTTCTGAGAGATCACCTCGGTTGCTCTGACAGATCTCAAGAACACCTCGGCCGAGGCGCAGGTCGACTGGACCGAGGCGATAAACTGCTCGAATCTAACTCTCTGATTTCCAGTTCTTTTCCCCCAATATCACTACAGATTGTTCCTATGGGGTACTTAAGCCTTTTTCAACACCAATATATGGCAAAAAAAGCCAATAATCTCTGAAAATTGCGAAAATAGAGAAGTTAGGGTTTTCGGTTTAATTACCCCAGATTCAGTCGATTGGAAGTGTTTTCGTTGCAGTTTCTCGCTTGCAATTGGTTCCTCTAGCCTTTCCTCGCAGAATCGAAGCAAAAATCGTCGAAAATGAGTGAAAATCGGAGAAATGAAGTGGTTATCGCCGCGTTCGAGAGAGAGAGATGGGAGGGAAAGAGAGAGAAACTATTCCCCTTTTATACCCCTCGCCGATTCTGCTGTCACCTCGGTCGAGGTGGTCCCGACTGGACCGAGGTGTCTGAACCGAGGTGGATTGTTGTCAGCCCTAGTCGCCTCGGTTGCTCAAGAATCATCTCGGTCGAGGTTCTGTGGCTGCAACCGATATGTGTCTCAGTCAAACTCTGTCTTTTCAATTTCTCGAACTTCTGTCCTTCCAGTGTTGCTCCTGGGTTGTATTCCTTCGTTAGAAAGTACCTGATTTCTGTCTAGGACGCCAAAAACAAAGCAAAGTAAAGCAAAAGCAAACTACATAAAGCTAGACTAGAAAAAGGGGAAAGAAAACAATACCTTGGGTTGTCTCCCAAGAAGCGCTTGATTTAAGGTCACTAGCTGGACCGTACGGCATCCCTAAACATGCTGGAAGGTATCCTCACCCCATACTTCACCTTCATCATGGGGTGAGATAAAGAAGTCTATCAAACGTTCCAACAAATGCAAGTGCTCATCGGGGAATGAATCATTTATGGGTGGGTCATCCTTCTCGCGTGAAGAGGGAGGTAGCCGGCTGAGGTGATCTGCAATAGAATTCTCAGCTCCCTTCTTATCGCGAATCTCGAGGTCAAACTCTTGAAGCAAGAGAATCCATCGAATAAGACGTGGCTTAGCATCCTTCTTAGCAAGTATGTAACGAATAGCTGCATGGTCAATGTAAACAATAATTTTTGCTCCAACTAAGTAAGAGCGAAATTTCTCAAAAGCATATACAACTGCCAAAAGCTCTTTTCGGTGGTGGTGTAGTTTAGCTGGGCTTCATCTAGCGTCTTGATAGCATAGTAAATGGTGTTAGTCCGGCCATCCTTCTTTTGTCCAAGCACCGCTCCTACCGCCACATCACTCGCATCACACATGATCTCAAAGGGCAAGGTCCAATCCGGAGGTTGAATAATGGGAGCGGAGATCAACGCTTCCTTAATCCTATAAAATGCATCAAGACATTCCTACGAAAACTCAAAAACAACATCCTTTTTCAAGAGTTTAGTTAGTGGTTTAGAAATCTTTGAGAAATCCTTGATGAACCTCCTATAGAAACCTGCATGCCCGAGAAAGCTCCGCACACCCTTAACAAAACAAGGGGGAGGAAGTTTCTCAATAGTCTCGATCTTAGCTCGATCGACCTCAATACCTCGATTGGAAACGAGGTGTCCTAGCACAATGCCTTCATTAACCATAAAATGACACTTCTCCCAATTCAAAACGAGATTAGTGTCTTCACATCTTTGTAGAACTAGAGAAAGGTTAGATAGGCAATCATCAAAAGAAGAACCATATACTGAAAAGTCATCCATAAATACCTCCATGATCTCGTCAATATACTCGGAAAAGATGGCCATCATGCATCGCTAGAAGGTAGCGGGTGCATTACATAATCCAAATGGCATCCTTCTATAAGCGAATGTCCCCCATGGACAAGTGAAAGTGGTCTTCTCTTAATCATCCGGATGGATAGAAATCTGAAAGAAGCCACAATAACCATCTAAATAGCAAAAATGTGAATGCTAGGCTAACCTTCGATCATTTGATCGATGAAGGGGAGTGGAAAATGGTCCTTCCGAGTGGCCACGTTCAGCTTCCTATACTCGATGCACACCCTCCATCCCGTAACGGTCCTAGTTGGGATCAACTCGTTGTTCTTATTCGTCACAACGGTCATCCCTCCTTTCTTCGGAACTACATGCACTAGGCTCACCCACTTGCTATCCGAGATAGGAAATATGATACCTGCATCCAACAACTTAAGAATTTCTTTCTTCACAACCTCTTTCATGATCGGATTTAACCGTCTTTGAGGTTCCCGTGAAGTCTTATGATCATCCTCTATTAATATTCTATGCATGCAGAAAGAAGGCTTAATACCAATAAGATCATCAATAGTATAACCCAAAGCATTTTGATATTTTCTCAGGACATGCATCAGTTTAGATAATTCAGTTTCGTAAAGGGAAGCACTAACAATAACAGGATAAGTAGAATCCGGTCCAAGGAAAACATACCTCAAGTGACTTGGAAGCTGTTTAAGCTCCACAACGGGGGGTGCTTTCTGAGGGGGATCCTTGCTTCCTCCTTCTAGTGGAATAAATTTAGATCGAAGAACTGGACTTTCGGAAGTCTCAATTGAAATTATCTCGCTTTCGACCTCGGTCGAGGGCCTGAGTGGGTGACCGAGATGTTCTTCAGTCAAGAACACCTCGCTTGGTCCAGAAAGTGCCTCGGTCGAGGTACTGCAACTGGGACCGAAACTAGAGATTCTCTTCTCCTGGATTAGTTTCTCAATCTTAGCTCCTGGATCTTCTTCCAGTGCCTTTAAGCTCCGTATATGTGCATCATAAGAAGCATCTATACCTTCCTCCATTAAGCTAAAACTAATAACTCTTTCAAGTGGATCATTAATAAGGATAGAGCTCACCAAGTATCTTGATTCTTCTTCATCATAGATGTTGAATATATCATCCTCCAGCGGCTCCCCTTTCATTACAGCAAGCAATGCAAACTCCACTTGATCTCCGCCAATGCTGAATTGCAACTTGGCGTTCTTACAATCCACATTGCAACCCAAAGTTGCTAGAAATGGTCTCCCGAGAATGATAGGGACGGGATAATCTGCGGGAATATCAAGCAGAACAAAGTCTATAGGTAAATAGAAGTTACCTAACTTAACCGGAACATCTTCAAAAATTCCCACGGGATGGGTAATGGAGCGGTCCGCCATGTATAGCCTTATCTTCACCGGCTTGGGCTCTCCAAGTCCGCTCTTCACACATAGCTCCAGCGGGATGATGCTCACGCTGGCTCCTAGATCATACAACGCTTCACAAGTTACATCCCCAACTTGAATGGGAATGCAAAATGAGCCGGGATCTCTCAACTTAGGTGGCATCTTTTCCTTCATGATTTGAATGAGTTACGAGGATTTAAATGTCATCCTTACTTCAGCGAAGTCTTCCAACTTCCTCTTCCTTGATAGAATCTCTTTTAAGAACTTCCCATAGGCGGGCATCCCTAGAATAACATCAAGGAAAGGGATGTTAATATGTAATTTATTTATCAAGTCAAGGAACTTACCAAAGTGTTTGTCTAGATGTGCTCTAGCCCTTGACTGGGGGAAAGGAAGTGGTGGTTTATATGCAGGAGGTGGGACATAAACTTCAGTTTTGTCCGTCGCTTTCTGAGACACCACCTCGGATGGTACCTCGACCGAATTGTTCTTCATCGGTACCTGGACCGAGGTGTTCTTCTTCTGCACTGGCATCGACCGAGGCACTGGATCTGTAGTTTTTAGTCCACTTCTCGTCGTTATTGCCATGATCTGTCCTTTTGGGTTGCTCTCTGTCCTTACTGGGAGCTTCCCTGGATCTCTTGGCGCTTCATTCGCCTTATTACAGAATTGTTGCTCTAAGGCTTTTTGTGCCTTCGAAAATGAAGTCATGGACGTCTCCATAGCGTTGAGCTTGATCAAGATAGCCTCCAGCACTGCATCTTTCTTCTCTGGCTGGAACGAACTTGATCTAGGCTCCTGGCTCTTTAATGGAGTAGAAGAAGAAGAGAAAGGGTTAGAGGAATTATTAGAATTTGAATTAGAGTAAGGGTTACCTGAATTTTGATTGTTACATCTCCAATTGTTGTTGTTGGAGCCTCTATTATTGTTGTAGTTGTTGTTCCGGGAACCTTGATTGTTGTTCCTTGACCCTTGATATCCTCCCTCCTCCTTTTTGGTCTGAGCAACCAAAAGGTCATTCAATTGCTTCACATCATTCTTGAGGGAGATGAGTTGATTGTCATTGGATGGAGCTTCTTGGAAGTTAACTCTCTTAACTCCATTTTCATCTCCTTGTTGGGAGTATTTCTCCATGTGCAAAGCTTGTTTCTCAATGAACTCCCAAGCTTCATTAATCGGCATGTCCATAAATGTGCCGGCGGATCGTAGTTGAAGGTTGAATTGGGTAGCTCCATCTAATCCCTTGAAGTAAATCTCCATCAACTCTATCTTCGGAATCCCATGATGTGGGCAGTCCAAAAGAACATCTTTAAACCTCTCCCATGACTTGGACAAACTCTCCTTGTCCTTCTTGATCACCGCAAAACCAATCCAAAAACATTTCGATTTTCATTTCTTTATTTCTTTCTTTTTTCTTAGCCTAGATCAACACTATCCTTAGTCACTATTTGATTCGATTTCACCTTAGTCTTTGTGTTCGACCTCAGAATACTATCCTTGCTACAAAACGAGCCATACATTGTGGGTTCGCTAGGAGTTATGAAAAATATATCGAGTTATAATTTTAAGACTTTTGTGTGTCACAATCTTAGCGTAACAACTCCCATAGGAATAAAACCATACAATCTCATATATGGAAAGTCTTGTCATCTTCCAGTAGAATTGGAAGACAAGGCACATTGGGCAATCAAGTGGCTCAATTTTGATTTGAAAGAGGCTAGAGAAACGCCTCTTGGACATCGATGAGCTTGAAGAGCTCCATCTCAACGCATACAAGAATGCGAGGATCTATAAGGAAAGAACGAAGAGATGGCACGATAAGCATATCCTGCCGAAGGAGCTGAAAGACGGAGATATCGTCCTTATTTTCAACTCAAGACTTCGTCCCTTTCCAGGTAAACTCAAATCCCGTTGGTTTGGACATTTTCGAATGAAACATATCTATCCTCATGGTGAAGTTGACATATGGAGTGAGAAAATAGGAAGTATCGTAGTCAATGGCCATCGTTTGAAGAAGTATACACCAGAACTGCCGACTGAGGACATTGCTCCTACCCTTCTTGAATGATTATGGAGGGAGATTGGTCCAGCTAGTGACCTTAAATCGATCGCTTCTTGGGAGGCAACCCAAGGTAATTCTATTTCCCTTTTTCTTTTTTGTCAAATAGTTTTGTTTTGTTTCTTTTCGTTGGTGCGCTCCGGTTTTTCTCGTGTTATGATGACAAAAAATAGGTACAAATCATAAGGAATGAAGTTATGATCTACATCTTGGAGGAAACAATCGAAGGAATTGCAATAAAAAGTTCATTAAAGCAGAAAAAGAGGAAAAATCGAGTGATTTACAAAGAGATCGACCGATCTGACAAAGATAAAGTTTTTAATTGAGTCGATTTTGCAAAATTCGTAGCTGGGAATCGGATGAAAAATCGGCCCCTAAAAAAATCGGTCGATTTTTGCCTTTTCATGACAAAAACAACTGACGATAAAAAAATCGACCCCCTAAAAATCGGTCGATTTTCTTCAGAAAACTCTGAAGGTATAAAAGCCTCTTCTTTCTTCTTCTTCCTCATAAACCCTACATTTCTCTTCTCTCCCTCACACACAAAATGGCCGACAAGTTCCTCCCACCCTCAAATCTTCATTTTGTAAGCGTTTTCGCTCGTTCTTGAGCCAAAACCATAGCTCTCAAGGAGATAAAGAGGATTGAAGCAACAACCAGCTTGGCAAAACAACGAAATGCTCGGATTTCTTGTCAAAAGTTTGGAAACCCTAAATTTTTTACATTCTCATATTCGTTCTTTAGAAGTGTTTGTTTGTTGGATTTGTTGAGTTAGAAAGTTTAGAACTGCTTGTGGGAAGTATTTGTGTTGTTGATTTGAACAGATTGTTGCAAAATCGATCAATTGATCGAAATAGTAGAAAAATCAAGTGAACCCAAGAAAATCGACCGATTTTTACTTAGAAATACCCGATTTTTTCTTAGTTTTGATGGAAAGGATGCGTAGATCAAGCCGTAACATGTTCACTCGTAGGGGATCTTCATCCCAACCTTCCCATGCACCTCCACCAACTACTCCAACCCTTTCCGTCATCTAAGAGAAGCATAAACAAAAGTATGAATGTCTTCTCTCTCGCTCCATTATTGCTCCCCGTTTTATTGAGTTAGATGAGCTGAATGCAATGCATATTAGGGAGGGTGTTGATTGGATTATTGAAAAAACTAGATTGACGGAACTTGTTCAGATTAGAGAGAATGCCTATCATGAAATCACTTTAGTGTTCCTTAGTTATTTTTCACATGATCCGAACACAAGGAATGTAACCTTTAGGTTAATGAACAAGAACTACAACTTCAATATTGGAATGTTTGGGAACTTCTTTGGCATTCCAGCTTCTTCAGCAAGAACTTTCCCTCACGGGGTTAGAGCTGATGCATTTTGGGAAAGCCTTTCACTCAGACATGCGGAAGGCGATAGATGGCGACCCAGAAACTCTAAGGAAAAGAGTATCTACAACCTCACCTTTAAGATTTCTCATCGGATCTTGAGCGAGTCCATGTTTGCTAGAACTGAGATTCCACAAAAGGTACAAGCGAACGAACTCTTTATCTTATATTGTATGTCTGACGGTACAGTTCCGGATTACGCCACCATGTTGTCGGATTATTTCGCAAAGATTGCCAACAAATCCGGCGGCCACATCTGTGCTGAAGCCCTAGTGACCTATGTGGTCAAGGCCTTAGGAGTCTATATTTTGGCGTGCACTCTTGCTACAGAGGCACAACCATTGGGTATTTAGAGGTTGTTTTAGAGTGGCGTCATAGTTCCGAGAGGGAGAGGTGAGTCACATGTTGCTATGCCTTGGGATAGAATTCCTAAGGAGATTGTATGGAAGCCGCGCTATACTATTAAGGATGTGTATTATTGGAAGGAAGTGTTTGAATACTATAGTGATGAGGTGTTCACTGTAGAAGAGGCTGCAACAGCTGATACTAATCATGCAGAGGATATGGGTGGCGACACCGAGGGCTATCCCACCGATACTGATAACACGATTTATAACATAGTTTTAGGTGTACATTTAGATAGAATTCTCGCTCATTCATGCATGATCTAGCATTAGTTCAAGACGTTTTGCACCCAATTCACATATTTTGTCGAAATAGACGTCTACACGGACTTGTGCGCATTTTGTAGGTATTACGGGAAGTTTAGGAGCTTAAACGATGCGTTTGAGGATCGTTCATTTAGATGACACACCCTCGGACTCATTAGGACACAAGCCAAAGGCTGAGGAGGACTCATCGAACCTTGCCAACACAAGCCATGCACCAAATCACAACTTAATGATTCAAGGCGGAGTTTCTGCATAGAATCACGGTTCTCTGAAGAACCACGGCCATGGTTATGACCGTGGATTTTGCCAGATTCTCGTGACAGCTGTGCCACGAATCTCATGGCCAGCTCAAGAAGGATTTGTTATAAAAGTGGTCCTTCATGGGTTGTTTGAGGTAGCTGGGGTAGTTTGGGAGCAGCTCATCCATTATCCATTTCTCTCTAACAAATATATTCTCAAAAGAAGAAGATTTTTCTAGGAAGGAAAGTGTCAAAGAGAAGAAGGAGAGTTCCATTGAAGAGGAGGAGAAGGAAACACACCATAGCTTTCTTGTACTTCGGATTTCGTTTTTCTAGAGATTGTATGAACCTTTGAACCTTCTTTTGGAAGGGTTGTAAGTGACTCTATTCTAATCTTCAGCTTAGTTTTGAATTAAGTTCACTTGTGCACCTCTCTTCTTTCATTATCTTGCAATGGATGTTTTGATTTTATGTTTGTTTGCTTCGATTTCCATTATGAATGTTGTAGGCTAAATTGATGTGGTTCTAGGGTAAGGAAAGGATGGTTATGGCTAGAAGTGATAGGATGAACTTAGATTTGCCTTTGGATGACTTTTGCTTATGAACGTAGTTGCTGTTAGGAATCACGGGTAGTTCTTGAAGAACCACGGCCGTGGTTTAGGAAGAACAGCCCGTGATTTTCCCTGATTTGAAGGATCTTGCCTTAAACCTATAAAATGTTGAAATCCTAATTGTTGCTGAGTTTAACCTACCTAGTGTAGTGACTAAGTGCTAGGAGAGACTTACCCGGTAATCCTTGCTCTTAGAATCTAAAATAGCAAACCTTAGGTAGTGGTGAGCCTAATAAGCCACCATTGGATTAGATGTGCTAGGATAGTTGCTTAGGACTTCCCTTTCCAAGACTTACCCGGTACGGATAGGTTAGACCCCTAATTTACAATCCGGTTTGTGTAGAATTCCTATCCTTAGGCTCTTAGAGACCTACCCGGTAATAAGACCTTAGGTATGGACTAGTCGGACCATGAGACCTACCCGGTAATTGATCCCAAATTAGATACACTTAATCCCAACATATATTAGTTAATCCAAAGAACGAATAGATAACTTGAGTTCCTTGCCATAACCGGAACTTCCGACCCCTAGAATCCGTCTTTTCCTTCCTTGATCATTATCTTGTTTGGTTTGTTCATTTGTGCTGATTTTTAGTCTAGTTTGATTGTTACTTTGCATGAATTGTGATCTTTGATTGATCACCAAAACCGACCAAAAACAATTTAGATTTTCATTTCTTTGTTTCCCTCTTTTCTAACCTTAGACCTTCACTAAACTTAATCACAAAACCGAATCAATTTCACCTTAGTCTTTGTGTTCGACCTCGAAATACTATCCATGCTACAAACGTCCCGTACACTGCAGGTGCGCTAGAAGTTAGGATAATTATAACGAGTATAAATTTAAGGCTTATTGCGTGCACACTTTTTAGCGTAACAAGTTTTTGGCGCCGTTGCCGGGGACTAGGTCTAGATTGAGTCTATTTTGTGATTGTTTCTATTGTAGATCTTTCTTGTTGCTTTTGATCTCTCTTTGGTTAGTGTCTTTGCTTTTCAGGACATCTATTACTCTTTAGGTGTATGCGAAGATCTCGTGGTAAGGATTTAGCTCCATTCGATCCCGAACCGGAGAAAACCCTTCGATCTAGATCCAAGAACATCCGAAAAGAGAGAGAGATGGCCGGTAGAAATCTTCAAGCTGAGTTAGATGAAGCCTTAGAGCAAATAAGGCTAAGAGATGAGCTCTTGGAGGAAGAAAGGAGACTTGCCAATGAGAGGCAAGAGGAAACAAGGAGGGAGATTGAGGAGATTAGGCAAGCCCTTGTTCAAGGAGAGCTTAATCGCCGACAACCTCCACCTCCTCCACCACCGGTGGTACAACCGCAGCCGGCGGCCAATGTTAGGGTTGTTCCCATTGCTATCGAGGAGCCACAAACCCTAGGGAGACGTATGGATCCGGCACAAAGAGCACACCGACCGGGTGTGAATCTAGGAGATCCCGCAACCCACAACTATGAGCTCCGCCCTCAAGTTCTATAAATGATCCGGCACAATCAATTTGGAGGGATGGAAGGAGAGTCTCCTCACCAACATTTGATGAACTACGAGATTTTGATGGAGACTCTTAGACCGCCAAGATTGGAGAGCAACAACCATAAGCTTAGGGCTTTTTCCTTCTCTCTTAAGGATAAAGCCTTGGCTTGGTATCAATCTATTCCACAAGGGCGAGTTGGTACTTGGGAGGAGATGACTACCGAGTTCTTGACCAAGTTCTTCCCACCTTCCAAGACCACCGAATTAAGAGGGAAGATCAATGCCTTCGTGATGAGGGATAGAGAAAGTTTGTTCAAGTCTTGGGAGAGATTCAAAGACCTTCTCCTAGATTGTCCACACCATGGCATACCGAAAATTGAGCTATTGGAGATCTATTTCAAGGGACTTGATGAGGATAGCCAATTCAAGCTTCAATCTCTCTCCGGTGGGACATTTATGGAGAAACATGTAGATGATGCTTGGGAGTTTGTGGAGAAGCAAGCTCTAGTGATTGAGAAGTACTCTCATAGGAAGAGTGAAGGAAGAAAGGCGGGAGCATATGAGGTGAGCGAAGTCACCATGAGCAATTTCAAGCTTGACGCCATCAACAACGAGTTGAAATCCTTGAGAGAGTTGTGTACTACAACCTTGAAGAGCCAAGCAACTCCTCAAGTGCTTCCACAAGCTAACTTGTCTTCCAAGGAGGAGGATGTGAATTATATGGGAAGGGGTAACTTCAACAACTACCAAGGCCCAAGAAATTTCAACAACAACCGGCAATTCAACAATTACCGGCCCAACCACAACCATCCCGGGTTTTCTTACTCTAACCCGGATGGAGCCTTGAACCCTCCCGCCTCCACAAGCACAACTCCACCACAAAGAGCTTCACAAGAACCTCCACCCGGTTTTCCTCAACCTTCAAAGGATAGAACCGAAGTCATGTTTGAGCAATTGCTAGGAAGGTTGAGTGGACTTGAGAGCACCGTGACTTCAATTTCTAAAGCTCAAAAGGTCTTGGAAGCACAAGTCTTTCAAAAGGCGGGTGAAGCACATAGAGATCCGGGAAAGCTTCCCGGAAGAACCGAAGACAACCCAAGAGGCCAAGTGTCGGCTATCACAACAAGGAGTGGGTTAAGTATGAAGGATCCTTTGCCCAAGGACCAAGCTAAGGGAAAGCAAGTAGTGGTAGAAGAGGGAAGAAGGCGAGAAGATGGAGGCAAGAGCAAGGATGTAGAGCCAACTTATGTAGCACCGCCTCCATACAAGCCGCCACTACCGTTCCCACAATCAAGAGCAAGAGCTCGTTTGGACAATCACTTTGGTAAGTTCCTTGAACTAATGTCCAAGTTACATATTAACATTCCGTTCATGGATGCCATCTTAGGAATGCCGGCATATGGGAAATTTTTGAAAGAAATACTCTCCAACAAAAAGAAGTTGGAGGAGTATGGGGAGATAAGGATGACCAAGAGATCCTCGGAATTGATCCAAACCATGAAGGAAGAAATGCCTCCCAAGCTAAGGGATCCGGGCTCCTTTTGCGTCCCAATAGGAGTGGGAGATGTGAAGTACGAGGCCCTTTGTGATCTTGGGGCGAGTGTAAGCATCATACCGCTTGCACTTAGCAACAAGGTCGGGCTAGGAGAGCCAAAGCCGGTCAAGATGACCCTCTATATGGCGGACCGTTCTATCACTCATCCGGTTGGGATTCTAGAGGACATTCCGGTGCAACTAGGAGGATTCTACGTGCCTATTGATTTTGTAGTGTTGGACATTCCGGCGGATTATCCGGTTCCTATCATCTTAGGAAGACCTTTCCTAGCCACTTCCGGTTGCCTAGTGGATTGCAAGAACGAGACTCTCTCCTTCAACATCGGGGAAGAGAACATCAAGTTCAAGCTTTCCACAATGATGAAAGAGCCAACCCTTGATGAAGATATCTTCAACATAGTCGAGCAAGAAGAATCTAGAGAAATTGTGAGCTCGATCTTGATCAAGGATCCCTTGGATAAGGTTCTCACCTTAAGTATGATGGAGGAAGGTGTTGAAGAGGACTGCAATGAAAAGATCAAAGCCTTGGAAGCCTTGGATGAGGAGCCAAGAGTTGGATTTCAAAGCCACGAAGAGGTGATGAACAGCTGCAAGTTCCACGGTCGAGATTTATGTTCCACGGCCGTCAAACTTTCTGGACAACTCCGAGAAGCAAGCTTGGCAAGAACCACGGCCGTGGAAGATGAGCAACCCGTGTTTCCAACCGTGGTTTTTCCTGAATCAGCTCCTGATGATCAAGCTTCTAGGAGCCATGAGGAGTCTTCTTTTGCTTTGGATTCATCTCATCCAACCTTATTTGGATCGTCTTCAACCGATAGAGGTCCTCCCTCACTTGAACTCAAACCCCTTCCCTCTCATTTAAAGTATGCATTTCTTGGTGATAATTCTACGTATCCTGTGATTGTTAATGCATGCTTGAGTGATGATGAACTTGCTAAATCGCTGCATGAACTAAGATTGCATAGGAAAGCCATTGGTTATACTATTGATGATTTGGTTGGCATTAAGCCATCTTTGTGCATGCATAAGATAATGATGGAAGATAACCACAAACCCTCTATTGAACATCAAAGGAGATTGAATCCTATAATGAAAGAGGTGGTCAAAAAGGAAATCATTAAGTTGCTAGATGCGGGAATTATCTACCCTATCTCGGATAGTAAGTGGGTTAGCCCCGTTCATGTAGTACCTAAGAAGGGTGGAATGACGGTCGTAACTAATGAGAATAATGAACTAATACCGACTAGGACGGTTACGGGGTGGAGGATGTGCATTGATTATAGGAAGTTGAACATGGCCTCTAGGAAAGATCACTTCCCTCTCCCCTTCATTGACCAAATGCTAGAAAGGTTGGCTCAACACTCTCATTTTTGTTATTTAGATGGGTATAGTGGATTCTTCAAAATCCCTATCCACCCCGATGACCAAGAGAAAACGACCTTTACATGTCCATGGGGTACCTTTGCATACAGGAGAATGCCATTTGGGTTGTGTAATGCACCCGCCACCTTCCAAAGGTGTATGATGGCTATCTTTTCGGAATACATAGAAAATATCATGGAAGTGTTCATGGATGATTTCTCTGTTTATGGTTCTTCTTTCGATGATTGCTTGGCTAACTTGTCATTAGTGTTGCAAAGATGTGAGGAGACAAATCTTGTCTTAAATTGGGAAAAATGCCACTTCATAGTAAGTGAAGGGATTGTGTTAGGACACTTGGTGTCTAACCGCGGCATTGAGGTTGATAGGGCTAAGATTGAAACGATAGAGAAGTTGCCACCACCTACCTCGGTGAAGGGGGTAAGGAGTTTCTTAGGGCATGCCGGTTTTTACCGGAGGTTTATTCAAGACTTCTCTAAAATTTCTAAGCCTCTCACTAATCTACTAATGAAAGATGTTGATTTTGTCTTTTCCAAGGATTATCTTGAAGCTTTTTGTAGGTTGAAGAACGTCTTGATCTCCGCACCTATCATGCAACCTCCGGATTGGAGTCTACCATTTGAGATCATGTGCGATGCAAGTGATGTGGCCGTTGGGGCCGTTTTAGGGCAAAGGAAAGAAGGGTGCACTCATGCTATTTACTATGCTAGCAAGACGCTAGATGATGCCCAACTCAACTATGCTACCACCGAGAAGGAGTTGTTGGTGGTGGTGTATGCATTTGAGAAGTTCCGCTCATACCTTGTTGGAGCGAAGGTCATAGTTTATACGGATCATGCGGCGATCCGTTATCTACTTACAAAGAAGGATGCCAAACCAAGGTTGATTCGGCGGATCCTTCTTCTTCAAGAGTTTGATTTGGAAATACGAGATAAGAAGGGATCCGAGAACTCCGTGGCAGATCACCTTAGTAGACTCCCACCATTGGAGCTTGGGAAAGACAACATCCCGATAGATGATTCATTCCGAGATGAACAATTGCAAATGGTGGAGGAATGCTTGTTCCAAGTGGCTATAGGAAGTGAGCCATGGTACGCCGACATCGTGAACTACTTAGTGTGTGAGGAAGTGCCTCCCGGATTTACATATGCTCAAAGGAAGAAGTTCTTCAACGATGTAAGGCATTACTATTGGAGTGAGCCACTTCTATTCAAGAGAGGCCCGGATGGGGTGCTTAGAAGATGCATACCGGAGGATGAAGTGGAGAGTGTGATCCGGCATTGCCACTCCTTACCATGCGGAGGCCATGCTAGCTCACACAAGACGTGTGCAAAGGTATTGCAATCCAGTTTTTATTGGCCTAACTTGTTTAGAGATGTGCAAGGTTTTGTAGCGGCATGTGATGCTTGCCAAAGAACGGGCAACATCTCAAGGAGGAATGAAATGCCTTTGAATAACATCCAAGAAGTCGAGATTTTTGATGTGTGGGGTGTAGACTTCATGGGACCATTCCGTTCTTCATGTGGCAATCTCTACATCCTATTGGCGGTGGACTATGTGTCAAGATGGGTAGAAGCGATCGCTTCTCCTACGAATGATGCCAAGGTGGTAGTGCGATTCTTCAACCGGGTGATCTTCCCTAGGTTTGGAACACCAAGGGTAATCATTAGTGATGGAGGGAAGCACTTCACAAATAGGAACTTTGGAGCACTTTTGGCCAAGTATGGGGTGACTCATAAGGTGGCAACACCCTACCACCCCCAAACTAGTGGCCAAGTGGAGATCTCCAACCGAGAGATCAAGGCCATCCTCGAAAAGACGGTGTCTAGGACAAGGAAGGATTAGGCTATGAAGCTCAATGACGCACTATGGGCATATAGAACCGCCTTCAAGACACCAATTGGAACCACTCCCTACAAGTTGGTCTATGGCAAGTCTTGCCATCTCCCGGCGGAAATGGAGCATAGAGCTTATTGGGCCATTAAGTGGCTAAATTTTGACCTCAAGGAAGCGGGAGAAAAGAGGTTGCTTGATATCAATACCCTTGAGGAGCTCCGGTTGGAAGCTTATGAGAATGCCCGGATCTACAAGGAGAGAACCAAAAGGTGGCATGACAAGAGGATCATTCCAAAGGAGTTTAGTGAAGGAGATCTTGTCCTCCTCTTCAACTCAAGGCTAAGGCTCTTTCCCGGAAAGCTCAAATCAAGATGGACCGGGCCATATGTAGTGAAGAAGATCTTTCCCCATGGAGCTATTGAAATAGGAGGGGAGCATTGTGGAAATTTCAAGGTGAATGGGCATCGCTTGAAGAAGTATATTCCGGGAGCCCCGGTAGACATGATTGCCCCGCTTCACCTCGAATAGACGCTCCCGAGTTTGGTCAAGCTAATGACCTTAAAGAAGCGCTTGGTGGGAGGCAACCCATTGGTAACATTTTTCCCTTTTCATTTTTGCTTAGATTTTTCTGTTTATGTTTGCTTTGTGTGTTTTGTCTACTTTCGTGTGTGTGCTAGAGCATTAGTGGCATTGGAAGCCTTTCTTGGCGATGAAAATGATGATGATGAAAGCCTCACCAATTATGGGTGGAGCGGACGCGGAACTTGGACGGCTAGCGGTGCCTAGCGCGGGTTCCGAAACTTTGAAGGATGCTTAGAGCTCTCTACTTCTCATCTTGATCATGATTGCTTGAGCACCTCAATTGATATAAAATCGACCTCCTTTAAACCCATCCGGGAATAGGAGCATGCTAGTGTGTTGAAATGTGCGAAAAGCAAGTGCGGGGTGAAGATGTAATGAAAAGAATGTCGTGAATGAAATGCTGAAATTATTGTGGAAGTGTAGCCAAAATATAGGTTTGGGGGCGTTGGTTTAAATGACAAGTAACTCGGTACACTTCACATAATCGGGTGTTGGTGCCTTGCCAAAGTCAATTGAACCAATAGCCCTAACGAGCTTTGGTATGTGTGCCCGGTGTGGATGCACCTCGAAAAAGAGAAAAAGCCCGAGGATGGCTAATCACCGAGGTTTCGGCTATTGTACACCAATGCCATTGTCTCAAAAATGAGTTAAAGAAAAAGAAAAGAAAGCAAGATAGGGAGAAATATACACTTGGGGGAAGTTGATCGAGGACAAGGATGTGGAGTTAGTTCCATTCCCGGATTAGCATCACATAACCTAGAGAATTCCCCGCCCAATTGCAACGTTTCTTAGCCTTTTATGTCACAAGCCCTTATGACCTACTTGCATGTTTGTAAGACTTAGTAATCTAGATTGGATAGACTCTTGATTTTCTTGGCCTCTTCATTCTCACGTCTCATGCATGCTTTTGAGTTAAGTACAATTGTCTTTCCGTGCCCTTATCGTTTGATACATAATTGCTTATCCAATTGCCATTGATCATGATTATGAAGGTGATCCAATAGTAGAAGCACAAAACCCAAAAAGATTTTGCCATTTTTCTGCATACATAAATCATGTCATCTTCTAGTCTATAGTTGGGAATTTGCTCGGGGACGAGCAAACCTTAAGTATGGGGTATTTTGATAACACGATTTATAACATAGTTTTAGGTGTACATTTAGATAGAATTCTCGCTCATTCATGCATGATCTAGCATTAGTTCAAGACGTTTTGCACCCAATTCACATATTTTGTCGAAATAGACGTCTACACGGACTTGTGCGCATTTTGTAGGTATTACGGGAAGTTTAGGAGCTTAAACGATGCGTTTGAGGATCGTTCATTTAGATGACACACCCTCGGACTCATTAGGACACAAGCCAAGGGCTGAGGAGGACTCATCGAACCTTGCCAACACAAGCCATGCACCAAGTCACAGCTTAATGATTCAAGGCGGAGTTTCTGCATAGAATCACGGTTCTCTGAAGAACCACGGCCGTGGTTATGACCGTGGATTTTGCCAGATTCTCGTGACAGCTGTGCCACGACTCTCATGGCCAGCTCATGAAGGATTTGTTATAAAAGTGGTCCTTCATGGGTTGTTTGAGGCAGCTGGGGTAGTTTGGGAGCAGCTCATCCATTATCCATTTCTCTCTAACAAATATATTCTCAAAAGAAGAAGATTTTTCTAGGAAGGAAAGTGTCAAAGAGAAGAAGGAGAGTTCCATTGAAGAGGAGGAGAAGGAAACACACCATAGCTTTCTTGTACTTCGGATTTCGTTTTTCTAGAGATTGTATGAACCTTTGAACCTTTTTTTGGAAGGGTTGTAAGTGACTCTATTCTAATCTTCAGCTTAGTTTTGAATTAAGTTCACTTGTGCACCTCTCTTCTTTCATTATCTTGCAATGGATGTTTTGATTTTATGTTTGTTTGCTTCGATTTTCATTATGAATGTTGTAGGCTAAATTGATGTGGTTCTAGGGTAAGGAAAGGATGGTTATGGCTAGAACCGTGATAGGATGAACTTAGATTTGCCTTTGGATGACTTTTGCTTATGAACGTAGTTGCTGTTAGGAATCACGGGTAGTTCTTGAAGAACCACGGCCGTGGTTTAGGAAGAACAGCCCGTGATTTTCCCTGATTTGAAGGATCTTGCCTTAAACCTATAAAATGTTGAAATCCTAATTGTTGCTGAGTTTAACCTACCTAGTGTAGTGACTAAGTGCTAGGAGAGACTTACCCGGTAATCCTTGCTCTTAGAATCTAAAATAGCAAACCTTAGGTAGTGGTGAGCCTAATAAGCCACCATTGGATTAGATGTGCTAGGATAGTTGCTTAGGACTTCCCTTTCCAAGACTTACCCGGTAAGGATAGGTTAGACCCCTAATTTACAATCCGGTTTGTGTAGAATTCCTATCCTTAGGCTCTTAGAGACCTACCCGGTAATAAGACCTTAGGTATGGACTAGTCGGACCATGAGACCTACCCGGTAATTGATCCCAAATTAGATACACTTAATCCCAACATATATTAGTTAATCCAAAGAACGAATAGATAACTTGAGTTCCTTGCCATAACCGGAACTTCCGACCCCTAGAATCCGTCTTTTCCTTCCTTGATCATTATCTTGTTTGGTTTGTTCATTTGTGCTGATTTTTAGTCTAGTTTGATTGTTACTTTGCATGAATTGTGATCTTTGATTGATCACCAAAACCGACCAAAAACAATTTAGATTTTCATTTCTTTGTTTCCCTATTTTCTAACCTTAGACCTTCACTAAACTTAATCACAAAACCGAATCAATTTCACCTTAGTCTTTGTGTTCGACCTCGAAATACTCTCCATGCTACAAACGTCCCGTACACTGCGGGTGCGCTAGAAGTTAGGATAATTATAACGAGTATAAATTTAAGGCTTATTGCGTGCATACTTTTTAGCGTAACAGATACTCACGCCCTAGCTGGGGGTATGCTCAAGTTAGGTAGTGGAGGAGACATCGAGGTTCTAGATACTGAGTTGGAGGCAGGAACAAGTAGGCCGGTTGATGACGAGGCCATGGAGGATGATCACATGGCTGAGGACGATCACTTCTTCCCTCCACAGCAGGAGATGCCAACTACACCACTTCGACGGTCATTCTCGCATCGGCGTAGGACTCAATGTAGAGATGACGATGTAGAAGAAGTTGGAAAAAGAAGACTTCACCGTACATCATACCGTTTTAGAACACATACCTTAGCAACCCCAACTCTGTCCATACAGTCTTTAGAAGTCTTGAATCGAAAACCACAATTGGATTCCTTGATCCTTAGAATCCGTTTTCCCAAATCTTTACACAAAATATTTTGTCTTTTCATCAATAGTAGCATCTTTCCTTGTTAGATATCTTATTTTGATTTTGATTTCACCAAATCCCTAAGTTCGACCTTGAAATTCTTGTTGTTACTACGATTGATCCGTACACTGCGGGTTCCCTTAATTTTTGTTGCTCTTGGTTATAAATTTAAAGCTTGCACACACCCTTTGGAGTGAACAAAACCTCATATAGGATGTTTAATCGAAGATTTTGGCAGAGATAAGACTTATTACATGTTTCATTCATATTTTATTTGCCTCATATGCTTAAAGATGATGAGAACTTGCTTAAAAGATGCATTGTATGCTTGATAGCTTGGTCTAGATTCAAACCACATGGTTTGTATACTCCCTTACCTACACCTACTTCACCATGACTTGATATTAGTATGGACTTTGTTGTAGGATTACCTAGGACTAAGAAGGACAGAAGGGATAGATTCTATTTTTGTGGTTCATGACCGTTTTTCTAAAATGGCTCACTTTATTGCTTGTCATAAGACCAATAATGCTTATAATGTGGCTAACTTGTTCTTTAGGGAAGTTGTTAGGTTGCATGGAGTATAAAGGACTATTGTGAGCGATAGGGATGTTAAATTCCTTAGTTTCTTTTGGAAGACTCATTTGGGGAAAGCTAGGTACAAAGTTGTTGTTTTCGACCTCTAGTCATCCTGAAATGGAAGGCACAAATAGGACTTTAACTACTATTTTGAGGGTTGGTTTGAAGGACACTTTGAATCCTTGGGAGGTTGTCTTACCACATCTAGAATTTGTGTATAATCGTACCTTGCTTTCATCTACTAATCTAACGCCTTTTGAGTGTGTCTATGGGTTGAATTCTTTGACCCCTTTTGATCTTATACCGTTGCCTATAGAGTAGCAAATATGTTTATATTGCAGAAAAACAAGTTGAGTTCATCAAGCCATAGCATGAAAAGACACGCATAAGGCTAGAAAACAAAGGGCAAAATGTGGTATCTAAGGTGAATCGGAATCGCAAGGAGGTGTTGTTTAAACCAGGAAATCTAGTTTGGTTGCACCTAAGGAAAGAGCGATTTCCGGAGATTAGGAAGTCAAAGTAGTCTCCAAGAGGAGATGGACCATTTTGTGTGAAGCATAAGGTTGGAAACAACACTTATGTCTTGGAGCTCCCAACTCACTATGGAGTGAGAAAGACCTTCAATGTAGGAGACTTGAGTCTTTTTGAGTCTAAAGATGAGCATGTTGGTGATTTGAGGACGAATCCTTTTCAAGAAGGAGAGAATGATGAGGGACCATCCCGAACACCAGTTAAATCACCAATCACAAGATCAAGGACCAAGATATCCACCCGAGATTTGCTCTCTGATGCGCACTTGATGATCCATCCAAGATTTTTATGATTTGGCAACTATCTTTTATATTTCTTACCTTAAAGCTCTCAAACAGTTATAAGGTAGTTGTTAGTTTTTATCCTATATTTGGGATTATCTTTATATCTTTTATAGATATATTTCCTAGATTTTCTTTTAAAAGATATCTTTCTTAGTTTACATAGAAGATTTATCTTATAAATAGTCTTTAGAGGGGGAGATTATTAGATAGATTAGAATTTATATTTTTCCATATATTGTGTGAACTCGCAGCTTCGCTTATGAAGTTTGTGTTTTATTCATTCCTATTAAATCAAAGGGAGAGCCTTGATTGAATTGTTGTGAAGTCCTTGTTTGATTGTACTTGTGTGTGTTAATCTTTTTGAAGGTTGGTACTCATGGTCAATACTAGTCTCTCCTTGTGCTTGTCTTACTTAGAAGGCTTGTGTACGGTTAAAGAAGTGAGAGTTAAGGTAAGCTCTTCGTTAAGGGGTTTTGACACATCATTGGTCAAGGTTCTTTGCGGCAATATCTTGGTTCATATCTTCCTATACATATCATATATCATTCCATATAAAAATTGAGTTTGTTCTTGTTTTCCATCTTTGCGAGGTTATTTGAGTTTAACGTGCGTTTACTTGATCAAGTTTGGAAGAGAGAAACGCTTTAGCGAAACACAAGCCGGCCAATAACCTTGAAACCTCGCCCAACCCTAAGGAAATTGCAATCTAAATTTTGCGCTTAAAGTTGAGATCTTATCTAATGGGTAAGATCCTATCCATTCTTATCAAACAACGCTTCTCCAACAATAAAAGATCCCAAGGTTACCGAGAATTAGTAGCCCAAAAAGTGATTGCTGAACATCGACATCAAGTATCGCTTTTTCAACAATCTCAGGCAGTTCATAAAGAATTTCGTCTCATATTTCGCTCGAGAAAACTACTATTGTCCATTGTTCGAGAAATTTTTTAGGCATAATCTGAAGAATTCAAGTGCACCTTGTGTAAGAGTACATCAAAGGAAGAGTTTATATACCAACCATGATCTAGCTAAGAGCCTTTTCCATACCCCAAACCAATCCTGGCTATCTCTCTCTCAACTGCACAAATTCAAGGTACGTATTTTCTCTCTTCTTAATCTCTTGTGTGCCTTCTTTTCTTAGCCTCTTTCTACTCTAAACACTTGAGTCTTATTTCTTTGCTTGTGTTAGTTAGTATCTATACTTCTTAACATACTAGTGTGTCTATCCGCAATATTTTTTTCTACCTTGTCTTGTGTTGAGTAAACTTCAAATAGGGGCTCCTTATCCATCTTACAACACAAGAACCTTTATCCAAACCAATTTGACTACTTGATTCAACCAAGGAGTTCTAGTGAGACCAAAGCACCGGTTGGTAAAGATGCATTAATCCATCCAAGGCAAGTACATCAAGCCAGCTTGCGATAACACAACAAAGTGTGAGTGCGAGAGAAAATATGAAAGGTATTTTCGTTTTCCCTAATATCACAAGTTTGTTGTTACTTTGCATGTGTGTGTAGATGTCAGGAAGAGATAGTCCACGAGCATCCCAAAAGAGTGATTCTCTAGGGCCCGATGCCATGGACATACACAAACAACTTATGGCTATTGTTTCCACCATCAATAAACGATTGGAAAAGGTCAAAACAAGGCTCAATGCAGAGCCTTGGCCAGAATCTCGCCCGAGATTTGACCCGAGATCTATCTTTAAAGTAGGCGTAAGCTCTTTAACTCCTCCACTACCACCAGCCCTCGTACCAATTTTAAACCATCCCTAGGTTCCACGTAATACTCACCCTAATCATTTATTTAACGCTAATCTAAATCCGCAATTTGGTGAGAGTTTCAGGAATTAGGTGCTGAAGAAGATGAGGGCATGTGGAGAGACTACCCCCGACGTCATTATAAGCCACGGAGAGGATGTGACAATGACCATTATAGACCTCCTCAAGATAACGATGGAATCAATTGGGAGAGTGAAGGTCAAGATTCCAAGTTTTGAAGGCCAATGCGATCCGGATGCTTACATGGAATGGGAGACTAAGATTGAACAAATTTGGTCTTTCCATAATTTTAGTGAGCAACGGAAGATCCAACTTGCAGAGTTGGAGTTCCAAGGATATGCCTTAGTTTGGTGGTTACATCTCGTTAAAGAACGAAGAAGAACATTAGATCCGGACATCAACACTTGAGAACAACTAAAGGCCTTGATGAAGGCTAGATTCATGTCTCCACACTATGGTAGGGAAGTGAGTCAGCAATTAGAGAACCTCAAGCAAGGTTCCATGACTGTGGAAGAAGTCTATACCGCCATGCAAACGGCAATGGTGAAATCTAACTTGCAAGAGGATGAGGAGTCTATCATGTTCCGATTCTTACGAATTTTGCATCCTTCTTTAGCTAATGAAATTGATTTATATCCCTATTCTTCAATGACTAACTTACTGCATTTGGCTATCAAGGTGGAGAAAAAGATCAAAGGACGAAATAAAGGATCAAGTTCTTGAACATCAGAGAAGAAATCTCGGCCATCCTACATGAAATTTGGCTGAGATTCCACCCTAGAATTGCCCCAGAAAGACGAAGGAAAGAGATCCCAACCTGATGTAGCAGTCCACAAATCTTCTACTCAGTGGCGACCTTTGAATGAGCCTTCAAAGGATAACAAAGGGAGTACTTCTAACTCTACTTTACATTCCAGAGATATTGTATGCTTTAAATGTCAAGGTAGAGGTACATGAGAGATTCTCCTAATAAAAGAGTTATGTTTTTAAATCAACAATGGAAATATGAAAGTGAATAAGAGCATGAACATGATCATACCCATATCAATGCTTTGCATGAACATGATAGTAATAGTGAAAGTGATGAAGGTTGTGAATTTGAGCATGGAGAGTCTTTAATTGCTAGACGGACTGACCGAAGGTATTTCTATGGTTGTCTATACCCAATCAAAAGTAAATCCCGACTTAGCACTAAGAACAAGTATAGTGATTAAGTAAGGGTCGAACCCAAGAGAGTTAAGGTGTTTTAGATGCAATTATCGATTATAATGACAAGTGACACAAAGGGGGGGTTTGGTTGAATTGATGCACAAAAACTTATGAAAACGATTAATGCGACAAGTAAGACAATAATGGATGAATCTACACTAGGTTGATTCTAAGCATGCAATTGCTACTTTGGTGAGTTCCTTTTACAAGTTTCCAAGTAATCTCCCGTCTCGATCGTATATATGTGTTGAGCCAACCGGCATCAACACAACTTAACCTATTAAAGTTCCGTAAACCTACAAGAACAAATAACAGGTTAGCTTTCAAACAAAGACTAAGGGATATAAAGAGAAGATTAAAACCGTTAAACTTATCATTATATTTGTGTTCCTTTCCTTTAAGTAATCACAACCCGTTATTACTTAAAGTTGCTACTAGATTAAAGACCCGAACCCGGAACATATTAATCCTAGTTGTTTGCATGCACTTTAGAACCTAAGGTGATCAATCTCAAGCAATAGTAAATATGCAATTAGACAATGGAGATCAAGAAACACAAAGTATTACTGAATGAAAACTTAGATTAAAAAGAACTTACAACCAAGGTAACAATGCAGCTTCAAACCAACCCAATGTAGCAAGGGAGTTAGCAACTCATTACAATGGAAAACTCAAGTCTAAAATGGATTTTGTGAGGAAAAACATGGATAATTCTAGCAATTAGCCATGGACTATTTATACTACCAAAAGACACTTAATTAGGAGTAAATAGCCGGCCTAAAACAGCCACCTTAAATGCCATAAAGGTGGTGTAAACAGCCGGAGTAAAGCTTCTCGCGTTAAACCGCAGGGGCGGCCTTCAGGAACCGCAGGGGCGGTTTAGGCAGAATCGGTTGATCTTCTTCAGGGCTGCTGGGGCGGCTACACAATTCTGTTGGGGCGGATCTTTAATGCACTTCAACATCTGACCTTTCGCCTTCTTGTCGTTTCTGATGTCAAGCCGCCGGGGCGTCCCTATGTCGACGTAGGGGCGTCGATATGGCCTCTTCGTCTTCCAGCTCCCAGGTTGGGGCGTAGGCAGGGGCGCAGTGGGAGACACAGGGGAGATGGTCTTCATTTCTTCAGGGCAGGTCACCGTAGGGGCGCCAAGGAGTGGCGCAAGGGCGGTGACACACTTCATGGCCGGCGCAGGTGAAGGCGCAGGGAGCGTTCCAGTGGAAACATCATCCGCAGGGGCGGCTGCAAGGACCCGCAGGGGCGGTGAGGCAACAGAAGCTTTGCTTCGTGATCGATCTTCACTCCTAAGTGCTTATAACTCCTTCTTTAGCTTCTTTTGATCTTCTTCTTCTGGACCAAGGAGTTAGTAGCATAAACCGACACTAATGCAATAAAAAGACTCTAAAAACTACCCTAAATGATAGTGATTCCATCACCTATCAAACTCCCCCATACTAAGACCTTTTACTCGTCCCGAGTAAAAACAAATGTCATCAACTAGACTCAAAGGCCTCAGGAAGCATGAGTAAGCAGAAAGATAATGGAAAACAAGAGAAAAGCCAAGAAAGAAAGAAAGAAAAGAGAGAAAATGTGAGAAAAAAAAATACTACCATCCTTATCGCTCCAAGAGTGGCCTACCCGGACAACCTCCTTATGACTCCCCTTCTTATGTCGCCAAAATGCCGGAAGGGAAACCTACACTCGGTGTCGCTCATCTTGCCAAGGCGCCCTTTCGGGTTTTCACCTTGCCACTCTTCTTCTTTTCTCACTTAAACTCACATCCCTCAAGTCAAATTTTGCACCAACCTAAGGTTGGTCGGACTACCTTCTTTTTACCTAAACCGCCCTTTCGGTTTTTCGGTTTATCCAAGGATTTTCATGCCTTTTTTCACTTCTTTGGCTTTTTTCTTTTTTTTTCTTTTTTTTCTTTTTTTTTTACTGAATTCAACAATGCAAAACAAATGCCAAAACAACTTAATAAACTGTACAAGCAATGATATGTCCCTCCCCCATACTTGAAGTACACTTTGTCCTCAAAGTGGAAATGAGTCAAAGATAAATGTGGAAGAAGGGAAAGAAATGTACCCCTCACTGGGGTGGTCCGGATGGACCACCCGGACCCTCCTCCGGTGGGTAAGGGAAGTGGCGGAAGAAATGCTCCTGGCGGCGGTCAAAGTGAGTGGTCATGGAGGAGGCGAAGCTGGACTACCATGTCTGCTGCTTCTCAAGCATGGACTGCTGGTACTCGGTCTGCCATGCCTGGTGCTGTGTAGTCAAAGCTTCCATTTTAGCATGCACACTCTCCATGGTTTGACTGTCGTGTCCTGCCGTCGGCATCTCCTCATCAGTGGTGTGGGCCCTGCTAGAGCCGGGTGCGTACCTCCCAACAATATCAACCTGAGGCCGTCTCGGAGGGACTGGGTCAGCCGGTACATACAGATTCGCAAGCTCGTCTCCCAATGGAAGTCGTTGAGGGAGGTATCTGATGTGACTCCCATCTTCTAAGGAGAGCCAAAAACGATGCTCCCCGTGTCTCCTGAGGAGCCTGCACCTCCTCAATAACCCTTTAGTGTATAAGGATGCCTCCAAACCCTCTTCCAATGGAGGAAGATCCATCACCTGTGCAGCTAATAATGATATGATTCCACCTCCAACGATGTGACGAGGCTCATTCTTCCTAATCTGCTTAAGAGCGGTAAGGAAGAGATATGCCCAATCCGGCACCCAATCATTCATGGAGAGGCAAGCGTATATCAATGGAAGGTTCTTGAGAGCGACCTTATTCTCCTCCATGTGTCCACAGAATACACTCATGAAGACCTTTGAGATGAGCCTCAAACAGGGGTGAGTGAATGTGTTGGAGTACTCACCTCCTGCATGAAACTCTGACCTAGTGGAAGCTTGCCAAAATTCCAACAAATCAGGCGTCGGAATAGGTTACATCCAGTCATCAGAAGCTGCTATGGTCACCCCTAATGCCTCTTGTATTTGGGTGTAATCCAATGTGTACTTCCTCTTGTTGTACTTGAATGAAAGCCCAACACACAATTGGTCTTCAGTCTCCATTTTGAATGTGGTTATAAACTGTCTGCTGAGGTCGGGGTAAGTTGGAGCGCTCTTTATCAGGAAATCACCCAAACCGACATTGTTTAGGAATTCCTGCATACTTTCCAACATCCCCAGATTTTCCAAGGTGGAAACATCAAGGAACCGGGTTGCATGCACCTCCCGGCTTTGAGCAATCCTAAACCGATCCTTCTCACCTCCTGTCAACTTGTATTTCCTTTGTGATTCCATCTCTTGCAATTGATCAAGTAAAAGAGTTCGAAAGTTCAGCAATCTGATCAAGAGACGAACCTTCTGTCGTGATTTACGCAGGGGCGGCTGAAACAGGCACAGGAGCGGCTTCACGCAGGGGCAGGAGCTTGCAGGCGCAGGTGTGGGCAAAGAGCAGAAGGCTATTTGGTCGTTCGACGAAGGTGGTGGCGATGGGGCTTTTCCGACATCTTCCTTGCTGTCGCAGACGTCGCCGGAGGTGGGACAGTGGAGGAGAGTGAAAGGGTTGAGTGTGTGTGTGGTGGAGATGGTTCGTGTTTGCAAAAGGGGTGGCGGCGCTAGGTTGCCGGAGGTGGCGCAGGGGCGCGACGAGGTGGTGGGCCAAAATTTCTGGAAGGCGCAAGGGCGTGGAAGGTGAGGCGGCTAGGTTTCGAAGAATGAATGGAGAGGGAGTGGAGAGGGCGGTAGATGTAGGTTATTTTTGGGAAGTGTATTTTTTTTCTTTCCTTAATTAAACCGTAGGGGTGGTGTTTGTCGCCGCGGGGGCGGTGACAAGAGAGAGGGGGTACGCAGCCTCAGCGCCGGGGGCGGGGCTGAGGATGCGTGTCAAGGGTAGCCGCCGCAGGGGCGTAGGGGTGTCACCGCGGGGGCGGTGGCCTACGTGAGCAAATGCAGGCCCAGCGTCGGGGGCGGCCCGGCGCTGGCCAAGGGTGTCACCGCAGGGGCGGGGACTTAGAGCCGCAGGGGCGGTTTTCTTGACAGAAACTCCTCTTTTTATTTCTTCGGGTTGCCTCCCGAGCAGCGCCTTTGTTTTACGTTGTTGGATCGACGTAGGGATTCTTCCTCTATGATTGAGTCTCTTCCAACATCACCTTTGGGTTTATAACCGTTTGAGAAGGTAATCCGCCGGAGGCCCTAGTTTCAATTCTTGTAATGGCTTCCGCCATTTGACCAACTTGTTTCTCAAGGTTCTTGATGCTAGATTCTGTTGTTTGGACATGAGTAGCAAAGTTTTTAGTCAAAACCTGCAACATATCTTCAGTTGAGTGATACTTACCTTGGCGGGGCTGCTGTTGTTCGTTTTTTTGATCCTTCCAACGAAAATTATGTTGGTCACGCCAATTCAGCATGAAATTTTGTGCATAGGGATCGTTCCTAGGTCTTTGCTGCTGTGGTTGTCCATAACCCATTGTGTTTACTTCAGCATCGTCATCTTGAACTTGTGGATACATATCCGTTGGATGATACGGGTCAGCACAAACTCCACAAGCTTTGAGCTGTTGCAGTGTTCCATAAGTGTTAGCCTCTTCACCATTTCCTTCAATTCCGCTAGCTCGGTGGAAATCTCACTCTTCCCGGAACTCACAGCATGAACTCCTTTCTTAGCCGGGGTCCTTCCAAAGTTCCGAGTTCCTTCCACTAGCTCCTGTATCTTTTCCAAAGCAAGGTCAGGAGTAGAGTTAAGAATATTACCTCCACAAGCCTCATTGACGATCCTCCTCTCTTTTTCTAGCAAGCCATTGTACAAGTACAAGACTAGATCTTGAGTTGAATATCCGTGAAAAGGACAGCCGGATCGGAGGCGTGCAAACCTTTCGAAGTACTCGTAGAGAGTTTCGGTTGCCTCTTGTTCGATGTTGCTTATAGCTTTCTTCAAGCTATTGGCCTTTTTAGGTAGAAAGTATTTCTCCAAGAACGCTTTGTGAAGGTTCTCCCAAGTGTCAATACTCCCGGATGGAAGGTGGTAATACCAATCATCCGCCGAATCTTTGAGTGTGAAGCCGATGCCCTCATCTTGATCTGTTCTTCGGTAATGTTGGCCGGCTTCATGCTCATACACACAGTATGAAACTTCCCAAGGTGCTTGATGGGGTCTTCACCACTTAGCCCATGGAAGGATGGGAGTAAGTGGATGAGGCCCGGCTTGAGCTCAAAGTTGACTCCTTCCCCTAGTGCTGGTATAGTGACCGCAAGACGGTTTTGAGCCAAGGTGGGCTGCGTAAGTTGACGAAGAGTACGGTCAGCCATCTCTTGTTGAAGTTGTTGTTGTCTTCGTTGCCGGATGTGCGTCCTCTCAATTTTTGGATCAAAAGAAGCAAAGCCGGAATTAGTAGCACGGGTTTGAACCATAAAAAATGGTTCAAACCAATAATCAATAATAACAATAAAGCACAAAAACTCCCCGGCAACGGCGCCAAAATTTGACCGAATGTATTTCTATGGTCGTCTATACCCAATCAAAAGTAAATCCCGACTTAGCACTAAGAACAAGTATAGTGATTAAGTAAGGGTCGAACCCAAGAGAGTTAAGGTGTTTTAGATGCAATTATCGATTATAATGACAAGTGACACAAAGGGGGGGGTTTGATTGAATTGATGCACAAAAACTTATGAAAACGATTAATACGACAAGTAAGACAATAATGGATGAATCTACACTAGGTTGATTCTAAGCATGCAATTGCTACTTTGGTGAGTTCCTTTTACAAGTTTCCAAGTAATCTCCCGTCTCGATCGTATATATGTGTTGAGCCAACCGGCATCAACACAACTTAACCTATTAAAGTTCCGTAAACCTACAAGAACAAATAACAGGTTAGCTTCCAAACAAAGACTAAGGGATATATAGAGAAGATTAAAACCATTAAACTTATCATTATATTTGTGTTCCTTTTCTTTAAGTAATCACAACCCGTTATTACTTAAAGTTGCTACTAGATTAAATACCCGAACCCGGAACCTATTAATCCTAGTTGTTTGCATGCACTTTAGAACCTAAAGTGATCAATCTCAAGCAATAGTAAACATGCAATTAGACAATGGAGATCAAGGAAACACAAAGTATTACTGAATGAAAACTTAGAATAAAAAGAACTTACAACTAAGGTAACAATGCAGCTTCAAACCAACCCAATGTAGCAAGGGAGTTAGCAACTCATTACAATGGAAAACTCAAGTCTAAAATGGATTTTGTGAGGAAAAGCATTGATAATTCTAGCAATCAGCCATGGACTATTTATACTACCAAAAGACACTTAATTATGAGTAAATAGCCGTCCTAAAACAGCCACCTTAAAGGCCATAAAGGTGGTGTAAACATCCGGAGTAAAGCTTCTGGCGTTAAACCGCAGGGGCGGCCTTCAGGAACCGTAGGGGCGGTTTAGGCAGAATCGGTTGTTCTTCTTCGGGGCCGCTGGGGCGGCTACATAATTCTGCTGGGGCGGATCTTTAATGCACTTCAACTTCTGGCCTTTCGCTTTCCTGTCGTTTCTGATGTCAAGCCGCCGGGGCGTCCCTATGTCGACGTAGGGGCGTCGACATGGCCTCTTCGTGTTCCAGCTCCCAAGTTGGGGCGTAGGCAGGGGCGCAGTGGGAGACGCAGGGGAGCTGGTCTTCATTTCTTCAAGGCAGGTCACCGCAGGGGCGCCAAGGATTGGCGCAGGGGCGGAGACACACTTCATGGCCGGCGCTGGTGAAGGCGCAGGGAGCGTTCTAGTGGAAACGTCATCCGCAGGGGAGGCTGCAAGGACCCGCAGGGGCGGTGAGGCAACAGAAGCTTTGCTTCGTGATCGATCTTCACTCCTAAGTGCTTATAACTCCTTCTTTAGCTTCTTTTGATCTTCTTCTTCTAGACCAAGGAGTTAGTAGCATAAACCGACACTAATGCAATAAAAAGACTCTACAAACTACCCTAAATGATAGTGATTCCATCACCTATCTCGGACATTGCATGCTAAAATAGCTCCATGTCAGGATAATCAATAGGAAAACCTTTTTCATACTAGATGTCTTATTCAAGGAATGGTTTGTAACTTGATTATTGATGGTGGTAGTTGTTGCAATATTGCTAGTGAGGAATTAATCACTAAGTTGCAAATCATTACTTTTTATCATCCTCGACCTTATAAGTTGGATTGGATGAATGATTATGGAGATTTAAAGTTAATAAGCAAGTAAGAATTGTGTTTACCTTAGGCAAGTATGAGGACATTGTTGTTTGTGATGTTGTGATTATGCAAGCTTTTCATATTTTGTTAGGACGTCCATGGCAATTTGATAGAAAGGTTACACATAATGGTTTTTCTAACAAACATTCCTTTGAGTTTAATGGAAAGTCAATTACTCTAAACCTATGACCCCCGTGCAGATTGCGGAGCATTACGACAAGAAGAAGGACAAACGCAAGAAAAAGGAACAAGAAACAACTCTCAGAGAAGAAACCACGGGAAGATCATCGAAATCTCGCCCGAGATTTGAAGACCAATCGAGTTCTAATGACAAATTTTTGCTCCGACAGGGAAATCTCGGCCGAGATTCTCAACCCAAGTTTCCTTCTTTGGAACCTCATCGAGCCCTTTTAGTGTCTAAACAGAAGTTCCTTGACGATTATGTTCGTTTGGATATTACTTTACTAAATTTATGTAAAAGCCTAATGACTTTAAGTGATGAAGTGAAGGCTACTTTGCCTAAAAACATTTAAAAGGCTTTAGATGAGCTTAATAATGTATTTCCGGATGAGATTCCTGCAGGTTTTCCACCTTTTCGAGGCATTGAGCATCGGATTACTTCATTCTAGGTTCGTCACTTCCTAATCGTCCCGCTTATAGAATGAGGCCGCATGAAAGTCAGAAAATTCAAGATCAAGTGCAAGACCTTTTTAATAGAGGTTACATTTGAGAAAGTTTGAGTCCTTGTGCGGTTTCAGTCCTGTTGGTGCCTAAGAAGGACAATACTTGGAGGATGTGTCTTAATTGTAGAGCAACCGATAACATCACTATCAATTACCGTCACCCCATCCCAGATTAGATGACATGCTAGATGAGCTTAGCGGTTCCACCTTGTTCACCACGACGGACCTTAAGATTGGATATCATCAAATCCGGATGAGGGAAGGAGATGAATGAAATATAACATTCAAGACTAAGTTTGGACTTTATGAGTGGTTGGTTATGCCTTTTGGTTTGACTAACGCTCATAGAACTTTTATGAGTTGCTGAATCATGTCTTACACCATTATATTGGAAAGTTCGTGGTTGTCTACTTCGACGACATCCTCATCTACAACAAATCCATTGAGGAGCATGAAGAACACTTAAGGGAAGTACAAGGAACTCTTAGATCTGAATCTTTATATTCTAATATTAAGAAATGTGATTTTAGTAATAACCAAGTTGTTTTCCTTGGATTTGTAGTGCGCACAAGAGGTCTTAAGGTGGACAAGGAGAAGATCAAAGCCATCAAAGAATGGCCTACACCTACCACCGTTGCACTTTTGCGATCTTTCCATGGATTGACAACATTCGATAGTTGTTTTGTGAAGGATTTTAGTACCATCGCAACCCCTCTCACGCCTCTCACGAAGAAGCAAGTACAATTTGAGTGGGGAGATGCGCAAGAGAAAGCATTTAATGAACTGAAGAGGCAACTATCAAACACACCACTTCTTGCACTTCCAAATTTCACCAAACCATTCGAAGTTAAATGCGAAGTTTCAAGTATTGGTATTGGAGGAGTACTCATTCAAGAAGGTAAGCCCCTTGCCTACTTTAGTGAGAAATTGAAAGGACCATGCTTGAATTATTCAATATATGATAAGGAATTATATGCTTTATTTCGAGTTTTCAAGACATGGAAACATTATCTTTGGCCTAATAAATTCATTCTTAGAACTGATCATGAGTCTTTCAAGCATTTTCTTAGTCAAGATAAGTTGGATAGGATACATGGAAGATTGATGGAGTTCATAGAGACTTTTCCTTATATTATCAAATACAAGAAAGGTAAAGATTATATTGTAGCGGATGCCCTTTTCAGAAGGTATACTTTGATCACCACCATGGATTCTAAGGTCCTAGGGTTCCATTATATCAAAGATCTATAACAGGATGATGTTGATTTCGGAGATAGTTACATGTTGTGTAAATTTGGGCCTGCTGCCAAGAATTTCGACCGAGATTTGGACAGAGATTTTCCCCAGTCGATAGGTAAGTTTTATATCTTTGAAGGATTTGTGTTCCATGCGAATAAAGTTTGTATTCCTAAATGTTCTCTGAGATTATTATTAGTTAAGGAGGCTCGTATGGGAGGATTAATGGGATACTTTGGAAGGGATAAGACTTATCATATGCTTCATTCACATTTCTTTTGGCCTCATATGCTTAAAGATGTTGAACATTGATCAAGATGTGCATTGTGTGCTTAAAGGTGAAATCAAGGTCGAAAGCATATGGTTTGTATACTCCTTTACCTATACCTACTTCACCATGGCATGATATTAGTATGAACTTTGTTGTAGCTTTACCAAGGGCTAAGAAGGGAAGAGATTCCATTTTTTCGGTTGTTGACCGTTTTTCTAAGATGACTCACTTTATTGCTTGCCATAAAACTGATGATGCTTATAATGTGGCTAACTTGTTCTTTAGGGAAGATGTTAGGTACATGGAACGCTGCGGACTATTGTAAGTGATAGAGATGTCAAGTTCCTTAGTTTCTTTTGGAAGACTTTTTGGGTAAAGTTAGGTACAAGATTGTTATTTTCAACTTCTAGTCATCCTCAAACAGATGGTCAAACGGGAGTTACTAACAGGACTTTGACTACTATCTTGAGATCCGTTTTAAATGATTATTTGAATGCTTGGCAAGATGTGTTACCACATGTATAATTTGCTTATAATCGTACGTTGTATTCATCTACGAACCTAACACCTTTGAGTGTGTCTATGGAGTGAATCCTTTGACTCCTTTTGATCTTACACCATTGCCTATAGAGAACCAAGTGAATTTCATTGCAGGAAAACAGGTGGAGTTCATTAAGGAATTGCATGAGAAGACGCGCATAAGGCTAGAGCAAAAGGGGAAAACCGTATCTTCAAAGGCAAATTAGAATCGCAAGGAGATATTGTTCGAACCAGGAGATCTAGTTTGGTTGCATCTAAGGAAATAGCGATTTCCGAAGAAGAGGAAGTCTAATTTGTCTCCAAGAAGAGAACGGTTGATGACAATGCTTATGTCATGAAGCTTCCAACTGAGTATGGTGTAAGTTCTATTTTCAATGTAGGAGACTTGAGTCCTTTTGAGTCTAGAGATGATCTGTTGGTCATTCGAGGAGGAATCCTTCCCAAGAATGGGAGTATGATGAGGGTCCATCCCCAACACTACCTCAAGGACCAATCACTAGATCAAGGGTTAAAGCATTGAAGGAGTATCTAGCTATACCTTCTTCAGATTCCATTATGAAAGGAGCAATCACAAGGTCAAGAACAAAGGTTATTAAAGATGAAGTTACAAGCATGCTAACAACATATACACTCCAAGAGACCCAACTCACTCTTAGGAATCCTTTGTTGACATTGTTGAGTGATATAGAAGAGTCAAGCCCCGACCTAGAAGAGCCAATAAGCATAGAACGTGGTTAGGACGAAGAAAGAGTCTCACAGAAGAAATATCGGCCAACCTACAGGAATATCGGCCAAGATATCCACCCGAGATTTGCTCTTGGATGTGCACTTGAAGATCCGGCCAAGATATTTTTATATTTGGCAACTATCTTTTATATTTCTTACCATATATCTCTCAAACATTCTTAAAGTAGTTTTTAGTTTTGATCCTATCTTTGGGATTATCTTTATATCTTTTAATGATATATTTCCTATATTATCTTTTAAAAGATATCTTTCTTAGTTACATAGAAGATCTCCCTTATAAATAGCCTTACAGGGGGATATTATTAGATACATTAGATTTGATATTTTTCCACATATTGTGTGAACTCGCAGCTTCGCTTACAAAGTTTGTGTTTTACTCATTCCTATTCAATCAAAGAGAGAGCCTTAATTTAATCGTTGTGAATCCTTGCTAGATTGTGCTTGTGTGTTAATCTTTTTGAAGGTTGGTGCTCCTGGTCAATACTAGTCCCTTCTTGTTCTTGTCTTACTTAGAAGGCTTGTGTAAGGATAAAGAAGTGAGGGTTAAGGTAAGCTCTTCGTTAAGGGGTTTGACACATCATTGGTCAAGGTTTTTTGCAGGAATATCTTGGTTCATATCTTCCTATAATTATCATATATCATTCCATATTCATCTTCTTATCTTTCCATATCATTGATACTTTCGCATTTTGAGTTATACATATTCTCGGCCTGTTCTTGAGCAAATCTCACCCGAGATTTCAGAGAATCATCCAAGATTTCCATCCTGTTGAAAAGTTGGGGACTTTCAATCTGGATCGGGAAACTCCGGCATTAATCCCGCATCATAGCCAAAATAATCTTCGACGATAGACAATCTTAGTTAGAAATCTCGTGCGAGTTTTTCCTCTCCTAGGGCGAGATTTCCTACTGTAGTGAAACTTTGATATCCTATGTTGAGGTTTTGTTCTAATCATGGTAGGACTCTGTTCACAATAATCATCCGGCATCTTTAGGACATAGCCTTCATTTTTTCCCTTCTTCTTGACGTTTTCAACTTGCAAACTTGAAATTAAACTCACTTGCTTCCTCATGGATAACGGTGCAAGATTAACAAAGATTGAGGGAAACCAATCGTTAACAAAGTCATAGTAGTTCAAGGATAAACATGAGTTAGAAATCCTAGAACTAACAAACTCCATAGATAGTGGTACTATGATCTCATCCTTAAGGCGTCTCCTATAGTGATCTAATAAAGTCAAAACTTGAGATTGCACCACATAATTCTCTTCCAATTTGATCCTAGGGGTTTTGGAATGCTCCATATCCTCTACTAAAGGCACCACAAAAGGTATTGATTGTAGAACCAATGTAAAGAACAATCGAAAGATGAATGCAATAACAAAGAGGTAGTATCATCAAGAGACTTAGAACATTCTAATACAGTTTTAGCCATATCTACCTCAAGATCATTCATATCACGCTCATGCATTTCACAATCAATATCATTTATATCATGCTTGTGTAATTTATGATCAATAGTATGATCCAAATCAAACGCATTTGCATATAATTCATGTCCATCTAATTCATACTCATCACTTTCAATTCATCTATCGCATTTATTTCGTGTTTTATTGCTTCCATACTAGTCATAGCATGTGATACAATGATAGAGTCCGATTTTCACAAATCTAAGTGGGCATACATTGAATTAGAGGATTTAGAATTACTTACCTTTGCGGGTTTAACATCCTCAATCTAAGGTTTTGGAGCCTGGACGACTTGTGATTCCACCCTTGGTAGAAACTCTTCTTCCCTCACAAATCTCAGATAAAATCTCGGCTGGCTGGGGGCGAGATTCTAGGGGCGAGATTCTAGGATCACTCTTTGAATCTTCCCAATTCCGTTACGATGTGGACGAGACCTAAATGACTCACAGTCTATGGATTCTCTTCTTCGGAAACATGGATCACGTCTATGATAATCTCTCCAAAGGTCTTCTTCATTCTCATTCTCAAATTCCTATAAATCATCAACAAACTCCGAAATGTTAGATGTATTATAACAAGTATTTGAATATCTCTTACCTTGCTCATAATGGATTCCGGGAGGTTATTTTGGGGCTGGAGTTCTATACGCGAACGTCCATCATCCTCATATAACGATCTCTTCTGGGGAGCGTAATTATAAACTCTCGACGGGGAAAATCTCAGTCGTAATCTCGGGCGAGATTCCTCTTTGGGGGTCGAGATTGTCCACCGGAGAAAAACTCAAATGTGTTCATTCTTTGGTTGAAGGTGGTTATTGTGTCCATGGATTGTTTCAACTTGTCTTGGGTTTTTAAACTCGATAACATCCAATACAATCACACATAGTAACAAGAAACTCGTGAAGTTAGTTGAAAAGAATGTTCCTTACTTGTTTCTCTCACACTCACGCTCTGTTGTCATATTGCAAGATAATTTGATGTAATTGCTTTGGATGGATTAATACTCCTTTAAAATCGATGACTAGATTGAACTTGAAACTCCTTGGAGGACTCAAGTAGTTGACTTAGCTTGGAAGAACGTTCTTGTGCTGAAATATAGTAAAGGTAAACCTGCAGGATTTCTCTTCGCACTATTGACACAAAGTAGAAAGAATATTGCAAGTAGACACAACTAGTATAATAGAAAGTATAGATACTAACTAACACACCAAAAGAAATAGAGTCAATGTGTTTAGAGTAGAAATTGGCAAAAAATAGAATCACAAAAGACTAAGAAGAGAGCTTTACTTACCTTGTGATAGCATGAAATATGACGATATTTTAGGCACATGTTTTGGTTGTTTTTCCACTTCTTTTGTGTATATGGATATGAGTTTGAAGCATTTATGAGCACATTCACCTATTATGTTGGTATAGAGATCTACACAAGCTTTGTTGTGTTTTTCAGGTGAATAAAGGCTTGGATTGGAAGATAAATGGAGTATATAGGAGTGATTGATCATGCTAGGCATCAAGAGGATGTAATGGAGTAGTTAAGGAAGGAACATGAGTAGAAAGATTTATGAAACAAAGGCTTTTACGATGATTTTGGACATTCCACGGTCAAACACAAGAAACCACGGCCGTGGTTTTGGGAATTAAAATAATTATGGCCGTGGGAATGTATGTCGAGAGCAAGAAAACCACTCTACGGTGTATTCCACGGGCGTGGAAATATGCTCTTGGCCGTGATTCTTCTAACGGTTTCCTCGTGTCATATTTGCCACGTCAGCAGCGGTTGTGGGCTTTTTGTAACCCTATTTTCTCCTATAAGAAGGTTGAAGGAAGAGAGAAAATACACACCACGCTAGAGAGAGAAATTGAGATCATTGCGGAAGATTTTATTGCGAGATTTTAAAGGATGATTTGGAGAAGTATGTAGTTGGAGATTACGTACTCGGAAGATCTTAGGGTTCTACTTTGAAGGCGGATTGACGTCCCGTTCTTCTGTATTCTGTAAGATTGTGAGATATTTCTTACTCTATTCTACATTCATTGAACACAAGTACGGTTTTTGAGTTTGATTGAGTTTTGTTTGGTGTTTGCTAATGAGTTTTCAAGGTTTTATCTTTTCTTTCTTTCAATTTTGATTATTGATTTGATGACAATGATTGTTTGTTAAAACCCTTAAGTGAGTCTAAGGTCAAGGGTTAATAGTTGTGGCATAGATGATGATAGATTGAACCAAAATAGATTGGACATTGAGAGTTGCGAGAATCTTCGTTGTCGAGCCTTTTCACGGTCTGTTCTTGAGTTCTACGGCCGCGGTTCTTCAAGATCAGACCGTGGTTTTCCCTGTTTGACGTGTTTTGCTTTTGCTTTGATCCAAAGTTAAAGATTTGCTTTAACCTAGCCTTGGCTTACCTTTTCTAGGTAGTAGTGAGACTCAACATCCTCTACTTTGGTTTCGAGTGTTACAACCTTAACCTTTTTGGCTTATCTTTGCCTCCCTTGGGTTTGGGCATGGGTATTTGAGAGTTTAATCTTATCCTTTAAATCTCTTTATAACGAGACTCAACATCCTTTATCGAGAGAGCCTTTGGGTGAGACTTATGGGTTTGGAACTTCACCGTACAACACCCTACCTTAGATCTATACCTTTGCAATCCTAACTCTATCCTTATATCTTTAGAACATCTTAAATCAATTGCCACAATTGGATACCTGAATATTTAGAATCGTTGTTTTCCCAATTATCTTTACAAAAGATTTATTATCTTGCCATACGATTTACGAACTTAATTTGATCCTCCAAATCCTTGAATTCGATACTCTAGAATTCTTGCTTTACTATACCGATCTGTACACTGCGGGTTCGCAAGCTCTAGTGATCGAGAAGTATTCTCATAGGAAGGCTGATAGTGGGAATCGAGATTCCGGAGAGCGAGGAACAAGATTGAATCCAGCAGCCCAAGCTCAAATTTTCTCCCTCAACAATGAGATCAAGGAGCTGAAAGAAGTTTTGAAGTCCAGCATTCAATCGAAAAAGGAGCAGGATGTTGGCTATCTATAAAGGGAGAACAATCAAGGAAATAGGGATAACAACTAGAACAATAATTGGAACAATATAAACAGGAACTTCAACAACAATTGGAGATCCAACCAACAAAATACCGATAATCCTTACTCCCATGCTGAAAATTCACTAACACCTCCTTCTTCTTCTACTCCTTTGAAAAGTCAGGGACAAACTTCAAATAGTTCATACCAGCCGGAGAAGGACAAATTTGATGCTATGATGGAAACGATATTGGGGAAGATACAAGGAATGGAAAGTCACATTACTTCGATTTCTAAAGCACAAAAAACTTTGTAAAATCAAGTATTCAGAAAGGCCGGAGAAGTTCCTAGAGATCAAGTGAAGCTTCCCGAAAAAATGGAGGACAATCCGAAAGGGAGGTTGATGGATATTACAACAAGAAGTGGTATAATAACCACCGACCCGCAGCCCACATTCGTTGAGGTTCCCGTTGAGAAGGATAAAGAAAAGGAGAAGGAAGATGTCTATGTTCCTCCTCCTGCTTATAAACCTCCTTTGCCCTTCCCGCAATCTAGAGCGAGAGCGCATCTAGACAAACATTTCAGTAAGTTTGTTGATCTCATGAGTAAACTGCACATTAACATACCTTTTCTTGATGCAATTTTAGGTATGCCCGCTTATGGGAAGTTCTTGAGGGAGATCCTCTCTACCATAAGGAAACTTGAAGACTTTGCTGAAGTTAAGATGAGTTCGGAATCTTTTGAACTCATTAAGAGGATGACGGAAAAGATACTCCCAAAGCTGCGAGATCCAGGGTCGTTTTGCATACCAATAGGAGTGGGAGAAGTCACTTATGATGCACTTTGTGACTTGGGAGCAAGTGTGAGCATCATTCCACTTACTTTGTGTAAGAAAGTGGGTTTAGGTGAACCTAAACCGGTGAAGATGACGTTGTATATGGCGGATCGATCCATTACTCGACCCGTTGGAATCATTGAAGACGTCCCGGTTAAGCTCGGTAAATTCTATATTCCTATAGACTTTGTTGTGCTTGACATTGCTGCAGATTGTCCGGTCCTGATCATACTTAGGAGACCTTTTCTTGCAACTTCCGGATGTATGGTTGATTGCAAGAACGCTAGATTAGCCTTCGATATTAAAGAAGAGAAGGTTGAATTTGTTCTCTCAACTTTGATAAAAGAACCAGCACTAGGAGAGGATATGTTCAACATACATGATGAAGAGGTATCTAGAGAGGAATTGAGTTCGATCTTGTTCAAAGATCCGTTGCAAAAGGTCATAACTATGAGCATCATGGAAAAGGGAGCGGAAAAGGATTTTAACGGTGAGATTGATGCTTTGGAAGAGTTAGAAGAAGTGCCTGTTGAAGAATTCGAAAAATTGTACGATGGTTCAAAAAACACCAGAAACCACGGTCAGTCGGTGTTTTCCACGGGCCTGGTTTCACCAATTCCACCCGTGGAAAAGTATGTCGAGAGCAACCATTCAATTGACATACAAAACCACGGCCAAAAATGCACTTTCCACGGCCGTGAAAGTAACAATGACACCGTGGAATCTGAAAATGTTGAGGAAAATTCCGTTCTTTCTACAAACGTTCTTGCTTCTTCTTCCACCACTTCCATACCCTTGGAGACATCCAAGGAGACCTCGGAGAGCCCTCAGAACACTCCAAAGGCATCTACAACCTTGTTATTGAAGCCACTTCCCGCACATCTAAGGTATACTTTTCTTGGATCTAACTCTACGTTTCCCGTCATAGTTAGTTGTAGTTTAAGTGAAGATGAGCATGATAGACTTATGATTGTTTTGAAGAAACATAGAAAAGCTTTAGGATACACCATAGAGGATCTTGTAGGAATTAAACCATCTTTATGTATGCACAAGATGCTAATTGAAGAGGATTATAAGCCTTCACGTCAACCTTAACGACGGTTAAATCTGATGATGGAAGAGGTCGTGAAGAAGGAGATCCTTTAATTGCTTGATGTAGGTATCATATTCCCGATTTCCAATAGCAAGTGGGTGAGTCCCGTTCAAGTTGTCCCAAAGAAGGGGGGAATGACCGTTGTGGCTAACAAGAACAACGAACTCATTCCAACGAGAATGGTGACATGATGGAGGATGTGTATAAACTATCGCAAGCTGAACAATGTGACGAGGAAGGACCACTTCCCGCTTCCCTTTATTGATCAAATTCTTGAGAGGTTAGCGCAACATTCCTACTTTCGCTATCTTGACGGTTGTAGTGGTTTCTTTTAGATTCGGATTGTGCAATGCTCCAGCCACCTTTCAAAGGTGTATGATGACCCTCTTCTCGTAGTACATTGAGGAAATCATGGAGGTTTTTATGGATGATTTTTCTGTTTATGGTTCCTCATTTGATAATTATCTTGCTAACCTATCTCTTGTTCTACAAAAGTGTGAAGATACGAACCTAGTTCTAAATTGGGAGAAGCGTCATTTTGTGGTTAGAGAAGACATTGCTTGATGACACTTTATCTCTAATAGAGGGATTGAGGTTGACAAGGCTAAGATTGAGACAATAGAGAAGCTTCATCCTCCATCTTCGGTGAAGGGGATTAGAAGTTTTCTAAGACATACTGGATTCTATAGGAGATTCGTTAAGGACTTTTCGAAAATCTTTAAACCGCTAACTAATCTATTGATGAAGGATGCTAATTTTGAATTTTTAAAAGAGTGTTTGGATGCTTTTTACAAGATTTGAGAAGCTCTAATCTCAGCCCCAATAATTCAACCTCCGGATTTGAGTCTTCCATTTGAGGTAATGTGCGATGCAAGTGACGTAGCTGTAGGAGCGGTGCTTGGACAAAAGAAAGATGGACACACTCATGCAATCTATTATGCAAGCAAGATGCTAGATAAAGCTCAGCTTAACTACGCCACAACGGAAAAGGAATTTCTTGCTGTTGTATATGCATTTGAAAATTTTCGTTCTTATCTTATAGGAGCGAAGGTGATTGTATACACGGATCATTCAGCTATTCGGTATTTGGTTGCCAAGAAAGATGCAAAACCAAGGCTGATTAGATGGATTCTCCTCCTTCAAGAGCTAGATCTTGAGATCCGTGACAAGAAAGGATCCAAAAATTCTGTTGCGGATCACTTGAGTCGTCTACGACATGTCACAAATGACGACTTGCCTATTGATGACTCCTTCCCGGATTAACAATTGCATCTAATGGAAGAGTGCATCGATTATATTTCTAGAGGTAACGAACCTTGGTTTGCTGATTTTGTCAATTATTTGGTTTGTCAGAAAATACCTCCCGGACTATCCTATGCACAAAGAAAGAAGTTCTTTAAGGATGTCCGCCAATACTATTGGATTAAACCTCTACTCTTCAAGAGTGGTCCAGATGTCATCATTAGGAGATGTGTGCCTGATGACGAGATGCAAAGTGTCATTCGTCATTGTCATTCGCTTCCTTGTGGAGGACACGTCACAAGACTACCGCTAAGGTATTACAATCCGGATTCTTTTGGCCTACATTATTTAAGGATGTGCAAACCTTTATTTCTTGTTGCGATGCTTGTCAAAGAACAGGGAACATATCTAGGAGGAATGAAATGCCTCTCAACAACATCCAAGAAGTGGAAATCTTTGACATTTGGCGAGTTGACGTCATGGGACCATTCTCATCATCTTGTGGTAACCAATACATACTTCTAGCTGTAGACTATGTTTCAAGATGGGTTGAAGCTATTGCCTCTCCAACTAATGATGCGATGGTGGTTGTTAAGTTCTTTAATCAAACTATTTCCCCAAGGTTTGGGACACCCCGAACCATCATTAGTGACGGAGGATCACACTTCATTGCCCGTCGATTTGAAGCTCTACTAGCTAAGTATGGGGTGACTCACAAGATCGCCACACCCTACCATCCGCAAACAAGTGGACAAATCGAGATTTCTAATGGGGAGATCAAAGGAATTCTGGAGAAAATGGTGTCTAGGACAAGGAAAGATTGGGCGTTAAAGCTTGATGACGCATTATGGGCGTATAGAACGGCATACAAGAGTCCCATTGGCACACCACCATACAATCTTGTGTATGGGAAGTCTTATCATCTTCCGATAGAGTTGGAACACAAGGCGTATTAGGTTGTTAAGTGGTTGAACTTCGGCATGAAGGAAGCGGGAGAGAAACGTCTCTTGGATCTTAATGAGCTAGAAGAACTCCGCTTGAACGCCTATGAGAAAGTCAAGATCTACAAGAAGAGAGTGAAGCATTGGCATGATAAGCACATCATTCCGAAAGACTTCAAAGAAGGAGAGTTGTTTTTCTCTTCAATTCTAGACTTCAACTCTATCCCGTTAAGCTTAAATCTCGTTGAACAGGACCTTATGTTATTAAACACGTTTTTCCCCATGATGCAGTTGGTGTATGGGGTGAGAAGTGCGGAAGTTTCAAAGTAAATGGCCAACAACTCAAGAAGTACTCTCCGGAACTCCAAACTGAGGAAGTCGCACCGATTCTCCTCACTTATGCATAAAGGATTGGTCTAGCTACAGACCTAAAACAATGCGCTACTTGGGAGGCAATTCAAGGTAATTCATTCTTGTTTTTCTTTTCGTTTTTCTTAGATTAGGCTAGCATAGTTTGTTTTTGTTTGTTTTTCATCGATATCTTCGATATGTCTTGGGTCTTTGGATGTCAGGGTTTAGAAATGACCAAAGAAGTGAAGAAAGCCAAAGGAACAACAAAATTTAGGTTTTTGGCAGAAAAAGGGAAAACCACGGGTTTAATAGTGATTCCACGGCCGTGGTTTCTACAATTGCACCCGTGGAAAAGTATGTGGAGAGCATCCAAAGAAAAGGACGCAAAAGCATGGCCTTACTTTTACTTCCACGGCCGTGGAATTGCACGACACACCGTGTTTTTTGAGAATATGACGGGGATATATAAGTTCTTCTTTTTCACAATTCTCTCAACACCAAACCCCTCTTCCACGCCCTAAACCACGCCCAATCCCCTCATCCTGCATTTCTTCATTTGGTGATCGTTTTTCACGATTCTTCGCTCCAAACTCAAGCAAACTTGATTCTATTGCGGATTTTGGCAACAAACAGCACAAACATTCAGCAATCGGGCGAGATTTTTTATTTCTTCAAATCCAAAACCTAGGTTTTCTCTCAAATCTTTCCTTGGTTGATTTCCTTCGTTTTCTTTGAAGATTTTTAGGAGAACTGAACGGAATTGAACCTAGAAATAGTTTAGGAATGTTGTTGTTGAGTTTGTTATGGAATTTTTGGATTTTGAGGGAAATCGTGCATTTCCACGGGCTGCCGTGCAAAACCATGGGCGTGGTTTCTTCAAGAACAGGCCGTGGTTTTCTGAAAATATTTGGGACTCGCAAATCAAACCGAAACAAGAAGCAAAGAGGTGGAGGCTCCTCTTCCCACCCCCTCCCATTGCTCCACCTATCCCTAGGATCCCTACCATCCATGAAAACCACCTTAGCGCTTTTGAAAATATCTATAAACGCAACATTATCGCCCCTAGGTATATTGTGCTTGAAGAGTATGAGGATTTGTTTGTGGTGAATGATCTTCGATGGATGCTTGATAGAGATAGGATGACTACATTTTCTAGAATTTGAGAGGACGCTTATTAGGAGATCACAAGGGAGTTCATAACTTCCTTTCACCATAGTTCCGTTAACCGAACGGTCTCCTTCCGGTTGATGGACGACACCCACCATATGTCCATAGCTCAGTTTGGAGCATTGTTTGGCTTTGTTGACACATACAATGGGACATTCCCTAAGAGTTCTAGAGCTAGAGAGTTTTGGGAGGAGATTGCTATGGTAGTGGGTCATGAGTATCGTTGGCAACCGGCCGACTCGAAAGCCAAGCTCATCTATAACCTCTCCTTTAAGATTGCCCATATGATCCTCTCCGAGTGCCTTTTCCCTAGGACCGAGACTCCCCAAAAGCTCAAAGCTGATGAGCTTTAAATCCTTTATGTATGGCGGCCGGTGTCACTCCAGATTGCGCCACTATGCTTGCTTCTACTCTTAACAAGATCAAGAACAAAGCTAAGGGGAATATAGGCTATGGAAGGATGGTGACTTACATAGCAAAATAGTTAGGAGTTGATTATTCTGCTTGTGAGATAGTAGCTGCTGCGAGGCCTTTAGGGCTTCAAGGTTTCATGACTAGGGGCTCTTGATTCCCCGCCACCGAGGTCCACCGTTTGTCTCCATGCCTTGGGAAGACAAGGGAGGATGAGGTATTCCATGGAGTGTTAATTACTCCATCAAGAACCGGCAAAACTGGAAAGCTACATTTGTTCCGATGCATGCCAACCTTTTAGGACCTCCACCTTATTACCCCGAGGATGTGCCAACTGCTGATGATGAGGATGCTTATGAGGAGATGGGTTGTGATGAGTTCCGGACATTGGAGGTGGTGAGGAGGCTTTTGGAGATTTTCCGGATCAGCCGGCGGAATTCTAGGAGCTGGCTAGGAGATCTACCTACTAACAGCGGCCTTCCGCTTCTTCCTCTTCCCGGTGCGCCAGCGTGAGTGAGAGACCTACGTGGATGGACACACCTCCATCTTGGATGAGTGCTCCTCCATCTTGGATTGGAGCACCACCGGAATGGATGGCACAACGGCCCGCATGGATGGATGAGAAGCCGGCATGGCACCGGACTTACGAAGAGGATGGATGCTCTTGAGACCCGCTTTGATGAAGATGAGAATGAGCGCCGTGAAAATGAAAGGATCTTCCACGACGTTTACCGTCAACAGTTTGGGCGCCTGTTCGACCCAAACTTCTACTCCTATCCGCCATCACCTCCTATGGGATGAGCTAATTTGCTTGTTTCGAGTTGCTCCACCGCCTTTGTGAGTTTCTTTGTTCTTTGTTCTTTGTTCTTTGTTCTTTGTTCTTTGTTCTTTTTCTTTTTTCCGCACATTAGGGACAATGTGTATCATAAGTATGGGGTGGAGTATGATTCTCATTGATGTAAATAACTTCACATATTTGCTTCGCTTTATCTATGAACACTTGCGTCTCTATTTTCATTGTCACACGTTTCCTTTTGCATTGCATTTTTAAGCTTTGAAAAACCCATACAAATTTGAAAAAAATTGATAAATATTGTGATTTTAGGATTGGAAAAGACCTCAATGATGAATCTACTTGTTGATTGAATTTTTGATGACATTTATGTGCTTGATTTGAGCTGTGAATCGTGGACAAATTGAATACATTGTTTGATCTTCTTCCAAGTTTCATAATGTGAAAGATTTTTGTCTAAATCATATTGAGGAATGAAGGTTGAAATTGCATTATAAGTTCTTACGCTTCTTTTTGAAATGATAAAGGCACCTCGATTTTTCTTGCTTCTTCTTTATTCATTTAGCCCCTCAATGAAATTTTTGCCTCCTTTACCTATTTGGGTATTAGGAAGAGTGTAAATTTTTCATGATTGATGTGGGAGGGCCATGAAAGAAAATTGCGCATTCAAAGTATAGAAAATAGGTTTGGGGAAGTCAATCATGATGATGAGTAACTCGGCACCATTTACATAGCCGGGTGTTTGTATCTTGCCAAAGTCGGATTGAGCGATATTCCTAACGGAATATGGTATCTGCATCAAGGGTTTGAGGCATCTCAAAATTGAGAATCGCCAATCTTCTAGGCTTCGGTTTTTGTACACCGTTGTCCATACTTCCAAAAAGTAAAGTCGAAAAAGAATTTTATGCTGAAAAGGGACAGAAAAGCTCTCAATGGTGGTTGATTCAAGTTTACGAAAAGAAAAAATTTGTGTTGTGTTGTTCCTTTTTCCCGGATTTTTGCACCACAAACCCTATATGCATCCCACCTACTCACGTTTTCTTGACCTTTGCTTGAAATTCCTTAAGATTTTTGGATTGTTGTTCGGCTTAGTGATATAAATTGGATTTATACATGATTGATTTCAACATTAATTTGGGTTATGATGTTTGTCTCAGAGTTTTTTTCCAATGTATGATGTTTCTTTTGCTTGACATGATTCGTTTTGTGTACATAGAATTTTTCAAGGAAACATGAAGCAAGAATTGAGAGTGATATATTGATATAAGCACAATACCAAAAAGATTTGTTTTTCCTTGTTTTGCATTCATATTTCATCCTACCTTATGTTCTACCTTTTGAGAACCTTGCTTAAGGACAAGCAAGAGACAAGTTTGGGGTATGAAATATGACGATATTTTAGGCACATGTTTTTGTTGTTTTTCCCCTTCTTTTGTGTATATGGATATGAGTTTGAAGCATTTATGAGCACGTTTACCTATTATGTTGGTATAGAGATCTACACAAGCTTTGTTGTGTTTTTAGGTGAATAAAGACTTAGATTGGAACATAAATGGAGTATATACTATGATTGATCATGCTAGGCATCAAGAGGATGCATTGGAGTAGCTAAGGAAGGAGCATGAGTAGAAAGCTTTACGAAACAAAGGCTTCTACGAAGATTTTGGACATTCCACGGTCAAACACAAGAAACCACGGCCGTGGTTTCGGGAATTAAATTAATTATGGCCGTGGGAATGTATGTCGAGAGCAAGAAAACCACTTCACGGTGTATTCCACGGGCGTGGAAATATGCTCTTGGCCGTGATTCTTCTAACGGTTGTCACTTGTCATATTTGCCACGTCAGCAGCGGTTATGGGCTTTTTGTAACCCTATTTTCTCCTATAAGAAGGTTGAAGGAAGAGAGAAAATACACACCACGCTAGAGAGAGAAATTGAGAACATTGCGGAACATTTTATTGTGAGATTTTGAAGGAAGATATGGAGAAGTATGCACTTGGAGATTACGTACTCGGAAGATCTTAGGGTTTCACTTTGAAGGCGGATTGACATCCCGTTCTTCTTTGTTCTGTAAGATTGTGAGAGATTTCTTACTCTATTCTGCATTCATTGAACACAAGTACGGTTTTTGAGTTTGATTGAGTTTGGTTTTGTGTTTGCTATTGAGTTTTCAAGGTTTTTTCTTTTCTTCCTTTCAATTTTGATTATTGATATGATGACAATGATTGTTAGCTAAAACCCTTAAGCGATTCTAAAGTGAAGGGTTGATAGTTGTGGCATAGATGATGATAGATTGAACCAAAACAGATTGAACCTTGAGAGTTGTGAGAATCTTCGTTATCGAGCCTTTCCACGGTCTATTCTTGAGTTCCACGGCCGTGGTTCTTCAAGATCTGACCGTGGTTTTCCCTATTTGACGTGTTTTGCTTTTGTTTTGATCCAAAGTTAAAGATTTGCTTTAACCTAGCCTTGGCTTACCTTTTCTAGATAGTAGTGAGACTCAATATTCTCTACTTTTGTTTCGAGTGTCACAACCTTAACCTTTTTGGCTTATCTTTGCTTCACTTGGGTTTGGGCATGGGTATTTGAGAGTTTAATCTTATCCTTTGATTCTCTTTATAACGAGACTCAGCATCCTTTATCGAGAGAGTCTTTGGGTGAGACTTATGGGTTTTAAACTTCACCGTACAACACCCTATACTAGATCTATACCTTTGCAATCCTAACTTTGTCCTTATATAATTAGAACATATTGAATCGATTGCCACAATTGGATACCTGAATCTTTAGAATCGTTGTTTTCCCAATTATCTTTACAAAAGCGTTATTATCTTGCATGACGATTTACGAACTGAATTTGATCCCCCAAATCCTTGAGTTCGATACTCTGGATTTCTTGCTTTACTATTCCGATCCGTACACTGCGGGTTTGCTTTGCTTGATTTCAATTTTTATAAATTTAAGACATAGTGACGCACATTTTTGAGCGAACACCCTGCACTTGAGCAACTAGAGAGAGATAGCCGGTTAGGGTCCTTGTCTCGATAACAGCAAATCTTGGTTAAGTTTTCCAAATCTCGGGCAAGATTTCTCAACAAGGGCAAGGATTTATCAAAGGCATGGTTTTCGTGATGGAAACTGGTTGGAGCTCGGGGTAAGCTTCTTCCTTCATTCCTTGTTTATATTTACACATTTGGATCGCAATAACTCTTCGTGTGAAAGACTTTATGATATGAAATATAGGTAAAGTCAAGAGAGGATTTTGATGTGATATGAACGTGAATACAAGTTTGGGATGAATATACAACTGTTAGATGGTAGATATGGTCGAAATTTGAAAGAGACATTCGATTAGGATTGGAAGATATGATAAGATCTCACCTACTAGTTAAAATCTCAACAATAAGATACTCCGTAAATCTCATTCCTCCTTTGTTGAAGTTGATAAGATATCTCTTTGAAGGTATGATCCAAATATATTGTTGGATTTGATTGGATATTGAGAGAAAATAATGATCTTGCAATTAACACAAAAACTCAAGTGAATCTTTCCAATTCTCGGGCAAGATTTTGCTAACCTAGGGTGATTTTGTTTCTAAAGCGGATTATCAACCCAAGGTTTCTGAAGAAGTTTCATTTTGGGTTTTGTTGGCTTGTGTTTGGCTATAGTTGTTCTCTCTTCTCCAATAAACACAAGACAAAGCACGTTAAGCTCAATTAATATCACAAAAGATGAAACTAGAAATGACTCGGTTTTTATATGACTTAAAGAAGACTCAAATTAAAATACTCAAACCTTCGTTGGTTGGTTGAGTTGAGCTTCAATTCATTAGCTTTTATACCACTTTGGTGCGGGGTTGATGTCGTATTTTCCCGATCTAGATTGAAGTCCACGAAAGCAACGACAGAAGAAAACCTTGGTACAAATCTCTAGCGAGATTTGTATGGTAAGGCCAAGATTTGTGGAACTCGAACACAATGAATGTGAGTTTGATGGAATGATAATGGAAAGATAAGAAGATGATTATATGAAATGAACATATGGAAATATAGGAAGTTAGGACTATAATATTAGACTTGCAAAGAACCTTGACTAGTTGGATCAAAACCCTCTACAAAGAATTCTCACAACCTTCAGCCAATCACCCTAGAATCGCACAACAATTTAGCCAATAATCATCATGATGATAACAATCAAATATATAAGAAAATAAGCAATATTCAAACAATAAAACCTTATCACAAAGGTCTCAATAATCACTCAATGAACAAACAAACAAACCAAACAATCAGCAAATTGTGTTCCTCAATCACAAACCATAAGACAACAATCATAGATCCTAAGAAAACTTTACAACTTCCTTCAAAAGCCTTCAATTTTAACTTCAAAACCAACTTCCTTCAACTTCCTTCCGTCCTTGGAATACCTTGAGATTTACCCGGTAAAAGGATCTTTGGTTTGGGATAGTGAGTAGTGAGACTTACCCGGTGATCTATTCCCACTTTAGAAACACTTCCCTTTGCAAACCTCAGCTTTGTCCATGTTATCTTTTGAGATCTTGAGTCGGAACCACAATTGGATGCTTTAATCTCTAGAATCCGCATTCTCTTTTACTTGACTTTTATATCATCTTTTATTGCTTCAATTTGTTGTTTGTGGTTATTTGATAAGTTGAAATACCGTACTTTGTTTCACCATAGTCCCTGTGATCGACCCCCGGAATTCTTGCTTTTATAACAATTGATCCGTACACTGCGGGTTCGCATATTGTTCAAGTATACTTCTTGGGTTATAAATATTAAAGCTTGCACACACCTTTTGAAGCGAACAAGTTTTTTGGCGCCGTTGCCGGGGACTTGGTCTAGACCAAGTTCGGTTTCGGTTGTCTTTCGGGGTTGTTTCCCTTGTTGCTTTTGACCACTTTACTTGAGTGTTTTCGCAGGATCTTTCCTTTGGTTTATACGAAGAACTCGTGCTGGAAAGGAAATCGTTCCTTACGATCCCGAACCAGAAAAGACCTACAAGAGAATATTGAAAGAAGCTAAGATGGCCAATCAAGACAATCACGATCTTAAAGCCGAATTGAAGGAGGCATTGGATCAGCTACACCTCAGTAAAGAAGAACTACAACGAGAGAGAGAGAGAGACGAGATTCGTGCAAGAACAGAAGGAATTGAAGCAAATATGGCCGCTCTAAGGGCTCAGTTTCTGCCTCGACCGATCCCAGATCCTCGACCGAGGCAAGACCCAGTCCTAGTTGCCCCGGACGAGATACATCCACCACCTCGGATGCCAGTCCGAGATATTCTTTTTGTTGGAGTTCCTCAAACCCTAGGACATAGGATGGACCCTAATCAGCAAGTCAGGCGCCCAGGAGTCAACCTAGGTGATCCAACTGAGAATTATTATGAACTTCGACCGCACGTTCTAACCATGATTCGACAATGTCAATTTGGAGGTTTGGAGAGAGAGTCTCCGTATCACCATTTGCAAAATTATGAGATTCTGATGAAGAATTTGAGACCTTCAAGAGTGGAGAATAACAATTACAAGTTAAGACCTTTCTATTTCTCTTTCAAAGACAAGGCCCTTGCTTGGTATCAATCTCTTCCGGCCGGAAAAATCAACACTTGGGAAAAGATGACAACGGAGTTTCTTACGAAGTTCTTTCCCCCTTCTAAGATCGTTGAATTGAGGGGAAAGATCAATGCTTTTATTATGAAGGACCAGGAAAGTTTGTCCAAGTCATGGGAGAGATTTAAGGATCTTTTGTTGGATTTCCCACATCAAGGGATTCCAAAGATCGAGTTGCTGGAAATTTACTTCAAGGGTTTGGATAGAGATACTCAATTCAAGCTCCAATTAATTTCCGCCGGCACCTTCATGGATATGCAAATAGATGAAGCTTGGGATTTCATTGAAAAGCAAGCTTTACACATAGAGAAGAATTCCCATCAAGGAACTGAAGATGGAGCAAGGAGAGTTAGCTTCCAAGACACATCATCAAATGGAGCTCAACTCACCTCGCTTAGCAATGAAGTGAAAGCATTGAAGGAGCTTTTTGTAGCTCAAACGAAGAAGGAGCAAGATGGTGGATACCAAGGAAGAAACAACTATCAAGGGTCGCAAAACAACAATTACAATAACAACAGAAACTCCAACAACAACAATTGGAGATCTAATGCTCTTAACACCCCCTCTTCTTCTTCTACTCCATTAAGAAGCAAGGAGCCTACATCAAGTTCGTCCCAGCCACCAAAGAAAGATGTTGTGTTGGAGGCAATATTGATCAAGCGCAACACTATGGAGACATCGATGAATTCATTTTCGAAGGCACAAAAAGTCTTAGAGCAACAATTCTTCAACAAGGCAAATGAAGCGCCAAGAGATTCAGGGAAGCTCCCAGCAAGGACAGAGAGCAACCCTAAAGGACAGATCATGGCTATTACAACACGCAGTGGATTGAAGACTGCAAATCCAATACCTCGGTCGAGCCACGACCAGATGAACACATCGGTCGAGGTACCAACCGAGATGGAGCCCCAGAAAGCGAAAGATAAATCTGAAGTTTATGTTCCACCTCCTGCTTATAAGCCACCACTTACATTCCCTCGGTCAAGGGCGAGGGCACATCTAGACAAGCATTTTGGTAAGTTTCTAGACCTAATGAATAAACTACATATTAACATCCCTTTCTTTGATGCCATTCTAGGGACGCCAGCCTATGGGAAGTTTCTGAAAGAGATCCTATCAAGGAAGAGGAAGCTGGAGGATTTTGGGGAAGGAGAAGATGCCACCTAAATTGGGGGATCCCGGTTCATTTTGCATTCCCATTCTAGTTGGGAATGTAACTTATGATGCATTATGTGATCTAGGAGCCAGCGTGAGTATCATCCCGCTGGAGCTTTGTGAGAAAGTCAGACTTGGAGAGCCCAAGCCGGTGAAGATGACGCTATACATGGCATATCGCTCCATTACCCGTCCCGTGGGTATTTTGGAGGACGTTCCCATCAAGTTAGGTAATTTCTACATACCTATAGACTTTATTGTACTTGACATTCCCGCAGATTATCTCATTCCTATCATTCTCGGGAGACCATTCATAGCAACTTCGGGTTGCAACGTAGATTGTAAGAACGCCAAGTTAAAATTTAACATTGGTGGCGATCAAGTGGAGTTTGCATTGCTTGCTGCAATGAAGGGAGAGCCGCTGGAGGATGACATCTTCAACATCTATGATGAAGAAGAATCTAGAGAATTGGTGAACTCTATCCTATTTAACGATCCTCTTGAAAAAGTTATTAGTTTTAGTTTAATGGAGGAAGGTATAGATGTCTCTTGTGATGCAGATATACGGAGCTTAAAGGCATCGGAAGCAGATCCATGAGCTAGATTTGATAGACTGATTCAGGAGAAGAAAAGCATGTTAGGTTTCGGTCCCAGTTCCAGTACATCGACCGAGGCACTTCCTGGAACAAGCGAGGTGTTCTTATTAGAAGAACATTTCGGTCACCCACCTCGGACACCGACCGAGATAGCAAGCGAGATGATGTCAATTGAGACTTCTGAAAGTCCAGTTCTTCGATCTAAGTCCACTTCAGTGGAAGGAAAAGGCACAAATCCACCTCAGAAAGCACCTCCAATCGTAGAGCTTAAACCGCTTCCGAATCACTTGAGGTATGCTTTCCTCGGTCCGGATTCTACTTATCCCGTTATCGTTAGTGCTTCCCTTTTTGAAACTGAATTGTCTAAACTGATGCATGTTCTGAGGAAACATCGAAAGGCTTTGGGTTATACTATTGATGATCATGTTGGCATTAAGCCTTCTTTTTGCATGCATAAGATACTAATGGAAGACGATCATAAGACTTCACGGGAACCTCAAAGACGGTTAAATCCGATCATGAAAGAGGTTGTGAAGAAGGAAATTCTTAAGTTGTTGGATGCAGCTATCATATTTCCCATATCGGATTGCAAGTGGGTGAGCCCGGTGCATGTAGTTCCGAAGAAAGAATAGATGACCGTTGTGACGAATAAGAATAACGAGTTGATTCCAACTAGGTCCGTTACAGGCTGGAGGATGAGCATTGGTCGAAAACATGCATTTTCTTGTAGCTCCTCAATGCTTCAAAATGTAGCTCCAATGACTCCTTAGATCCCTTAGCTTCATATTGCTCCAAAACATGCATTTTCCCTACAATTACAATAAAACTAGGTGTAGACCTCGATTCTTGCAAATGTAAACAAAACAACATAATGATCAAGAATGTACATCCATGCATGCAGATTTATGAAGATTACACGTCCAAGCCAATCCCAAAACATAGATTGTAATACATGCTCTCAAATATCATGTTTAGTTGAGAGTGTCCCCAAAGCAAGGCGTTATACATTTCAGTATTGAGGGGAAGTTGAGTCCCCGATATGTCGGACCTATTGAGATTTTGGTGCGAGTTGGAGAGATGGCATAACGACTTGTGTTGCCACCCAAATTGGATTGCATTCACCCGTTCTTTCATGTGTCTAAATTGAGAGAGTATGTACAATACCCGAGACACATCATCAATTATCAAGATTTAGTGGTTGAGTCGGACCACACGTTTGTAGATCATCCAGTAGTTGTCCTAGAGCGGAGTACGAGACGCTTGTGCTCGAAGGAAATTCCGATGATGAGGATCTAGTGGTCTAGACGGGGAGCCGATGAGGCTACTTGGGAGACTGGGGATAGTACCAGGAGGAACTATCCGGAGTTTTATGCAGAGATTGCTGCATTTGGAGATTTGATGAGAGAGTTTGGTGGGTTTATGTGCTTATGCTATATTATGTGTTATTTACTTTTCGTGCTAGATTGTGATGTACTATCTTATTAGATCTTCATGTGCTAGCATGGGTTGTGTATGGGGGTAGATTGAAGGTTTATACCTTCAAGTGATCATGGGAGTATACCTCGGTGTTTAAGACCGAGAAGATCAATGGTTATCCAAGTTTTGGGACGAAACTTATTTTTAGGGGGATCTGATGTAACAACCATGTTCCTTAGGAGATCCCGCGACCATGCCTCACCATACCAGCAGTTGCGGCACCGTGGTCGCGGCAAAGTTTTTCCACAGTCGCGGCATAGTAGAGATCGGGTTGCTTTTAGCTAACTTCCTTTTTCTTTTCTTCCCTCTTAAGTATCCTCTTTTTCTTTTGTTTTAAGGGTTTGAGGAACTCTCTCCGGATTTTCTTCCTTATCCTCTCTCACATTCATCCTTTCTTCTCTTCCTCTCTAACTCTCATTCTTTCCTTCCTTGTTTCTTCTTTCAAATTGAAGTTGTTGATGATGACGTTTGGTGTGTTGTTGTGGATAGTTGCATGATAGCAACGGGGCTCCTTTCTGTTCATTTGTAGAAGAGTGTAAGTTTGTTGTTCTTCTTCTTCTCTTCTTGTTCTTTCTCTTTCCTTGATGATAAATCAATCAAGGGAAGTCTCCATTCCTTGATTTTGTGATTATTTAGTGCTGGTGAGATTGGTGAATCCGAGGTTATCCCTTGGAGGTTTCAGAAGAGGATCGATCATTTGAGTAGAGAAGTTGTCAAAAGCAAGGAAGGAATCGGGCTCTACTACATATCCGCCCATGTGCCTAATCCTTGCCGCCCCCGCGCCTTCAGGGTTGTTGCCGTCCTCGCGCCTACGACCGCCGCGATCACGGCATCTTGAGTGTGTCAATGCGCCTGTGCCTTTCCTTTCCCGTGAGTGCACCTTAACTCAGAACATACCATGTCCTTTGGTATGTTATCCTTTCATCTTGTCCTTGTAGCTTCATAGTAGAATCATGATAGGTTGGAACCTAGTATAACTAAATTGAATGCCAGCTAGTGGTATGAGAGATATATGGTTATGGAATGTCTTGAATGGTTTTGAGGATGTAGTATGAGATTGTTTATGATCTTGAGGATCTTTGTGACTAGGAATAGAATCTTCTGGTATATGGATAGTTGTTTATATGTGTGCCTTGATTATCTCGCGTGGAGTATATTCCTACGGAAATCTAAGAGTTGTTGGATAGATGGGATTACCTGGATACAGGTAAGTTCGTGGGACTTACTTAGTTGCTTTCATGTATTGGATGTGTACATGAGTGTGTTTGTTATATACGTTATAGCATGATATAGATTCTTATTACCGACGTTGTATTGGCCTACTATTGTTAGGTGGTGGCAACTTGTCCAGCTCTTTCTAGGGGGTGTGGGAGGTTCTTTGGGACTATGCCAAACCTGGTATACAGTGAGGGTATTAATCCACTCCACGTGGTTTACGGAGAGGTATGCCAAACCACTCCAGATGGTAAGAGAAATAGAGGTGAGAGCCGTAGACTTCTCGTGTCACAACCATAAATGGATTATGAGTGAATGACCTTATGAAAGATTATAAAACGGGGTATCTGTGATAGCATGCTTGGTGTTTACGGTCCTTTTGACGTGTGTTTGTGCTAATGTATTATTCCTATATATGAATTTTAGCTAACGGTTTATACCGTGTTATAGATGTTTTGCAAGATATGAAGGTTTTAGAGTGATTTGGTGGGAGTAATCAACCGGGGGTTCTTGTACATGTTAGGATGGGATACGGGTTTTGTATATATAAATACATGATTATATAGTTTTGATACTCGGTTATGAGTTTGTATGTTTTTGGGTTTATGATATTTCAGTTTTATCTATGTTGTTTATATATTTATTTGTGTCTTGTTGCAAGATCCGGTGAACTTGTTATCAGGCTAGGGTGAGAGTTCATTGTGAGGTTCTGGCCCGGAGCATCCCGAGTTCATAGAACATGGAGTGTTATATATTATCCAACCTATCTAACATCATACTCGTGTCTTGTGTGTCGTGCATCTCATATCCATTGCGAGTGTCTTGAGATTCTTTGTCTAGATCGAGGAAATACGGATCATCCTCGTATCAATATGGGTTCTAAATAATCAACGTAACAAAGCACCTTGTTAATAGGTTTCACAATATCAAACCCTAGTGTATTGCCTAAAACAATTAGTTTGTCAATGGGAAGAACTAGGTCTCACAATTCAAAATCTTGTTATGGATCAACATCCTTGTTCCCAATCACAAGATAACCCTCGTAGAAAAACAATTAGTGTATGTCTAACCTTGTTAAGGAACTAGGTCTCAAACTAGTAAGTCTCTCACCTTGTTAATAGGTTTTTTTTAATTGAATTGTTAGTTTTTGGTTAAGACCATATGTTCAAATCTATTTGAAAAAGGGTAAGGATTTTACGAGATATTAAGTCATACCACTGAATATGATAATTACCTTGAAATTTAATCTTAAAGACTAAAATTTTATTTATAAATTATAATATTGTTTTTGTTTTTATGTCTTAAATATTTTTACGTAGAACTAATTAGTTGTCATTGACTTGTTAGGAATATACATGTGTCCACTCTTAATTTGGTTCAATTTGTTTCCAAGTTAGCATACATGAGCAACTAAACGAACTTGTGGGGATACTTATGCTTTTAGATAATATACTCAGAGTTAGTATTTGTAATGTCACGTTTTCATTTGTACTTCCTCTTATCAACTTTTTGTATTGACGTCGATGAGATCATCTAAAACAATTGTTTGTTACTTTCTTAGGCAATACTTCATCTTCTACTACTTTATTCATTTTTACAAAACTTACGTGTTACCTCTTTTTTAACATGCAACTACAACATGGACCCACCCTTGTAAATTTCATAAAATCTCTAAGCATACTTATGTATCGGTATAGGGAAACAAGTGGACTTTTAAAATACTAAATCTCATTTGTGATGAAAATTAGTAATAATATATAGAGAATTGTTTACAACTAAAAAAATGACAAGTTATAACTAGTGTTTTTCTTAGAAGTTTCTTATGATGCACTTGTGTTTTAACATCCGGAAATTTTATTCCGAATGGTGAGCGGATTTCAACCTTTCCGCATACGCGACTCAGTTTTCCCGCAAGCACGGGATGCTAAGTAATGAGTTTTTATTCCGTTCTAACCCCTTGGTCTCCCTCTTATGCTCGGACCTCTCGTTGCTTGTGCCTAGGGGGGACAAGAGGTCAGTTGACCCCTTGGTTCCCTCCCACCTTTTTGGAGCCAAAGATTCCCTCTTTTCCTTTGGCTTCTATTTCATGTTCTTCATTTCTCCCATTTCCTCTTTTTTTTCTCTTTTTCCTCTTCCATCTTTGGAGCTCTTGCATGTGTGGACTGCAGAAGAAGAGGATCAGATCTAATATGGTAAGCTCCTTCCCCTTCCTCCCTTCTGCATCCTTGCTATTTACCCTTTCTTCTTCCCTCTTCCATCCATAGCCATGGATGAAGCTTGAGAGAAGCTTGTTCCTCAAATCCTTTGCATGTGATTGTTCTTAGCTCGATTAGGTCGAGGAGAGGAGCCTAAGAGAAGTGGTTGGTGTTTGGAGAAAGCTCAGCAAGGAGAGGAGGACAACAGAGCTAAGGATCCACAATCAAAGACGAAGAAGACGACCCTCTGTTGTTCGACCACGGGGACGGATCATCATAGCCGCGGGGGGCGGATCCAAGCCACCGCAGGGGCGGCTAAGACCACTGTAGGGGGCGGCTCCAGGACGCCGGGGAGCCACAGGGGCGGCGCCAGGGACCCGCAGGGGCGGTAATAGGGTCACGCAAGGGGCACCAGCTTGTTCCACGACTGCGTTTTCTTCACCAGTAGGCTTCCTTCTCCCTTCCTCTTCGTTCCTTCCTTAGCTTTGTAGTTGTATCATGCCTAAGATAGCCTAGGGTAGCTTGAGAATGCCACCTAGTGGTTGAGAACCTAGGAACCCTTATGGCTCACTATAGTTGATGGCTTTGAGTTGGTTGAGCATGTTGGACCTTCTAGGGTAGATTGTCCTTCCTTGGTTGTGGTTTAAGTTCATGTGAGGTTATAAGCTGTTATGAGTTCTTTCATGTGTTGAGAGAGTGGGTTGTTGGTAGATCTCCTCATACATTGAGTGAGAGGTGAGTGTAGGAATTCTAGGATGCGGTCCTAGAGTTGAGAGTCAAATGGTCTTGCGTAGATCATTTGTATAGAAGTCTAAGACTTCTTGTGTGAGTGGGCTGTTGACATATATCTTCATGTGAGTATGTTGTGGGCTTCTTCCCAAGGGATGCGAGAGTGTTGTGAGTTGAGTGTGGAGACGAGGTAAGTCTTTGGACTTACTTAGCTTGTATTCTTCGTATTAGTTTTTATGTGTGTTGGTGGTGTGTGATTATTGTTTATGTTATAACAACCATGAAACCAGAAATAGGACGACCTTATATTATATTATTGGCTCAAGTGTATAATAATGGGCGCTGACAACACTACCTATCTTTTGCGGAGAGCTGGGGGGTTCTCGGCGACTAGCCCCGGCAGGTAGACGGCCAGATGCATTAGTGTCATTCCTCAAAGGTGAGTAGGGACTGAGGCAAGATCATGCGGTGATTCTCGTGTCACAAACGGAAGTTGAATTAGTAACGGTATATGACTTAATAAATTAAAAGATAATGAACCGGACTTGTGTGTTTTGATCATGTTCTGTGTTTGTTTATTTATGTGTGTTTGTGCCATCACCTTGTTTCTAATGCCTTGAATATTAGCTAACGGTTTTAAACCTATTGTGTAGATGTCTTGCACGTTAGGGATGCCGCCGAGTGAGATGGAGGAGTGGACAGCCGGGGTCTCCATACATTATTGGACGGGGACGTCTTTTTTTTTGTAACGCCCGGTTTCGATATTTTTTTCTTGCGTAGTTCTACCAATACTTTATTAGCTTAAATATTTTTATGAGTATTTTTACGTCTTAAATTAAGATTTACGAGTATACAAATATTAATATGTATTATTACCGGTATATAAAGTATTGTTTTAATCTCGTAAATAATTTACGAGAATAACTCCGAAAAGTTTCCCGATCCAAGAATCTCGTTCCGGGTATATCGATCGAGTTTACTTCTTTTGCAGATTTTTTTGTGTTCTATTCTTTTTATTTGTTTTTATTGTTACCCTTCCGTTACACCACACGACCCCCTGGATGACTATGCTTGTTGGCCGCCCAAACCTGTGTACCTAACCCTGACCCTACAAACTCCTACCCGACCCCCTGTTCTTCCCTACCACAACACGCAAGGATGGTCTTCTGCGGCCTCTCCCCCTCCTTCATTTGAGCTCCATGTGACGACCCTCTTCTCTTTGTATCTCTCTCTACCTACTCCTCTTCTGCTCAGCTCCCTCAAGCGCTCCTCTTCCTCTTCATGTTTGTTGTAGAAGGATAGAATCGCCCAGCGAGAATCATTGCAACATCCACCCTCGCCCTCACCGGAGAAGTGCTCCCTACAGGCTGCAGTAGCCACCGTCGTCGCTAGAGGACCGGCCTTGCCCTGTCTTCGCCCTACTGGAATCAAACAGAGCCGCCTAGCAGCCTTCCTCTCGGGCCTTCTCCTCAGCCCTTCGTCCCCCACGTTGCTCCTCCTTTCGCCCCTCTGTCGAGACAGCTTTGCCGGAAACCACGTCGCCCTTGTCGAGACCGCTGCCGCCGCCTCGACCGAGCCGGATTGAAGGCAACCACCTATTCTTCTCTCCGGCCAAGAGAAGAGCCGCCTCTGTCGCCCCACCAAGGCCGTCGGAGGAGAGCTCACGCCGCCTCAGTCTCCTGCCCTTCCTGCACCTCGCTAGAGACGGCGCCCTGCGTGCCTCCGCTACCAACATATGAAAAACCTGCTTTTTCATTGAAAATTGGACCCCTGATTCTTGTATATTTACAGTTATGGCCCTATGTTTTGCATTTGTAGTAATGGCCCTAATTTCTTAAGTTTGCATTTATGCCCCTGTTGAAATAATTAAAGATTTTGGCTGGAACTTTAATTTACCAAATATAACCCATGTTTCTGAAATTGTATATTTTGCCCCGGAAAGCGGTTGAGCGGTTTTGTTTATCCTCGATTTAGAATACAAGTTTTACCTTGGATTTATGATGTTGTTTAGGTTGCCCGGAAAATATAATTGCGGATTTTAAACTTGGGTTTTACTTCGAGTTCTAGTCTTGTATCTTCCTACACGATGTTTTATGCCCTTGTGTATAATCATGGTTTTGACCAAAAGTTTATTTTGGGAAATGGCCAAGTTTTGAGAGTTTCTTAGTTGCCCGGAAAATTGTTTTAGTTTTGACCAGTATTTATAAATTGTTGTGATCACCCCAGAAAATGTTTTGCGATTTTTACCCTTATTTTGAATGCAAGGCTTCCTTAGATTTTTATATGCGTTAATCTCCCTTCCAAATTTAGCGTTTAAGCTAATTTTGTGTAGCTTTGATTTTAGGTCCAGAAGCGCCCTGATAAAGGCTTAACGAGTCCAAGTTCGGCATCCGTCTTGACGTCGTGTGAGTATTCTCTTCCTCGATTTAGTTATGTTTAGTATTAGTATCATGCTAGGTTGGATAATCTAGCATAACTTAGAGTGAATGCCAAATAGTGGCTTTGGACCTTAGGTGAGTTTTGAGGATTTATGATCGTTATAAGGCTTGAGGTGTTGATGTTATCTTGTGAGGATTGTAGGGTGTTGAGTGTTTGGGTTGATCTTGTGAGCTTACGTGGATTGAGATTATGGTTGTATGATCTTGTTGAGAATGTGGAGACTATGACGAGAGTATCCTAACATGTGTTGTGATGGTTATGACCTTGTGAGATCGTGAGGATTAGGAGTCGTTATCCTATCATGGTTATGGCTTATGATCTTGCGAGATCATTGAGAGAGATGTTGATTGTGTGTCTTTTGACAAGCGTTGAGCGTCTTCCTACGGGAAGCTGAGAGCGGGATATAGCAAGATTATCTTTGGGACGAGGTAAGTCTTCGGACTTACTTAGCTCGTATTCCTTGTGTTAGCATTGATGTGTGTTTGGTGGTGTGTGTTTATTCTTTATTGTTTATTACAACTAAACCGGTAATAGGACCACCGACCTTATATTATTTTGGCCCAAGTGTATGATAACGGGCGGTGACATCATCTGCCTAGCTCTTGCGAGAGTCTAGGAGGTTCTTGGCGACTAGCCCGTGTTGATTAGATGGTCGAAGGCATCCGCACCGTTCCATGCCGGTAAGTAGGGACCGAGACGGGACCACGGTGGTCTCGTGTCACAAAACTAAGTTGAATTAGAACGGGATATGACTTAATAATAAAAAAATAATAAACCGGAATTGTGTGCTTTGAGAATGTTGTGTGTTTATGATGATTTACTTGTGTTTGTGCATTTCCCATTGATTCTAATGCTTTGAATATGAGTTAACGGTTTTATACCGACTGTTGTAGATTGCATTGTACGTTAGGATTGCAGCCGAGAGATCCGGAAGAGTGGGCAGCCGGGGTTCCGTACATTTTAGGATTGGGTTTTGGGTGGAGTCGAGTTTGAGTATTGTATTTATTGTATGTTGTATGGCGTTTAGTCTTTGGGGTTGTATTTTTGGCTGAAGTCCTTTGTTGTATTCTTTCGGGTTTTTCTTTTCATTGCATAAAAATGTATTTCGTTTTTCACCTTTATTTGTGTCTTGTTGCAAGATCCGGTGAAATTGTTGTCAAGCTAAGGGTCGGGACTCATTGTGAGGTCCTAACCCGTAGCATCCCGAGTCTCGCGGATTTGGGGTGTTACAAAATTGGTATCAGAGCCCTTGGTTGACAATAATGGCACTCGCAATCTTCTAATGGCCGAATAAGAAATAAATAGAACCCCACGGGTTTTGAGTTTTTGTTTTCAAAATCACATGCATGAGTTAGGGTAGAATGTACGGACCACCACTCTTTCCGTGGATCTCGGCAGCTTAGTTTATTGGATTTTGATATATATATATATATATATATATATATATATATATATATATATGTATATATATATATATATATATATGTATATATATATATATATATATATATATATATATATATGTATATATATATATATATATATATATATATATATATATATGTATATAGGTAGATATGTATAGTATATGTGGATTGTAGTTGCTCGATGGATGTGATTTATATGTATAGTTATATATGTTGACTATAATATATTCTTTGGGCCTTGTTGTGTGGTAATGGATTTCCGGATGTGTTATATTAGTAGTAATATGGACATAGGACTTATATAGTCTTATATACGTATTCTTATTATATGTAGAAGCATATGGAGATTGGGACTTTATAGAAAAGATGATAGTAAGATATCATCACAGTTAGGATGATATTGTTGACCTCGGATAACGTTCATACGTGGAGGAGTACGCTCAAGTATCAGGTCGAGCTTTTCGTGCTAACGAGCACCATGGCGTTTCTTGGACTGCTTTAAAAGGATGTCGAAGAGGAGGATTAGTGATGACATAACGAAGGATGAACAAGTGGGAGGAAAATTCGAGACAACTTAAGAGAAATCAAGATGGAAGCAATACAAGAAAAGGGAGCGACATCAAAGTGTAGAAGCGGTTCTAAAGAACTATGATCGAACAACGACGAGACCAATGGAGATAACGAACTTAAGTTCTTCAACAAGATGCGTGGACAACTAAGATGCGAATCGAGAAAGAGATGGATACATTCTAACAAGGTTAAAGGTGGTATTCCATTAAGATGTGAAGTCTTCCTTAGACACTCCTAAATGTGGGAGCTAAGATGAGAAGAGTGATCGGACCATTTACTAGGGACTGAAGATACCGTAATTTAAGCTTACAAGGTACCAATAAGTGAAGTGTCCAAAGTACGAGAGTTATGAGAAGAAGGGCATGGTGGGAATTCATGTGGAGTTGGCCGGATTTCGTTATGATGATAAAGCTAGGAAAGGCCAAGAAGGAAGAAGTGTGAGTAGACATGATCCCGAGAAGATGAGTGATGCAATAAGGAGCTTGATCTATGAAAAGACTTAAGACAACAATCAAGAGAAACGCGAGCGGATATTGAGTAACGTTAAAGATTTTGAGGAGACACGCTTACAAGATAGCATGAGGCGTGGTTAAGCCTATGAAGGGAGTTATATGGCGTAAGAGGTCGAGAAGTGTAGGGATACCATATGGAAGAAGAAGAAGAAGAAGAAGAAGAAGAAGAAGAAGAAGAAGAAGAAGAAGAAGAAGAAGAAGAAGAAGAAAAAGAAGAAGAAAGCAGGGAACGGGGAAAGAGCTAACGGAGTTGAGGTGGAGTACCTCAAGGAGGGTAGCTTTCATGAGAATGGTAACATGGAAGTATAGAAGAATGGTAAGTTTTGACCATGGAGAAGGTCATTTATGAGCTAATCAACGACAGCAGAGAACACACAGGTGCGGGTTGTCTATTGGTGAGTGTAGAGGGGATGAGTAAACAAGACTATGGGGAAATAGAGGATCGGCAACAAGATCTTAGGCAATGGTAAGGAAGTACATCAACGGAAGCGTAATTGTCTTAATCAAATAATGTAGAAGGAGTTCGAGCAAGTAGATGTTACAGACCTCCTAGAGAGGATGAAGATGACCCTTTGCGACCTTCTTAGGTCATGAGAACGGCATATGGGAGAACGACCCAGAGTAGAAGTTTTAAGGTTTGATAATGGTAAAGAGAACTAGTAGATCAAGAGGAAGGTGGGATTTTCATTGTTTGTGGTATGTAGACGGGAGTATAAAAGAAGGATGCATAATATGTTCGTTCTAACGAAGTGGATGGTATATTTTCTCAAGAAAAAGTTGAGTCAGATGTTTCAGACTTACACGGAAGAACCATGGTGGTTATGGCGTGAAAGGGAGGACCTAGATTAGGGCAACACTGCAAGCTTAAAGTTGATGATGTTAGTGCTTGGTGAAGTAATGAGTGGATCTTACAGTAATTGTGGTTGGGAACCCAGAGTAAGAGATGCATAAGGTGACCAACAAGAGTAAGAGAAGACCGAAGTTTTGAAGTTTGATGTCAACATGAGATGTACGAGAACCTTATAAAAGATTGAGGTTAGAACCTCTACGGTCGGATTGACGTTACATAAGAAAATGAAGTAAGTCCTAAACCTACTTGAAGAAATGGTGCAAGTTTGTATAATATTCGAAGAACGTTTCCCACATGTGGGTGCATCAATGAAAGTGAAGAAGATAAGATTGATTTGTTATAAGACGTGACTATGCCCTACAGCTAGGACGCTTATGGCAACACATAAGTATGAGTTCTTAAAAAGGTTATTACGACCATGCCTACATGGTGAAAAAGATGGAACCGTACGGATTCGAGAGAAGAAGGACCCTTGAATGAGAACAAACACGGTCATAGCTAAAGATAGAACAATAAATGTGTTTAAAGGACGTCACCCCAACAGATCGAGGTAGATCATTAGTATCATGACCACTTGTAAAGTGATAAGACAAGATTGTGTCGGTTATTACGATATGTGATGGGAAGAGAAAAGATGAAACCTGAGATATCATGGATTCCAATACGTCAGAATATGGAATTTTCCACTACGGTCGAGCTTGATTTAATTCCGATGTCTAAGGCGCCGTATGGAATAACACTTGTGCAAAGACAAGAGTTGTGGAAGCAAGTGAAGAAGCAATTGCAAGAACTTATTGACAAAAGTTCATTAGAATTAGTGAAATGCCATGGAGAACTCCAAAAATATATCTTAAACTCTTGATTTGAAGTGGTTATGGAGAACACCAGTTTGCGAAAAGAGAGACGATTATCTCCGCTTGTACATCAATTACCGCTAGCCGAACAAGATAACAACAAAGAACCAGTATCTCTCACCACGGATAGATGATCTACTCGATCGGTTACAAGGTTCGGTAGTCTCTTATGAGAATGATTTAAGGTCTGTTTGTCACAAACTAAGAATTCGAGATTGGGATATTACAAATACGGCATTCCGGACGAACCATGATCACTACGAGTTATAGTGATTCCATATGAGCTTACCAATGCCCTGGATAAGATATTTTGGTCTACTCTCGAAGAAGAGAGAATTTTTAAGACAATTTGTCTCGGGATGGCAACCCTAGAAGGGTGGGAAAGAAGTTATAAGTTTTCTTAGATGTGCTCGTCATTACCGGATTTGTGGAGAGATTCTCCAAGTAGCACCATCTATGGATTACCAACTTTGGAAGACAGAGAAGTTAGAGTGGGACGAATATTGACAATGAAGTTGTTGAGAGTTAAGAGGAAATTCATTGGTGCAACTGTTTTGAAATTGCCTCGAGGTATGATGGATTTGAAGTGTACAAGTGATTCTACAAGACAAGGTCTTGATTGAGTATTGAGGAACGATGTAAAAGTAACAGCATACGTGTCTCGTTAGTAGAAGCAGTGTGAACTAAAGTACTTCCTTCCTTACTTGGAACTTGCAACAAGAATTGAGGAAACGTAACATCAAAGTTTGGTTTGATTAGAACCAAATCCAATGATATAAATTAAAAGTTCGATCTTCTTGGTTAGAGACAAGCAAAGAAGAAACATAATAGAAATGCTGCTTTGAGAAAGACCTGAGAAAGAATTTGAGTTTCCGATATATCGGACCTTTTTGAGATCTTAGCGCGAGTTGGAGAAGTGGCTTACAAGTTGGTGTTGCCACCTAAAGTAGAGTATGTTCACCCGGTGTTTCATGTGTGTCAATTGAGGGAGTACATACATGAATTGAGACATGTAGTCCGTTGTGATGATCTAGTCGAGACAAGGAGCCGATGAGGCTAACTGGAAGACGTAGGATAGTATCTTTGGTCGAGTTTTACGCAGGTTTAGCGACATCTATAAGTCCGTCGGGTTAGTCCTGAGATCTTTCATTGGTTGTGCTTATGTGATTTGTCACATGAATTTTCTTTGTGTGTACCTTGCGAGGTCTTGATGTGTTTATGCGAGTAGACTTTAGATTTGAGGGTCGTAGTTGTCATGTTATAGTGTTCCGAGCGGTCATTGAGATGAGGTTGATTGAGAGTTCCGCGTTTAGCAAGTTTCGGGACGAGACTTGTTTTAGGGGGATCTGATGTAACGCCCGGTCTCGATATTTTCTTTCTTGCGTACTTCTACCGATACTTTAATAGCTTAAATATTTTTATGAGTATTTTTACGTCTTAAATTAAGATTTATGAGTATACAAATATCGATATGTATTATTACCGGTATATAAAGTATTGTTTTAATCTCGTAAATAATTTACGAGAATAAGTCCGAAAAGTTTCCCGATCCCAGAATCTCGTTCCGGGTATATCGATCGAGTTTACTTCTTTTGCCAATTTTTTTGTTTTCTATTCTTTTTATTTGTTTTTATTTCTACCCTTCCGTTACAACACCCGACCCCCTGGATGACTATGCTTGCTGGCCACCCAAACCTGTGCGCCTAGCCCTGACCCTACAACCTCCTACCCGACCCCCTATTCTTCCCTACCACAACACACAAGGATGGTCTTCTACACACTCTCCCCCTCCTTCATTTGAGCTCCATGTGACAACCCTCTTCTCCTTGTATCTCTCTTTGCCTACTCCTCTTCTGCTCAGCTCCCTCAAGCGCTCCTCTTCCTCTTCATGTTTGCTATAGAAGGACAGAATCGCCCAGGGAGAAGCATTGCAACATCCACCCTCGCTCTAACCGGAGAAGTGCTCCCTACAAGTTGTAGTAGCCACCGTCGTCACCGGAGAACCGGCCTTGCCCTGTCTTTGCCCTGCTGGAATCAAACAGATCCACCTATCAGCCATCCTCTCGGGCCTTCTCCTCAGCCCTTCGTCCCCCACGCTGCTCCTCCTTCGCCCCTCTATCGAGACAGCTTCGCCAGAAACCACGTCGCCCTCATCGAGACCGCTACCGCCGGATTGAAGGCAACCACCTGTTCTTCTCTCCGGCCAACAGAAGAGTCGCCTCTGTCGCCCCACCAAGGCCGTCGGAGGAGAGCCCACGCCGCCTCCTCCTCTCGCCTTGCCTCCACCTTACCAGAGACGGCGCTCTGCATGCCTCCAATACGAACAGATGAAAACCCTTCTTTTTAATTAAAAATCGGACCCTTGATTCTTGTATATTTACAATTATGGCCCTATGTTTTGCATTTGCAGTATTGGTCCTAATTTCTGAAGTTTGCATTTATGCCCCTGTTGAAATAATTAAAGATTTTGGCTAGAAGTTTAATTTACCAAATATAACCCCACGTTTCTAAAATTGTATATTTTGCCCCGGAAAGCGGTTGAGCAGTTTTGTTTATCCTTGGTTTGGAAGACGAGTTTTACCTTGGGTTTATGATATTGTTTAGGTTGCCCGGAAAATATAATTGTGGATTTTAAACCTGGGTTTTACTTCGAGTTCTAGTCTTGTATCTTCCTACACGATATTTTATGCCCTTGTGTATAATCATTGTTTTGACCAAAAGTTTATTTCGGGAAATGGCCAAGTTTCGAGAGTTTCTTAGTTGCCCGGAAAGTTGTTTTGGTTTTGACCCGTATTTATAAATTGTTGTGATCACCCCGGAAAATGTTTTGCGAGTTTTACCCTTATTTTGAAAGCAGGGCTTCCTTAGATTTTTATATGCCTTAATCTCCCTTTTAAAATTAGCGTTTAAACTAATTTTGTGTAGCTTTGGTTTTAGGTCCGGAAGCACCCCGATAAAGGCCTAACGAGTCCAAGTTCGGCATCCGTCTTGACGTCGTGTGAGTATTCTCTTCCTCGATTTAGTTATGTTTAGTATTAGTATAATGCTAGGTTGGATAATCTATCATAACTTAGAGTGAATACCAAATAGTGGCTTTGGATCTTAGGTGAGTTTTGAGGATTTATGATCGTTATAAGGCTTGAGGTGTTGATGTTATCTTGTGAGGATTGTAGGGTGTTGAGTGTTTGGGTTGATCTTGTGAGCTTACGAGGATTGAGATTATGGTTGTATGATCTTGTTGAGAATGTGGAGACTATGACGAGAGTATCCTAACATGTGTTGTGATGGTTATGACCTTGTGAGATCATGAGGATTAGGAGTCGTTATCCTATCATGGTTATGGTTTATGATCTTGCGAGATCATTGGGACTAGAAGTCTTAGGACTTCTAGCATGTGAGAGAGATGTTGATCGTGTGTCTTTTGACAGGCATTGAGCGTCTTCCTACGGGAAGCTGAGAGCGGGATATAGCAGGATTATCTTTGGGACGAGGTAAGTCTCCGGACTTACTTAGCTCGTATTCCTTGTGTTAGCATTGATGTGTGTTTGGTGGTGTGTGTTTATTCTTTATTGTTTATAACAACTAAACCGGTAATAGGACCACCGACCTTATATTATTTTGGCCCAAGTGTATAATAACAGGAGGTGACATCATCTGTCTAGCTCTTGCGAGAGTCTAGGAGGTTCTTGGCTACTAGCCCGTGATGGTTAGATGGTCGGAGGCATCCGCACTGTTCCATGCCCGTAAGTAGGGACCGAGGCGGGACCATGGTGGTCTCGTGTCACAAAACTAAGTTGAATTAGAACGGGATATGACTTAATAATAAAAAGATAATAAACCAAAATTGTGTGTTTTGAGAATGTTGTGTGTTTATGATGATTTGCTTGTTTTTGTGCCTTTCCCATTGATTCTAATGCTTTGAATATGAGCTAACGGTTTTATACCGACTGTTGTAGATTGCATTGCAGGTCAGGATTGCGGCCGAGAGATCCGGAAGAGTGGGCAGCTGGGGTTCCGTACATTTTAGGATTGGGTTTTGGGTGGAGTCGAGTTTGAGTATTGTATTTATTGTATGTTGTATGGCGTTTAGTCTTTGGGGATGTATTTTCGGCTGAAGTCCTTTGTTGTATTCTTTCGGGTTTTTCTTTTCATTGCATAAGAATGTATTTCGGTTTTGGCCTTTATTTGTGCCTTGTTGCAAGATCCGGTGAAATTGTTCCCAAGCTAAGGGTCGGGACCCATTGTGAGGTTCTAACCCGTAGCATCCCGAGTCCCGTGTATGTGGGGTGTTACATTTTTGAGGTTATATCTTTGTGTTGTTAGTTTGCGGTTTATGTTGTCTATTTCGGATTATCGTTTTGGAGTTGTGTTGTTTTGAGGATTCGGCTGAGTTTCCAAGTTGTATCTTTCTTTTCAGATTGTTTGTATTGCATTACAACGATTTTGATATTTGCCTTTATTTGTGTCTTGTTGGAAAGATCCATTAATATTGTTGTCAGGCTAAGGGTCGGGACCCATTGTGAGGTTTCGCCCGTAGCATCCCGAGTCCCGCGGATTTGGGGTGTTACATATGCTTTACACATATCCTGACATGTTACATTCTTTTAATTGCCTCTTCTTGTTGCTTCTTTTAGAAATTATTACACGAGAGAGTATAATATATAGCTTTGGTACTCTCTTGATATACTTAGCGGAAAACATATTCCTCCTAGTCATGTAAGTTTATTTTGTGCTACTTTGATATTATCTAATCAATATTCCTATGAAAGAATTTGGTGAACTAGGCTCTTTTTTATTGGCTTTGTTTTGTATATCCCTCTAATTTTTACCACTCTAATTGACTTACCACTATTATTCTATTAGGGGTACATTTACTAAATGAGATTATGTTATGGACCTACTTAATAGAACAACATTGCTAAAAGGCCTAGTTAGTGATATTAGTTTATTCTTATTATCTTACTAGTTTGTACATATGTATGTTGTATTAAAAATAAAGTTTTAACAACTTGTGGTTTGCACATATCTTGACATGTAACATTTTTTTTATTCGCCTCATCTTGTAGCTTCTTTTAGGAAGGGTTACACCAAATAGTGTAATATATAGCTTTGACACTCTCTTGATTTACTTAGCGGGAAGCATATTCCTCCTAGTCATGTAAGTTTATTTCCCGTTGCTTTGATATTAACTAATCAATATTCTTATTGTACTACTAGTTTGTAGATATGGATGTTGCATTCAATTTTTTGCCAACTTATTTGTCATTTTCTTTTTTATTGACAATCTTTAGTTTCATACTCATAGTTGAGATGAAGATCAGGTCTCTATCCTTAATTAAGATGATCGAAAGAGTCTCAAGAATGCTCTCAAGATAATGATTGTACTGATTTTATGATATTTGGTATAAGATTTAGAATTTTTTTACAAAATTCGGTTGTTTTTTCTTATTTGTGTAGAGTAAGATGTAGGATATGGTCAATGAGCACAATGTTCTAGAAACTACGACACTTAAAGTTTGAAAGTGTGTTGAGGTTATAAGATAATTGTGAGGATGAATTAAGATTGTGCGGACGGGCTTACCATAGTTTATAGTGACCTCATACTACGTTAGTCATTTTATTTTAACAATAAATAAATTCATGTCTTATCTTTTTTGTTATTTCTAGTTAAGATACTTATATGGTGTTGAAGTCCACATGCTGAAATAAACACAACTATACTAACACTTCTAACATCTAAAGGGGGGAATTAGATACACCCCATATTATTACACCCCTAATTAATAATTAGTTCAATCATCATGTAAAAATCAAAAGACAATGCAAATGATTAGCTTTTTTGCATTGGAAAATGGTGTACGTAATCAATGCTCCTCTTAATAAAAGTCAATCATTGGAAAAGACATTAAAGCATGAACCATTAATAAATGACCAATCATTTGCAATCATACATAAATTCAGAGGAACAACAAATTAGTACATAAGATTAAGAGAAAATTGTCTAAATAGTACCTGATACGCCCCCGGATGGCGATGTCATCCGTGTTTCCGGCTAGAAGGACCCGCGCATTTTGAAGACATTTATTATTATTCGGCTATTTAATAATAGGTCTTTTTATATTCGGAACTTTAATTTCGGAACTTAATTCCGTGAATTAAATTTCGCCCTTCATATTTTAGGCCTTTCGTTTACCGGAACTTAATTCTTGCTTTTAATTCCGTCATTTATGTTTTGACTCATTGTATGGCTTCCATCCACTATATAAGGATGGCTTGGCTCATTTGTAAAAGTATGTCTAAGTTGGATCCAAGTATTGTGAAGGGAAAATCCTCTTACTTGGTTTAGGCATCACTTCTTCTTCCACCCTCTAAATATTCTATCTTGGATCTAGTCTTTGATCCAAGCCTTCATATTTGAGGATCCTTTTGAAGGATCAACTAAACGCTTCCGCATCCATTTCTATGCTTCCGCATCTCAAACTCATAGTTTGATCAAACTCAAACGATCAAGAAGAAGTAGTTGAAGTTTCTCCTCGATCTAGATCGCCCGTATTTCTATCATTGGTATCAGAGCAAGGGATCGAGGTCAAGTTCTTTACTTGTGTTCTTGATTGTTCATCAAAAAAAAATTCTCTCTCTTTGGTGTTCTTTGAAGATCTTCAAGTGTTCTTCAAGTGTTCTTCGAAGATCTCCATCCTTCTTCAAGTGTTCTTCGAAGATCTTCATCCTTCTTCATTGTGTTCTTTAGTGTTCTTCATCGTTCATCATGTTCTATGTTGATGATGATAATCAGTTTGATTTGTATGGAGAGTGGTTGTCTTCTCCACATGAAGTAAAGCTCAAAGCGGCCAAACAAACCAGCTGGAGGTCCCGACGGAGAGAATACTTTAAGGAGGAGTGGTTGCCTCCTCCGGACCCACCAAGGCCGACTTATACCTTGGACGGGCACCAACGGTATCCACACCGACAAGAATATTTTAAGGATACCTATGTTGCCCCAAGACGGAGTGTCAATCATGAGCAAGTTAACTCGATCTTCTACGTTCATTTACGCCCTTCTTTGGCCTCCCTTTTGGGTTCGGGTTGGTATCGGGTACTTCTAGCATTATTGTGTATGGGTCTCTTAGTGTTCGCCATATTGTGTCAATTTGCATAATCTCGTGATCTGTTAACTCACCGGATTGGATGGCTTCTTGGAGATCATCTACGACCACCTCATTCACGTCCACATATCTTGGATCGTTCGGTTCGTTATTGTAACATCCCGTAAAATTGTCATCCTGCATCATTTGAATGGGGATTTGTGATTGACTTATAAGGATGGGTTGCTACCCATGCCAACAAGAATTCTTCTTTTCCAGTGGTAGAGTGAGGACAAATAACTCTGGAGTTAAGCGTGCTCGTGCGGGAGCAATTTCAGGATGGGTGACCTCTTGGGAAGTTTTCTGCGCGAGCATGGTTGGCATGGGGACAACGTCCATAAGACCTTGGGTCTTACAAATGGTATCAGAGCTAACCCAGCGTTATAAGTGTGCTTGCCCTAGTAGGCGGTCACTCGGCTCGGTGGACGGTCCTTGGCCTGACGTGGACGTCAAGAGTTTAAGTGGGGGAGATTGTAACATCCCGTAAAATTGTCATTCCGCATCATTTGAATGGGGATTTGTGATTGACTTATAAGGATGGGTTGCTACCCATGCCAACAAGAATTCTTCTTTTCTAGTGGTAGAGTAAGGACAAATAACTTTGGAGTTAAGTGTGCTCGTGCGGGAGCAATTTCAGAATGGGTGACCTCCTGGGAAGTTTTCTACGCGAGCATGGTTGGCATGGGGACAACGTCCCTAAGACCTCGGGTCTTACAGTTATCCGCATCATCGAACCAGTGAATCTGACGCCAAAAGACATCGACATATGTTTCCATGAATGTGTGTCCTTCATGAGTTATAATTGCCACTTCATGAAGGCAAGGTATCTCATATGTTGTTCTGGTGTAGTAATTTCTATAATATGGATCATAGTCACCATAGTAGACAATGTTGAATATTTCAAGATGCATTGATATACAGTGATGAGACACCTTGTTCAATAGATGTCTAAAGATGCGCAAATTTCGCACTTTATTTTGAATGCGGATCCGCGATTGTTGTAAGGAAGACATCAATTGGCGAAACTCGTCCCTCAACATCCTGTGGATATGCTCTAGATATGTGTCTAAACGGTTGTTTCGGGAGTCCATTTGACTTTTGAAGACCGAGTGAGCGGACTCAACCCTTTAAATATGTATGTATATAGGATTCAAACATAAAGATATAATAATAATAGTAATAATAATAAGTTCAAGAGCAACTAGGTTGTCCCCATGTACCATAATCTAGAGACGTGTAAATCCGGATATCCAATTTAAATCCCCGGATATACATTCAAATATTTAACAAGTTCGATTAGAATACGATCCGAGAGTATCCGAATATCTGATACTTTAGTCGGATACAGAGTAATTATTACCGGATCAATCAAATATATTCGATTTGATCTGATTTTATTCTCAAAACCCACCGTATCCTATGATCACCAAAACCTCCTGGATCAGATTCGGTTCATCGATTAACAGATATTCTACGGACATAAATAAATTACAATTAGTAGTGTTGTATTCTAGAAATTGCGTTATGTGGACACTATTTTTCACACTCGTATTTTCTATCCAAAAATTAAATAATTTTAGGAGCAATGTACTATTGTAATATCTATTTAATTTTTTTTTGAGCATTTTTGTTATGTAAGACTATTACGGAGATAATTTTTTATATATATAATTTTTTAAAAAATAAAATTTTATCCTAAAATAATGAATGGTTTTTTTTTGTTTATTTATAAACAGGAAAAAAAAGAACACTGATATCAAAATAAAATGAACTTTTAGTATAAGAAAATGAACAAAATTTTTCCTTAATCCTCTCGATAAACAACCTCCTCAGCAGAACCAATATATATATAATCCATTTATGTAAAAACTAAAAAGCAAGAAAAAAATATGAAATTACACTTGTACTTAATCCTTAAGATAACAATATTATCCCGCCTCAAAAGGCGAACCCAAAAATATATGCAGATGAAGCACGATTGTTTTGCTAAATTGATTGATGTTCTTTATTTTATAATAAAAATTCTAAAACAATAGTGGAATTTCAATTTGAGATATACACGGTATAGCCTTATAGGTATGGGTAGGGGTTAACATATGTAGGTGACATGCGTGAAGACATAGCAGCAGGAGGGGCCACGTGAAGGAGCATTGATTGCTTTCTAACATTTTGACAATCATTTTCTCTCTAAAAAGGGCAATTATTGATATATTAAGGAGTGTATCTAGCATGACTCTGTCTAAATTGCTACAAAATCCCACTAAATTTGTGTTGAGTTGTTGTCTAGTTAATGTTTTATTTTTGCATTATATTTAACATATTGTCCAACTATTGTCTAATTTTTTTCTAATTTATGTTGAGTTATTGTCCACCTTTTGTCTTATAATTTGCATTTAGTTGTCTTATTTTTTTGTTTTTTGGATTTGCTATCCATTTTTAGATACCTAATGTTGTTGTTTTTATTTCATGTATTATTTGTTGTCCTATTTTGAGCTGATGTCAATATTTTGAGTTGATGTCAGTTTAGGTGATATCCAATGTATATTCCTCCAAATACGCCGGATGTATCAAATAATATATACCTCACATATGTATATATACGGGGTATATACTACCAAAAACCTTGGATTCTTAAACCCACTCAAAACATTCCATTTTTGTTTAAAAAATTAATGTTGGATGTATAAACCGGACGCCTAAAATATACAGTTTTATGACAAATACATTTTATAACCTTTACGTCAAATGTGGTCCGAGGTATATACTCCAAATTATTCACCGTATTTGACACCTACTAAAGTTAAACCTATTTTCCTATTTGATATATAAATGTATAACCAAATCATTGCATTCAAGTATACAAACTTGGAGGTTGGTATTGTAAACATGATAAGGATCTTCATTGATCATCAGCGGCAATGACCTCTTCAATAGACTCACTTAGCCGGGGACGATCCAGAAGTATACTTTTGTGGCTCTTTGACAAACAAGTCTGTAGGTGCTAATGAGCCCCCACCTCCTCAAGATGCACCGTATAAAAGAGGCTTGTACCAAAGAAACCCCCTTCTCCAAGTGTGGTAACAAACAAGAGAAAAAGTCGACGAGGAACACACAACCGTTATAGAAATAGATGAGTAGGATGGTGAGGTATCCATTTATTTTTCTTGTTTTGTTATTTGGGAGACAAACTCACTATGTTTATCATAATGCAATTTCGATACTTACACCAAAAATGAATATCATTATGATTTTTAATCTTTGATATTAGATTTTAATAATAAACACATATATAACATTTTGTAATCAAAATCTATATACAGCATATGCAAACATAGAACATGAATTAGAAGGCGGATTAATATGTGAATACTTATGAAATAATAATGTTTCAATTATGTCTATTGTCATGCAATCTTGAACGATTCTAACACATATACATAAACCCGTGTTTATTTACAAAATGTTATGGGGGAAAAATATGCATTCTTAAGAATAATGAAGTTATAGTTATGTCACACTCAATGTTATATTCATTCAGTATTACATAAAAAGTGGACCCTTGTTTAATAAAATATTATTTTCGGTAAAATTATCTTATTTCGCAATGAGAATGTTATGACCTACTAAATAATAATTTATGGTTGGGTTTATTTATTGGGTTGAACTATTAAACCCGAAAAATGTAAACATGTATCCTTCACGAAAAAGGTGTTAACTTATAAAATTTGAAGTTAAAGATCACTATATATCTATACTTATTTGAAATAATACATCCATAATAAATAATGCTTGCTTCTTTATCCATAATTCAAATTGTGTTGTTGATGGGAATAACTCCCTTTACTACCATACACTCGTGCTTAGGGATTTCGACAATTTCTTTGTTGTTGGTACCAACCTCGTGATGTTTGAATTTTGGATTTGGTTTACTAGATGGTCTTGGATGTCCCCTATTATGCATTTACCAATGTTTTTGCTTTATCTACATGAACTGTTTGAATGCTTTAACAAGTACATTTAGAGAATCAATGCCCGATAATCTTAACCAAATGCTTTAACAAAAGCAAATGGAGTGTCAAAAACGTAACAAAATTTCTATTTTGTTGGTGAAACCCGCCACCAACCTCGACGGAAAAACTTCGCCAACCACCATATTTGCATAAACGCTATTGAGTGTTCATTAAACCGAAAAAAGAAAATAAATACATGTTTGAATAACCAATGCTCATTTTAACAATCTTCTCCCTACAAATCATTTTTCTGAAATCCATCAAGTTCTACATATTTATTCATCAAGATACTAGTGTTTTGCATTCTCGTCTTCTGAGGTTTGATGTAGTCATTTGCTGGCGGTTTCATGCGTTTTTCGAGAAAGGGGCGTGGATTTGTGATCGACTCTTGACGGCTCTGTTGTAGTCCAAATCTGAGGTGTCCACAGTTGTTCCCCAACTTCCTCCATGTGTTATTCCTTCGAAGATGAACGTTTATGCTCGGTGCCTCCTGCTGGTTGGATCGTCCTGCTTTCCCTTGAAGACTTTTTTGCTTTTTCGGTTTCTTTTTAATGTATTTTTGTTGTTTTTCTTTTCTCCTTTATTTGTGGTCCTTCGTGACGGTTTTGACCGTCTGCTGATTTTTTCGGCCTTTCGACCCATTGGACAACGCGCCGTCTAATGGTCTCGAACCGCTTTCCATTTTCAAAAAAAATAAAATAAAATATCACATACAACATAGAAATTAAGACAAGCCTATACTCACTTCACAAACCTAAGCTTTATTGAAAATCAAATTTGAATACAAGTTTTCGAAAGTCAAAGTTACAACTAATCTAATGTAACATCACGGGTTATGAGTTAAAATTGTTTTGTAATACTTCATGTCGGGCCTAGTTATTCCTCTAAAGTGACAAAGTTAGTTATGTTACACAAACATATTAATATGTAGCATACATAGAACCAAAAACTGCCTCTTTGTAGTGAAAAAACTTTCTCAACAAGAGTATTTCGAACATCATGGTGATGTTTTTAACATGATCAATTTATTAATATTTTTATTCTCCATCTACGTTGAAAGGATGATGAGGAGGTAAACGGTTTTAGATGATATGTTGTAATGCTTCAGTTTTTGACGATGCATTGGTTTCGTGACTAAAAATGTTAAAAAGGTGAAACTAATGAAGTTTAATGGATTCAATCCAATGGGCTAACATTCAAATGTTTAAAAAAGGACTAATATTATTTTTGAGGATGTCCAATACCTTTTGTGCATCTAGTCTCACTTAGAGTCCGTTTGAGAAGCCATATTTTAGGAGTTACTAAGCTTATGAAGCTTATGGAAAAGAGAATAAACTAGGAAGTGAGCATTTAGGAGCACTAGCTTACGGATATTACGGTAGTTTATTGTAGATTATGATCTTTTCTTTTCATAAGCTCTATGGAGGGAACTTACGGAGCTTCTGGTAGCTAACTGAATGATATATTACAACTACAAATCTATAAATGTTAATAGTAAATGAAAAAGTAAGTCCTTTAAAATCATTTTATACGTATATTAGCTATAATAAACTTCCTTTTCTCAAACACCCATGAAACTTATCAAAAGAAAAGGTTTGTTCAATTGGCTACCAATTTCAACTACCAAGAAGCTTCAACTTCAGCTTCAATAAACTCGTGGTTTCAAATGGACCCTTATTATTTATTTGAAAGAAAAGGAAAACTAGTATTTACAAATAAAATTACTTAAAGTCTTAAAAGACAAAATACGATTTGAAAAGGCTTTCTACATCTAAAAACAACTTAAAATGTCTTATGAAATCAACTCCTAAATGAGAATGAATTATGAGATTAAAACATCTTCATTTGCAAACACATAAACGCCTAGGAGCAAGGGTGATCACGTGTGCATGGGCTTGCATGGGGTTGCATGGAACATCTAACACTTGAGCTTCCTTCCTTAGGCATGTATTCTCCTCCTTCCATGTCTAGGATGGTTCATAAAATCCTCATGGATGTGTCAATCGTCATGGTTTGGTGAAGCTCTCTTGCTTGAGTCCTTATGATGACACCTTCATGGATAGGGTCTAGAGCATACGGAGAAGGTGGTGGTGATGCTCCCGCATCAATAACACAACATAACGAAAAAAGGAAGAAAACATGTTACCTCTCGCCCAACTTGCAAAAAGAAAGGTGAAGAAACCATCATTCCTCACATTAACCACAAATTCCTTCAAATCTTTCTTGCATTTGGGAAGTCTTGAAACAATGCTCCAAGGGTTCCTTTTCAACATTGCACATTGATCATCAATCGTCATATGCCTTTGTCTCCGCTCCTCTTTGACCAACGCAAATGACCGACTTTGTTCTTGTACCCTAGCTTTCATATTGTTTGATGTAGAAATATCGTTAATTTATAAAATGTGGTTGTTTTGAATCAATTCACATGCCGACTCGCAAGTATATCACCCCGAATTTGCTCCAATTAAACTAAGCTCATCTCCACATCATTCATCGATGGGCATCATGATCATTTGTAGAAGAACAAAGTTGGGTAGGAGTGGTGTAACTGCATTTCAATTCCACCTAAATTCTCGGCCTACACGTCCAAGAAAGTTTTGCTTCTTGCATCTTCATTAACCATATGCCTTGCCAACTCCACAAGTTGTGTGTTTAGTGACCCATGTATGTCTCTATAACTTATTTTCCCTTCCATCTCCCATGTGTCACCGAGAACCCCTATAAATGACATCATTAGCTCCCTTTTACATACTCTTCCATACTAGTGATGGTGAACTATGGTAACGACCCGACTCTTGAACGTAATTTGCTCGAAATGCAGTATTCTAAAAATTCTATTATCCAATAATAGACTCTAACTTAAGTTACGAACCAATGCTAGGTTTAGAATCTCCATGAGTATGAAGTTGTGTCCTCCATAAGTTTTGGGCTACAAATTTATGTCGAAGCCACCACGTGCATTTTTCTTGTTGTTCTCAATCCCATTCAAATAGAGAACTGATTTCATGAGAGTTATTCTATCCAAAAAACTCAAATAGATGCACCGTATTTGGTCAAGTAAAATCGGTTGATCTTCTAGTCCAAGTTTGATAAATGATGTTAAATATATTAAAGTTAAAAGGTAAAAAATGAGTTATTAATTGAAGTATGCATGATTTTTTTAAGAGAATATATACACTTCTTTTAGAAACAATTAATAACTTAAATTTAAAAGATAAATAAAATAATATTATACAAGAAAAAAAATTGAGTTTGATTAAATCAGTGTGAAATGTAACAATTTTATGATAATTAACGATATTAACAAAGTATGGGAACCTCTTGAAAATAATAAGATATAGGGCAATTTTGGTAACTAGGATTTTTTGAGAAATTAGAGTAGTAAATAGGCTTTTTAATGTTTTAATTAAGTAAATATACCCCAACCTTTTGTATTTATTTTCATATTCTACCCACACTCTTGTTTCAAGGGGTACATTTACTAATCACAAAATTAGAAAAAGCCTAATAAACCAAATTGTTTCTTCTTTCAAGGGGTACATTTACTAATCACAAAATTAGAAAAAGCCTAATAAACCAAATTGTTTCTTCTTTTAACGGGTACATTTACTAATCACAAAATTAGAAAAAGTCTAATAAATCAAATTGTTTCCGAGGAGGATATATGAAATGTAACAATTTTATGATAATCAACGAATTAACAAAATGTGGGACATAATATCTTTTATATATGTTTCATTTTTTAAACTTTTGAAGAGGATACTATCACTCGACTTTCTAGATGTAGCCTATCCACTTGCTACATATGTGCAATAGATCCATTTTTAATTCCTATATCCACCTCATCAATTTCCCCCCCGTCGTGACTTGTACTTTCGTGTTATGAATAAGTTGGGGTATTTAGACAATTTTCTCTTTATTTATTTGTGGCCTCTACAAAACTTCACCCTGTTCTCTCTGTCTTCCTCACTTTCCACCCCCTCCCTCTTCTCCTCTACGCTACCGGCATTCGGTCCCACCTTCCGCTGCTGTGGAATCCACCATCGCTCTCCCGCCTGGGTTCGCCCCTTCAACAGCCTTTCTTCGACGCACTCTCGATTCTTCCAGAATCAGCGTAATCGACACCTTAATCAGCTGACTCCGCTTTCAAGGTAAAATCTCCGCTGCCAAATATTCGCGACTCGCTCGTTATCATCGTCTGCATCGGAATTCGCGACTAATTCTTTGAAATCAGACTATCAGATCCGTTCTCGAGTTAGATTTAGTTTTTATTTTGTGATTTCTTCAAAATTCGTGATCGGGGAAACCCTATATATTTTTTCATCCTTAAACGATTTCTGATGATGGTCCTGACATCGGACTTATGGAGTTTTCTATCTCAATTAGGATCTAAGCTGAGAGTGTGTTCGTGTTCTGAAGTGCTCAAATCTGTGATCGTGTAGATTTCTTAATACTAGTATCTTCGTTTTTTCTAGTTTTTCTGTATATGAAGTTGCTATGTATAAATTTGGTTGTTGCTTTGCGTAGCAGTCCATTTTTGTATTGATTTCCGTTTGAATGCAAGTATGCAACTTACTGACACTTTGTAATGTTTGTAAGCACTTCTTTGGATGGGAAATGTCAGATCTTCAGAGTTAACATTTAGCAGGCTTTTAGTTTAATTAGGAATGACCTCATAAGGCCCTTCATGTTTGGCCTCTACGTAAACAATAAATCTATACCTGCTGTAAAATTGTGGCTGTCTTTTTTTTTTTTTTTTTTTTTTTGTTTTTTGGCTGTGAATTTATTGTTTTCCTTTTTTACCCTAGCACAGTGTTTGATTGTGCTGATGGCCTGATGCATTGTGAAGAGTAGGGGGCAATGACAACATGAAAATTTTCTTTTCTCTTGTTCCGTTCTTGTTTGTATTCAATGGGTCAGAGGTTTTTTTTTCTTTTGCTACATGATTACAGATTAGGCGCCGCCTAGAAATGTAGTGCATTATGGCTGGCCTAAATGGGCGAAGTTAACAGGCATTATAATGTTGAGTAACATTTTTGTTGGTTGCTTTGGATTTTTCTCTGCGATGAAGTTCTCCTTAAGTATGGCCTCGAAAAGGAGGCTTGAAAAAGGCTGTTGAATTTGTCGCGGAGGAAATGACAGGCATCACTCGTCTCTTTCCCAATGATATGAGTTGATTTTACCAAGCGGCTGAACTCAACCTTAAAATTCAGTGCATTGATTACCTTATGATGTACACTATTATTCAAATGTTCTAATTTAGTTTGTTGCTTTTTTTTGTCATCCTCAGATTATCAGTGATATTTGGACTAGATCTGGTTTGGGTACTGTAGAGAAACATGTTTGGCTCAAGCAGTGGTAAGTATGAATAATTTATCTTCGCTTGTAACATCATCTTGATCACTAAAGTTGAAGAGTCCGCCAAAAGACTTAGAATTGCAAAGATAAATACCTCCCTTCACCATTTTAAAAAACACCACACCCATAAGGGAGTTATACTTTGCATTGGAGTGTCTTCTACCACCTCTTATGTTATGATTTCGTTCTTGCTTAAATAGTTGACTGGAATCTTGCCTTTTACTTATTCCGGTTCTCTCATGATCTCTGAGCTAAATGTAATTACTATATATCATTTGTTTCAGCATTTGGGCAATCTTCTGCGAATCCTTTTGGGTCCCAATCAGTTTTTGGGCAAATGAACAACCCAACCAATAATCTTTTCACACCAAAGCCTTTTGGTAGTCCAAGTCCATTTGGCTCACAGACAGGGAGTCCCATATTTGGGAGCACTTCAACTGGTGTATTTGGCGCCACTCAATCCTCATCACCATTGTCCTCAGCTCCAGCATTTGGTGCGTCATCAACACCTGCTTTTGGAGCTTCTGCAACTCCTACTTTTGGCAGCTCTTCACCATCGTTTGGCGGTAAGTATGCTGCCTGTTACTTGTTTTGGCAAAATTGGGAGGATATGAGGATCTTTCTATCTGTAGTGATATCATCTTGCAAGACATTTCAATTAGTTTACTAGTCTTACTGATTTGAAGGACTTGTAGTCTACAGTTATGAAACAACAATGCTTTTTATGGTTTGCATAATCCTGAGATGTTCTGTGGTTAATTATTGATCTCCAGCATCTAATCTTTCTGAATTCTTTTTGTATTGGTGATTTTTATGAATTATTATGGCAATCCCTCCGTTAATAAATGAATATCCTTTTCGGGCTTTACGCACAAAAGGAAATTTCCATCATACCTAAATGCCCTTATTATTCAACTTTTATATGATCCATAATTTATTATCATTTTGCCTTGTTATTATCAAAATGAAGTTGATTTTGGGACGGGGAGTCAAAATTGAATGAATCAATTAATTGAAGTAATGGGAAACAATGGTACATTTGGTCTAAAATAGAATGAAGGATAAACATTGCTTGACCAAATCAAAGCCTAAAAGCACAAAAATTTCTTAATTGAGAGAGTATGTTTTGAACTTATTTGTGAAGACTGGAAATTTCGTCTCTGACTTCTCTTTATTTACATGGGAAGACATGGAAAGATAAATTGTGGCTCTTTAGAAAATTTATGCTGGAAATGAATTCTCTAGTATGTTATGGAGGAAATTGAGATATCATGTCATTAACATCAGAAGATATCAGTGTAATTTCAATTATGATGTGTTTCAAAAGTTTATATCCTTTGTGACATACAATTTCATGATAAAGATATAAAGATTGTGGAAAAGTTAATTAGTGGAAAATGACCATTTTTGTCAGTTGATTAACAGCTCGGTGTCAGCTAATAGAAAATTAATTAAAAGAAAACATCCCAATCAGTTTCAAAACAAATGTATCTCAATAGCTCGGTGTCAGCTATTGAGATATTTGCGCATTTGTTTCGAAACTGATCGGGATGTTTCTACCTGATGTTACATGCAACTTTTCATGTATTGTGTGTGTTTTTTGTAGAACATATGAGTTACTGTTTATGTACATTATGTTTTCTTTCTCTGACAAATGCAATTATTATGAAAGTATAGGATCGTCTGTATTTGGTCAAAAGCCAGCATTTGGAGGTTTTGGTTCTTCTACCCCGTCAAGTCCTTTTGGAAGCACTTTTCAACAGTCGCAGCCGGCTTTTGGTAGCAATCTATTTGGTTCCTCCAGCACTCCTGCCTTTGGTGCTTCCAGCACTCCAGCTTTTGGTTCCTCCAGTACTCCGACTTTCGGTTCCACAAACACACCTGCATTTGGGGCCGCTACCCCTACTTTTAGTGCTAGTAGTACCCCAGCTTTTGGAGCCAATACTACCCCAGCTTTTGGAGCCAGCAGTACCCCAGCTTTTGGGTCGACAAGTACTACTTTTGGAAATACAGGAACTGGTTTTGGTGTGTCGCCTACCCCTTTTGGGTCTGGGGGAGGATTTGGCGCTTCGAGTACTCCTACATTCGGTACATCAAGTACACCTGCATTTGGTGCTTCCACCACTCCATCCTTTGGTGCAGCAAGCACACCAGCTTTTGGTGGTTCAAGTATGCCTGCGTTTGGTGCTACTAGCACCCCAGCGTTTGGTGTGGCAAGTACTCCTTTTGGTTCTTCTAGCACACCATCCTTCAGCTTTGGATCATCTACAACTTTTGGCCAATCACAGTCACCTTCTCCATTTGGATCCACCACATCTCCTTTTGGCGCACAAAGTTCTTCATTTGGTAAGGAGACTCAAATTGGAACTTATTCAGTGGATAGTTGTGTTCTCTATCCAGTCATGCATTATTCATATTGATTGTTCATTTTTTCTGCATAATTGTCTCTGTAGGATCCCAGACTACTACACCAACTTTTGGTAGCAGTGGCTTTGGGCAGGCACCTTTTGGAGCTCAGCGTGGAGGAAGTAGAGTTCTTTCTTATACACCCACACCCGAGGCAGATGTTGCTGCTGGTCAAACCCCTGGAAAGCTGGAGTCAATATCTGCTATGCCTGCATACAAAGACAAAAGTCATGAAGAACTTAGATGGGAGGACTATCAGCAGGGTGATAAAGGTTTTTCTTCATTAACATTTACTTTTTATCCCTTATTTTATGTTATAACAAGTATTTATCAGATAGATTATATCTGCCATTAACTTATAACTTCAGCCTTGAGTTTTGAGGGTTTATCCCTCACTTTTTATGTGTCATCGTATATGGTTTTGATATATTCTTTGTTGATTGTATATCTCTTTGTTCAAACTTCAAACAACTTCTCTGTACTGACTTCAGTGTGATAGGAAAGGTGACTGTTTCAACTGTAAATGAGTTGACTGGGACCTTATTCATCAAGGAGTTTGTTTACGAGACTCAGTTTTGTAGGGGTTTATTTGTCTTCTGCAAGTTTACTTCTTCTTCCTGCACAACTTTATCTCCTACTCCTGAATAATTCTTTAACTACATTTTAATCTACATGCCAAAGACGCACTTAATTATGTAGTTATTCAAGACTCATTTATATGTTGTATATACACAGAATGTACCTGATCTGACCTTTTCTTTTCTGGTTCAGGTGGACCTAATCCTACAGGTCAGGCCACTTCTGCAATTGGCTTTGGTCCATCTCCTGTGCAATCAAATCCTTTTGCATCTTCATCAACAAATGGTCAATCATCTTCAAATCCATTTTCCACGACACCCCCTTCCAACCCATTTGCGGCAAAATCTTCACCCTTTATAAACACAGGCTTTGGGCAAACAACGTCTGGATTTAGTTCTTCAGGCTTTAACACCACAAATACATCAAACCTTTTTGGGACATCATCAGCAGCAACATCCTCACTTTTTCAAACACCATCTAGTTCACCATTTGGGCCCAGTACATCTGTTTTTGGACCAACGAGCTCTTCAGCATTTGGACTGACACCATCACCGTCTTCTTTTGGGTCTGCTCCAGCTCAAGGATCAACTCCATCATTTGCTTCTGGCTTGAACTTTCTTAATACACCATCTCAGCCTTTTCAGCCAACTACACCATCAATTGGGCAGACCGGTGGTGCTTTTGGGCAAACAGGGTTGCCCTTTGGGCAAACATCCACTGCTTCTTTTGGGCATTCAAGCTTGTTTAACACACCTTCGTCAATTGGAGGAGGAAATTTGTTCTCAAGCTCATCTTCAATATTTGGTCAAACAACGGTAAGATGACAAGTGCTATTGTTGTATAATGATCTGAAACACGGTGCTTAAGTAAACATATATACATGAAAAATCATTTACTTCTTTTTCATATATCCTTGCACAAAAGTGGCCACATGTTTTGCCAGCTTCTATATAAGCTTGCTTGTGTGATTTTTGTATATTCTTTTTGCCAAGGACCTACAAATTTTGATATGAAGTTAGATTGGATAATGTTAGTAGCTTGAAGCATTTTGAATCTGTGCTACTGGGCTTATCTGTTGCTCTTTCTGCTTCTAGCCATCTCTCTCACCTACTTTTCCAGGGGTTCAACCAACACAGACAAACAGCGGATTCAGTTTTGCAAACTTAAATCAAGCACATACAGGTGAGTTTCTCTGCTGTTAATTTGCATTAACTCGCTTTTAGTCTTGTCTAACTAATCATCTTGATTTTCTTGGTTCTGAAACAGGTATGGGTGCATTAGGTAGTGGGTCAAGCATTTATGGACAAAATCTTGGACAATTGTATGTTTCTCTCTCTATTTCAGGAGTACATCAATTGTTGCTGATTTGTCATCCTTTATTCCATCATGCTCTATGGTTCTTAAATATCTACATTTCCTCATTCTGAATGCAGTGCTCCGAGCAAAATGTTTTCTGGTTGAGTTGTCAAATGAGGATTTCAATTACTGTTGTTTACATAACATGCATGTTTGCACACTCAGGTACTTAAGTTTATCTCTTATAATGTATGCAGATCAGCTACTCAGAGTCCTGCAATGGTGCAACCTGCAACTGCTACAAATCCATTTGGAGTGCTTCCAGCGATGCCTCAGATATCTATTGCTCACAATGGCACATCACCATCAGTTCAATATGGAATTTCGAGCATGCCTGTAAATATGTTCTGTAACTATTTTGTTTATATGATATGTATTCTTTCTCTTGCAACTGTATTGACTCTTTGTTGACAGGTGGTTGACAAACCTGGTTCGGTCAGAATTTCTTCCCTCCTAACCTCAAGGCACTTGTCACAAAGGCGGACTAAATTACCTGCCAGAAAATATCAGCCCAAGAATGAAAGCCAGAAGGTACGATTATTTTAATCCATTCAACTTAATTTTGTACATCTGTATAGATGTGTTTCAGCATCCCATGTGAAAAAATATTGCAGGTGGCTTTTTTCAGCGACGATGAAAAAACACCAAGCACACCAAAAGCAGATGCTGTTTTTGTTCCTAGAGAGAATCCAAGATCTTTGATTATAAGGCCTATGGATCACTGGCCTTCGAAAGCAAATTTGGATAAATTTTCTCCATTAAAAGATACAGCTCAAGTAACTAAGGAAAATGGTAATTGCTATTCTATTAATTATGCTTATTGTTAAATAAAAAATGTTCTTAATAAGTTTCTCATCGGTAAAAAGCTCATGTTTAGATTAGTTTTGGGGATGTAAAAAGCTCATGTTTATTTTGGTTTATAAATGCATGTCTACTCTACCTATGAAGTTGTAAATGTTTGCTGAACAATTTATCATCTGGTGTTTGGTGATTTGTGTCGTGTAGTTATTGGGTGTTTGCTATATAAGCCGGTGTTTTTTACTGGGGGTTTATGTTGCTGCTGAGTGTTGTCTTCCTCTGGTTCATTTATGCAGGAAGTGCATCCACCCGGGAGAATGAAAATGGCTCCAATGCTGCAAATAAAGGGAGTACGTACTATTTTCTTCAAAGTCATGCCAGTTAATTTGGCTTGAAACTTTGTTCTGTATTCTTGGTGGCTATCATTGTCTTACCGTGTCTTGTGTACAGAGGCCATTGTTGAAGATGAGTGGGAAGAGGAAGATGGTTCCAAAAGCAAAGGCAGCCAAAGTCGGTTCTCAAACGGCATCCATGATGATCATCAAAGCCAGAAAGGAGATTCATATATTACACTATCTGGTCATAGAGCCGGGGAAGCTGCTATCGTATATGAGCACGGGGCTGACATTGAGTCTATGATGCCGAAGCTGAGGCACTCGGATTACTATACAGAGCCGAGAATCCAGGAGCTTGCTGCAAAAGAAAGGGCTGAGCCGGGATTTTGTCGACGAGTGAAGGATTTTGTTGTCGGGAGGCATGGTTATGGAAGCATCAAGTTTCTTGGGGAGACTGATGTGAGAAGGCTTGATTTAGAATCGCTTATCCAGTTCAACAGCCGGGAGGTGATAGTATACATGGATGACTCTAAGAAACCTCCGGTTGGACAAGGCCTGAACAAGCCTGCTGAGGTTACACTCCTGAACATCAAATGTTACAACAAGAAGACAGGAGAGCAGTTCACTCAAGGGCCGAGAATCGAGAAATACAAGGAGATGCTCAGAAAGAAGGCAGAGGATCAAGGTGCGGAGTTTGTGTCATATGACCCTGTCAAAGGAGAGTGGAGATTCAAGGTCAGCCATTTCAGCAGCTATAAGCTCAACGACGAAGCAGATCAGGGTGCATGCTTGTAAGCCGATTTCTTTATTATGGGAGCTTGTGTTTTCATGTGTTCATTTTTTCTCCTCAAGTGTATAAGAGTCGGTAAGGGTAAAGTTTAATGTCTCATTAAGTGTTGCATGTGTTTACTTTCTTTAGTGTACTTGTTCGGTTGGCAAAACTCCCCCTCTTATTATTCTTCTGTGCCCATATCCACAATGAAAAGTGAACAGAACAACATTACTTGCTCCTGCTGCATCCTCAACTCACAAACTTGTCCCCTCTGGGCCCATTTCTACGATGAAAAGAGAATGTGACGACATTACTTGGTGCTAAATCTTCCCGATTCACCAAGTTGCTCGATTACATTGTAATATGTTGAGACTAAGGGTCTGTTTGGTTTTAACTCCGAAACAGAATGAAAACGACTCTAGTTTATATGTATACCTTATTTATACAAGTTTTTGAATTTACCTTATTTATACAAATTTTTGAAATCATTAGATGTGGTTTAAAGTAATTGTATTGATCAATTTGATACTCATATTATGGGAAACAAAATGGGAGTGAAACAAATATATTTTGCATGAAACCATCAGGAACAATTTCAAAAAAAAATCATGAACAAGGTACACATATGAACCTTGATTCATTTGCATTCCGTTTGCGTTTCCGTTTTTAGAGTTATAACCAACGGGAGCTAATATATTTCTTAATGTACCAGTGTACGTAAACTGGATCTAAAATATACCATTTGCACTTGCATATTTACAAAGTATTGAACTTTTCCATAACAATGTGTGACTTATGTTTTTACAAAGTAACGTAGACATGACTTGTGTTTTACAAAGTATAGAACTTCGTAACTAACAAAGAACTTGTGTAACTCGAAGTAACAAAGAGGTTGCATATTCGAAGTGTGTAGTAGATACTTGTGTCATTGAGTAGCATAGGGAATTGCATTTCTACACAATAGCAAAGTCTTGCATCTTTGAGTAGCAATCTCACACGTTATATGTAAACCGGTTTTCAACGATGCTTTTATATATATATATATATATATATATATATATATATATATATATATATATATATATATATATATATATATATATATATATATATATATATGGAGGTTGACTCCCATGTAAACAGCTCTTACCATGTAAAATGAGAACAAATTGTATGCGTTAGATAGTTAAATAAATGACTGAGATTAGACGATATTAAAGGAAAAAAAAATCGTGTTATTAGTGGAAGAAATATTCGCCGGATCTGACTCTATAAATTCGACGGTATAGTCACATATATTCAGTGTTTACATGTTCACATGGTAAGAGCTGTTTACATATGAGTCAGGATATATATATATAGGGTGCGTTTCCCATGAGAACAACCTTATTGTGTATCATGAGAACAATCTTAGACCGTTGGATGGTGAGTATTAAGGGTCGAGATTTAGGGTAGATATCATAATTAATAATAACTATGAATAATAATAACTACGAATAATCCATTCAACCAACAATAACTACGAATAATCCATTCAACCAACAATAATTACAAATAATACATTAAACGATATGAAACATTCGTAACAAAACTAATAATAACTACGAATAATATATTAAATAATAAGACTTGTTCTCACGATTACACGATAACTCTCTCTCTCTCTCTCTCTATATATATATATATTGATTGTAGTGTCTTGGCAAAAAACTCTTTTATTTATCGTGATACTTTCTTTTTATCGTGTTATTTTTAAGTCCCTGATACTCAATCACGTAGCGCACAAAAATTTTCCCTCCCTTATAGCTTATGTGTTTTACGAGTTTTCTGTACCAGTTGATCGACCGATATGTGTTTCTTTTCCCAAATACTTATGTTTTCTTATTTTGATATTTGATAGTATCTAGTGTGTGAGATGGATTGATTAGTGACAATCGATTGATCAACTGATACTTCTATTTCCATTTATTTGTTTATGTGTTTCATTTTTAATCCGCCCAATCAAAATATCGCATTCCTTGAGTTCAATACTAACCCCTTTATACAATTTGGTCCTGTAAGTATTTGCGAGATCCGAGGCTCACATTTCAGTCCTCATCAAATTGGTGTCGTTGCCGTGTTTCTAGTTTGTTTGAATTTTAAAAATCGTGAAACCCTAGTTTATTTGAAATCTTTTATCCTAAAATGATAAAATAACACTATGACGGAAACCGTTGTCGTTGAGATGAACTAAACGATATCCAACAAAAAATTAGGTTAATTGGTAGAAGTAATGGAATAAAGCCTTTAACACCATTGTTGCCACCCAAGCCTAGAAATGGTAAGACAACCCCTCCACTCTTGGAACATACATTATGCCAAACCATTTAAAACTTGTAGAGTGGAGATTCTAGAGTTAATCAAATATATGAACTTTTATGGAGATGCTAGAATTCCATGGGTGAATAACTCAATCTACACAACAAGTAGATATGCACCTCTTGTAGGCAAAAAGTTTAGAAGAGGTATGAATATAATACGGAAATAAGTGGATGAACTATCCGTAGAAATCATAAACACCTACGAACATAATGAGACTCACCTTGAAAGAGATAGAGAAGAACTCTATATTAGCTACCAAAGTTGCCATGAGAAGAACTCTATATTAGCTACCAAAGTTGCCATGAGACCAACGTTTCCCAACATTGGCCAATTACTACACAAATCCTCCGCCTATTAGAATTTATTCAACCGGTTGTCATGCCACATTGTCCAACCGAGATCCACGGTGATCCACCAACTCCTGACCACAATGAAACTAGTAAGTTTGACGTTTCTTTCCCTTCTCCTCTCCCTATTCATTATATGGTTGCAACTTACAATGCAAATTTCACACAACCACCTATCATTATTGACACTAATGGTCCAAAAAGTACCCTGTCAAGAGCATTGAGAACTTGAGAAACTTGAACTTATGTAGGGGTGTCCACTTGCTTCCCACTACTAAGTGTTCCTTTTTGACAATCCTCCACAAAGACCATGTTGTAAATTTTCATAAAGGTCTTGAAGAGCTTGAGGCTTGTTGAGCAAATTGTTGCTCCAAAATCCTTTGGCCTTTTTCTAAAGCATTCGTCCTCACAAATAACTTCTCTAACATTTTTTTCATCTACATCACAATGCTTTGTTTAGAAGGGCCTTGTCTTTATAGTGGTGGGATGTAAGAACTTTGGTTGTAGAAGGGTGATTCTCTTTGATAGGATTTCATTGCTTGTGAAAGGTAAGAGTTTTGTGGTGGAGGGTTATAGGCTTATTGTGGAGGTCTTTCTCCTCCGTTAGGGTTTCCATATGAGATACCTGGATGGTCTCTCATCCCATTGTATCCAGCATAACCTCCTTTATTGTCTATTCCGGTATAACTAACTTGTTCTTAACTCTTGAGCCTTTTTCATTTCTCCTACTGTATAAAGCACAAGTAGAAATAGTGTGGTCAATATTTGAACAAAATTGACAAGGAGCCATACATTTGACACTAGCAACATTCCCTTCTTTCTTGGACTTCTCCCCTAGTTCTTATTCCACTTATTGATTTGATTTATGAGTGCATCAACTCTTGCATCTCTGGCAACACTCTCATCAACTTTGGACATCTTTCCTCCCCTTTGGAAGGAATATCTCTTACAATGAGTGGTTTGTTTCTTAATAAATTCCCAATCTTCTTCAACTTTCATCTCAACGGATATCCCACCGAATAGAGAATCTATCTTGTATCTATTTGCATCATCTAGTCCCTTGTAGAATATTTCAAGCAAACTAACTTGGGCTTTCCTTGGTAGGGACAATCAAGTAGGTGATCCTTGAACTTCTCCCATGGTAGATGTATATTATCTCCATAATCCAGTTTGAATGAACTTATCTTCCATCTAAGCTCAACAATTAGGTTGGGTGCGAAAAACTTGGTGAGGAACTCCGATGAAAGCTCCTCCTATGATGTAATGTATCCCGGTGCAATGGTTTGGTACCATTGATTGGCCTTCCCTCTAAGTGAGAACGCAAATTCCCTTAGCTTCAACTCTGAAGGCTCAACACGTCTTTCTTCACCGTCTCAAGCAACTTATTGAATGTAGCAAGGTTGTGGACTCTCAGTTCGTGATCCTCCAAATTGGTTTTGCATCACTATTTGTATTAAGGCACTCTTAATCTCAAATTTTTAGCATATGTTCACCAAACACTACTTGTTGGAGTTTCGGTGTCCGGTTTTAGACCAAAGGGCCGTAGTCTCACTTAAGTGAGTAGACGGTTGTCCCAATTGCCAATCAAATTAATATGATTTATCTTGAAGTGAAATAAATTATTAAACAAGGGTTTGTAATCTCCACAAAGGAGTAGACAAAACCCAACCAAGAGTTTGTAATCTCCAAAAAGGAGTAGACTAAACTCTAATAGAAATTAAGTTCAATTGCAAGTCTTATAAACCGATTGTTATATGTTAAAACATTGACTTGGATTATGTAATGAGTCATTCATAAATGAATTTTCCTTCTAAGTGTATTCTCCCCTACACCGGGAATATCCAAATACCTTAGTGGGATAAAACGTTATACGTTACAAAGACTAAGTAAGAGACTTACTTGAATTGTCTTACTTTGTAGAAAGGGTATTCCTAGGTTTTGTCAATACAAAACCAAACTAAAATGGATGCCTATCCTTTGTCAATACAAAGGAACTATACTGGTCTTTCGAGTTTTGCAAACAAGCTTATAAGAAGGCCTATCCAATGACAATACAATGGAACTAAAAGCTTTATTGTTGCAAAAACGAATGTTGAATCAAGTGCAAATGGCTCTCCCTTTTATAGGCATAGGGGGCCACGGTTTTGGGGAATTAAAAGAGGTTAAAATTGGTTATGGAAGTTACGTGGAAGTTACTTGGAAGATGGGCCTTGAAGCCCTATAAAGCCCGAGGCCCGAGGCCCACATAGAAAGCCCAAAACCGCTCCCCTGAGCTAGCTTAGAGCTAGCTTATTTTTCTTGGTCCAAACACTTCCAATGAGCTTCATTCACTTTAATATAGCTAGGGTAAACTCCAAGATCCTCAAGCACTCAATATCTTAGCTCAAGCTAGTGTAGCTCCTTAAGAAGCTCACTAGCTGCTTCATTGACATTCACTAAGCATTTCAGCTTGGATTGCTCCCAATTTTTAACCACATATTCTTTAGCCAATATAAGGCCTAAGAACCAAAGGTGTGCCGATAAAATATGGCTAAAAATCCCCAAACGCCGGCCTTCTCAAAGCTAGCACAAGTTGACCTTGTCGTGAATCACCTTGCTTTGATTCGACTCCCCTTATAATACTAGTTGTTCTTAGTGCCGGTCACTTGTCTTGCCTCCCGCAACCCGGACCATAGTGACACACATGTGAACAACTCATTGCACCTTGTCTCAAGACAAGCTCAACGGTTACAATGAAGACTTAGCCCAAATCTCCAACATTCCTCCCCCATTTGAGCAAAGTCAAGAAACTTTTAATAGACATACATCCAAAAAAAATATTCGCATAATCATAAATATCTTTCGATTGAATTTATTGAATTAGTATAATTACACATTCTGCACTAAAGAATTGTGGTGTCCTAATAGATTGAACCACTTAACTTGTTTAAGTACATGAATGCAACATACACGAAATTTACATTTCCTTTACAAATAAATGACACATTTAAAGGCTATTGTGTCCTAATCCTTTAATGAACATATAGACGAGTCGACCATCTACTCCCTTGAAGAAGCCTTGACACTTCACGTTCACGTAGCCAACTCTCTTTGATCTTGCACCTATAATTGCAATTTTTCAAAAGAGTTGTTAAGAAATTACATATTTCAAACTATACATGTTATATAGGCATAAAGCATTACCTTGGATGGACATTTTATGCTCACAACTTATTGGAATGGGCTTTCCTCATTGAATTCGGCTAAGGCATCAAGCCATAGGCGAATTGGGTGTCCCATGACAAGTCGTTTTCAATTTAGGTCGTTGACCCCATCCCCTTGGCTGACTTTTGAACTAAGTCCCTAGCCAAGCTCTTGGTTAATTGATCGGCTAGATTATTGTGTGTTCTCACAAAATCGACCGATATTATACCGTGAGTTATGAGCTCTCTAACCGAACTATGTCTCACACCAAGATGTCTTGATTTTCCATTGTACGTTTGGCTATAAGCTTTAGCCAACGTAGCTGCACTATCACAATGAATTGAGATAGGAGAAACCGGTTTTGGCCATAGAGGAATTTCTAGAACCAAATTTCTTAGCCATTCAGCTTCCTTACCGGCAGCGGCAAGTGCCACAAACTCGGACTCCATGGTCGAGGTTGTGATGCATGTTTGCTTCTTTGAAGCCCATGAAATGGCACCACCACCTAACAAGAAAACCCATCCTGTGGTGGATGAGTGATCATCTAGATTAGTGATCCATGACGCATCCGAGTAGCCTTCTATCACTGAAGAATACTTACTGTACAAGATGCCAAAACCCATGGTCCCCTTGAGGTACCTAAACACACGCCTTAGTGCCTTCTAATGTTGTGAGCTAGGACAACTTGTGTACCTACTCAATTTACCAATAGAAAAAGCAATATCTGGCCTAGTGCTAGTCATTGCATACATGCAACATCCTATTACTTGTGCATACTCAAGTTGAGAGACAACTGATCCTTGGTTGGACATCAATTTTTCACTTGAGTCCATAGGAGTACTAACAGTTGAACTTTTATCACATTGGAAGCGTTTGACAATCTTCTCAATGTAGTGTGATTGTGTGAGGCTTAAGCCTTTAGCATGACGTTTGATTCTTATGCCTAGAATCACATCCGCCTCACCTAAGTCTTTCATAGAAAACTTAGTGGACAAGAAATCCTTAGTGAGATCTACTTGTCTTTGGTTTGTTCCAAAGATCAACATGTCATCAACATATAAGCATATGATCACAGCTTGACCGGTATGATCAAACTTACTATAGACACACTTGTCAGCTTGATTTATCTTAAATCCATTTGACAATACGACATCATCAAACTTTTGATGCCATTGTTTTGGAGCTTGCTTTATTCCATACAAGGATTTGACCAAGCGACACACTTTGTGCTCTTGTCCGTTTAAAACAAACCCTTCAGGTTGTATACACTTCCTCATCTAGATCACCATTAAAGAATGCTGTCTTGACATCCATTTGATGAATCACTAGATTTTGTATAGCCACCATAGCTATTAATAACCTAATGGTTGTAATCCTAGCCACCGGAGCATATGTGTCAAAGTAATCGACACCTTCCCTTTGTCTAAAGCCTTGAATGACCAAGCGTGCTTTAAACTTGTCAATGGACCCGTCAACTTTCATCTTCCTCTTGAAGATCCATTTGCATCCCAAAGGTTTGAAACCGGAAGGAAGGTTGGCTAACTCCCATGTATGGTTACCCATAATGGAGTTCATCTCCTCTTGGATTGCTTCCTTCCAAAAGGCAACATCTTGAGGCTTCATGGCCTTGTCAAATGTCTTTGGATCCTCATCTATATGAAAGTAAGAGTGACGATCCATTTCATTATCCCTTGACCCTTCAACCAAGAACACTTGGAAAATCGATTTTTGGGACAAATTAGTGCTCATAGGAGCAATCTCTGGCAAGCCAAGCCCGTTGGATGCTTGCTGGGATTCATCTTGAATCCTATGATGCTTGTTTAGGTATTCTTCATCTAAGGTCATGTTGATCACTTCTCTAGGCCTAGGAGCCGAGGTGAAGCGATCTTCATCAAAGATGGCATCCCTAGACTCTATTACGGTATTAATCGAGATGAAGTCATTTGGTTCTATCACATAGAACCTATAAGCTTTGGAGTGTTCAGCATAGCCAATGAACACACACTCAACACCTCTTTCACCTAAAGTCCTACGTTTGTTGTCATTTAGCCTTACTATGGCTCGACATCCCCAAACTCGTAAGTAATGTAGGTTTGGTTTCCTTTTGAACCATAGTTCGTAAGGAGTCTTCTTGCTTCTTTTGTTTGGAACACGATTAAGCAAGTAGTTTGCCGTGAGCACAACTTCACCCCAAAACGAATTCTTAAGACCCGAGTAAGACAACATGGCATTGACCATCTCTTTAAGCACTCGGTTCTTTCGTTCGGCCACACCATTTGATTGTGGTGTGTAAGGTGCTGATAACACGATTTATGACTTAGGTTTAGGCACTCATTTAGATAGTTCTTCCGCTCATTCATGCATGGTTTAACACTAGTTCATGACGTTTGCACTCAATTCATGTATTTTGTCGAGATAGACGTCTACACGGACTTTTGCATGCTTTGTAGGTATTTTGGGAGATTTAGGAGTTTAATCGATACATTTGAGGATCGTTCCTCGAGATGACACACCTTCGGGCTCATTGGGATGCAAGCTAGGGGCTAATGAGGACACTTGGAACCTTGTTGGTGCATGCCATGCACCAAATCGTGACTTATACATCCAAAACAAGCTGAGGCACCAAAACCACGGCCACTGGGACTTCCACGGGCGTGGTTTTGGCCGTGGTTTTTGCCAGACGGTTGTGACAGCTATGCCATGATCTTCATGGCCGACTCTTGTAAATTTGTAGGATAAATAGGTGGTCCTACAAGGCTGTTGGGGGCATCCACATCCACTCTCACTCCCATTCTCTCCCACACTCTCAACAAGAAAGATTCTCTCATTGGAAGATTGGATTGGAGCTTCCATTGGAGAAGAAGGAAGGCTTCCATTGGAAAAGAAGAAGAAGCACACTAGTTCATAGTTCCATAGTCTTTTTGAGTGATTTTGAGTGAAACGTTTTGCAAGGTTTTGTAAGAATCAATTGAACCTTCTTTAGAAGGGTTGTAAGTCCTTATTGAACCTTGATTTAGCTTGTGTTACTTGTTTCATTTGCTTAATCCATCCTTTCATTTCATCTTCTTGCCATGGATTCTATGATTTTATGCTTGTTGAGTTTGATTGTTAAGATGCATGTTGTAGGCTAAATAGATGCGATTCTAGGGTAAGGAAAAGATGATTATGACTTGAACTATGATAGAATAGACTTAAATGTATGCTTGGAATGATTCTTTTGATTGAACCTAGTCACTGTTAGAAACCACGGTTTGTTCTAGACAAACCACGGCCGTGGATCTTGATGAACACCCCGTGATTTTGATTAACTTGCTTGTAATGATAAATCCAAGTGTTAGGCTGTCAGATTGTTGAAATCTTAGTGTTTGTTGAGTTAAATCTATCCTAGGGTGACCTAGTGTTAGCAAACTAAGTGTTAGAAGAGACCTACCCGGTAATTCTTGCTCTTAGATACCGAAGATGATGAACTCTAGGTAGTAGTGAGCCTCGCAAGCCACTATTGTACTGAGTGTGCTAGGATAGGTGTTTAGGACTTGCCTTCCCGAGACTTACCCGGTAAGGAGAGGTTAGATCCCTAGAATACCATCCGGTTTGTGTAGAATTCCTATCCTTAGGCTCTTTGAGACTTACCCGGTGATGAGACCTTAGGAATGGACTAGTGGACCATGAGACCTACCCGGTGATTGATCCCAATCTAGAAACGCTCACTCCCAACATACTATAGTTGATCCAAGGAATGATTAGATAGCTTGAGTCCTATGCCATAACCGGAATTTCCAACCCCTAGAATCCGCTTTTCTCCCTTTGATTACATATTTCGTATTACTTGTTTACTTGTGGTGTTAGCTTAGTTGATTGTTTATTTTGCATGATTTATGATCTTTGATTGATCACCTAAAAACCAAACCAAAAACATTTATATTTTCATTTCTTTATTCCTTTCTCTTTTCTTAGCCTAGATCTTCACTATCCTTAGTCATTAATCGATTCAATCTCACCTCAGTCTTTGTGTTCGACCTCGGAATACTATCCCTACTACAAAACGTCCCGTACACTGCGGGTTCGCTAGGAGTTAGGAGAAATATATCGAGTATAAATTTAAAGCTTTTGCGTACACCATTCCTAGACGTGACAAGTTTTTGGCGCCGTTGCCGGGGACTAGGTTAAGATTGAGTCATTGTTTGTGATTGTTTATAGTGTAAGTCTTTCTTGTTGCTTTTGATCTCGTTTGGTTTGTGTCTTTGCTTTTCAGGACATCTCTTAGTCTTTAGGTGCATGCGAAGGTCTCGTGGCAAGGATTAGCTCCATTCGATCCCGAACCGGAGAAAACCCTTAGATCTAGATCCAAGAGCATTAGAAAGGGAAAAGAGATGGCCGGAAGAGATCTCCAAGCTGAGTTGGATGAGGCTTTAGAGCAAATTGGGATAAGGGATGAAGCTTTGGAGAATGAAAGGAGACTTGCCAATGAGAGGCAAGAAGCAATTAGGAGGGAGATTGAAGAGATTAGGCAAGCTCTTGTGCGAAGAGAACCTAACCCTCAAGAACCTCCACCTCCACCACCACAACCGCAGCCGGCGGTTAATATTCGGGTTGTGCCCATTGCTATTGAAGAGCCACAAACATGAGGGCGACGTATGGATCCGGCACAAAGAGCACATCGTCCGGGTGTGAACTTAGGAGATCCCGCAACCCACAATTACGAGCTCCGCCCTCAAGTTCTACAAATGATCCGGCATAATCAATTTGGCGGGATAGAAGGAGAGTCTCCTCATCAACACTTGATGAACTATGAGATCTTGATGGAGACTCTAAAGCTGCCTAGATTGGAGAGCAACAACCATAAGCTTAGGGCTTTCTCCTTCTCTCTTAAGGATAAAGGCTTGGCTTGGTATCAATCTATTCCACAAGGGCGAGTGAGTACTTGGGAAGAGATGACAACCGAGTTTTTGACAAAGTTCTTCCCACCTTCCAAGACTACCGAGTTAAGAGGGAAGATCAATGCCTTCGTGATGAAGGATAGAGAGAGTTTATTCAAGTCTTGGGAGAGGTTCAAAGACCTTCTCCTAGATTGTCCACACCATGGTATACCAAAAATTGAGCTATTGGAGATCTACTTCAAAGGACTTGATGAAGATAGCCAATTCAAGCTTCAATCTCTTTCCGGTGGGACTTTCATGGAAAAGAATGTAGATGAAGCTTGGGAGTTTGTAGAGAAACAAGCTTTGGTGATTGAGAAGTACTCCCATAGGAAGAGTGATGAGAGGAAAGCGGGAGCATATGAGGTGAGTGAAATCACCATGAGTAATTTCAAGCTTGATGCAATCAATAATAAATTGAAATCTTTGAGGGAGTTGTGCACTACAACTTTGAAGAATCAAGCAACCTCATAAGTGCAAGTGCAAGCAAACTTGTCTTCCAAGAAGGAAGATGTGAACTATATGGGAAGGGGCAACTACAACAACTATCAAGGCCCAAGTAACTTCAACAACAAACGGCAATTCAACAATTACCGGCCTAACCACAACCATCCCGGGTTTTCCTATTCTAACACGGATGGAGCCTTGAACCCTCCCGCTTCTACAAGCGCAGCTCCACCACCAAAGGCTTCACAAGAACCTCCATCCGGATTCACTCAACCTCCAAGGGATAGAACCGAGATGATGTTTGAGCAATTGCTTGGACGGTTGAGTGGTCTTGAGAGCACGGTGACTTCTATTTCAAAGGCTCAAAAGGTGTTGAAGCACAAGTGTTCCAAAAGGCGGGTGAAGCTCATAGAGATCCGGGAAAGCTTCCTGGAAGAACCGAGGACAACCCAAGAGGCCAAGTGTTGGCCATCACAACAAGGAGCGGGTTGAGCATGAAGGACCCCTTGCCTAAGGAGAATGCTAAGGGAAAGCAAGTAGTGGTAGAGGAAGAGCCAATGCAAGAAGATGGAGGCAAGAGCAAGGATGATGAGCCAACATATGTGGCACCACCTCCATACAAGCCGCCACTACCATTCCCTCAATCACGAGCAAGAGCTCGCTTAGACAAACACTTTGGTAAATTCCTTGAACTTATGTCTAAACTGCATATTAACATTCCGTTCATGGATGCTATCTTAGGTATGCCGGCATATGGCAAGTTCTTGAAAGAAATACTCTCCAACAAAAGGAAGTTGGAGGAGTATGGGGAAGTGAGGATGACAAAGAGGTCCTCGGAATTGATTCAAACTATGAAGGAGGAGATGCCTCCTAAGCTAAGAGATCCGGGATCTTTTTGTGTGCCAATTGGAGTGGGAGAAGTGAAGTATGAAGCCCTATGTGATCTTGGGGCAAGTGTAAGCATCATACCGCTTGCACTTTGCAACAAGGTTGGGCTAGGAGAGCCAAAGCCGGTCAAGATGACCCTTTACATGGCAGACCGTTCGATCACTCACTCGGTTGGAATATTGGAAGACATACCGGTGCAACTAGGGAAGTTCTATGTGCCCATAGACTTCGTTGTATTGGACATCCCGGCGGACTATCCGGTTCCCATCATCTTGGAGAGACCTTTCCTAGCCACTTCCGGATTCTTGGTGGATTGTAAAAATGGAATTCTCTCCTTCAACATTGGAGAAGAGAATATCAAGTTCAAATTATCCACAATGATGAAGGGGCCAGCCCTTGATGAGGATGTATTCAACATTGTCGAGCAAGAGGAGTCTAGAGAAGTTGTGAGCTCGATCTTGATCAAGGACCCCTTGGAGAAGGTTCTTAGCTTGAGTTTGATGGAGAAAGGTGTTGAGGAGGCTTGTAATGAAGAAATCAAGGCTTTGGAAGCATTAGAAAAGGAGACAAGAGCTGAATTTGAAGTCCACGAGAGTGTGCTGAATTCCTGTAGGAACCACGGCCAGGGACCAAGAACCACGCCCGTGGAAAGACCCGTGGAACTCTCTGGAATGCTCCGTAATGCAAGCTTTGCAAGAAACACGGCCGTGGTTGTGCCAGAGCCCGTGGTTCTGCCCATGGTTTCTCCAGAAACTGCCTTAGTTGATGATCAAGCTTCAAGGAACCTTGAGGAGTCTTCCATGGCTTCGGATTCATCTCAACCAACATTATATGGATCGTCTCCACTCGATAAAGGTCCTCCTAAACTTGAACTTTAACCCCTTCCCTCTCATTTGAAGTATGCTTTTCTTGGTGAGAATTCTACATATCCGGTTATTGTGAATGCATGCTTGAATGATGATGAACTTGCTAGATTGTTGCATGAGCTGAGATTGCATAGGAAAGCCATTGGCTATACCATTGATGACTTAGTTGGCATTAAACCTTCTTTGTGCATGCATAAGATCTTAATGGAAGACAACCATAAACCTTCAATTGAACCTCAAAGAAGACTAAACCCTATCATGAAAGAAGTAGTCAAGAAAGAGATCCTTAAATTGCTAGATGCGGGAATCATTTTCACGATTTCGGATAGTAAGTGGGTTAGTCCCGTGCATGTGGTTCCTAAGAAGGGTGGGATGACCGTAGTAACCAATGAGAATAATTAACTAATCCCAACTAGAACGGTTACGGGATGGAGGATGTGTATTGACTATAGGAAACTAAATGTGGCCTCTAGGAAAGATCACTTCCCTCTTCCTTTCATTGACCAAATGTTAGAGAGATTAGCTCAACATTCTCACTTTTGCTACTTAGATGGCTATAGTGGATTCTTCCAAATCCCTATTCACCCCGATGATCAAGAGAAAACCACATTTACATGTCCTTAGGGTACTTTTGCATATAGGAGAATGCCATTTGGGTTGTGTAATGCACCCGCCACCTTTCAAAGGTGTATGATGGCCATCTTTTCTGAGTATATTGAAAACATCATGGAAGTGTTTATGGATGACTTTTCTGTTTATGGATCTTCCTTTGATGATTGTTTAGCTAACTTGTCTCTAGTGCTTAAGAGATGTGAGGAGACTAATCTAGTCTTGAATTGGGAGAAATGCCACTTCATGGTAAGTGAAGGTATTGTGTTGGGACACTTGGTGTCCAACCGTGGCATTGAGGTTGATAGGGCTAAGATAGAGACGATAGAGAAGTTGCCACCACCTACCTTGGTGAAGGGGGTAAGGAGTTTCCTAGGGCATGCCGGTTTCTACCGAAGATTCATTAAAGATTTCTCTAAGATTTCTAAGCCTCTTACTAACCTACTAATGAAAGATGTTGAGTTTGTTTTCCATCATGCAACCTCCGGATTGGAGTTTACCGTTTGAGATCATGTGTGACGCGAGTGATGTAGCCGTTGGGGCTGTTTTGGGACAAAGGAAGGATGGGCTTACACATGCCATCTATTATGCTAGCAAGACGCTAGATGATGCCCAACTCAATTATGCTACCACCGAGAAGGAGTTGCTAGCGGTGGTGTATGCATTTGAGAAGTTCCGCTTGTATCTTGTTGGAGCGAAGGTCATTGTTTATACGGATCATGCTGCGATCCGTTATCTCCTTACAAAGAAGGATGCCAAGCCTCGGTTGATTCAGTGGATCCTTCTTCTTCAAGAGTTTGACTTGGAAATCCGAGACAAGAAGGCGTCCGAAAATTCTGTGGCGGATCACCTTAGTAGACTCCCACCATTGGAGCTTGAGAGAGAAGACATCCCGATTGATGACTCATTCCGGGATGAGCAATTGCAAATGGTGGAGGAGTGCTTGTTTCAAGTGTCTAGAGGAAGTGAGCCATGGTATGCCGACATTGTGAACTATCTTGTGTGCGAGGAAGTGCCTCCCGGTTTGTCATATGCCCAAAGGAAGAAGTTCTTCAAGGATGTGAGGCATTACTATTGGAGTGAACCGCTTTTGTTCAAGAGAGGGTCGGATGGAGTCTTTAGGAGATGCATACCGGAGGATGAGGTGGAGAGTGTGATCCGGCATTGTCACTCCTTGCCATGTGGAGGCCATGCTAGCTCACATAAGACATGTGATAAGGTGTTACAATCGGGTTTCTTTTGGCCAAGTTTGTTCAAGGATGTGCAAAATTTTGTGGTAGCTTGTGATGCTTGCCAAAGGACGGGCAACATCTCAAGGAGGAATGAGATGCCCTTGAACAACATACAAGAGGTGGAGATATTTGATGTGTGGGGTGTGGACTTCATGGGGCCATTTCCCTCTTCATGTGGCAACCTCTACATCCTATTGGCGGTGGACTATGTTTCGAGATGGGTGGAGACAGTTGCCTCTCCCACAAATGATGCCAAGGTTGTGGTGCGGTTCTTCAACCGAGTGATCTTCCCTAGGTTTGGAACACCAAGGGTGATCATAAGTGATGGAGGGAAGCACTTCACTAATAGGAACTTCGGGACACTTTTGGCTAAGTATGGGGTGACTCATAAGGTGGCAACACCTAACCATCCCCAAACTAGTGGCCAAGTGGAGATCTCCAACCGGGAGATAAAGGGAATTCTTGAGAAGACGGTCTCTAGGACGAGAAAAGATTGGGCTATGAAGCTCGATGATGCTTTGTGGGCATATAGAACCGCTCTCAAGACACCGATTGGCACCACTCCTTACAAGCTAGTCTATGGCAAGTCTTGCCACCTTCCGGTAGAGATGGAGCATAGAGCATATTGGGCTATAAGGTGGTTGAATTTTGATCTCAAGGAGGCCGGAGAGAAGAGATTGCTAGACATGAACGCTCTTGAGGAGATCCGGTTGGATGCCTATGAAAACGCCCGGATCTACAAGGAAAGGACCAAACGTTGGCATGACAAACGTCTCATCCCTAAGGAGTTGAGTGAAGGCGACCTTGTCCTTCTCTTCAACTCAAGGCTGCGGCTCTTCCCCGGAAAGCTAAAGTCAAGATGGACGGGTCCTTATGTGGTGAAGAAGATCTTTCCCCATGGAGCGGTTGAGATAGGAGGGGAGCATTGCGGAGATTTTAAGGTGAATGGGCATCGGTTGAAGAAGTATATCCCGGGAGCTCTGGTGGATATGATTGCCCCACTTCACCTAGAGTGAGACGCCCCCGAGTTTGGTCAAGCTAATGACCTTAAAGAAGCGCTTGATGGGAGGCAACCCATTGGTAGACGTTTTTCCCTTTTTGTTTTTGTTTTTGTTTTGATTTTTCTGTTTTTGCGTGTTTGGTGTGCTTTGTGTGTGTGCTAGAGTCTTGGTAGCATAGAAGCCTTGCATGGCATGTGGATGATGACGATGAGTCCCTCATCAATTGTGGGTGGAGCGAACGCGGGACTTGGACGGCTAGCGGCGCCTAGCGCGGATCCCGACGCTATAACGAACACCTTGAGCTCTCTACCATCGTTGATAGGATCATCCACCATCACTCCACTTAAATGATCCCAAATACCAAAGCAAACCATTTTTACATTGTGAGAACCCTCTTGCACTCTTCTTTACTTCATTTACACATTGGGGACAATGTGTTTCTAAGTATGGGGTGGGGTTTGCATGAACTTTTGCATGGTTAGCATCTAGGGTAGTTTCTTTTAGTCACATGCTTCATTATGTCTTGCATTGTACATACACATTTCGAAAAATCCAAAAAAATCAGAAAATTTAAAAATTTTTAGTGCTTCTAAGATTGGGAATGACCCTTATGATGAGATTGTTGCATTGTGTGGATTGGCTATGGATGGCCTTATGTGTTGAATAGATGAATGCATATGTGGACTTGAAGTACTTAGGTTGAATCCCATGAATGGATTGTGATCATGATGTTTGTCTTGATTAGATTGAGTATTGAAAGTCGAAATTACATGCTAGTTCTTGCACATCATCTAGGAGTGATTAAGGCAATTCATCTTTCTCTACTTCTCATCTTGATCATATTGTTTGAGCACCTCAATTGATATAAATTTGACCTCTTTTGACCCATCCGGGAATAGGAGCATGCTAGTGTGTTGAGTGTGTGAAAAGCAAGTGTGGGGTGAAGTTGTTGATGGATGAATGTTATGAATGAAGTGTTGAATTTGTTGTGAAAGTGTAGAAAAAATATAGGTTTGGGGACGTTGGTTTAAATGACGAGTAACTCGGCACCATTCACATAATCGGGTGTTTGTGCCTTGCCAAAGTCAAATAAACCGATAGTCCTAACAAGCTTTGGTATGTGTGCCCGGTGTGGATGCACCTCGAAAAATAAAAAAACCCGAGGACGGCTAATCACCAAGGTTTCGGCTTTTGTACACCAATGCCATTGTCTCAAAAATAAGTGAAAGAAAAAGAAAGAAAAGATGGAGAAATATACACTTGTGGGAAGTTGATAAAAATGTGAAGTTGTGAAGTTAGTTCCATTCCCGGATTAACTTCACATAGCCTAGAAAAATTCTCACCTAATCACAACGTTTCTTGGCCTTTTATTTCACAAGCCCTTGTGACCTATTTGCATGTGTGTAAGACTTAGTGATCTAGATTGAATATGCTCATGATCATCTTGACATCTTCATTTTTACATTTCATGCATGCTTTTGAGTTAAGTATAATTGTCTTTCCGTGCCTTCATTTATTTGATACATGATTGCTTGTCCATTGCCATGAAACATGACTATGAAGGTGATCCAACATTAGAAGCACAACTCCAAAAAGATTTTGTTGATTTTCTGCATGCATAAATCATGTCATCTCCTAGTCTATAGTTGGGGACTTGCTCGGGGACGAGCAAACCTTAAGTATGGGGTATTTTTGATAACACGATTTATGACTTAGGTTTAGGCACTCATTTAGATAGTTTTTCCGCTCATTCATGCATGGTTTAGCACTAGTTCACGACGTTTGCACTCAATTCATGTATTTTGTCGAGATAGACGTCTACACGGACTTTTGCATGCTTTGTAGGTATTTTGGGAGATTTAGGAGTTTAATCGATACATTTGAGGATCGTTCCTCGAGATGACACACCTTCGGGCTCATTAGGATGCAAGCTAGGGGCTAATGAGGACACTTGGAACCTTGTTGGTGCATGCCATGCACCAAATCGTGACTTATACATCCAAAACAAGCTGAGGCACCAAAACCACGGCCACTGGGACTTCCACGGGCGTGGTTTTGGCCGTGGTTTTTGCCAGACGGTTGTGACAGCTATGCCATGATCTTCATGGCCGACTCTTGTAAATTTGTAGGATAAATAGGTGGTCCTGCAAGGCTGTTGGGGGCATCCACATCCACTCTCACTCCCATTCTCTCCCACACTCTCAACAAGAAAGATTCTCTCATTGGAAGATTGGATTGGAGCTTCCATTGGAGAAGAAGGAAGGCTTCCATTGGAGAAGAAGAAGAAGCACACTAGTTCATAGTTCCATAGTCTTTTTGAGTGATTTTGAGTGAAACGTTTTGCAAGGTTTTGTAAGAATCAATTGAACCTTCTTTAGAAGGGTTGTAAGTCCTTCTTGAACCTTGATTTAGCTTGTGTTACTTGTTTCATTTGCTTAATCCATCCTTTCATTTCATCTTCTTGCCATGAATTCTATGATTTTATGCTTGTTGAGTTTGATTGTTAAGATGCATGTTGTAGGCTAAATAGATGCGATTCTAGGGTAAGGAAAAGATGATTATGGCTTGGACTATGATAGAATAGACTTAAATGTATGCTTGGAATGATTCTTTTGATTGAACCTAGTCACTGTTAGAAACCACGGTTTGTTCTAGACAAACCACGGCCGTGGATCTTGATGAACACCCCGTGATTTTGATTAACTTGCTTGTAATGATAAATCCAAGTGTTAGGCTGTCAGATTGTTGAAATCCTAGTGTTTGTTGAGTTAAATCTATCCTAGGGTGACCTAGTGTTAGCAAACTAAGTGTTAGAAGAGACCTACCCGGTGATTCTTGCTCTTAGATACCGAAGATGACGAACTCTAGGTAGTAGTGAGCCTCGCAAGCCACTATTGTACTGAGTGTGCTAGGATAGGTGTTTAGGACTTGCCTTCCCGAGACTTACCCGGTAAGGAGAGGTTAGATCCCTAGAATACCATCCGGTTTGTGTAGAATTCCTATCCTTAGGCTCTTTGAGACTTACCCGGTGATGAGACCTTAGGAATGGACTAGTGGACCATGAGACCTACCCGGTGATTGATCCCAATCTAGAAACGCTCACTCCCAACATACTATAGTTGATCCAAGGAATGATTAGATAGCTTGAGTCCTATGCCATAACCGGAATTTCCAACCCCTAGAATCCGCTTTTCTCCCTTTGATTACATATTTCGTATTACTTGTTTACTTGTGGTGTTAGCTTAGTTGATTGTTTATTTTGCATGATTTATGATATTTGATTGATCACCTAAAAACCAAACCAAAAACATTTAGATTTTCATTTCTTTATTCCTTTCTATTTTCTTAGCCTAGATCTTCACTATCCTTAGTCATTAATCGATTCAATCTCACCTCAGTCTTTGTGTTCGACCTCGGAATACTATCCCTACTACAAAACGTCCCGTACACTGCGGGTTCGCTAGGAGTTAGGAGAAATATATCGAGTATAAATTTAAAGCTTTTGCGTACACCATTCCTAGACGTGACAGGTGCCGTGGTCTCATGTATGATCCCGACACTCTCAAAGTATTCCTTATCCATAAATTCACCACCACGATCCGTGCGTAGTCTTTTTATTAAGGTACCTTGTTGCAACTCAGATTCATTCTTGAATACATAGAATTTGTCTAGGGCATCACTCTTTGCAAAGAGTAGATATACGTCAATACCTAGAGTAATCATCTATGAATGTTACGTAATACTTCTTCTTTCCTAATGAAGGAGTAGAGTGCAAGTCGCCTAGATCCGAGTGGACTAAGCCGAGCATTGGTTGCTCTCTTTCAACTCTAGGAAATGGAAGTCTTGTTATCTTGGTCAACATGCACGTTCTACAATGGTCTTTTGGCAAGTGAAGTTTAGGTAAAATACCAGCCTTAGTCATGTCATTCATACGCTTAAAATGAACATGTCCAAGCCGTGCATGCCATTTGACAAAATCACAATTGGAAGAAGAAGAAGACAATGTAAACAAACTATTCTTGTTTATATTAGTATTATAAAGTTTATTACATAAAGAGAGAAGAAACATATTATTGTTCCAATGGCCAAAGCCTACAAATGTTCCTCTCCTAGATAATACATAGCGGCCGGCTTCTATGACTTGTTTGAAGCCAAGCCTATTGAGTACACCACCAGAAACCACATTCTTTCTAATGGCCGGTGCATGTAGTACATTTGACAAGACTAGAGTCTTGCCACTTGTGAAGTATAGATCAACCCGTCCTCTTCCTAGAACGGGGGTGGTAGACTCGTTTCCCATATGTACGAGTGCTCCATCGTTAGCAACAACGTATGTCTTGAACCAACGCCGATCTTTGCAAACATGAGTTGTTGCACCCGAGTCAACCCACCATCCAAGGTCATCATCCTGCATGGACAAACATTCAAAAGTCCATGACACATAATTCAAATAAGAATTTATATCAAAGTTAGAATCAAGACTCATAAGTGAGTCACCTTGGTTTGAGGGGTTTTGGCCACTTTGGCCTCCACCCTTTGATCCATTGTCCTTAACCTTGCAATCCCATTTGAAGTGGCCAGACTTGCCACACTTCCAACAAGAACCTTTTGGTTTCTTGTCAATATTATCCTTCTTAAACTTCTTGGACTTATTTCCCTTGTCCTTGTCTTTGTCCTTTCCTTTAAACCTCTTCCTTTTGCCCTTGCCATCCATCATGTTGGCCTCGTGGGAAGTAGAAGTTTTATCCTCCTTCTTGAGTCCCCCTTCTTGTGCCCTAAGACCTTGTTCAATTTGAAGGTGAGAGCCAAGTTCCACCAATGTGAGTTCTTCCTTCTTGTGCTTTAGCACATGGCGGAAGTCCTTCCAAGACGGGGGGAGCTTATCCATTATAGACGAAACCGCAATGACCTCATCCATATGCATGGCATGTTGAGTGAACCTCCCAAGAATCCGGAGCAATTCATTGTATTGTTCCATTACCGGCCTTGAGTCCACCATTTTATATGAGTTAAAATCCGAGACTAAGAATTTGCGAGATGAAGCATCCTCCGCCATGTACTTAGACTCTAGTTGATCCCACATTGATGTTGATGACTCTACACTTTGGTAGACATCAAACAATGCATCACTTATGCCATTGAGAATATGACCACGACATATGTAGTCATCATTATCCCATTTGCTCCTTCGTCGGACAACCTCTATCTCCTCCACCATATCATCAACCGGCTCGGCCGGTCTAGGTGTAGTGAGTACATAAGCGACTTTTAGTGTAGTCAAGAGGAAGTGCATTTTCTTTTGCCACCTCCTAAAGTCTACACCCTCAAACTTATCCAACTTCCTAAAACGAGAAGTCATTTATGTCATTAACGTCTTACTCATTATTGATCAATCCAATCCTACAAAATAATTAACAATAAATACACTTAGAAGATTGTTGGATTTTTGGTGTCCGGTTTTAGACCAAAGGGCCGTAGTCTCACTTAAGTGAGTAGACGGTTGTCCCAATTGCCAATCAAATTAATATGATTTATCTTGAAGTGAAATAAATTATTAAACAAGGGTTTGTAATCTCCACAAAGGAGTAGATAAAACCCAACCAAGAGTTTGTAATCTCCAAAAAGGAGTAGACTAAACTCTAATAGAAATTAAGTTCAATTGCAAGTCTTATAAACCGATTGTTATATGTTAAAACATTGACTTGGATTATGTAATGAGTCATTCATAAATAAATTTTCCTTCTAAGTGTATTCTCCCCTACACCGGGAATATCCAAATACCTTAGTGGGATAAAACGTTACACGTTACAAAGACTAAGTAAGAGACTTACTTGTCTTACTTTGTAGAAAGGGTATTCCTAGGTTTTGTCAATACAAAACCAAACTAAGATGGATGCCTATCCTTTGTCAATACAAAGGAACTATGCTGGTCTTTCGAGTTTTGCAAACAAGCTTATAAGAAGGCCTATCCAATGTCAATACAATGGAACTAAAAGCTTTATTGTTGCAAAAACGAATGTTGAATCAAGTGCAAATGGCTCTCCCTTTTATAGGCATAGGGGGCCACGGTTTTGGGGAGTTAAAAGAGGTTAAAATCGGTTATGGAAGTTACGCGGAAGTTACTTGGAAGATGGGCCTTGAAGCCCTAGAAAGCCCGAGGCCCGAGGCCCACATAGGAAGCCCAAAACCGCTCCCCGGAGCTAGCTTAGAGCTATCTTATTTTTCTTGGTCCAAACACTTCCAATGAGCTTCATTCACTTTAATATAGTTAGGGTAAGCTCCAAGATCCCCAAACACTCAATATCTTAGCTCAAGCTAGTGTAGCTCCTTAAGAAGCTCACTAGCTGCTTCATTGACATTCACTAAGCATTTGAGCTTGGATTGCTCCCAATTTTAACCACATATTCTTTAGCCAATATAAGGCCTAAGAATCAAAGGTGTGCCGATAAAATGTGGCTAAAAAGCCCCAAACGTCGGCTTTCTAAAAGCTAGCACAAGTTGACCTTGTCGTGAATCACCTTGCTTTGATTCGACTCCCCTTATAATACTAGTTGTTCTTAGTGCCGGTCACTTGTCTTGCCTCCCGCAACCCGGACCATAGTGACACACATGTGAACAACTCATTGCACCTTGTCTCAAGACAAGCTCAACGGTTACAATGAAGACTTAGCCCAAATCTCCAACACTACTATGGGTTGAGATAAATGTTGTTCCGGATCCATTCTTTCTCCCAAAGTACATGGCACATTATCAAACACTTGGTTTTCTCTTGCCGGATCAACCCTAGGGTGCTCTTCCTCACGTTCATTCACTTCCTTAGCATCCCTAGATTGATCTCCTTGAGATTGTAACCTTGCTTCCACTTCATGTATCCTCAAACATTGCAACTCCTCTCTTTCATGTCATTGAACAATAAGTTTTTTCATATCCGCTTCTCACTCTTCCATACTTGCAAACATGGTTGTGTTCTTCCTCACGCTCATTCACTTCCTTAGCATCCCTAGCTTGATCTCCTTCAGATTGTAACCTTGCTTCCAATTCTTGTATCCTCAAACATTGTAACTCCTCTCTTTCGTGTCCTTGAACACGATAGTTGGATAGATAGGTCGAACCCTATGAAATGACTTGGAGCACGATAGGAAAACTAAGGCCCTAACACACAACTAAAAACGATCATAGAACCCTTCCATTACAATCTTAGTCTATGATATACCCATGAAAAAACAAAAGAAGGAGACTTGTGAATGGTTCAAGAAGATACCAACTAGTAGACACAAGCAAAACAACTCAAAACAGTCCAAGCTTTAGGGTGAACGAGACGTAACTCTCTCTCTCCGGAAAAAACGTTTGTGTGAAACATAAAGAACAATTTTTACTCAAAATTGATTTGTGTATTATAGCGTCCGAAATTCCCTGTTTATAGAGAACATGGAAGCTGGAAAAAATAGGTTTAGAACGCTCTCTAATCGGGCCTATAGTAACTTAAAAGACTTAAAAGAAAGAGGAGCTTAAAACTAGTTTAAAAGGCTTAACAATTAAAACATAACCCAACAACTAAAAGAGTTAATTAATTATGGGCTGGAAAATAATAACATTTATGCCCAATATTCAGAAACTTAAATCAGCATATGCGTCCTTCTTCATCCATGGGATATCCGACTCTTTTTTTTTGGTGGGAAGGAGAGGCAGTGGTTTCCGGCGCATCTAGACGCGCTTTTATTAATAGAAAAGAGGGCTAAGTAGTCAGCATACGGGGGATAGCCCGACCCCTTACATCATCAAGAAGAAGTTCAACTACACCCTCCGGCGGGTCACCCAATACAAGCAAACCAAGAGGTAAGTTTATAGCAAAACTAGCTACAAAATCCGCAACTTTATTCGCCTCGCGGTAGGCATGACGAAACTGGATAGTCCAATCTCTTTGCAAAAAGTCCTGGCACATACGTACCAGACTAGCAAGAGGATGATAATGGGCGATGCTCTTACTTAGAAGTTGGGTGACCAATTTAGAGTCAGTTTCTAAAATAACCGATCGATAACCCAACTCCCAAGCAAGCTTGAGACCATGTGCCACTCCCCATAGTTCCGCCATGGGGACTGAACAGATCCCTAAGTTGACACCAAACCCACTTAACCATTCTCCTGCGCTATTTCTAATGACACCAGCCGTTGACGCAAGCTCTTCATGATTCTTTGCGCCATCCGTGTTGACCTTCACAAAACCTTCGGGAGGAGGTTACCAAGCAACATGTATGACTCTCCTTGAACTTTTTCCAACATGCTTCGCTCTGTTATTCCATGCCCCGATGTACTCCTTAGCTCTATCTCGAACAAAGCAACTTCTATCACCACTAGTAATGGAGTTGTTGAAAGTCTTCTCGTTCCTCCATTTCCATGACCACCATAGCCCAACTGCAAATAATTCATTCCAATAACAAATATTTCTATATTGATTACGGGAAAGAAGATTACCTCTCAGCCAAGTCGCAAATGGTATACCGAAGAATTCTCGAGTATCTCCTCCTACATGCAGCATGTTCCACATAGTGCGGACTTTAGGACATTCACGGAAGAGATGAACCAAGGTTTCCTGTGATTGGTTACAACAGCTGCATACGTCTGAAGGGCTCAGATGCCTTCTCTTTCTCTCCATGTTACCCATCACTCCGCCTTTCATCAATTTCCAAATAAAGAATTTCACTCTTTCCTGCGTTCTCATACTCCATACAGCTCGGTAAATAACATCATCAATGCTTTGAAGACGATCAGTCCCCAGGAGCATTCTATAAGCCGATTGGGTAGAAAAGTTACCGTCCTGAGAAAACTTCCAGCTCAAAACATCATCTTCTGAGACGAATTGACTTTCCTGGTCGTCGACCTGCTCTACCTCGGCCGGTTGGATGGCTGCAAGTTTCAGCAGAGATGACAAGGGCAATTTACCTTCAAGCAGGTGCCAGTTCCACCCTGACCCTTCTGTCCAATAGCTTCTGACCAAAGCGTTCTTTTCCGATTCATCGATGGTTGTGAGCGACTCAGGCAAGAGGGGTTCGATCTCGATCCATGGATCAGTCCAAAAGCGAATACTCCTGCCGTCCCCTAGATTCCATCGAGCTCCTTTGGTGACAACCTGCTGAACCCCTTTGACTAGGCTTTTCCAGATGTGTGATGCAGAAGAAACAGTTCTACCTTCTGTTCTTATGTATTTGCTCCGTAGGACCCGAGACCAAAGATTATTGGGGTCTTTCAAGAACCGCCAAGCTAGCTTACCCAGTAGAGCCGAATTTGTAACCTACATACTCCGGATGCCGAGTCCTCCTTTATCTTTCGGGAGACATATTTCTGACCAGTTTACTGTGTGCATCTTCCTTTGACCATCTACATGGCCCCAAACAAAATTCCGGCAAACCTTGTCAATCTCATTGCACACATTGCTCGGTAAAGCTAAGGTAGCCATCGAGTAAACCGGAATGGAGGTGAGGACGGCTTTGGTCAAAGTGACACGTCCCGCAAAGCTAAGGGTTTTGCTTCTCCACCCATTGAGTTTCCCATTAATCTTATCCAGAAGTGCCGTAAAAGTTTCTTTGGTAACTCTACCCTGTAAAATGGGGACACCAAGGTAATTTCCAAGGTTCCTAGTGACCTCCACCCCGCTAATCCTCTCAAGAGAGTCACAGAAATCTCTAGAAACATTAGGCGACACAAAGATTTTTGACTTTTGGATACTGACCTTTAGCCCCGAAGCCTTGCAGAAAGTCTCGATGCAACTCATGATAACTCTAATCTGGGGTGTAGAAGCCTCCGCAAAAAGGGTGATATCATCCGCGAAAAAGAGATGCGAGAGAGGGGGTCCTCCCCTAGAGAGGGTGATGGTCTTCCACTCTCCACTCTCTACTGTTTCAAGAATGAGATGGCTCAGACGTTCTACACAAAGGACGAACAAATAAGGGGATATTGGATCTCCTTGCCTGACTCCTCTTTCCGGGATAAACTGTTTTGTAACTTCACCATTCCAGAGGAGTTGCATTCTTGCCGTAGTAACGCATTCCTGAATCATTCTGCCCCATTCCGGCGGGAATCCAGCTGTGATGATAGTATCCTCAATGAAGTCCCATCTGAGTCTGTCATATGCCTTTTCAAGGTCGAGTTTGAGCAGCATCCACTTCTTACCCACCTTCTTTTTCCTCATAGAGTGTACCACTTCTTGCATAAGGACAATGTTGTCCTGAATCAACCGACCTGGGATAAAACTCCCTTGGGTAGGTCCCACTAGCTTCCCGACAATGCTCTGCATGCGTTGTACCAACACTTTAGAGATTATCTTGTAGCTGACATTGCAGAGGGCAATGGGTCTGAACTGGCTTATGAACTCAGGCTTCCTGACTTTGGAAATAAGGTGGATGAGGGTATCATTGCCCCCCTCGTAAATTTTCTGGTTATGGAAGAAACGAGCCACCTCTTCTTTCATAGACTGACCCACCGAGCTCCAGCATTTCTGATAAAACACCGGTTGGAATCCGTCAATCCCAGGAGCTTTGTAAGCTCCCATGCTCTTCACCGCAGACCACACTTCTTCCATGGTGACAGGTTTCTGGATGTTACTCCAATCAGCACTCTCCACAACTGGGAATTCAAGGGTATTCAAATGACAATCCTGCAAGACTTGCGAGTTGTCAAAGCTATAAAGGCTCTTGAAGTACTCCAAAGCATGTTGTTCTAGTCTAGTGTGCTCTTCCACCCATTCACCATTCTCCAACTGAAGGCCTGTCACTCTGTTACGACTTCTCCTAATAACTGTGGACGTGTGGAAAAACGTAGTATTACGATCACCAAGAGTAAGCCACTGTTCTCGTGACTTTTGAAACCACACTAATTCTTCTTGTTCTAGTATAGTATCAATCTCGGCTTGTAAACTCTTTTCCTCCTCAACAAGCATTTCCGAATCATTATTGCTTCGCCTAGTTTGGATGTTTGCAAGTTTGTCCATAGCCTCTTGTTTTCTGCGGAAAACGTTACCAAAGACAAGTCTATTCCAAACAATAAGAGAGTTTTTGAGAATAGGAAGGGCTAGCCTTACCTCCGGATTGTTGAACCAAACATTTCTACCATATGATGGAAATCAGGGTGTGTCATCCATGCTGCTTCAAATCTGAACGGTCTTCTTTCTTTTCTACAAGTTAGAGCAGGATCTAACGAGACAAGTAAGGGAGAGTGATCAGAAGAAAACCTGGCAAGGTGACGCACTTGGGCGTTAGGCCAGAGGAGGTGGCCGTCTTGATTCATGAAGATTCTGTCTAGTCTTTTGAAGATGTTTCTTTTAGCTGATTTACCATCATCCCACGTAAAATCCGCACCCGTATAGCCAAGATCAATAAGTCCGTCGGCCATAACTAGGTCGTTGAAGATCTTAGAATCCGCATGAAGCTTACCTGAACCGCCTTTTCGTTCAAACATGAATCTTATGCAATTAAAATCACCTCCAATGACAAGAGGATCCGAAATGCGAGATAGTTCCTGATCAATATCCTTCCAGAAGATTTGTCTCTTATGAAAGACCGGCGAAGCATATACCACTATGAGACTAAACTGTTTCGAGCCTGTCACCACCTTGACATGTATGAAGCAATTGTTGCTGCTAATAACAGATAGCTTCATGCACTCAGCTTTCCATAATAACCAAAGACCCCCTTCAAAGCCAACGGCTTCTACACGGAAGCATCCTGAGTAATTCAACCGATCGCATATAGCTTGCGCCTCGTTACCCGAAGTTCGGGGTTCAAAAATCGCGAGGATATCGACCTTATGGTGTCTACACATATATTTTATGGCACGCCGGAACCCACTCTTACAAGCTCCGAAGACATTCCAAAATAAACAATTCATTTAAAATGCTTAGGAGAGTGAGAGGACGAGCATGAGGACTTACATGGCAGTGGGATCATGTTCTTGTTGTACTACTGCAACCGTCTCTTCAACCATATCAACTTCTGCTGAATTTGGTTGATCCTGTTGCATTAAAGTATCCAAGTCCGTCCTGCCACTTTCGAAGTTGCGGCTATTCTGATTGTGGGTGTTCCCACTACTCTGCCCTAAGCTTCCCGAATCGGAGCTCTCTGGAAGGTTGATGTTGGCGGGTATATGTGTACTGGGCATAGTGTTACTCACATTCACTGCTCCAGGAGATCTCCCATCTGTGGTCGCAGCTTGTTAGGTGGCATCGGGGTAGTCTGAACTTTCCTTGCGTTGGCGTTTCAGCGAGATGGATTCCTGGTTAATCTCCTCAGCTTTTTTTGCTCGCCATGCAGCTCTTCTTGCATCGTTCTTGGCCTTGCTTCTATTCTTCTTTTTTCCTTTTCCTTCACTGTTGGTGGAGACTTGTACATCCATGGGAGGAGCTGCAAAGACTAAGTTTTCTGTTGTAGTTTTCTGAACTGGTGCATCGTTACCTTTGGAATTGCTATTCAAGTTATTCATCGTGGGCTTGTTCTTCTGCATATCATTTCCACTTGGGCTTGTCACAGGCTTTGATCCACTTGATGACGCTTCAGAATTATGCTTCTTCAAGCCCAACGTGGGCTGGCCCATATGAGATGGACCGTTGAGGTGCTGCTTGCCTTTTTCCTGCAAAACAACATTCTTTCCTTTAGCATTATATATTTTATTCATGTTACCTTGTGTAGGAATATTGGATATTTTAATTTGGTTAGCCGCAGATCTTGCAATATTTCCCGTATTATTCTTTCCTTTATCAATTTTACTCCGGCGAGTAACCATCATCCAAGGACCATAGCCCGCATCGTCTATTGGGTTGTCCTGACCCTGCACCGGTCCATTGTGGCTACTATGGTTATCTGGGAGAACCGTTTTGTCCTGGGCCTGCTCAGTACTAGCTCCCGTCTCGACCACTTGCTCTGCCGGAGAGCCTCCATGTTCGCAGTTAGAGGCGTAGTGACCATACCGACCACATTTAAAGCAAATGACGTCTAGACCTTCGTACTCGATCGGACACCTTTTTCCATTAATGAATATAGACTTTTTAAGGGGTCGGCTGAGGTCGATTTCCACACAAATTCGTACAAACCTTCCTCTATTGAAATATAATGTTTTCGGATCTATAGTTATAGGTACTCCTACACCTGCAGCCATGCTCCAGATTACCGCTTCATGGAACCATTGTACCGGTACTCCTGTAATTCGGACCCAAATCGGTGCTGATGTGATAGGAATCGAGGTGTCGAAGTCCGGTGACCATCTTTTCATAATTAAACATCTCCCAAAGACAACCCATGGGCCACTAGTAAGGATCGTCATAAGCTCGTTCTCATTGCGGAAGCGTGCTAAGAAATAACTATTATCAAGATCTATGAGTTGCATGTTCTCGCCACACTTCCAGAGTTCTCGTATCTTTTTTTCCATGACCGGAAAAGCGATCGGATAGCCCAGGACTTTGAAAACAATAGACTGATTCCATCTAGCTTCCAAACTTATAGTTGTCGCCTTATCAATTTCGATAGCCGGATCACCATCTTGCCCAAAGGGATAATTAATTGTGATCTTTCCGGCAAGAGATTCAATGCTAATGTTATCCTTTGTTACTGTGGTATGACGTTGGCCTCCTTCTAAAACTTGACTCCATGATCTGACTTCGGGAGTCGGTGGTGCTTTCTTTTCAGGAATCACTATTGAATTCAATTCAGGGCTGGATGTGTCTTCGGCGGCCGGCTTTGATGGAGGAATACTAGCACTACCTCCTGCCTCTGTCGTCATCTGTCTTTTTTCTTTCTCAGATCCAATTGGGGTCACAATATTAGGAGGTACTAACATGAGGGGGCTCTCTCCCGCAGACTCTATCATGATTGCATCTCCTCTCCCACCATTATTCATTCCATTCCCTTTGATCACTTCAGTGCATTGCGCCGTCGTGGGAGAAGCCTGCACGGATGATTCTTCCATGACTGCATCTACATTCGTACCATTACCCTCCCCTATATGAGAGAGGGTTACTTTCGGAGGGTTTTCCTCCGCCATCGATCGTCGGAAAAGCTCAAGAAGAAGCGTTGCCCTAACCTTTTTCGCTATTAGGGCTAAAAGAGAGCTTTTTCGGCTGTTTTCTTGCGGTATGCGAGCTTAATAATAATGGCAAGCAAGCCCTTGTGTGGTCATACTCTCCTACGTGCATGTGCATGACGGTCAAGCGAGTCCCCTCTTCCACATGATCTTCCTCTTCAATGTGAAAGGGTATGTGCACGGGTAGGTAAGTTTTCATGCACATGTGACATACTTGATATCTTTCATCTCCACTCAATGTTCTTCATTTCTTTCCGAGAGATGGTTTAAAGCTGTTGATGTTAAGACCAGTTAATTCATAAATTTGGTCATCAATCAACAAGTACTCCAACTTCTCAAACTCAGCCATGAGGGTTCGGCTCCAAGCAGAAACGAGTATAACATACTCACAACTGCATGGTTCTTTATTTGTTTGAAGCAAATCAGCAAAGCCATGCAGGTAATAGGGAAAATTCAAGGGGGAACTGAGAATGCTAGGGGGAAGGTTGACCAGTTTACGTGTCATCCGTAATCGATATCTCGTGCACTAGTAGTGAGATATCGCCTCTTGACACAATCTTCTCAGTGCACCTAAAACAAGAGAGAAACGAGGTATATATATTGAAAAGACAGGAACGAGATTAATAGTGGAAAACAACAATACTAACTGTGAAGGCCACAAGAGGTATGTGTTTAACAAAGCGGTCATCGGGCGATGAGCTGCGGGGCAGCTCGTGGGTCATCACAAATGGACTTGGGACCTAGCTCGAGCTCACCCCATCAAGGACGACACTCACTTCTGTAGAGTTGGTGAAATATAGTTGTTTCTCACAATCATAGACAGCAAAGCGGGGAGGCACTGTTTGCACAATTAAGTTCTTCATGTCATAGCAACGGGCCCTCGTCAGTATGGTCTCGTAAATGGAGATGTCCATGCCAAATATCATAGCCATCATTTTGTTACCCTGCAAATGGGTAGAAATGTAAGAGTGGGTATTTATGAGCAAAATACATACTAGTAGGAACATACCACCTCGTCTACCAATGTCATTCTCTCGTAACTTCATTTGTTCGGGTTTTCTTGCTTTGATTGATTCTCAAAAAACCAAACACAAACCACTTGGGATCTAGCTGGGTATCTTATCTTGTGTTTGGGTTGTGGAAGGTTAGTAGGCTAAAAGGGAAAATGCACAACTTGTTTTACATGCACGCATATGGAATAAAAAGAGTTGTAAGGCACATGGGAACGTGTAGTCAAAACACAAACAACAATATTTGGAGACTCACGCAGATAGAATAAATATGGATGCATAAAAACTACTTAATTGCTTCCCAACATGCAAGTGAAGAAAAACAAAGAAAGAGCATGTAAGTGGTGTGACTTACACTGTACGAAATACGTTGTAGTTGCTTGGGTACAGTACAGGTGAGACGTAGACCTATAAAGAACAAACAACAAAGTTAGGCAACAGCCGAGGCTCACAAAATATTAGTCCACCCAAAGCCTTGTCACATATAGTCTCGAAGCTAGAAACCGTATCACATATGGGACAAACATGCAAATAGTGAAGCTCTGGCGCCGTGAAAAACAAAAAAAAGCTCGTAGCTCCTTAAGAAGCTAGTGTAGCTCCTTAAGAAGCTCACTAGCTGCTTCATTGACATTCACTAAGCATTTGAGCTTGGATTGCTCCCAATTTTAACCACATATTCTTTAGCCAATATAAGGCCTAAGAATCAAAGGTGTGCCGATAAAATGTGGCTAAAAAGCCCCAAACGTCGGCTTTCTAAAAGCTAGCACAAGTTGACCTTGTCGTGAATCACCTTGCTTTGATTCGACTCCCCTTATAATACTAGTTGTTCTTAGTGCCGGTCACTTGTCTTGCCTCCCGCAACCCGGACCATAGTGACACACATGTGAACAACTCATTGCACCTTGTCTCAAGACAAGCTCAACGGTTACAATGAAGACTTAGCCCAAATCTCCAACACTACTATGGGTTGAGATAAATGTTGTTCCGGATCCATTCTTTCTCCCAAAGTACATGGCACATTATCAAACACTTGGTTTTCTCTTGCCGGATCAACCCTAGGGTGCTCTTCCTCACGTTCATTCACTTCCTTAGCATCCCTAGATTGATCTCCTTGAGATTGTAACCTTGCTTCCACTTCATGTATCCTCAAACATTGCAACTCCTCTCTTTCATGTCATTGAACAATAAGTTTTTTCATATCCGCTTCTCACTCTTCCATACTTGCAAACATGGTTGTGTTCTTCCTCACGCTCATTCACTTCCTTAGCATCCCTAGCTTGATCTCCTTCAGATTGTAACCTTGCTTCCAATTCTTGTATCCTCAAACATTGTAACTCCTCTCTTTCGTGTCCTTGAACACGATAGTTGGATAGATAGGTCGAACCCTATGAAATGACTTGGAGCACGATAGGAAAACTAAGGCCCTAACACACAACTAAAAACGATCATAGAACCCTTCCATTACAATCTTAGTCTATGATATACCCATGAAAAAACAAAAGAAGGAGACTTGTGAATGGTTCAAGAAGATACCAACTAGTAGACACAAGCAAAACAACTCAAAACAGTCCAAGCTTTAGGGTGAACGAGACGTAACTCTCTCTCTCCGGAAAAAACGTTTGTGTGAAACATAAAGAACAATTTTTACTCAAAATTGATTTGTGTATTATAGCGTCCGAAATTCCCTGTTTATAGAGAACATGGAAGCTGGAAAAAATAGGTTTAGAACGCTCTCTAATCGGGCCTATAGTAACTTAAAAGACTTAAAAGAAAGAGGAGCTTAAAACTAGTTTAAAAGGCTTAACAATTAAAACATAACCCAACAACTAAAAGAGTTAATTAATTATGGGCTGGAAAATAATAACATTTATGCCCAATATTCAGAAACTTAAATCAGCATATGCGTCCTTCTTCATCCATGGGATATCCGACTCTTTTTTTTTGGTGGGAAGGAGAGGCAGTGGTTTCCGGCGCATCTAGACGCGCTTTTATTAATAGAAAAGAGGGCTAAGTAGTCAGCATACGGGGGATAGCCCGACCCCTTACATCATCAAGAAGAAGTTCAACTACACCCTCCGGCGGGTCACCCAATACAAGCAAACCAAGAGGTAAGTTTATAGCAAAACTAGCTACAAAATCCGCAACTTTATTCGCCTCGCGGTAGGCATGACGAAACTGGATAGTCCAATCTCTTTGCAAAAAGTCCTGGCACATACGTACCAGACTAGCAAGAGGATGATAATGGGCGATGCTCTTACTTAGAAGTTGGGTGACCAATTTAGAGTCAGTTTCTAAAATAACCGATCGATAACCCAACTCCCAAGCAAGCTTGAGACCATGTGCCACTCCCCATAGTTCCGCCATGGGGACTGAACAGATCCCTAAGTTGACACCAAACCCACTTAACCATTCTCCTGCGCTATTTCTAATGACACCAGCCGTTGACGCAAGCTCTTCATGATTCTTTGCGCCATCCGTGTTGACCTTCACAAAACCTTCGGGAGGAGGTTACCAAGCAACATGTATGACTCTCCTTGAACTTTTTCCAACATGCTTCGCTCTGTTATTCCATGCCCCGATGTACTCCTTAGCTCTATCTCGAACAAAGCAACTTCTATCACCACTAGTAATGGAGTTGTTGAAAGTCTTCTCGTTCCTCCATTTCCATGACCACCATAGCCCAACTGCAAATAATTCATTCCAATAACAAATATTTCTATATTGATTACGGGAAAGAAGATTACCTCTCAGCCAAGTCGCAAATGGTATACCGAAGAATTCTCGAGTATCTCCTCCTACATGCAGCATGTTCCACATAGTGCGGACTTTAGGACATTCACGGAAGAGATGAACCAAGGTTTCCTGTGATTGGTTACAACAGCTGCATACGTCTGAAGGGCTCAGATGCCTTCTCTTTCTCTCCATGTTACCCATCACTCCGCCTTTCATCAATTTCCAAATAAAGAATTTCACTCTTTCCTGCGTTCTCATACTCCATACAGCTCGGTAAATAACATCATCAATGCTTTGAAGACGATCAGTCCCCAGGAGCATTCTATAAGCCGATTGGGTAGAAAAGTTACCGTCCTGAGAAAACTTCCAGCTCAAAACATCATCTTCTGAGACGAATTGACTTTCCTGGTCGTCGACCTGCTCTACCTCGGCCGGTTGGATGGCTGCAAGTTTCAGCAGAGATGACAAGGGCAATTTACCTTCAAGCAGGTGCCAGTTCCACCCTGACCCTTCTGTCCAATAGCTTCTGACCAAAGCGTTCTTTTCCGATTCATCGATGGTTGTGAGCGACTCAGGCAAGAGGGGTTCGATCTCGATCCATGGATCAGTCCAAAAGCGAATACTCCTGCCGTCCCCTAGATTCCATCGAGCTCCTTTGGTGACAACCTGCTGAACCCCTTTGACTAGGCTTTTCCAGATGTGTGATGCAGAAGAAACAGTTCTACCTTCTGTTCTTATGTATTTGCTCCGTAGGACCCGAGACCAAAGATTATTGGGGTCTTTCAAGAACCGCCAAGCTAGCTTACCCAGTAGAGCCGAATTTGTAACCTGCATACTCCGGATGCCGAGTCCTCCTTTATCTTTCGGGAGACATATTTCTGACCAGTTTACTGTGTGCATCTTCCTTTGACCATCTACATGGCCCCAAACAAAATTCCGGCAAACCTTGTCAATCTCATTGCACACATTGCTCGGTAAAGCTAAGGTAGCCATCGAGTAAACCGGAATGGAGGTGAGGACGGCTTTGGTCAAAGTGACACGTCCCGCAAAGCTAAGGGTTTTGCTTCTCCACCCATTGAGTTTCCCATTAATCTTATCCAGAAGTGCCGTAAAAGTTTCTTTGGTAACTCTACCCTGTAAAATGGGGACACCAAGGTAATTTCCAAGGTTCCTAGTGACCTCCACCCCGCTAATCCTCTCAAGAGAGTCACAGAAATCTCTAGAAACATTAGGCGACACAAAGATTTTTGACTTTTGGATACTGACCTTTAGCCCCGAAGCCTTGCAGAAAGTCTCGATGCAACTCATGATAACTCTAATCTGGGGTGTAGAAGCCTCCGCAAAAAGGGTGATATCATCCGCGAAAAAGAGATGCGAGAGAGGGGGTCCTCCCCTAGAGAGGGTGATGGTCTTCCACTCTCCACTCTCTACTGTTTCAAGAATGAGATGGCTCAGACGTTCTACACAAAGGACGAACAAATAAGGGGATATTGGATCTCCTTGCCTGACTCCTCTTTCCGGGATAAACTGTTTTGTAACTTCACCATTCCAGAGGAGTTGCATTCTTGCCGTAGTAACGCATTCCTGAATCATTCTGCCCCATTCCGGCGGGAATCCAGCTGTGATGATAGTATCCTCAATGAAGTCCCATCTGAGTCTGTCATATGCCTTTTCAAGGTCGAGTTTGAGCAGCATCCACTTCTTACCCACCTTCTTTTTCCTCATAGAGTGTACCACTTCTTGCATAAGGACAATGTTGTCCTGAATCAACCGACCTGGGATAAAACTCCCTTGGGTAGGTCCCACTAGCTTCCCGACAATGCTCTGCATGCGTTGTACCAACACTTTAGAGATTATCTTGTAGCTGACATTGCAGAGGGCAATGGGTCTGAACTGGCTTATGAACTCAGGCTTCCTGACTTTGGAAATAAGGTGGATGAGGGTATCATTGCCCCCCTCGTAAATTTTCTGGTTATGGAAGAAACGAGCCACCTCTTCTTTCATAGACTGACCCACCGAGCTCCAGCATTTCTGATAAAACACCGGTTGGAATCCGTCAATCCCAGGAGCTTTGTAAGCTCCCATGCTCTTCACCGCAGACCACACTTCTTCCATGGTGACAGGTTTCTGGATGTTACTCCAATCAGCACTCTCCACAACTGGGAATTCAAGGGTATTCAAATGACAATCCTGCAAGACTTGCGAGTTGTCAAAGCTATAAAGGCTCTTGAAGTACTCCAAAGCATGTTGTTCTAGTCTAGTGTGCTCTTCCACCCATTCACCATTCTCCAACTGAAGGCCTGTCACTCTGTTACGACTTCTCCTAATAACTGTGGACGTGTGGAAAAACGTAGTATTACGATCACCAAGAGTAAGCCACTGTTCTCGTGACTTTTGAAACCACACTAATTCTTCTTGTTCTAGTATAGTATCAATCTCGGCTTGTAAACTCTTTTCCTCCTCAACAAGCATTTCCGAATCATTATTGCTTCGCCTAGTTTGGATGTTTGCAAGTTTGTCCATAGCCTCTTGTTTTCTGCGGAAAACGTTACCAAAGACAAGTCTATTCCAAACAATAAGAGAGTTTTTGAGAATAGGAAGGGCTAGCCTTACCTCCGGATTGTTGAACCAACACATTTCTACCATATGATGGAAATCAGGGTGTGTCATCCATGCTGCTTCAAATCTGAACGGTCTTCTTTCTTTTCTACAAGTTAGAGCAGGATCTAACGAGACAAGTAAGGGAGAGTGATCAGAAGAAAACCTGGCAAGGTGACGCACTTGGGCGTTAGGCCAGAGGAGGTGGCCGTCTTGATTCATGAAGATTCTGTCTAGTCTTTTGAAGATGTTTCTTTTAGCTGATTTACCATCATCCCACGTAAAATCCGCACCCGTATAGCCAAGATCAATAAGTCCGTCGGCCATAACTAGGTCGTTGAAGATCTTAGAATCCGCATGAAGCTTACCTGAACCGCCTTTTCGTTCAAACATGAATCTTATGCAATTAAAATCACCTCCAATGACAAGAGGATCCGAAATGCGAGATAGTTCCTGATCAATATCCTTCCAGAAGATTTGTCTCTTATGAAAGACCGGCGAAGCATATACCACTATGAGACTAAACTGTTTCGAGCCTGTCACCACCTTGACATGTATGAAGCAATTGTTGCTGCTAATAACAGATAGCTTCATGCACTCAGCTTTCCATAATAACCAAAGACCCCCTTCAAAGCCAACGGCTTCTACACGGAAGCATCCTGAGTAATTCAACCGATCGCATATAGCTTGCGCCTCGTTACCCGAAGTTCGGGGTTCAAAAATCGCGAGGATATCGACCTTATGGTGTCTACACATATATTTTATGGCACGCCGGAACCCACTCTTACAAGCTCCGAAGACATTCCAAAATAAACAATTCATTTAAAATGCTTAGGAGAGTGAGAGGACGAGCATGAGGACTTACATGGCAGTGGGATCATGTTCTTGTTGTACTACTGCAACCGTCTCTTCAACCATATCAACTTCTGCTGAATTTGGTTGATCCTGTTGCATTAAAGTATCCAAGTCCGTCCTGCCACTTTCGAAGTTGCGGCTATTCTGATTGTGGGTGTTCCCACTACTCTGCCCTAAGCTTCCCGAATCGGAGCTCTCTGGAAGGTTGATGTTGGCGGGTATATGTGTACTGGGCATAGTGTTACTCACATTCACTGCTCCAGGAGATCTCCCATCTGTGGTCGCAGCTTGTTAGGTGGCATCGGGGTAGTCTGAACTTTCCTTGCGTTGGCGTTTCAGCGAGATGGATTCCTGGTTAATCTCCTCAGCTTTTTTTGCTCGCCATGCAGCTCTTCTTGCATCGTTCTTGGCCTTGCTTCTATTCTTCTTTTTTCCTTTTCCTTCACTGTTGGTGGAGACTTGTACATCCATGGGAGGAGCTGCAAAGACTAAGTTTTCTGTTGTAGTTTTCTGAACTGGTGCATCGTTACCTTTGGAATTGCTATTCAAGTTATTCATCGTGGGCTTGTTCTTCTGCATATCATTTCCACTTGGGCTTGTCACAGGCTTTGATCCACTTGATGACGCTTCAGAATTATGCTTCTTCAAGCCCAACGTGGGCTGGCCCATATGAGATGGACCGTTGAGGTGCTGCTTGCCTTTTTCCTGCAAAACAACATTCTTTCCTTTAGCATTATATATTTTATTCATGTTACCTTGTGTAGGAATATTGGATATTTTAATTTGGTTAGCCGCAGATCTTGCAATATTTCCCGTATTATTCTTTCCTTTATCAATTTTACTCCGGCGAGTAACCATCATCCAAGGACCATAGCCCGCATCGTCTATTGGGTTGTCCTGACCCTGCACCGGTCCATTGTGGCTACTATGGTTATCTGGGAGAACCGTTTTGTCCTGGGCCTGCTCAGTACTAGCTCCCGTCTCGACCACTTGCTCTGCCGGAGAGCCTCCATGTTCGCAGTTAGAGGCGTAGTGACCATACCGACCACATTTAAAGCAAATGACGTCTAGACCTTCGTACTCGATCGGACACCTTTTTCCATTAATGAATATAGACTTTTTAAGGGGTCGGCTGAGGTCGATTTCCACACAAATTCGTACAAACCTTCCTCTATTGAAATATAATGTTTTCGGATCTATAGTTATAGGTACTCCTACACCTGCAGCCATGCTCCAGATTACCGCTTCATGGAACCATTGTACCGGTACTCCTGTAATTCGGACCCAAATCGGTGCTGATGTGATAGGAATCGAGGTGTCGAAGTCCGGTGACCATCTTTTCATAATTAAACATCTCCCAAAGACAACCCATGGGCCACTAGTAAGGATCGTCATAAGCTCGTTCTCATTGCGGAAGCGTGCTAAGAAATAACTATTATCAAGATCTATGAGTTGCATGTTCTCGCCACACTTCCAGAGTTCTCGTATCTTTTTTTCCATGACCGGAAAAGCGATCGGATAGCCCAGGACTTTGAAAACAATAGACTGATTCCATCTAGCTTCCAAACTTATAGTTGTCGCCTTATCAATTTCGATAGCCGGATCACCATCTTGCCCAAAGGGATAATTAATTGTGATCTTTCCGGCAAGAGATTCAATGCTAATGTTATCCTTTGTTACTGTGGTATGACGTTGGCCTCCTTCTAAAACTTGACTCCATGATCTGACTTCGGGAGTCGGTGGTGCTTTCTTTTCAGGAATCACTATTGAATTCAATTCAGGGCTGGATGTGTCTTCGGCGGCCGGCTTTGATGGAGGAATACTAGCACTACCTCCTGCCTCTGTCGTCATCTGTCTTTTTTCTTTCTCAGATCCAATTGGGGTCACAATATTAGGAGGTACTAACATGAGGGGGCTCTCTCCCGCAGACTCTATCATGATTGCATCTCCTCTCCCACCATTATTCATTCCATTCCCTTTGATCACTTCAGTGCATTGCGCCGTCGTGGGAGAAGCCTGCACGGATGATTCTTCCATGACTGCATCTACATTCGTACCATTACCCTCCCCTATATGAGAGAGGGTTACTTTCGGAGGGTTTTCCTCCGCCATCGATCGTCGGAAAAGCTCAAGAAGAAGCGTTGCCCTAACCTTTTTCGCTATTAGGGCTAAAAGAGAGCTTTTTCGGCTGTTTTCTTGCGGTATGCGAGCTTAATAATAATGGCAAGCAAGCCCTTGTGTGGTCATACTCTCCTACGTGCATGTGCATGACGGTCAAGCGAGTCCCCTCTTCCACATGATCTTCCTCTTCAATGTGAAAGGGTATGTGCACGGGTAGGTAAGTTTTCATGCACATGTGACATACTTGATATCTTTCATCTCCACTCAATGTTCTTCATTTCTTTCCGAGAGATGGTTTAAAGCTGTTGATGTTAAGACCAGTTAATTCATAAATTTGGTCATCAATCAACAAGTACTCCAACTTCTCAAACTCAGCCATGAGGGTTCGGCTCCAAGCAGAAACGAGTATAACATACTCACAACTGCATGGTTCTTTATTTGTTTGAAGCAAATCAGCAAAGCCATGCAGGTAATAGGGAAAATTCAAGGGGGAACTGAGAATGCTAGGGGGAAGGTTGACCAGTTTACGTGTCATCCGTAATCGATATCTCGTGCACTAGTAGTGAGATATCGCCTCTTGACACAATCTTCTCAGTGCACCTAAAACAAGAGAGAAACGAGGTATATATATTGAAAAGACAGGAACGAGATTAATAGTGGAAAACAACAATACTAACTGTGAAGGCCACAAGAGGTATGTGTTTAACAAAGCGGTCATCGGGCGATGAGCTGCGGGGCAGCTCGTGGGTCATCACAAATGGACTTGGGACCTAGCTCGAGCTCACCCCATCAAGGACGACACTCACTTCTGTAGAGTTGGTGAAATATAGTTGTTTCTCACAATCATAGACAGCAAAGCGGGGAGGCACTGTTTGCACAATTAAGTTCTTCATGTCATAGCAACGGGCCCTCGTCAGTATGGTCTCGTAAATGGAGATGTCCATGCCAAATATCATAGCCATCATTTTGTTACCCTGCAAATGGGTAGAAATGTAAGAGTGGGTATTTATGAGCAAAATACATACTAGTAGGAACATACCACCTCGTCTACCAATGTCATTCTCTCGTAACTTCATTTGTTCGGGTTTTCTTGCTTTGATTGATTCTCAAAAAACCAAACACAAACCACTTGGGATCTAGCTGGGTATCTTATCTTGTGTTTGGGTTGTGGAAGGTTAGTAGGCTAAAAGGGAAAATGCACAACTTGTTTTACATGCACGCATATGGAATAAAAAGAGTTGTAAGGCACATGGGAACGTGTAGTCAAAACACAAACAACAATATTTGGAGACTCACGCAGATAGAATAAATATGGATGCATAAAAACTACTTAATTGCTTCCCAACATGCAAGTGAAGAAAAACAAAGAAAGAGCATGTAAGTGGTGTGACTTACACTGTACGAAATACGTTGTAGTTGCTTGGGTACAGTACAGGTGAGACGTAGACCTATAAAGAACAAACAACAAAGTTAGGCAACAGCCGAGGCTCACAAAATATTAGTCCACCCAAAGCCTTGTCACATATAGTCTCGAAGCTAGAAACCGTATCACATATGGGACAAACATGCAAATAGTGAAGCTCTGGCGCCGTGAAAAACAAAAAAAAGCTCGTAACAACCAATTAACACGAGTGAAAACCTCTAAAACAAGAATGATTCTCCGGGAGCAGTGTTAAAAAAAAGATCGGAGCAAAGCTTGGAAAACGCAATGACAGAGGCAAGGAGAAGAAGGTAAGGGAAGACAAAAATAGATGAAACAAGCGGGAAAAAAATTGAATAAAGAGAACAGAAGCTCACCGGCCAAGAAATGAGAGTGAGGAGGTGTACGAGTAGGAGAGATCAGGAGCATTGATGAGCCAGCCGTTCATCATGATTTAATCATGTTAGGAAAAGCAACCCTTCCATGCACATCCTCCCTGGGAAACCCGCTGGCATCATCACACCGAGACACGATATTTGCCACGTGTGGCCTGTGCAAGAAGGTGAGAACACCTGTCGGAAATAGGGTCAAAAACAAAAGAAGAGGAAGACGAAAAGTCTAGGTAGGAGGGAACAAGGCTGGCCGGGTAGGAAAGGGCACCGCCTCATCAAACCCTAATGACGACGGGCCTTCTTTCAGTCGTGGACTAGGTGAGCGTTTTTTTTTTTCAAAAAATGGGTTGTGTGGGAAACAAGCTCATTTCACGTTATAGAGTAAAAATGAGCCCATTTCGCTTTGCAAAGGAGCAGGGGTTCAATGGGAAAGTGGTGATTATATAGTTATATATAAATATATATATATATATATATATATATATATATATATATATATATATATATATATATATATATATATATATATATATATATATATATACACACACTCGCGTGTGCGTGCGTGCGTGTGTTTGTGTGTATTCTTTATTAAGCATTATAGTCTATCAAACCAATGAGTGTGATCTCGTAAGACCCGATAATATTAACAAAATATTTTATCATATAAAATACATAAGTAATAGTTGGTTTCTAGCAAAACTCTATGATACCTAATGCCATTAGATTATATATCTCTATGTATCGTCCTATAACATAATCGATAATTGCACTTTATGATAAAGGACATAATTTCTTCAATCTCGCACAGTCGCACTTATACTTCACAACAAATGTGCAATTGTAAACTCATTTGTCATTTAATTTCTTTACTTGACTATATGGTAAAATTCATATTAAACTTGATGTTCGAATGCCTTTTGTCTTTATTTGACTATATATATATATACTATGAATTTTTTTCTTAAAGCTTAATATGGAGAATGATAGATGACAATGAGATTGATTTTTTTCCAGCTTAATCCAACCCAAGAAAGATTACAATCATTGATCTTTCAATAAGATCAACTTTTAAACTTAGTCATCACTTTTTAATAAATTTGTTTACTCTCTTTTCAATTACAAAATTATCATTTGATTATAAGTTGATTTATTAATAGACTTTTACTAACACATAGGTAACTCTAAACGAGTTACAAATTTAATATATCGAGTAGAACAATCAACTAATCAAGCAAACGACATGTATTTATTTGCCATAAGTAGGTCTTTTAATTTCATTTTTCTTATTTAAGAGCTATATATTCTAGGAGCAGTTATGGGTTAAACATGTCATTGTTAGACAACTAGGACATATGAGGACATGTTTGGACACCCAACACACAATCCTAATAGTTTCTAACCCTGACCCACCTACAATCACCATATTATTTTGTTTAGGTATTTGTATGCTCACTTTCTTACTATAGTATTCGAAATTTATATGGTTGTTTTTTGGTAGGAAGGGGAGTTGGTGGTCTCCAGCGCATCTAGTCTCCCTTATTATATATGAAAAAGAGGCTAAGTAGTACGTACACTGGGATAGCCCAACCCCTTACATCATAATACAAAAGATCCATGACACCCTCTGGAGGGTCACACAGTGCATTAAACCCCAAGAGGAAATCTAAAGCAAGAGTAGCAAAAAGTCCGCAACATTATTCGCCTCGCGGTAGGTATGACGGAGCTGGATAATCCATTTCCTTCTAAGATAGTCTTGGCACTTAAATACCAGATTGGCAAGAGGGTGACATCTAGGCAACTTCTTGTCGAGAAACTTGATAACCAGTTGTGAATCTGATTCAAGAATCACATGCCGAATACCACTGTCCCAAGAAATCTTCAACTCGTAGTATATGCCCCACAATTCTGCCAAGGGCACAATATACATACCCAGGTTGACGACGTAGCCTAGGTTCCATTCTCTTGCATTATTCCTACAGACACATTCCGTAGTAGCCTTCCCGTCTCTTCTGACCGCTCCGCCTGTGTTAATCTTCATGAAGTTGTCGAGCGGGGGGTCCCACTTAACTTGAGTCACCGTTCGGATCTGCGCTCCCTTGGATAGCTTGTTCTTTCTCCATGCATGAATATATTCTAGGGTCTTATTAATAACAAAAACATGTCCATCCATCCTAGTAGTGATGTTACCGAAGTTTCTCTTGTTCCTCCACTTCCATAACCACCACATACCCACTGCAAACAAAGCACTCAAATCACAATAGTTATTAAATTTAGAAGAAGAAAGGATGTTACCTCTAATCCAAGCTGCGAAGGGGAGACGGAAGAAGTTATCGACATATCTCCTGACGTTAAGATTGGTCCATAAATTCCTGCTTATTGTGCAATCCCTAAAAAAGGTGTTCATACATCTCAGCCGAGTCCCGAGACGTAGTGCACTCGTCGCTCCTACTGACCTTCCGGCGCATACGTTCCACATTGGTCATGACTCCTCCCTGCATCAGCTTCCAGTGGAAGGTCCTTATTCTTTCTTGGACACCTAGCTTCTAGATGCGTTGATATACTGACTTGTCTATATAGTAGTTTAAGTTTCCCATTTTAAGCATATTGTATGCAAATGCAATAGTATAACCTCCGTCTACGCTCCACTTCCATGACAACTCATTTATAGTAGACAAAGCTTTGTCATTTCACTGTCCCCCGCTCCTACCGCCAGCCCAACAGCAACAATAGTAAGGGTGATATATAAAGGTTGAAATCTCTCTATGAGGTTCCACCTCCACCCGACACCCTCGCTCCATGTCTCACAAACTTTCTTCTTCTAGAGGTCCTCATTCACACGAGCTATGGTCGACTCTATCAAGGTACCATCAAGGAGCCAACTGTCCTCCCAAAACCCAACTTCCTCTCCATTCCCGACTTTCCATTTGTGCCATGGGTTAACCACCTCTCTAATCCCTCTTTGAATGCTGCTCTAGGTAAAAGATGGGACTAACTTTGTCCAAAGGGTCGTATATATTTACTCTTTAATACCCCCGACCATAGACTCGACTCATCTCTTAATAGCCACAACCTCAACTTACCTACTAACGCCAAATTGAGTTCTTCCGTGGTCTTGATACCCAAACCTCAATACTCCTTAGACACGCATAAAACGTCCCAAACTATCGAATGCATACTCCAACTATTACTATTGTAGCCCCCAATGAAATATATACTCACCTTATCTATATCTTCACATACTCCTTTTGGGATCAACAAAGAGGACATAATATAGATGGGAAGGGAGGAAATGACAGACTTGGTTAAAGTCATTTTTCTAGCAAAGCTCAAGTTTCTCCCCTCCATCCACTGAGACGACTGCTGATCTTGTCTAGCAATGCAGAGAAAGTCACCTTGGCCACCCTATCTTGAAGCAAGGGAATGCCAAGATAGCTTCCAAATTTATTCATTACATCAAACCCACTCGCGTCTTATAAGCTCGTCCGAATGTCATTAGTAACGTTAGGAGACACAAATTTTTTTGATTTTTGGACACTTATTTTCTGACCTGAAGCCGTACAGAAAACATCAAGGAAGAAAAGAACCACCCTCAGTTGCTTCATGCTTGCCTCTACAAAGAAAGTCAAGTCGTCTGCAAAAAAACAAGTGTGAAAGTTTAGGGCCATCACGTGAGAGCCTTATGTGTTTCCATCTCCACCAGTTAACCTCCTCGATAATGAGATGACGCAATCTCTCAACACATAGGATAAACAAGTACGGGGATAACGGATCTCCTTGTCTTAATCTTCTACCAAGGAGAAACGGGTCGGTGAGCTCCCAATTCCAATTAATTTGAAATCTTGTTGTCGAAGATACATTCTCTTATCATGCCACTACATTCTCTTATCTTTTTCCTAGTCGAGTGAATGATCTCTTGCATCAAGACGATATTATCTTGGATACACCTATCAGAAATAAAACTTCCTTGAGTCGGCCCTACGACAATATCCATACTACCCTCCATACGTTGCACCATCACTTTAGCAATGATTTTGTACGATACATTGCACCGGGCAATGGGTCTGAATTGAGTGGTCAACTCTGGTGTGCCAACCTTAGCAATGAGGCATAAGATAGTTTCGTTCAACCCCACATGAAGCCTTCTTCTACTGTCAAAAAATTGGGTGATCTCTCTAAGCACCGATGATCCGACAATGTTCCAACACTTTTGGTAGAAAATCGGTTGAAAGTCATTAACTTCCGGAGATTTAAAAGCCCCCATACTCTTGACGGCCCTCCAAACATTATCCTAAGTGATGCTCTTGAGAAATTCATTCACCCCTTCAGTCAGAAACATATGAAACCCATTGATATCTAGTTGATACCTCAAATTAGAGCAATCAATCTCACTTTCACTATAGAGCTCTTTGAAAAAGTCCACAACAACAACTTCAAGCTTATCTCTATCTTCTTTCCATTCCCCTTCAGGGTTTCTCAAGCCATCCACCTTGATACCTCTACGCTTGATAATGTTCGCTGTATGGAAAAAGGATGTGTTAGTATCACCTAAGGAGAGCCATTGTTCCCTAGATTTTGGGAACCAAATAATCTCCTCTTGTTCTAGAAGCTCTTCTAGTCTCGTCCGAAGGCTAATCTCCTTAGCTCTCCCCCAAAGGTCGAAAGCATGGATGGATAACTTTGTAACTCACCCAGTTCCTTAATGATCTTTTCCTTCCTATAAAAGAGACATCACCAAAAACCCGACGTTTCCAAAGTAAAAGCCAACTTTTAAGAGTAGAAAGAGGAATACATGTACTCGCATGCATACCCCAACAACACTTAACCGTGGGAATAAACTTATTGTGGGTCATCCAAGCTGCCTCGAACCAGAAGGGTAGCTTATCACGTCTCGTCTTAGCGTTTGTCAGCACTCTCATGCATATCCCAACAATACATGTATAGGCGATCGTGAACTCTGTCCGCACTCTATCCAATACATGTACTCGCATGCATATCCCAACAATACATGTATAGGCGAGTGATTTGAAGAAAAGCGTGCAAGGTGTCTCACGGAGGCATCAAGCCAATCCATCTTAGCGTCCTGGTTCATAAGAACTCTATCCAATCTTTTTTGAATCCCTTTATTACTAATCTTACTATCATCCGAAGTGAAATTTGGACCAGATAAACCAAGATCAAGGAGCCCATATTTATGGACGATGTTGTTAAAAATATACGAGTCCCTATGTAAATTGCCCGAACCAACTCTTCTTTCAATTGAAGAACCGAATAGGTGAATAATAAGGATATAAATACTCTAGAAGGGGGGTTGAATAGAGTATGAGAACTTTTTGCAATATCGTATATCAAGTCTTTGAAACTAATCTCAAGGACTTGAAGTTGATCTGTGCGCTTAGTGACAAAACTGGTTCTCAAGTCTTTGAAGTGGATTTTAAGGCCTTGACTTCGAAATCTACAATATAAGGTTAGTCACATATTAAACGATAAAAAGTGCGGAATAGAAAAGATCAACACGACGATATGTTTACGATGTTCGGCCCTAAGATCCTACTCTCTGCCTTGGGTTTCCGACCTTACGATTCTAACTATCTATTATTTGCTTTTTGTGAGTCCTAGATACAACCTAGAAGAATTTCCCTTCTTCTCTCAATGTAGCCTCAATGCAACGAACTAGTCAACTCTATTCTAGCAATAATAGTCTAGTTACTTCGAAGAGTAACACACTCGAGTATAACACTATCTAGATATGCCAATGAAGCTCTCGTGTTTATCTTCACTCTAAGGAAGTATACGAATATAAGATTAAAGAGGAATAAAAACTTTTGGAACAATGAAAATGTTTGATTGCTTGAAGACTTGGTTTTTTATCCGTGGAAGCTCGTTGTTTTTCTTCTTCAATTGCCATCTTCATTTAAAGTCTTCTATGGAGATCTTCTTAGCCGTTGTAAGATAGCCGTTTTAACGTTCTTCTTTCTCCATGGAATACGCTGCTTGGTTGAGGTAAAGTACCCGTTGTAAGATCTTCTTTCTTCTAGATCTTCTCTGTTCTACTTCTTCTCTTTGACGCTCGTTGAAGATCTTCGTCACCATGATCTTATCTTTTAGAAACTCCGTTGAATATCTTTACTACCGTTGAAGATCTTTACTTAAGATCCGAGATCTTCTCACTTGGAAGCCGTTTGAGACCTTCACTTTAGATAGCCGAGATTTTCTCCTTGAGAAACCATTGAAGATCTTGTTATCTTCTTGATGTGCCCCGATCTTCTCTTAATCAAATCTTCTAACTCCTTAGGTAGATATCTTCTTATTTTGGTCGTTGAGATGCGTGTGTCTTGTAGTGAAACCCTTAGCCAAATCCTTCCTTTGTAATGCTTTTCAAGGCTTCGAGTTCGTCCTTTGTAATGCTTTTCAAGGCATGCATAAATTTGAACAAACAAACCAAGACATGCAATCTAGAAATACAATCGATATTTGTTAGTTTATAAAACAACATTTATATGTTAAGTCTTCCATCATTTTTATAAAACAATTCCTAATCAAGGTGGAGTTATCAATCTTTCCCTTGATGGAAGACAAAACAAATATTGTACCTACATTCAATGTAAAATATATGCATGCAACAATTATACCAAAAAGGCAGAACATAGTAATGTCGGATCAAAATCACATATAATTTCTCCCCCTTTCTCTTTCAACAATGGAGAAAAAATAATTAAGTACGGGAGTTAAAAAATGTTTCAGACCCAAGGAATTTCAAAAATAGAATTTTAAAAACATCCCACAATCACTGTTCAAGGCCTTGAAATCAAAACCAAGGAAAATTTTAAGTCCATGCTAAGGGCTTGACATCCATTTCAAGGCCTTGAAATTCTTTTCAAGACTTTGAAAGATACTCCTGGTAGAACTTTCTTCTCCACTTGGAATGAGTTGTACCCTTGCTTCTTTCCCTTGCCTCTGCCTCCTTGCGCCGTTTCCTTTCCTTCATTCCGGTACTCCTTTACCACAACATATTCATCAGCTGTCAAATAAGTGGGCTCTACATTAGTAGGATAAAGAATCGATTTGTTTTGCACACTTCGTTGACAATTGAGTAGACATTTGCAGCCTTCTCCTGAGTATGCTGAGTTGCATCATCGGTCAGTGGCATGATTTTCCCTGTGGTAATGAAGGTTAGGGTATAGAGGAGATACATCTGGTTTGATCTTCGCATGCATCACATATAACACTTCATGGCTGACATCCATTTCGCTCAGCATATCCAGTTGAAAGTCAGCGATTTCCCTGTTAAGGGTGTTCAATTCCATCTCCAGTCCATTAACCTAGTCTCAAATACGGAAGGATTCTTTGAAGAAGATGCCACACCAACTGCCTTCCCTTTCAGTTTCCAAACTCCAGCAAGAGTCTTCTCAACACCTACCCTTTCCAGACATTGTTCATCAATTTTTCCATTTGACACCTACTGGTCATTAGTAGAGGTGTCGATGGAAAGATGAGAAAAATTTTGGCGAGTAGATTTCCATAAGGCAAGGGGATGGCTCGGGTGGAGTTAATGGTAAGAACCATGTGGTTTAAAATCAGGTTGGGCAAGTCGGCATCCAAACTAGAAAGAATCTAATAATAGATCAACTCCAGAGTTTGATATGTTAGTAGTTCCCTCGAACTGACTCGCGGAATTACACATCTAACCAACACAGTAAAAAAGATTTTAGCTTCTAGGGTTAGGGATGTGTGAGTGAGCTGGTGAGAGTTGGAGTTAGGAATCAAAAAATGTTCCTTAATTGGCAAGCCTGATGCTTTTAGATCTACATGGGTGTAGGAAGGAGGTATTGGTGGGAAGCCCTAAAATTTCACACAAGACTGTGGTGTGAGAGTTATAGGCGTACCTTTAACCATTGTTTCAAGGGTGAGGGTTCCATTATCCCGTTTGGATGAGAGGTTGACATAGAACAATCTAGTGAGTCTCGTGAAAGCAACTTCTCTAGGGTTTAGAACCTTCTAAACCGAGCAGTTTTGGAGAAGAGAGATGCATGGTAGATGAAGCATATGCAGGAATTCCATATCGACCGAATCACACATGCACAGTGGACGATTGTGGAATCCATCCAACCAGGTACGTGTAGCTTTGAAAATTTTGAACTAGGTTGTCGGCAACCCGGTGTGAGTTGAGATTTCAACATCGTCTTGAGAATGTGGCTCTATTGATGTCGAGGAGATTGGAGCTACAACTTCTTTGTGAGAGGAAGCAAGACAGATTAATTTCTTTAGAGCCATGGATGAGAGTTTGTGAGAGAGAGAGAGAATTTTTGAAATTTTGAAAGAGTAAAGCACAAGTGGGTATTGTAAAACTTTGAAGAAAGGAAAGAAGATAAGAGGAAGGGATGATTGATTTTAAATGGCATGTCAAATCAATTTAAGCCTTATCAAGATCTTGAGGGAATCAAGGTCTTGAAAACCGAAATTGATTTGCATGCTTTCCTAATAAATCACAACCAATTTTCAAAATAAGATTTTAAATTTTGAAAACAAAATCTTGGTGAAAATGATTTGAAATCATTTTAAAAATTCTTCTTTTAAATTATTTAATGATTACTCATCTAAAAACATGGAAACCATAAATCCGATCCGTGGTTATCTCTATAGTCCTTGAAATCCTTTTCAAGACCTTGTGTTGCATTTCAAGGCCTTGAAAAAAAAGTTGATTGCATTATAAGGAGAAAATAAATCGATTTACTCCCCCTAAGATAATTCTTCCTTCTTCAACATACCAAGCTACAATCTAATAAAATTCAATCGATCTTTAAGTAGAGGCTTAGTAAATATATCCGGAAGATGCAAGTTAGTCGAATAAAAGATAATAGATATTGATACATCAATTTTTTCAACATGATCACGTATAAAGTGGTGTCTTACATCGAAATGCTTTGTTCTTCAATGCTGCACAAGATTTTTAGTAATCGAAATAGCACTAGTATTATCACATTTAATAGGTATACGTTTCAGATCAAAACCAAGATCACAAAGTTGTTGAGCTATCCATAGGATTTGTGCACAACAGGCTCCAACAACTATATATTCGGCTTCAAATGTGGATAGGGCAATAAAATTTTTCTTCTTAGAGTTCCAACTAATTAGGGGTGATCCTAAGATTTGGCAACATCTAGAAGTGCTCTTTCTATAACCTTATATCCCGCAAAGTATGTATCCAAATAGCCAACGAGGTAAAACGAGTTTTGACGTGGATATCATAACCCTAAGTCCTTAGTGCCATTGAGATACTGAAATATCCTTTTCACAGCTATCAAGTTAGACTCTTTGAGATCAGCTTGAAATCTTGCACACATGCACACTAAACATAATATCAGGTCGACTAGCGGTTAAATATAACAAAGAACCGAACATACCTCGATACTCCTTTTGTACGACACTCTTACCATTCTTATCTTGATCTAGTGAAAGAGTAGAATTCATAGGAGTTATTGCTACCTTGGATTGATCCATTTTATTTATCTTGATAAAATCCTTGGTATACTTGCTTTGATTAAGAAAGATTCCTTTCTTAGCTTGTGTGACTTGAAGACCAAGAAAGAAATTCAACTCTCCCATCCAGCTCATCTCGAATTCCTACACATAATATCTAAAAATTCCTTGCATAGAGAATCGTTAGTAGCACCAAATAATATATCATCAACATAGTTTTGTACTACTAATAAATCGTTGCCTCTAGTTTTGACAAATACGGTTTTGTCAATCAAACCGCTTTTCAAATCATTTTCAAGGAGATACTTGGACAATCTTTCATACCAAGCTCGAGGAGCTTGCTTAAGACCATAAAGAGCTTTGTCTAATTTTACGATCCAAAAAATCATCATTTTCAAAACCAGGAGGTTGAGCAACGTAGATTTCTTCTTCTAAGAAGCCATTTAGAAAAGCACACTTAACATCCATCTGAAAAAGTTTTTTGTTCGTGAAGGATGCAAATGCAAGTAGCATACATATGGCTTCTAACCTGGCAACCAGAGCAAAAGTCTCCTCATAATCAATACCTTCTTCTTGGTGTAACATCCGGAAATTTGATTTCCGGATATTTCCGAGACAAACCGGAATTTGACCGGTTCGGACTTTTCCGTCATTCTTGTCAATCTATGTGACACCGAGTTCTTCGATAGTTTTATTATTTTATATCTATGTGACAACGAGTTCTTCGATAGTTTTATTATTTTATATATGTGTGACAATGAGTTCTTCGATAGTTTTATTATTTTATATCTATGTGACAACGAGTTCTTCGATAGTTTTATTATTTTATATCTATGTGACAACGAGTTCTTCGATAGTTTTATTATTTTATGCGATGTCTCTACTTACATAAAATAAGCGAAACCGTTCTACCTCTTCTTATCTGTCAAAGGAGTTGTATCCGTTAAAATAGGTCATCCGGGCCCGTAAAGACTTGTCATTTGGGCCATTGCAATGAACCAACTGGGCCTATCAGGGAAGTTCCTTTTCAGTCTTCACTCCCTTCGTTACCCTAATTGCTCACGCCTGCTGCTACCATCTGGACGCTGTGGCCGCGCTCGCCTCTCTCTTCCTCTCCATCCTGCACGCAGCGCCACAGCAAGGGAGCCGGTCTTTCAACACGAGTAGTGCCTCTGCCCTACTTCCTGCACGCACCGCCACAGCAAGGGAGCCAGCTCTCTCTTCCTGGTCCACACTCGTCGAACATCTCTAACCGCCAGCGTCCGCTTCTGTCTACACGGCGAGTTTGCACACCAACAGTGCAGCAAGCCACGCCAAACCCTCGTTCATCTGGCCTCCTTCTGCGCAGCAGGCCAAGGTTCTTCCTGCAGGGGACAAGCGACACCAAGAGCAGCAACGTTTCTCCTCCTGTGGAGGTGCACGCAACAACAGCAGACAACCTGGAGCTTCTGAGTCCTCCGTCTTCAACGTGCCAGCAAGAGTCGAGCACAGTTTCTATATAGACTAGCCGCGGGTGCGCCTTCCTGAGCCACAAAGGTGCCTCTAGTACGCAGCAGGTGTGCCAAGGGGCTGGAGCCGCCTTCTGTCTTCTTCCTCGTACTAGTGTGCTTGTCGAGTCACTCTTGTCTGGTAAATAACTCCCCTCCCTTCATTGTGTTACCCTCTCTACTTATGTGCTTATGAGAGCCTCATTTGTATCCTACACCCTTTCATAGCAGTCTTAGTAGATGGCTTGAAAGCTGATGCATCTTTCCGGGTTATAAGGTGACGAACAGCCGACTTGGAGTCCAGATTTGGGGGTAAGTTAGACTTCTCTTTTGTGTCTGCATTTCGGATATGTTGTAGTTAATATTACACGGTATATCATACTAAAATTTGAGAGGAATCTGAGCTACGGTTTGAGAGTTATAATGTCCCAAATTTGGCTCCTCATCCACTTTTTATAAGTGTGCTGAGTTTGGAGAAAACTGTGTGTGATGCTGCTTTATGATATAGTTTTGAATAGGATTCTGATCTCTGTTGGGCTTGAATTTTGGATATGATATAGTCGATATATTGATGTAGAACATATTAAAATTTGGGCGGCATCCAGCGAGTGGTTTGGGAATTATGAATTTTTAAAGACTGAGTCGTAAGCAGTTTTTCTGTTGTGCTGAAATTCGGTTTTGTGAGATAGTTTTAAACAGGATTTTGATCTCCTTTGCAGCTGAATTTTGGATATATTATAGATAAGATTTTATAGTAGAACATATCAAAATTTGGGATAAATCCAGCGAGTAGTTTAGGAGTTATGATTTTTCAAAGTTAAGACAGTGTGCTGTTTGTTAAGTGTTGTAACCAACTTTAGAAATTTTTGTAGAAGTGATGCTTTAACAGTTTTAAGAAATTCTTTCTCCTATGAATATATGGAATATCATAGATGATCTAGGGAATTATTTCGAAATTTTTATAAGACTATTATAATTTCATATTTGAAGCCGAAGTTGTACCTTAACAATCTTTCGGAAAATAAGAAGAATGTGTAAATGGCCAGTTTGTAACCAAACTCATCTTTATGAGGTAGAATATGACATTTTAGTCTCAAATAAGAGTTTATACATAAATTATGGAATTTTTAGAAGTTTCGGGACCAAGGGTAAAATAGTCATTTTACCATAAATTAATACTGTAATCAATTTCGATCTATTAAGACCTACTATCTTAGAAGTCTTAGACTTCTAATCACCTAGAAAGTGTGCTGACACACTTGCCTCATTTGACAGGCCACTAAATTCCTACTGTACAGATTGATTTGCGAATTAGAAAGTCGAGATCTGATTCAGGTAAGTCCACGAACTTACTTAGCTGGCTTCTTGTATGAGTTTAATGTGTATGAGTGGTGTTTGTGTGTTATGATAAACAACGAAACCGGATTAGGCCGACTTTATTATTTACGTAATTGACCCAAGTGTATGATAACGGGTCGTGACATCATCTACCTAGCTCTTGCGAGAATCTAGGAGGTTCCTTGCGACCAGCCCAGTCCGGTAGACGGTCAGATGCATTAGTACCATTCCGCGTTGGTAAACGGGGACAGGGGCGAGGTTTGGGAATCCCTCGTGTCACAAAATAAGTATCATTAGTAATGACCTATCACCTAATTAAAGATAATAAAAGGATTGAGTGTTGCATGTTGATTGTGTATGATGTGTGATTGTGCTTTTACCTTTATACTTATGCATAGAATGTTAGCTAACGGTTTTATACCGCTTGTAAATGTCTTGCAGGTTAAGACAGTTGTAGAGAGATCCGGAGGGAATGCTCAGCCGGGTCCACGTACTCATTTAGTTGGGGACGAGGTTGTCTTATATACTTCATATGCGTCGTTTTAGTACCTTTGATTTGTAAGGTTGATACATATTTTCCATGTATATATTATTTAAGGTTTTCAAATGTTTTTAATACTTTTGTGCCTTGTTGTAAGATCCAAGTTAAATTGTTGTCAAACTAAGGTCGGGACCCATTGTGATGTCCTAACCAGTAGCTCCCCGAGTTCTCAGAATATGGGGTGTTACACTTGGTTATGGCCTTTAGCTACAAGTTGTGCTTTGTTATGAATGACTTTGCCATTTTCATCCAACTTGTTTCAAAACACCCATGTTGTGCCTATGACAAATTTTTGCTTAGGTCTAGACGTGAGAGTCCAAACTTTGTTTCTCTCGAATTCATTTTGCTCATTTTGCATGGCCATGATCCAATCAGGTTCGTGAAGTGCTTGAACGTAGTTCTTGGTCTCTACAAGAGACACAAACGCAGAAAAAGCACACAAGTTGTTTACCTTAGATCGGGTTTGCGCACCTTCTTTTGGATTTGAGATAACGTTCTATTGTTGATGATATGAAGAATATTGAAATTTTTTTCTCTTGAAAACTGGAACGGATTCGGACGATTGAGGCTCGTTTATTCGACTTGATTCAGGTATCGCTAGATTATTGCCTATGGATCCTATGTCATGGCCTTGAAGTTGGGTTTTAAGGCCTTGAAATTGACTTCGAGCAGTGTTGTTGTTTGTCGTTTCAAGGTCTTGAATGTGCGTTTCAAGGTCTTGAGATTGTTCTCCGGTATCTTGAATTTGTTCTTGCATGTTCTTATCTTGAGCCTTATGATCTTCTTCTCTATCAGAATTATGATCTCCATGATGATTTAGATTCAGATCTGCAAAATTTTCATTCAAAGTACGATAATTGCTTTCATCAAAAAATAACATGAATACTTTTCTCAACAATTTTGGTACGTCTATTGTAAACTCCATAAGCTTTACTATTTGAAGCATATCTGATAACACAATTTATGACTTAGGTTTAGGTAATCATTTAGATAGATTCATCACTCATTCATGCATGGTTTAGCACAAATTCGCGACGTTTGCACTCAATTCACGTATTTTGTCGAGATAGACGTCTACACGGACTTGTGCGTTGCTTTGTAGGTATTTCGGGGGTCTTTTGGACATTAACCGATACATTAGAGGGCCAAGCCTCATGATGGTACACATCCAAAGCTTTGGAGGGGCATAATTGGAGCAACAAAGGACACAAAGACCACTATTGGTGCAAGCAATAGAGCAACTCATGGCTAAACGATCATAACATGTCTCTGCTGAAGAAAATCGGACCAGCTAGCAGATAAATCGGCCGATTTAATCTACTGGGTCGATTTTTGGGCCTTTGATAGCTTAAGCCACGTGTCCCACGATCTCTTGTCCGGCCTTGCTCTTGGTGGAGAATATAAGTGGTCCTGCAGGTTGTTGCTGAGCATCTCTCCTCTCCCACACTCTCATTCACAGCTCATCAATTTGGGGGAAAGATTGGAGGAGAAGAAAAACTTTCAAGGATTGAAGGAAGAAGAAGAACACCACTCTAGGGGTGATAGTGAGGTTTTGAGTGATTTTTAGAGTCTTGGATTGAAGAACTATTGCAAGGATTGTTAGGAACGTTTTGGATCTTCATTTAAGAGTTTGTAAGTCTTGCTACAACTTAGATTTAGTTGAGATTTATTGATTTGCTTGCTTATCTTTCATTATCCATCTATGAACACCATGTATGCTTGTTTGATGATTTTGGATCTTGATATGCATATTGTTGGCTAGTTTATTGTGATTCTGGAGTGATGGATTGATGGTTATGGCTTGGGTGATGATAGGATGGGCTTATATGTTAGTTTAGGATGACTTGTATGCACGAAACTCACAACAGAAGGGAAAATCGGCCTGTTCATCAGGTAAATCGGCCGATTTCCCCCATGATCCACCCGATTTCCTCCTCTGTTGCTCTTTAAATGATGAATCTGTATGATTGGGGTGTTAGGTTGTTAAATCCTAGTGTTTATTAAGCCTAATTTAGCTTAGGATCACCTAATGCTATCAACCTAAGTGAGGAAAGAGATCTACCCGATGATTTCCAATCTTAGACACCTTAGAAGATGAATTCTAGGTAGTAGTGAGCCTCATAAGTGTTTGCTCCAAATGGTGTGTGCAAGCTTTAAATTTATAACCCTAGACTTAAGCTTAAAACAAGGATGCGAACCCGCAGTGTACGGGCCAATCGTAGTAAAAAGCAAGAAATTCCAGGGGTCGATCACAGGGACTCGGTGAAACAAAGTCAATAACGGTAAGCTTCGTGAATACTAACCACAAGAGCAATTAACACAATCAAAGATGAATAAGAAGTCAATAAAGCAAACATGCAATTCTAGGGATTAAAGCGTCTAGTTGTGGTTCCAACTCAAGATCTATAGATAAGCGGACAAAGCTGAGATTTTTGCGTGGGGAAGGTGTTACTAAAGTGGAGTAGATCACCGGGTAAGTCTCACTATGCACTAATCCTAAACCGTAACTCCTATTACCGGGTAAGTCTCAAGGAATCAAGATAAAGAACTATAACCTCAAACTAACACACCATCTAAGGGAATAAAATCAACCTTTACCGGGTAAGTCTCAGGCTAACTCACAAAGATGGGATGGAAGCACACTCAAACCCCAATAAAGGATAAACCTTTATTACCTACACTTATGATCGTTGGTAAACAAACTAAGGAATTACCGGGTAAGTCTCATCCTAAGCTTGCATTGAACCAGAAAGGTGTAATAAGAATAGGATTTGGCAAACTCTAACACTCAACTCTCAGTTATGGATCAGATAAGTCACCTCGATCAGAAGAATTCCACCTCGGCCGAGATGTTCATCGACTGAGCGAGATGCTTAGGGTTAAGGATAAAGACTCGAACTTTCAGGATCCTACTGGAATCTAAGATTATTCTATCATTGTTTTTCCCACAACCTTCAGCCAATCACCCTAGAATCACACAAGGAAATTAGCCACTCATCATCATTATGAAAGTATTAAAGTATATGGGAAGAAAGTGAATATTTGAACAAGAAGAATTTAATGAAAAGACTTCAATAACTGAATCAAATATCACAACAAAAGCGTTCCTTGGATAGCAATCCAACAAGACAAGACAACAAGTGAGGGAATTGAAGACAATCTTACAAACCCTCCAAAAAGCTTTAAAAGCTATAGACTTCAATCTTCCTTCAACCTTCAAAAAGGTTCTTCGAATCTCTCCCAACTGGAGTAGGCTGCTGCTGCTGCGTGCTATAAACCCTGATCGACGGTATAGCGTGATTGTTCGGTGTAAGCGGGATGTAAGCGAGATGTATGCAGGATGTTGGATTTGTGGAAATCCAACCCTTTTTATAGGAAAATAACCCTCCAAAGATAAAATATCTTAGAAAGATCTTTTCCCATAAAAATAGGTAAAATATAAGATCTTCTTCCTTCCAGGAGCCAAGCCCAAAAATATAAGATCACCTTCCAAAGATAAAAGATCTCAGCCAAGAATAAAATATTCTCGCTGCGTCCTAGGTGTTCGCCTCGGTCGAGTCGGCGTCTCTGGATCACCTCGGTCGAGATGAATCTCTGGTCAACCGAGGTGAGTCATAACTGAATATGAAATCTCTCAAAACTGGTCCAAAGTAAATCTTAATCCATGGCTATGCTTCCTGGATGGTTCCTTATGCTCCTTAATGTAGCTTCAATGACTCCATAGCTCCTATTGTTCCTTTTTGATGCAAAACGTGCCGTTTTACCTACAATTACAGCAAAACTAGGTGTAGACCTCGATTCCCGCAAAGGTAGATGAAATGGTAATATAATCACATATTATACATGCTAACATGCAGATTATTGAAGATAAAACATCCAAACAAACCCCAAAATATAGACTATAATTCATGCTATCAAAATACCCCATACTTATCCCTTGCTTGTCCCCAAGCAAGTTCCGCATATAGAAGACAAGATAGAATGGATTAATAGTCATGAAAATCAATGAAAAGTCTTTCAAAAACATTTTTATGGTGTGTTACAATCATAGATCACTCTAAGAGAATACTTCATGGAATTTAAAATCCAAACATGATCAAAACATTTTATAAATATAGGAAAGTTGTTCATCTTTGCATAAAATCATAGAATGCATAATAAGTCATAATTATCAAAATTAATCATGTATAATCCAGTTTAAACCACTAAGTCAATCAACAAGCTCAAGGTCTCAAGGGCTTCCCAAAAGAAAAGGTCATGAAACGTGTAGGGTAGGGATGTATGTAAGGTAATGTGGTGCTAGAATCCGGGAAAAGGATGAACTTCACTTTCACTTTGACTTGCAACATCTTCCACCTATAAGCTTTGCTTATTTCACACTTTTCTTTTTACTTTACTTTTTTTGGGATGCATGGACAGAGGTGCACAATAACCGAAGCCTAGGAGATCCGCAATCATCAATTTCTTGAGATGCATCAAACCCTTGATGCACATACCATGACCCGTTAGGAATATCGCTCAATCCGACTTTGGCAAGACACAAACACCCGGCTATGTGAATGGTGCCAAGTTACTCATCTTCATGATTGACTTCCCCAAACCTAAAATTGCTTTCTAACACTTTCACTTCCAGCCACTTCTCAACTTTAACTTCACTTGCTTTCACCACTTCGCTTGCTTCCAAATTCCTGGATAGGTAAAGGAGGCAAAATGTATATGAGGGGCTAAGCATGATCAAGAAGAAGAAGAGAGAAGAATGAATTGCCTTGGTCTTTCCAGGAAGAAAGTGAGAGAACTTATCTTGTGGTGTCAACCTTCAAATTCAACATAATTTGGATAAAAACAAAGTATTAAACATGCCAATAATTTCAAACAAAGCATTTAGCAACTTAAACATATTATAAAACCTTTCAAACACATAAAGAATTTAAAATCAGTCAGTAAACAAGATCTTCACTGAGATCATATCCAGATGAGTAACACAAAATCAGTTTCGAAAAACTCTCAGTTAACCCACCTCGGTCGAGATGTTCTTGGTTCAACCGAGGTGAAACGCCTCGTTTGGCCAGAACTGACTCGGTCGAGGTAAAATTATTTTTTTTTAAAACCATTTTTTTTTAGTTTCGACGTTTTTTTTAATCAAATAACCTGTAGGTATGCATGTAATATCAGATAATCATACAAATGCAGAAGTGAAGCATAAATAAAATATCCGATGAAATGTCATACATCAAAAGTAGTCAAATAACATCAAGTAGTCATAATAAATACAAACACCACATACTTGGGACACACTGTCCCAGTGGGTCAAATATAAGTCTAGAAATGAGAGTACTCACCGGATAAATAGCTGAACTGCATAAAAAATATAATAAGAAAATCCTGCAGCTCCTCAATAGTCTCGATCCGGCGGTGGTGGTGGTGGTACGTACGGATACTGAGTCGGATCGAAAGGATAGCCCATGACACGCTCGAACTGAAGCTGGGCCATGATGTGCTGATAGTGCTGCCGCTCCTGCATCTTGCGGATATCCAGCGATAATGCAGCATACGAGTCAATAACCTGATCCGTCAGGTCATCGATCCGTCTGTGAGCAGCTCGATCTCTCACTCCATGCCTCCTGCGTCTAGCAGGTCTGACTGGAGAAGTCTCAGCTGGTGCAGGCTCTGTCTCCTCCTCATCATCCAAGTCGATGATCGGTGGCGCGCTCGTACCTGCAGTATCCGTCCCTGTATCCATCGGGACTCCACCATCTCTCTCATCTACCGTCTCCTCGTCGTCGTCATCCTCCTCCTCCTCAGCCTCAGCTGGGGCAGCTGCTGCCTCTCTATGATCCTCCATCAGCGGGGCCCAAGCTGTCTGCCAGTAATGCGGATCGAAAACTGTGAACTGTGCAGACCAGCGGATCCCCTGTGGCGCAGTCCGCTCCCATGGCATAGCAACAAATGGAGTGGTCAGACCACGGGGAACTAGAATCCTCCGTGTGATCATCTCCTGTAATCCAAGCGGCTTCGGAGCCCCCACCATCGTACATACACTGAGGTCCATCCCGTGATAAGCAGCAATATGGGTGACTAGACCTCCGCAGCAAATGTCTCCCTTCGCTTTAGCCTTGATCTTGTGCAGGTCCTCTGCCAAGATCAAGCCAAAGTCTGGGAAACCCCCCGTGACCATACAGTAAAGGCTGAAGAGCTCGCCCTGTTGGATCTTCTGGGGCGTCTCAGTACGCGCCAGAAGTGTCTCGCTGAATATCCTATGGGCTAATCTGAAGGCCGGGTGGAAGATGACCTTCTCCCTGGAATCTCCAGGGCGCCATCTGTCTGCATGCTCGGTGATATGGGCAATCTGCCCCCAGAACTCCCTAGCTACGGATCGGGAGGGGAAGTCGGTGGCGGTGGGCTCAGAAAAGCCGAAAATCTCTCTCCAAACCTCTAAGGGAACTATGAAGTTCCGGTTCATCAACCGGTACTTCACAGACTGGTCTGTGGGGAGGTAGGAGAAGGAGCTAACGAACTCTAAGGTGGGCTCCAAATAGGCTGGGGCTCGGATCTCAGTAAACTGATCCAGCCCAACAGTGGCAATCATCCTCCTAAGGTCACCATCTAACCCTAGGCAATCGAAAGCTGACACGTCCAGAAAACGTGGTGCGATAACTGGACGGCTAGCTATGCGCTCATAGTCTACCCGGCATCTCTCGTGGATCACCGGGCGTTAAGGACGGGAAGAAGAAGAAGAAGGAGGGGAAGGTGAGGATCTGTCTCTGAGGGCTAGGCGACGATCGGAACTCATTTTTTTTCTTCTTCTCAAACACTGTCAGAGTACCTCGGTCGTTGACAAGACTCTGAAATCACCTCGGTCGAGATGCAGTTCGACCGGACCGAGGCGCAGCAGTTACGATTCCAATTCTCAGAAATTCAGTTCTTTTCCCCCAAAAATCACTACAATTGCTTCCTAAGGGGTACTTAAGCCTTTTCTCAGCAGAATCAGGGGCAACCAAAGCCCAAATCGAAGCGAATGGACGAGTTAGGGTTTCGACTGTTTTTACCTCGTTTCGGTCGATTCGTTCGATTTCTTTGCAGATCTGTTGTTGTAATAGGTTCCTCTACCCTTCAATCGCAGTTTGGAAGCGGAAATCTTCGAAAACGAGCAAGAAACGAGATAGAGCGAAGTGGACTGTCGCCGCGGTCGAGATGAAGAAGGTAAAAAGTAAAAACTGAAATTTTTTTTTCTTTTTATACTGCTCCTGGATCTGCTGTCACCTCGGTCGAGATGGTCTCGACTGGACCGAGGTGGTACGGACCGAGGTGGTTCTGCAAAAAACCCTAGTCGCCTCGGTTGCTCAAGAATCAACTCGGTCGAGGTGCTCTGACAGTAACCGAGATGCTTCTGTCTTCTCAAAATCTCGAACTTCTGTCCTTCTAGTTATGCTCCTTCCTTAGATATTCCCTGTTGTCTGTCCAGAACGCCAAAAACAAAGCAAAGCAAAGCAAAAACAAAAACTATCTAAGCTATACTAGAAAACGGGAAAAGAAAGCAATACCTTGGGTTGCCTCCCAAGAAGCGCTTGGTTTAAGGTCGCTAGCTGGACCATTCTCCATAGAATTACTCAATGTACCTTGAACACCATGGAGAGGTCATCACATCCATCATAAAATTCTTCCAAAAAGGTTCCGGTTCCTAATTTGACCGGCAAATGGTAAGATCTCCCACGTACAAGCTGGTACGGTTTGATTCTCACCGGAATACTTCTAGCCTTCCTGCACTTCAATGGGACATAATCTAGCCTTGCGTCCCATCCTTTCCTTGATCGAGAAAACAACTTCTTGAGATTCCTAGTAGCTTCCCCATCTATAGCTTGGGGATGGTACAGGGTCCTGAGCATGCGAGGGACCCCATACTTGAACAAGAGACACTTCATCGCCTTAACGGTGTAGTGCTTGCCAACTCCACTCCTCATGATCCGAGGAGCTTCCTCTTCCAATAATTTGAAGGAAGACTTCATCTTGATCTTTGGAGGTTCTTTCGGAAGAGACCTCCAACTCTCCGGTGCTTTCCTGAAAAATTCAGAAATATTAATAGGGAATTCAAATGAAGTAGGAGAATGTATCTTGCAAAGTTCTCCAAAGCTTGAGACAAGTTTCGTGTTGGGTTGATAATCCACCCACGAAATCTCTCTCAGTTCTGCTGGTCTTTCTTCAACTTTGACCACAATCTCAGTAATTTGGCCAAGGTTCTCTGCATCTTCCACTTCTGGTTTTGCAGATTCTTCCATCTCGGCCGAAATCTCTTCCACTTCGACCGAGGTCTCAACAGTCAGATCGAGACCTTCCATATCCTCCTCTTCCTCAGAAGCTTCAGGAGAAACTTCCGGTTCGACCAAAGGAATGCTTGGAACGTGCAACACTTCCTTATGCTCCTCTTTCGGCTTAGCATAGGATAGGGTGCTTTCCTTGAGCTCCTCCACCTTCTTCATCAACTTCTCCAATCTTGATTCGAGAGAGTCTTCAAAAGGTTGCTCATAAATGTTTTTAGGGACATTCTTCTCATCCCATATCGCAAGTTCACGCTGAATGGCCTCTTCTCTTTCCCATTCATTGTTGAACCAATAGAAGGAGTACTTCTCCTCCAAGTATTCATAATGGTCCGCCCTAGCACTTTGCCTTGCTATCCAGGCTGGATCAAATGTAGTCATCGGAAATCCTGAAAACTACAAAACTCATAGAAAGAGTAGTTAGTAGTAACAGGGGCAAGTGCCCCGAAAGCAAACCGCAACCGGCTCGGTCTAGACCAAGTCCCCGGCAACGGCGCCAAAAACTTGTTCGCTCCAAATGGTGTGTGCAAGCTTTAAATTTATAACCCTAGACTTAAGCTTAAAACAAGGATGCGAACCCGCAGTGTACGGGCCAATCGTAGTAAAAAGCAAGAAATTCCAGGGGTCGATCACAGGGACTCGGTGAAACAAAGTCAATAACGGTAAGCTTCGTGAATACTAACCACAAGAGCAATTAACACAATCAAAGATGAATAAGAAGTCAATAAAGCAAACATGCAATTCTAGGGATTAAAGCGTCTAGTTGTGGTTCCAACTCAAGATCTATAGATAAGCGGACAAAGCTGAGATTTTTGCGTGGGGAAGGTGTTACTAAAGTGGAGTAGATCACCGGGTAAGTCTCACTATGCACTAATCCTAAACCGTAACTCCTATTACCGGGTAAGTCTCAAGGAATCAAGATAAAGAACTATAACCTCAAACTAACACACCATCTAAGGGAATAAAATCAACCTTTACCGGGTAAGTCTCAGGCTAACTCACAAAGATGGGATGGAAGCACACTCAAACCCCAATAAAGGATAAACCTTTATTACCTACACTTATGATCGTTGGTAAACAAACTAAGGAATTACCGGGTAAGTCTCATCCTAAGCTTGCATTGAACCAGAAAGGTGTAATAAGAATAGGATTTGGCAAACTCTAACACTCAACTCTCAGTTATGGATCAGATAAGTCACCTCGATCAGAAGAATTCCACCTCGGCCGAGATGTTCATCGACTGAGCGAGATGCTTAGGGTTAAGGATAAAGACTCGAACTTTCAGGATCCTACTGGAATCTAAGATTATTCTATCATTGTTTTTCCCACAACCTTCAGCCAATCACCCTAGAATCACACAAGGAAATTAGCCACTCATCATCATTATGAAAGTATTAAAGTATATGGGAAGAAAGTGAATATTTGAACAAGAAGAATTTAATGAAAAGACTTCAATAACTGAATCAAATATCACAACAAAAGCGTTCCTTGGATAGCAATCCAACAAGACAAGACAACAAGTGAGGGAATTGAAGACAATCTTACAAACCCTCCAAAAAGCTTTAAAAGCTATAGACTTCAATCTTCCTTCAACCTTCAAAAAGGTTCTTCGAATCTCTCCCAACTGGAGTAGGCTGCTGCTGCTGCGTGCTATAAACCCTGATCGACGGTATAGCGTGATTGTTCGGTGTAAGCGGGATGTAAGCGAGATGTATGCAGGATGTTGGATTTGTGGAAATCCAACCCTTTTTATAGGAAAATAACCCTCCAAAGATAAAATATCTTAGAAAGATCTTTTCCCATAAAAATAGGTAAAATATAAGATCTTCTTCCTTCCAGGAGCCAAGCCCAAAAATATAAGATCACCTTCCAAAGATAAAAGATCTCAGCCAAGAATAAAATATTCTCGCTGCGTCCTAGGTGTTCGCCTCGGTCGAGTCGGCGTCTCTGGTCAACCGAGGTGAGTCATAACTGAATGTGAAATCTCTCAAAACTGGTCCAAAGTAAATCTTAATCCATGGCTATGCTTCCTGGATGGTTCCTTATGCTCCTTAATGTAGCTTCAATGACTCCATAGCTCCTTTTGTTCCTTTTTGATGCAAAACGTGCCGTTTTACCTACAATTATAGCAAAACTAGGTGTAGACCTCGATTCCCGCAAAGGTAGATGAAATAGTAATATAATCACATATTATACATGCTAACATGCAGATTATTGAAGATAAAACGTCCAAACAAACCCCAAAATATAGACTATAATTCATGCTATCAATAAGCCGCTATTGGATCGAGTGTGCTAGGATTATTGCTTGAGATTTCCCTATTTCGAGACTTACCCGGTAAGGAGAGGGTTACCCCTTAAGTAGTGTCCGGTTTGTGTAGAATTCCCAACTTTACCTCCTTGAGACCTACCCGGTAATAGGAGTTTGATGCGGGATTAGTGAAGTGAGAGACCTATCCGGTAATTGCTTCTATTAGTGAAACATTCTTTCCCCAACACCGCAACTTGTCCTTAGAATCCTTAGAACCTTGAACCCAATGCCATAACCGGAAATCTTGACCTCTAGAATCCACTTTTCTCTCTTAATCATATACTTTGTGCTTTGTGTTACTTGTTCGTTTTGCTAGCTTGAGTTGTTAGTTGTTTTATTACCTTGCTTGATTTGTGATCTTTGTTTGATCACCACAAAAACCAACCAAAAACATTGTGTTTTCTATTTTCTTTGTTCCTCACCTTATCTTAGTCTAGATTTACACTATCTTTGATCATGCTTGACTCGATTTCACCTTAGTCTTTGTGTTCGACCTCGGAATACTATCCCTACTACAAACGTCCCGTACACTGCGGGTTCGCTAGGAGTTAGGATAATTATAACGAGTATAAATTTAAAGCTTATTGCGTACTCACATCACACATATCCTGAGCGTAACAAGTTTTTGGCGCCGTTGCCGGGGACTAGGTCTAGATTGAGTCATTTTGTGATTGTTTATAGTGTAGATCTTTCTTGTTGCTTTTGATCTCTCTTTGGTTTGTGTCTTTGCTTTTCAGGACATCTCTTACTCTTTAGGTGTATGCGAAGATCTTGTGGCAAGGATTTAGCTCCATTCGATCCCGAACCGGAGAAAACCCTTAGATCTAGATCCAAGAGCATTAAAAGGGGAAAAGAGATGGCCGGAAGAGACCTCCAAGCTGAATTAGATGAAGCCTTAGAGCAAATAAGGCTAAGAGATGAGCTCTTAGAGGAAGAAAGAAGGCTTGCCAATGAGAGGCAAGAAGCAACTAGGAGGGAGATTGATGAGATTAGGCAAGCCCTTGTACAAGGAGAGCTTAATCGTCAACAACCTCCACCTCCTCCACCACCACAACCGCAGCCGGCGGCGAATGTTAGGGTTGTACCCATTGCTATTGAAGAGCCACAAACTTTGGGGAGACGTATGGATCCGGCACAAAGAGCACACCGTCCGGGTGTGAACTTAGGAGATCCCGCAGCCCACAACTATGAGCTCCGCCCTCAAGTTCTACAAATGATCCAGCATGATCAATTTGCAGGGATGGAAGGAGAGTCTCCTCATCAACACTTGATGAACTATGAGATTTTGATGGAGACCCTTAGGCCGCCAAGATTGGAGAGCAACAACCATAAGCTTAGGGCTTTCTCCTTCTCTCTTAAGGACAAGGCCTTAGCTTGGTATCAATCTATTCCACAAGGGCGAGTTGGTACTTGGGAGGAGATGACAACCGAGTTTTTGACTAAGTTCTTCCCACCTTCCAAGACTACCGAGTTAAGAGGGAAGATCAATGCCTTCGTGATGAAGGATAGAGAGAGTTTGTTCAAGTCTTGGGAGAGATTCAAGGACCTTCTCCTAGATTGTCCACACCATGGCATACCGAAAATTGAGCTTTTGGAGATCTACTTCAAGGGACTTGATGAAGATAGCCAATTCAAGCTTCAATCCCTTTCCGGTGGGACTTTCATGGAGAAGCATGTGGATGATGCTTGGGAGTTTGTAGAGAAACAAGCTCTAGTGATTGAGAAATACTCCCATAGGAAGAGTGAAGGGAGAAAGGCGGGAGCATATGAGGTGAGTGAGGTCACCATGAGCAATTTCAAGCTTGACGCCATCAACAACGAGCTAAAGTCCTTGAGGGAGTTGTGTGCTACAACTTTGAAGAACCAAGCAACTCCTCAAATGCTTCCACAAGCTAACTTATCTTCCAAGGAGGAGGATGTGAATTACATGGGAAGGGGCAATTACAATAACTATCAAGGCCCAAGGAACTTCAACAACAACCGGCAATTCAACAATTACCGGCCCAACCATAACCATTCCGGGTTTTCTTACTCTAACCCGGATGGAGCCTTGAACCCTCCCGCTTCCACAAGCACAACTCCACCACCAAGAGCTTCACAAGAACCTCCACCCGGATTCACTCAACCTCCAAAGGATAGAACCGAATTGATGTTTGAGAAATTGCTTGGAAGGTTGAGTGGTCTTGAGAGCACTGTGACTTCAATTTCTAAGGCTCAAAAGGTTTTGGAAGCACAAGTGTTCCAAAAGGCGGGTGAAGCACATAGAGATCCGGGAAAGCTTCCCGGAAGAACCGAAGAAAACCCAAGAGGCCAAGTGATGGCTATTACAACAAGAAGTGGGTTGAGTATGAAGGAGCCTTTGCCCAAGGAGAATGCTAAAGGGAAGCAAGTGGTGAATGAAGAAGAAACTTTGCAAGGAGATGGAGGCAAGAGCAAGGATGTAGAGCCAACCTATGTGGCACCGCCTCCATACAAGCCACCACTACCGTTCCCTCAATCACGAGCAAGAGCTCGCTTGGACAATCACTTTGGTAAGTTCCTTGAACTAATGTCTAAATTGCATATTAACATTCCGTTCATGGATGCTATTTTAGGAATGCCGGCATATGGCAAGTTCTTGAAGGAAATACTCTCCAACAAAAGGAAGTTGGAGGAGTATGGGGAGATTAGAATGACAAAGAGATCCTCGGAGTTGATTCAAACGATGAAGGAGGAGATGCCTCCTAAGCTAAGGGATCCGGGATCCTTTTGTGTGCCAATCGGAGTAGGAGAAGTGAAGTATGACGCCCTATGTGATCTTGGGGCGAGTGTAAGCATTATCCCGCTTGCACTTTGCAACAAGGTTGGGATAGGAGAGCCAAAGCCGGTCAAGATGACCCTTTACATGGCGGACCGCTCAATCACTCATCCGGTTGGGATCTTGGAAGACATTCCGGTGCAACTATGGAAGTTCTATGTGCCTATAGACTTCGTTGTTTTGGATATCCCGGCGGACTATCCGGTTCCTATCATCTTGGGGAGACCTTTCCTAGCTACTTCCGGATGTCTAGTAGATTGCAAGAATGGGACTCTCTCCTTCAACATTGGAGAAGTGAACATCAAGTTCAAGCTATCCACAATGATGAAAGGGCCAACCCTTGATGAAGATGTATTCAACATAGTTGAAGAAGAGGAGTCTAGAGAGGTTGTGAGCTCAATCTTGCTCAAGGATCCACTTGAGAGGGTTCTTAGCTCAAGCTTGATGGAGGAAGGAGTTGAGGAGAGTAGCAATGAAGTAATCAAGGCCTTGAATGCATTGGACGAGCTACCAAGTGTTGGGTTTCAAGTGCTAGAAGAAGAGGAAAACAGACAGAAAAATCGGACTGGAGGGCAAAAATCGGCCGATTTTTGTCCTTGTGCTGAAATTTCAGCCAGTTCAGCAAAAACAGAAACTCAGATCGACCCACTGCCAGAAAAATCGTCCGATTTTTCCTCCTGGGCCGATTTTCCTGAGTCTTTTCAGCATCAACCACTTGAGTGTGAGCAATCATCAAGGGACTTCAAGGAGGCTTCCACGGCTTTGCAATCATCTCAACCTACATTGTATGGATCGTCTCCAACCGAAAAAGGTCCTCCTCAACTTGATCTTAAACCTCTTCCTTCTCATTTAAAGTATTCTTTCCTTGGTTCAAATTCTACTTATCCGGTGATTGTGAATGCATCTTTGAATGATGATGAGCTTAATAGACTGTTGAAAGAATTGAAACTGCATAGAAAGGCAATAGGATACACCATTGATGATCTTGTTGGCATCAAACCATCTTTGTGCATGCATAGGATAATGATGGAAGATAATCATAAACCCTCTATTGAACATCAAAGAAGATTGAATCCCATAATGAAAGAGGTAGTCAAAAAGGAAATCATTAAGTTGCTAGATGCGGGAATTATCTACCCTATCTCGGATAGTAAGTGGGTTAGTCCCGTTCATGTAGTACCTAAGAAGGGTGGGATGACCGTAGTGACCAATGAGAACAATGAACTAATCCCAACTAGGACGGTTACGGGATGGAGGATGTGCATTGATTATAGGAAGTTGAACATGGCCTCTAGGAAAGATCACTTCCCTCTCCCTTTCATTGACCAAATGCTAGAGAGGTTAGCTCAACATTCCCATTTTTGCTACCTAGATGGCTATAGTGGATTCTTCCAAATCCCTATCCACCCCGATGACCAAGAGAAAACAACCTTTACATGTCCATGGGGTACTTTTGCATATAGGAGAATGCCATTTGGGTTGTGTAATGCACCCGCCACCTTCCAAAGGTGTATGATGGCCATCTTTTCGGAATATATTGAAAATATCATGGAAGTGTTCATGGATGATTTCTCTGTTTATGGTTCTTCCTTTGATAATTGCTTGGCTAACTTGTCATTAGTATTGCAAAGATGTGAGGAGACAAATCTTGTCTTGAATTGGGAAAAATGCCACTTCATGGTAAGTGAAGGTATTGTGTTAGGACACTTGGTGTCTAACCGTGGCATTGAGGTTGATAGGGCCAAGATTGAACCGATAGAGAAGTTGCCACCACCTACCTCGGTAAAAGAGGTAAGGAGTTTCTTAGGGCATGCCGGTTTTTACCGGAGGTTCATTCAAGACTTCTCTAAAATTTCTAAGCCTCTCACTAAGCTACTAATGAAGGATGTTGATTTTGTCTTTTCCAAAGATTGCCTTGAGGCTTTTTATAGGTTGAAGAATGCCTTGATCTCCGCACCTATAATGCAACCTCTGGATTGGAGCTTACCTTTTGAGATCATGTGTGATGCAAGCGATGTAGCCGTTGGGGCTGTTTTGGGGCAAAGGAAAGATGGGCGAACTCATGCCATTTATTATGCTAGCAAGACGCTAGATGATGCCCAACTCAATTATGCTACCACCGAGAAAGAGTTGCTAGCGGTGGTGTATGCTTTTGAGAAGTTCCGCTCATATCTTGTTGGAGCGAAGGTCATAGTTTATACGGATCATGCTGCGATCCGTTACCTCCTTACCAAGAAGGATGCAAAGCCTAGGTTGATTCGGTGGATCCTTCTTCTTCAAGAGTTTGATTTGAAAATCCGGGACAAGAAGGGATCCGAGAACTCCGTGGCGGATCACCTTAGTAGACTCCCACCATTGGAGCTTGAAAGAGAGGACATCCCGATTGATGACTCATTCCGGGATGAGCAATTGCAAATGGTGGAGGAGTGCTTGTTCCAAGTGTCTAGAGGAAGTGAGCCATGGTTTGCCGACATTGTGAACTACTTAGTGTGTGAGAAGGTGCCTCCCGGATTAACATATGCCCAAAGAAAGAAGTTCTTCAAAGATGTGAGGCACTACTATTGGAGTGAACCACTTTTGTTCAAGAGAGGACCGGATGGAATGTTTAGAAGATGCATACCGGAGGATGAGGTGGAGAGTGTGATCCGCCATTGTCACTCCTTGCCATGTGGAGGGCATGCTAGCGCACACAAGACATGTGCGAAAGTGTTGCAATCGGGCTTCTTTTGGCCAAACTTGTTCAAGAATGTGCAAAGCTTTGTGGTAGCTTGTGATGCTTGCCAAAGGACGGGCAACGTCTCAAGGAGGAATGAGATGCCCTTGAACAACATACAAGAGGTAGAGATATTTGATGTGTGGGGTGTGGACTTCATGGGACCATTCCCTTCTTCATGTGGCAACCTCTACATCCTATTGGCGGTTGACTATGTTTCGAGATGGGTGGAGGCAATCGCTTCTCCTACAAATGATGCCAAGGTGGTGGTGCGGTTCGTCAACCGAGTGATCTTTCCTAGGTTTGGAACACCAAGGGTGATCATAAGTGATGGAGGAAGGCACTTCACCAATAGGAACTTTGGGGCACTTTTGGCTAAGTATGGGGTGACTCATAAGGTGGCAACACCTTACCATCCCCAAACTAGTGGCCAAGTGGAGATCTCCAACCGGGAGATAAAGGGAATTCTCGAGAAGACGGTCTCAAGAACGAGAAAGGATTGGGCTATGAAGCTCGATGATGCCTTGTGGGCATATAGGACCGCTTTCAAGACACCAATTGGCACCACCCCTTACAAGTTGGTCTATGGCAAGTCTTGCCACCTTCCGGTAGAGATGGAGCATAGAGCTTATTGGGCCATTAAGTGGCTAAATTTTGACCTCAAGGAGGCGGGAGAGAAGCGGTTGCTAGACATGAACGCCCTTGAGGAGATCCGGTTGGATGCTTATGAGAATGCCCGGATCTACAAGGAGCGGACCAAGCGTTGGCATGACAAGCGCCTCCTTCCAAAGGAGTTGAATGAAGGCGACTTGGTGCTTCTCTTCAACTCGAGGCTGCGGCTTTTCCCCGGAAAGCTCAAATCAAGATGGACCGGGCCATATGTGGTGAAGAATATCTTTCCTCATGGAGCGGTAGAGATAGGAGGAGATCATTATGGTGACTTCAAGGTGAATGGGCACCGTTTGAAGAAGTACATCCCGGAAGCCCCGGTGAAAGTGATTGCCCCGCTTCACCTTGATTGAAACGCTCCTGAATTTGGTCAAGCTAATGACCTTAAAGAAGCGCTTAATGGGAGGCAACCCATTGGTACATATTTTTCCTTTCTTTTTCTTGCTTTTGTTTAATCTCACTCTTGGTGTGCTTTGTCTTTCTTTTGTGTTTTTGGGTGCTAGATCTTGTTGATTGTCATGAGTTATGAGACGTTGGAGGTCATGTGAAAGCCTCATGGACCAGTTGAAGGTACAAGATCCAAGCACATGGACGAGGAGGAAATCACCCAGAAAAATCGGCCTGTTCTTCATCTAGATCGGCCGATTTTCCTGGGCTGCCAGGGCGATTTTTCCTCTGTAAAGGAAAGTGATGATCTCTAATCAAGCATGGGTAGAGCGGACGTGGAACTTGGATGGCATGCAGTGCCAAGCGCGGGTTCCGACATCATAATGAACATCAAGAGCTCTCTACCATCCTTAATCGATCATCCACCATCATCATCCAATGTGAACCGAAATACCAAAGCATCACCAATTTTACATTGTGAGGACTCTCTTTCACTTCTTTATTTAGTTTACACATTAGGGAAAATGTGTTTCTAAGTATGGGGTGGGGTTTTCATGATCACTTGCATGATTAGCATCTAGAATAGTTTAATTTTGTCACATGTTTCATTATGTCTTGCATTGTACATACATATTTCGAAAATTCCAAAAAATAAGAAAATTTTAAAAATTTGTAGTGCTTCTAAAGCTTGGGAATGAACCTTATGATGAAATTGTCTTGTGAATTGGCTATGGATAGCCTCATGTGTTGAATAGATGATGCATATTTGGACTTGAAGTACTTATCTTGAATCCCATGAATGATTTGTGATAATGAATGTTTGCCTTGATTGAATTGAGTATTGAAAGTCGAAATTGCATGCTAGTTCTTGCACATCATTTAGGAACAAATAAGGCAATTCATCTTTCTCTACTTCTCATCTTGATCATGTTGTTTGAGCACCTCAATTGATGAAAAATTTGACCTCTTTTGACCCATCCGAGAATAGGAGCATGATAGTGTGTTGATGTGTATGAAAAGCAAGTGTGGGGTGAAGTTGTTGATGAAAGAATGATGTGAACGAAGTGCTGAATTTGTTGTGAAAGTGTAGACAAAATATAGGTTTGGGGACATTGGCTTAAATGACAAGTAACTCGGTACACTTCGCATAATCGGGTGTTGGTGCCTTGCCAAAGTCAAATAAACCAATAGTCCTAACGATCTTTGGTATGTGTGCCCGGTGTGGATGCACCTCGAAAAATAGAAAAAGCCCGAGGATGGCTAATCACCAAGGTTTCGGCTTTTGTACACCAATGCCATTGTCTCAAAAATAAAAGAAAAGAAAGAAAAGAAAATGAAGAAAAAAATATACACTTGAGGGAAGTTGATAAGAAAATTTGAAGTTGTGGTTGTTTAGCTCCTTTCCCGGATTAGCATCACATAGCCTAGAAAATTCCCGCCTAATCACAACGTTTCTTGGCCTTCTATTTCACAAGTCCTTATGACCTACTTGCATGTGTGTAAGGCTAAGTGATTTAGATTGGATATGCTCATGATCATCTTGACATCTTCATCTTTACACTTCATTGCATGCTATCGAGTTAAGTACAATTGTCCTTCCATGCCTTCACTTATTTGATACATAATTGCTTGTCCATTGTCATGAAACATGACTATGAAGGTGATCCAATATTAGAAGCACAACTCCAAAAAGATTTTGCCATTTTTCTGCATACATTAATCATGTCATCTCTTAGTCTATAGTTGGGAATTTGGTCGGGGACGAGCAAACCTTAAGTATGGGGTATTTTTGATAACACGATTTATGACTTAGGTTTAGGTAATCATTTAGATAGATTCATCACTCATTCATGCATGGTTTAGCACAAATTCGCGACATTTGCACTCAATTCACGTATTTTGTCGAGATAGACGTCTACACGGACTTGTGCGTTGCTTTGTAGGTATTTCGGGGGTCTTTTGGACATTAACCGATACATTAGAGGGCCAAGCCTCATGATGGTACACATCCAAAGCTTTAGAGGAGCATAATTAGAGCAACAAAGGACACAAAGACCACTATTGGTGCAAGCAATGGAGCAACTCATGGCTAAACGATCATAACATGTCTCTGCTGAAGAAAATTGGACCAGCTAGCAGATAAATTGGCCGATTTAATCTACTGGGTCGATTTTTGGGCCTTTGACAGCTTAAGCTACGTGTCCCACGATCTCTTGTCCGGCCTTGCTCTTGGTGGAGAATATAAGTGGTCCTGCAGGTTGTTGCTGAGCATCTCTCCTCTCCCACACTCTCATTCACAGCTCATCAATTTGGGGGAAAGATTGGAGGAGAAGAAAAACTCTCAAGGATTGAAGGAAGAAGAAGAACACCACTCTAGGGGTGATAGTGAGGTTTTGAGTGATTTTTAGAGTCTTGGATTGAAGAACTATTGCAAGGATTGTTAGGAACGTTTTGGATCTTCATTTAAGAGTTTGTAAGTCTTGCTACAACTTAGGTTTAGTTGAGATTTATTGATTTGCTTGCTTATCTTTCATTATCTATCTATGAACACCATGTATGCTTGTTTGATGATTTTGGATCTTGATATGCATATTGTTGGCTAGTTTATTGTGATTCTGGAGTGATGGATTAATGGTTATGACTTGGGTGATGATAGGATGGGCTTATATGTTAGTTTAGGATGACTTGTATGCACGAAACTCACAACAGAAGGGAAAATCGGCCTGTTCATCAGGTAAATCGGCCGATTTCCCCCATGATCCACCCGATTTTCTCCTCTGTTGCTCTTTAAATGATGAATCTGTATGATTGGGGTGTTAGGTTGTTAAATCCTAGTGTTTATTAAGCCTAATTTAGCTTAGGATCACCTAATGCTATCAACCTAAGTGAGGAAAGAGATCTACCCGATGATTTCCAATCTTAGACACCTTAGAAGATGAATTCTAGGTAGTAGTGAGCCTCATAAGCCGCTATTGGATCGAGTGTGCTAGGATTATTGCTTGAGATTTCCCTATTCCGAGACTTACCCGGTAAGGAGAGGGTTACCCCTTAAGTAGTGTCCGGTTTGTGTAGAATTCTCAACTTTACCTCCTTGAGGCCTACCCGGTAATAGGAGTTTGATGCGGGATTAGTGAAGTGAGAGACCTACCCGGTAATTGCTTCCATTAGTGAAACATTCTTTCCCCAACACCGCAGCTTGTCCTTAGAATCCTTAGAACCTTGAATCCAATGCCATAACCGGAAATCTTGACCTCTAGAATCCACTTTTCTCTCTTGATCATATACTTTGTGCTTTGTGTTACTTGTTCGTTTTGCTAGCTTGAGTTGTTAGTTGTTTTATTACCTTGCTTGATTTGTGATCTTTGTTTGATCACCACAAAAACCAACCAAAAACATTGTGTTTTCTATTTTCTTTGTTCCTCACCTTATCTTAGTCTAGATTTACACTATCTTTGATCATGCTTGACTCGATTTCACCTTAGTCTTTGTGTTCGACCTCGGAATACTATCCCTACTACAAACGTCCCGTACACTGCGGGTTCGCTAGGAGTTAGGATAATTATAACGAGTATAAATTTAAAGCTTATTGCGTACTCACATCACACATATCCTGAGCGTAACAATATCCAATAAAGACAGCTTCATCACTACGTGTATCAAACTTTCCAAGGTTGTCTTTGTCATTATTATGGACAAAGCACGTACATGCATAGGGTTTAAAATAGGAAATATTAGGTTTTCGTCCTTTAAAGAGTTCGTAAGAAGTCTTCTTCTAAATCGGGTGAATTAAGCATCTATTTAAGATATAATTAGCCGTGTTAACAACTTCAACCCAAAAACTTTTTGGCAAACTATTTTCTAAAAGCATAGTCCCAGGCATGTCCTCCAAGGTGCGGTTCATTCGTTCCACTACCCCGTTTTGTTGAGGTGTTCTAGGAAATGAAAAGTTTTGTGAAATATCATATTTTGCACAAAACAAATCAAATTTAAGTTGGTCAAACTCTCTACCATGATCACTTCAAATCGAAACGATAGGTATGCTTTTCAAAGTTTGCAACTCCTTACAATGTTTTGAAAACTCAAACAAAGCTTCAAAATTTTCCCGTAAGAAAGAGATCCATATAAAACGAGAAAAAGTATCCACATTGACAAGAATGTACTGTTTTCTCTTGGGAGATGTGACACGCATAGGACCACATAAATCCATATGTAAAAGTTCAATGGATCGAGGAGAACTTACAACCTTCATTGGTTTGAGCGAACCTCTTGTTTGCTTACCTTGTGTAAAAGCCTTACATAGTTCATCAACCTTGAAGTTTAGATTTGGTAAAACTACGTACCAAATCCTTTGACAAAAGTTTCTTCATTGTATGCATGCTTACGTGGCCAAGAAGTCTATGCCAAAGCCTTGGATTGTTTTTCAAGGCCTTGAGACACGTTAATTTTGTTCCTGAGACTTGGTTAGTGCTCATTGAATAAACATTGTTACATATAGGAGCTATAAGCACGACATCACCCGATAACTTATCTTGAACTTCACATTTATTTGAATAAAAAATCACTTTGTTGCCATTGTCACATTTGAGAGATGCTAAGAAAATTAGACTTTAAACCGTCTACAAGATAAACATCATCAATAAAGTTAGATGAATTATAACCGATTTTACCAATGTCAATGATGTTACACTTCCCTTTATCACCAAGCGTAATGGTTCCAAGTGATTGCTTTTTTAAATCTAAATACAGTAAGCTTTTTCCACTCATATATCTTGAGCAACCACTATCTAATATCCATTAATGCTACTTAACCTTGGTGATATCGTGCAAAACTAGAAAACTTCAACCATTCCGGGTAGACCAAATGACATATTTTGATCCATATTCACGTTCAATCATGTTTGGTGGTCTAGTACTTTTAGGAACTCAGATTTGCTTAGCTTGTTTTCTTAGACATAGAGGATAAGTGTTTCTAATGATGTATGGATCATTTTTTCTAAATGGAGAAGTTGATTTTACATGTCCATTTTTAGTACAATAGAAACATGTGAGCATATGTGAACTTCCTTTAACTTTAACAAAAGTGCTAGTCGTTTTTCTAGGAAAACTCATGTGATAACCGATACCACTCTTGTTAAGAGAGGATTGTTGTTCACCCATCATCCTTTCGAGATTGGCTTTCGAGCGAGTGAATTGAATAAGTGCAACCTTCTGGTCTCTACATGCCACAATTAGATCAACCTTCTCTTTCTCCAAATTAATATAATCTTGATGTAGAGAAGATATGGTGTCCTTAAGAATCGCATTTTTTGATTCCAAGGCCTTGATATTGTCATCAAGGTCTAACTTTTCGGTTGATATTTTCAACTTCTAGATACAATACACTTGCCCGTTTCTCTTGTTTGAAAAGCATTTCTCTTAAGACACTTATCCTTACCCTATGTTCTTTATCACAAATGATAAAGTCTTTAAGAAACTGTATTGAGAAAAGTTTGCTTCTTCATTTGAAGAATTCTTTCTCCAAATAGTACTTACCACACCATGAACACAGAGGTTTGGATCCTCTTCTTGATCGGCCATTAAGTAAAAGTTTGCTTGATCCTTTTCATCTTCTGAATCATTTGTCGAATCTGAGTCACTCCACGATGCTACCATAGCCTTCTTCTTTCGATCATTCTTCCTAAAGTTGTTCCTCTTCTTTTGTGGACAACCTTTACGAGATGATCTGCTTCACTGTATTCAAAACAAGTCAATACTTTAGTTTTCTTATTAGGGTTAGAAAACTTACCTCTAGGTCTTGATGATCCTGGATATTCTTTGTTGTTGCGATTTGCTTCTTCATTTGAAGAATTCTTGCATGATCTCTTGAAATGAAGGAGAATGGATCTTCCTCCTCATCATCACTCTCTTCATCATCCGATGGAATGTTGTCCTTCTTGGATCTTAGGGCAAGATTCATTGTGTTTGATAGTAGCTCTCCATCTTCTTCACCAAGAACCATTCTGTGGGTGATTAGCTTTCCAAGAAGGTCGTCGAGAGGTAATGTTGTAAGATTATGAGCTTCTTCGACGGCGGTCACTTTTGGTCCCCACTAGCTTTAGGCAAGCTTCTTAGTACTTTCCTTACTTTTTTCTTCATTTGTGAAGACCTTTCCAAGTGAATCAAGATTGTTCACAATCTCAATGAATCGTGTGAACATTTATTTGACCGTCTCATTCGAGTTCATCTTGAAGAACTCATATTGCCTGAGGAAGATGCTTATCTTTGTCTCCTTGACTTAACTTGTCCCATAGTTCCTTTGCACTCTTGCACGATGAGACACGGTTGAATTCATTTGCATCTAATCCACAATAGAGCAAGTTCATGGACTTGTAGTTCTTTGGTATGCTATCGAAGTCCGTTTGAGTGAAGTCAGCTTCCTTCTTTTCAACTTGGACTCCTTCAACCATGGTGGTTGGGATTTTAGGGCCGGTTTCAATGATGCTCCATAATTCCATGTCCTGATCAATAATAAACATTTGCATTAGTGCTCTCCAATGGGCAAAGTTGTTACCGCAGAAGAGTGGTGGTCGAGATGTGGATCTTCCTTGATCGAATCCTCCATCACCTACAGAGTTCATGATTAGTCACACTGATGGTTAAATCAATATACGTGAGTCTATCTCTGATACCAATTGAAGAACCGAATATGTGAATAATAAGGATATAAATACTCTAGGGGAGGGGGGGGGGTTGAATAGAGTATGAGAACTTTTCGCTATATCATATTTCAAGGCTTTGAAACTAATCTTAAGGCCTTGAAGTCGATATGTGCGCTTAGTGACAAAACAGGTCTCAAGGCTTTGAATTGGACTTCAAAACATGTTTTAGGCACATGTTTTGGTTGTTTTTCCCCTTCTTTTGTGTATATGGATATGAGTTTGAAGCATTTGTTAGCGCATTCACCTATTATGTTGGTATGAAGATCTACACAAGCTTTGTTGTGTTTTTAGGTGATTAAAGGCTTGGATTGGAGCATAAATGGAGTATGTAGGAGTATTTAATCATGCTAGGCATCAAGAGAATGCATTGGAATAGCCAAGGAAGGAGCATGAGTAGAAAGCTTTACGAAACAAAGGCTTTTGCGAAGAATTTGGGCATTCCACGACCAAACACAAAGAAACCACGGCCGTGGTTTTGGGAATTAAGTTAATTATGGTTGTGGAAAAGTATGTCGAGAGCACAGAAGTCATTCCACGGTGGTTCCACGGGCGTGGAAATTTGCTCTTGACCGTGGTTCTTCTAACGGCCGCCACATGTCATATTTGCCACATCAGCAGCGGTTATGGGCTTTTGTAACCCTATTTTCCTCCTATAAGAAGGTTGAAGGAAGAGGGAAAATGGACAGCTTGCTAGGGTTTTTTTCTACATACCTTTGAAAGATCATATTGCGAGAAGATTTCATTGTGTGAAGGAAGATTTTGAGAAGTACGCACTTTGAGATTGCGTACTCGGAAAAGTTCTTAGGGTTTCACTTTGAAGGCGGATTGACATTCTGTTCTTCTTTGTTCATTAAGATTTGTGAGCAATTCTTACTCTATTCTGGATTCATTGAACGCAAGTTACGGATTTTGTGTTTTATGGAGATTCGTTTTGTGTTTGTTATTGAGATTTTAAGGTTTTACCCTTTTTCTCTTTTATATTTGATTTTGGATATCATTATTATGATTGTTGGCTAAAAGCCTTATGCGATTCTAAGGTGATGGGTTGATAGTTGTGGCATAGATGATAATAGATTGAACCAAAACATATTGGACCCTGAGAGTTGCAAGAAACCTCGTCGTCGAGGCTTTCCACGGCATGTTCTTCAGTTCCACGGCCGTGGTTCTTCAAGATTTGACCTTGGTTATCCTCTGTCGTGCATTCTTTGCTTTAGCTTTGATCCAAAGTTAAAGATTTGCCCTAACCTAGCCTTGGCTTACCTTTTCTTGGTAGTAGTGAGACTTAACACCCTCTACTTTGGTTTCGAGTGTCACAACCTTAAACGTTTTGGATTATCTTTGATTCCTTGGGTTTGGGCATGAGTATTTGAGAGTTTAATCTTGTCCTTTGATTCTCTTTATAACGAGACTCAACATCCTTTATTGAGAGAGCCTTTGGATGAGACTTATGGGTTTTGGAACTTCACCGTACAACTCCCTACCTTAGATATACCTTTGCAATCCCAACTATATCCTTATACCTTTAGAACATCTTGAATCGATTTCCACAATTGGATCCCGGAATCTTTAGAATCGTTGTTTTCCCAATTATCTTTACAAAAGCTTATTTACTTGCCTGACGATTTTATAACTGAGTTTGATCCCCCATATCCCTGAGTTCGATACTCTGAAATTCTTGCTTTATTGTACCGATTCATACACTGCGGGTTCACTTTGCTTGATTTCAGTTTTTATGAATTTAAGACTTTGTGACGCACACTTTCGAGCGAACAAGTTTTTGGCGCCGTTGTTGGGGATTTGGTTTAGGCCGAATTCGGTTTTCGGTTGTCGGGCTTGGGAGCCTTTGCTCTTGTTATTTGATCTATCTACCTTAGTGATTTTGCAGATTTATCTTTAGGTATATGCGAAGGTCTAGATCCGCGAAAGACCTCGTTCCTTTTGATCCTTAACCAGAGAAAACTCTCAAGAAAAGATTAAGGGAGAAAAAGATGTCAGAACACAATTAAAAGAGTCTTAAAGATGAGTTGGATGAAACTCGAGCTCTTTTTAATACAAGTGAAAGAAGACGTATTGAAGAAAAAGCTGTAGCTCGTGCTGATAGAGAGCAAACACAAATTCAAATGGATGAGCTCAAGGCAATGCTTTAACAAATAAAACTGGATAAGGGCGCCAAAAGCAAGAAAGATGAGTCATCCGATGATGATGATATGCCCGAGCTGGAGGAAATACCACCATTTAATCCTCGTGTCTATGTCGATCCTCGCGTTCAATGCGAGAGCTGCTAATATCGTGGCTGAACCACAAACTCTTGGGCAGCGTATGGATCCAATTCAACAACCACGCCGTTTAGGTGTGAATCTTGGAGATCCCGATGAGCATGCCTATGGGTTTCACCCTCAAGTCATTACTATGGTCCGCCAAAGTCAGTTTGGTGGAACGGAAGCTAAATCTCCGCATCAACATTTGCAAAATTATGAGATTCTTATGGAGACTTTGAAGCCTCTAAGAGCTGTCAACAACAACTACAAGTTGAGACCGTTCTTCTTCTCTTTGAAGGACAAAGCCTTAGCTTGGTATCAAGCTCTTCCAACTGCAAGATTTAATACATGGGAGGATTTCGCTTCGGAATTCCTCACCAAGTTCTTTCCGCCATCCAAAAAAACGAAACTGAGAGGTAAAATAAATGCTTTTTCTATGAAACCTAATGAAAGTTTGTTTAAATCTTGGGAATGGTTTCAAGATCTTCTATTGGATTGCCCGCACCATGGCATTTCGAAGCTGGAATTATTGGTGATTTACTACAAGGGACTAGATGTTGGAACGCAATTCAATCTTCAATCCCTTTCTTGTGGAACTTTTATGGATATGAGAGAAGATGATGCTTGAGATTTTATTGAGAAGCAAGATTGTAAGACTAGGATATACCAGTTTATTTAAGGAAGTCGTTTGATTAAATACCTTGTTCTAAGTTTCGGGACGAAACTTATTTTAAGGGGGCACTGATGTAATACCCGGAAAATTTTATTTTTCCTTGTATACCCGATCAAACCAGATCCCGATCCGCCAACCTCTATTCTTCTTAAAATAAAATAAAACAATATTAAATTTTATCATTTTATGTGACTTTAACCCGTATAATAATTCCGTACATTTTAGAAACCGAAGAGCGATTCCGTGCGAGTAACAATTTATTTTTCTGCCCATCCCCTAACGGGTTGAGCGGGCCATCGGAGTAGGCCCACTAATTAACCAGCCGGCCCATGACTTAACCCTAAACCCTAATTATTAACCTAACCTAATCTGACTCCCTTAATCCTATTTAGCGCTAAACTACCTTTCTCTCTACCACAACAATTCCTTTTGTAAACCGATACACGAACGCAACAACAACCCACAACAGCAGACCGAAGCAACAGTAGACCGACGCAGTAGCAGCCCACAAAAAGCGTCCAACGCAGCAGCGGCCCACAGCAACCGTCCGACGCAACAACAACCTTGCATTTCCCTCCAGGCCAGTACGCCGCCACTACACTCTTGTGTTGTTCCAACCGATGCAGCAACCACTTCTGCAACCAGTAGAACACACCAGGATCTTTACCTTGACCCTCTGTCACACCAGCAAGGGCTCGAGACTCCTTCGATACCCTTCGACACGTCCAACCACACAGCGAGCCAGGAGAGCACTCGCAACATCGCGTCTGACTTCAACGGATCTTCATACCACAACTACAGGCCTCTCGAGTCTCAGGTGATCCGTAGGGTTGGCTGTTGGGCACCTTTAGTACACCACAAGTGCGTCCCGACGCCAGAGCAACCTTCCGTCTTCTTCCTCGTACTCATGAGTTAGGCGAGTCTCATTTGTCTGGTAAACACCTCACCTCCCTTCTATGTGTTGCTGATAGCATGAATTATAGTCTATATTTTGGGGTTTGTTTGGACGTTTTATCTTCAATAATCTGCATGTTTGTATGTATATTATGTGATTATATTACCATTTCATCTACCTTTGCGAGAATCGAGGTCTACACCTAGTTTTGTTGTAATCGTAGGTAAAATGGCACGTTTTGCATCAAAAAGGAGCAAAAGGAGCTATGGAGTCATTGGAGCTACATCCAGGAAGCATAGCCATGGATTTAAGATTCACTTTGGACTAGATTTGAGAGATTTCACATTCAGTTGTGACTCACCTCGGTTGACCACAGATTCACCTCGACCGAGGTGATCCAGGGAAGCCGACTCGACCATGGCGAACACCTGGGATGCGGCGAGAATATTTTATTCTTGGCTGAGATCTTTTATCTTTAGAAAGAGATCTTATATTTTTGGGCTGGGCTCCTGGAAGGAAGAAGATATACTAGATCATATATTTTACCTATTTTTATGGGAAGAGATCTTTCTAAGATATCTTATCTTTGGAGAGTAATTTTCCTATAAAAAGGGTCGGATTTCCCACAAATCCGACATCCTGCATATATCCCGCATATACATGCTATACCACCGATCAGGGTTTATACACCGCTGCAGCCATACTCCAGTTTGGAGATTTGAAGAACCTTTTTGAAGGTTGAAGAAGGAAGATTGTAGCTTTTATAGCTTTTGAAGGGTTTTGTAAGATTATCTTAGATTCCCTTCCTTGTTGTCTTGCCTTGTTGGATTTCTATCCAAGGAACGCTTTGTTGTGATATTTGATTTAGTTATTGAAGTCTTTTCATTAAATTCTTCTTGTTCAAATATTCACCTTCTTCCCATATATTTGATTATTGCTTTCATAATGATGAGTGGATAATTTCCTTGTGTGATTCTAGGGTGATTGGCTGAAGGTTATGGGAAAAACAATGATAGAATGATCTTGATCACAGTAGGACCCTGAAAGTTCGAGTCTTTAACCTTAACCCTAAGCATCTCGCTCAGTCGATGAACATCTCGGCCGGGGTGGAATTCTTCTGACCGAGGTGACTTATCTGATCCGAAACTGAGAGTTAAGCGTTAGAGTTTGCCAAATCCTATTCTTATTACACCTTTCCTGGTTCAATGCAAGCTTAGGATGAGACTTACCCGGTAATTCCTTTGTTTGTTTACCTAAGATCATAAGTGTAGCTAATAAAGGTTTATCCTTTATTGGGGTTTGAGTGTGCTTCCATCCCATCTTTGTGAGTTAGCCTGAGACTTACCCGGTAAAGGTTGATTTTATTCCCTTAGATGGTGTGTTAGTTTGAGGTTATAGTTCTTTATCTTGATTCCTTGAGACTTACCCGGTAATAGGAGTTACGGTTTAGGATTAGTGCGTAGTGAGACTTACCCGGTGATCTACTCCACTTTAGTAACACCTTCCCTATGCAAAAACCTCAGCTTTGTCCGATTATCTTTAGCTCTTGAGTTGGAACCACAACTAGATGCTTTAATCCCTAAAATTGCATGTTTCCTTTATTGACTGTTTATCATCTTTGATTGTTTTAATTGCTTTTGTGGTTAGTATTTACATAGCATACCGTAATTGGACTTTGTTTCACTAAGTCCCTGTGATCGACCCCTGGAATTCCTTGCTTTTTACTACGATTGACCCGTACACTGCGGGTTCGCATCCTTGTTTTAAGCTTACATCTAGGGTTATAAATTTAAAGCTTGCACACACCATTTGGAGCGAACAAGTTTTTGGCGCCGTTGCCGGGGACTTGGTCTAGACCGAGCCGGTTACGGTTTGCTCTTGGGGGACTTGCCCCCGTGTCTACTAACCACTCTACTTGAGTGACTTTTGCAGGTTCTTTCTTAGATATATGCGAAGAACCCGCATTAGGAAGGAAATCGTTCCTTACGATCCCGAACCAGAAAAGACATACAAGCGACGCTTAAGAGAAGTGAAGATGGCCCAACAATACAACCGCGATCTTGAGGCCGAGTTGAAAGAGGTGTTAGAGCTGCTACGCCTCAGTAGGGAAGAACTAAGGCAAGAGAAGGAAGAAACTCGCACCAAGACTGAAGCAATCGAAGTAGAGATGGCAGCCATACGAGACCAGATTCTACTTCGACCGAGGGAAGATCCAGTTGCTGATCCTCGACCGATGCAGGTCCCAGTTGCTGACCCTCGACCGAGGCAGGTCCCAGTACCTGACGCCCCGGCCGAGGTACTTCGACCTCGGGTGCCAATCCGAGACGTTCTTCTTGCAGGAATCCCACAAACCCTAGGTCAAATGATGGACCCCAACCAACAACTGAGGCGTCCAGGAGTTAACCTAGGAGATCCAGCGGACCATGACTATGAACTTCGACCGCAAGTTCTATCCATGATTCGCCAATGCCAATTCGGAGGGCTAGAGAAGGAATCACCACATCAATATCTTCAAAACTATGAGATCTTGATGGAGACCTTGAGACCTCCGAGGATTGAAAATAACAACTACAAGCTAAGACCTTTTTACTTTTCTTTAAAAGATAGAGCTCTTACTTGATATCAATCTCTTCCTCCAGGAAAAATCAGCACATGGGAGGAGATGACGACGGAATTCTTGACCAAATTCTTTCCCCCCTCAAAGACAGCTGAAATGAGAGGGAAGATCAACACTTTCATTATGAAGGACAAGGAGAGCTTGTCCAAGTCATGGGAGAGGTTCAAGGACATCCTTTTGGATTGCCCACATTATGGGATTCCAAAGTTAGAGTTATTGGAGATATTCTTCAAGGGACTGGACGGAAGCACCCAATTCAACCTCCAACTACTCTCCGCCGGTACCTTTATGGACATGGCGATTGACGAAGCTTGGGACTTCATTGAGAAGCAAGCTTTGCATATGGAGAAGTACACGCACCAAGGAGCTGAAGGTGGAGTTAAAAGAGTTAACTTCCAAGAAACTCAGCCCAACAACAATCAACTCACGTCTCTGAAGAATGACGTGAAGCAATTGAAGGAACTCTTGGTTGCTCAAACCAAGAAGGAAGAGCAAGGACAAAGGAACAACAACAACGGATACCGTAACAACAACAACGGTTCCCGTAACAACATTTACAACAACAACAATAGAGGATCCAATAGCAATAACTGGAGGGCGAACAACCAAAATTCTGGTAACAATCATTCAAACTCCAACTCTAACGATTCCTCTAACCCTTTCCTCTCTTCCCCTTCTTCTTCTTCTTCTTCTACTCCATTAAAGAGCCAGGGGCAAGGATCAAGTTCGTCTCAGTCGGAAAAAAAAGACGCAGTTCTGGAGGCTATCTTGATCAAGCTCAACGTTATGGAGACTTCTATGACTTCATTTTCGAAGGCCCAAAAAGCCTTTGAACAACAACTTGCAAGTAGGGCGAATGAAGCGCCAAGAGATCCAGGGAAGCTTCCAGCAAAGACAGAAAGCAACCCTAAGGGCCAGATCATGGCCATAACTACGAGGAGTGGACTGAAAACTGCAGATCCAGTGCCTCGGTCGGTGCCAGTACCGACGAAGACCACCTCGGTCCAGATATAGTCGAAGAATACCTCGACCGAGATGCCAACCGAGGTGGAACCACAAAAAGCGGAGGGAAAAACTGAAGTTTATGTTCCAACTCCTACATACAAACCACCACTTCCATTCCCCCAGTCAAGGGCCAGAGCACATCTAGACAAGCACTTTGGTAAGTTCCTTGACTTGATGAATAAACTGCATATTAACATTCCTTTCCTTGATGCTATTCTAGGAATGCCCGCCTATGGGAAGTTCTTGAAGGAGATCCTATCAAGGAAGAGGAAACTGGAAGATTTTGGTGAAGTTAGGATGACATCTAAATCCTCGGAGCTCATTCAAATCATGAAGGAGAAAATGCCACCTAAATTAAGAGATCCCGGCTCATTTTTCATTCCCATTCAAGTTGGGGATGTTACTTGTGAAGCCCTTTGTGATCTAGGAGCCAGCGTGAGCATCATCCCGCTGGAGCTATGTGCGAAGATCGGACTTGGAGAACCCAAGCCGGTCAAGATTCGACTTTATATGGCGGATCGCTCCATCACCCATCCCGTGGGCATCTTGGAGGACATTCCGGTCAAGTTAGGTAACTTCTATTTACCGATAGATTTTGTTGTACTTGACATTCCCGCAGATTATCCGGTTCCTATTATTCTCGGGAGGCCATTTCTAGCAACTTTGGGTTGCAACGTGGATTGCAAGAACGCCAAGCTGAAATTCAACATTGGCGGCGATGAGGTGGAGTTCGCATTACTTGCAGCCATGAAAGGGGAGCAGCTAACTGATGATATCTTCAACATCTACGATGAAGAAGAATCAAGAGAATTGGTGAGCTCTATCCTTATTAACGGTCCACTCGAAAGAGTTATTAGCTTCAGTTTAATGGAGGAAGGTATAGATGCCTCTTGTGATGCAGATATACGGAGCTTAAAAGCACTAAAAGAGGATCCAGGAGCTAAAACTGAGAAGCTAATCCAGGAGACTAAGATCTCCAGTTTCGGTTCCAGTTGCAGTACCTCGACCGAGGTACTTTCTGGACTGAGCGAGGCGACTGAAGAACACCTCGGTCAACGCCTCTGCGCCTCGACCGAGGTCGATGGCGAGACGACTTCAACTGAGCCTTCCGAAAGTCCAGTTTCTGGATCTACTCCACTGGAAGGAGGAAGCAAGGATCCCCCTCAGAAAGCACCCCCAGTTGTGGAGCTTAAACAACTCCCAAATCACTTGAGGTATGTCTTTCTTGGACCGGATTCCACTTATCCCGTTATTGTTAGTGCTTCCCTTTCCGAAACTGAATTATCTAAACTAACGCATGTCCTGAGAAAGCATCAAAAGGCTTTGGGTTATACTATAGATGATCTTATTGGTATTAAGCCCTCTTTCTGCATGCATAGAATTCTAATGGAGGATGATCGTAAGACTTCACGGGAACCTCAAAGACGGTTAAATCCGATCATGAAAGAGGTTGTGAAGAAAGAAATTCTTAAGTTGTTGGATGCAGGTATCATATACCCTATCTCGGACAGCAAGTGGGTTAGCCCGGTGCATGTAGTTCCGAAGAAAGGAGGGATGACCGTTGTGACGAATAAGAACAACGAGTTGATCCCAACTAGGACCGTTACGGGCTGGAGGGTTTGCATCAATTATAGGAAGCTGAACACGGCCACACGGAAGGACCATTTTCCACTTCCCTTCATTGATCAAATGCTCAAGCGGTTGGCCCAACATTCACACTTTTGCTACTTAGACGGCTATAGTGGATTCTTCCAGATTCCTATCCATCCGGATGATCAGGAGAAGACCACTTTCACTTGTCCATGGGGGACATTTGCTTATAGGAGGATGCCATTTGGATTGTGCAATGTACCCGCTACCTTCCAACGATGCATGATGGCTATCTTTTCCGAGTACATAGAGGAGATCATGGAGGTATTTATGGATGATTTTTCTGTATATGGTTCCTCTTTTGACGATTGCCTATCTAACCTATCTCTAGTGCTTAAAAGATGTGAAGACACTAATCTTGTTTTGAATTGGGAAAAGTGTCATTTTATGGTTAATGAAGGCATTGTGCTAGGACACCTCGTTTCTAATCGAGGCATTGAAGTCAATCGCGCTAAGATCGAGACTATTGAGAAACTCCCTCCCCCTTGTTCTGTTAAAGGTGTGAGGAGTTTTCTCGGGCATGCAGGTTTCTACAGGAGATTCATCAAGGACTTCTCTAAGATTTCTAAACCCCTAACTAACCTCTTGAATAAAGATGTTGTTTTTGAGTTTTCGCAGGAGTGTCTTGATGCTTTTTATAGGATTAAGGAAGCGTTGATCTCCGCTCCCATTATCCAACCTCCGGATTGGACCTTGCCCTTTGAGATCATGTGCGATGCTAGTGATGTAGCCGTAGGAGCGGTGCTTGGACAGAAGAAGGATGGACGGACCACCGCCATTTACTATGCTAGCAAGACGCTTGATGTAGCACAACGCAACTACGCTACCACCGAGAAAGAATTATTGGCGGTTGTATATGCTTTCGAGAAGTTTCGTTCCTATTTAGTTGGGGCGAAAGTCATTGTCTACACCGACCATGCAGCCATTCGTTACTTGTTGGCTAAGAAAGATGCCAAGCCACGCCTTATTCGATGGATTCTCTTGCTTCAAGAGTTTGATCTAGAAATTCGCGATAAGAAGGGATCCAAAAATTCTGTTGCGGATCACCTCAGCCGGCTACCTGCATCTTCGCGCGAGAAGGACGACCCACCCATAGACGATTCATTCCCTGACGAGCATTTACACTTATTGGAGCATTTGATAGACTTACTTACTTCACCCCATGATGGAGGTGAAGTATGGGGTGAGGGCACCTCCCATCACATTTGAGAGACGCATCATGGTCCAGCTAGCGACCTTAAACCAAGCGCTTATTAGGAGGCAACCCAAGGTATTGCTTTCTTTTCCCTTTTCCTAGTCTAGCTTAGATAGTTTTTGCTTTTGCTTTGCTTTGTTTTGTTTTTGGCGTTCTAGACAGATGACAGGAAGCACCTAAGGAAGGAGCATAATTGGAAGGACAGAAGAATCAAGAATTTGAGAAAACGAAGTTTGACTGAGGCATCTCGGTTGTTGTCAGAGCACCTCGACCGAGATGATTCTTGAGCAACTGAGGCGACTAGGGTTTTCTGAAGAACCACCTCGGTCCGTACCACCTCGGTCCAGTCGAGACCATCTCGACCGAGGTGACAGCAGTTCCAGAAAAGGGTATAAAAGGGGCGAAGATTTCTCTCTCCTCACTTTACTCTTCTCCCTCGACCGCGGAGACAGTTTCACCTGGCTTCTCTGATTCTTGCTCGTTTTCGAAGATTTCTGTCTCCAAACTGCGATTAAGGCTTAAAGGATCCCAGTACATCATCGATCTGCAAGAAAATCGAACCGATTCGGCCGAACGAGGTAAAACAAAACCGAAACCCTACCTCTCCGATTTCGCTTCGATTTGGGCTTTGGTTGTCCTTGCATTTGCTGAGAAAAGGCTTAAGTACCCCATAGGAAGCAGTTGTAGTGATTTTGGGGGAAAAGAACTGAATTTTCTGAAGAAATTAGAAACCCAGTTTTTTGCCTCGGTCCAGTCGAGCTGTGCCTCGGCCGAGGTGATTCTTGAGCGTTGTCAGTCGACCGAGGTGACCTGACAGTGACAGATTGTTGAAAATGAGTTCTGACAGGCAGATTGTGCTGAGAGATAGACACTCCCCTTCCCCTTCTTCCTCTTCTTCCCGACCTTACCGCCCGGTGATCCATGAGCGACACCGGGTGGATTATGAGCGTATTTCTGGCCGTCCAGTGATTGCACCACGCTTCCTGGACGTGTCTGCTTTTGATTGCCTCCAGGTAGACGGAGACCTTAGGAGGATGATTTCTACAGTAGGGCTGGATCAGTTTACTGAGATCCGAGCCCCAGCCTATTTGGAGCCCACCTTAGGGTTCATTAGCTCCTTCACCTACCTTCCCACAAAGCGATTTGTGAAGTACCGGTTGATGAACCGGAACTTCTTAGTGCCACTAGAGTACTGGAGAGATTTTTGGCTTTCCTGAGCCCACTGCTGTTGACTTCCCTTCCCGATCTATAGCTAGGGAGTTTTGGAGACAGATTGCCCACATTACTGAGCATGCAGACAGATGGCGCCCTGGAGATTCCAGGGAGAAGGTCATCTTCCACTTAGCCTTTAGGTTAGCCCACCGGATCTTCAGTGAGACACTTCTAGCGCGTACTGAGACGCCCCAAAAGATCCGACAAGGAGAGCTTTTCAGTTTATACTGCATGGTTACTGGGGGTATCCCGGACTTTGGCTTGATGCTGGCAGAGGATCTGCACAAAATCAAAGCTAAGGCAAAGGGAGACATCTGCTGCGGAGGGCTTGTCACCCACATCGCTAGTTATCAGGACATGGATCTCAGCGCTTGCACGATGGTGGCGGCTGCCAAGCCGCTTGGGCTACAGGAGATGATCACTCGGCGGATTCTGGTTCCCCGAGGTCTGACTACACCGTACGTGGCTATGCCGTGGGAGCTGACTGCACCACAGGGGATCAGGTGGTCTGCCTAGTTTACTATTTTTGACCCTCATTATTGGCAGACCGCTTGGGCTCCACTGATGGAGGATTACAGAGAGGCAGCAGCTGCCCCAACTGAGGAGGAGGCAGATGATGAGGAGACGGTTGATGAGAGAGAGGGTGGAGTCCCGATGGATACAGGGACAGATACTGCAGGGACGAGCGCACTAGTTATAGATCTGGATGATGAGGATACTGAGCCTGCACCTGCTGCATCACCTGCGAGACCTGCTAGGCGTAGAGCGCGCCGACACAAAGATCCCGAGGCTCATCGTCGGATCGATGATCTGATGGATCAGATGATAGACTCTTATGTTGCCCTCACTGTGGACATGCATGAGAGGTTTGCTGCCCAGCACCGACAGATCGACAGTTGGACTCATCAGATGCTCGAGGGACAGCACTATCAGCGCAGGATGATGGAGATCCAGTTCCAGCAGGCTATGGGTTATCCATTCGACCCGTCTTAGTATCCGTATGTGCCACCACCACCACCACCGGATCGGGATTCTTGAGAGCTGCAGGATTTTCTTTCTTATTTTTATGCAGTTCAGCTATTTATCCGGTGAGTACTTTATTTCTTAGACTTATTTTGACCCACTGGGACAGTGTGTCCCAAGTATGGGGTATTTGTGTATTACTTGACAGTTATTTGATGTATGACTCTATTTGACCGGATATCTATATTTATGCTTCACTTTTGCATCTATGTGTTTATCTGAAACCACATGCATACTTACAAGTTATTTGATTGAGAAAAACGTCGAAACTGAAAAAAAACTGGTTTAAAAAAAAAAAAAATTTTGACCTCGACCGGTGGAGTTCTGGCCGAACGAGGTGTTTCACCTCGGTTGACCTAAGAACACCTCGACCGAGGTAGGTTTAGAAACGATTTTTGTGCTTCTTATCTGGATATGATCTCAGTGAAGATCTTGTTTACTGACTGGTTTTAAATTTCTTTATGTGTTTGAAAGGTTTTATAATATGTTTAAGTTGCTAAATGCTTTGTTTGAAATCATTGGCATGTTTAATACTTTGTTTTTATCCAAATTATGTTGAATTTGAAGGTTGACACCGCAAGATAAGTGTTCTCACTTTCTTCCTGGAAAGACCAAGGCAATTCATTCTTCTCTCTTCTTCTTCTTGATCATGCTTAGCCCCTCATATACATTTTGCCTCCCTTTACCTATCTGGGAATTTGGAAGCAAGTGAAGTTAAAGTTGAGAAGTTGGCTGGAAGTGAAAGTGTTAGAAAGTAATAATAGGTTTGGGGAAGTCAATCATGAAGATGAGTAACTCGGCACCATTCACATAGCCGGGTGTTTGTGTCTTGCCAAAGTCGGATTGAGCGATATTCCTAACGGGTCATGGTATGTGCATCAAGGGTTTGATGCATCTTAAGAAATTGATGATTGCTGATTTCCTAGGCTTCGGTTATTGTGCACCTTTGTCCATGCATCCCAAAAAGTAAAGTAAAAAGAAAAAGTGTGAAATAAGCAAAGCTTATTGGTGGAAGATGTTGAAAGTCAAAGTGAAAGTGAAGTACATCCTTTTCCCGGATTCTAGCACCACATTACCTTACATACATCCCTACCCTACACGTTTCTTGACCTTTCTTTTGGGAAGCCCTTGAGACCTCGAGCTTGTTGATTGACTTAGTGGTTTAAACTGGATTATGCATGATTAATTTCGATAATTATGACTAATTATGCATTCAATGATTTTATGCAAAGATGAACAACTTTCTTATATTTATAAAATGTTTTAATCATATATTGGATTTTAGATTCCATGAAGTATTCTCTTAGAGTGATTTATGATTGTAGCACACCATAAAAATGTTTTGAAAGACTTTTTCATTGATTTTCTTGACTTATAATCCATTCTATCTTGCCTTTTATATGCGGAACTTGCTTGGGGATAAGCAAGGGCTAAGTATGGGATATTTTGATAGCATGAATTATAGTCTATATTTTGGGGTTTGTTTGGACGTTTTATCTTCAATAATCTGCATGTTTGTATGTATATTATGTGATTATATTACCATTTCATCTACCTTTGCGAGAATCGAGGTCTACACCTAGTTTTGTTGTAATCGTAGGTAAAATGGCACGTTTTGCATCAAAAAGGAGCAAAAGGAGCTATGGAGTCATTGGAGCTACATCCAGGAAGCATAGCCATGGATTTAAGATTCACTTTGGACTAGATTTGAGAGATTTCACATTCAGTTGTGACTCACCTCGGTTGACCACAGATTCACCTCGACCGAGGTGATCCAGGGGAGCCGACTCGACCGTGGCGAACACCTGGGACGCGGCGAGAATATTTTATTCTTGGTTGAGATCTTTTATCTTTGGAAAGAGATCTTATATTTTTGGGCTGGGCTCCTGGAAGGAAGAAGATATACTAGATCATATATTTTACCTATTTTTATGGGAAGAGATCTTTCTAAGATATCTTATCTTTGGAGAGTAATTTTCCTATAAAAAGGGTCGGATTTCCCACAAATCCGACATCGTGCATATATCCCGCATATACATGCTATACCACCGATCAGTGTTTATACACCGCTGCAGCCATACTCCAGTTGGGAGATTTGAAGAACCTTTTTGAAGGTTGAAGAAGGAAGATTGTAGCTTTTATAGCTTTTGAAGGGTTTTGTAAGATTATCTTAGATTCCCTTCCTTGTTGTCTTGCCTTGTTTGATTTCTATCCAAGGAACGATTTGTTATGATATTTGATTTAGTTATTAAAGTCTTTTCATTAAATTCTTCTTATTCAAATATTCACCTTCTTCCCATATATTTGATTATTGCTTTCATAATGATGAGTGGCTAATTTACTTGTGTGATTCTAGGGTGATTGGCTGAAGGTTGTGGGAAAAACAATGATAGAATGATCTTGATCACAGTAGGACCCTGAAAGTTCGAGTCTTTAACCTTAACCCTAAGCATCTCGCTCAGTCGATGAACATCTCGGCCGGGGTGGAATTCTTCTGACCGAGGTGACTTATCTGATCCGAAACTGAGAGTTAAGCGTTAGAGTTTGCCAAATCCTATTCTTATTACACCTTTCCTGGTTCAATGCAAGCTTAGGATGAGACTTACCCGGTAATTCCTTTGTTTGTTTACCTAAGATCATAAGTGTAGGTAATAAAGGTTTATCCTTTATTGGGGTTTGAGTGTGCTTCCATCCCATCTTTGTGAGTTAACTTGAGACTTACCCGGTAAAGGTTGATTTTATTCCCTTAGATGGTGTGTTAGTTTGATGTTATAGTTCTTTATCTTAATTCCTTGAGACTTACCCGGTAATAGGAGTTACAGTTTTGAATTAGTGAGTAGTGATACTTATCCGGTGATCTACTCCACTTTAGTAACACCTTCCCTATGCAAAAACCTCAGCTTTGTCCGCTTATCTTTAGATCTTGAGTTGGAACCACAACTAGATGCTTTAATCCCTAGAATTGCATGTTTCCTTTATTGACTGTTTATCATCTTTGATTGTTTTAATTGCTTTTGTGGTTAGTATTTACATAGCATACCGTAATTGGACTTTGTTTCACTAAGTCCATGTGATCGACCCCTGGAATTCCTTGCTTTTTACTACGATTGACCCGGACACTGCGGGTTCGCATCCTTATTTTAAGCTTACATCTAGGGTTATAAATTTAAAGCTTGCACACACCGTTTGGAGCGAACAGTTGCACCCTCTACTTATGTACTGATGAGAGTCTCTTTTGTATCCTAGACCCTTCCATAGCAGCCCTAGAAGATGGCTTGAAAGCTGATACATTTTTCCGGGTTGTAAGGTGACGAACAACCGACTTGGAGTCCAGATTTGGGGTAAGTTAGACTCCTCTGTTGTGGCTGAATTTTGGTTATGTTGTAGTTAGTATTGAATAGTAGATAATAATAAAATTTGAGAGGATTCCGAGCTACTGTTTGAGAGTTATGGTGTCACAAAAATTGGTTCTTGACGCAGTTTTTATAAGTGTGCTGAGTGTTGAGCAAAACTGCATGTGATGCAGTTTTGTGAGATATTTTTGAATAGGCTTTTGATCTCTGATGGACTTGAATTTCGGATATGTCATATTTAGGATTACATAGTATAATATATAAAAATTTGAGAGGATTTAATCTAGAAGTTTAGGAGTTATGATTTTTCAAAGTTAAGAGAGTGTGTTGTTTTGTTAAGTGTTTGCTGAATTTTCAGAAACTATGTTGATCAGTCAAGTTTGAGCATACTTTTTAATGCCTTAGAGATAAGATCCACCGTTCAGTTTTTGAGATGTTGTTTAGTGTCATGCATAGATTAATATGATAAAAGTTGGGATGAATTTAACAGTGGGATTTAGAGTTATAGAGGCTCAAAGTGGACTTGTTGTACAGTTAGAAAACATACTCAGATTTTGGCTAAGTATAGAAAATTTCAAGTGTTGTAACCAACTTTGAAAATTTTTGTAGAAGTGATGGTTGAACAGTTTTAAGAAATTCTTGCTCCTAGGATTAGATGGGATATCATAGATGATCTAGAGAATTATTTCAGAATTTTTATAAGATTATTCGAATTTCATATTTGAAGCCAAAGTTGGACCCTAGTGACCTTTTTAGAAGGTTAAAGAAAACATGTAATGTTCTAGTCTTGACCTAAACTCAACTTTAAGAGTTAGAATATGATAGTTAGTCTCAAGTAGGAATTTAAGTACATATTACGAGATTGTTAGAAGATTCAGTACATATTACGAAACAAAAGCTTTTACGAAGAATTTGGGCATTCCACGACCAAACACAAAGAAACCACGGCCGTGGTTTTGGGAATTAATTTAATTATGGCCGTGGAAAAGTATGTCGAGAGCAAAGAAGTCATTCCACGGTTGTTCCACGGGCGTGAAAATTTGCACTTGACCGTGTTTCTTCTAACGGTCGCCACGTGTCATATTTGCCACGCCAACAACGGTTATGGGCTTTTGTAACCCTATTTTCCTCTTATAAGAAGGCTGAAGGAAGAGAGAAAATGGACAGCTTGCTATAGGGTTTTTTGCTACATACCTTTGAAAGATCCTATTGTGAGAAGATTTCATTGTGTGAAGGAAGATTTGGAGAAGTACACACTTGGAGATTGCGTACTCGGAAAAGATCTTAGGGTTTCAATTTGAAGGTGGATTGACATCCCGTTCTTCTTTGTTCTTTAAGATTTGTGAGAAATTCTTACTCTATTCTGGATTCATTGGACGCAAGTTACGGATTTTGTGTTTTATTGAGATTGGTTTTGTGTTTGTTATTGAGATTTCCAGGTTTTACCATTTTTCTCTTTTATATTTGATTTTGGATTTCATTATGATGATCGTTGGATAAAACCCTTAAGCGATTCTAAGGTGAAGGGTTGATAGTTGTGGCATAGATGATGATATATTGAACCAAAACAGATTGGACCCTGAGAGTTGCGAGAAACCTCGTCGTCGAGGCTTTCCACGGCCTGTTCTTGTGTTCCACAGCCGTGGTTCTTCAAGATCTGACCGTGGTTTTCCTCTGTCATACGTTCTTTGCTTTTGCTTTGATCTAAAGTTAAAGATTTGCCCTAACCTAGCATTGGCTTACCTTTTCTAGGTAGTATTGAGACTCAACACCCACTACTTCAGTTTCGAGTGTCACAACCTTAGCCGTTTTGGCTTATCTTTGATTCCCTTGGGTTTGGGCATGGGTATTTGAGAGTTTCATCTTGTCCTTTGATTCTCTTTATAATGAGACTCAACATCCTTTATTGAGAGAGCCTTTGGGTGAGACTTATGGGTTTTGGAACTTCACCGTACAACGCTCTAGCTTAGATATACCTTTGTAATCCCAACTCTATCCTTATACCTTTAGAACATCTTGAATCGATTGCCACAATTAGAAACCTGAATCTTTAGAATCGTTGTTTTCCCAATTATCTTTACAAAAGCTTATTTACTTGCATGACGATTTTATAAACTGAATTTGATCCCCCAAATCCCTGAGTTCGATATTCTGGAATTCTTGCTTTACTATACCGATCCGTACACTACGGGTTCGCTTTGCTTGATTTCAGTTTTAATAAATTTAAGACTTTGTGACGCACACTTTCGAGTGAACAACGCTTAGTGACAAAACTGGTCTCAAAGCTTTGAATTGGACTTCGAAACCTACAAAATTAGGTTAGTCACAATGTAAGTGATAAGAAGTGCGGAATAGAAAAGACCGACAAGATGATATGTTTGCGAAGTTCTGCCCTAACAGCCTACTCTCCGCCTAGGGTTTCCAACCCTATGATCGAAACTATCTATTATATGCTTTTTGTGAGTCCTAGATATAACCTAGAAGAACTTCCCTTCTTCTCTCAATGTAGCCTCAATGCTACGATCTAGTCAACTCTATTCTAGGAATAATAGCCTAGTTACTTCGCAGAGTAACACACTCGAGTATAACACTCTCTCGATATGCCAATGGAGCTCTTGTGTTTATCTTCACTATAAGGAAGTATACGAATGTAAGCTTAAAGAGGAAGAAAATCTTTTGGAACAATGAAGATGTTTGATCGCTTGAAGACTTGGTTTCTTATCCGTCTAAGATTGTTGTTTTTTGTCTTCATTCACCATCTTCATTTATAGTCTTTTATGACGATATTCTTAGCCATTGTAAGGTAGCCTTTGTAATATTCTTATTTCTCCATGGAATACACTGCTTGGTTGAGGTGAAGTAGCCGTTGTAAGATCTTCTTTCTTCTAGATCTTCTCTCTTCTACTTCTTCTCTTTGACGCTCGTAAAAGATCTTCATCAGCGTGATCTTCTTTTTTGGAAATGCCGTTGAGTATCTTTACTTTTGTTGAAGATATTTACTTAAGATCCGAGATCTTCTCACTTGGAAGCAGTTTGAGATCTTCACTTTAGATAGCCGAGATCTTCGCCTTGAGAAACCGTTGAAGATCTTCTAATCTTCTTGATGTTCCGAGATCTTCTCTTAATCAAATCTTCTAACTCCTTCAGTTGAGATCTTCTAAGATCTTCTTGTTTTGATTGTTGAGATGTGCGTGTCTTGAAGTGAAACCCTTAGCCAAATCCTTCCTATGGAATTCTTTTCAAGGCTTCGAGTTCGTCCTTTGTAATGCTTTTCTAGGGCTGCATACATTTCAACAAACAAACCAAGACATGCAATCTAGAATTATAATTTGATATTTGTTAGTTTATAAAACCGCATTTATATGTTAAGTCTTCTATCATTTTCATAAAACAATTCCTAATTAAGGTGGAGTTATCAATCTCCCCCTTGATAGAAGACAAAATAAATATCGTACTTGCATTCAATGTTAGATATATGCATGCAACAATTATACCGAAAATGCAGAATATAGTAATGTCGGATCAACATCACATATAATTTCTCCCACTTTGTCTTTCAACAAGGGAGAAAAAATAATTAAGGACGGGAGTTGAAAAATATTACAAACCCAAGGTATTTCAAAAACAAAGTTTAAAAACATCCCACAATTGCAGTTCAAGGCCTTGAAATCAAAAACCAAGGAAAATTTAAAGTCCATGTCAAGGCCTTGACATCCATTTCAAGGCCATGAAATTTATTTCAAGACTTTGAAAGTTACTCCTGGTAGAACTTTCTCCTCCACTTGGAACGAGTTGTACCCTTGCTTCTCTCCCTTGCCTCTGCCTCCATACGCCGTTTCCTTTCTTCATTCCAATACTCCTTTACCACAACATATTCCTCAGTTGTCAAAATAGTGGGCTCTACATGAGTAGGATAAATAATTGGTTTGTTTTGCACACTTCGTTGACGTTGAATAATACATTTGCAGCCTTCTCCTGAGTATGTTGAGCTGCATCGTCGGTTAGTGGCATGATTTTCTCGGTGGTAGTAAAGGTTAGGGCATAGAGGAGATACATCTGGTTGATCTTCGCATGCATCACATATAAAACTTCATAGGTGGCATCCATTTTGCTCAGCATATCCACCTAAAAGTCAGCCATTTCCCTGTTAAGAGTGTCTAATTCCAACTCTAGTACATCTAACCGAGTTTGATATATTAGTAGTTCCCTCGAATTGACTCGGGGAATCACACATCTAACCAACACAGTAAAAACGATTTTGGCTTCTAGGGTTAGGGATGTGTGAGTGAGCTGGAGAGAGTTGGAGTTAGGAATCAAAAAATGTTTCTTAATTGGCAAGCCTGATGCTTTCAGATCTAGACGGGTGTAGGAAGGAGGTATTGGTAGGAAGCCCTAAAATTTCACACAAGACTATAGGTATGAGAGTTATGGGCGTACCTTTAACCACTATTTCAAGGGTGAGGGTTCCCTTATCCCGTTTGGCTTAGAGGTTGACATAGATTAATCTGGTGAGTTTTGTGAAATCAACTTCTCCAGGGTTTTTTAACACCCCAAATCCACGGGACTTGAGGCGCTACTAGGCTAGGATCTCACAGTGGATCCTGACTTTATAGCGCCTAGAGTCCCGTGGATTCGAGGTGTTACAGAGTTGGTATCAGAACCTTAGGTTGACAACAATGGAACTTGCAATATGAGATAAATGTCAAATAGATAAATAAACAGAACCCGAAAGGGGTATGACTTTTCAAAAGGATTTTGGTTTTGAAAAGAGTACAGTTGTTTTTGGATACTGAGTACGGGAAGCCATCACCCTTCTGACGATCTCGATAGTATATATATATATATATATATATATATATATATATATATATATATATATATATATATATATATATATATATATATATATATTTATACACACACACATATATATAGATAAATAGATAGATAGATAGATAGATAGATAGATAGATAGATAGATAGATAGATAGATAGATAGATAGATAGATAGATAGATAGATAGATAGATAGATAGATAGATAGATAGATAGATAGATAGATAGATAGATAGATAGATAGATAGATAGATAGATAGATAGATAGATAGATAGATAGATAGATAGATAGATAGATAGATAGATAGATAGATAGATAGATAGATAGATAGATAGATAGATAGATAGATAGATAGATAGATAGATAGATAGATAGATAGATAGATAGATAGATAGATAGATAGATAGATAGATAGATAGATAGATAGATAGATAGATAGATAGATAGATAGATAGATAGATAGGTAGGTAGGTAGGTAGGTAGGTAGGTAGGTAGATAGATAGATAGATAGATAGATAGATAGATAGATAGATAGATAGATAGATAGATAGATAGATAGATAGATAGATAGATAGATAGATAGATAGATAGATAGATAGATAGATAGATAGATAGATAGATAGATAGATAGATAGATAGATAGATAGATAGATAGATAGATAGATAGATAGATAGATAGATAGATAGATAGATAGATAGATAGATAGATAGATAGATAGATAGATAGATAGATAGATAGATAGATAGATAGATAGATAGATAGATAGATAGATAGATAGATAGATATGTATTATGTGATGTTGTGTTTGCATGTTGGACTAAGTTGGGTGTGCGTACCCTGCAAATGGCTCGGACTAAAGCGACGTTTGTAGTTGGACGAGGTAGGGGTAGACCCCCACTTCCTCTAATAGTGATAGGCGAGGGACATGTTCCCATTGCTAAACTGCCTGTAGCGGAGGATGTCAAGGAGGTAGCTTAGAGGGTCGTTCCTAAGACTAGGAGCGGTGGAGCTGCGAGATAGGGATCTCAACGAGTCCAGTTAGATGACTCGATCATGTCTCTATGAGGGTACCACAGTTCCGCGCGTACATTAGATGAGTTGCGGAGGCTGCTAGAGCGGGTAGACGTGCCTCGGATTTACCAGCACATGTGGGATATTTTGAGATGTCCTAGGGAGCTACTTAGGTGCCAGTGATAGCGGTACGTGTTGCTGAGATTGCTAGAGCTCCAAAGGAGTATAGAGTGCCTCGACCAAATACTTGGTTGAAGGCATTTCATCATATGGGAGTACCCCCTTTCTTTGGGAAGGTGGGATCCGAGACTGAGATCTTGATTGGACATGTGGACTCAACCCTTGAGTCTATTAGATATTGAAGGACAGACGGATAGAGTTAGTACAGACTCTATTCCGTGACCTAACTCGGCAGTGGTGAAGGACTATGCAAGTTCAAGCCACTAGCTATGACCAGTTGTAAAGTATGATTCGAGAGCGTTTCAGCCTTGCCTCTTTGAGGAGGGAGAAACTGTAGGATTTTGTTGAGGCAGGCTTTGAGGATGTGCCGATAGCTGATGCCAATAGTTGATTCCAGAAGGAGCTGGCATTACTAGGTCCAACTGCACCTTCTGAGAACCAACACGTGTATTTGTTCTCCCGTTGACTGAGGGAGAGTAAACGTTCTTACATGGCCGGTTTTCATTGCGAGTCTTTGACAGACTATCAGGTTAGAGCCTCAACTTATGAGTGTGAGCGGGCCAGCCAAAGGAGGACTTCTCAAACGGGACGGTCTAAGAAGAGATAGCGGACTGGGCAAACCAGTGGTGTTGGTGGAGCTTCAGGTTCCGAGCGGAGCTAGAGACGCTAGAGTTACCCCTCATCTGCACTAGTCGTAGAGAATGGACGATAGTGCTTCAACTATGGTGATCTTGGACATATACGGTCAGAGTGTACGAGATCGCTGGTGACTTGTTACACTTGTAGCAGACCAGGTCATAGAGCCGTTTTTTGTAGATAGGCGGAGCTGCATCGCAGCAGGGTTCTTCCCCTACTAAAGTAGGAGGAGGTGGGCAAAGGCCACCTCAGTAGTAGACACAGGGATAACAAAGAGTCCTAGATCTCCCTTCTACTTAGGGATCTGCTCCCGGATTGAGTAGAGGTAGAGGACGCGGTGGGAGTACCACTAACACTAGAGGAGCACATAGTAGAGTTTTTTAGTTGAGGAGCGCTGAGGAGCCGCCAGCGCCAGCTGCTACAGGTACCATTCTGATTCATGGTTGGCTTGTTAGAGTTTTGTTTGATACGGGTGCTACGCACTCCGTTATTTCTGATGTATGCGTTGATAGACTGACCTTAGATACAGTAGAGGGTAGCCCTATCTTGATAGGGTTACCAGATGGGGGTCAAGTTAGAGGTACTCGAGAGGTACACGGTTGTCATATACATTTAGGAAACCGTGATTTGGTTATGGACTTCTTTGCCTTGCCGTTGGTGCATGAGGAAGTCATTTTGGGTATGGATTAGATGCATAGACATCGTGCTGTATTAGATGTAGGTAGGAGTACCGTGACGGTCTCTACCGAGTCGGGTCAAATTAAGATTTTCTGAGGTTGGGACCTTGGAAAGTTAGGCGTGGTGATTAGCGCGGTACGTGCAGTGAGATTGATCGCACAAGGTAACGACGCCTTTTGGTGTTATGTCATGAAGAATGGTGAGAGTCCAACGTTAGAGGACATTCATGTGGTTTGCGAGTTTACAAATGTCTTTGTCGAGCCGTCTAGTTTACCACCTCAAAGGGGCTTGGACTTCGGCATCGAGTTGGAGCCTGGTACGAGACCGATCTCGAAGTCCCCATACCGTATGACGCCTGTCGAGATGTTGGAGTTGAAGAAGTAACTCGAGAAGTTGGCTAAGAAGGGCTTCATCCACCATAGAGTATCCCCGTGGGGTGCACCTATCCTCTTCGTGCGGAAGAAGGACGGATCATTGAGACTGTGTATCGACTACAGAGAGCTGAACAAGGTGACCATCAAGAACAAGTATCCTTTGCCTCGCATCGATGACTTGTTAGATCAACTTCAGGGAGCGACTATGTTCTCCAAGATCGACTTGCACTCAGGTTATCACTAGTTGAGGGTGAGAGAGCAGGATGTGCATAAGACGGCATTTTGGACTCATTATGGCCACTACGAGTTTGCAGTGATGCCATTTGGGCTCACGAATGCGCCCGCCCTCTTTATGGAGTTGATGAATGGCATATTCATCGACTTCCTGGATATTTTTGTGGTGTTCTTCATAGACGATATCCTGGTGTACTCTCGTAGTAGAGAGGAACATACAGGACATCTGAGGACAATTTTAAGAGTTTTACGAGATAGAGAACTTTATGTCAAGTTCTCTAAGTGCGAGTTATAGATACCAGAGGTAGGGCTGAGCAGATTGCGGTTCGGTTCACCGAACCGCAAATTGCGGTCCAAACCACAACCGAACCGCACTTAATCGGTTCGGTTTGCGGTCCGCAAATTTTTGTTTTGTGGTTTGCGGTTCAAACCGCAAAAAAAAACCGCAAACCGCAAAAAAAAAACCGCAAAAAAACCGCAAAGCCGCAAAAAAAACCGCAATAAAACCACAAACCGCAAAAAAAACCCGCAAAAAAACCGCAAAGCCGCAACCAAACCGCAATAAAAACCGCAAAATCGCAAAAAACCGCAAAACCGCAACCAAACCGCAAAACTGCAATCAAACCGCAAAATGCGGTTCTTTTGCGGTTCGAACCGCAACCGAACCGCAACTGTGGGGTTCACGTTTTTTGGGATTGCGGTTCGGTTTGCGGTTTTGCGGTTTTAAACCGATGCTCAGCCCTAGCTAGAGGTAGCATTTCTGGGTCAAGTTTTCTCCGCCGATGGGATCATGGTTGATCCGGAAAAGATAGAGTTTGTAGCAGCATTGACGACACCGACCAACGTCAAGGAAGTGTTTAGCTTCCTTAGCCTAGCCGGGTATTACCGACGCTTTGTGGAGGGATTTTTTGTGATTACCCGTCCACTTACGAGTTTGCTAAGGAAGACCACCAGGTTTGTATTGTCTGAGCAGTGTGCGCGGAGTTTTGAGGAGCTGAAGAGACGTTTAACTTTTGATCCTATCTTAGCACAACCGGAGGGCACAAAGGACTTTGTGGTCTACAGTGACGCATCCAAGATAGGCTTGGGATGTGTTCTGATGCAGCGTGGTAGAGTGATTGCATATGCGTCAAGACAATTGAAGACGATTGAGGAGAACTACCCGATTCATGATCTGGAGTTGGTAGCGGTAGTTCATGCATTGAAGATGTGGAGACATTACTTGTATGGCATGACATGCCAGATCTTCACAGACCATAAGAGTCTGAAGTATATTTTCACGCAACGGGAATTGAATAACTGCCAACGTAGATGGCTTGAGTTGATCAAGGAGTTTAAACTTGAGATTTTGTACCATCCAAGGAAGGCGAACGTTGTCACCAACGCCCTGAGTAGGAAGACGCCTCGAGATAAGTTGATTGCGAGATTGACAGTTCAGCCTCAGCTTCATAGGGATCTAGCATGGCTAGAGATGGACATCTAGTTTCTTGATGAGGATGCCTAGTTCAGTACCTTAGAGGTTCTACCTGATCTGTTGGGTGCGATCCAACAGAAGGAGGGGACCTTCCCGAAGCTGATGAGGATACGAGATAAGATATCTCGTGGTGATGCCCAATGTTCTCCATAGGAGCAGATGGAGTGATGAGATGCCACGACCGCGTTTGTGTACCCGCAGATGCGGAGTTGAGGTAGAGGATTCTACAAGAGGCTCACTCCACACCTTACTCAATGCACCCAAGTGCGAGTAAGTTCTATCAAGATGTGAGACGTTCATATTGTGGAGGAGGGTTGAAGCTCGATGTAGCCAGATTTGTGGCACAGTGCGCGACCTGTCAGCAAGTCAAGATAGAGCATTACTGACCTGGATGTGAGCTCCATCTACTATCTGTACTATAGTGGAAGTGGGAGGACATCTCCATGGATATTTTGACAGGGCTAAGGCAGAGCAGGAGTTTTGATGCTATTTGGATTGTGGTTGATGGACTGACGAAGACGGCACGTTTCATCCATATCAGGGAAACGTGGCCAGTGAGTAGATTAGCTGAGTTCACTAGGCAGATAGTGAGACTCCATGGTCAGATTGAGATGGACGATTCACCTCGAGGTTCTAGCAGCATATTCAGACTTCCTTACGGACGTGTTTGTAGTTCACGACTGCGTTTCATCCTCAGACAAATGGTTAGTTAGAGAGGACCATTCAGACGCTGAAGGACATGCTACGAGCTTGTGTGTTGGACTAGGTACATGGATGGTCAGATCACCTCCCATTGGTTGAGTTATCGTATAACAACAGATGGCATGCATCGATTGGGATGGCCTCATATGAGGCATTGTATGGGCGGTGATGTCATACGCCGTTATGCTGGGATGAGCCTAGCAGTGTTAGTGGTTTGGCACCTGGTCAGATTCAGGATGATATTGCCCGTGTAGCATTGATCGGAGAGAGGATGTTGGCTACACAGAGTGGCCATAAGTCATATGCAGACAAGAGGCGTCGGCCTCTAGAGTTCAGAGTTGGAGCTCATGTCTAGTTGAGAGTATCTCCGACGCGAGGCGTTAGACGATTTGGCATAAAGGGGAAGTTGAGTCCCCAATATGTCGGTCCTTTTAAGGTACTGGACATAGTAGGGAGAGCAACATACATATTGGCTTTACCACCGAGGTTGGAGGGTGTCTACCCCGTGTTTCATGTGTCTCAGCTGAGGGAGTACATACCAGATCCGACACACATAGTCAGTTATGATGACTTAGTGGTTGAGCCGGGCCACACTTTTTTTGAGCACCCGATCGTAGTCCTATAACGAGGTGTGAGACGCCTGCGTTTGAAGGGCATTCCTATACTGAGGATATAGTGGTCGAGACGAGGACTTGATGTGGCTACATGGGAGACTGAGGATAGTATCCAGAGGAACTATCCAGAGTTTTATGCCGAGATAGATGCACCTGTAGGATCAATGAGTAGATCTTAGTGCTATCTTGGTGAGTGATGTGGTTATGTGCTTATGTCCGAGAGGTTTGGTATCATGCAAGTTTCTAGACGAAACTTGTTTTTAGGGGGGTGTGATGTAAGAGCCTTAGTCTTTTAGGACTAGCCGCCCCTGTAGCCCTGTGAACCGCCCCCAGCAGCCTTGTGATCCGCCCCTTGGGTTTCTTGCGGCTGTAGCCGCCTTCATTGACTCTTGGCCCGTGTTTTTGCTCCTAGCATCCTTTATAAGCCTCCTTCGCTTCAGGTGAAGGGTTTCCTTCATTCTCTAGGCTTCTTCTCTTTACGTTCTTCTTCTCTTCCTCTTCTTCCATTGATCTTCTCCTTGGTGTTTCTTTTGAACTTGCAAAAGAGAGTTGTTTGAGTTTGAGCTTGGATGATGATGATAGTTTTTGATATTGAGTTGTGGAAAGCCAATTGAGTGTGTTGGAATTCACAAGCTTAGGCTTGTGTGGATCTTTCCTGGACGTTGTGATGATCATATGTATATATATATGTTTGTGGTTGGTTGTTGGATGGTGAAGAGGTGAAGAAGAGCAAGTGAAGGAAGGATCGAAGAGAAGTTGGAGATTGGCTTCTGCTAGTGTCCGCCCCTGCGCCTGGTGTGCTGCCGCCCCTGCATGGAAGAGCCGCCGCCCCTACGTCTCCCTGGTGTTTCTCCCCTGTGTCTCCTTGTTACGCAAGTGCGTCTTGTTCAGTACATACCTAGAGTTGTATTTGTCCTTTCTTTTCCTAGTGTGAGTGGTTTAGAAGCATGCTAGGTTTGAGTATGAGGATAGGATGATGATATTATGGTATTGATATATGCCAGTTATGGCCTTGAGGTTTAGTAGGTTGTGAGGCTTATAGGTTGATTATGATCCTTATGGATCCCTTGGATCTAGGTGTGACCCCTTTGATTGATAGGAGATTTGATATCTCTTTACGCCTTGTTATTAGACAGTGCTATCCTCCGGATTGGAGTTGATCGTGGTTGAGGTTATCTTGAGGTTAAGGTAAGTCCGTAGGACTTACTTAGTTGAATTCCTATATTGGATGTATGCATGAGTGGTGATTGTTATATGCTTGATAGCATGCGATGTTGATTATTACCGACCTATGTTTTATTGGATAGCTCCCTTGCAGTGGCAGTGATAACCTTTCCCTTTCATCTTGTAAGGAGTAAGGAGGTTCTCTGTAGGTCAAGCCAGTTCTTGTATACGGGATGGGCACTTCACCACTCCTTATGGTACATGGGAAGTGTGCCGATACTACTCTAGATGGATATGGTACCTGGAGGCGAGGATGATAGATTCCTCGTGTCACATATTTTCATCTATCGATCTATATATATATATATATATATATATACGACTCGAGTGTCTGACCTTATGAAGATAATTAAAAGGGTAAATGTGTTACAACATGATTGAGTGTTTATCTTTTCATGATATGTGTATGTGCTTATGCGTTATCTTATATATAAATGTTTAGCTAACGGTTTCATACCATGTTGTAGATGCTTTGCATGATAAGAGGACTGCAGAGTGAGCCAGATGGGCGATCCGCTGAGGGCTTCCATACACTAGGTTGTGTGAGGGATTATGGGATGTTTTGTACATGTATGGATATGGTTTGTTGTTTTGTACTAAGCGGTGCTTTTGTAAAACCTTTGTTTGTATATATTCATACAGTTTGATGTTTTGGTTTTAATCTATATGTGTCTTGTTGTAAGATCCAGTGAACTTGTTGTCAAGCTAGGGTCAGGATCCACTGTGAGATCCTAACCTACTAGCGCCTCGAGTCTTACGGATTCGGGGTGTTACAGCTTAGAACTTTCTAGACTGAGTAGTTTTTGAAGCAGAGAGATGGATGGTAGATGAAGCGTCTACAGGAATTCCATATCGATCGAATCACACATGCACAGTGGGCGATTGCGGAATTCATCCAACCAGGTACCTATAGCTTTGAAATTTTTGAACCAGCTTGTCGGCAACCCGGTGTGAGTTGAGATTTCAACATCGTCCTGAGAGTGTGGCTCTGTTGATGTCGAGGAGATGTGAGCTACAGCTTCTTTGTGAGAGGAAGCAAGACGGATTGATTTCCTTGGAGCCATGGATGACAGTTTGTGTGTGTGTGTGTGTGTGAGAGAGAGAGAGAGAGAGAGTTTTTCAAATTTTGAAAGAGTAAAGCACAAGTGGGTACTGTAAAAGGTGGAAGGAAGGAAAGATGATAAGAGGAAGGGACAATTGCTTTTGAAGGGCATATCAAGTCAATTTTAAGCTTATCAAGGTCTTCAATACCGAAATTGATTTGCATGCTTTCCTAATAAATCACAACCAATTTCAAAATAAGATTTTGAATTTTGAAATCAAAATCTTGGTGAAAATAATTTGAAATTATTTTAAAGGATAACAACCTCCTAATCCTCACGATCTCACAAGGTCATAACCATCACAACACATGCTAGGATACTCTCGTCCTAGTCACCACAATCTCAACAAACATATAACCATAATCTCAGTCCTCATAAGCTCACAAGATCAACCAAACACTCAACGTCTTACAACAATCGACAATCCTCAAAACTCACCAAAGGTCCAAACCACTACTTGGTCTTCACTCTAAGTTATGTTAGATCTAACCTGGCATTATATTACTAAACATAACTAGATCGAGGAAGGAGAAACTCACACGACGTCAAAGGCGGAAGACGAACTACGGAATTCGAGAATGTATTTGTTGGCCTTTACCGGGGAGCTTCCGGACCTAAAACCAAAGTTACGCAAATTTAGCTAATACGTTAAATTTTAACGTAAGATTTAATATATATAAATCTAAGTAAAACTCGCTTTCAAAACCAAGGTCAAAACCCTCAAGCATTTTCCGGGCAATAATATAATTTAAGAAACATGGGTCATTTTCCGCAAATAAGAATATGGGTCAAAACATGTAATTAAATCCAGCAGGGTAGATTCTGAAGTTTCTCAAAACATGGGCCATAGAATGTGAACACAAAAATATGGGTGGTTTGTGTAGTATCAGCCAAATTAGGGGAGTCCCGCTTCAAATAAGAAAAAGGGTTTATAAGGTAACAGAGATCTGGAGATGGCAGGCAAGGAGGAGGCAGGGATAGCGACTTGGCAAGGATGCGCTCCGGCAGCAAGGCACACAGTCTGCGGCGAGCTCCTCCGGCTAGCTTTGACGTCGACCTGATTTAAATTGCAAAATAGGGTTTGTCATAAACCGTAGATGAACACAACGTTGGGGAAAGAGGACTGCGGAGCGCAAGGCGGCGGCTGCAAGGGCTTTGTCCGGCGTCGACGCCAGGCTCTCCGGTGATAGACGAAGCGAGGTGACCAGGCATTAGGCTCCTCCGTCATTGGCCTTTGATTTCCGGTGCGAGGTAGGGGTGAGGTTGGTTATCCTGGTGACAGTGGCGATGTAGGATGCTCCGGCAGGGAGAGGCGACGGTGAAGCAAGGACGACAAGGGATTCGATCTCCTGCTGGGCTTCATGTTGTGGCTCTGATGGTTGGTGATGCAGAGGTTGAGAGAAGAGGTTGAAGATGGAGAGGAGTCGAAGGTGGAAAGGTGAAGGGAGGGGGCAGCGGTAGTGGCTTGCTGTCGAGAGAAGGATAGGGGGTTCCTGGGTAGCAGGGAGATGAAAGTGAAGAGGAAAGGGGGATGTGAGATGAGTGAGAGTGTAGTGGAGAAGGAGAAGCTTGAGTGTGAGGAAAGGTTGCAGGGCAGGGGAACGAGGAATCAAGGAGTCGGGGTCAGATGCTCATCACTTGCAAAAAAGAGGGAAGGAAGAGAAAGAAATAAAAGAAAAGAAAAAGGGAAAAAAATAATAAGTAAACTAATAAAAAGGAAAAGAGTAACGAGCGAACTCGATCCAAAGACGTTCGGAACGAAATTTTCGAATCGAAAAATTTTCCCGACTTTTTCCGAAAATAATAATACGGAATACGTGAACATATCAAAGATATAAATAACTCGGAAAAGTTATTTTACACCGTAAAATACTTCTAATAAATATTTAAGGTAGCAAAAATATCGATAAAAGTCGGAAAAAATAAATATCGAAAACGCACCCAAAATTTGGGGCGTTACAAAATATAGTTCCCTATACATAATATCTGAAAATTCCTTGCATAGAGAATCGTTAGTAGCACCGAATAATATATCATCAATATAGATTTGTACTACTAAAGTATCGTTGCCTCTAGTTTTGATGAATAAAGTTTTGTCAATCAAACCTCTTTTGAAGTTGTTTCAAGAAGATACTTGGACAATCTTTCATACCAAGCTCAAGGAGCTTGCTTAAGACCATAAAGAGTTTTGTCCAATTTAAAAACATGATCCAGAAATTCATCATTTTCAAAACCAAGGGGTTGAGCAACGTAGACTTCTTCTAAGAAGCCGTTTAGAAAAGCACATTTTACATCCATTTGAAATAACTTTATGCTCATGAAAGATGCAAAAGCAAGTAGCATACGTATGGCTTCTAACTTGGCAACCGGAGCAAAGGTCTCCTCATAATCAATAACTTCTTCTTGGTTATAGCCTTGAGCTTCAAGTCATGCTTTATTTAAAATGACTTTTCCATTTTCATCCAACTTGTTTCGAAAAACCCATTTCGTGTCAATGACGGATTGATGCTTCGGCCTTGATGTGAGAGTCCAAACTTTGTTTCTCTCAAACTCATTTTGCTCATTTTGTATAGCAATGATCCAATCGGGTTCTTGAAGAGCTTGAATATAATTCTTGGGCTCAATAAGAGAAACGAACGCCGAGAATGCACAAAGGTTGTTAACTTTGGATCGAGTTTGAACTCCTGCGTTTGGATCTGAGATCACATTCTCTTGTTGATGGTATGAAGAATGTTGAAATTTCTTTCGTTTGTAGGATGGAACAAATACTGAAGATTGGGGTTCATATGCTTGACCGGATTCAGGTACCGCTGGAGTGTTGCCCTTGGATCCTATACCAAGGCCTTGAAGTTGAGTTTCAAGGCCTTGAAACAGAGTTTTGACATCGTAGTTTTCTGTTTCAAGGTCTTGAAGATGCGTTTCAAGGTCTTGAGATTGTTCTTAGTTATCTTGAATCTTTTCTTGCATATTCTTTTCTTGAGTCTTAGGATCTTCTTCTCCATCAAAATTGTGATCTTCACGTTGATTCAGATTAAGATCTGCAAAACTTTCACTCAAAGTACCATCATTGCTTTCATCAAATATGACATGAATACTTTATTTAACGATTTTGGTACGTTTATTATAAACATGATAAGCTTTGATATTTGAAGCATATCCAATGAATAATGCTTCGTCACTACGTGCATCAAATTTACCAAGGTTATCTTTGTCATTGTTATGGACAAAGCATGTACATCCAAAGGGTTTAAAATAGGAAATGTTAGGTTTTCTACCCTTAAAGAGTTCGTAAGGAGTCTTTTTCAAAATAGGGCGGATTAAACATCTATTCAAGATGTAGTTAGCAGTGTGTACTGCTTCAGCCCAAAAACTTTTTGGCAAACTATTTTCTAAAAGCATAGTCCTAGACATGTACTCTAGGGTGCGGTTCTTACGTTCCACAATCCCGTTTTGTTGAGAAGTTCTAGGGACTGAAAAGTTGTGTGAAATATCATATTTAACACAAAACAAATTCTCTACCATCAAGCGTAATGGTTCAAGATGATTGCTTTCTTAGATCTGAGAACAGTGAGCTTTTTCCACTCATATGTCGTTAGCAAGCACTATCTAATATCCATTTGTGCTCCTTTACCTTGGTGATATCTTGTAAAAAACCAAACATCAACCTTTTAGGGTTGACCAAATGACATATTTTGGTCCATATTCAGGCTCAATCATGTTTGGTGGTCTACTACCTTTAGGAACCCAAATTTGCTTAACTTGTTTCCTTAGACATAGAGGATAAGTGTTTCTAATGATGTAAGGATTATTTCTTCTATATGGACATGCTGATTTTACATGACCCTTTTTTAATCAATAGAAACATATGGGCATATGAATACTTCCTTTAGCCTTGACAAAAGTGGTAGTTGTTTTTTTTGGGAAAACTGACATGATAACCAATACCATTTTTGTTAAGGGAATATTGTTGCTCACCCATCATTATTTCGAGATTAGCTTTTGAATGATTGAATTGAATAAGTGTGGCCTTTTGGTCTTGACATGTCACAATTAGATCAATATTTTCTTTCTCTAGATCGATATATTCTCGATGGAGAGAAGAGAGATTGCCCTTGAGAATCACATTTTCTGATTTCAAGGACTTGATATTGATATCAAGGTCTAACTTTTCAGTGTTTTAAGATTTTCAATTTTCAAAGACATATCACTTAATCTTTTCTCTTGTTTGAGAAGCTTTTCTTTTAGGGAACTTATCCTTAACCTATGTTCTTTATCACATATGATTATTTCTTTAAGGAATTGTGTGAGATCTTCAAGTTGGGACATGATGGTACTTACCACATTATCAACATAGTGATCTGGATCTTCATCATGATCAGCCATGAGACAAAGGTTTGCTTGTTCTTTTTCGTCTTCTAATTCATTTGTAGAATCTGAATCACTCCATGAAGCTACCATAGCTTTCTTCTTTCGATCATACTTCCTACAATTGTTCCTCTTCTTTTGTGGACAATCCTTTACGAGATGATCTGTTTCACCACATTCAAAACAATTCAGAACTTTAGTTTTCTAGTTAGAGTTAGAAAACATACCTCGAGGTCTTCATGTTTGTGGATATTCTTTATTGTTTGCAAAAAAAAATTTCATTTGAAGAATCTTCGTGAGACCCTTGGAGATCAAGGTAAACGGATCTTCCTCATCTTCATCATCACTGTTTTCCACTTCTGATGGTATCTCATCCTTCTTAGATCTTAGTGACGGGTTCTTTGTGTTGGAAGGGAGCTCTCCATCTTCTTTACCAAGAACCATCTCGTGAGTAATGTGTTTTCCAAGAAGGTCGTCAAGAGGAAGAGTTGTGAGATTTTGAGCTTCTTCAATTGCAGTCACCTTTGGTCCCCACTTGGCTTTAGGTAATCTCCTTAGAACCTTCCTTACTTTTTCGTTGTTTGTGAAGACTTTTCCCAGCGAGTCCAGATTGTTCACGATCTCGGTGAATCTTGTGAACATTTCTTTGACTTATTCATTTGAGTTCATCTTGAATAGCTCATATTGTCTGAGGAAGATGTTGATCTTTGTTTCCTTGACTTGACTTTTTCCTTCGTATGTGACAATGAGTTTGTCCTATATTTCTTTTGCACTCTTGCATGATGAGATGTGGTTGAATTCATTTGCATCTAATCCACAGTAGAGCAGGTTCATGGCCTTGTAGTTCTTTGAAACACTATCAAAGTCGGCTTGTGTGAAATGTTAGATCCTTAGTCACTGAGTTGTTGAGAGTGAGTGCTGAGGGTATAGATCTGGCCTAGACCGCCCCTACGTGACCCAAAGGCCGCCCCTGCGGTTTAGAGTGTTTTGCAGCTGTCTTTGTTGACTCTTGACCCTGCTTTACCCATTTCCTTCCTTTATAAGCTTCCCTTTCTCTCTCCTGATGAGAGTTACCTCATTTACAGCTTCATCTTCTCCCTCATGTTCAACTTCTTCTTCTTTCTCTCTTGGATCTCTTTCTTGATCTTCCTTGAGCTTTGTTGAGTTTGTAAGAGTTTGAGTGTGGCTTTGATTATGGATGTTAATGATGATGCTTGTTGATGCTGCTATGCTTGTGCTTGAGCCAGCCTTGAGGTTTTGATGAGATTCTTTCCTCTATTTAGGTTCAACTTGGTGATTCCTTCCTCCATCTCTTCTTATCTTATTTCTTTCCTTCTTTTCTTCATCCATAGCTTAGGTTCCACAAGTTTGATCTTGTGGCAGCCTTAATTGGCTTCAATTGATGTGTATATGTATGTATATGTATGTGTATGGGTGTTGGCTGAAGAAGGAGTGAAGAGATCGAGTGAAGAAGCAAGGAGAAGCTGAAGGTGTGCCCTCTGCACACCAGCCGCCCCTACGCCACCATGCAGCCGCCCCTGTGCCATCTTTCAGCCGCCCCTGCAGCCACCTACATCAGCTTGTGTTGCACTTGGTTCTGCAGGTGTGTCGTGCTTCTAGGTTTGCCTATGGATGGCATTGCCTCTTCCTTTCCTAGTATGAGAGTGTAGTACCGTTCTAGGTATAGATGGGGGTGTGTGGATGATGTATGATCATGTTATACCTTATACGGCTTTTGAGGATTATAGGTTGTGAGGTTTAGGTTGAGGATGATCCTATGGATCTCTTGGGTCTACGTGTGACCCCTTTGATTGATAGGAGATTGGTATATCTTTATGCCATGCTATTGGGCAGTGTGCCTTCCAAGATTGGATGTTGATTGTGGTTGAGTGTTATACGAGGTTGAGGTAAGTCCGTAGGACTTACTTAGCTACCATCCTTATATTAGGTGTTTGCATGAGTGGTATGTGTGTGTTATATGTTTGCTATGATAGTATGTGGTGTCGTTTATTACCGACCTATGTTTTATTTACTGCCCCGTATGCGTGGTTGTGATAGCCTTTCCCTTTCATCCCGCCGTGGAGTCTGGAAGGTTCTTTGACGTTAGGCCACTTGGTATACAAGAAGGGCACAATCCTAGAGGCGAGGATGATACGTTCCTCATGTCACATAGTTTCATCTATCTATATATATAAGATTTGAGTGAATGACTATTATATAAAGATGATAAAATTGGGTAAATGTGTGATAGCATGCCTATATGTTTATCTTTCATGATTGTGCTTGTGTTTATGCATTACCTTATATTTGTATGGTTAGCTAATGGTTTCATACCATATTGTAGATGCCTTGCAGGATAGGGGTGATGTTGAGAGATCTGTCAAGGTAACAGGCTGAGGACTCTTGTACATTAGGGGTTATGGCTTTTGGGGTTGTTTATGTTTCCCTCCTGTGTGAGGATGATATTTTGTATACCTCCTGTGTGAGGATGTTGCTTTATACTCTATTTTGTGAACTTGCACATCAGTTGTGGAGGATTGTACGAGCCAGAGTCACTAGCTACGAGTAGATGAGGAGGATGATTACAGAGCAGTATTGCCCTACGTCACTGAGGAGGGAGAAGCTGTAGGAATATGTGGAGGCCGGCTTTGAGGATATGCCGATTGCAGATGCCATCAGCCGCTTCCAGACAAAGTAGGCTTTGCTGGGTCCAACTGCACCTTTTGAGGACCAGCATGTGTACCTGTTCTCCCTTAGACTGAGGGAGAGTACATGCTCATACATGGCGAGATTCCATTGCGAGTCCTTGGCCAATTATCAGGATCGGGCTTCTACTTATGAGCGCGAGAGAGCCAGTCAGAGGAGAGCTTCTCAAACGGGACGGTCTGAGAAGAGGCAGCGCAGTGGGTAGACCAGTGGGGTTGGAGGAAAATCTGGTTATGGGCGGAGCCAGAGACGTCAGGTTTATCCCTCATCTACATTTACTGGAGATAAGGGACGATAATGTTATAACTGTGGTTATCCTGGACATTTGAGGCCAGAGTGTACCAGGCCAGTTGTGACTTGCTTCACCTGTGGTAGACCACGTCTTAGAGTTGCCTTTTGTAGGTAGGGTGGAGTTGCATCAAAGCAGGGTTCTTCTCTTGCCAGTGTGATGGGAGGTGGTCAGAGGACACCTCAGCAGCAGGTGCAGGGAAAACAGAGAGTCTCATATCGTCCTTCTACTCAATGATCTATTCCCGGGCCGAGTAGAGGTAGAGGTCGTGGTGGGAGTACCACTGACACCAGAGGAGCTCAGGGTAGAGTCTTCGAGCTGAGGAGTGTAGACGAGCCGTCTGCACTGGCTGCTACAGGTACCATTTTGCTTCATGGCTTACCTGCTAGAGTTTTGTTTGATATGGGTGCTACGCATTCCTTTATTTCTAATGTATGTGTTGAGCATCTGAGTTTAGCTACTATAGAGGGGATACTCTTTACTATAGGGTTACCTGATGGTAGTAGGGTCAGAGGTACCTGTGAGATATGTAGTTGTCCCCTTCGCTTAGGGACTCGTGTGTTACTTGTTGACTTCTTAATCATGCCATTGATGCATGAAGAAGTCATATTAGGTATGGATTGGATGCGTAGATGATAGCATGTATTATAGTCTATATTTTGGGATTGGTTTGGATGTTTTATCTTTATAAATCTGCATGTATGAATTTATATTCTTTGATCATTATGCTGTTTTATTTACATTTGCGAGAATCGAGGTCTACACCTAGTTTTGTTGTGATTGTAGGGAAAATGACACGTTTTGGAACAAAATGGAGCTAAGGAAGCTAAGGAGTCATTGGAGCTACATTCTGGAGCATTGAGCAGCTATAAGAGAAGCTCAGGAAGCATAGAAATGAGATGGAAGATTGATTTTGGACCAGATCAGAGATTGACGCTTAACTAAGATTCACCTCGGTTGGCTACAGTGCCACCTCGACCGAGGTGATCTTCAGGACAAGCTGGACCGAGGCGAAGTGATGACGGGACACGAGATCTTTATCTTTGGTTGAGACCTTCTATATTTGAAAAGTGAATATCACATAATTTTAGGATGGATTTCTGGAAGGAAGCATATCTTTTTGGATGATATATTTTGGAAGATATTTTAAAGAAGGAAATTGCCTTTAAAGATATCTTATCTTAGGAAGGTGATTCTCCTATATAAAGGGGCTGATTTTTTGGAGAGCAATAATCTAGGATTTAGGGAGATCGTGGAGCAGAGTTCTCTAGAGTTGAAGGAAGTTTTGAAGGAAGTTTAGAAGGTTGAAGATCAAGGAAGGAAGGAAGCTAGTTTGAAGGAAGTTGTAAGATTTTCTTAGTTTGGTTTGGTTTGTTGTCTTTTCTGATTGTATTAAGGAACGCTAATTGTTTGTTTGATTGATTGATTCAGCTTTTGAGACCTTTGTGTTAAGGTTTTCTTGTTTGAATATTCATTCTTTTTTTATATATTTGATTATTGTTATCATGATGAATGTTGGCTAAGTTCTTTTTGCGATTCTAGGGTGATTGGCTGAAAGTTGTGGGGAAGACGATGAAAGAATGAGCCTTTATCCCACTGGACCCTGAAAGCTTGAGCCTTTACCTTAACCGACGAACACCTTGGTCAGCCGTGGAACATCTCCACCGAGATGGTACATGAGTTGAGCGAGGCGAGACCTTTCTTGATCCTTATCTGAGTTGAGGTTTTTGTTTGCTAAATCCTATCCTTGTTATACCTTTCCTGGTTCAACGCAAGCCTAGGATGAGACTTACCCGGTGATTCCTTTGTTTGTATACCCAAGATCATGAGTGTATGTAATAAAGGTTTATCCTTTATTGGGGTTTGAGTGTGCCTTCATCCCATCTTTTAGAGTTAGCCTGAGACTTACCCGGTAAAGGTTGATTCTATCCCCTTGGGTGGTGTGTTGGTTTGAGATTATAGTTCCTTTCCTTAGTACCTTGAGACTTACCCGGTGAGAGGATCTTTGGTTTGGGATAGTGAGTAGTGAGACTTACCCGGTGATCTATTCCAACCTTAGAAAAACCTTGCCTTTGCAAACCTCAGCTTTGTCCACGTTATTCATTGAGATCTTGAGTCGGAACCACAACTAGATGCTTTAATCTCTAGAATCCGCAATTTCTTTACCTGGTTATGACATCATCTTTGATATCGTTGCTTTTTTCCTTGTGTTTTATTGACAACCTGAATTACCGATCTTTGTTTCACCATAGTCCTTGTGTTCGACCCTAGAATTCTTGCTTTTATTACAATCGATCCGTACACAGCGGGTTCGCTACTTGAAATTATTCTTGGTATAAATATTAAAACTTGCACACACCTTTTGGAGCGAATAGTAGACACCGTGCAATATTATATGTTGGTAAGAGGACTGTGACAGTCTCTACCGAGGTAGGTCAGATAGAGGTCTTCCGAGGTTAGGACCTTGGGAAGACGGGTTCTGTCATCAGTGTCGTACGAGCAGCTAGGTTGATAGCACAGGGATGTGATGGCTTCTGGTATTATGCCATGAAGGATGGAGAGAGTCCAGCATTGGAGGAAATACCAATGGTCTGCGAGTTTGCAGACGTGTTTGCTGAGCCATCGAGCTTGCCGCCTTAGAGGAGTGTGGATTTCAGTATCGAGTTGGAACCTGGTACGAGACCCATCTCAAAGGCCCCATACCGTATGGCGCTTGTCGAGATGTTAGAGCTGAAGAAGCAACTCAATGAGTTGGCTGAGAAGGGCTTCATTCGCCCTAGCGTATCCTCATAGGGAGCACCTGTCCTCTTTGTGCGGAAGAAGAACCAATTGTTGAGACTGTGTATCGATTACAAAGAGCTGAACAAGATGACCCTCAAGAACAAGTATATATTGCCTCGTATTGATGATCTTCTTGATCAACTTCAGGGAGCGACGGTGTTCTCCCGGATTGACTAACGCTCAGGAGATCACCAGTTGACGGTGAGGGAGCAGGATGTGCATAGGACGGCATTTCATACCCGTTATGGACACTACGATTTTGTAGTGATGCCATTTGGGATGACGAATGCCCCAACAGTTTTCATGGAGTTGATGAACAGTATCTTCATCGACTTCCTTGATCAGTTTGTGGTAGTCTTCATTGATGACATTCTGGTGTACTCTCGTAGCAGAGAGGAGCATGCCAGTCATGTGAGGACGGTTTTGCAGATTTTGACGGATAGAGAATTGTATGCCAAGCTCTCTAAGTGCGAGTTCTGGATGTCAGAGGTAGCCTTCCTAGGCCATATTGTCTCCGCCAGTGGGATCATGGTTGATCCGGCAAAGATCGAGTTTATTGCTGCATGGACGACACCGACAAACGTCAAGGAAGTGCATAGCTTTCTTGGCCTAGCCGGTTATTACCGACGCTTCATGGAGAGATTTTCTGTGATTGCCCGTCCACTGACGAGTCTACTGAGGAAGACTACTAGATTTTTTGTGGATTGATCAGTGTGACCAGAGTTTTGAGGAGTTGAAGAGGCGTTTGACTTCTACTCATGTCTTGGCACAACTAGAGGGTTCTAAGGATTTTGTAGTTTATAGTGAAGCATCCAAGCTAGGCTTGGGATATGTATTGATGTAGAGGGGTTGAGTGATTGCTTATGCGTCTAGACAACTGAAGACGTATGAGGAGAACTACCCGACTCATGATTTGGAGTTAGCAGCGGTAGTTAATGCTTTGAAGATCTGGAGACATTACCTATATGGTGCTACATGTCAAATCTTCACAGACCATAAGAGTCTGAAGTATATTTTTATGCAGCGGGAGTTGAATAAACGCCAACGTCGGTGGCTTGAGTTGATCAAGGACTTTGACCTTGAGCTTCCGTATCATCCAGGGAAGGCGAATATTGTCGCCGACGCCCAGAGTAGGAAGACGCCTCGAGAGGAGGCGATTGCGAGACTGATAGTTCAGCCTCAGCTTTAGAGAGATCTAGCTTGGCTAGAGTGGGAAATCTAGTTTCCCTATGAGGACGCCCAGTTGTATGTTTTAGAGGTTCTACCTGGTCTGTTGGATGAGATCCAACAGAAGTAGGGGACCTACCCGACCTTGATGAGGATTAGAGAGAGGATGTCTCGTGGTGAGGCACCACAGTTCTCCATTGGAGCAGATGGAGTGATGAGATGCCTTGACCGTATCTATGTACCCACTAATGCAGAGCTGAGACGAAGGATTATACAGGAGGCTCACTATACACCTTACTTTGTACATCCAAGTACGAGTAAGATGTACCATGATGTGAGACGATCATATTGGTGGGGAGGGTTGAAGCCCGATGTAGCCAGATTTGTGGCACAATGTGCGACCTGCCAGCAGGTCAAGATAGAGCATTGCAGACTTGGAGGTGAGCTTCATCCACTGCCAATGCCGCAGTGGAAGTGAGAGGACGTCTCCATGGACTTTGTGACCGGATTGAGGCCTAGTAGGAGTTTGGATGCTATCTGGGTTGTTGTTGATAGACTAACGAAGACGGCACGTTTCATTCCTATTAGAGAGACGTGGCGAGTGAGCAGATTGGCTAAGAAGTACACTAGGCAGATAGTGAGACTCCATGGTGTACCGAGGGCGATCGTCTCTGATCGAGATGGACGGTTTCCCTCGAGGTTTGTGCTGCAGATTCAGACTGCTTTGGGGACGAGTCTACACTTCACGACTTCGTTTCACCCCTAGACAAATGGTCAGTCAGAGAGGACCATCCAAAACCTTGAGGATATGTTGCGAGCCTGTGTGTTGGATTGGGGACAGGGATGGTCTGATATGGCTCGAGTAGCGCTGATTAGAGAGAGGATGCTGGCTGCATAGAGTCGCCAGAAGTCATATGCAGACAAGAGGCGTCGACCTCTAGAGTTTAGAGTGGGAGCTCATGTCTGGTTGAGGAGTATGTCCGACGCGAGGCGTCAGACGTTTTGGCATAAAGGGGAAGTTGAGTCCCCGATATGTCGGTCCTTTCGAGATACTAGATAGAGTTGGGAGGGCAGCCTACAGATAAACATTGCCTCCGAGGTTACAGGGTGTTCACCCTATATTTCATGTGTCTCAGCTAAGGGAGTATTTACCAGATCCGAGGCACGTTGTGAGTTATGATGATTTAGTGGTTGAGCCGGACCACACCTTTCTTGAGCATCCTATTGCAGTCCTAGAGCTAGGTGTGAGACGCCTGCGTTCGAAGGACATTTCTATATTGAGGATACAGTGGTCGAGACGAGGACCTGAGAAGGCTACATGGGAGACTGAGGATAGTATCCAGAGGAACTATCCAGAGTTCTATGCTGAGATAGATGCACCTAGGGTCGATGAGTAGATCTTTGTGTTATCTTGGTGAGTATGTAATTATGTGCTTATGTGCTTATATGCCTTGATGTGTTTATTCCATGCTAGTTATGATGTGATAAATGATCTTATTAGATTTTGTTGTGCTAGCGTGATGTATGATCATAGCTGGAGATGGTTCTTTCCTCCATGCTATCTGATTGCGATTAGGATTCAGCTGGAGATGGTTCTTTCCTCCATGCTACTTTGCTGGACATAGTTTCATTGGAGATGTTATTCCTTCATGTGTTGTGTATGAGTATGATTTGGTAGGCCTGGGTAAAATGAGCCAAACGGAACCGAACCGAGGCTTACCAACCGAACCAATTAAATTGGTTACCAACACGTTGGTTACCAATTTAATTGGTACGGTACTACCGAACCAACTACAAAGAGTTGGTTGGTAGGTGGTAACAATATCCGTACCATGGGATTACCGTACCAACCGAGTTTTGTTTTATATTAAATAGTATAAACATACTAATCTTAATATAATACTTTATATGTAATTATATATGCAATTATTTTGTATTAATTTTATCTTGTTATTGTCATAGCATCTCTACTATAACAACATTTGTTTTTTTTTGTTGATTCTGTTGTAGTCAGCATACTAAACCTACACTTTAGTTTGTTACAATAACAATATCTGTTCTATATTTTTTTATACTGTTACAACTCCTGTTTTATCATCTAATCTTCATTCTTTTGATAGAGAATGCTTTCAATCAAGGCTATGAGGCATGAAGGAATGCAACAAGCTCTAGCTCGATTCTAATATGAAATCATGTGGAGCACAAGTCGAGATTGGACTATTGAACTCCCTAGCCTATAACTTGGGATAATGATTGCATATTAAATCATTTGTGTTTGGTTTGTAATGAAGTGTGAAGTTCTATGAACTTATTAAACATAGTGTTCTCGAATTTGCGGATTGTTGAATTGATGAAGTTTTTGTCTTGTTTAAATATTGTACTCGAATTTGCGGATTGTTGAATTCATGAAATTCTTGTCTTATTTAAATTTAATTTTAGCAGACATATAAGTTGGTAAAATGTCATTACCAACCGAACCAACCGAAAAATTTGGTATACCGAAGAGTTGGTAAATGGGTTTAGGTGGTTGGTAATGGTACAAGATTTCTCATTACCAATTATAGTTGGTTGGTAGGTGGTAACGGTAAAAATAAGTTGGTAATGTACCGAACCCAACCCTAGATTTGGCTAGAGATGTATTTCCTCTATGCCTTGTGATGTGAGTATGACAAGAGATGTGATTCCTCTATGCCTTTTGGGTAGCGTTATGGCCCTGTTTTCAGGAGTTGATAATTCCTCCATGTTTATGTGTTTTGAGGTTATACATTGATATAGGTGGCGATCTTTTGAACGGAGAGGTGATACCTCCGATAGAAAGAGTTATACCTCGGCATATGGGTCCGAGAGGATTTGGGATTTTCAAGTTTCAAGACAAAAATTGTTTTTAGAGGGGTGAGATGTAAGAGCCTTAGTCGTTGAGTTGTTGAGAGTGAGTGTTGAGGGTCCAAATCTGGCCTAGACTGCCCCTGCGTGACCCAAAGGCCGCCCTTGCGGTTTGCTTGGGATGTACCTGCACCTCCCTGGGCCACCCCTGCGGTTTAGGGTGTGCTGCAACCGTCTTTTTTGACTCTTGACCCGTGCTTTACCCCTTTCCTTCCTTTATAAGCTTCTTTCTCTCTCTCCTGATGAGGGTTACCTCATTTACAGCTTCATCTTCTCCCTCACGTTCATCTTTTTCTTCTTTTTCTCTTGGACCTCTTTCTTGATGTTTCTTGAGCTTTGTTGAGTTTGTAAGAGTTTGAGTGTGGCTTTGATTGTGGATGTTGATGATGATGCTTGTTGATGTTGTTGTGCTAGTGCTTGTTCAACCTTGAGGTTTTGATGAGGTTCTTTCCTCTGTTTAGGTTCAACTTGGTGAATCCTTCCTCCATCTCTTCTTATCTTGCTTCTTTCCTTCTTTTCTTCATCCATAGCTTAAGTTCCACAAGTTTGATCTTGCGGCAGCCTTGATTGGCTTCAATTGATGTATATATGTATGCATATGTATGTGTATAGGTGCTGGTTGAAGAAGGAGTGAAAAGATCGAGTGAAGAAGCAAGGAGAAGCTGAAGGTGTGCTATCTGCACACCAACCGCCCCTGCGTATCTTCCAGCCGCCCCTGCGGCCACCTACATCAGCTTGTGTTGCACTTGGTTCTGCAGGTGTGTCTTGCTTCTAGATTTTCCTATGGATGGCATTGCCTCTTCCTTTCCTAGTATGAGAGTGTAGTACCGTGCTAGGTATAAATGAGGGTGTTTGGATGATGTATGATCATGTTATGCCTTATACGGCTTTTGAGGATTATAGGTTATGAGGTTTAGGTTGAGGATGATATGGATCCCTTGGGTCTAGGTGTGACCCCTTTGATTGATAGGTGATTGATATATCTTTATGCCTTGTTATTGGGCAGTGTGCCTTCCAGGATTGGAGGTTGATTGTGGTTGAGTGTTATACGAGGTTGAGGTAAGTCCGTAGGACTTACTTAACAACCAGCCTTATATTGGGTGTTTGCATGAGTGGTGTGTGTTATATGTTGGCTATGATAGCATGTGGTGTCATTTATTACCGACCTATGTTTTATTTACTGCCCCGTATGCGTGGTTGTGATAGCATTTCCCTTTCACCCCGTTGTGGAGTTTGGGAGGTTCTTTGACGTCAGGCCACCTAGTATACAGGAAGGGTGCAATCCACTCCCACAGGGTACACGGGTTGTGTGACCGACACTACTTCCAGATGGCTAGCAGGCCTAGAGGCGAGGATGATACGTTCCTCATGTCACATAGTTTCATCTATCTATATATATACGATTTGAGTGAATGACTATTATATAAAGATGATAAAATAGGTAAATGTGTGATAGCATGCCTATGTGTTTATCTTTCATGATTGTGTTTGTGCTTATACATTACCTTATATTTGTATGGTTAGCTAATGGTTTCATACCATGTTGTAGATGCCTTGCAGGATAGGTGTGTTGTTGAGTGATCTGGTAGGGTGACAGGCCGAGGACTCTTGTACATTAGGGGTTATGGATTTTGGGGTTATTTATGTTTCCCTCCCACGTGAGGATGATATTTTGTATACCTCCTGTGTGAGGATGTTGCTTTATACTCGGCTATGATCTTGTTTACCTTTTGGCTGTACAATTTTATACAGTTTATGTATTTGTTTTATATTTGTCAGCGCCATGTTGTAAGGTCCAGTGAATTTGTTGTCAAGCTAGGGTCAGGATCAACTGTGAGATCCTAGCCCAATGTGGCATCCCAAGTCCCGTGGATTTGGGGTGTTACATGAAGTCAGCTTCCTTCTTTGCGACTTGGACTCCTTCAACTGTTGTAGTTTTGATTTTAGGGCCATTTTGAATAATGCTCCATAGTTCCATATCCTGAACAATAATGAACATGCGTATTAGTGCTCTCCAATGGGCAAAGTTGTTTCCACCAAAGAGTGGTGGTCAAGATGAGGATCTTCCTTGAGCAAATCCTCCACCACCTACAAAGTTCATGATTAGTCTCACTGATGGTTAAATCAATATATGTGAGTCTAACTTTGACACCAATTGAAGAACTGTAAGGTGAATATAAAGGATATAAATACTCTAGAAGGGGGGTCGAATAGAGTATGTGAACTTTTCGCAAAAACCTATCTCAAGGCTTTAAAACTAGTTTCAAAGGCCTTGATATCGATATGAGCTCTTTGTGACACACTTTAATGTCAAGGGCTTTGAAAGTGATTTCAAGGACCTTTACTTTGTATTCATGCAAAACAAGGTTAGTCACAATAAAGCAAGATATGGTGCGGAAATGAAAAGATCGAAACAAGGATATGTTTACGAAGTTCGGCTCTAAATAGTCTACTCTCTGGTTCAAGGTATAGCCGTAGGATCTAACTATCTATTATCAACGTCAAAGAGTCCTAGATACAACCTAGAAGAAATTCCCTTCTTCTCTCACTGTAGTCAATGCTATGATCTAGCTCCAACTCTTAACCTAGCTATAATAGCCTAGTTACTTCACAGAGTAACACACACTCGAGTATAACACTCTTTAGATATGGCAATGGAGCTCTCGAGTTTATCTCTCTCTAAGGGATAAAGCTTTTGTAGAAAAAGAGAAAGAAAAACTTATTGAATCAAATGAAGATGCTTTGGATCGCTTGAAGACTTTGGATATTTCCGTGTAAGCTTGTGTACCTTCTTCTTCAATCGACATCTTCATTTATAGTCTTTGATGGAGAAGTATTCTAGCCGTTGTGAAGATGACCATTGTGGAGGTTTCTTCTTCTCCATAAAAAACGCTTCTTGGTTGAGATGAGATGGCCGTTGTAGATCTTCTTTATCTTCTTCATCTCCTTAATGCACGTTGATTCTTCTTCTCCGTAATCTTCTCACGTTGTTGAAGATCTTTGTCTGTTGAGCATCGAGATCTTCAGATTTTGTTGGATGAAGATCTTCGAAAACTGTTGAGAAGAAATCTTGCGCTTTTTTTGAGGATCTTTGCGAGATCCTATTTGAACAGAATCTTCTAGGTCGAGATCTTCTTGTTGAGCGTATCTTCTTGGAAGATCTTCTTTTGATCCTTGGTTGATTTGGTTGGTAAAGATTTGAATTCCTTCCAGCCATTCTGTCCTTTGAAACTTGTTTCAAGGCTTTGACTCTTGATCCCTTGAAACGGCTTTCAAGGGCTCCGTGTTGGACTTCTCAAACTCTATGCTTGTCCCTTTTATCTGGTTCAAGGCCTTTCTTGTCCCTTGTATTTGATTTCAAGGCCTCTATCGATCCCTTGAAATGCTTTCCAAGGCCTGTATATATTTTAGACAAACACTAAAACAAACCAAGCAAACTAGACACACAATCGATATTTTGCTAGTATAAAAACCGCTTTATTTGTGTTAATTCTTCCATCATCACATATTCAAATATATACTCAAGGTGGAATTCTCAACCTCCTTCAAAACCTACCGGATCCACCCGCACGCACCCTCTAAATTTAATACGATCGTAAACTCTGTTAGTACTCTCTCCCGATATACGTGAATATCGGAACCATATCTATCTTGTGCTACTTATAAAGATACTTGATGGCCCTTCTGAAACCGTTCTTCTTGTCTTCTTGTACATTCCAAAGTATGCAATTCATAAAAACATTGTCTAGATCATTCTTACCCATGTTGGTGCCAATGCAATGTTCTCCTCGGTATTGAAATCAGACGACCACCTCCTCATAATCAAGCATCTTCCTAATATAGACCGTGGACCTCCAATGAGTACCGTAAGAAGTTCATTCTCGTTTTTATATATGGCTACAAAATAACCATTGTCTAGATCGATCAACTGAACATTTTCTCCAAATATTCACATCTCTTTGATTTTCTCACCATAACAGGGAAGGCAATGGAGAAACCTAAGACCTTCAAAACAATGGACAATTTCCAGTCTTTTTCAAGGGTTTCGGATATACTAGGGTCGATCTCAAAACACGGATCTCCATCAGGCCCATAAGGGTAGGTCAATTTCATTTTCACAAACAGTGCATTCATGTCTATTTTCCATCTCCAACCTTGTTGTTTGTGATTCCAGTGGTGACGTCCTTCCAAGACTTGGTTGGTCTTGTCATTTTCTGAGCCTCAGCCACCCTCTTTCCTTTGTTAAGTATCCTCACATCCAATTACAAAAGTGAGAGGAACTTCCTTAATCGATTTTGCACCATGCTTCTCTGTATTATCAGTATCTTCTTTCGTCTCTGAAACTTCTTTTTGGCTATCTTTGATCTCAGTAGAGTCGCTTTGGTCGAGCATTGACCATTGGGACCGCAACCTCTGTCTCTTCAACCATAATAACTTCAGGACCACTTACCACGTCGCCTACATCAGTAACGACTTGAGAGTCACTACCCTCCTTAGCTGAAGTGGAAGCTTCTACCTCCATATCCGGTCGCCGGAAGGAAAAAACGCCCTTTTAAAGATCAACGGTAACTAAATCTTTTCGCTATTATGTTTTTCCAAAAGAGAGTGTTTTTGTGTACTCTTAAGTATATTCTATGAACAAGAAAAGAGACGATTGAAATTTATCTGGTTGTAGTAATGAGCTAAAGGTACGTAATTCATTTGCTACAAGACATATAGTGTGGTAAAAAGATGTCAATAGGAGCACCCCACCTCAAGTTATGTGTGTGGAGTCTTACAATACTATATCTCCAATGTGGAATCATTTTGAGTTATCAAGCACTATTCAACTATTGTATAGCCTTATTCAACCATTGAACTTGAAAATGAACATACTTGATTATCTTAATCATCTCAGCATCCAATGCATCTCCGCCCACGATGGCATAGACCATTGATTTTTTCCGACATTGTTTTCTTTTTCACTATCTTTACCGCCCATGGGTGTTCAATGGTATCACATGTGGCTTTTGTTCAACCCATTTAAGATTCATCAATCCCTATTCATCATTGTATAGCCCTATTCAACCATTGAATTTGAAATTGAACATTTTTTATTATCTCAATCGTTCCCACATATAATGCATCTCCGCCCACAATGCCATATACCTTGGTTTTTTCTGATATTGTTTTCTTTCTCACCATCTTCTCCGTCAGTCGGTGTTCAATGGTATCGCTTGTGGCTTTGGTTCCACCCTCACCAAAGTTGTGGAGCTCTAAACGCATCAACAAAAAAAAATGGAATGAGGGGTTGATAGGTGAAGAGGAGAAAATGAAACTAACCGGTACAAGGGGAGATATGCTCCACTAGTATCGATTGTCCTATTGGAATCCTACTTAGTAGTAGAGGGGAAGCGAAAGAACAAAGTTGACAAGGTGCGTACTAGTGCCACACAATTAGGTTCAAAGTCGGGACAATTTATGTCTAGGTTACGTCAAAACCGGTTTAATTGCTTAAAATTTTGTTTCGGGTTGGTTTTATGTCGGACAATTTGTCGGGTTGAATCCAGGTTACCTAGTTAGGTCGGGTAAATTTTGGATATACCTTATTTCCATTAAAATTTATGCGAAGATATTAATCTGATTTGGATACCAAAATTCATTGTTATAGGCACCCCGATCCAAAATACGATCTATATTATTGAATCCAGTCGGATAAACGGCTATTTATTCGTTTGATCCAAATTCTAAACATGATATTGGTATCCAAATTAAATTTTAGCCAGATCGATAATTATCCACAAATATGATAGGTGATCCGAGTGACTTTAGCTAAATTTGTTTGATTGAAGTTGACTTTAATTAATTCGGATATTGATTGATCCGTTTAATCCGGATATCCGACTAATCTATTTGATTTAGATCTATTTATTTTGCATAATACAATTATGTTTTTCCTACTTGTCAATAAACGAGATTTATATTAGTTTGCAATATCGTTTTTTTAAAAACGAGACATATATTCGTTTGTCATATCGTTTCTTTTGTTTGTTAAATATATCATATTAAATGAGACTTATATTAGTTTACAACATCGTCTCATTCGTTTGGTAAATATCTCATATTGAACAAGACGTATATTAATTTGCAATATCGTTTCATTTATAAACGAGACATATATAAGTTTGCAATATGCTTTCATCGTTTGTTAAAAATCTCATATTACACGAGACTTATATTAGCTTACAATATCGTTTCAATTATAAACGAGGCTTATATAAGTATGTAATGTGCGCTTGTTAAAAATCTCATATTACACGAGACATATATTAGTTTACAATATCATTTCATTTATAAACGGGTTACTTCATGGTAGGCTACTCGATCATTTGAGTCGGGTTACTTCGGACTAGCAAGTCATACCGGGTTGGATAGTCGGGTTACTTTTTGCTATCGGAACATATCGGACGGGGTTACTTTGAATAAGAAAGCCTAAGATTGACTTCATGCGCGGATGATCGGGCCAATTGGGTCGGATTACTTCAAGTTAAATCAATTTTAAGAGCATTGGTTCAGGTTACTTTTTTTTTTTAAAAAAAAAACAAATTTTTGGGATCGGATTCGAGTTCAGCGGATGAGTTTCACGGATCCGATCAACTTTTATTAGCTCTACCTCCATTAAATAATAGAATAGAGCCGTAAGAAAATGGGCCAACGGTTTGGAACACGAAGAAAATGTATGTTTAGCCTACATTAAATACTAGTTGTCTCCATCCACAAATTTCCTCGTCCATTTCCCACTCCTCAATACTCATCTACCTTACGGAGAATCCCGATTCCCAATATTTCCACGCTAAACAATCCCCAAAGTTCTTTCCGATTTATCCTTCTTGGCGATATATCAACGGTGACCGTCCCGCGGCTTGGTTCCGGCTGTGGAAATCAATTCCCAAAAGCAGCTGTGAACCATCTCTACAGGACGTGGATGCACGTAGACTGCTTCTCAACCAAAGCGATTTTAAAAGTTCACCTTGAAGTCGGAGCATTTTTTTATCGTCGAGAACCAGAAGAATCAATTGTCTAATACCCCTAGCAGATTGAGCGACAACCGGTGGGTATGGTGGAGGATGAAATAGAATCAGAGAAAGAGAGATTCGGGAGAGATGCCGTAGGACGAGGGACGCGCAGACATTCGACGAGCTTTCAAAAGGATTTGCTGGCCGGGGCGGTGCTGGGAGGGATGGTTCACACCATAGTAGCGCCGATTGAAAGGGCCAAGCTTCTCCTACAAACGCAGGAGAGCAACATGGCCATTGTCGCTGGAAGACATAGGAGGTTCAGAGGGATGCTTGATTGCATTGCTCGCACGGTGAGGGAAGAAGGCTTTCTTTCTCTCTGGAGAGGCAACGGTACCAGCGTTTTGAGATATTATCCTTCTGTTGCCCTAAATTTTTCCCTCAAGGTAACTTGCCTCCTTGTTTTTCCTTTTTTCATGTTTCCTTTCATTTCAACTTGGAGAGACTTTACTTCTGTTGGAATACTTTGCTTGTTTCAGCCTTTGGAGGTTACCTTTGTGAAAATTACCTTCATATGTGCACTTTTACTGGTTTTGTGAAAGCAAACTTCTTTTTTTTTTTTTTTTGGTAAGTAGCAAACTTCTTTTATTGTAGCTTAGTTTAGCTCTTCTGTTGTGTATTGACTTCTATGGCATAGGATGCTAATATACTTCCCTTGCAAAATACTAAAGTGATATTATGTGCTGTGCAACTAGGACCTGAGCATTTAGCTGCTCCAAGTGTTTTCGATAATGCTTTGGGCATGGAGTATAAAGGAACTATAGCTTTATTGAGGATGTGATGAGTGGTAGGCAAATGATGAAGTTACTTCAATAGGTTTGAGCGATTTGAGTCCTGTCCACATGTTTATACATTTATTTCTTCTCCTAAAATTCTAGAAACCAAGATTAAGGTTTTATTTTCTTCCTCTTCCCTTCTCTTGGTGCTAATCTTAATACCCAGGCAGTATTTAAGCGACTCCACTTAAACCTAATGAACAACTTACGTGTGTCTCTTTCATGTAGCCAACTTGAGCATATTCCTCAAACTCAAACCCCTGATCAATTATGTGAAAGTGTGCATGTGGTTTCCATGTCGAATCCTCTTGCATCGAATTGAGCTCTGTGTTTCCCCTTGGTGTCTATCCTTTCCGAAAGACTTTTTTTAATTATTATTTAGGATGAATTCATTAATAGAAGAGATAAAAATACAAACTTGGTACAAGAGCAAACCCCTTTGACTGTAAAATTTAAAATTCAGCATTCAAAGTTTTTTCACCAACAAGAAGTGGTAACACCTTGCAAATACCCATGATTGGCACATCATCCCTGCTGACTCTCCTAAAAAGTGCACAATAGGGAGGTTCAATTAAGTGACATTTTAAAGGCATTTCAATTTATGCAGTGTTGTCCCTTCTCAAAAACAAAAAAAAGTTACAATCCGTTATGAAACCAATGGCTTTCGCTCATAATGTCAGAAGCAATACAATGGCAGTGCTGAGATTGTCTGGTTTTGCAATTCAAGGTCAAATTTAAATTTCCTCTTTCAATCTGAGCATAAATAACACCTCTTGTTGTGTGCTCACTCCAGAAGTTCTAGTATAGTTCCTGAAAGTCTGAAACTGACTTTGATATTCTTTGACAAATATTTTTTTTTGTGAAGTTTTCTAATTGTACCCCCGTGGTGCAAATTTGTTTCCATAGCCAGTGTTGTCATTGCTAGAATCTTTTCACTTTTCTGGAAAGTGTTTTGACAATTCTACCATAATCCCTTCTAGCGTCTTCTGTTGTGTAGACATTTGCTCCATTAAAGCCTCCAACTTGGATGCAAAAATGTTTGTGTTACCCACGAGATCTAGCTTCGCTACCAAGTTGTTATAGTTTCCTAGCTACCAAGTTGTTATTGTCCTCGAAATAGGATCGGATTTCAAATATTCAGTTATTCACACATGCAAAATTTCCTAAAATATATGTTGAAAATGAGTGAAAGGATATATGAAAATGGATGGGTGGATAGATGAAAGTAGACCCGTCAAACTTCTCCCTAGGTATATAGAGTATAAACCTCCTAGGTTAACATTTAGCCTCTTTAAATCGGGTGGTAGTTCGGGGTCTGTCGATTTTGGTTCATTTTAGATCGGGTTGAAGTTGGGCATAATATAATGGTCACTGATCAATTTTACATGGGTTGGTTTCCGGACTGGAGATTTGTTCTGTTTTGAAATTTGGGTTATTGGGTCATTTCGGGTCATTTTTTGTTCTCCTATTATTTCAGTCGTGTTATTTCGTGTTCTCTGGTAATTTCTGATCGAAATACTTTGAGTGATTGGATTATCTCTAGCCAACTTTGGATATTAGTATATAACAGGTCATGTACATTTCTGTTTCGGGTTATTCTTGCTTCGGGTTAAATCGGTTTTGGTCTAGTTGATCAATATTCATTACTTTATTTATTTTCGGATATCGCTCATGTTTGGAACAAGTGGATTGGTCCGGTTTTTCGTGTAGGGTTAATCCTTTTGATAATAATTTGCTGCATTATATTTAATAAGAAAAGCCTTATATATAACCATATAGACCAATGGAACAAAAAAAAGGAATTTCTGTTTGGTGCCGTCAATATTCGATCTTTTCCAGTTAATGACCATTAGTTTTTCGGTTAATGACCACTTGTTTTTTCCAGTTGGTGCCTCAAGGTTGAATATTTTCTGTTTGATGCCCTATGTTCATTCAATCAATGCAAGTAGAATAGAAAATTAAAGAAAAATTCATATTATGTTTTTTTATAATTATATATTAATATTTAAACTTTGTAAACTCACTTAATTTTTAAACCAACTTTTAATGTTGATCACATTATTATTTACATTGTGGAAAAAAAGTTTTTGTTTGTAAAATCTGCTTATTAAGTTTTGTTATTTTATAAAAAAAAAAAGTAAATTATGACTATATTTACAACAATTATTATAAAAAGTGTATTTAAAAGAGTAAATGAAATTTTGGTGAATAAATATGGATTTTGACAAAGAATTTAATTAACTATAAAAAGTTGCCACACAAACTTTCCTTTTCAAACAAAAACCGAAATTACCTTCTTTTTTTTTTTTTTTTAATATTTTCAAATCCACTTAGGTTTCTATTCTACTTGCATTGCATTGGTTGAATGAAAATAGGTCACCTAACAGTTATGAAATCTAGAGGGCACCTAGTGGAAAAAACAAACCGGGAGGACATTAACCGGAACAAAATCAAACCCGGAAGACACCAAATGGAAAAAAAAAAAACCCTGAAGGACTCCAAACGGAAAAACAAAACTAATGGTCACCAAACCTTGAGGGCACCAAACGGTAAAGTCCAACAAATTATCTCAAAACAAGAAAATATAAATAAGGTAAGATAATAAACTATATTGAAGATATAAACTGTTAAATATAATGTCTTCATTTATGGAATTTTATTTTTCCCTTAAAACATCCCATGAACTATTTTTTGTAGCATTGATTTCGCAGCAAGAATGTTTGTGATTTTGTGCATTATAACTACGAATCATCTGAGAATGACTAGGAAGAGCTTCCCTGTCTTGTTTTCTCTTATATTGACTTCCAGATAGAGAAAGGAAAGGAAAAGGTGATGTTGGAAGGACCTTTCAGGAAGCAAAAAAGTAAGAAACTCTCCAGAATTCACTTAGATCAATCCACACCAAGCAATGTTCATTCACCTGAACAATAAATAAATTTTTTGAATCGTCTGTTTTTCTGGTCAGTTTAATGAAATGTCCTTATGCGCCTGAAAGACATATTAAGTTTTCGTCAACTCTGTGATGATTTGTCATTCTGAATTGTCAACCTCCCTCCTGGCTCTGAAAAAGAAAATGTTTTAGTGAGCAAAGTGTCCGTTTGAACCACATGATGGCCGTGAACAAATGGTACTTTGTAGATGCCTCGCCTCTTTTCTTTTCGAAACATTTAATGAGCCAACTAGTACAAAAAGTTGAATGAAAGCTTATGATAATTCACATTTGCCAAATAAATGTTTGCAAATTGTATATGATTGATTGAATTTACTTGTATTTCTTTTGGCAGGATCTTTACAGAAACATACTGAGAAATAGTGGGGATGACGGTCCTCCTCCCATATCTAGTGCCGCTATTAACTTCATTGCGGGGGGTACCGCAGGGTGCACCACACTGATGATCGTGTACCCTCTTGACATTGCACACACCCGTCTCGCTGCAGATGTGGGTCATACCGGGACTCGACAATTCAGGGGCATAAGCCACTTCTTGAGTACAATCTGCAGAAAGGAAGGGATCCGGGGAATCTACCGTGGTCTCCCTGCTTCTTTGCACGGCATGGTAGTCCATCGGAGTATATACTTTGGTGGGTTCGACACAATCAAGGAGATTCTGACGGAGGAAGCGAAGCTAGAGTTGCCTTTGTGGAAACGGTGGCTAATGGCTCAACTGGTGACGACGTCAGCAGGACTAGTGTCGTACCCACTTGACACTGTAAGGAGGAGGATGATGATGCAATCAGGTCTGGGGACACCCATGTACACAAGCACCCTAGATTGTTGGAAGAAGATTTACACAACGGAAGGATTTACTTCGTTTTATCGGGGTGCTGTGTCGAACATGTTTAGGAGTGTAGGTGCTGCTGCTATCCTTGTGTCGTATGATGAGGTTAAGAAGTTCATGAGTTGGGGCGATCGAGTGGATAAAAAGTTATAGATTCTTCAACAACTCAATTTTGATACATTCATCTGCCTTTTTGGCTTTGACATATTCATTTGCCCAGACCAAAACAAAAGAGGGATGGATAGTTGAAAGGAGTGAAAGTTATTTTTTTTTCTATTCTTGCATGCATTGTATATTACATTTGTTGGAACTCATTTAAATAGAGTGTCGTAGCCAGGCACTTTTCAGTTAGGCTCCTCTTATCATCTAACATGGGAATGCGGAAGTGTTTACTTCGTGTATTCCACCAAAAGAAAAGTGTTTACTTCGTGTATTCCACCAAAAAAAAAGTGTTTACTTTGTGTATTTATAAAATTATATCTTTATGAATGAGGAATCGGGTTACAACGATACGGGTATGATTGTACATTGTCCCTATCTTCGCTATTGATTTGGGTTGAGATGACAACCTCAAATCCCAAGGTTGAACCTTAAAGGACTTGTATAGTTTCAAGTGTTTTAAGTTCAATAAAAATGCTCAAGTGCGTAAAAGTAAAAAAATAAGGGTGATCAAATGCTTTGAGTTTTGGTTAACAAGTAGGTAAGTATCAAGTATGAGAAAAACATAAGGTTTGTGGCTATTACTTCTAAATCAAAGCTAGTAGCATGATCAAACATGTTGTGTTCAATCAATCAAGGTAGCAATTACATTCAATATAAGCATTCAAGCTACCATTACTTCTAAAGCAAGTACATTGAAGCTACCATTTCACATATAATAAACAATATAAGCATCACATGATGTTTGCTATTTGCTTATACCATCCAACATAATCATAATTTAGACAATCACATCACAAGTAGGATAACAATCCTATCGGCCCTAGCCATTCATGATAAGCATCTCAACTTTGCACACTCATCCTCATATTACTTATCGGTCTCAACTTTCATTCATGCTTGAAATATACAATGTGGTATGAGAACAATCTAAACTAGTGATAGTCTAGCACCCACTATTCAAAATAAATCTAATGTAGAATGAACAACAAGAAAATTCAATCCCTCCTATATGATACTAACATGATTTTAGTCTTCCTTCAAATCATAAACACAACATAAGAACAATAATAGTCTAGTATGATTTGGGGGTTTTCACCCCAAAATCAAGAAAAGAACTACTCACTCATCATAAAAAATCTTATCATAATAACAATAGAAACAAGTGACACATCTACAAAGTATACAACAAATGAGGAATGTAGGAAAAGAATGGACGAATTTGAACTTACCAATCCAAAGATATGACCAAAACAAGACGGGAATAAGATCTATCAAGAAGAATTGTGAAGAACACCAATGCTTTTCCTTATATTAGATCCACATTTTGGTAATTCAAGTTCCAAAATATAGTTTCTACCCACTACTTATAAGATAGTTATATGTAAAATGGTAACTTGATATACATTTTCAATCAGCCAAAGCCTCCTTTTATAGGCCTAACTGATATGGTCTCCTCTAGGAAAGCAACTTGATCAAGTTGCATAGAAAGGTATTTATGCAAGCGGCACAAAACTCGGCGTGAATACCTCGAGTGAACTAGGCTTCATAGGTCAAGTGGGTTCCTGCATATCATCGAGTGCTCCACTCTAAATCTAATATTAGGAAATAATCTACACAAATCTTCCCCAAGGACACCCACAAGGGTGTTCGGAAGAGAGCTGCAATGAGAGGAGAAGCCTGAAGATCCCCAAAAACAGCCTACAAAACCACACAAGTACACCAAGGGACGGACATAGAGAAAGTGTGTCATGTGTCGAGGCTGTCCAGAGAGGAATCTCGGTTGCTCCAAGGAGTATCTCGGCCGAGATGGGTTTGCCTTGGACCGAGATTGCTCTAAACCAACCCTAAATATCACTCGAACATGAGTTAGTCCAAGCCTTGCACCAACTAGGGTCCTTGCCTTCTTCTTTTCTCCAACCATGAGTCTTTTGGAACCTCGAATCCGGACCATCATGAGGCTTGAACCTCAAATGTATCAATAATGTCTCAAAGGTCCCCAAAATACCTACAAAACCGACAAAAGCTTGTGTAGACGTCTATTCCGACAATATTACTCGATTAAGCGTAAACGTCCCGAACTAGGGCAAAACTATGCATGAATGAAAGGGAAAACTATATAAAAGAATGCCTAAAATACTGTCATAAATCATGTCATCAACGATCATATATGTATTTAATTGGCCCGTGTATGATAACGGGTGGTGATAACTTGTCTAGCTCAAAATTGGGTAGCTAGGGGATTCTCTACGAGCATTCCACCAGGTGGTGATGATTGACACTAGTTCCAAACTTGTGTGGTTAAAGGGGACATAGGCGAGGTTGTTTTACTCCTCGTATCACACCGAATGAATTAGTAATGCTATAACGTAATGAAGATAATAAATGGATGATGTGTGTGAGCATGTTGCATGTTATGATGTGATTATGTGGTTATGTGCTCTATTAACGTTATTCTTATTCATGAATTGTTAGCTAACGGTTTTATATTGTGTTGTAGATGCTTTGCAGGATATGAAGACTGCAGAGTGATCTAGTGGGGTGATCAGCCGAGAGCTTCCGTACATTTAGGTGGTGTATGTGTTTTTGGGTTGTACACATGTATGATGTTATTATTTTGTACTCGGATGTGGTTTTGTATGATTTATGTTGCTGATATTTCAGTTTATAAAGGTTTGGTTTTATATTTATTTGTGTCTTGTTGTAAGATCAGTGAACTTGTTGTTAGGCTAGGGTCAGGATCCATTGTGAGATCCTAACCTAGTAGCACTCCGAGTCCCACGGATTTGGGGTGTTAGAGAGGGTTTCCGTAGATGTAGGATGTTATGGGATTTTGGGATGTATTTCTGTATATGATAATACTGTTTTGATACTCGGCTAGGGTTTTGTATACTTTCGATATATTATATTTTAGCCTTATCAGTTTTGGTTTTATATTTATTTGTGCCTTGTTGCAAGATCCAATGAACTTGTTGTCAAGCTAGGGTCAGGACCCATTGTGAGGTCCTAGCCCATAGCTCTCCAAGTCCTACGGATTTGGGGTGTTACAAAATAGACCAAAACGGTTAAGAAATGAGATTTTGAGGGATTTGGTGAGGGTTCGGCCGAGAAAAATTGGGGAAAGGTTTTTTTTTGAACAAGGTAAAGTCGTTTTCAGCTTATATACCCCTTTGAAAATCTTAAAAATCTTGGCCGAGATTTTAGATCACTCGAGGTTTTTGTCGGTCCGAAGTTTTGGTCATGATCGTCAATTTTCAAAGAATCTCGGCTGAGATTCCTGTGTTGGCCGAGATTTCATCTGAGGTTTGTGACAAGCGTAAATTGCAATGGTCGTTTATTTATCTTATCAAAGTGAATTCCAAACTTAATACTAACAAAGTATAGTGATTAAGCAAGTGTCGAACCCAAGAGAGTGAGAATGTGATAAAAGTACAATTGAGATTGGATTACCATTTAAAAGTAACAGGGGGGGGGGTTGGATCTGTTAACGAAACAAAGCAAAGCAAAAGCATGTAAAAGAAGCGAAGATGGTGATAATATCAAAAGACAAGCACTACACTAATTTAGACATCCCCTTTCACACAATATGGTTGGTTCTTTTAATGATTCTTCAAACATTTGTTTTCATCTTAATCTTATATATATATATATATATATATTAAGCCAACCGACATTAATATAACTTAACAAGCTCTATAATTTGTAAACCTACAAGATGAAACAATAAGTTAGCATTGAAACAAAGTTAAAGAGATACATAAAAGAGGAACAACCCATTAATCTTAATTATGTAGTTATATTCCTTTTCACAAAGATATTCACAACCCATTAATAATACATATTGTGTTTGATACTAGATTAATTACCCGAACCTTTTGTATTTTGCATGAGATTAAACTACTTAGGCGATAAAACTAGGTAGAAAGCAACATGTAAACAAAGTTAGAAACTAGGAATATAACACAAATGTGACTGAATATAAACTTCTAGTTAAAAAGAACTTACAACCAACTTGTATGAAGCTTCAATCAACCCATTGTAACAAGGAGACTTAACACTCCATACAAAGACTAAACAAGACAAATGACAAAAGAGAGGTTTTTGATGGAAAAAAATTATGATTCTATCATCACCCTAGCCTCTCTATTTATAATACTAGGGACACTAAATTATAATAAATGGGTTGTTTAAACCGTCACCTTAATGGCCATAAAGGGAGAGTTTAAACAACCAAAGTTATGACGTCTGTTGCACAACCGTGAGCTTGGATTTAGGAGCCGCGGGGTGTAGAGCAAAACGCTCCATCTTCGACTTAGCCGCGGGGGTGGCATGGGAGTGCCACAGGGGCGGCGTCTTTAATGCTCTGGAACCACTTGACTCTTCGTCTTTGACGTTTCTGTCGTCGATGCGCAAGTGCGGTCTAGTGTCACCGTGGGGGCGGTGACACTGTCTCTTGAGATTCTCAGACCTGCAAGCAAGGGGCGCAGGTGTAATATCCTTAGCCTTTAGGGAACCCGCCCCTATGCCTGGGCTTGGCCACAGGTGTGGTGCCGCCCCCGCGGCTCTAGTAACCCGCCCCCGCGGTTTTGCAAGGTGGGCACCGTCCTTTGACCGCCTTGCTTTTTCCTTTGCTTCCTCTTTAAGTCTTGCTTTCCTCCTTCTGATGAGGGTTTTCAACTTCCTCTCCCAGACTTCCTCCTCCTCCACGTTCTTCATCCTTTCTCTTATTTCCTTGGGTTTTCTTTGGAATCTTTGCAAATTGTGAAGCTTTGGTTGATAGTTGTTGATGATGATACTGAGGTCGTTGCTGTTGTTGTTGTGTTCTGGTTGTAATTAAGTGCTTTCCTTCCCTTGAGTTGCAGTGGTAGACTTTCCTTCTTCCTTCTCCTTTCTTTCTTCCTTTTTCTTCCTTAGTGATGAATTCCCAAAAGATTGATCTTGTGTACGTTTCCTGGACATTGATGTTGGTATGGATGTGTATATGTGATGATGGTTGCCTTTGGCACCAGAAGAAGTGAATAGATTGAGCAAGAGCACGAAGAGAAGTAAGAGAATCGCCCCTCTACTGTTTGACCGGCCCCGCGGCTTGTCAGCGTCGCCCCGGCGGCTAAAGTGTGTCGCTACCCCTGCGGCTGAGAGCCACCGCCCCTGCGGCGTGTCACCGCTCCTGTGCCTTCCCATTTAAGTAGGTACGCCTTGTCAAGGACATATCAAGTGTGGTATGTGTCCTTCCTTTCCTTATGGCTATAGTTTAGTTGTGAGGGCTTGATAGAGTTGTACATGCTGAGAGTGTTGATGTAATATGTCGAGGTAATGCCTTAGGAATTTGTGAGTTGTGATATGTTATCGAGGTTTAGATATGGTTTATGATTTGGGTATGATCGTGGGTGTAGGAGGTGGAATCTCCTATCCTTGAATAGTGTTTGATATTGTGTGTGCCTTGCTGATGCAGACACTGATCGTTTCCTCGAGGGCAAACTGTGACCACGTGATTGAGGTTTACCTTGTGACAGGTAAGTCCTTCGGGCTTACTTAGTGAGCGTTTAAGAGTTTGAGTGATTGTGATAGTGGTGTTTGTACATATGAATGTTGCATTGATAATCTAACCGGACTAGGACAACCATATATGTATATTAATGGCCCAAGTATAGTACAACGGGTCGTGACAACTTGCCTGAAGTGCGTCGAGAGTATGGAGGTTCTCTGCGACTGGTACTCCAGGTGGGGAGGCTGGATCACCGATTCCAAACCTGTGTGAAAGGGGACATAGGCGAGGTTTTGGGTGTTCCTCGTGTCACAAAATAAGTTGAATTAGTAATGGTATAACGTCTCTCGAGTTTTATATGTTGTTGCCGTTATTGTATATGTTTTAAGGTATCACTAGTTTAGCTTGTTCCCATAACACATTGTATATTTTCAACCATTCAAGAAGAGGTTTCTAGCTTATTGACATCCTTAGCTTCTAAGGAGACTTTTGGAGATCTATTTGTGTCTAAGTCTTTCTTAGTCTCATTTTTAACAATTCCAGCCAAGGAGGACCTGGAGGAGATGCCATACATGTGTGAAAATGATCAAGGAAGCAAGGAAGAATCTAGTCGAGATTTTCGTGAATCCAATCAAGATTTTTGTTGAATCTAGATGAGATTATAGTTAGTTTATTTAATACCTTTAAAGTTCTAAATATTGTAAATGTTTATTTTTCTATCTTATATTTTGTATGATTATTTCAGTCTTTTATTTTCTTACGAATTTCGTCTATTTAAGGATCCCTAAGGCCGATAATTCAGTTGGTAGTTACTTAATTATTTCGTCCATATACATTGTGAGATACTCGTTGCTTCGTTTATGAAGTTTGCATTTTATTTATACTTATTCAATAAAAAAGAGAGTCTTTGATTGAATCGTTGTGAGTCCTTGCTAGGTTGTTCTTGTGCGTGTTAATCTTCTTAAAGGTTGGTGCTCCTAGTCAATTCTAGTCCGTCCTTGTGCTTGTCTCGATTTGAAGACTTGTGTAAGATTGAAGAAGGAAGAATTAGGGTAATTCATTGTTTGTGTTTTGATCCAGTTGGTCAAAGTTCTTGCAAGTATATATCTTGGTTCTTATCTTCCTATATTTTCAATCAATTTTATCTATTATCATCTTCTTAATCTTACCATTCAATTCCATACAACTCACGTTCTTTCTTTTCTAGTTTTCGTAAATCTCGGCCTTACCATTACTGATCTCGCCCGAGATATACAAAGGTCGAACCTTTCGTGGACCTCAATCTAGATCAAGAAACCACAAATCAACCATGAATCAAAGTGGTATCATATCTAATCGGTTGAAGTTCAACTCAACCACACATAACGGTTTGTCTATTTTTATTTTGAGTCTTTTCTTGTTGCAAATTTTGTGAGATTATTTGAGTTACTTGCTTTGTCTTGTTTTTATTGGAGAAGAGAGAAATGCCATAGCCAAATACAATCCAACTAAACCAGAAACTGAAATCTCACCGGAACCCTAGTGAAATGCCGGAATCTCGCCCGAGGTTCTTGCGCCACCATAGAGATCGGAACTTGGCCAGCAAGTTATTCTCCATATCTATTCGAGATTTACGTAGATTTAAGTCAAATATATCCATATCCAGTTGCCATATCAAAGGAGGAAAGAGATTTACAAGTTATCTTATTGTTAAGATCTTATCTAGTGGGTGAGATCTTATCATATATTTTAAACCACAACCGAAAAACCTATCCAAAATTTTGCCATATCTATACCCCAACAACTATATCTTGACCCATTAAGTTCTCATACCTCTACAAGAATGCCACACACAAATCTTTCTCTTACCCTAGCGCATACTTTATATCATAAATTTATAACCAAAGTTTTGGTGAAGCTAATCAAGCAAAAGTTGTTGCAATCCAATTGAGAAGGAATCATCAAGGTAACAAGGGAGGAGTATATCCCATACCACTTTCAGTTTTCATCATCGACAACTTGTCTTTTGTCATACTTGACCCCCTAGTGAAAATATCAGGCCGAGATATAGACCGAGATTTGCTACTGTTTTGAATTTTTGTTGTAATTTGTTTAAGACAAGAGTTGTGCAATTCAAGTGTGCAAAGTTCAAGAGAACATATAGAGAAGAAGTTTTATATCACTCTCCATCTAGATCACAACCTAACCACATAACTTTTGATCGATCGTGCACCCTAGTGATTATCTCGCCTGAGATAGAGACCGAGATTTGCCCTCGTCGAGACTAAAGCCTACCCAACTATCTCTCTCTAATTGCTCAAGTGCAAGGTAAACAAAACTCTCTTCTTAGTCTCTTGTGTGCCTATTTCTTGCCTTTTTTTTTACTCTAAACACATTTGAGTAAAAGTCTTTGGGTGTGTTAGTTAGTATCTATACTTTCTATCATACTAGTTGAGTATACTTGCTATATCATTTTCACCTTGTGTCAATTGTGTGAAGAAAACTTCAGCAACAGTTCTTTAACTATCTTTGAACACAAGAACCTTCATCCAAGCCAAGTTGATATCTTGAATTATCCAAGGAGTGTTCTAGTTGAAGCTAGTAATTGATTTTAAAGGAGTAGTAAATCCATCAATGAAAATATCATCAAATTATCTTGAGATATTACAATAGAGTGTTAGTATAAACAAGTAAGGAGTTTTTGTTTTCACTAACTTCACAAGTTTGTTGTTACTTTGCATGTTTGTGGAAGATGTCTAGGTCTAATAACCCAAGACGATCACAAAGGAGTGATTCCTCAAGTCCAAAAGCCATAGACATGTTAAAACAACTCATGGCCACAATCTCAACATTGTCCGAAAGGATGAATGAATTGAAATCTCGATCCAGGGGAGAATCTCGCCCCATCAGCCGCCGAGATTCCAACCTATATCTGTTGTTGACGTTGGTGAAAGTTCACCTAATCCAACGCAAATTCCATCCCCAGAATTACCTCAAATACCCCCTCAAGGGAAAGGTATAAAAAATTCAAATCTTCTTTTCAATGCACCTAATATGTCGGAATTTGTTGATGATTTTTAGGAGATGTAGAGGTCGAGATTTGGAACCTTATAGACCTCACCAAGAGAATTACAAAATTGGAAAAGTGAAGGTCAAAATTTCAAGTATTGAAGGAAAATGTGATCCGAACGCTTTTATGGAATGGGAGACCAAAATCGAACAAATTGGTATTGACATAATTTTAGTGAGCAAAGGAAGATCCAACTAGCAACATTGGAATGACAAAGTTATCCTTCGTGTGGTGGGATCATCTTGTCAAAGAAAGGAGAAGAATGTTATATCCGGACATCAAAACATGAGAGCAGATGAAATCCTTGATGAGAGATGGATTTGTTCCTCAACATCATGTTAGAGTGTTAAGGCAACAAATGGAGAATCTCAAGTAGGGATCTATGAGTGCGGAGGAAATTTAACACATCTATGAAATGACAATGGGAAAACCAATGTTATAGAGATTGAGGAGACAACAATGACTCGTTATTTACCTAATTTTGCATCCATCTTTAGGAAATGAAATTGATTTATATCCTTATGCTAGTATGACATATTTGTTGCATTTGGGCCATCAAAGTGGAAAAGAAGACCAAAGGAAGGAGCCAAGCAACTAAGTATAAATTTGGATCTACAAGTTCATAGAAGCAACAAAATAATATATCCAATATAGCTCAAGGCCGAAATCATGCTCCGACCAAGGACGAGAAAAAGGGTCGAAATTTGGAGCAAGGAGCTACAAAAATCTTGCAACCTCACTCACAATCTCGATCCTTGAATGAGCCTTCAAGTGATCCTAAAGGGAGCAATTCTAGCTCTACTTTACGTTCTAGAGATATTGTATGCTTTAAATGTCAAGGTAGAGGTCATTATATGAGAGATTGACCTAATAAAAGGGTTTTATTCATTAATCAACATGGATAATGTGAAAGTGAGGTCGAGCATGATCATGATCATACCCACCTTAATGCATTGCATAAAAATGGTAGTGATAGTTATGAAGGAATTGAGTTTGAGCATGGAGAATCATTGATTGCTAGGAGAACATTGCATGATTATTGATGGAGGTAGTTGTTGTAATATTTCTAGTGTTGACTTGATAAATAAATTTCAAATTACTACGTTTTATCATCATAGACCATATAAGTTGCATTGGATGAATGATTATGGTGAATTGAAGGTGAACAAGCAAGATAGAGTTTGATGTGGGACCATCCTTGACACCTATCATAAAAGGACCCGTCACTAGATCAAGGGTTAAGAGGATCCGTGATGACACATCATCAAGGAAGATCAAGGAAAGTTGGAAATGAAGAAATCGATCCACAGATATGAAGAAAATCGGTCGACAAATTCTATAGGAAAAGCGCTTTACATGTGAAGCAAATTGGTCGATTTTCTTCAAGCGATTTCTGCTTGTTGACGATCTAGAAGATCCGGCCAAAGATTATTTGTAAACTTGGCAATTCTATATTTTATATTTTTATTTCCTTAAAGCTCCCAAACTATCTTAAGGAAATTATTATTTTTTGATCCTATCTTTTAGGATAATTTTAGATTATCTTTTAAAAGATATCTTTCCTAGATTATCTTTTAACGATATCTTTCCTAGTTTTCGTAAGTTAATCTCCCGTATAAATAACCTTAATGGGAAGATTATTTACTAGCTTAGTTGATTATTGTTCTCCACATTATTGTGAGGTACTTGTGACTTTGCTCACGGTGTTTGCATTTTATAATTTCTATTCAATCAAAAGGGGAGTTTTTGGTTGAAGAGTTGTGAATCATTGCTAGATCGTTCTTGTGTGTGTTAATCTTTTTGAAAGTTGGTGCTACAAGTCAAACTAGTCCCTCCTTGTGCTTGTCAGGCTTGTGTAAGGTTAAAAAAGAAAGGGTGAAATGTAATTCTTTGTTAAGGGTTTTGATCCAATTGAGTTCAAGGTTCTTTGCAAGTCTTATAATAGTCATATATTCCTATATTTATCATTTATCGTTCCATAATTATCTTCTTTTCTTTTCATATCATTCACTAATCCATTTTCTTAGTTTAACAAAAATCGCCCTATTCATCCAAATAAATCGACCGATTTATCGTCTAGAACAGACCGATTTTTGTTCTAGTTAAGGACTTTCAATCTAGATCGGGAACTGTGACTTATCCCCGCATCAAAGTGGTATCAAAGCTAAGCGATTGAATTCCGAACATTCATCAAAAGGTTTGATTTTCTTTTGAGTCTTCTTGAGTCTTTAAAGGTCGAGTCTTTTCTTATTCGCCATCTTTGCGAGATTATTTGAGTCTAACGTGCGTTGATTTGTGTAAGTTTCGGAAAGGAGAAACACCATCAACCAAACACAAGCCACCCGTTCACCTTGAAACCTCGCCAATACCAAAAAATGGTAAAGGAAAGAATGTTCTTGAACGACGAATCCAAGAGTCGATTTTTATCGAAGAAAATCGACCTATTCTTACGAAAAATCGTCCGATTTTCACTCAATTTGTAATAGCTAGGATTTCTAAATTCTAATTAATGTTGATTAACTTAATCACTGATAGTAATTGACATATAACTCGCGAAGATTGCGTAAGTGTTGAGTAAAAGTCCCACCGTTATGTTCCTGGCGTAATTTTGGGCTTATGGTTTTTTCACTTTTTCCCCCGGGTAATTATTTTTACACTCCGAAATTATTTGGAGGATTTGGGAGCTCTAATTAATAAAAATGCAGTTGAGATAAATGATCAGGACATCAGACATGTCCTAGATATGAAATAACATTGAAAGGCAAAACGGACAAAAGAGTCGCTATTTCGTTTCTTAACGGCTAAGAAAGACGGCTTGGAATACACGTTTTTCGAGGCAATTGTGGAATAATTATCCCTACAATATTAAAGATTTATTGTTCTAATTTCGAGAAGTTTGGAGAAGGGAGTTCAACCCGCCATTGGATCGGTTAAAGGATAATTATCGAATTCGCTAAAGGATAATTATCGACTTCACTATAAATAGCGGAAAATCGCTTTTTAGTTAATTTCCTTTCACGTTTCCTCGTAAAAGCTCTGATTTCTCTCAAACTTCAAACTCAGATCTACTCTCCGTTTCTAATCCGATATCAATTCCGTTTGAGTTTCTGGATTCCTCTCTTCATTCTCATCATATCGGTATCAAGTTTATGCATTTCCGAGCAGATATGTACCTGGTCGAGCATATATGTCACCAGGACAGTTCCGTCGCTCAGATTCCGGTGAATTTGATATTGTACATGCGTAACCTGCGTCGTTGTGATTCCGAATCTTGTTTCAAATTGTCAATCGGGTTAGTAACGAATAAGTTATGAATTTATTCGTTTTCCGTACTGCGATTTGGCATAAATTGACCTTAGGCTTTTCAAAATGGATAATTAGAAATTCCATTATGATCATTATATTATTCTGGTGTTTATGGGTTGTTTGTTTGATGAAATCTGATGACAGGTGGTTTTAGAAATGGCATGCGGGCAAAATATTATTCTGGCGAAATTTAATTAATTAATTAAAGGTTAATTAATTAAATTAGGATTAAATTTGAGATTGAGGAATATTAATTAGATGCATGCTAGGTGTCAGAATGAGTTGAGGATCATGATGATGTTTTGGATATCGATTATGGCTTTAAGGTTTAGTATGTGTATGAGTATGATGAGATGTTATGTTGAGGATATGCCTTAGGCATTTATGAATGTGTTGAGGATATGAGGTTTAGATTTGAGATATAGGTTGGTTGTGGTTAGTGAGACGAGTCTGCTAACCTTTGTAGTATGTGATTGTGTGTGCCTTTCTATTGCAGGCGTTGATTACTTCCCCAAGGGGAAGCTGTGACGTGGTACATGTTACGAGTATATCAGGTAAGTCCATAGGACTTACTTAGCATGCAGTTGTGGATTGTATGATTGTGATGGTTGTGTGTGTTCATATGATTGTACATTTATAACCTAAACCGGACTAGGATGACCATTTATTACATTTATTTGGCCCAAGTGTATTATAACGGGCGGTAACCACCGGTCTCTGCCTGGTGGTTAGGAGGAGGTGCCTGGAAGCCAGTAACACAGGGGGGGACGAGTGACGATCACCCCCAATGCAAAACCTTGTGTTAACGGGGAAAGGGACGAGGTTCTTTAGGTTCCTCGTGTTACAAAAGAAGATGAATTAGTAATGAAATAACCTAATTAAAGATAATAAATGAATGTGTGTGGCATTGCATGTATGAGATATTGATGTGTGGTTGTGCTATTACCTTCATGCTTTTCACTGCTGTAGCTAACGGTTTCATACCGTGTTGTAGATGATCTGCAGGTTAGGAAGAGTGCAGGGTGAGACAGATGGTGTGGCCATCCGAGGACTTTTATACATTAGGATGCGCGGGATATGGGATCTTTTGTATCAGATGTTGTTGTTTGATGTTTTGTACTCGGCTCTGAGTTTGTAAACTCTTTTGATGTATCATATAGAGCTTTTATGTATTTGGTTTTAATCTACCTGTGCTTTGTTGTAAGATCCAGTGAACTTGTTGTCAGGATAGGGTCAGGATCCATTGTGAGATCCTAGCCCAATGTGACACTCCAAGTCCCGTGGATTTGGGGTGTTACAGAGTTGGTATGAAAGCCTTAGGTTGACAACAATGGCACTTGCTATCTGCAATAAAGGTAGAGTGGATAAATAAACAGAACCCATATGGGGTCTTACTTTTTAAAGGATTTTGGTTTTAGAGCGAGTACAGATGTTTTGGGATAGTATGTACAGAAGTAGTCACCCATCTGAGGATCTCGACAGTGTAGATATATATATATATAGATATCTTTTATGTGTTGATGTGTATGCATGTAATAATGAGTATTATATATATATATATATATATATATATCTATACATATGGCATATATATATAGCCTTATAAGTTAGGAGCGTATATTCTACAGATGGCTCAGACTAGAGCACTATCTGTAGTGGGACGAGATAGGGGTACACCCCCTCTTCCTCCAGTAGCGTCAAGTCAGGGACCAATATCCGCTGTTGTGTTACCTATGGCAGAGAACGAGTTTGAAGAGGCTGATCGTGTCTCCATGAGTAGATTCATGTTTCAAGAGTATATGCCGCAAGTATATGAGGTGGTGATAGCGGGTAGATCTACACCGGATTTACCAACATATGTAAGATCGACTGAAGCTTCTAGATTGGAGAAGAAACAACGGGTTGAATCAGTGTGAGACGAGGTTGGATATCCGGGTTGCAAACCGAGCCCGACTTGTGGACGTTTGAGTACTTCTCGTTTCACACGGACTTTTGGTGAAAGGAGGACTTGTTACAATTGTGGGAAGCCTGGACATGTACGACCACAGTGTCCAAGATCGCCAGTGACTTGCTTTACCTGTGGTAGACAGGGTCATAGAGCTGTTTTCTGTAAGCAAACTGAAGTGGCATCACAAGAAGGTTTTATTTCTACGAGTGTGACGGGAGGTGGTCAGAAGACACCTCAACAGTAGACGCGGTGCAGCAGAGAGTCCCAAATCATTCGCCTACTGTTCGCCCCTAAACGTGCGTGTAAATAAGCTTTAAATTTATAAAACTAGAATCAAGCAAGCGAACCCGCAGTGTACGGATCGGCGTAGATTAGCAAGTATTCCAGAGTATCGAACACAGGGATTTGGGGAGAATAAATCCGATTGCAGGTTATCAAGCAAATGAATGTAAGAGCTTTGCAAATTATTGGGAAAACAACAATCCTAAAGATCCAGATATCCAGCTGTGGCAATCGATTCAAGATGTACTAATGATGTAAGGACAGAGTTAAGATATGCAAAGGTATGCTAATGTAAGGTAATCGTACGGTGAAGTTCCAAAAACCTTATATGACTCACCTACAAGAAACTCCCTATACAGGTTGTTGAGGCTTCAATATAGAAAGATTCTAAAGGTAAGAATTAGTGCCAAATACCCAAACTTGTAATCCAAGGATCAAGACTAACTAAACCGATTATGGTTGTGACACTCACAATCGAGGTAGAGGTTGTTGAGGCTTCACTACCACCTAGAAAAAGCAAGCCTAAACTAAGTTAAAGCAAATCTCTAACTTTGGATTTAAGTAAAAGCAGGTTCGTAAACTTAAAGGAAATCACGGTTAGTTCTTGAGGTTCGACGGCCGTGGACTTCAAGAACAGGCCGTAATTTAAGGTTGTCGACGATTCTCTCTAACTCTCAGGGTCCAATCTGTTTACGATCGATCTATCATCATCTAAGCCACAACTATCAACCCTTCACCTTAGAATTGTTAAGGGTTTTTAGCCAACAATCATCATTATGATATCAAATTCAAAGATTAAAAGATTGAAAGATGAAAACTTCCGAAAACTTTCAATAACGTGACTCTTCCCTAGCCTCGTGCATTCCATAAGTTGACACTCAATTTGCTCCTAAGAATGCCCTCAATCCATGGACATACTCAATCAACTCATCCTTGCTAGATTCCGTTCGGAAATGGCTCTCAATCACCTATAATCAACAAAAAGCTTGTGTAGACATCTATATCGACAATATAGGCAAACTAGCTCACAAATGCAACAATGCTAAATCAAAGACTATCAATATGAATCAAATACGTTTAGAAAACGTGCCTAAAACATCACAATATTTCATGCTAACAAATAACCCCATACTTAACACTTGCTTGTCCCTAAGCAAGGTCTTTCAAAAGCTTTAACAAGAGTTAGGATGAAATATGTGTACCTTCTCAAAGCAATACTTCTTTTGGAGAAATGTGCCTTCTAAAGAATAGATCATTCTCAAATCTTGCTTCAATCGTTTATAGACTTTCATACACTTAATCAAAGAGTAAAGAGTAGAGAAAACTCATGAATCAATCAAACTTCCATACAAACATCATAACCTTTAAACATTATCAAAATCAATCATAAGAAACTTCAATTTAGATCACCAAGTCATATAACATTCTTTTGATCTTAAGGACTTTCAAAGAAAAAGGTCTAGAAAGTGGAAAGGGAAGGAAACTTTAAGGAATGTGGTGCATGAACCCGGAAAAGTGGACAACTACTCCTTCTTCTTCTTTTGCGGTTTCCACAACACTTCAACTTAGAGCTTCGCTCTCTTCCTTTCATTTTTCGACTTTACTTTTGGAGTTATGGACAGTGGTGCACAAAAACCGAAGCCTAGGAGATTGGCGTTTCTCAATTTTTATGAGATGCCTCAAACCCTTAGCGCACATACCATAATCCGCTAGGAATATCGCTCAATCCGACTTTGGCAAGACACAAACACCCGGCTATGTGAATGGTGCCGAGTTACTCATCATCATGATTGACTTCCCCAAACCTACAATTTCTTTCTATTCTTTTGATTGCAAATGATTGCTCTCATGGCCCTCCCACATCAAACATGCCTTTTTTTTCATTCACTTCTCCAAATTCCCGGATAGGTAAAGGAGATCAATATTTCAATGAGGAGCTAATATGATCAAAGAAGGAAGAAAGAAAAATCGAATTGCCTTAATCATCTCAACAAGAAGTATAAGAACTTATGGTGTGATTTCAACTTCAATTTCTCAACATGATTTAAGTAACATCCATCACATTATGAAACTTGCAAAAGAGGTGTAATCAATTCATTCAATTCCTTTTCAATTCACTATTCTTTTAAGCATGCAATTGTCATCAAACTCAATTCACAAGTAGTGATTATCATAGAAATCATCTCAATTCATTAGAAGCACAAAATTTTAAAAATTTTTCAATTTTTATGGGTTTTTCAAATTCTTTTTCATGCAATGCAATAACGAATCATGCAACAATATAATGAACATGCAATGATAGTCTCGAATAGAAGCAAACATAGTGAGTAAGAGTTATTACAAACTTTTAGTCACACCCCACCCCATACTTAGGACGAACATTGTCCCTAATGTTCAAAAGAAAGAAAGAAAAGAAAGAAAAGAAAAAAATAAACTCACAAAATGGCGGTGGAGCAGCTAAAGCGAACGGTCAATCATCATCATCATCACTGCGGCGCTGGTGGAGGCGGGAATGGGGAGAAGCTAGGATCATAAAACCGCCCAAACTGCTGGCGGTAGACGTCTCTCTTCATGTGATCGAGGTCGTCCAAGCGTCCATCTCTAGCATCGGCTCGTATCTCCAATGCTCCTACTCTCTCTGAAAGACCAGTAGCCCAATCCGGCATCTGCTCATACCATCCCGGAGCCTGACTGTACCATGCTGGGGCGTCGGATGGTGCTGGTGCTGGTGCTGGTGCAGATGGTGTATCTGTAGCCCATGGAGGTGGAGCTCCATACCATGCAGGCGGTGTCTCAGCCCATGTGGGTCTCTCACTCACGCTGGCGCGGCGAGAAGACGAGCCTGAAGCTCTAGCTGGACGTGGAGAACGTCTAGGCACATCGGGGGCCGCCTCCGGCTGATCCGGAAACGTACCAAACTCCTGCTCGGCTCCTCCTCCACCCTCAAACTGATCTCTCATCTCCTCATCCTCAACAACTGGTGGTGGGACGTATGGGGGAGCTGCAATCCTGTTCGCATGCATGGCAACGAACGTCTCCTTCCAATTATGGTGTCCCGCCATAATGGAATACTCCTGCAGCCACTCAATACCCCTACCGGTCCTGCTCTCCCAAGGTATGGCCGCATAAGGCGGACCTCTATGAGTGAGGAAGATGAGCCCTCTAGTCATGAAGGCATGAAGACCTAAAGGTACAGCTGGTATACGGGTACAGGCAGAAAAATCAACTCCCAAACTCCTAGCAAGGTGGGTAACTATCCCACCGTATCCAATGTTGCCCTTCCTCTTGTTCTTGAGCTTGCTCATAGTAGCAGCCAAGAGGGTGGCACAGTCAGCTCGGCGCCCATACAGCATGGAATACAGCAAAAAGAGCTCATCCGTCTTGATCTTTTGGGGCGTCTCCGTCCTAGGAAAGAGACACTCCGAAAGAACACGGTGAGCAATCTTCAAGGCCAAGTAATACATCAACTTGGCCTTGGTATCAGCAGGTTGCCAGCGGTCCTCGCTGGCGTAGATCATCGCTACCTCCTCCCAAAAGTCCTTGGCGTAAACGCCACTAGGAAAGCGACCGTTAAAGGTCTCATGAAACCCGAAGAAAGTCCCAAACTCTCGGATGCTAAAATCATAGTTTCTTTCCATAAGACGGAAAGAAACGGTCCTATCTACGTGGCTATGCTCGAAAGAGGTCACAACCTCCCTCGTAATCTCCTCATATGCGTCTTCTCGGATAGCCGAGAAGACAACTAGTCCGGCTCTATCCAAGAGCCAAGTAAGGTCGTCTACGATGTTAAGAGGAACTAGCTCCTCTAACAGCAGGTACCTAGGACCAATCACAGCCCTCTCCTCGATCCTCTCAAATGCAGCAAGGTGATCCTCATGAATGGTCGGGACTCTAGGGCTAGGAGGTGAGGGTGGTGAAGGTGAAGATGGAGGTGAAGGGGAAGAGGGTGGTGGTGCCCTAGAGGATGAAGAAGAAGAGGGATTACCCTTCCTCTTCTTGTTCTGATCATTCTTCTTCTCTTTGATCCTCCCCGAAACTCTCCTCACAAAGTCCATTTTTGTCAAAAATTACGGGCTGTTCTAGAGGTTCCACGGCTGTGGTTCTTCCAGGAACCGTGGTTTGTCTCAGTTTTTCGCAAATCTCAGAATTCAGCACTCAATCTCAACAATCAATCAGCCTTAGTCTAATTTCTTCCAATTTCAATCAGTTCTTCCTAAAATCTCTAACAAAAACGAACCAAATCGACAAAGATCAAGAAGAGTGGAAAAACCTATTTTTCGGATTTAAAAATCCGAATTGCGCATTCCTTGGTGATTTTCCGCTCGATTCGTCGCTTGGATCTTGTTGGTTGTCGAATTTGCTTCATTTTGGGAAGAAGAATCGTTAAAAACGATTAAGAAACGAGGATTTGAGAGAGGGGGCGTGGATTCGGCGTTTAGGTCGTGGAAGAGGGTTTTGTGAGTGGTTTTTGTGAAGAACGTGGTTTATATAGTCACAGGCAAAATTTTGAAAATCACGGTCTGTCGGGGTGTTCCACGTCCGTGGTTTTGTACGGAACCGTGGTTTTGGTGATTTTTCAAAGGCTTTTGGAAATTACGGTCACTGTAGCTGTCACGACCGTGGTTTAGGCCATGGAACTCTCTGTAAAGCTCCAAAGTCCAAGTTTCGTCACTTTTCTTCAACATTATCCTCTCCTTTTCCTTTTCCATTGTTCCTACATCCAAAAACACGAACATACCGGAAGGAATCGAAAGCAAAACAAAGCAAAAATGTCTAAACTAAGCTAAACTATGAATCGAAAACAAAAACAAAAATGCAATACCTTGGGTTGCCTCCCAAGAAGCGCTTTGTTTAAGGTCCGTAGCTAGACCAATCTCGCACTTATTCGAGTGCGGTAGGCGCGAACTCTTCAGCTTGGAGTTCCGGCGTATACTTCTTAAGTCGTTGGCCGTTCACCTTAAAGCTTCCGCTCGTTTCACCCCATACTTCAACTGCACCATGGGGGAAAATACGCTTAATTAGAAAAGGTCCGGTCCAACGGGATTTAAGCTTACCTGGAAAGAGACGAAGCCTTGAATTGAAGAGGAGAACTTGATCTCCTTCTTTGAAGTCCTTTGGAATGATATGCTTATCATGCCAACGCTTTGCTCTCTCCTTATAGATCTTAGCGTTTTCATAGGCATTCAAGCGGAGTTCGTCCAGCTCATTAAGGTCTAGGAGACGCTTCTCTCCCGCTTCCTTCATGCTGAAATTTAGCCACTTGATAGCCCAAAACGCTTTGTGCTCCAACTCTACCGGCAAGTGACAAGACTTCCCATACACAAGGTTGTATGGTGTGGTTCCTATGGGAGTCTTATATGCAGTCCGGTATGCCCACAATGCATCGTCAAGCTTCAAAGACCAATCCTTCCTAGTCCTTAAAACCGTCTTCTCTAAGATTCCTTTGATTTCCCTATTTGAGATCTCAACTTGTCCACTTGTTTGTGGATGATAAGGGGTAGCGATCTTGTGAGTAACCCCATACTTAGCTAGAAGAGCTTCAAAGCGCCGGGCAATGAAGTGAGAACCTCCATCACTAATGATAGTCCTTGGCGTCCCAAATCGCGGGAAGATGGTCTTGTTGAAGAACTTAACCACCACCATGGCATCATTGGTGGGAGAGGCAATTGCTTCCACCCATCTAGAAACGTAGTCTACCGCCAATAGTATGTATTGGTTTCCACAAGCAGATGGGAATGGTTCCATGAAGTCTACTCCCCAAACGTCAAAAATTTCCACCTCTTGGATGTTGTTGAGGGGCATCTCATTCCTCCTAGAGATATTGCTTGTTCTTTGACAAGCATCGTAGCAAGAAACAAAGGATTGCACATCTCTAAATAAAGTAGGCCAAAAGAATCCGGATTGCAATACCTTTGCGCTAGTCTTGTTCGAACTAGCGTGTCCTCCACAAGGTAGTGAATGACAATGGCGGATGACACTTTGCATCTCATCTTCCGGCACACATCTCCGAATGATGCCATCCGGACCTCTCTTAAAGAGGAGAGGCTCGTTCCAAAAGTATTCCCGGACATCCTTGAAGAACTTCTTCCTTTGTGCGTAGGATAATTCGGGTGGTATCTCCTGACAAACCAAATAGTTAACAAAATCAGCAAACCATGGTTCGTTACCTTTGGAGATCACGTCGATGCACTCCTCTATAATGTGTAGGTGTTCGTCCGGGAGGGAGTCATCGATGGGTAAATGGTCGTCCTCTAGATGTGTTAGGCGACTCAAATGATCCGCAACAAAATTTTCTGAACCTTTCTTGTCGCGGATCTCTAGATCGAACTCTTGTAGGAGAAGAATCCATCTAATTAGCCTTGGCTTTGCATCTTTCTTCGCAAGGAGGTACCGGATCGCAGAATGATCCGTGTAGACAATCACCTTTGCACCTACAAGATAAGAGCGAAACTTGTCAATAGCATAGACAATGGCTAAAAACTCTTTTTCGGTAGTGGCGTAGTTGAGCTGCGCTTCATCTAGCGTCTTGCTAGCATAGTATATGGCATGGGTTCGCCCTTCCTTTCGTTGTCCAAGAATTGCTCCAATAGCTACGTCACTAGCATCGCACATAATCTCAAAGGGAAGAGTCCAATCCGGAGGTTGGATAATAGGTGCTGAAATTAGAGCTTGCCGAATGGTGTTAAACGCATCCAAACATTCCTACAAAAACTCAAAAACCGCATCCTTCATCAATAGATTAGTGAGAGGTTTTGATATCTTAAAAAAGTCTTTAATGAAACGTCTATAAAATCCAGCATGTCCTAGGAAACTTCTTATCCCTTTCACCGAAGTTGGGGGAGGAAGCTTCTCTATGGTCTCTATCTTAGCTTTGTCTACTTCTATCCCTCTACTAGAGACTAAGTGACCTAATACAATTCCTTCCTTAACCATAAATTGACACTTCTCCCAATTAAGGACTAGGTTAGTGTCTTCACACCTTTGCAAAACAAGAGAGAGGTTAGAAAGGCAATCGTTAAAAGAGGAACCGTATACGGAGAAGTCGTCCATGAAGACCTCCATGATTTCCTCTACGTATTCGGAGAAGATGGCCATCATGCACCGTTGAAAGGTGGCTGGGGCGTTGCAAACCCCGAATGGCATTCTTCTATATGCAAACGTACCCCATGGGCACGTGAATGTGGTCTTCTCTTGATCGTCCGGGTGTATCGGGATCTGAAAGAAACAACTATAACCGTCAAGATAGCAAAAATGCGAATGTTGCGCTAACCTTTCAAGCATTTGATCGATGAACGGAAATGGGAAGTGATCCTTCCTCGTTGCGTTGTTAAGCTTACGGTAGTCAATGCACATCCGCCATCCTGTCACGGTTCGGGTAGGAATGAGTTCGTTGTTTTTGTTGGTGATGGCCGTCATTCCTCCCTTCTTCGGAACTACTTGAACTGGACTCACCCACTTACTATCGGAGATAGGGTAGATGATACCTGCATCAAGAAGCTTAAGAATTTCCTTCTTGACAACCTCCTTCATGGTCGGATTCAACCGCCTTTGAGGTTGTCTCGAAGTTCTAAAATTTTCCTCCATTAGTATCTTATGCATGCATAGGGAGGGTTTAATTCCTACTAAGTCCTCAATAGTATAGCCTAAAGCTTTCCTATGTTTCCTAAGGACAATCATGAGCTGATCATGTTCATCTATGCTTAGATCGGAACTAACAATAACCGGAAAGGTAGAATTAGGTCCTAGAAAAGCGTACCTTAGATGAGTAGGAAGTGGTTTTAGTTCCATCGCTTTCGGAGCTTCCAATGATCCTTGAGGAGCATCCGATGTCTCCTTAGTAGTTTCTAAGGGTGTTGAATGTGTGGGAGAAGAATAGAAAGAAGTTGAAGAAGTGTCTCGATCACCCCTTTCCACGCCCAAAATTACGGGTTCCTCATGGCCTCCACGGCCGTGGTTTAGGGCGTGGAAGGGAAATACGGTTGTCATGTCTTCTCCACGACCGTATAACTCCCTGGAGTGGGACACGGTTTTGGTTGTGAAATCCACGGCCGTGGAATATAGTGTGTGGCCGTGGATTCTCACGTTTTCTGCCTCATCGTGGAGTTTTTCAAACTCCACTTCATGCATCTCTTCTTGTGCTTCTAAGGCTTCAATTGCCTCATTGCACTCTTCTTCTTCCCCTACATTTGTTAGAATCATAGTGATAACTTTTTGTAAAGAATCGTTAAAGAGAATCACACTTACCTCTTCCCTAGACAAACCTTCTTCGTCTTGGATATCGAATATATCCTCATCAAAGATTGGCTCCTTCACTAGAGTGGAAAGAACGAATTCTACTTTCTCTTCTCCTATATCAAAAACGAGTCTACCATTCTTGCAATCGACTATGCAGCCGGAAGTTGCAAGAAACGGTCTTCCGAGTATGATCGGGACCGGACTATCTGCAGGAATGTCAAGCACGACAAAATCAATGGGAACAAAGAATTTACCTAGCTTGACTGGGACGTCTTCTACGATACCGACGGGGCGAGTGACGGATCGATCCGCCATGTACAACGTCATCTTTACCGGTTTAGGGTAGCCTAAACCGATCTTCCTACACAACGCAAGTGGTATGATGCTCACACTTGCTCCCAAGTCACATAACGCGTCGTATGTGACATCTCCCACTCCTATGGGAATGCAAAATGACCCCGGATCCTTTAGCTTTGGGGGCATTTTCTCCTTCATTGTCTTGATGAGATCCGAAGAATCCGAACTCATCTTAACCTCTCCGAAGTCTTCTAGCTTCCTCTTGTTAGAGAGGAGCTCCTTCAAGAACTTGCCATAAGCTGGCATACCTACAATAGCATCGATAAAGGCTATGTTAATATGCAGCTTGCTCATGAGTTCTATGAACTTACCAAACTATTTATCTAGGCGCGCTCTCGCTCTAGATTGAGGGAATGGTAGGGGAGGTTTGTAAGCTGGAGGAGGAACGTAGACATCTTCCTTCTCCTTCCCCTTCTCTTTGTCTTTCTCTACGGGGACTTCAACGAACTTAGGCTGCGGATCGGTGGTAGTCACTCCGCTCCTAGTTGTGATTGCCATTACCCTTCCCTTAGGGTTGTCCTCCGTCTTTCCTGAAAGTTTTCCTTGATTCCTAGGAACTTCCTCTGCATGGCTGAACATTTGGTTTTCTAAAACCTTTTGAGCTTTATCAACCTTGGAAATTTGATCATCAACCTTAATGATGCGGTTCTCCAACCCTTGTAGCTTTCCCAAAATCGTTTCCAACATGGGATCGGGCTTCTCCTTCCCCGAAGTGTTTCCTCCATTAGATGATTGCCCCTGACTTTTCAAAGGAGTAGAGGAAGAGGAAGGTGGAGTTAGTGAATTAGAATTGGAAGGATAAGAGTTACCGGAATTTTCTTGATTGGAGCGCTAATTGTTGTTGTTTGAACCCCTATTGTTGTTCCAATTGTTGTTCCGGTTGTTGTTGTTTCCATTCCAATTGTTATTCCGGTTGTTGTTCCGGTTATTGTTGTTGTTGTTGTTGTTGCGGTTTGTGTTATCACCGCCATTGTTGTTGCCCAAATAGCCAACATCCTTCCCTTGTTGCTTTGGGAAGTTGGTCTTGATCGCCTCCTTCAACTCCTTGATCTCATTGTTGAGGGAGAAAATCTGATTTTGAGCTTCATGTGTGAGCTTTGCTCCTTGCTCCACACGATTTCCCTCCACTTTCCGGTGGGAATACTTCTCTATGACCCTTGCTTGCTTCTCAATAAAGTCCCAAGCGTCATCTTCTCTCATGTCCATGAACGTTCCACATGAGAGGGATTGGAGGTTGAATTGCGTCCCCGCATTCAACCCCTTGTAATAAATCTCCAGCAATGCAAGCTTGGATATGCCATGATGAGGGCAATCCAACAACAAGTCCTGAAACCTTTCCCATGATTGAAACAAACTTTCGTTAGACCTCATGGAAAATGCATTGATCTTACCTCTAAGTTCCGCCGTTTTGGATGGCGGAAAGAATTTGGTGAGGAACTCCGCGGAAAGGTCTTCCCACGTGTCTAGTTTCCCCCTAGGAAGAGCTTGGTACCAAGACAACGCTTTCCCCTTCAAGGAGAAGAAGAAAGGCTTGAGCTTATAGTTGTTGGTAGTAGCACTCTTCGGTCTCATTGTCTCCATCATACACTCAAAGTTTTGCAAGTGTTGGTGTGGAGATTCAGCGCTTGTCCCGCCAAATTGGTTTTGGCGAACAAGAGTAATGACTTGAGGGTTGAAGCTAAACCCTTGCACATCATCAGCATCAAAATTCACGCCTAAACGGCGCGGTTGTTGTGTTGGATCCATCCTTTGGCCAAGAGTTCTTAGCTCATTATCTACACGTTCGATCCTCGCATTCCTAGGTGGAACACGACGATTAGCAGCTCCCCGTGGATGGAAAGGATTTACATTGATCATGGGATCAATCTCCTCTAACGGTGGCATGGAAGAATCACTATCATCAGCGGAGGAATGGCTTCTTCTTCTTGATCTTGATCCCCTCCTTGAGGATTTCTTGCTCCCCTTATTCTTAAGGTCGCTTAGTTCTATCCTCATTTGGAAAATCATATCCTGCAGATTGTTAACTTGAGATTGATGACGATCCATTTCATCCCGGCGGATGTTCTCATTCCATTGGAGTTGAGCTTCCTTCTCCGCCAACTCCGCTTGAAGATCACGTTCGTGTTCTTCAGCCATCTTCTTTTCCTTACGCTTTTGCCTTAAAGTCCTCTCAAGCTCTTGATCAAGAGGTAAGAGGTCTTCAGTGTTCCTAGACCTGCGCATGCACTCAAGAAGATATCAAATAACGAGAGCAAACTCCCAAGCTTGACAACCGGCTACCGAATTCGGTCTAGACCAAATCCCCGGCAACGGCGCCAAAAACTTGTTCGCCCCTAAACGTGCGTGCAAATAAGCTTTAAATTTATAAAACTAGAACTAAGCAAGCGAACCCGCAGTGTACGGACCGGCGTAGATTAGCAAGTATTCCAAAGTATCGAACACAGGGATTTGGGGAGAATAAATCCGATTGCAGGTTATCAAGCAAATGAATGTAAGAGCTTTGCAAATTATTGGGAAAACAACAAATCTAAAGATCCAAATATCCAGCTGTGGCAATCGATTCAAGATGTACTAATGATGTAAGGACAGAGTTAAGATATGCAAAGGTATGCTAATGTAAGGTAATCGTACGGTGAAGTTCCAAAAACCTTATATGACTCACCTACAAGAAACTCCCTATACAGGTTGTTGAGGCTTCAATATAGAAAGATTCTAAAGGTAAGAATTAGTGCCAAATACCCAAACTTGTAATCCAAGGATCAAGACTAACTAAACCGATTACGGTTGTGACACTCACAATCGAGGTAGAGGTTGTTGAGGCTTCACTACCACCTAGAAAAAGCAAGCCTAAACTAAGTTAAAGCAAATCTCTAACTTTGGATTTAAGTAAAAGTAGGTTCGTAAACTTAAAGGAAATCACGGTTAGTTCTTGACGTTCCACGGCCGTGGACTTCAAGAACAGGCCGTAGTTTAAGGTTGTCGACGATTCTCTCTAACTCTCAGGGCCCAATCTGTTTACGATCGATCTATCATCATCTAAGCCACAACTATCAACCCTTCACCTTAGAATTGTTAAGGGTTTTTAGCCAACAATCATCATTATGATATCAAATTCAAAGATTAAAAGATTGAAAGATGAAAACTTCCGAAAACTTTCAATAAACTTCAAACCAATCTCAATGTCACAATCAAGAACAAATATTGTTGCTAGATTCGGAATAGAACAAACAAACACAATATTAGATAGGAAGGAAGAACGGGATGTCAATCCGTCTTCTAAATCAAACCTAAACAAGAAGAGAAATCTTCTTGCAATTAACCTTCCGAATCTTCGATCTTCCGTCAATCCGGAAATCTCTCTCACAATCTCCACCAAGTGAGAGATTAGGGAAACTCCAAAGATGAGTGCAAATACGTCTTTTGCAAAGTCGCAAAATCTCCAAGCGTAGGTGCAAGCGTAAGCCTAAAGCAAGGTCGCAAAGTGCGTCTAAGCGAGGATGAAGGAATCTCTCTTTGTCCGTCCTTTTATAGTGTATGATGAAGTAGCGGCCCGGCCCAAATCTTTTAAAAGATCGTGGCTTAAAGTGTGGCGAAAAATATCGCCAAGATCACGGTCGTGGAAGGTTCCACGACCGTAATTTAGAGCGTGGAATTGAACATGGTTTGAACACATGATTCCACGACCATAGAATCCACTGGAATGAATCACGCTTCTCTTGCTAGGGTTCCACGGCCGTGGAACTGAACGTGGTTTGTAGTCTGGCCGTATTTTAGAGCGTGATTTAGGGCAAGAACGTGATTCTTCCCTAGCCTCGTGCATTCCATAAGTTGACACTCAATTTGCTCCTAAGAATGCCCTCAATCCATGGACATACTCAATCAACTCATCCTTGCTAGATTCCGTTCGGAAATGGCTCTCAATCACCTATAATCAACATAAAGCTTGTGTAGACATCTATATCGAGAATATAGGCAAACTAGCTCACAAATGCAACAATGCTAAATCAAAGACTATCAATATGAATCAAATACGTTTAGAAAACGTGCCTAAAACATCACAATATTTCATGCTAACACCTACTCAGGAATCCGTTCCTAGGTTGAGTAGAGGTAAGGGTCGTGGTAGGAATACCACGGATACTAGAAGAGCTCAAGGTAGAGCCTTTGAGCTAGGCAGTGCAGAGGAGCCACCCGTACTAGTGGCAGGGATGAGACGTATATGTCTCAACTGTAGTTATCCAGATCATGTGCGCTCTAAGTACCCCATGGCACCGATAGCTTGCTTCACCTGTGGTGAACTAGGCCATCTGGCCCCATTTTATCTGCAAGGTAGTGTTTCTTCTCATCAAGACTTTCCTCTTTCCGATGCAGAAAGAGTGGAAGTGGAGGCTATGGCGATGACCTTAGTGATACCCGAGGAGCATAGGTCTGAGATTGAGTAATGATATGCAGTAGAGCTTTGGGCGTTAGCTGTTACAGGTACCATTCTTGTTAATGGTTTACCTAGTGGAGTTTTGTTTGTTGTGAGTGCTATGCACCTCTTGTCTTTCGATGGATGTGTTAATAGTTAACTGTGGATACAGTAGAAGATAGATCTCCCTTTATAGGATTACGAGTTACGGGTCTTAGGTATCCGCGAGATATGTGGTTGTTCCTTTGTTCAGGGACTTGTGTATGGCTTGAAGACTTCTTTGTCATGCCTTAGGTGCATGAGAAGGTCTTTATGTGTGTGGTGGACGAATAGATATCATGTTGTTTTAGATAGCAGTAGGAGGACTATTATAGTCTCTACTGAGATCGACTAAGTAGAGGTTTTCCGAGGTTATGACCTTTGAGGAGGTGAGTTGTCTTTAGTTCTGTATGAGCAACGAGGTTGATAACACCAGAGGGTGATGTTTTTTTTAATGTTATGCCATGAAGGAAAGAGATAGTTCCACGCTGAAGAGTATTCCAGTGGTATATGATCTTATAGACGTGTTACTGAACCGTCTAATCTATCGCCTCAGCGGAATGAGGACTTTGATATTGCGTTAAAGTATGGTAGGAGACTGATTGGGAGAAGGCCTATGAGGTATATGGCTTGTTGAGTTTTTAGAAATTGAAGAAGCAATTTGAAGAGTGATTTGAGACGGGCTCCGTTCGTCCTAGCACGTTCATTGCTCCGTATGGACGACTTGTTGGATCATCTATGAGAAGCAATTGTATTTTCAATATTTTCGTATGCTTAGGATATCACCAGCTAAGGATGAGAGAGCAGCGTGGGCATAGGACAACATTCCATACCCGTTATGGACACTACGAGTTATAGTGTTGTCATCTGAGTTGAGGAACGTCCTAGTAGTCATTATAGGAGTTAATGAACAGTGTCTTCATCTACTTCCTTGATCAGTTGGTGGTAGACCTTATTGATGACGTTTTGGTGTACTCTCACAACGGAGAGGAACGTACCGGTTATTTGAGGACGGTTTTGCAGAATCCGAGGGATAGAAGCCAGTGTGCTATGCTCCCTAAATGTGAATTAAGATGCCAGAAGTAACCTTCAAGGTCATGTTGTTCCGTCAGTAGGATCATGATTGATGTGAAGAGGAGTAAGTATGAAGTCTTATGGATGATACTGATGAACGTTAAGGGAATGCGTAGTTCTCGGCCCAACCGATTGCTACAACGCTTTGAGAAAGGATTCTATGTGATTGTGCATCCATTTACGAGTCTTCTAAGGAAGACCACCATAATTGTGTGGTTGAAGTAGTATGTCGAAGCTCTGAAGAGTAGAGGAAGCATTTGACCTCTACTTCTATTCGGTGATAATCAGAAGATTATGAGAATCACGTGACTACGGTGCCGAGAACGTATGAGGAGAACTGCCCGACTCATGATTTTGAGTTAGTGGTGGTAGCTCAAGTTCCAAGATTTGAAGACAATACCTGTGTGACATTTCGTGTCAGAGTTTCACACATCATAGGAGGTTAAAGCATATTTTTATGCAATAAAGGTTGAATAACGGCCAGCGTCGATGGTTTGAGTTAATCAAGGACGCTGACCTTGAGATTTGTACCATTTTGGCAAGGAGAATGTGGTCACTGATGCCTTGAATAAGAAGACACCTCGAGAAAAGGCGATTGTTGGAATTGCTGTACAGTCTCGGTTTCAAAATGATCTAGCTTGGTTAGAGTTGGACCTACAACTGCTGATAAGGACGTTAGTTTCATGTTTAGGGATTTTACCTGGTTTGTTGGATGAGGTCCAACAAAAACAGGGGACTTGCCTGACCTGAGGGAACTTGATAGAAGGATGCCTCATGGCGAGGCACCACAGTTCTTTAATGGAACAAAAGGAGTACGAGGCGCAGCAACTGCGTTAGTGTAACCGCTTATGTGGAGTCGAGTGGAGAAGATTACAGTACACTGATAGTACACCTTCTTTAGTACATCCATCTACGAATAAGAGGTACCACAAAGTAGTAAATCAGGTTAAAGTGTTACTGACCTAGAGATGAGCTTATCCACTACCAGTGCTGTAATGGAAGTGAGAGGACTTTTCTATGGACTTGTGATGGGATTGAGACCCAGTAAGAGTTTTGGTGTTATCCAGGTTATTAGTAACAAATTTACGAATACGACACGTTCCATCTCTATAGAGAGACATGACCAGTGAATGAAGTAACAAAGGAGTATACTAGACAGATGGTGGGACTCCATAAGTGTACCGAGCACGATCGACTATGATTGTAGTAGACGGTTTACTTTGAGGTTTTGATAGCAGATTCAGACTGCTTGGCGAACGCGTCCACATATCATGATTGAGTTTTACCTCAGACAGACGGTCAGTCTGAGAGAACCTCCAGACCGTAGAGGACATGTTGTGAGCTTGTAGGATGGATTAGGAACAAGGACGATCTGTTTATCTCCCACTCGTTGAGTTCTTATACCACGTCTGTTTGTATGCATCTATAGGGATGGTCCATATGAGGCGTTGTGTAGACATCGGTGTCATACACCTTTATGCCGGGAGGAGCCTAGCAATACCAGTGGGATAGCGCCATAACAGATTTAGGATGATATGGCTCGAGTAACGCTGATCAGAGAGAGGATGCTGGCTGCATAGAGTCGCCAGAAGTTATATGCAGATAGGAGGGGTCGGCCTCTAGAGTTCAGGGTAGGAGCTCATGTCTGGTTGAGAGTAACTCTAACGCGAGGCGTCAGACGTTATGGCATAAAGGGAAAGCTGAGTCTCCGATATGTCAGCCCTTTCGAGATACTGGATAGAGTTGGGAGAGCAGTGCACAGATTGACTTTGCCACCGAAGTTAGAGGGTGTTCACCCTATGTTTTATGTGTCTGAGCTGAGGGAGTACATACCAGACCTGAGGCACATTGTGAGTTATGATGATCTAGTGGTTGAGTCGGACCACACTTTTGCAGAACAACCTTTTGCAGTTCTAGAAAGAGAGGTGTGAGACGCCTGCATTCGAAGGATATTCCTATGATGAGGATACAATAGTCGAGACGAGGACCGAATGAGGCTACTTGGGAGACAGAGGATAGTTTCTAGAGGGACTATCCAGACTTCTTTGCGGAGTTAGAGGCACCTGTAGGATCCACGAGTAGATCTTAGTGCCTTTTTGGTGAGTGCTTGTATTCTTTGTACTTATGTGATATGATGTGTTTTCGTGCTAGCTTTGATATGTGCATCTGATCCGTTAGATCTTGTTTGCTAGCACAATATAGGTATAGCTTTGATATGTGCATCGAGTAGATCTTGTTTGATATGTTTAGGATTAGTTGGAGATGGTTCTTTCCTCCATGCTATTATTGATGGACATAGTGTGAGTGGAGACGGTTTTCCTCCACATATTTGTGTTACGAGTACGATTGGCTGGAGACGACTTTCCTCCATGCCTTGTGACGTGGTTAGTAATTGGCTAGAGATGATTTTTCCTCTATGCTTTTGGATAGCGTTATGATCTTGTTGCTGGAGTTGATGATTCCTCCATGCTGTGTTTTGAGGTTATAGAGTGTTATAGGTTGATACGTTTGAACGGAGATGTGATACCTCCGATAGAGAGAGTGTCTATACCTCGGCATATGGGTCCGAGAGATTTGGGAATTGTTCAAGTTTCGGGACGAAACTTTTCTTAAGGGGTGTGTGATGTAATAGCTAGGATTTCCGAATTCTAATTAATGTTGATTAACTTAATCAGTGATAGTAATTGACATATAACTCGCGAAGATTGCGTAAGTGTTGAGTATAAGTCCCACCGTTATGTTCCTGACGTAATTTTGGGTTTATGGTGAAATTTTCACTTTTTCCATCCGGGTAATTATTTTTACCCTCCTGTATTATTTGGAGCATTTGGGAGCTCCAATTAATAAAAATGCAGTTGAGAGAAATGATCAGGACATCGGACATGTCCTAGATATGAAATAACATGGAAAGGCAAAACGGCCAAAAGAGTCGCTATTTCGTTTCTTAACGGCTAAGAAAGACGGGTTAGGAATACACGTTTTCCGAGGCAATTGTGGAATAATTATCCCTACAATATTCAAGATTTATTGTTCCAATTTCGAGAAGTTTGGAGAAGGAGGTTAAACCCGCCATTGGATCGGTTAAAGGATAATCATCGACTTCGCTAAAGGATAATCATCGACTTCGCTAAAGGATAATATCGACTTCACTATAAATAGAGGAAAATCGTTTATTAATTCATTTCCTTTCATGTTTCCTCGTAAAAGCTCTGATTTCTCTTAAACTTCAAACTCAGATCTACTCTCCGTTTCTAATCCGATTTCAATTCCGTTTGAGTTTCTGGATTGCTCTGTTCATTCTCTTCATATCAGTACCAAGTTTCTGCATTCCCGAATAGATAAGGACCTGGTCGAGCATATATGTCACCAGGAAAGTTCCGTCGCTCAGAATCCGGTGAATTTGATGTTGTACATGCGTAGCCCGCGTCGTTGTGATTCCGAATCATCTTTCAGATCGTCAATCGGGTTAGTAACGAATAAGTTATGAATTTATTCGTTTTCCGTACTGCGATTTGACCTAAATTGACCTTAGGCTTTTTAAAATGGATAATTAGAAATTCCATTATGATCATTATATTATTCTTGTGTTTATGGGTTGTTTGTTTGATGAAATCTGATGACAGGTGGGTTTAGAAATGGCCTACGGGCAAAATGTTATTCTGGCATTAATTAAAGGTTAATTAATTAAATTAGGATTAAATTTGAGATTGAGGAATACTGATTAGATGCATGCTAGGTGTCAGAATGAGTTGAGGATCATGATGATGTTATGGATATCGTTTATGGATTTAAGGTTTAGTATGTGTACGAGTATGATGAGATGTTATGTTGAGGATATGCCTTAGGCATTTATGAATGTGTTGAGGATTTGAGGTTTAGATTTGAGATATAGGTTGGTTGTGGTTAGTGAGACGAGTCTGCTAACCTTTGCAGTATGTGATTGTGTGTGCCTTGCTATTGCAAGCGTTGATTACTTCCCCAAGGGGAAGTTGTGATGTGGTACAGGTTACGAGTATATCAGGTAAGTCCATAGGACTAACTTAGCGTGCAGTTGTGGATTGTATGATTTTGATGGTTGTGTGTGTTCATATGATTGTGCATTTATAACCTAAACCGGATTAGGATGACAATTTATTACATTTATTTGGCCCAAGTGTATTATAACGGGTGGTAACCACCGGTCTCCGCCTGCTGGTTAGGAGGAGGTGCCTGGAAGCTAGTAACACAGGGGGAACGAGTGATGATCACCCCCAATGCAAACCCCTGTGTTAACGGGGAAAGGGACGAGGTTCTTTAGGTTCCTCGTGTTACAAAAGAAGTTGAATTAGTAATGAAATAACGTAATGAAAGATAATAAATGAATGTTTGTGGCATTGCATGTATGGGATCTTGATGTGTGGTTGTGCTATTACCTTCATGCTTTTCATTGCTGTAGCTAACGGTTTCATACTGTGTTGTAGATGATCTGCAGGTTAGGAAGACTGCAGGGTGAGACAAATGGTGTGGCTAGCTGAGGACTTCTGTACATTAGGATGCGCGGGATATGGGATCTTTTGTATCAGATGTTGTGGTTTGATGTTTTGTACTCGGCTCTGAGTTTGTAAACTCTTTTGATGTATCATATACAACTTTTATGTATTTGGTTTTAATCTAGCTGTGCCTTGTTGTAAGATCCAGTGAACTTGTTGTCAGGCTAGGGTCAGGATCCATTGTGAGATCCTAGCCCAATGTGACACTCCTATTTCCGTGGATTGGGGTGTTACACGATTTTTGCTACTGTTGCCAATTTTCGAGAAACTTTTGAGGCACACTTTGCAGAATCCAAGTGCACCCTGTGCAAGAGTATTACAAAAGAAGAATTATAGTACATTATGAGTTACCAATTTTCGAAAAATTTTTATCGAAGAAAATCGACCTATGTGTGTTGATCCATATTTCTACATTCTGCATTTTATTCGAATTATCACATGTATATCACTAACCAAAAATGCAGGTACGATATTTGTTTTTGTCTTCCATCAAGGGGGAGATTAATAACTCCACCTTACCTTTGATCATGAGTTGTCTATATTTATGATGGAAGACTTAAACATTTATTTCGCGGTTTTATTAACAAACAAATATCGATCATATTTCTAGATTGTTTGGTTTCCGTTTGGTAAATTTGTTCAAGCTTTGGAAAGCATTTCAAGGGGCCTTGAAATGGATTACAAGAGTTAAACAGTTTTGAATCAGGTTTCAAGGGACGGAACTGAAGCCTTGAAATGGGTTTCAAGGGCTAGATGCTGAAGCTTTGAAAAGCGATGTAAGGGAGAGTTCGGCTGAAGAGGTTTCAACGTGCAAAGGATTTTCAAACAACAAGATTCAAACCTCAACAAACCAAATCAAGAATCTTACCAAGGATAACAAGAAGATCTTCAAAGATTCAACAAGAAGATCTCACAAGGTTTCTACACAAGGATCTCGGCCAAACAAAGAATGGTTATCAACGATGCAATATCTTGGCCCAACAACGGTGCGAGATCTTAGCTAACAAGAAGACTATCCATGAAGCAAAGAGAAGATCTTGGCCACAATGAAAAGAACTCAACTAACGACGCAAGAGGATAGGAAGATCTTTTCAATAGACTTCAAGAAGAAGATCTTCATACGACACATTCAAAAGAGAGAATCTACGACTTCAATAAGAAGATCTTCAACGGCATATCCTAAGAAGAAGATCTAGGATTCCAACAAATAAGATCTTCAACAAATCTGATCTTCAACAAACAAAATCTTCACCAAGAAGATTTCATAAAGATCTTAACAACCGAAGATAATAAGAAGATCTCAACCCAAGATCTCCAACGGATCTACAACAAGATATCATAAAGATCTTCCAAGAAGATATAAAAAAGATTTGGCTAACAAGAAGATCTCGATCAACAAGAAGATTTGGCCCAACAAAAATATCTTGCAAAGATCTTAACCAAATTGATGCAAGATTAAAGATTTCTTCCCAACGGATATTACAAAGATTTTGAAGATCTTCAACCAAAGAACCTCAACAAACTCGAAGATTCTAGAGAAGAAAATCAACGTGTGTTATGGAGATGAAGATCATGAAGAATCTATACAAGCGTCAAAGAAGGGAAGTAGAGAAGACTTAAGATCTACAACGTCTACTTCACCTCAACAAAACAACGTTTTCTATGGAGGAAATATGAATGTTACAACGACTACAAGTTCCTCCTAGAAGACTATAAATGAAGATGAAGATTGAGGACGAACTTCACCGAAGCTTATACGGTAATATTTAAAGTCTTCAAGCGGTCCAAATCATCTTCATTCGATCCAAGAAGTTTTTCTTCCTCTTTATACAAAAGCTTTATTCCTTAGAGAGTGATAAACTCGAGAGCTCCATTGGCATATCTAAAGAGTGTTATACTCGAGCGTGTGTTACTCTGTGAAGTAACTAGGCTATTATACCTAGGTTAAGAGTTAGAGCTAGATCATAGTATTGGCTACAATGAGAGAAGAAGGGGATTTCTTTTAGGTCTCATTGAAGCTGATAATATATAGTTAGAATCTACAGGTAAACCCTAGGACGGAGAGTAGGCTGTTTAGAGCCGAACTTCGTGAGCATATCGCCATGTCGATCTTTTATTTCTACACCATATATTGGTTTAATGTTACTAACGTTGCTTTGCAGGTTTACAACGTCAAGGCCCTTGAAATCACTTTCAAAGCCCTTGAATTCCAATTGTGTCACAAAGAGCTCGGATCGACATCAAGGCCTTTGAAATCAGTTTCAAAGCCTTGAGATAGGTTTTTGCGAAAAGTTCCCATACTCTATTCAACCCCCCTTCTAGAGTATTTATATCCTTTATATTCACCTTACGTTTCTATAAGAGCCTTAGATTTAGGAGCCTTGATGAGTCTAGATGAGCCAGGCAGCCGCCCCTGCGGGTCCAGAGGGCCGTACTAGTGGCTTGCCGCCCCTACGCCTCTCAAGGTCCGCCCCTGCGGCTCTATGCAGTTGTAGCGGTCTTTGTTGACCTTTGACTCGTGCTTTGCGGCTGGCTTCCTTTATAAGCCTCCCATTTCTTCTAGATGGGGGTTTAGTCATCTTCTCCAGCTTCATTTCCCTTCTTCGTGCTCTTCTCCTCCTCTCCTCTTCCTTGATCTTCTTTTGATCCTCTCTTGATCTTCTGTGAGTTTTGAGTGGAAAGAGTTTGGCCTTGATCTTGGATGATGATGAGCTTGATGCTGACTGTTGTTGCTGATGTGCTGTGGTAGTGTGAGGTGGTGTTGGTGTTGTTCTCCCTTGTTTCTTAGGTTTCTGTTGTTGTAAGACCTTCATCTTCTTTCTTTCTTCTTTCTTTGCTTCTTTCCTTCTTCTTTAGCTTAGGATCCACAAGTGATGCTTGTGTAGATCCTTCCTGGACGTTTTGATGTTCATACATGTGTGTATATGTATGTGGTGTGTTGTTGTGTGTTGCAGAAGTGAAGAAAGTTGTTCGCTCAAAAAGTGTGTGCGTCAAAGTCTTAAATTTATATCTAGAACTCAAAAGCAAAGCGAACCCGCAGTGTACGGATCAGCTGTAGAAAGGTAAGAATTCCAGAGTCGAACTCAGGGATTTGGTGAGAATAATTCCGATTTCAATTATCTAGCAAAAAGTGCGAAATGCTTTTGTGATCAAATAAGAGTGAAATGATTCCAAGGATTCAAGTATCCAATTTCGGCTTTTGATTCAAGACACTTCTATAGATATAGGACAGAGTTTATATTGCCAAGATTAATTGCTCGAAGGTAGGATTCGTACGGTGAAGCTCCGAAACCTATATGACTAATCTAAAGATTCTCTCTATAAGGGTTGTTGAGGCTGCAATATAGAAAGATCTAAAGACAAGAATTATGTTCAAACTAACTATCTAAAACTCCAGGATATGACTCTCCAAAGTAGAGAATAGCAAGCACAATTAAAATCTCAATAAAGGATGTTGAGTCTCTTTATTACCCAAATCTTGAAATCTTAATCTAATAAACGTAGAATTAGGTTTGAAGTGTCTTCATACATTCAATTAGAGGATAAAAAGGTTAATCAAGATTAGGATTTAGGCAAGACTTAGTTTTGGTTAAGGATTGATTCAATTAAAGTTCGTCAGAAGAATAAATCGCCCTGTTCATAAGAAAAATCGGCCGATTTTCCTCAAGAACAACCCGATTTTCCTGTTTGTCGCAAAACAAAATCTAAACTCTCAGGGTCCTAATGTTCAATTGAGTTCAGTCTATCATCATCTAAGCCTTAATCATCAACTATTCTCCCCAGAATCACAAGGTTTTTAGCCAACCATTTTCAAAATCGAATCAAATTAATTATTGAAGAAGATATCGCAAGGAAACCAAATCTTGAACGAAAAAATTCAATAACCTTCAAATCTGTAAAACAATCGTCAAATCTGTTCAATTTATCTCTCAAACAACTCAATTTCGTGTTCACAAACCACAAACAAGGCAATAGAATAAAGAAATCTTACAATCAAAGATCGAGAATGACTTTCCGGCAAAAGCTCTTCAATCTCTCTCCAAGAATTGTTGATTTCTCCAAAACGTGTAAAGATTCTCCAGTGTGACCCCCCCGTCTTCGTTCGTAGGGTTCTCTTCTATAGTTTATTGCAGATGGGCCGTTTGGCAAAACTCTCATCTAGCCCAAATTAATTGGGCTTTGTGTCGTCTATCCATTTGGCCGAATCGTGAAGAAAATCGACCCAGTCGATTTAGGTGCAAAACCGTTCGATTTCAAGGTATGAAAATCGTCCGATTTTTATATATATTGGCACGATTTTCTTCAACAGAAAGTGCTCTTCCTTCGATTCGTCTTATATGCTTCTCCTTTGCAATTCCTTAGCTCTTTGTGATCCCTCTAAGACTCCTTTAGCTTCCTTTACATCCTTAGATGCTCCTTGCTCCATTTTTGCTTCCAATTCCGCTCCATTTACCTACAATTCATCAAAATCTCGTGTAGACCTCTATTTCCGACAATTGATTGAATAGAACATAAAAAGCACACAAAATCTCTCTAAATGTAAGGTGAACTGAGACAATCTTCTACAATATGCATGAATATGATGGTACATAATTCATGTCATCAAAATACCCCATACTTGCCCCTTGCTTGTCCCTAAGCAAGATTCAAATTTAGAATATAAGATGTAATGGATTATGTATGTATGAAAACTCAAAAACTTTTCTTTTGGTAGTGCTTCTTTTTATTGGATCACCCTCAAAGTGATATTTCAAGGCTTAAAAGGGCAAAGCATGTATCAATGATGACTATAAGATGAACAAACTCCCTTTCCTTCCTTGAAAGCATAAATAAAGAACATGATAAAGGTGTAGAGGTAATCAAAGTCAAACAAATCTAAGCCATTAAGTCTGAAACACATGCATAAAAGTCTCAAGGTCTTCAAATCAAAGGAAAGGTTCAAGAAACGTATTAAGGGAAGGAGTTCTTTTTGGCAATTGTGGTGTTAATCCGGGAAAGAGGAACACATAACACCTTCAAGAATTTTCTTCACCGCACATGCTTCGCATGTAGAAAGCTTTGCTTTCATTATACTTTACTTTTTGAGAGTATGGACAGCGGTGCACAAAAACCGAAGCCTAGGAGATCGGCGTTTCTCAATTTCGAGATGCCTCAAACCCTTGATGCACATACCATATCCCGTTAGGACTTGTCGTTCAATCGGACTTTGGCAAGACACAAACACCCGGCTATGTAAATGGTGCCGAGTTACTCATCCTCATGTTCAACGTCCCCAAACTTATGAAATTTTGCACTTTTTTCAATACATTTTCCTTGGCCCTCCCACATCAAACATGCCTTTTTCAATCACCTATCCTAATTCCCGGATGGTAAAAGGAGGGTAACATATTTCATTGAGGAGCTAGCATGATCAAGATATGAGAAAAGAAAAGAAGTGAGTTGCCTTAGTCATCCTTAAATGATGTAAAAGAACTTGCAATATAGCTTCGACTATTATTTCATTCTCTCATCAAAACAACTAAATCATATAACTTATTCATGTGTTCAAGTAACAAAAGCAATTTCATTCATGCTATAATCGAAATTTCAACACAACTAAGCATCTTTTTCGCCTATCCATATACACGATTCTCATCATAGAGGTCATTTCCATATAAGAAGCACTTAAAAATTTTTGAAAATTCATAGGTTTTGAAAAAGATCGTGCAAATGCAAGTGTCATAATAGAAAGCAGGTAGTGCAAGAGTTATTACAAGCCAAGTTGTCAAGAGTAGTGGAAAGTACATAAAGTGCTAAAGTGAAGCATAAGGTATTGTAAGTACCCCCACCCCATACTTGACATCCACATTGTCCCCAATGTGAAAATCAAGCATAAGAAGGAGAAAAATACTTACAATGTAAAAGAAGTGGAAGCTCAATCCTCTGTCGGTGGTGGAGGTGGTGGATATGGATACATCGGTGCGCTAGGATCGTAGAAGTGGCCGAACTGGTGGTAGTACAAGTCTCTCATCTGGCCATCATAGGATGAATGCCTAGCGTCCGTCTCCTCTCTGTAGGTCCTGAACTGAGTGTTCAGGGTGTCATAACTGGTGCTGAGGGTACGGTAGTCGGTGCTGAGGCTCTGGAAGCTAGTGACTAGCTCTCTGAAGTGGCGTGGAGCTCGGCGTCCTCGTCTAGGGCCTGGAGCATGTGCATAAGAATGTCGAGGTGGCTGTATGTCATCCTCCGTCTCCTCATCCTGCCTACTAGTCCTGCTCGGTCCTGCACCATGAGTATCAGTGTCCATGGCGTCCGTAGCATGCCTGCTATGAGTATCACTCTCATACTCGAGCATGGTCTCCTGTCCTCCATCCTCATCCTCCTCATCCGAATCACCTGCATCATCATCATAATAAGTAGGAGGTGAGAACTCCTCAAGCATCGCCTCAAAGGTCTCCTTCCAGTTCCTCTTGTTCCGAATAGTGTATTCGGATTTCCATATGATCTCGGATGGCTTCTTCTTCGGATCCCTGTGCCATGGCATCGGCACATGAAGAGTTCCTCTCCCTCGAGGAATCAAGACCTGTCGAACCACCAACCTCTGTGAGCCTAAGGGGAGGGCACTCTCAGCTAGAGTGCATCCGGAGTAGTCTAATCCCATGGTCTTAGCCACATGAGTGACAAGACCTCCTGCACAAATGTCGCCCTTAGCTTTGTTGGCTATCTTTCCTAGATAGTCAGCAAGCATGGTGGCGATGTCGGGAATGGTGGTAGATGTCATGCAGTAGAGGATGAAGAGCTCATCAGCCTTGAGCTTCTGTGGAGTCTCTGTCCGGGCAAATAGACTCTCACTAAGTATCCTATGCACTACCTTAAAGGAAAGGTTGTACATACTTGTCTCCTTGGAGTTTCCGGGTCTCCACTTATCCCCTCCGTATTCACCTACGGAAATAGCCTCCCAAAAATCACTAGCACTGAGACCTCTAGCAAATGTGCCTGCATCGGAATAAGAGAAACCAAACAAGTCGCCAAAAGTATCAATGGACATAGTGTGGTTTTGGCTCATGAGGCGGAAGGTGACCATCCTTTCCCTAGGGTCGTGCTCAAACGTGCTAAGGAATTCTAGGGTGATCTCTCTATAAGCATCCTCCCTAATCGTAGCAAACTGTCTCAACCCAGCTCTGTCTAGCATCATATCAACATCCTCTCGAACATACAACGAATCTAGGTCGTCAAGCACTATGTAGCGAGGAGGGGTGAATGGGCGATCTACAATGCGTTCATAGCGTTTCTTGTGCTTGGATAGGGGAGGAGGAAGCTTAGGGATGTTGGTAGGTGGTGGTGGAGGTGGGGCAGGGGCTTTGGAAGAAGATCCCTTCTTCTTCCCCGTGTTTCTAGTTATCCTCTTTACAAGATCCATTCTAAGTCTCAAAAATCGACCTGTTCTTCACAAAAATCGGCCGATTTTTCTGGGCTGGGTCGATTTTTATCTCGATTTCAACGATTCTCACAATTCTGTAAAGTTCTGTTCAATCTATCACCACACACAGTTCCCTACAATGGTTTCTAAGTAGATTCCTCTATCAATTCCAACAAACAAACACTTCCTAAGCAAACTTCAAATTCGAATGAGAAACTTAGGTTTTGGAAAGAAAAACCTGAATTCCTTATGGAGGAGTCGATTGCCGTGCGTGCTGTTATTAGATCCTTGTTCCTTGTTGAAAATGCTTCAGTTTGGAGCCAAGAATCACTCAAAATGGTTAAGGAATGAAGATTGTAGGGTGTGGCGATTTTTCGGCTTTCTTGAGAGAGAGAAATGGAGAATTGGGGGTTTTGGAATGAAGAAGATCGAGTGTGAAGTCCTTATATAGGGTCGATGATTTCTGAAGAAAATCGGCCGATTTTTCAGGTCGATTTATTTGTCGGGGCGATTTCTGTTTCTATCGAAAAAAATCGGCCGATTTATTTTGGCAGGTCGATCTCCAGGTCGATTTTTGTTTCTGTTGAGAAAAATCGACTTGCTCTGTTACTGAATCGGACGATCTTCTTATGGTAGGTCGATTTCCTTCCTTGTTTTTCTTGAATCTCGAAGATATAACTCAATTGTGCTCCATTCTCCGTGAATCTCTCACATTTGAACCTAGTTTCCTGCGAATAATGACACGACAAACCAAGAGTGCATCGAGGAATAATAAAAACGAAAAACGAAGGAAAAAAAAATAAAATAATCTATTCTAACTAAGTGAGGGAAAGAAGGGAAAACTATACTATCATTGGGTTGCCTCCCATGAAGCGCTTTATTTATCGTCTTTAGCTGGACGGTGTATGATGTTGTGTTCAATGGAGGAGGATAGGAGCTATCTCCTCGACCGGAGCTTCCGGTGTATATTTCTTCAACCGTTGGCCATTAACCTTAAAACTTCCGCTTTGTTCACCCCATACTTCAACTGCACCATGGGGGAAAATTCTTTTAATCACAAAAGGTCCTGTCCAACGGGATTTGAGCTTACCTGGAAATAGACGCAGCCTTGAGTTGAATAGGAGGACTTGGTCTCCCTCCTTCAAGTCTTTTGGAATGATGTGCTTATCATGCCAGCGCTTTGTCCGTTCCTTGTAAATCCTTGCGTTCTCGTACGCATTTAGCGGGATCTCATCCAGCTCATTGATGTCTAAGAGCCGTTTCTCTCCGGCTTCTTTCATGTCGAAGTTGAGCCACTTGATAGCCCAATAAGCTTTGTGTTCTAGCTCTACAGGAAGATGACATGATTTACCATAAACAAGATTATAGGGAGTCGTACCTATTGGTGTCTTGAAGGCTGTCCTGTATGCCCATAGTGCATCGTCAAGCTTCATTGACCAATCTTTCCTCGTTTTAGAGACGGTTTTCTCTAAAATCCCTTTAATCTCTCTATTGGATATCTCGACTTGTCCGCTGGTTTGCGGGTGGTAAGGTGTAGCTATCTTATGGGTCACCCCATACTTAGCCAATAGAGTCTCAAATCGACGGGCTGTGAAATGCGTTCCTCCGTCACTAATGATGGTTCGGGGAGTTCCGAACCTTGGGAAGATCGTTTTGTTGAGGAACTTCACCACTACCATTGCATCATTAGTAGGAGAAGCGATTGCCTCCACCCATCTGGAGACATAGTCTACGGCAAGAAGTATATACTGGTTGCCGCATGAAGATGGAAAAGGTCCCATAAAATCGATGCCCCATACATCAAAGATCTCTACTTCTTGTATGTTGTTGAGAGGCATCTCATTCCTCCTGGATATATTACCTGTCCTTTGACAAGCATCACAAGACACAACAAACTTTTGCACATCTTTGAAAAGTGTAGGCCAATAAAAGCCAGAGCGAAGTACCTTAGCACAAGTCTTGTGGGAACTAGCATGTCCGCCACATGGTAGAGAATGGCAGTGTCGGATGACACTATCTATCTCATCTTCGGGAATACATCTCCTGTAGATGCCATCTGGACCTCTTTTGAATAGAAGAGGTTCGTTCCAATAGAATTGCCGGACGTCTCTCAAGAACTTCTTCTTTTGAGCATATGAAAGTCCGGGTGGAATCTCCTGACAAACAAGGTAATTTACAATGTCAGCAAACCATGGATCATTACCTTGTGATATGTGTTGAAGACACTCTTCAATCTCATGCAGCTGCTCGTCAGGGAAGGAATCGTCTATCGGAAGTTCATCCGATTCGCCGGTGAGTTGCGGAAGACGACTAAGGTGATCGGCAACGGAGTTCTCCGATCCTTTCTTATCACGGATCTCTAAATCGAACTCTTGCAAGAGTAATATCCATCTTAGAAGCCTTGGCTTCGCATCCTTCTTCGTGAATAAGTATCGAATTGCAGAATGGTCCGTGTAGACTATCACCTTCGCACCTACAAGATAGGAACGAAATTTCTCAAAAGTGTATACTACGGCTAAAAGTTCCTTTTCCGTAGTTGCATAATTGTATTGAGCCTCGTCTAGCGTTTTGCTAGCGTAGTAGATGGCGTGAGTGCGACCATCTTTCTTCTGTCCAAGAACGGCTCCTATAGTGACATCGCTTGCGTCGCACATGACCTCGAAAGGAAGAGTCCAATCGGGTGGTTGAATGATTGGTGCCGAAATCAAAGCTTCTTTGATCCTGCAAAAAGCATCTAAGCAATCTTTCGAAAATTCGAAAGTCGCATCTTTCATCAAAAGATTAGTCAAAGGTTTTGAAATCTTAGAAAAATCCTTTATGAATCTCCTATAGAAGCCCGCATGTCCTAAGAAGCTTCTAATTCCTTTTACTGATGAAGGGGGAGTTAACTTCTCAATGGTTTCTATCTTTGATCGATCTACCTCTATTCCCCTTTGTGACACTAAGTGACCTAACACAATTCCTTCGGTGACCATGAAATGACACTTTTCCCAGTTTAAGACTAAGTTAGTGTCCTCACATCTCTTAAGAACTAGTGAAAGGTTATAGAGACAGTTATCAAAGGAAGAACCATATACCGAAAAGTCGTCCATGAAGACTTCCATGATATTCTCTACATATTCGGAGAAGATTGCCATCATACACCTTTGGAAGGTGGCTGGAGCATTGCATAAGCCGAATGGCATTCTTCTATAAGCGAACGTACCCCATGGGCACGTAAAGGTTGTCTTCTCTTGATCATCCGGATGAATTGGTATCTGAAAGAAACCGCTATATCCATCTAAATAACAAAAGTAAGCATGTTGGGCTAACCTTTCCAACATTTGATCGATAAAAGGAAGGGGAAAGTGGTCCTTCCTAGTGGCCACGTTCAGTTTGCGGTAGTCGATGCACATTCGCCACCCTGTAACTGTCCGTGTAGGGATGAGTTCGTTGTTCTTGTTGGAAACAACGGTAATGCCTCCTTTCTTGGGTACTACTTGTACCGGACTCACCCATTTGCTATCAGAAATAGGGAAGATGATACCTGCATCAAGTAGCTTAAGGATTTCTTTCTTCACGACCTCTTTCATTGCCGGGTTTAACCGTCTTTGAGGTTGGCGTGAAGGTTTGTAATCCTCTTCCATTAATATTTTGTGCATACACAGAGAAGGATTTATTCCTACTAAATCATCAATGGTGTAACCTAGTGCTCTCCTATGTTGCTTCAAAACACTCATGAGTTTCTCTAATTCATCATCGTTCAAATTTGCATTGACTATAACCGGGTATGTGGAATTAGTGCCAAGGAATGCGTACCTTAAATGCGTGGGAAGTTGCTTCAATTCTAATGATGGAGGTACCTTTGTTGGTGATGAATCGTGGCCTTCGGGTGTTGTGGAAGAGGTCTCTAGAGGTGGAAGTACTTCATCATTAGATTCGGAAGCGGCTGCGATGAAGTTTGGAGAATCCAGAGAATTACTCACTGAATCGACCTCCCCTGTAATAAATCGGTCGATCTGCTGCACGATTTTTCTTTCTGTCGGAAAAAATCGGGTCACCTCTTTGTGAATCGGACGATTTAATGTTGTCAGGTCGATTTTTGTTTCTGTTGGAAAAAATCGGAGTGCATCTTCATAAATCGGATGATTTATTTCTGGCAGGTCGATTTTCTTCACAGTTTCCGGAGTCAATTCTAATTCTTCAATCTTTACTTCTAATTCTTCTTCCACATCGTTTAATGCTTTCACATCCTCATTGCAGTCGTGTTCCACCCCTTCCTCCATGATGCTCATGCTAAGAACTTTTTGAAGAGGGTCTTTCATCAAGATCGAACTTACTACCTCTCTAGACTCTTCTTCCTCAACAATTTCAAAAACGTCGTCTTTCAAGGCTGGCTCCTTGATTAAGGAAGATAGTAAGAATTCTATCTTTTCTTCACCAATATGGAAGGATAGCTGGCCGTTCTTGCAATCTACCATGCATCCAGATGTGGCAAGGAATGGTCTCCCAAGGATGATGGGAACCGGGTAATCTGCAGGTATGTCAAGAACGACAAAATCTATAGGGATGTAAAACTTACCTAGCTTTACCGGAATGTCTTCTAATATTCCCACCGGCTTAGTGGTAGAACGATCAGCCATGTAGAGTGTGATCTTCACCGGTCTAGGCTCTCCTAGACTAACTGCCTTGCATAGAGCGAGAGGTATGATACTCACACTTGCTCCAAGGTCACAAAGAGCATCATAGGTAGCTTCTCCCAAAGTGATGGGTATGCAAAAGGATCCTGGATCGTGGAGCTTGGGTGGCATATTCTCCGTCATAGTCTTGATGAGTTCGGATGATTCCATACTCATCTTGACTTCTCCTATATCTTCCAACTTCCTCTTGTTAGAGAGGATCTCCTTGAGGAATTTCCCGTAAGCCGGCATACCTAAAATCGCATCCATAAAAGGTATGTTAATATGGAGCTTACTCATAAGTTCAACAAACTTACCGAAATGTTTATCTAGATGTGCACGCGCTCTAGATTGAGGAAAAGGTAGAGGTGGTTTGTAAGCGGGAGGAGGAACATAGACTTCTTCCTTCTCTTTTGCCTCTCCTTCTTTTGTGGAGGTATCAACTACTTTAGGTTGAGGATCGGCGGTCGTCTTTCCGCTCCTAGTAGTTATTGCCATAACCCTTCCCTTTGGGTTATCTTTTGTCTTTCCGGGAAGCTTCCCTTGATCTCTTGGAACTTCTCCGGCCTTGTTGAATACTTGGTTTTCTAAAGCTTTGTGAGCTTTGTCAACCGAAGTTATGTAATTCTCCAATCCTTGTAGCTTGCCTAGGATCGTTTCTAGCATGGGATCGGGTTTGCTTGATCCGCTTGATTGTTCCTGGCTTGTTGAAGGAGTAGAAGAAGATGGAGGTGTTAGAGCCTTTTCAGCATAAGAGTAAGGATTACCTGAACCTTGCTGATTTGACCTCCAATTGTTGTTATTTGAGTTCCTATTGTTGTTGTTGTTCCAATTGGAGTTTCGGTTGTTATTGTTGTTGTTGCTCCAATTGGAATTCCGGTTATCACTCCTTTGATTGTTATCTCTTCCCATGTAGTTGGCTTCTTGCTCCTTAGTCTTTTGAAGACTCGTTTTGAGCACTTCCCTCAATTCTTTGATGTCATCTTTGAGGGAGAATATTTGTGTTTGAGCCGCTTGATTCAACTTGGCTCCCGTATCGCCTTGATTCCGGCTATTTGATTCCACCTTCCGGTGGGAATATTTCTCAATCACTTGGGCTTGCTTCTCAATGAAGTCCCAAGCATCATCCTCTCTCATGTCCATGAATGTGCCACAAGATAGAGATTGGAGGTTGAATTGCGTCTCCACATCCAACCCTTTGTAGTAGATCTCCAATAATTCCAGCTTGGAAATGCCATGGTGTGGGCAATCCAACAAGAGATCTTGAAACCTTTCCCAAGATTGAAACAAGCTTTCGTTAGGTTTCATAGAAAAAGCATTTATTTTACCTCTCAATTCCGCCGTTTTGGATGGCGGAAAGAACTTGGTGAGGAATTCCGAAGACAATTCCTCCCATGTAGCTAACTTCGCAGCCGGAAGTGTTTGGTACCAAGCTAGAGCCTTGTCCTTCAAAGAAAAGAAGAACGGTTTGATCTTGTAGTTGCTTGTAGTAGCCTTCTTCGGCTTCATAGTCTCCATGAGAATCTCAAAATTCTGCAAGTGTTGATGCGGAGATTCAGTACTTGCTCCGCCATATTGACTTTGGCGAACCATGGTGATGACTTGTGGTGAGAAGCTAAACTCTTGGATGTCTTCAGCTCCGAAATCCACACCTAGGCGGCGTGGTTGCTGAATTGGATCCATCCGTTGCCCCAAAGTTCGGGGTCTATCTTCGTTATTGACAGCTCTAACGTTCCTAGTCGTAATGCAAGGGACGACCTTTGGTGTTGGAGTGTTTCGGGTAGGACGAAGTGATGGATCAATCTCTTCAAGTTCCGGCATGTCCGGATCAATCTCTTCATCATCGGATGAGTCATTTCGAATGGATTTAGTTGGTGTCTTGACTTTCTTCTTCTTCTTGGAGTCGTTCAACTCCAACTTCATGTCCAACATCATAGCTCTTAGTTCATCAATCTGAAATTGATGACTTATTTCAGCTTCTTTTCGAGCTTTCTCACTCAATTGGAGCTGGCGTTGAACTTCGTTCAGTTCAGCCTTGTAGTTTCTCTCATCGTTTTCAGCCATTTTCTTCTCCTTCAACTTTCTCCTCAAAGTTCTTTCTAATTCGGGATCGAAAGGAATTAGATCTTTAGTGGATCTAGTCTTTCGCATATACCTAAAGAACCTGCAAAGATCACTCAAGTAGACAAATCAAATCACAAGAGCAAGAGCTCTCAAGCTAGACAACCGAAAATCGGGTTCGATCTAGACCAAATCCCCGGCAACGGCGCCAAAAACTTGTTCGCTCAAAAAGTGTGTGCGTCAAAGTCTTAAATTTATATCTAGAACTCAAAAGCAAAGCGAACCCGCAGTATACGGATCAGCTGTAGAAAGGTAAGAATTCCAGAGTCGAACTCAGGGATTTGGTGATAATAATTCCGATTTCAATTATCTAGCAAAAAGTGCGAAATGCTTTTGTGATCAAATAAGAGTGAAATGATTCCAAGGATTCAAGTATCCGATTTCGGCTTTTGATTCAAGACACTTCTATAGATATAGGACAGAGTTTATATTGCTAAGATTAATTGCTCGAAGGTAGGATTCGTACGGTGAAGCTCCGAAACCTATATGACTAATCTAAAGATTCTCTCTATAAGGGTTGTTGAGGCTGCAATATAGAAAGATCTAAAGACAAGAATTATGTTCAAACTAACTATCTAAAACTCCAGGATATGACTCTCCAAAGTAGAGAATAGCAAGCACAATTAAAATCTCAATAAAGGATGTTGAGTCTCTTTATTACCCAAATCTTGAAATCTTAATCTAATAAACGTAGAATCAGGTTTGAAGTGTCTTCATACATTCAATTAGAGGATAAAAAGGTTAATCAAGATTAGGATTTAGGCAAGACTTAGTTTTGGTTAAAAATTGATTCAATTAAAGTTCGTCAGAAGAATAAATCGCCCTGTTCATAAGAAAAATCGGCCGATTTTCCTCAAGAACAGCCCGATTTTCCTGTTTGTCGCAAAACTAAATCTAAACTCTCAGGGTCCTAATGTTCAATTGAGTTCAGTCTATCATCATCTAAGCCTTAATCATCAACTATTGTCCCCAGAATCACAAGGTTTTTAGCCAACCATTTTCAAAATCGAATGACATTAATTATTGAAGAAGATATCACAAGGAAACCAAATCTTGAACGAAAAAATTCAATAACCTTCAAATCTGTAAAACAATCGTCAAATCTGTTCAATTTATCTCTCAAACAACTCAATTTCGTGTTCACAAACCACAAACAAGGCGATAGAATAAAGAAATCTCACAATCAAAGATCAAGAATGACTTTCCGGCAAAAACTCTTCAATCTCTCTCCAAGAATCGTTGATTTCTCCAAAACGTGTAAAGATTCTCCAGTGCGACCCCCCCGTCTTCGTTCGTAGGGTTCTCTTCTATAGTTTCTTGCAGATGGGCCGTTTGGCAAAACTCTCATCTAGCCCAAATTAATTGGGCTTTGTGTCGTCTATCCATTTGGCTGAATCGTGAAGAAAATCGACCCAGTCGATTTAGGTGCAAAACTGTTCAATTTCAGGGTATGAAAATCGTCCGATTTTTATATATATTGGCACGATTTTCTTCAACAGAAAGTGCTCTTCCTTCGATTCGTCTTATATGCTTCTCCTTTGCAATTCCTTAGCTCTTTATGATCCCTCTAAGACTCCTTTAGCTTCCTTTACATCCTTAGATGCTCCTTGCTCCATTTTTGCTTCCAATTCCGCTCCATTTACCTACAATTCATCAAAATCTCGTGTAGACCTCTATTTCCGACAATTGATTGAATAGAACATAAAAAGCACACAAAATCTCTCTAAATGTAAGGTGAACTGAGACAATCTTCTACAATATGCATGAATATGATGGTACATAATTCATGTCATCAAAAGTCGAGAGAAGGATCGAAGAGAAGCCGAGATCAACTCATTACTGTTCAGCCGCCCTTGCACCTGAGCTAAGCTAGTATGGATAGGTTGAGCATGTTGAGTTGCATGATGGATATGTGCCTTAGGCACTTATGTTTATGTTGAGGATATGCCTTAGGCATTTGTGAGGATGATATGATCTCGAGGTTTAGATCCGGGTCATAGGTTGGTTGTGGTTATGGAGACGAGTCTCCTAACCGTTGCAGTATGTGATGATGTGTGCCTTGCTATTGCAGGCGTTGATTACTTCCCCAAGGGGAAACTGTGACGTGGTATAGGTTACGAGTATTACAGGTAAGTCCATAGGACTTACTTAGCGTACAATTGTGGATTTGCATGATTGTAATGGTTGTGTGTGTTCATATGGTTGTGCATTTATAACCTAAACTGGACTAGGATGACCATTTATTATCTTAAATGGCCCAAGTGTATTATCACGGGTCGTTACCACTTGCCGCTGCCTGCGGTAGGAGGAGGTGCCCGGAAGCCAGTAACACAGGGGGGACGAGTGGATGACCACCCCCATGCAAAACCCGTGTGTTAATGGGGGAAGGGACAATGTTCTTTAGGCTCCTCGTGTTACAAAAGAAGTTGAATTAGTAATGGAATAACGTAACTGAAGATAATAAATGAATGTGTGTGTGACATTGCTTGTGTGATGTGTGGTATGTGTATATGCTATTACTTCATTCTTATTTATTTATGTAGCTAACAGTGTATACCGTGTTGTAGATGATCTGCAGGTTAGGAAGACTGCAGAGTGAGCCAGACAAGGTGACCAGCCGAAGGCTTCTGTATATTAGGATGCTCGTGGGATATGAGTTTTTGTATCTAGATGTTGTGAACGTTGTTTTGTACTAGGATTGATGTTGTAAAACCTTTTTGATGTATATTATAATGCTTTATGTATTTGGTTTTAATCTATCTGTGCCTTGTTGTAAGATCCAGTGAACTTGTTGTCAGACTAGGGTCATGATCCATTGTGAGATCCTAGCCCAATGTGGCATCCCGAGTCTCGTGGATTTGGGGTGTTACAGTTTCTTCATAACTCATAAAAATAGTCTCGGGTTTAGCTGAACGGATGGACCGGCTAGAAACGTATCCCAGAGAAGAAAAATCGATCCCCATCCGATTTTTCATCCGGTTTTCGCCTCTGAAATGGGCAAAACCTAGGATAAGACAAGACTTGGAACCTTATAGACCTTACCAAGACAACGATGGAATGGGCAGGGTGAAGGTCAAGATTCCAAGTTTTGAGGGCAAAGTAGATCCGGACGTTTACATGGAATGGGAGACTAAAATTGAACAAATTTGATCTTTCCATACTTTTAGCGAGCAAAAGAAGGTCCAACTTGCTGCGTTGGAATTCCAAGGATATGCCCTAGTTTGGTGGGATCACCTCCTCAAAGAACGGAGACGAACTTTAGATCCGGAGATCCACACTTGGGAAAACATGAAGGCATTGATGAGAGCAAGATTCATACCTCCATATTACGCTAGGGAAGCAAGGAAAAGGTTGGAAAACTTCAAGCAAGATACCCGCAACGTATAGGAAGCTTCTTAAACCTTCATGCAAATGGCAATGATCAAGGCTAATGTCCACGAGGATGAGGAGTCTAATATCTCAATTTTGAAGAATTTTGCATCCATCACTAGCTAATGAAATATGAAAACTCTACCACGATTATATATTTGAAAGCATTTCAAGGGATAGATGGAGGCCTTGAAATCGGATACAAAGGGACAAGCGCAGAGATTGGAAAGCATTTCAAAGGTTCAACACGGAGGCCTTGAAAGCCATTTCAAGGGATCAAAACCAAAGTCTGAAACGGCTAGGAAGGATTTTGAAATTCAATCTCAATAAAATCTACCAAGGACCAAGAGAAGATCTTTCAAGTAGATTCGGCCAACTAGAAGATCTCGACCAAAAAGATTCGGTCCAACAAAACGGATCTTGCAAAGATCCTCAACTAGATGCAAGACTTCTACTCAACGGATCTTAAAAGATCTTGAAGATTGTCAACGAAAGATTCTCAACAAACCTGAATATCTCGATGCTTGAACGTCAAAGATCTTCAACAACGTGAGAAGATTACGGAGAAGAAGAATCAACGTGCTTTATGGAGATGAAGAAGATAATGAATATCTACAACGGCTATCTCTTGTCAACCAAGAAGCGTTTTCTATGGAGAAGAAGAAACATCAACAACGGTCATCTTCCTAATGGCTAGAAGACATCTCCATCGAAGACTATAAATGAAGATGTCGATTGAAGTAGAAGAACAACAAGCTTACATGGAAATATCTGAAGTCTTCAAGCGATCCAAAGCATCTTCATTCGATTCAATAAGTTCTTCTTCCTCTTTATTTATGATAACGTGATTTATAACGTTAGTATAGGCATTCATTTAGATAGTTTTTCCCGTTATTCATGCACGGTTTGGCATTAGATCATGACGTTTACGCTCATTTCGTGCATATTTCTAGAAAAGACGTCTACACGAGCTTTTGTCGGTTTTGTAGGTATTTCGGGGATCTTTTGGACATTAATCGATACATTCGAGGGTCAAGCCTCATGGTGGTACACATCCAAGGCTTTGAAGGAACATAATTGGAGCAATGAAGGACACAAGGATCCTTATTGGTGCAAGCAATGGAGCAACTCATGGCTAGACGATCATAACAAGCCTCTGTTGAAGAAAATCGGACCAACACTCAGGAAAATCGTCCGATTTTTCTGTCTGGGTCGATTTTCTAGCCTTTGACAGCTTGAGCCACGTGTCCCACGATCTCTTTGTCCGGCCCTTGCTCTTGATGGAGAATATAAGTTGTCCTGTAGGCTGTGGCTAAGGGATCTCTCCCACATTCTCTCACACACACCTGATTTCCATTGGAGATAGACTTGGAGAAGAAGAAAAACTCTCTCATTTTGGGGAAGAAGAAGAACACCAAACTTAGAGTGATAGTGAGTTTTTGAGTGATTTTGAGTGATTTCTAGAGTCTTTGGTTGAAGAACTTTTGGAAGGATTGTTAGGAATGTTTTGGAACTTCTATTGAAGGATTGTAAGTCAAACTTAAACTTATATTCAGCTTAGATTTCTTGTTTTACTTGCTTATCTTTCATCATCTACTTATGAGAACCATGTATGCTTGTGTGATGATTTTGGATCTTGAAATGCATGTTGTTGGCTAGTTTATTGTGATTCTGGAGTGATGGATTGATGGTTATGGCTTGGGTGATGATAGAATGGACTTGTATGTTAGTTTAGGATGATTCGTATGAACAAAACCTAACCTAGACAGAAAGATCGACCTGTTCATAGGATAGATCGTCCGATTTTTGCTATGATCCACCCGCTTTTTCTCTCTGTTGCTCTTTAATTGATTAATCTATATGTTAGGATGTTAGGTTGTTGGAATCCTAGTGTTTATTAAGCATAATATAGCTTAGGGTCACCTAATGCTAGCAAACTAAGTGAGGGAAGAGACCTACCCGGTGATTTTCGATCTTAGATACCTAAGATGATGAACTCTAGGTAGTAGTGAGCCTCATACGCCGCTATTGGATTGAGTGTGCTAGGATTATTACTTGGGACTTCCCTTTTCCGAGACTTACCCGGTAAGGAGAGGGTTGCCCCTTAAGTAGAGTCCGGTTTGTGTAGAATTCCCTACTTTAATCCCTTGAGACCTACCCGGTAATAGGAGTTTGATGCGGGATTAGTGAAGTAAGAGACTTACCCGGTAATTGCTTCCACTAGAGAAACACCCTTTCCTAACACCGCAGCCTTGTCCTTAGAATCTTTAGAAGCTTGAGTCCAATGCCATAACCGGAAATCTTGACCTCTAGAATCCACTTTCCTCTCTTTGATCACATATCTTGTGTTTGTGTTGCTTGTTTATTTTGCTATCTTGAGTTGTTAGTTCGATTTATTATCTTACTTGATTTGTGATCTTTGCTTGATCACCACAAAAACCCAACCAAAAATATCATGATTTTCATTTCTTTATTTCTTTCTCTTTTCTTAGACTAGATTCGCACTATCTATGATCACTTGTTTGATTTGATTTTACCTTAGTCTTCCTGTTCGACCTCAGAATACTATCCTTGCTACAAAACGACCCATACACTGTGGGTTCGCTAGGACTTAGGAGATTATATCGAGTTTATAAAGTGTAAGACTTTTGTGCTACACAATCTTAGCGTAACAATTTACAAAAGCTTTATTCCTTAGAGAGAGAAAAACTCAAGAGCTTCATTGAAATATCTAGAGAGTGTTATACTCGAGTGTGTGTTACTCTGCGAAGTAACTAGGCTATTATAGCTAGGTTAAGAGTTGGAACTAGATCGGAGCATTGACTACAATGAGAGAATATTCTAAGGAGCTTACCCAAAGCCAATTGGGGACCAAAAGTGCCTGTAGTTGAAGAAGCTCAAAATCTCACAACTCTTCCTCTTGACGACCTTCTTGGAAAACTCATCACTCATGAGATGGTTCTTGGTGAAGAAGATGGAGAGCTCTCATCCAACAGAAAGAACTTGGCACTAAGATCTAAGAAGGATGAGATACCATTTGAGGAGAAAGATAGTGATGATAAAGATGAGGAAGATCCATTTGCCTTGATCTCTAGGGGTCTCGTGAAGATTCTTCAAATGAAGAAACAATTTGCAAACAATAAGGAATATCCGCGAACGTCAAAACCTCGAGGTAAGTTTTCTAACTCCAACAAGAAAACTAAAGCTCTGACTTGCTTTGAATGTGGTGAAACAGATTATCTCATAAAGGATTGTCCACAAAAGGAGAGGAACAACTTAGGAAGAATGATCGAAAGAAGAACGCTATGGTAGCTTCATGGAGTGATTTAGATTCAAGAAATGAATAAGAAGACGAAAAAGAACAAGCAAACCTTTGTCTTATGGCCGATTATGAAGAAGATCAAGATCACTACGTTGATAATGTGGTAAGTACCATTATGTCCCACCCTGAATATGATCTCACACAATTCCTTAAAGACATAATCATATGTGATAAAGAACATAGGGTATGGATAAGTTCCTTGAGAGAAAAGCTTATCAAACAAGAGAAAAGATTAAGTGATATGTCTTTGGAGATTGAAAATCTAAACACTGAAAAGTTAGACCTTGATATCAATATCAATGCCTTGGAATCAGAAGATGCAATTCTCTAGGGCAATCTCTCTTCTCTCCATTGAGAATATATCGATCTAGAGAAAGAAAAGGTTGATCTAACTATGACGTGTCAAGACCAGATTATTCAATTCACTCGTTCGAAAGCTAACATTGAAAGGATGATGCGTGAGCAACAACCTTCCCTTAACAAAAATGGTATAGACTATCATGTCAGTTTTCCCAGAAAAACAATTACCACTTTTGTCAAGGCTAAAGAAGCATTCATATGCCCACATGTTTCTAGTGTTGTAAAAAGGGTCATGTAAAATCTACATGTCCATATATAAGAAATGACCCTTACATCATTAGAAACACTTATCCTCTATGTCTAAGGAAACAAGTTAAGCAAATTTGGGTTCCTAAAGGTACTATACCACCAAACATGATTGAGCCTGAATATGGACCAAAATATGTCATTTGGTCGACCCAGAAAGGTTGATGTTTGTTGTTTTGCAGGATATCGCCAAGGTAAAGGAGCATAAATTGATATTTGGTAGTGGTTGCTCATGATATATGAGTGGAAAAATCTCACTGTTCTAAAGAAGCAATCATCTGGAACCATTACGCTTGGTGATAAAGGAAAGTGTAAAATTATTGGCATTGATAAAATTGGTTATAATTCATCCAACTTCATTGATGATGTATATCTTGTTTACGGTTTGAAGTATAACTTTCTTAGCATCTCTCAAACATGTGGTAAAGACAACAAAGTGATTTTTGATTCAGAAAAATGTGAAGTTCAAGACAAGATATGGGTGATGTTGTGCTTACAACTCCTAGATGTAACAATGTTTCTTCTATACGTACTAACCAAGTTTAAGGAACTAAGCTAAAGTGTCTCAAGGCCTTGACGAACGATCGAAGGCTTTGGCATAGAAGACTTGGTCATGTAAGCATGCATACAATGAAGAAGTTACTTTCAAAGAATTTGGTACGTGGCTTGCCAAACCTAAACTTCAAGGTAGATGAATTATGTAAGGCTTGTACACAAGGTAAACAAACAAGAGGTTCATTCAAACCAAAGAAGGTTGTAAGTTCTTCTCGACCCATTGAACTTTTACATATGGATCTTTGTGGTCCTATGCGTGTCAAATTTCCCAAAGGTAAACAGTACATCCTTATCATTGTGGATGATTTTTCTCGTTTTACATGGATATCATTCTTACAGGAAAAATCTGAAGCCTTGTTTGAGTTTTGAAAATTATGTAAGGAGTTGCAAAATTTGAAAAACCTACGTATTGTTTCGATAAGAAGCGATCATGGTAAAGAATGATGAATTTCCGGATCATGTTTTTAAATTGGACAAAGCTCTTTATGGTCTTAGCAAGCTCCTCGAGCTTGGTATGTAAGATTGTCCAAGTATCTCCTTCAAAACCATTTCAAAAGTGGTTTGATTGACAAAACATTATTTATTAAAACCAGAGACAACGATATTCTAGTAGTACAAATCTATGTTCATGATATATTTTTAGGTACTACTAAAGATTCTCTATGGAAGGAATTTTCAGATATTATGTGTAGGGAATTCGAAATGAGCTTAATGGGAAAGTTAAATTTCTTTCTTGGACTTCAAGTTACACAAGTAAAGAAAGGAATATTTTTCAATAAAGCAACTATACGAAGGACTTGCTTAAGAAGTATAAAATGGATCAATCCAAGTTTGAAAAAACTCCTATGAGTTCCACACTTTCACTTGACCATGAAAAAGCCGGTAAAAGTGTTGTACAAAAGGAGTATCGAGGTATGATCAATTCTTTGTTATACCTAACCGCTAGTCGACCTGACATTATGTTTAGTGTGTGCATGTGTGCAAGATTTCAAGCTGATGCAAAAGAGTCACACTTGATAGTTGTGAAAAGGATATTTCGGTATCTCAAGGGCACTAAGGATTAAGGGTTATGGTACCCACTTCAAAGCATGTTTCACCTAGTTGGCTATTCAGATGATGACTTTGCAGGTTATAAGGTCGATCGAAAGAGTACTTCTGGATGTTGCCAATTCTTAGGGTCATCCCTAATAGTTGGCACTCCAAGAAGCAAAACTCGGTCGCCTTATCCACAGCTGAAGCAAAATACATAGCTGCGGGAGCCTGCTGTGCATAAAGCATATCGATGTAAGGCGTCACTTCATACGTGATCATGTTGAGCAAGGTGATATTTTGATATCTTTTATATCAACAAACTTGCAGCTTGCAGATATATTTACAAAGCCTCTACCTGAAGATCAATTCAATTTATTAGATTAGAGCTTGGTATGTTGAACAAGGAAGCATTAACGTAGGGGGAGTAAATCGTTTTATTTTCTCCTTCGAATGCAGCCCATTCTTCAATTTCAATGGCCTTGAAATGCAATTCAAGGGCCTTGAAACGGAATTCAAGGGAAAAATTGAATATCACGGATCTATTTAGGGGTTAATATCTTTAGATATTTTGATCTCTAAATTATTTTAAAGAAGGATTTTTAAAATGATTTCAAAAGTCCTTATTTTTAGATTCAATGATTTGGTTTGAAAAAGTTGTTGAGATTTTATTGGAAAGAATATAACCCAATTTTCGTTTCTCAAGGACTTGAATTTCTCAAAATCTTGATAAACCATAAATTGATTTTACTTTCCTTCCTTAAAAGATCAAAACCTATTTCTTTCCTTCTTTCTCCTTCCTTTCTCAAAAGTCTTTACAACACCTAAAAACAACGCTTCATTTTGTTCTTCCAAAACCCTTCTATTTTCTCTCACAAATCCATCCATGGATCCAAGAAGTAAGTAAGCTGCGTGCCGTCAAGCCTCAACAGTCGAGAAGGACTCAACTCATATCACCTCAGAAACAAAAGACGAACAATTTTCTGAAAACTTGGAGATCTCACCAAATACTGGACTTCCAACATCTTGGTTCGTCAACTTTCAAGCTGCCGGATCTTGACTGGATGGGTTTCACAATTGTCATCTCTTTTTGTGTGATATGGTGGACACCGACTTTTTGGAGTCTCTTCAGATCCCCTACATCTCAATACTGAAAAATTCTTCAATATGGAAGATCTTGAACCCTAGAGTTTCTACATTTCCAAGACTCACAAGATTGTTCTATGTAAACCTCGCCTAAAAACGGGAAAAAGGGGATTCTCACCCTTGAAACGTCTGTTAAAGGTACTCCAAATTTTTCACCCCATTGTTTTATGTGAGATTTTAGGAATTCCTACAAATCTTTCACTCTCACACCCCTCCCGGTCCGACAGTGTTCGTATTGCAAAAGAAAATTTTCTGGTCCCTAACTCCACATCCCGTCAACTCACTCACACTTCCCTAACCCTAGATGCTAAAATCGTTTTTACCATTCTGGTTCGATGTGTTATCCCTCGAGCAAATTCAAGAGAATTGTTGACAAATCAGTCTTTAGAATTGATTCACCTGATCATGTCTGGATTAGATATTGATGTGCCGAACCTAATCCTAAATCACATGGTCCATACTCTCAACTCCGAACGAGCTATCCCTTTGCCTTATGGAAACCTACTTCCCAAGATCTTTGATTATTTTTCTATTGACACATCTACTGAAGATTGACAGCTGTCCACTGACAAAATTGATGAAACATGCTTAGAAAGATTAGGGATAGAGAAAACACTTGCTGGAGTCTTGACATTGGAAGGAAAAGGGGTATTCAACCTCCTTCTCCCGCAGCTCCCTCAGCTTCTTCTTGTAATAGCTAGGATTTCCGAATTCTAATTAATGTTGATTAACTTAATTAGTGATAGTAATTGACATATAACTCGCGAAGATTGCGTAAGTATTGAGTATAAGTCCCACCGTTATGTTCCTGGCGTAATTGTGGGCTTATGGTGAAATTTTCACTTTTTCCCCGGGTAATTATTTTTACCCTCCGGTATTATTTGGAGCATTTGGGAGCCCCAATTAATAAAAATGCACTTGAGGGAAATGATCTAGACATCGGACATGTCCTAGATATGAAATAACATAGAAAGGCAAAACGGACAAAAGAGTCGCTATTTCGTTTCTTAACGGCTAAGAAAGACGGCTTAGGAATATACGTTTTCCGACGCAATTGTGGAATAATTATCACTACAATATTGAAGATCTATTATTCCAATGTCGAGAAGTTTGGAGAAGGGGGTTCAACCCGCCATTGGATCGATAAAAGGATAATTATCGACTTCACTATAAATAGAGGAAAATCGTTTGTTAATTCATTTCCTTTCACGTTTCCTCGTAAATGCTCTGATTTCTCTCAAACTTCAAACTCAGATCTACTCTCCGTATCTAATCCGATTTCAATTCCGTTTGAGTTTTTGGATTCCTCTCTTCATTCTCTTATTATCGGTACCGAGTTTTTGCATTTCCGAGCAGATAAGGACCTGTTGAGCATATATGTCACAAGGACAGTTCCGTCGCTCAGATTCCAGTGAATTTGATGTTGTACATGCGTAGGCTGCGTCGTTGTGAATTTGATGTTGTACATGCGTAGGCTGCGTCGTTAGAAATTCCATTATGATCATTATATTATTCTGGTGTTTATGGGTTGTTTGTTCGATGAAATTCGATGACAAGTGGGTTTAGAAATGGCCTACAGGCAAATCGTTATTCTGGTGAAATTTAATTAATTAATTAATGGTTAATTAATTAAGGATTAAATTTGAGATTGAGGAATACTGATTAGATGCATGCTAGGTGTCAGAATGAGTTGAGGATCATGATGATGTTATGGATATCGGTTATGGCTTTAAGGTTTAGTATGTGTACGAGTATGATGAGATGTTATGTTGAGGATATGCCTTAGACATCTATGAATGTGTTGAGGATCTGAGGTTTAGATTTGAGATATAGGTTGGTTGCGGTTAGTGAGATGAGTCTCCTAACCTTTGCAGTATGTGATTGTGTGTGCCTTGCTATTGCAGGCGTTGATTACTTCCCCAAGGGGAAGCTGTGACGTGGTACAAGTTACGAGTATATCAGGTAAGTCCATAGGACTTACTTAGCGTGCAATTGTGGATTGTATGATTGTGATGGTTGTGTGTGTTCATATGATTGTGCATTTATAACCTAAACCGGACTAGGAAGACCATTCATTACATTTATTTGGCCCAAGTGTATTATAACGGGCGGTAACCGCCGATCTCCGCCTGCTGGTTTGGAGGAGGTGCCCTGAAGATGATCTCACAGGAGGGGACGAGTGAAGGTCACCCCATGCAAAACTCTTGTGTTACGTTTGATGGGACGGGGTTCTTGAGGCTCCTCGTGTTACAAAAGAAGTTTAATTAGTAATGGAATAACGTAATGAAAGATAATAAATGAATGTGTGTAGCATTGCATGTTTGAGATGTTGATGTGTGGATGTGCTATTACCTTCATGCTTTTCATTGTTGTAGCTAACGGTTTCATACCGTGTTGTAGTGTTCTACAGGTTAGGAATACTGCAGAGTGAGCCAGATGGTGTGACAATCCGAGGACTTCTGTACATTAGGATGCGTGGGATGTGGGATCTTTTGTTGTTGTGGTTTATATTGTTGTTTTTTACTCGGCTATGAGTTTGTAAACTCTTTTGATGTATCATAATCAGCTTTTATGTATTTGATTTTAATCTACCTGTGCCTTGTTGTAAGATCCAGTGAACTTGTTGTCAGGCTAGGGTCAGGATCCATTGTGAGATCCTAGCCCAATGTGACTCTCCAAGTCCCGCGGATTTGGGGTGTTACATAGTTGGTATCAGAGCCATAGGTTGACAACAATGACACTTGCTATCTGCAATAAATGTAGAGTGGATAAATAAACAGAACCCACATGGGGTCTGATTTTTCAAAAGGTTTTGGTTTTAAGCGAGTACAGATGTTTTGGGATAGTATGTACAGAAGTCGTCACCCATCTGAGGATCTCGATAGTGTAGATATATATATATATATATAGATATCTTTTATGTGCTGATGTGTATGCATGTAATAATGAGTATTATATATATATATATATATATATATATATATATATATATCGATACATATGGCATATATATAGTCTTATAAGTTTAGGGGCGTATATTCTACAGATGGCTCAGACTAGAGTAGTATCTGTAGTGGGACGAGATAGGGGCACACCCCCTCTTCCTTCAGTAGCGCCAAGTCAGGGACCAGTATCCGCTGCTGTGTTGCCTATGGCAGAGAACGAATTTGAAGAGGATTATCGTGTCTCCATGAGTAGATTCGAGTTTCAAGAGTATATGCAGCAAGTATATGAGGCGGCGATAGCTGGAAGATCTACACCGGATTTGCCAACATCTGTGAGATCAACTGAAGCTTCTGGATTAGAGAAGAAACAACGGGTTGAATTAGTGAAAGATGAGGTTGGATATCTGGGTTGCAAAGCTAGTCCGACTTGAGGACGTTTGAGTACTTCTCGTTCACAAGGACTTCTGGTGAAACGAGGACTTTTTACAATTGTGGGAAGCCTGGACATGTACAACCACAGTGTCCAAGATCACCAGTGACTTGTTTTACCTGTGGTAGACAGGGTCATAGAGTTGTTTTCTGTAAGCAAACTTGAGTGGCATCACGACAGGGTTTTATTTCTACTAGTGTGACGGGAGGTTGTCAGAAGACACCTCAGTAGTAGACGCGGGGCAGCAGAGAATCTCAAATCATTCGCCTACTCAGGAATCCGTTCCCAGGTTGAGTAGAGGTAAGGGTCATGGTAGGAGTACCACGGATACTAGAAGAGCTCAAGGTAGAGCCTTTGAGCTGGGCAATGTAGAGAAGCCACCCGTACTAGTGCCAGGGATGGGACGTATATGTCTCAACTGTGGTTATCCAGATCATGTGCGCTCTGAGTGCCCCATGACACCGATAGCTTGCTTCACCTATGGTGAACTAGGCCATCTAGCCCTTTTCTGTCAGCAAGGTAGTGTTTATTCTCATCAAGACCTTCCTCTTTCCGATGCAGAATGAGTGGAAGTGGAGGCTGTGGCGATGACCTCAGTGATATCTGAAGAGCATAGGTCTGAGATTGAGTAATGATATATACAGTAGAGCTTCGTGCGTTAGCTGTTACAGGTACCATTCTTGTAAATGGTTTACCTAGTGGAGTTTTGTTTGTTGTGAGTGCTATGCACCTCTTGTCTTTCGATGCATGTGTTAATAGTTAACTGTGGATACAATAGAAGATAGATCTTCCTTTATAGGATCACGAGTTACGGGTCTTAGGTATCCACGAGATATGTGGTTGTTCCCTTTGTTCAGGGAATTGTGTATGGCTTGAAGACTTCTTTGTCATGAATTAGGTGCATGAGAAGGTCTATATGTGTGTGGTGCACGAATAGATATCATGTTGGTTTAGTTAGTAGTAGGAGGACTATTCTAGTCTCTACTGAGATCGACTAAGTAGAGGTTTTCCGAGGTTATGACCTTTGAGGAGGTGAGTTGTCTTTAGTGCCGTATGAGCAGCGAGGTTGATAACACCAGAGGGTGATGTTTTTTTTAATGTTGTGCCATGAAGGAAAGATATAGTTCCACGCTGAAGAGTATTCCAGTGGTATATGATCTTATAGACGTGTTACTGAACCGTCTAATCTATCGCCTCAGCGGAATGAGGACTTTGATATTGTGTGGAAGTATGGTACGAGATTGGTTGAGAGAAGGCCTATGAGGTATATGGCTTGTTAAGTTGTTAGAACTTGAAGAAGCAATTTGAAGAGTGGATTGAGATGGGCTTCGTTCGCCCTAGTATATTCATCGCTATGTATTGATGACTTGTCGGATCAACTAAGAGAAGAAATTGTGTTCTCAAGATTTCCATATGCTTAAGATATCATCAGTTAAGGATGAGAGAGCAGCGTGGGCATAGGACAGCATTCCATACCCGTTATGGACATTACGAGTTGTAGTGTTGTCATCTGAGTTGAGGAACGTCCTAGTAGTCGTTATAGGAGTTGATGAATAGTGTCTTCATCTACTTCCTTGATCAGTTGGTTGTAGACCTTATTGATGACGTTTGGTGTACTCTCACAACGGAGAGGAACGTACCGGTTATTTGAGGACGGTTTTGCAGAATCCGAGGGATAAAAGCCAGTGAGCTATGCTCCCTAAATGTGAATTGAGATGCCAGAAGTAACCTTCAAGGTCATGTTGTTCCGCCAGTAGGATCATGATTGATGTGACGAGGAGTAAGTATGAAGTTTTATGGATGATACTGATGAACGTTAAGGGAATGCGTAGTTCTCGGCTCAGCCGATTGCTACCAACACTTTAAGGAAGGATTCTATGTGATTGTGCATCCAATTACGAGTCTTCTGAGGAAGACCGCCATAACTGTGTGGTTGAAGTTGTATGTCGGAGTTCTGAAGAGTAGAGGAAGCATCTGAACTCTGCTTCTATTCGGTGATAATCAGAAGATTTTGGGAATCACGTGACTACGGTGCTGAGAACGTATGAGGAGAACTGCCCGACTCATGATTTTGAGTTAGTAGTGGTAGTTCAAGTGTCCAGATTTGAAGGCAATATCGGTGTGATATTTCATGTTTGATTCCCACCGATCATAAGAGTTTGAAGCATATTTTTATGCAACATAAGCTGAATAACTACGAGCGTCGTTCACTGGAGTTGATCAAGGAGTTTGATCATGATGTTTGGTACCATTTTGGCAAGTGGCAATGAGAATGTGGTTACTGATACCTTGAACAAGAAGACGCCTCGAGAGAAGGAGGTTGTTGGAATTGCTGTACAGCCTCGGTTGTAGAATGATCTAGCTTGGTTAGAGTTGGACCTACAACTGCTGATAAGGACGTTAATTTGATGTTTTAGGGGTTCTACCTGATTTGTTGGATGAGGTCCAACAAAAGCAGGGGACTTCTCTGACCCTGAGGGAGTTTGATGGAAGGATGTCTCATGGCGAGACACCACAGTTCTTTAACGGAGCAGAAGGAGTATGAGGTGCCGCAACTGCGTCTGTATAACCGCTTATGCGGAGTTGAATGGAGAAGATTACAATACACCCATAGTACACCTTCTTTAGTACATCCATTTATGAATAAGAGGTACCCTGAAGTAGTAGATCAGGTTAAAGTGTCACTGACCTAAAGATGAGCTCATCCACTACCAGTGCTGTAGTGGAAGTGAGATGACCTTTCTTTTGACTTGTGATGGGATTGAGACCCAATAAGAGTTTTGGTGTTATCCAGATTATTGGTAACAGATTTACGAAGTCGACACGTTCCATCTCTATTGAGAGACATGGCTAGTGAATGAAATAACAAAGGAGTACACTAGACAGATGATGGGACTCCATAAGTGTACGTGGGACGATTGACTATCATTGTAGTAGACGAGTTACTTTGAGGTTTTAATAGCAGATTAAAACTGCTTGGGGAACGCGTCTACACTTCATGATTGAGATTTACCTTAGATAGACGGTCAGTCTGAGAGGACCCTCCAGACCGTAGAGAACATGTTGCGAGCTTGTGGGATGGATTGAGAACAGGGACGATCTGTTTATCTCCCACTCGTTGAATTCTTATACCACGTCCGTTGGCATGCATCTATAAGGATGGTCCCTATGAGACATTGTGTAGACAGAGGTGTCATACACCTTTATGTGGGGATGAGCCTGACAGTACCAGGGGGTTAGCGCCAGAGCAGATTTAGGATGATATAACTCGAGTAACGTTAATCAGAGAAAGGATGATGGCTGCACAGAGTAACCAGAAGTCGAATGCAGATTGGAGGCGTCGACCTCTAGAGTTCAGGGAAGGAGCTCATGTGTGGTTGAGAGTATCTCCGACGTGAGGCGTCAGACATTATGGCATAAAGGGAAAGCTGAGTCCCCGATAGGTCGGTCCTTTCGAGATACTAGATAGAGTTGGGACAGTAGTGCACAAATTGGCTTTGCCACCGAAGTTAGAGGGTGTTCACCCTATGTTTCATGTGTCTCAGCTGAGAAAGTACATACCAGATCTGAGGCACATTGTGAGTCATGATGATTTAGTGGTTGAGCCGGACCACACTTTTGCAAAACAACCTTTTGCGGTTCTAGGAAGAGAGGTGTGAGACGCCTGCATTCGAAGGATATTCCTATGATGAGGCTGCGCGGGAGACTGAGGATAGTGTCCAGGGGAACTGTCCAGATTTTTACGCCGGGACAGATGCACTTGTAGGATCCACGATTAGATTTTGGTGCTATCTTAGTGAGTGTATGTTATGATATGTGCTTTTGTGATATGCTGTGTTTTCGTGCTAGCTGTGAGTTGTGCATATGATCTGGTAGATCTTGTTTGCTAGTACGATATAGGTATAGCTAGAGATGATTCTTTCCTCCATGCTACGGTGTATGTGTTAGGATTAGAAGGATATGGTTCTTTCCTCCATGCTATCTTTGATGGACATAGTGTTAGTGGAGACGGTTTCCTCCACATAGTTGTGTTACGAGTACGATTGGCTGGAGACGGCTTTCCTCCATGCCTTGTGACGTGGTTAGTAGTTGGCTAGAGATCATTTTTCCTCTATGCCTTTGGATAGCGTTATGATCTTGTTGTTGGAGTTGGTGATTCCTCCATGCTGTGTTTTGAGGTTATAGAGTGTTATTGGTTGATACGTTTGAACGGAGATGTGATACCTCCGATAGAGAGAGTGTTTATACCTCGGCGTATGGGTCCGAGAGGATTTCGGAATTGTTCAAGTTTCGGGACGAAACTTTTTTTTAAGGGTGTGTGATGTAATAGCTAGGATTTCCGAATTCTAATTAATGTTGATTAACTTAATCAGTGATAGTAATTGACATATAACTCGCGAAGATTGCGTAAGTATTGAGTATAAGTCCCACCGTTATGTTCTTGGGTAATTGTGGGCTTGTGGTAAAATTTTCACTTTTTCCCCCTGGTAATTATTTTTTCCCTCCGGTATTATTTGGGGCATTTGGCAGCCCCCAATTAATAAAAATACAGTTGAGAGAAATGATCAGGACATCGGACATGTCGTAGATATGAAATAACATGGAAAGGCAAAACGGAGAAAAGAGTCGCTATTTCGTTTCTTAACGGCTAAGAAAGACGGCTTAGGAATACACGTTTTTCGAGGCAATTGTGGAATTTTATCCCTACAATATTCAAGATCAATTATTCAAATTTGGAGAAGTTTGGAGAAGGGGGTTCAACCCGCCATTGGATCGATAAAAGGATAATTATCGACTTCGCTAAAAGATAATTATCGACTTCACTATAAATAGCGGAAAATCGTTTATTAATTCATTTCCTTTCACGTTTCCTCGTAAAAGCTCTGATTTCTCTCAAACTTCAAACTCAAATCTACTCTCCGTTTCTAATCCGATTTCAATTCCGATTGTGTTTTTGGATTCCTCTCTTCATTCTCTTCATATCGGTACCGAGTTTCTGCATTTCCGAGCAGATAAGGACCTGGTCGAGCATATATGTCACCAGGACAGTTCCGTCGCTCAGATTCCGGTGAATTTGATGTTGTTCATGCGTAGCCTGCGTTGTTGTGATTCCGAATCTTCTTTCAGATCGTCAATCGGGTTAGTAACGAATAAGTTATGCATTTTATTTGTTTTCCGTACTGCGATTTGGTCTAAATAGACCTTAGGCTTTTCAAAATGGATAATTAGAAATTCCATTATGATCATTATATTATTCTGGTGTTTATGGGTTGTTTGTTTGATGAAATATGATGACATGTGGGTTTAGAAATGGCCTGCGGGCAAAACGTTATTCTGGTGAAATTTAATTAATTAATTAAAGGTTAGGATTAAATTTGAGATTGAGGAATACTAATTAGATGCATGCTAGGTGTCAGAATGAGTTGAGGATCATGATGATGTTATGAATATCGGTTATGGCTTTAAGGTTTAGTATGTGTACGAGTATGATGAGATGTTATGTTTTGGATATGCCTTAGGCATCTATGAATGTGTTGAGGATTTGAGGTTTAGATTTGAGATATAGGTTGTTTGTGGTTAGTGAGATGAGTCTCCTAACCTTTGCAGTATGTGATTGTGTGTTCCTTGCTATTGCAGGCGTTGATTACTTCCCCAAGGGGAAGCTGTGACATGGTACAAGTTATGAGTATATCAGGTAAGTCCATAGGACATACTTAGCATGCAGTTGTGGATTGTATGATTGTGATGGTTGTGTGTGTTCATATGATTGTGCATTTATAACCTAAACCGGACTAGGATGACCATTCATTACATTTATTTGGCCCAAGTGCACTATAACGGGCGGTAACCGCCGGTCTCCGCCTGCTGGTTAGGAGGAGGTGCTCTGAAGATGATCTCACAAGAGGGGACGAGTGAAGGTCACCCCCATGCAGAACTCCTGTGTTACGTTGGATGGGACGGGGTTCTTGAGGCTCCTCGTATTACAAAAGAAGTTGAATTAGTAATGAAATAACGTAATAAAAGACAATAAATGAATGTGTGTGGCATTGGATGTTTAAGATGTTGATGTGTGGTTGTGCTATTACCTTCATGCTTTTCATTACTGTAGCTAACGGTTTCATACCGTGTTGTAGTGTTCTGCAGGTTAGGAATACTGTAGAGTTAGCCAGATGGTGTGACAAGCCGAGGACTTCTGTACATTAGGATGCGTGGGATGTGGGATCTTTTGTGGTTGTGGTTTATGTTGTTGTTTTGTACTCGGCTATGAGTTTGTAAAGTCTTTTGATGTATCATACTCAGCTTTTATGTATTTGATTTTAATCTACTTGTGCCTTGTTGTAAGATCTAGTGAACTTGTTGTCAGGCTAGGGTCAGGATCCATTGTGAGATCCTAGCCCAATGTGACACTCCTAGGCCCGTGGATTTGGGGTGTTACACTTCTATTCCAAACATCAGGTTAGATGAATGTGAGAAGGAATTAAGAGTTTTAAATCGTGAACTATTTGATTTTCAGTATGACACAATGAGGAGAATGGATGCAAATCATGAGATGCTGTCTTTTATGCATGCCAAGTTAAACGAAATGTATCTTATGAATGCTTTCACTCTCACCACCATGGGAAGAATATTGCCTTTAACTGAAGATGTTGCTCAACACACCCAAGAAATGGTGGAGAACGACCTTATGAACTATAAACGAAGAGTACAAAACAAGTTCATTCTCTATCCTACACATGTTGAACCACCCATTCTTACGGTGGAAGAATACAAAGTTATCAAGGAACGATGGGATGAAGAGAAGCGACGACGGTTAGCAACAGAAATGGATGATAGAAGTCCCAAGACTGCTCCACCCAAGGCACGAAGGTAGTTTTATGAAGATGATCAAGAATGAGCATGTGACTTTTGTGGGCCTTCTGTTTTAAAATCTTTTTGTGGTTTTTTTGAGAATACTTTTTATGGGTCTGTAATCGTTTTTAAATCTCCCTTCCTTTAACTATTTTTCTCCCTTATTGAAAGACAAAGGGGGAGAAATTCCGGTGATCCGAAATTTTGATCGATATTTCTGCATTCTGCATTTTAAGTTTTTATTTTATTTTATTACATATGCTTCACTAACCCGAAAATGCAGGTACGATATTTGTGTTGTCTTCCATCAAGGGGGAGATTGAAAACTCTACCTCAATTATATATTTGAATATGTGATGTTGGAAGACTTAACACAAATGAGCGGTTTTTATTCTAACAAATATCGATTTTACTTCTAGATTGCTTCGTTTGTGTTTGTGTTTGTCAAATGTATGCAGGCCTTGGAAAGCATTTTAAGGGATAGATGGAGGCCTTGAAATTAGATACAAAGGGATAAGTGCAGAGATTGGAAAGCATTTCAAAGGTTCAATACATAGGCCTTGAAAACCATTTCAAGGGATCAAAACCGAAGTCCGAAACGGCTACAAAGGATTTTGAAATTTAATCTCAAACAAATCTACCAAGGATCAAGAGAAGATCTTCCAAGGAGATTTGGCCAACTAGAAGATCTCGACCAAAAAGATTCTATAAGAGTCTTAGTCTTTTAGGGACCCCGCACCTGTGCCTCAGCTGAGACACATGTGCTGAGATGTGCTGAGTGGGCTGAGACAAGACCAGCCGCCCTTGCGGACCTATTAGGCCGCCCCTGCGGGTCTTATGGTCCGCCCCCGCGCCCTGAAGATCCGCCCCTGCGGATTTGTACGGCTGTTGCCGTCTTTCTTGACCTTTACCCGTGCTTTTGGCTGGCTTCCTTTATAAGTCTGCCTTTTGCTTCCCGATGAGGGTTTCCTTCATCTTCTCCAGCCTTCTTCTCCTCACGTTCATCTTCTTCTCTTCCTCTCTTTCTTTGATCTTCTTCTTTGATCTTGTTCTTGCTTTAGAATCAGGAGTGGATCTTGGTTTAGGCTTGTGTTGGTTGAATCCCCGAGGAAGATTCTAAGCTTTGAGATTGATCCACCCTTGCGCCTAGACTGGTCTGCCCTTGCGCCTTATTGGTTCAGCGCCCTTGCGTTTCTTGCTTCCTCCGGTGCGTGTCTAGGGCATACCTAGTTGGTATGTTTCCTTTCTTCATTTCCTTTGGCCTTGGCTTTAGATGTTGCAAGGCTAGTGTGGTTGAGGATGAGCTTGATAAGATCTATGTTGGGTTTGCGCCTTAGGCATTTGTATGTATGTTGAGGATCTTGAGGTTTAGACCTAGTTTATAGGATGGTTGTGGTTATGAGGTGTAGGAGACGAGTCTCCTAACTTTTGCAGCGTTTGATATTGTGTGTGCCTTGCTTATACAGGCATTGATCGTTTCCCCAAGGGGAAACTGTGATGTGGTACAGGATTACGAGTATTTCAGGTAAGTCCATTGGACTTACTTTGCGAGCAGTTGTGGATTTGAGTGTTTGTAATGGTTGTGTGTGTTCATATGCTTGTTGCATTTATAACCTAAACAGGACTAGGATGACCACTTCATTACATTATATGGCCCAAGTGTATTATAACCAGGCGATGACCACTTGCAAAAGCTCGCTGAGTGGAGGAGGTGCTTGGAAGCCAGTAGCACAGGGGACAGGTGGTAAATCCACCCCCACGCAAAACCCTATGTTAAATGGGGGAAAGAGCCGAGGTTCTTTAGGCTCCTTGTGTCACAAAATAAGTTGAATTAGTAATGAAATAACTTAAGTAAAGATAATTGACGGATGTGTGTGTGGCATTGCATATTGTGATGTGTTGGTGTGTGTTTGTGCTATTACTTCATTGTCTTTCATTTTTGTTAGCTAACGGTTTATACCGTGTTGTAGTTGATCTGCAGGATAAGAGGAATGCAGAGTGAGCCAGATGGGTGATCAGCCGAGGGCTTCTGTACACTATGATATTCGAGGGTTTTGGGGTGTTTTATCCTTGTATGGATATGATGTCGCTGTTTTGTACTCGGTTGTGATGTTGTAAACCTTTTAATGTTTATATTATACAATTTTATGTATTTTGTTTTAATCTATCTGTGCCTTGTTGTAAGGTCCAATGAACTTGTTGTTAGGCTATGGTCAGGATTCATTGTGATATCCTAGCCCATGTGACACCCTGAGTCCCATGGATTTTGGGTGTTATAGATTCAGTCCAATAAAACGGATCTTGCAAAGATTCTCAACTAGACGCAAGACTTCTTCGCAACGGATCTTAAAAGATCTTGAAGATCTTCAGCCAAAGATTCTCAACAAACCTAAAGATTCGATGCTTGAACGACAAAGATCTTCAACAGCGTGAGAAGATTACGGAGAAGAAGAATCAACGTGCTTTAAGGAGATTAAGAAGATAATGAACATCTACAACGGCTATCTCATCTCAACCAAGAAGTGTTTTCTATGGAGAAAAATTAGCATCAACAACGGTCGTCTTCCCAACGGCTAGAAGACTTCTCCATCGAAGACTATAAATGAAGATGTCGATTGAAGAAGAAGAACAACAAGCTTTCACCGAAATATCTGAAGTCTTCAAGCGATCCATTGCATCATCATTTGATTCAAGAAGTTTTTCTTCCTCTTTATTTACGAAAGCTTTATTTCTTAGAGAGAGAAAAACTTGAGAGCTTTATGGGAATATCTAAAGAGTGTTATATTTGAGTGTGTGTTACTCTGCGAAGTAACTAGGCTATTATAGCTAGGTTAAGGGTTAGAACTAGATCGTAGCATTGGCTACAATGAGAGAAGAAGGGGAATTCTTCTAGGTTGTATCTAGGACTCTTTGAAGCTGATAATAGATAGTTTGATCCTACGGGTAAACCCTAGGACGAGAGTAGGCTGTCAGAGCCGAACTTGGTAAACATATCACCGTGTCGATCTTTTCATTTCCACACCATATCTTGCTTTATTGCGACTAACTTTGCTTTGCAGGTTTACAATGTCAAGGCCCTTGAAATCACTTTCAAAGCCCTTGAAATCTAGTTGTGTCACAAAGAGCTCAGATCGACATCAAGGTCTTTGAAATCAGTTTTAAAGCCTTGAGATAGGTTTTTTCAAAAACTCCCATACTCTATTCAACCCGCTTCTAGAGTATTTATATCCTTTATATTCATCTTACGGTTCTTCAAAATTGATCTATATCCTTATGATGATATGACTAACTTACTGAACTTGGCTATTAGGGTGGAAAAGAAGCTCCAAGAACGGAACCAAGAGACAAACTATTGGAACCAGAACAAAAATCGACCCAGCCAAGATAAAATCGGCCGAACTTTTGACCGGTTTTCTCCCCAGAAAGAGTCTCGAAGTGGGACCAACAGCTAAGAAGTCTTGAAAGCTTCATCATCCAATCCCCAACTTTCAAAACCTTTGAATGAGCCTTCAAAGGACCCTAAAGGGAGTACTTCTAACTCTACTTTACATTTTAGAGACATTGTGTGTTTTAAATGCCAAGGTAGAGGGCGTTATAAAAAGGATTGTCCTAACAACAAGGTGTTATTCATTAATCAACATGGGGAATATGAAAGTGAAGAAGATCCTAAAAGTCCTCGTGAAAGTGATGAGAGTTGCGAGTTTGAACATGGAGAATCTTTTATTGCTAGAAAGACTTTGCATGTTAATTTTTCTCTTAGTGAAAATAACTTACGAGAAAATCTCTTTCATACTAGATTTCTTGTTATGGGAAAGGTGTGTAATATGTTCATTGATGGAGGTAGTTGTTGTAATATTGCTAGCATTGAGATGGTTAATAAGTTACAACTTCCTACTTTTTATCACCCTAAACCCTATAAGCTCAAATGGATGAATGATTGTGGTACATTAAAGATCAACAAACTATGTAAGGTAACTATCACAATATGGCATTATACTGATGAGATTTTATGTGATGTAGTACCTATGTAGGCTTGTCATATTTTACTAAGTCATCCGTGGCAATATGATCGGAAAGTAGAGCATGATAACCATACCAACAAATACATGCTCACTTTCAATGAAAAAGGGGTAAAACTGAAGCTCATGACCCCTCTACAGATCATTGAGAACTATGAAAAGCATAAGAAAGGAGGCAAGGAACGAGCATTGGACAAAGAAGTGGTCGAAGAGCAATCCAATGAAGAAAATCGACCTATTCTTGTCAACCAATCGGTCAATATTTCTAGGAGTCATCTGATTTTTCCTAAAAGTTGATCCACTACAGCCACCAATGCAGCACCTTCAAGGGCTCCTCTGGTTGATCTAGAACCACTGTAGATTGAGCACAATCCCATTGATTTCAGGTTATATCATTCATGCCTTTGGCTAAATTCATTGAAGGATGTGTGCTTAAGAAAGTTAGGAATTATCACTCTTCTCTATCTTCCCGTTGTCATGACTATTTGATTTTGTTATTTTCCTTGACTTCTTTTTATCTTATACCGTTGTCTTTCGGGAAGCGAGTAAGTGTCTTTACAACAAGTTTAGGAGAGGACAAAAGAGATCAGATGGGCATGGAGTTACTACTTGATTTTGGAGATCTTAAGGAATCACCACTAGGAGAGAATGGAGTTGCAGTTCGTTCCCATTTAGCATAATCAACAACGATATGCGGATAGTTAGTAGATGTTTCGGCCATTCCTGAAGCAAAATCTCACCCGAGATGAATGTTTGATGGCGGAGATTCATTGATGTTGAGTGTTGCATGGCTCGTTTTCAAAGCATGAGTTTAACAAACCTCCAGGGATCCTCTCGGAGAAAGGGTACTGCAGTCCCTGCCACTACAAAACTTGCATTCCGAAGTGACTAGTGATGATCAACATGGAGATTCGAGGATAAATCCTTTTGAAGAAGGGGATTATGATGTGGGACCATCCTTGACACTTATCATACAAGGACCCATCACTAGATCAAGGGCTAAAAGGATCCGAGAGGAGACATCATCAAGGAAAGTTGGAAATGAAGAAATCAAGCCAAAGATATGAAGAAAATCGGTCGACAAATTCTACAGGAAAATCGACCTATATGTGAAGCAAATCGGTCAATTTTCTTCAGGTGATTTGTGCTTGTTGACGATCTAGAAGATCCGGCCAAAGATCTTTTAAACTTGGCAATTCTATCTTTTATATTTTTATTTCTTTAATGCTCTCAAACTATCTTACAGAAATGATTATTTTTGGATCCTATCTTATAAGATTAAATTAGATTATCTTTTAATGATATCTTTCCTAGTTTTCGTAGGTTAATCTCCCTTATAAATAGCCTTAATTGGGTAGATTATTAGCTAGTTGAGTTGATTATTGTTTTCCACATTATTGTGAGATACTTGTGACTTCGCTCATGGGGTTTTCATTTTGTCATTTCTATTCAATCAAAAGGAGAGTTTTTGGTTGAAGAGTTGTGAATCTTTGCTAGGTTGTTCTTGTGTGTGTTAATCTTTTTGACGGTTGGTGCTACAAGTCAAACTAGTCCCTCCTTGTGATTGTCTTATCTAGAAGGCTTGGGTAAGGCTAAAGAAGGAAGGGTGAAAGGTAATTCTTTGTTAAGGGTTTTTATCCAATTGAGTTCAAGGTTCTTTGCAAGTCTTATAATAGTCGTATCTTCCTATATTTATCATTTATCTTTCCATAATCATCTTCTTTTGTTTCCATATCATTGACTAATCCGTTTTTTGAGTTTCACAAAAAATCGCCCTTTCATCCAAATAAATCGACCGATTTATCGTCTAGAACGGACAAATTTTTGTTCCTGTTAAGGACTTTCAATCTTGATCGGTAACTGCGGATTATCCCCGCATCAGAGTTACCCTTACCTTAGGTAGTTATAAGGATTCCATTACATGTGATGTTGTGACCATGCAAGCGTGTTCAATTCTGGTCCGTCCTTGTTCTTGTCTTATTTAGAAGGCTTGCGTAAGGTTGAAGAAGGGAGGGTTAAGGTAAGCTCTTTGTTTAGGGGTTTTGATCCAATTGGTCAAGGTTCTTTGCAAGAATACCTTGTTTAGTATCTTCCTATATTTACATCAATTTCAATCCATATTATCATCTTCTTATCCATCCATTATCATTCCATCATCTTCCGTTTTTTGTGTTCGAGTAAAGTAAATCTCGGCCCCGTAATAAGAATTTCGCATGAGATTTTCTTCTATTATTTGTTTCGTGGACTTCTAATCTAGATCGGGAACAACAACTTCAACCCTGCATCAAAGTGGTATCGGAGCACTGTCTATTGAAGTCCAAATTAGCTACACCTAAGGTTTGAGTAATTTTTATTGAGTCTTCTTTGAGTCACATAATAATCAGCCTCGATATATTCTATGCCGCAATTGCGGTGCCGTGACTGTAGCCATGGTAAGGCACACTCGCGGGATCTCCTAAAGAACATGGTTGTTACATTTATACCCTTAGTTCCATCTAAGACTTACATATGATGCGGGGATTAGCCCGTTTAACGATCTAGACGAACAACCTGAAAACAATGGAATGAAACTTAGATATGGAGGAATGAGAAGCATGAAAATATAAAGATAGATGGTTAAGAAGAACCGAATAGAACTATGGAAGAACCCTTGAACAATGAATTCAAGAACCAATCCAAAAGACTAATCAATCCTGCTTCTACAACTTGACAAAATCAATACGGAGATTGAAAGCACCAAGAGGATGCTTATAAACAACTTGCAACACTAATCCCTACGGAGATTAACTCAGACAAGAAGAGTTAAGCCAAAAACCACAATCACAAAGCTCTCCAACAGGCTGGAAATCGCCAATCTACAACAACAACACAAAAAATTTGTTTAACGTGTATCTTCCGGGTATCTGCCCTGACCTTGCATACCTAATAACATATATATAGTGTTTAATATGTTAATGAACTGAAATAATTAACTAAAGGCCCATCAAGACATAAGTTTGGGCTTCTATTCTAAAAAGACTTAAAAACACTTAAAACAGCCAAATAAGCTTATTCAGCCAATTTGGAACATTTCAGCCTTATGTAGAACCCTTAGGCGTGTAGCATGTTCCTTGGTGGACCATGATCATTATTAAGGCTCGTTGGCTCATGGAAGGTGAGTTAGGTGGTTCATGGTTCATGGTTAGAAGCAATGCATCCATTTTAGCTTGTAGTTTAGCTTGAGTCCTTGTTATGGGGCCTTGACTTAGCTTGGATGATCCTTCATCATTCTCCTCTTCTTGAAAAGGATTCGACCCGAATCACCGTGATCATAGCTCGACGGTGGAAATGGACTGAAGTCACGCACATTGAATGTAGGATCACATGCGTAATCATCCGGCAACTCCAAAACATAAGCAATATCCCCCGCCTTGTGTAAGACCTTGAAAGGTCCATTTCCTCTTGGAGAGAGCTTTGATTTCCTCAACTATTGAAACCTCTCCTTCCTTAAGTGCAACCACACAAGATCACCAAGCTCGAATGTGATCTTCTTGTGTCCGTGGTTAGCTTTCACAGCATTGTACTTGCCCTTCTCCTCAAGCTTTTGGCGTGTCCTCTCATGCAACTCCCGAATGTGTTCAACCTGCATTTTAGCATTAAAATCTACTCGCTCCTTCTTAGGCAACGGTGTAAGATCAAACGGGGTTAGTTGATTAAAACCATACACACACTCAAAAGGAGAAATGGAAGTTGAAAAATGCACAACCCTATTATAAGAAATTTGACATGAGGTAAGGCATCTTCCAATTCCTTAAGACTCTTCTTAATAACAACCCTTAACAAAGAAGTTAGTGTCCTATTAGTTACCTCAGTTTTGCCATCAGTTTGAGGGTGACTAGAAGTAGAAAACAATAGCTTAGTTCCTAGCTTTCCCCAAAGAGTTTTCCAAAAGTAAGTTAGAAATTTAACATCCCTATCACTAACTATAGTCCTTGGAACTCCATGCAACCTAACTACTTCCCTAAAGAACAAGTTGGCTACATTGGTAGCATCATCAGTCTTATAGCAAGCTATAAAGTGAGCCATATTAGAGAATCGATCTACAACCATAAATATCGAGTCTCTGCCCCTCTTAGTCCTAGGCAATCCCACAATAAAATCCATACTAATATCCTCCCAAGGAGCTGTGGGGATTGGCAAAGGCGTGTACAAACCATGAGGTTTCACTTTAGATTTGGCTCTAAGGCATTCTAAACATCTCTTAATAGCATGTTCTACATCCCTAAGCATATGAGGCCAAAAGAAGTGTGAAGTAAGCATAGCATAAGTCTTATCTCTCCCAAAATGCCCCATTAATCCTCCTTTATGTGCTTCATCAACTAATAACATCCGAAGAGAACACCTAGGGATACAAACCTTATCAGCCTTAAACAAGAAGCCATCAAACAAGTAGAACTTATCTATAGCACCCTTAGCCACACATATCTTGTAGGTTTCACCAAAATCAGCATCATCAACATATAATTCCTTAATATACACGAAACCTAGCACTTTAGAATCAAGGGCGGTCAACAAAGAGTGTTTCCTAGATAACGCAACAACAACTACATTGTCCTTTCCTTTTTTTATACTTGATAACATAAGGAAAAGTCTCAATGAACTCCATCCAACTACCATGTCGCCGATCTAGTTTATCTTGACTCCTAAAATGTTTTAAAGATTCATGATCAAAATGCAAGATAAACTCTCTAGGCCACAAGTAGTGTTGCCATGTCTTAAGTACTCTAAACAAAGCATATAACTCCCTATCATAAGTAGTATAGTTAAGACATGCTACTTTGAGTTTCTCACTAAAGAAAGCAATATGTTTACCTTCTTGCATAAGAACAGCTCCAATTCCAATTCCGGATGCATCACACTCTACTTCAAATGGCTTGTTGAAATCTGGAAAAGCAACCAAAGGTGCATGAGTGAGACCCTCCTTAAACTTGTTGAATGCATGGTCCTGCGCACTACCCCACACAAATGGCGTGTTCTTCTTGCATATTTCCGTCAATGGGGCTGCAGTGGTGCTAAAATCACGCACAAACCGCCTATAGAAGCTAGCAAGACCATGAAAACTCCTAACATTGCCCATAGAGCTTGGAATAGGCCAATATCGAATGGCCTTGATCTTCTCTTCATCAACTTGTAAACCATCTATGCTCACTACAAACCCAAGAAAATAACTTCATTAGTGCAAAAGTCACATTGCTTAAGATTGGTATACAAGTGTTGATCTCTAAGAGTAGAAACAACTTCCCTTTGATGTCTTTCATGCTTTTCTAGTAATTTGCTGTAAATGAGAATGCCATCAAAGTAAACAACAACAAATTTACCTATAAACTTTCTCAAAACATGGTTCATTAATCTCATGAAAGTAGAAGGAGCATTAGTAAGTCCAAATGGCATAACAAGCCACTCATATAAACCAAACTTGGTTTTACAAGCAGTTTTCCACTCATCCCCTTCCTTCATCCTAATCTGATGGTATCCACTCCTAAGATATATTTTACTAAACATAGTGGAACCATGAAGCTCATCTAACATATCATCAAGGCGTGGGATAGGGTGGCGATACTTAATGGTTATGTTATTGATGGCCCTACAATCAACACACATCCTCCAGTATTATCTTTCTTAGGCACTAAAAGCATGGGGACAACACATGGACTAAGGCGTTCCCTCACATAACCCTTATTTAAGAGCTGCTGCAATTGGTTTCTAACCTCTTGGCTCTCATTAGGGTTCATTCTATAGGTTGGCCTATTCGGTAAGGTTGCTCCCGGAATGAGATCTATTTCATGCTCTATACCTCTCAAGGGTGGTAGACCATGTGGTATCTCATTGGGAAACAAATCCTTAAACTCCTCAAGTATGGCTACAATGCTAGGTGGAAGATTTGCCTTAATTTCATCATTCACTAGGGCTAACGTCTTACATAAGGTCATCATAGTAATTTCTAGAAGAAGATAAGCACTTTGAAACTCATATTTGGCTACTAGCAAAGTATAGGGCATTTGTGTGTTAGTTGAAGCTAAAAGGGTATTAGAAGGCTCTATAGGCTCGGTTTTGGAATTATTTGGCTTACTCCCCTTCTTAGCTTGGTCAACCCCTTGTTCACTTGCCTTTTTCTTCTCAAATGCCTCAGCTATTTGTAAGGGAGTCATAGGCTTTAAGGTTATAGGTTTTCCGTTAAAAGTGAATGTATACCTATTAGTGTAACCATCATGTAAGACTCTCCTATGAAATTGCCAAGGACGATCTAATAAGATATGACAAGCTTGCATAGACACAACATCACACAAAACAATATCTTCATAATGGCCTAAAGTGAATGTGACCTTAACTTGCTTATTTACCTTCAATTCTCCACATTCATTCATCCAATGAATCTTATAAGGCCTAGGGTGATAGAAAGTTGTTAATTGCAGCTTATTAACCAATTCGGTGGTCGCTATGTTACAACAACTACCCCCATCAATTATAACATTACAAACTTTCCCTTTAACCAAACATCTAGTGTGAAACAAGTTTTCCCTTTGGTTATCCTCACAAGGGGCAATTTGTATACTAAGGGCTCTCCTAGTTATCAAAGCATTATCACGTGACAAGCAAACATCCAAAACAGGCTCATCATGCTCAAAATCAGATTCAATACGTTCAAGAGACTCATCATGCTCAATATCAGATTCTACATATTCAAGAGACTCATCATGCTCAAAATCAAATTCTACACATTCAAGAGACTCATCAAGCTCAAAATCATATTCAACACTAAGCAATAGACTCGTTTGGAACATCCAATTTTCATAGCACATAGTTATTAGCTAGGAATGAACTAGGGTTATCATACAACACACGTTGAGCAAGCAAACTATCCCCTTGTTCATATACTATTCCATCATCCAAATCAACATCATCACTAGGCTCAATTTTATTAGATTCAAGTTCATGCTCAGATTCTGACTCATATGTGCCTAAATGATTTATTAGCAAAGTTCTCATATTCGGACAATCTTTCATCATGTGTCCTCTACCTTGACACTTAAAACACACAACGTCTCTAGCCCTAGAAAAAGAAGAGTTATAAGTACTCCCTTGAGGTGGTTGAGGGGCTGCAGTAGGCGTCTTAAGGTAGGTTGGGCGTGCGGGATCTTGCTCGGGGGCTGTTTTGGGGGATTCGCGGTTGTATCATCCGTGTCGGGGCCCTCCTTGTTGTTTCCATGCATTTGAGGTCCCAAATGAGCTCCTTACGCCTTGACTCCTCCCTTTTATCTTCTTCTCGACTTTGATGGCGAGATGTAGTAATTCTGTCATAGTAGAGTAGGGAAATAAATCCACCTCGTTAGCAAAACTTGAATTAAGGATACGAAGATACCTGACCATAGTTGCCTCTTCATCCTCACTAACATTGGCCTTCACCATATCCATTTGCATGGAATTGTAGGTCTCCTCGGAACTCATTGAACCTTGCCTCAAGTTTTCCAACTTTTGCCTCAAGTCTCTCCTATAGTGTTGGGGAACAAATCGAGCTCGCATGATTTCCCTCATTTGTTCCCATGTTGCAACTTGTGGATCCATGTTTCGCCTCATTTCCTTCACAAGCTCATTCCACCATATCAAAGCATAATCAGTGAATTCAAGGGCTGCATAATGTACCTGTTTATCGAGCTCGCACTTGCCTTCAAAGGATGGAATCTTGATCTTCACTTTGCCCATATCATCTTCCTCATGATCTCGCCCTCTCCTTTGGTGTCTATTGTCTCTCCTCCCTTCATATTTTCCTCTTGCCTCCATCTATACTCACGCCTCCCATCTTGAACCCTCTCATCTTCCCGTCTCCTACCTTCACGCCTCCTATTTTGTTCCATCCTCCTTTCCTCATTTCTCATCCATTCCTCGTCTTGCCTCCAGGCTTCCTCTTGCCTTATTTTTTGTGCATAATCATATCCATCATCTTCGGGCTCTTCATTATCTCCATCATGTGTGGTTCTAAGAGAGAAATTAGCATAATGACTATTATCATGAATAGGAGGTTTAGGGTTAGAATGATGCCCCTGCGAAGCATTAGTGGGAGTCTTCTTGGCTTCGTTGAAAGCTTTTTATTGGCTGCCAACAGGTACTCGTCGATGGCCTATAGTTAAGTGTTTAGAACCTGCTCCTTTCTTAAAGTGATGGCCTAGTGCCTTAGTTAGGGGAAATGAGGTGTCTTCTTTAGCCTTATTAGTCTTAAGCTCGGTTATTTGCCCTTGTAAACCCGTAAGCCTATCTTCCATGGCTTTAAATTCTGCTTGCATCATAGCCTTCATCATGCTAACCAAATCTGCCGGACTAGACTCCGGTTGCTTCTCGGTATGATGATCACTAGACATCTTTCTAAACACAACAAAACAAGCAAACACGTTAGATTAGATCAAAACAAAATTCTCTCTAGTGTGTCTCTCAAGTGTTTATCCCTCACTCTCAAGTGATGTGATAAGACTTTGCTGATGGCTCACCTTGTAAGAATTAACAACCTTGTGTGGGTAGTGCCTAGTCAAATATAAGCTAACACGAAACAACAATTGAATTAATCAAGGTATGTCCTTGGCTGACTCAACAAAAGAAAGAAAAAAATAATGACTCAAGGAATGGACTAGTTGTATGAATGAGATGTACAACCAAAATGATCCGAAATATAGACTCAAGATAAGGTACAAGAACCTTACTCGTAAGTGCCTCAACTTGCAACCTTAAACACCAAAATCAATAACTAATGTCGGTTTAGGGTAGGGTGGCTGAATGACAAAGGCTTGAAATGTAGGTTTCTTGAAGTTCCCTTGAAATCTTCTTTCTCTTTATCAACTCTTTGTAAGAACAATGTTGCTGGTTCAAAAACTTAGAGCTAAACACAATGCCAACACAAAGCTGAATTCTTCTTTCTTTTTTTTTTTTTTTAATTCTTGAAGACAACTCCTTTTTAATTTTAACTCAGCAAAAGTAAAACAAAAATTAAAAAAACAAGAGCGTAAATAAGGAAAAAACTAACAAGATAAAATATGGTTAGAGATCAGATATGGAAAGATATGGCTGGAGCAGTATTATGGAAAAAAAATATGAAAAGATATGGTTGTTGTAGGATTAAGGAAAGATATGGAAAGATATGGTTGTTGCAGGATTAGGGTTTATGAAAACAATAGGTTAGGGTAGGTTTTGGCGGCGTGAAAGTGGTGGTGGGGCTGGTGTGGTGGTGTTGGTGTTTGTTGATAACTTCGGTGCTCAATTCGCTGATCAAGAACAACAAACAAGTTAGTATTCAATCAACTTAGAATAGAAGAGAGAAAATCTGAAGAAAAAAAAAGACTAACAAAAGACAATGATCAATTGCAATGATCAAAACAAACTCTTTTTGTGATTTTATGACTCTTTTAATGATGGTTGAACGTCCCGAAAGCTCTGATACCAATTGATGCGGGGAGTAGCCCGTTTAACGATCTAGATGAACAACCTGGAAATAATGGAATGAAACTTAGATATGGAGGAATGATAAGCACGAAAATATAAAGATAGATGGTTAAGAAGAACCGAATAAAACTATGGAAGAACCCTTGAACAATGAATTCAAGAATCAATCCAAAAGACTAATCAACCATGCTTCTACAACTTGACACAATAAATATGGAGATTGAAAGCACCAAGAGGATGCTTATAAACAACTTGCAACACTAATCCCTAAGGATACTAACTCAGACAAGAAGAGTTAAGCCAAAAATCACAATCACAAAGCTCTCCAACAGGCTGGAAATCGCCAATCTGCAACAGCAACACAAAAACTGTGTTTAACGTGTATCTTCTGGGTATCTGCCCTTACCTAGCACACCTAACAACATATATATAGTGTTTAATATGTTAATGAACTGAAATAATTAACTAAAGGCCCATGAAGACATAAGTTTGGGCTTCTATTCAAAAAAGACTTAAAAACACTTAAAACAGCCAAATAAGCTTATTCATCCAATTTGGAACATTTCAGCCTTATGTAGAACCCTTAGGCGTGCAGCTTGTTCCTTGGTGGACCATGATCATCATCAAGGCTCGTTGGCTCATGGAAGGTGAGTTAGGTGGTTCATGGTTCATTGTTAGAAGCAATGCATCCATCTCAACTTGTAGTTTAGCTTGAGCCATTGTTAAGGGACCTTGATTTAGCTTGGATGATCCTTCATCAACATCTAAGCTTGGGAAGATACTTACCCGGTAATTCCCTTTGTTAGTTACCAAAGATGACGAGTTCTAGGTAATCAAGGATTTAAAACCCTTTATTAGGTTTGAGTGTGCATTCTTCTTGCCTGAGTGAGTTTAACTTGAGACTTACCCGGTGAAGGTTAGTTCTATTCTCTTAGGTTGAGTGGTTGGCTTGAGTTTATGTTCTTTTCCTCATATCCTTAAGACTTGCCAAGTGATAGGAGCTTTGTTTTGGGATAGTGGCTTGCGAGACCTCCCCATGTGATCATTCCCACCTTAGAAACACCTTTCATTAGCGATCCCAACCTTGTCATAGTTTTTAGAAGTCTTGAATCGAAAACCGCAACTTGATATTGTGATCTCTAGAATCTGCATTGCCCGATTATCAAATTTCATTATTTTATTGCTTATTGTCTCATTCATTCCTTATTTTCAACATTACTCTATTCTATTTATGATTTATCACCATATTGATTCAACCTCAGTCACTAAGATCGACCTTAGAATATTTTCTTTTGCTGCAATTTGATCCGTACACGTGGGTTCGCTTATTTCTTTGGCTTTTATTACAAGTATAATTTAAGACTATATTCATTCATTATTTACACACGTCTGAGAGCAAACATACACCTTGTTACCAATTTCTCGATGTTTACGAATTAATTCTTATAATACCTGATTTTATATCTTCCTTGTTCCTATTTAGCTTAGTATATTTGTTTATTCTCTTCAATAATACAAATGTCATCCTTGAGAATTCAATAACTGAATATACTTTATCTGATCTCATATTCTTGCATGGGAGGTTTGATTCGGGGTTAAGCCGCAATTCCTGATCTAGATTGAAATTCCACTACAAAATCCAAATCTCGGATGGATAATAGAAATCTCGAGCAAAATTTCGTAAGAACAAACCAAGATTTTCTGAAACTCACTATACAGATTAGTGGATGATATGGAAAGACAAGAAGATGATTATGGAATGAATAATGATAGATATAGGAAGATATGAACTAAGATATTCCCGCAAAGAACCTTGACCAATGATGTGTCAAAACCCCTTATAGAAGAGCTTATCTTAACCCTCACTTCTTTAACCTTACACAAGTCTTATAAGTAAAACAAGTACAAGGAGGGACTAATATTGACTAGGAGCACCAACCTTCAAAAAGATTAACACACACAAGAACAATCTAGCAAGGACTTCACAGTGATTCACTCAAAGACTCTCTTTTTTATTGAATAGGTATGAATATATCAAAACTTCATAAGCAAAGTTGTAAGTCACACAAATATGTGGACATATATAAAATCTAATCAATCTAATAATCTCCCCCTCTAAGGATATTCATTAAGGGAGATCAATCTATGAAAACTAAAAAATATACCTTCTTAAAGATAATATAGGAAAGATATCTTTAAAAGATATTAAAATAATAATCCCAAAAATAGGATCAAGACTAAAAATTCCTTAAGATAGTCTGAGAGCTTTAAGGAATAAAAAAATATGAAAGATATAGTTGTCAAAGATAGAAGGTCATGGCCGGATCTTCAAGCGTGTGCCAAGAAGGAAATCTCAGATGGAATCTCGGTCGAGATTCCTGGAGGTGGACCGAGATTTCTTCTCTGAGTATCTTTCTTCGTCCTAGCCTTCTTCTATGCTTGATGGATCTTCTTGGTCGTGGCTTGACTCATCCATAACAATCAGTAATGTTACCGAAGGTTTCCTAAGAGTGAGAAAGGTTTCCTTGAGCGTAAATGTTGTGAGTAACTATAACACCCCAAATTCTGAGAACTCGGGGAGCTACTGGTTAGGACCACACAATGGGTCCCGACCTTAGTTCGACAACAATTTCACTAGGATCTTACAACAAGGCACAAAAGTATTTAAAACATTTGAAAACTTTAAACAATATATTGATGAAATATGTATCAGCCTTACAAAGAAAAGGTACCAAAACGACACATAAGAAGAACAAAAGACATACCCGTCCCCAACTAAATAAGTACGTGGACCCGGCTGACCATTCCCTCCGGATCTCTCTACAACTGTCTTAACCTGCAAGGCATCTACAAGCGGTATAAAACCGTTAGCTAACATTCTATGCATAAGTATAAAGGTAAAAGCACAAACACACAACATACACAATCAACATGCAACACTCAATCCTTTTATTATCTTTAATTAGGTGATAGGTTATTACTAATGATACTTATTTTGTGACACGAGGGAATCCCAAACCTCGCCCCTGTACCCATTTACCAACGCGGAATGGTACTAATGCATTTAACCGTCTACTTGACTGGGCTGGTCGCAGGGAACCTCCTAGACTCTCGCAAGAGCTAGGCAGATGATGTCACAACCCGTTATCATACACTTGGGTCAATTACATAATATAATAAAGTCGGCCTAATCCGGTTTCGTTGTTTATCATAACTAACAAACACCACTCATACACATTACACTCATACAAGAAGCCATCTAAGTAAGTCCGTGGACTTACCTGAATGAGATCTCGACTCTCTTAATCACAACTCAATCTGTAACTGTATAACTCGGTTGCCTGTCAAAGGAGGCAAGTGTCTCAACACACATTCTAGGTAATTAGAAGTGTAAGACTTCTAAGGTAGTAGATCTTATTAGAACAGAATTTAATACAGTACCAATTTATGGTAAAATGACTATTTTACCATTGGTCCCGAAACTTCCAAAAATTCCATAATTCATGGCTAAACTCTTATTTGAGACTAAAGAGTCATATTCTAACTCCTAAAATGTGTTTGGTTACAAACTGGCAATTTACCCATTTTCCTATTTTCGGAAAGATCGTTAAGGTCCAACTTCGGCATCAAATATAAAATTCGAATAATCTTATAAAAATTCCGAAATAATTCCCTAGATCATCTATGATATCTCATCTACTCCTAGGACCAAGAATTTCTTAAAACTGTTCACCCTTCACTTCTACAAAAATTTCCAAAGTTGGTTACAACACTTGAAGTTTCCTATACTTAGCCAAAATCTGAGTACACTTTGAAAAAAATCATAACTCCTAAACCACTCGCTGGATTTATCCCAAATTTTGAGATGTTTTACTATAATATGTCAACTATATCATACCCAAAATTCAAGTCCAACAGAGATCAAAAGCCTATTCAAACTTATATCCCAAAACAGCATCCCATGCTGTTTTTCTCAAGTCAGCACACTTATAAAAACTGCATGAGGAGTCAACTTTGCAACATCATAACTCTCAAACCGTAAGTCCGATTTTTCCAAAATTTTATTATGATCTACTATGTACTATTAACTACAACATATCCAAAATTTAGCAACAAAGGAGGAGTATAACGTACTCAAATCTTGCCCCGAAGTTCACTGTTTTCCACTTCGGAAAACTCAGAAAAACGCATGAATCTGTACAGCTCTCCTATAGTTGTTCTGAGTAGGTTTAAAGAAGAAACTGGTCCATGCTAGGCAAGGAAAGAAGCAGACTGAAGTGTAGTGTAGCAAGGGGTACAAGCCTTACCCAATTCCGAGACTCGAAGGCATGAAGATGACACGAATTCTGCTGCTGCTATCCCTGTGGCGCATCTGCTGCGAGTAGAACCCGCACTCTAGGGCTGGCATTGTTGTATCGTTGTTGCTGCATGATTGGAAGCTGGAGAGAAAGGTCTGCTGATCAACTAGATCTGTATGTGTGTAGGTCCAAGCAGCACTCGTTAGATCCAAGCCAACAAACATCCGAAGAGTGCTCACCCATGACAGACATGAGGGAAAATAAGGAGTCACTACTCACCCGTGGATCAGTCGACGGGCGTTCCTGGACTGGAAGAGGTTGACACTCTTGCTGCCGCCGATGTACAGAGGGATCGAAGGCTTTGCTGGCGCCTAGACTGAAGATCAACGAGAAGGGTGAGGGAGATGAGTCATCTGCACTAGCTGGGACACGAAGAGGGAAGCGAGGCCAATGGTTCTTCTGCAGAAGGTAAGATGGGGAGAATGGAGAGCTGAAAGTGGACAGAAGAGGGAAACGTGGTTCACGGCTGAAACGGTCCTTATTCTGCGTAAAACCAAGAGCAGTTACAGAAGGTCTTCATTCACTCAGCAGCTGTTACGTATGGAAAGGAGGGAGAGGGAAGGCCGGCTGTTCCAATCAGCTTCATGGGCTGTGAGGTAAGGAGCAGCATGATGCGCCCTTGACCCCTATGTCCCAACATGAGGAAGACGAGGAAGACGTGGTTCACGGCTGAAACGGTTCTTCTTTTGGATCTTCGATCCAAACTCAACCACATTCGAGGGTTCTTCAAGAACCAACTCAACCGACCCACTTCAAGGTTTGATCGATCAACCTAGATCAACTCAATCATACAACTTCCGCCTCCATCTCTAAGCTTCCGCAACCCATCTTCAATTGCATTCACACTTCAACTAAGGAGTAGTTGAGCTTCAGCTTGATCTAGATCCGGAATATTTCATTGACATGTCTAAGGACGCATCACAGTAGGCCCGTCTTTTCCTTGGGCTGCTGAAGGCGGGGTTGGCTAGGCAACAGTAGGTCCGGTGTGGGCTGGAGCAAGGCCAGAAGATGGGCTAAAGCTGTTGGGTCAGGCAGAGACTAAAGCAATCCGGGCTGGGCTGCAATAAAACAAGAGAGAAAGATGGGCTGAAATAAGAGTCAAAATTATGTGGCTGAGTTTGTCAAAACTTGTCAAAAACTCGTCATGGCTTTGTCAGGCCCATGCATGACTTCGTCATAGAGTTGTCGGGCTTCGTCGTGACCTCGTCTCAGCTCTGTCATGGTCTCGTCACAGCTTTGTCACATTCTCATCTCAGCCTTGTCATGATCTCGTCTAAAGTCGTCGTTAAAGATTAATTATAAGAATTAGGGTTTGATATAATTCTATCATTTTATGTGAATTAAATTCTACATAAAATGATAAAAAATTATAAGAATTAGGGTTTGATATAGTTCTATCATTTTATGTGAAATAAATTCTACATAAAATGATAAAATTTGTGTAGAAAGAAATGCTAGATAGAATGGGAACTGTCGACGGCTCGAAGTCCGAATTGATTCGGAATTAAACGGAATAAAAATTCCGGATATTACATCTGTACCCCCTTAAAATAAGTTTCGTCCCGAAACATAGAACAAGGTACTTAATTAAATGACTTCCACAAATAAACTGGTATGTCCTAGTCTCACTAAATTTTTTATTCGTTTCCTAAACTGCTCTAACCCTATCAACGCGTAACGAAAAAAAAAAAAAACTGGTCGTTACATCAGATCCCCCTCAAAATATGTTTCGTCCCAAAACTTAGGGTAAGACAATGCTGATCGGCTTTAAGGCACCAAATGGGTGTGTTTGATCACTACACAAAAGTCTCGTCGTTCCCACATCTAAGTATCCCGCACATCAAGGTTACCAAAACAACACATCACTAACTAAACACTAAATCATGAAATAAACAAGGAGTCAAACAATATCACACATACAAGGTCAAGCCCTAACTCGTCACTCCTGAGGTTACGACTATCGCTACATAGGTCTTTGAAAGGTTACGTCTCTTACTATCCCCAGTTTCTTAGGTAGCCTTATCAGCTTTTCATAAAACCACTGAATCTTAAATCTTTTCAGGTACTTAGATCACAAGCGCCGGCTACCATTTCAAGAGTGGCTACCGGATATCTCACCGGTATCATCTGGCAAAACTGTCTGATCCTCTAATATGATGACCTAACTCGTGTCTGGTAGGTATCTCTCCAATTGAAATTCTCAACTCAGTTCCCAAACTTAGTCTCCGTGGAAAACTGAAGCTACCCTCTCCAATAGGGTGAGGAATACTAGTCCATCAGTCGCTTCTAAACCGCTTTAAAACTTCCAATGGTTGCCTTACACAACTCACTTCCAGATCCTTTGATGACCCTACGAAAAATAATCTATTCAATTTTCTTCCCTTCGTTATGACCACTTGCTTGCGGCCTTCTAAAAAGGTTCTGACTACACACTCAGGCCAAAGGTCTTTGACATCCACCAACACTTACCAAGTGCCCAATTCTCTTTGTATCACGACCCACTTGGTCTTGTCTTTTAATATTACTCAGTCATCATGTTCCTCAGGTACGGAATCGTCACCGTTACCCTTTTCAGGTCTAACTCGAGGCAACTAATAATCAAATCTAGTGGTCATCCTCTTTGTTCACCTCACATTATTATATTATTTACAAATCTCTAATATATCGTTTGCTCAAACTTAGATTTATCACGCATTTTCCAAGATCTTAAGTGACCTAGAATATGTCTGGAATGACGGTATTAGACACAAAGTGATCTCATATCACCTTTATTTGATCATGACTACTCAATAATTGTTAACATACCATCAGCAGTGCACTCTTTTCTCCACCATGGTTATTAGACCGATAATATCCCTTTGAATCAAATCGCAACTAGGCTCTGTTCCGATATAATATTACAAATAAAATCTACTCCGATATTATGCTTTCTTAAGCACAGTTACTAGGTTGCAAGTATGCTCCTATCGCTTCTCTTTCTTATGTATCTTCGACTCAGGATGGTAGTTACTCACTTTGAGCTTTCTAGTGCAGGCCATGCACAATACTTTTATTACATCGTTAATTCTTTCCTCAATCCATCAAGAAAACTCACTCTAGAATACTCCGTTACGTATTGGATTCTGAACTAGTTATCTGACCACATCTGACAAGCTGTCCTTATTCACTTGAATCTATATTAGGGTACTAATATCCTTCTATAACCTCTTACATGCACATACTTCCCGTCTATCTTGATGGTGATAAAATTCTTCCACAAAATTATAGTCGCTCCGCATAGCCCATCTCATGTTTGTTCTCATCAAAACGCATTTCCCCAACTAGACCTCGACACGTCGTTTTTTTTTGTGTGTACCATTGCTTCCAGCTTTGTAGGTTAGGTCCCACCACGCTTCCGCTGCGCTACTTTGATAATTCTGTTGTCACTCATTAATCTTTAGGACATTTTCTGTGAGTCCCAAGTGATTAACTTCAAACTCTTTCTTCCAATTATACCATAAGTCCTAACCGGATGAAGTACCAAGTACCTTCCTTAATTGCCTTAATGAAACAAAATAACGATTGGAGAACAACTTCTTAAGTTTACTTTCTTAATTCTCTTAGCACGGATCTAAACCCCCTGACTCGACCGGAGTTTGATTTTAATCAACCAAGCAGTAACCTCTAACACGATTCTCTCTATACCTTTAGTTGTTTATGAAGATTTACGTTGCCTACTTGAGGAAATCCTCTAAAGCATCGGTATAGTTACTTCAATAATCCTCAATCATAGATATCTCCTCTTAACTGTACATAGCTCGTCAATACCAAATATTCCTTTTATACTTCTTTAGTTCGTTCTATCTTCCATTCTTCCTCTTCCTTTGGGCTAGCTTCACTTCTCGAGTCCACTGTTCGCCCCTAGAGGTGTGTGCAAATAAGTTTTAAATTTATAAAACTAGAATCAAGCAGCGAACCCGCAGTGTACGGATCGACGTAGCTAAGCAAGAATTCCAGAGTATCGAACACAGGGATTTGGGTGGGAACGAACTCGATTGCAGATTATCAAGCAAGTAAATATGGGAGTTTTGCAAATATTGGGAAACAACAATCCTAAAGATCCAGGTATCCAGCTGTGGCAATCGAGTCAAGATATACTTAATGATATAAAGACAGAGTTGAGATATGAAAAGGTATACTAATGTAAGGTAATCGTACGGTGAAGTTCCAAAAACCTTATATAACTCACCTACAAGGCACTCTCTATACAGGTTGTTGAGGCTCAATATAGAAAGATTCTAAAGATGAGAATTAGTATCAAATACCCAAACTTGTAACCCAAGGATCAAGACTAACTTAGCCGATTGAGGTTGTGACACTCACAATCGAGGTAGAGGTTGTTGAGGCTTCACTACCACCTAGAAAAGACAAGTCTAAACTAAGCTAAAGCAAATCTTGAACTTTAGATTAAAGTAAAAGCAGGTTCGTAGACTTAAGGGAAATTACGGTTAGTTCTTGAGGTTCCACGGCCGTGGACTCAAGAACAGACCGTAATTTAGGGTCGTCGGCGATTCTCTCTAACTCTCAGGGTCTAATCTGTTTGTGATTGATCTATCATCATCTAAGCCACAACTATCAACCCTTCACCTTAGAATTGTTAAGGGTTTTTAGCCAATAACAGTCATGTTGATATCAATTCAAGAATTTAAAAGATAGAAAGATGAAAACTTTCAAGGACTTTAAATAATCTTCAATTCAATCTCAAAGTCACAATCAAGAATGAATGTTGTCAAAAGATTCACAATAGAACAAGCAATCGTAATCCTAGGAAAGAAAAGAAAACGGGATGTCAATCCGTTTTCCGAATCAAACCTAAACAAGAAGAGAGATCTTCTTGCAAAATCTTCCAAAAACTCCGATCTTCCGCCAATTCGGAAATCTCAACAGCAGTCTCCACCAAAAGTGCGAGATTAGGGCAATTCCCCAACTATGAACTCCGATCTCCCAACGAGATGTTGATGCTTCCAAGCAAGGCTAAGCGAAGTGTAGCCGGCTTATGCGTTGATAGAATGTGGATTGCCAAAATTCCCCCTAAGCGAAGATGACGGATTCTTGCTTCGTCCGTCTTTTTATAATGCAGGGCAAAATGTCGGGCCGGCCCAATCTTTAAAAGATCGTGGCTTCAAAGTGTGGCGAAAAGATTTGCCAAGATCACGGTCGTGGAAGTGATCCACGACCGTAATTTAGAGCGTGGAAACAAATACGGTTTGCACCATATGTTCCACGGCCGTGTAATCCTCTGGAATGAACATCAATTTCTGACTCTAAATCCACGGTCGTGGAATTGAACGTGGAACGTGATACGGTCGTAATTTAGAGCGTGGTTTAGGGCAAGAACGTGATTCTTCCCTAAACTCGTGCATTCCTCAAGCTAAAACTCCAATTTGCTTCCAAAGAATGTCCTCAATCTATGGACATACTCAATCAACTCTCCTTTGCTCGATTCCGTTCGGAAATAGCTCCAAATCACCTATAATCAGCATAGAACTAGTGTAGACATCCATATCGACAATATAGGTAATACTAGCTCACATATGCACAAAGTTAAATCAAAGACTATCAATATGAATCAAATACGCTTAGAAAACGTGCCTAAAATATCACAATATTTCATGCTAACAAATAACCCCATACTTAACACTTGCTTGTCCCTAAGCAAGGTCTTTCAAAAAGCTTTAAACAAGAGTTAGGATGAAATATGTGTACCTTCTTTTGGATGAATGTGACTTCTAAAGAATAGATCATTCTCAAACTTTGCTTCAATCGTTTATCAAACTTTCACACACTTAATTAAAGAGTAAAAGGCAAAGAAAATTCATGAACCAATTTAACTTCAAAACAAGCATTATAACCTTCAAACATTATCAAAATCAATCACAAGAAACTTCAATTTAGATCACCAAGTCATATAACATTCTTTTGATCTTAAGGACTTTCAAAGAAAAGGTCTAGAATATGGAAGGGAAGGGAAAACTTTAAGGGAAAGTGGTGCATAAATCCGGGAAAGTGGACAACTACCTTCTTCTTCTTATGCGGTTCCCGCAACACTTCAACTTAGAGCTTCGCTCTCTTCTTTTCATTTTTCGACTTTACTTTTGGAGTTATGGATAGAGGTGCACAAAAACCGAAGCCTAGGAGATCGGCGTTTCACAAATTTTCAAGAGATGCCTCAAACCCTTAGCGCACATACCATAATCCGCTAGGAATATCGCTCAATCCGACTTTGGCAAGACACAAACACCCGGCTATGTGAATGGTGCCGAGTTACTCATCGTCATGATTGACTTCCCCAAACCTATAATTTCTTTCTATTCAATTGATTGCAAATAATTTCTCTCATGGCCCTCCCACATCAAACATGCCTTTTTCTCATTCACTTCTCCAAATTCCCGGATAGGTAAAGGAGGCTAATATTTCAATGAGGAGCTAGATGATCAAAGAAAGAAGAAAGAAAGTATCGAATTGCCTTAATCATTTCAACAAGAAGTATAGGAACTTATAACGTGATTTCAACTTCAATTTCCTAGCATGATTTAGGTAACATTTTCACATTATAAAACTTGCAAAAGAGGTAAAATTCGTTCATTCAAGTTCTTTTCAATTCACAATTCTTTTAAGCATGCAATTGTCATCAAACTCAATTCACAAGTAGTGATTATCATGGAAATCATCTCAAAATTTTCAACTTTTTATGGGTTTTTCAAGTCACTTTTCATGCAATGCAATAAGGAAACGTGTAACACATAATGAATATGCAACGATAGTCTCGAATGAAAGCAAACATAGAGAGTAGAGTTATTACAAACTTTTAGTACATCCCACCCCATACTTAGGACGAACATTGTCCCTAATGTTCAAAAGAAAGAACAAAAGAAAGAAAAGAAAAACAGACTCACAAGTGGTGGCGGGAATGTCTAAAACAAACGATCATGCATCAATCACTGCGGCGCCGGCGGAGGTGGGAATGGGGAGAAACTCGGATCATAGAACCGCCCAAACTGCTGGCGGTAGACGTCCCTCATCATGTGGTCAAGGTCGTCTAAGCGTCCGTCTCTAGCATCCGCCCGGATCTCTAATGCTCCAACTCTCTCTGAAAGTCCGGTAGCCCAATCCGGCATATGCTCGTACCATCCCGGGGCGTGACTGTACCATGCTGGGGCATCGGATGGTGCTGGTGGTGGTGGTGGTGGTGGTGCTGGCTGCTCCGTGGACCAAGGAGGTGGGTGGAATACCATGTGGGAGGTGTGGCCATCCACGTGGGCCTCTCACTCACGCTAGCGCGGCGAGATGACGAGCCTGAGGCTCTAGCCGGACGTGGAGAGCGTCGAGGTACATCTGGGGCCGCCTCCGGCTGGTCCGGAAACGTGCCAAACTCATGCTCCGCTCCTCCTCCATTCTCGAACTGATCTCCCATATCCTCCTCCTCTACAACCGGCGGTGGGACGTAAGGGGGAGCTACTATCCTGTTCGCATGCATCGTAGCGAACGTCTCCTTCCAATTATGGCGTCCCGCCATAATGGAGTATTCCGGCAGCCACTCTATACCCCTACCCGTCCTAGTCTCCCAAGGCATGCCCGCATAAGGCGGACCTCCATGTGTGGGGAAGATGAGTCCCCTAACCATGAATGCATGTAGCCCTAAAGGAACGGCCGGTATGCGGGTGCAAGCAGAAAAATCCACACCGAAACTCCTAGCAATGTGGGTCACTATCCCACTATATCCAATGTTCCCCTTCTTCTTATTCTTGAGTTTACTCATCGTAGCCACCAAAAGAGTAGCACAATCTGCACGGCGACCGTATAGCATGCTATAGATCAAGAATAGCTCATCCGTCTTGATCTTTTAGGGCGTCTCCGTCCTAGGAAAGAGACACTCCGAAAGAACGCGGTGTGCTATCTTCAAGGCTAGATGGTACATCAATCTAGCCTTGGTATCGGCGGGTTGCCAACGGTCCTCGTCGGCGTAAACCATAGCTACTTCCTCCCAAAAGTTCTTGGGGTAAACTCCACTCGGAAATCGACCGTTATAGGTCTCATGAAACCCAAAGATAGTCCCGAACTCAACTATGCTCAAATGGTAGTCTCTTTCCATGAGACGGAAAGAGACGGTCCTATCTACGTGGCTGTGCTCAAAAGACGTCACAACCTCCCGGGTGATCTCCTCATAGGCGTCTTCACGAATGTTCGTGAAGACAAGCAATCCGGCTCTATCAAAGAGCCATGTAAGGTCATCAACTATGTTGAGAGGATGTAGATCCTCCAACAAAAAATACCTAGGGCCAATCACTGCCCTCTCCTTGATCCGGTCAAGTGCATCAAGATGGTTCTCATGTATGGTTGGGATGCTAGGGTGAGGAGGTGAAGATGGAGGTGAAGGTGAAGATGGCAGTGAAGGAGATGAGGGTGGTGGTGCCCTAGAGGTGGAGGGGTTGCCTTTCCTTTTCTTATTTTGCTCTCCCTTCTTCTCTTTTATCCTTCCCGACATTCTCCTTACAAAATCCATTTTTCACCAAAATTACGGTCTGTTCTTCAGGTTCCACGGCCGTGGTTTACCCAGAGACCGTGATTCGTCTCAGAATTTCACGAATCTCAGCAATATCACCAGTAATCACCACAACAAGCAGTCATAATCTAATTCCTTCCAGTCTTTGTCAGTTCTTCCTAAAAATCTATAGCAAAAACGAACCAAATCCGCGAAAATCAAGAAGAAAGAATAAACCTCTTTTTCGGATTGAAAAACCCGAAATGCGCGTTTGTTGATGGATTTCCGCTCGGTTTGTCGCTTGGATCTTGTTCGTGGTTTGATTTGCTGCAGTTTAGGACGAAGAATCGTCGAAAACGATTAGAAAACGAAGAATTGGAAGAGGTCGTGGGGTTTCGGCGTTTAGGTCGTGGAAAGGAAATTTTTGGGGCAAATTTGTGAAGAATGTGGCTTATATAGTCGCAGGCAAAATTTTGAAAATCACGGTCTGTCGGGGTATTCCACGGCCGTGGAAGTGTACGGACTCGTGGTTTTGGTGATTTTTCAAAGGCTTTTGAGAATTACGGCCACTGTAGCTATGACGACCGTAATTTAGACCGTGGAACCTTCTGTAAAGCTTCAAAGTCCAAATTTCGTCACTCTTCTTCGACATTATTCTCCTTTTTTCCTTTTCCGTTGATCCTACAACCAAAAACACGAACATACCGGAAGAAATCGAGGCAAAATAAAGCGAAAACGTCTATTCTATGCTAAACTACGAATCGAAAACAAAAATGAAAATGCAATACCTTGGGTTGCCTCCCAAGAAGCGCTTTGTTTAATGTCCGTAGCTAGACCAATCTCGCACTTATTCGAGTGCGGTAGGCGCAAACTCCTCAGCTTGGAGTTCCGGCGTATACTTCTTGAGTCGTTGGCCGTTCACCTTAAAACTTCCGCTAGCTTCACCCCAAACTTCAACTGCACCATGGGGGAAAATACGCTTAATTAGAAAAGGTCCGGTCCAACGGGATTTAAGCTTACCTGGAAAGAGGCGAAGTCTTGAATTGAAGAGGAGAACTTGATCCCCTTCTTTGAAGTCCTTTGGAATGATGTGCTTATCATGCCAACGCTTTGCTCTTTCCTTGTAGATCTTAGCGTTTTCATAGGCGTTCAAGCGAAGTTCATCCAGCTTGTTGATGTCTAGGAGACGCTTCTCTCCCGCTTCCTTCATGCCGAAATTCAGCCACTTGATAGCCCAGAACGCTTTGTGCTCCAGCTCCACCGGCAAGTGACAAGACTTCCCATACACAAGGTTGTATGGTGTGGTTCCTATGGGAGTCTTGTACGCAGTCCGGTACGCCCATAACGCATTATCTAGCTTCAAGGACCAATCCTTCCTAGTCCTTGAAACCGTTTTCTCTAGAATTCCCTTGATCTCCCTATTTGAGATCTCAACTTGTCCACTCGTTTGTGGATGGTAAGGGGTAGCGATCTTGTGAGTAACCCCATACTTAGCTAGAAGAGCTTCAAAGCGACGGGCTATGAAGTGAGAACCTCCATCACTAATGATTGTCCTTGGTGTTCCAAATCGCGGAAAAATGGTCTTGTTAAAGAACTTAACCACCACCATGGCATCATTTGTGGGAGAGGCAATTGCTTCCATCCATCTAGAAACGTAGTCTACCGCCAATAGTATGTATTGATTTCCACAAGAAGATGGGAATGGTCCCATGAAATCGACTCCCCAAATGTCAAAGATCTCCACCTCTTGGATGTTGTTGAGGGGCATCTCGTTCCTTCTAGAAATATTGCCTGTTCTTTGACAAGCATCGCAGCAAGAAACAAAGGATTGCACATCTCTAAATAAAGTAGGCCAATAGAATCCAGATTGCAATACCTTTGCGCTAGTCTTGTTCGAACTAGCGTGTCCTCCACAAGGTAGTGAATGACAATGGCGGATGACACTTTGCATCTCATCTTTCGGCACACATCGCCGGATGATGCCATCCGGACCTCTCTTAAAGAGGAGAGGTTCGTTCCAATAGTATTCCCGGACGTCCTTAAAGAACTTCTTCCTTTGTGCGTAGGATAGTCCGGGCGGTATCTCCTGGCAAACCAAATAGTTAACAAAATCAGCAAACCATGGTTCGTTACCTTTGGAGATCACGTTGATGCACTCCTCTATGATGTGTAGGTGTTCGTCCGGAAAGGAGTCATCAATGGGTAGATGGTCGTCCTCTAGATGTGTTAGACGACTCAAATGATCCGCGACAGAATTTTCTGAACCTTTCTTGTCGCGGATCTCAAGATCGAATTCTTGTAGGAGAAGAATCCATCTAATTAGCCTTGGCTTCGCGTCTTTCTTCGCAAGGAGGTACCGGATCGCAGCATGATCCGTGTAGACAATCACCTTTGCACCTACAAGATAAGAGAGAAACTTTTCAATAGCGTAGACAATGGCTAGAAACTCTTTCTCTGTAGTGGCGTAGTTGAGCTGAGCTTCGTCCAGTGTCTTGCTAGCGTAGTATATGGCATGGGTTCTCCCTTCCTTTCGTTGTCCAAGAACAGCTCTAATAGCTACGTCACTAGCATCGCACATAATCTCGAAGGGGAGAGTCCAATCCGGGAGTTGGATAATAGGTGCTGAAATTAGAGCTTGCCGAATGGTATTAAACGCATCCAAACATTCCTGGGAAAACTCAAAAACCGCATCCTTCATCAATAGATTAGTGAGAGGTTTTGATATCTTAGAAAAGTCCTTAATGAAACGTCTATAAAATCCAGCATGTCCTAGGAAACTTCTTATCCCTTTCACCGAAATTGGGGGAGGAAGTTTCTCTATGGTCTCTATCTTAGCCTTGTCTACCTCTATCCCTCTACTAGAGACTAAGTGACCTAACACGATTCCTTCCTTAACCATGAATTGACACTTCTCCCAATTAAGAACTAGGTTAGTGTCTTCACAACGTTGTAAAACAAGAGAAAGGGTAGAAAGGCAATCGTTAAAAGAGGAACCGTATACGGAGAAGTCGTCCATGAAGACTTCCATGATTTCCTCTACGTACTCGGAGAAGATGGCCATCATGCACCTTTGAAAGGTGGCTGGGGCGTTGCAAAGTCCGAACGGCATCCTCCTATAGGCGAACGTACCCCAAGGGCACGTGAATGTGGTCTTCTCCTGATCGTCCGGATGTATCGGGATCTGAAAGAAACTACTATAACCGTCAAGGTAGCAAAAATGTGAATGTTGTGCTAACCTTTCAAGCATTTGATCGATGAATGGCAAGGGAAAGTGATCCTTCCGCGTTGCGTTGTTGAGCTTGCGGTAGTCTATGCATATTCGCCATCCAGTCACGGTTCAGGTAGGAATGAGTTCGTTGTTCTTGTTAGTGATGACCGTCATTCCTCCCTTCTTCGGAACTACTTGAACTGGACTCACCCACTTGCTATCGGAGATAGGATAGATGATACCTGCATCAAGAAGTTTAAGAATTTCCTTCTTGACAACCTCCTTCATGGTCGGATTCAACCGCCTTTGAGGTTGTCTTGAAGTTCTAAAGTCCTCCTCCATTAATATCTAATGCATGCATAGGGAGGGTTTAATTCCTACTAAGTCCTCGATAGTGTAGCCCATGGCTTTTCTATGTTTCCTAAGGACAATCATGAGCTGTTCATGTTCATCTATGCTTAGTTCGGAGCTAACAATGACCGGAAAGGTAGAATTAGATCCAAGAAAAGCGTACCTTAGATGAGTAGGAAGTGGTTTGAATTCCATCACTTTCGGAGCTTCCAATGGTCCTTGAGGAGCATCCAACGTTTCCTTAGAAGTTTCTAAGGGTATTGAGTGAGTTGGAGAAGAATCAGAAGAAGTTGAAGAAGTATGCCGATCACCCTCTTCCACGGTCAGAATTACGGCCTCTCCATGTGTTCCACGGCCGTGTAATCCCCTGGAATGGAGGTCGATTTTGGTTGTGAAATCCACGGTCGTGGAATACAGGGTATGACCGTGGATTCTTACATTCTCAGCCTCATCGTGGAGTTTCTCAAACTCCACTTCATGCATCTCTTCTTGTGCTTCTAAGGCTTCAATTTCCTCTTTGCACTCTTCTTCTTCCCCTACATTGGTTAGACTCATAGTGATAACCTTTTGTAAAGGATCGTTAAAGAGAATCGCGCTTACCTCCTCCCTAGACAAACCTTCTTCGTCTTGGATATCGTAAATGTCCTCGTCAAAGATTGGCTCCTTCACTAGAGTGGAAAGAACGAACTCTACTTTCTCCTCTCCAATATCAAAAGCGAGTCTTCCATTCTTGCAATCGACCATGCAGCCGGAAGTTGCAAGAAACGGTCTTCCGAGTATGATCGGGACCGGACTATCTGCAGGAATGTCAAGCAAGACAAAATCAATTGGGACAAAGAACTTACCTAGCTTGACCGGGACGTCTTCTACAATACCGACGGGGCGAGTGATGGATCGATCCGCCATGTATAACGTCATCTTTACCGGTTTAGGATCGCCTAAACCGATCTTCCTACATAATGCAAGTGGTATGATGCTCACACTTGCTCCCAAGTCACATAAAGCGTCATATGTGACATCTCCCACTCCAATGGGAGTGCAAAATGACCCCGGATCCTTCAACTTTGGGGGCATTTTCTCCTTCATAGTCTTGATGAGATCCGAAGAATCCGAACTCATCTTGACCTCTCCGAAATCTTATAGCTTCCTCTTGTTAGAGAGAAGCTCTTTCAAGAACTTGCCATAAGCCGGCATACCTACAATAGCATCAATGAAAGGTATATTAATATGCAGCTTACTCATGAGTTCTATGAACTTACCGAATTGTTTGTCTAGGCGCGCTCGCGCTCTAGATTGAGGGAATGGTAGGGGAGGTTTGTAAGCTGGAGGAGGAACATAGACATCTTCCTTCTCCTTCCCCTTTCCTTTGTCCTTCTCTACGGGGACTTCAACGAACGTAGGTTGCGGATCGGTGGTAGTCACTCCGCTCCTAGTTGTAATCGCCATCACCCTTCCCTTAGGGTTGTCCTCCGTCTTTCCTGGAAGTTTCCCTTGATTTCTAGGAACTTCCTCCGCGTGGTTGTACAATTGGTTTTCCAAAACTTTTTGAGCTTTGTCAACCTTAGAGACTTGATCGTCAACCTTGATGAGGCGGTTCTCCAACCCTTGAAGCTTTCCCAAGATTGTTTCCAACATGGGATCGGGCTTCTCCTTTCCCGTAATGTTTCCTCCATTAGATGATTGCCCCTGGCTTTTCAAAGGAGTAGAGGAAGAGGAAGGTGGAGTTAGTGAATTAGAATTGGAAGGATAGGAGTTACCGGAATTTTGTTGATTGGAGCGCCAATTGTTGTTGTTTGAACCCCTATTGTTGTTCCAATTGTTGTTCCGGTTGTTGTTGTTTCCATTCCAATTGTTATTCCGGTTATTGTTCCGGTTATTGTTGTTGCGGTTGGTGTTATCACCGCCATTGTTGTTGCCTAAATAGCCAACATCCTTCTCTTGTTGCTTTGGGAAGTTGGTCTTGATAGTCTCCTTCAACTCTTTGATCTCATTGTTGAGGGAGAAAATTTGATTTTGAGCTTCATGTGTGAGCTTCGCTCCTTGCTCCACACGATTTCCCTCCGCTTTCCGGTGGGAATACTTCTCTATGACTCTTGCTTGCTTCTCAATGAAGGCCCAAACGTCATCTTCTCTCATGTCCATGAACGTTCCGCATGAGAGGGATTGGAGGTTGAATTGCGTTCCCGCATCCAGCCCCTTGTAGTAGATCTCCGGCAAGGCAAGTTTGGATATGCCATGATGAGGGAAATCCAAGAGCAAGTCCTGAAACCTTTCCCAAGATTGAAACAAACTCTCGTTAGGTCTCATCGAAAAAGCATTAATCTTACCTCTAAGTTCCGCCATTTTGGAGGGCAGAAAGAATTTGGTGAGAAACTCCACGGAAAGGTCTTCCCACGTGTCTAGTTTCCCATTGGGAAGAGCCTGGTACCAAGACAACGCTTTCCCTTTCAAGGAGAAAAAGAAAGGTTTGAGCTTATAGCTGTTGGTAGTAGCGTTCTTCGCTCTCATAGTCTCCATCATACACTCAAAGTTTTGTAAGTGTTGGTGTGGAGATTCAGCGCTTGTACCGCCAAATTGGCTTTGGCGAACAAGAGTGATAACTTGAGGGTTAAAGCTAAACCCTTGCACATCTTCAGCATCAAATTTCACACCCAAGCGGCGTGGTTGTTGTGTTGGATCCATCCGCTGGCCAAGAGTTCTTGGCTCATTATCCACACGTTCGACTCTCACATTCCTAGGTGGAATGCGGCGATTAGCAGCTCCTTGTGGATGGAAAGGATTCATATTGATCGTGGGATCAATCTCTTCTAACGGTGGCATGGAAGAGTCACTATCATCGGCGGATGAATGACTTTTCCTTCTAAACCTTGATCTCCTTCTTGAGGATTTCTTGCTCCCCTTATTCTTAAGGTCGCTCATCTCTATCCTCATTTGGAAGATCATGTCTTGTAGACCGTTAACTTGAGATTGATGACGATCCATCTCATCCTGGCGGAGAGTCTCATTCCATCGGAGTTGAGCTTCCTTCTCCGCCAACTCCGTTTGAAGATCACGTTCGTGTTCTTCAGCCATCTTCTTTTCCTTGCGCTTTTGCCTCAAGGTTTTCTCTAGCTCTAGATCAAGAGGTAAGAGATCTTCGGTGTTCCTAGACCTGCGCATGCACTCAAAGCAATATCAAACAACGAGAGCAAGCTCCCAAGCCTTGACAACCGGCAACCGGATTCGGCCGAAACCAAATCCCCGGCAACGGCGCCAAAAACTTGTTTGCCCCTAGAGGTGTGTGCAAATAAGTTTTAAATTTATAAAACTAGAATCAAGCAGCGAACCCGCAGTGTACGGATCGACGTAGCTAAGCAAGAATTCCAGAGTATCGAACACAGGGATTTGGGTGGGAACGAACTCGATTGCAGATTATCAAGCAAGTAAATATGGGAGTTTTGCAAATATTGGGAAACAACAATCCTAAAGATCCAGGTATCCAGCTGTGGCAATTGATTCAAGATATACTTAATGATATAAAGACAGAGTTGAGATATGAAAAGATATACTAATGTAAGGTAATCGTACGGTGAAGTTCCAAAAACCTTATATAACTCACCTACAAGGCACTCTCTATACAGGTTGTTGAGGCTCAATATAGAAAGATTCTAAAGATGAGAATTAGTGTCAAATACCCAATCTTGTAACCCAAGGATCAAGACTAACTTAGCCGATTGAGGTTGTGACACTCACAATCGAGGTAGAGGTTGTTGAGGCTTCACTACCACCTAGAAAAGACAAGTCTAAACTAAGTTAAAGCAAATCTTTAACTTTAGATTAAAGTAAAAGCAGGTTCGTAGACTTAAGGGAAATTACGGTTAGTTCTTGAGGTTCCACGGCCGTGGACTCAAGAACAGACCGTAATTTAGGGTCGTCGGCGATTCTCTCTAACTCTCAGGGTCTAATCTGTTTGCGATCGATCTATCATCATCTAAGCCACAACTATCAACCCTTCACCTTAGAATTGTTAAGGGTTTTGAGCCAATAACAGTCATGTTGATATCAATTCAAGAATTTAAAAGATAGAAAGATGAAAACTTTCAAGGACTTTCAATAATCTTCAATTCAATCTCAAAGTCACAATCAAGAATGAATGTTGTCAAGAGATTCACAATAAAACAAGCAATCGTAATCCTAGGAAAGAAAAGAAAACGGGATGTCAATCCGTTTTCAGAATCAAACCTAAACAAGAAGAGAGATCTTCTTGCAAAAGCTTCCAAAAACTCTGATCTTCCGCCAATTCGGAAATCTCAACAGCAATCTCCACCAAAAGTGCGAGATTAGGGCAATTCCCCAACTATGAACTCCGATCTCCCAACGAGATGTCGATGCTTCCAAGCAAGGCTAAGCGAAGTGTAGCCGGCTTATGCGTTGATAGAATGTGGATTGCCAAAATTCCCCCTAAGCGAAGATGACGGATTCTTGCTTCGTCCGTCTTTTTATAATGCAGGGCAAAATGTCGGCCCGGCCCAATCTTTAAAAGATCGTGGCTTCAAAGTGTGGCGAAAAGATTTGCCAAGATCACGGTCGTGGAAGTGATCCACGACCGTAATTTAGAGCGTGGAAACAAATACGGTTTGCACCATATGTTCCACGGCCGTGTAATCCTCTGGAATGAACATCAATTTCTGACTCTAAATCCACGGTCGTGGAATTGAACGTGGAACGTGATACGGTCGTAATTTAGAGCGTGGTTTAGGGCAAGAACGTGATTCTTCCCTAAACTCGTGCATTCCTCAAGCTAAAACTCCAATTTGCTTCCAAAGAATGTCCTCAATCTATGGACATACTCAGTCAACTCTCCTTTCCTCGATTCCGTTCGGAAATAGCTCCAAATCACCTATAATCAGCATAGAACTAGTGTAGACATCCATATCGACAATATAGGTAATACTAGCTCACATATGCACAAAGTTAAATCAAAGACTATCAATATGAATCAAATACGCTTAGAAAACGTGCCTAAAATATCACAATATTTCATGCTAACATCCACCAAGGTTGTTCTCACGTACCCATTTCTTCACTGGTATTGGTAGTAATACCGCCTTCATGAAACTCCGTTGACCCTGCTACAGGCCTCCATTCTTTGGATATTGGCGTCGCGACTTCTTTCAACTTCTTATATCTTCGAGGAGGTCAAAACCTCTCCACACTTGGATATTGCTCATTTGTATATTGCTCATTTGACCTTTGGGTGATTTGTAAGGATCACCAAGCAGCCTACCCGAGTATAATACTCAATTCAAGGTCCGATTCCATTGCCTCGTGTTGGAGATTCTTTAAGTCCGTAGTTGATTTATCATGAGGCGATAATTGCTTCGTGATATCACGACAAAAGGACATAAAATATCCTTTAGGATACTAACAAGCTAAGCAACCACATGTGTATAACATATAATAATAAACATCATAAAAACTCTATATACTAACTCCTATCGATCCAAGTTGCAGAGATCCACGGAGAGCGATGGTGGTCCGACGTACTACTAACCCAACAACCCGACTATCCATGCCTGTAGAAACATAAATCCGTTTTGAAAATTTAGACCCCTTTCGGGTTGTAGTTATTTTATACATTCGATCTTTCAGAAGATTTCAAGTGCCATTGTTGCCAACATAGAGCTCTGATACCATATTGTAACACCCCAAATTTTGAGAACTCGGGGAGCTACTGGTTAGGACCTCACAATGGGTCCCGACCTTAGTTTGACAACAATTTCACTAGGATCTTACAACAAGGAACAAAAGTATTTAAAACATTTGAAAACTTTAAACAATATATTGATGAAGAATATGTATCAGCCTTACAAAGCAAAGGTACCAAAATGACTCATAAGAAGAACAGAAGACATCCCCGTCCCCAACTAAATAAGTACGTGGACCCGGCTGACCATTCCCTCCAGATCTCTCCACAACTGTCTTAACCTGCAAGGCATCTACAAGCGGTATAAAACGTTAGCTAACATTCTATGCATAAGTATAAAGGTAAAAGCACAAATACACAACATACACAATCAACATGCAACACTCAATCCTATTATTATCTTTAATTAGGTGATAGGTTATTACTAATGATACTTATTTTGTGACACGAGGGATTCCCAAACCTCGCCCCTGTCCCCGTTTACTAACGCGGAATGGTCCTAATGCATTTGACCATCTACCTGACTGGGCTGGTCGCAGGGGACCTCCTAGACTCTCGCAAGAGCTAGGCAGATGATGTCACGACCCGTTATCATACACTTGGTTCAATTACATAATATAATAAAGTCGGCCTAATCCGGTTTTGTTGTTTATCATAACTAACAAACACCAGTCATATACATTACACTCATACAAGAAGCCTTCTAAGTAAGTCTGTGGACTTACCTGAATCAAATCTCGACTCTCTTAATCACAACTCAATCTGTAACTGTATAACTTGGTTGCCTGTCAAAGGAGGCTAGTGTGTCAGCACACTTTCTAGGTAATTAGAAGTCTAAGACTTATAAGGTAGTAGCTCCTATTAGAACAAAATTTAATACAGTACCAATTTATGGTAAAATGACTATTTTACCCTTGGTCCCGAAACTTCCAAAAATTCCATAATTCATGTCTAAACTCTTATTTGAGACTAAAGAGTCATATTCTAACTCCTAAAGATGTGTTTAGTTACAAACTGGCAATTTACCCATTTTCCTATTTTCGGAAAGATCGTTAAGGTCCAACTTCGGCTTCAAATATAAAATTCGAATAATCTTATAAAAATTCCAAAATAATTCCCTAGATCATCTATGATATCTTAGCTACTCCTAGGAGCAAGAATTTCTTAAAACTGTTCACCCTTCACTTCTACAAAAATTTCCAAAGTTGGTTACAACACTTGAAGTTTCCTATACTTAGCCAAAATCTGAGTACACTTTGAAAAAAATCATAACTCCTAAACCACTCGCTGGATTTATCCCAAATTTTGATATGTTCTACTATAATATGTCAACTATATCATATCCAAAATTCAAGTCCAACAGAGATCAAAAGCCTATTCAAAACTATCTCCCAAAACAGCATCCCATGCTGTTTTTCTCAACTTAGTACACTTATAAAAACTGCATGAGGAGTCAACTTTGCAACATCATAACTCTCAAACCGTAACTCCGATTGTTCCAAAATTTTATTATGATCTAATATGTACTACTAACTATATCATATCCAAAATTCAGCAACAAAGGAGGAGTATAACTTACTCAAATCTTGCCCCGAAGTTGACTTTTTTCCACTTCGGAAAACTCAGAAAAACGCATGAATCTGTACATCTCTCCTATAGTTGTTCTGAGTAGGTTTAAAGACGAAACTAGTCCATGTTAGGCAAGGAAAGAAGCAGACTGAAGTGTAGTGTAGCAAGGGGTACAAGCCTTACCCGATTCCGAGACTCGAAGGCATGAAGATGGCACGAATTCTGCTGCTGCTGTCCCTGTGGCGCATCTGCTGCTAGTAGAACCCGCACTCTAGGGCTGGCATTGTTGTATCGTTGTTGCTGCGTGATTGGAAGCTGGAGAGAAAGGTCTGCTGATCAACTAGATCTGTATGTGTGTAGGTCCAAGCAGCACTCGTTAGATCCAAGCCATCAGACATCCGAAGAGTGCTCACCCATGACAGACATGAGGGAAAAGTACGAGTCACTACTCGGCCGTGGATCAGTCGACGGACGTTCCTGGACTGGAAGAGGTCGACACTCTTGATGCCGCCGATGTACAGAGGGATCGAAGGCTTTGCTGGCGCCTAGACTGAAGATCGACGAGAAGGGTGAGGGAGATGAGTCATCTGCACTGGCTGGGACACGAAGAGGGAAGCGAGGCCATTGGTTCTTCTGCAGAAGGTAAGATGGGGAGAATGGAGCGTTGAAAGTGGGCAGAAGAGGGAAACGTGGTTCACGGCTGAAACGGTCCTTATTCTGCATAAAACCAAGAGTAGTTATAGAAGGTCTTCATTCACTCAACAGCTGTTACGTATGGAAAGGAGGGAGAGGGAAAGTCGGCTATTCCAATCAGCTTCATGGGCTGCCAGGTAAGGAGTAGCAGGCCCGTCTTTTCCTTGGGCTGCTGATGGCGGGGCTGGCTGGGCAACAGTAGGTCCGGTGTGGGCTGGAGCAAGGCCAGAAGATGGGCTGAAGCTGCTGGGTCAGGCAGAGACTGAAGCAATCCGGGCTGGGCTGCAATAAAACAAGAGAGAAAGATGGGCTGAAATAAGAGTCAAAATTATGTGGGATCAGTTTGTCAAAACATGTCAGAAACTCGTCATGGCTTTGTCAGGCCCATGCATGACTTCGTCACAGAGTTGTCGGGCTTCGTCGTGACCTCGTCTCAGCTCTGTCATGGTCTCGTTACAGCTTTGTCACATTCTCGTCTCAGCCTTGTCATGATCTCGTCTAAAGTCGTCGTTAAGGATTAATTATAAGAATTAGGGTTTGATATAATTCTATCATTTTATGTGAATTAAATTCTACATAAAATGATAAATAATTATAAGAATTAGGGTATGATATAATTCTATCATTTTATGTGAATTAAATTCTACATAAAATGATAAAATTTGTGAATAAAGAAATACTAGATAGAATGGGAACCGTCGACGGCTCGAAGTCCGAATTGATTCGGAATTAAACGGAATAAAAATTCTGGATATTATAGTAACCTCGTAACTTCATCTTAGATAGCCTTTGCTCATGACCTTGTGATAGCTCCGTCCATGATAGAATCAAAAGAAGGTGTAGTTGGCTTGTCCTTCAATGCTTTAGTCTTTGATCTAATAAATGGTCCTTGATGTAGTGTTGGAGATGGTCCCACATCAGACTCTCCTTCTTGAAAAGGATTCATCCTCGAATCATCAACATGCTCATCTCTAAAATCGTAAGGACTTAAATCACCTACATTGAAGATGGGAATTACACAATGCACAACTAGATGCTCCAAGACATAAGCATTGTCACCAACTTTTCGCTTCACTGTAAATGGTCCATCTCCTTTTGGAGACAACTTAGACTTCCTCTTCTCCGGAAATTGCTCTTTCCTTAGATGCAACCAAACTAGATTTCTGGGTTTGAACAACATCTCGTTGCGATTCTGATTTGCCTTTAAAGAGACAATTTCCCCTTTTTATTCCAGCCTTATGTGTGTTTTCTTATGCAATTCCTTAATGAATTCCACCTGTTTTCCTGCAATGAAATATACTCGCTCCTCTTAAGAAAACAGTTTAAGATCAAAGGGATTCAAAGGATTCACTCAATAAACGCACTCCAAAGGCGTTAGATTAGTAGATGAATGTAAGGTACAATTATCATGAGGTAAAACATCTTCCCAAGCATTCAAACTATCCTTTAGAACAACTCTTAAGATAGTAGTCAAAGTCCTATTAGTTACCACCGTTTGACCATCCATTTGAGGATGACTAGAAGTTGAAAACAACGACTTGGTATCTAGCTTTCCCCAAAGTGTCGTCCTAAAGAAGCTAAGGAACTCGATATCTCTATCACTTACAATAGTTTGTGGCACTCCATGTAACTTAACAACTTCCTTGACAACAAGTTAGCCACATTATATGCATCATCAGTTGTATGACAAGCAATAAAGTGGACCATTTTAGAAAAGCGGTCAACAACCACAAAGATGGAGTCTCTCCCCTTCTTAGTCCTTTGCAATCCTACAACAAAATCCATACTAATGTCAAGCCATGGTGAAGTAGGAATAGGTAAAGGAGTATACAAACCGTGTGACTTCAGTCTTGACTTTGCTTTCAAGCAAATAATGCACCTCTTAATCAAGTGTTCAACATCCTTAAGCATGTGAGGACAAAAGAAATGCGAATGAAGCATATGATAAGTGTTATCTCTTCTAAAATGTCCCATTAATCCTCCCATATGAGCCTCCTCAACAAATAATAATCTCAGAGAACATCTAGGAATACAAACTTTATCCTCATGGAACAGAAATCCTACGAAAAGGTAATACTTACCTCTCGACCGGAAAATCTCGGTCTAAATCTCGCCCGAGATTCCTGGCAGTTGGCCGAGATCTACACTAGATGTAAATGTGGCCAAAATCAACATCATCCTCATAAAGTTATTTGATATAATGGAATCCTAGGACCTTGGAATCCATTGTTGTGATCAAAGTACACCTTCTAGAAAAGGCCTTTGCTACAACATTATCCTTTCCTTTCTTGCATTTTATAATATAAGGAAAAGTCTCAATGAACTCCATCAATCGTCCATGTCTCCTATCCAACTTATCTTTAGTTTAAAAATGCTTTAAAGACTCATGACCAATTCTAAAGATGAATTCATCAGGCCAAAGATAATGTTTCCATGTCTTAAAAACTTGAAATAAAGCATATAATTTCTTATCATATGTTGTGTAATTTAAGCACGATCCCTTTAATATCTCACTAAAGTAGGCAAGAGACTTACCTTCTTGCATGATTACTCCTCCAATACCAATACCTGAAGCTTCACATTCCACTTCGAATGGTTTGGTGAAATCCGGAAGTGCAAGAGGAGGTGTGATTGATAGTTGCCTCTTTAGCTCCGTAAATGCTTTCTCTTGCGCTTCGCCCCACTCAAACTGTACTTGCTTCTTTGTGAGATGTGTGAGAGGGGCTGCGATGGTACTAAAATCCTTCACAAAGTGCCTATAGAATGTTGCCAATCCATGGAAAGATCGCACATGCCCAACGGTGGTAGTTGTAGGCCATTCTTGGATAGCTTTGATCTTCTCCTTGTCCACTTCAAGGCCTCTTGTACTTACCACAAATCCAACGAAAACAACTTGATTAGTACTAAAATCGCATTTCTTAATGTTAGTATATAAAGATTCAGATCTAAGAGTTCCAAGTACTTCCCTTAAGTGTTCCTCATGATCCTAAATGGATTTTCTATAGATGAGGATGTCATCGATGTAGACAACCTCATAAAAGTGCTAGGAGCGTTAGTCAAACCAAAAGGAATAACCAACCACTCGTAAAGTCCAATCTTGGTCTTGAATGTTGTCTTCCATTCATCTCCTTCCCGCTTCCCGATTTGATGATATTCACTCTTAAGGTCAATCTTGGAGAACAAGGTGGAACCACTAAGCTCATCTAGCATGTTGTGTGATCTGCAGATGGCGTGACGGTACTTGATAGTGATGTTATTGATTGCTCGACAATCAACACACATCATCCAAGTGTTGTCCTTCTTCGGCACCAAAAAAATTGGAACCGCACAAGGACTCAAACTCTCTCGTACATAACCTTTGTTCAAAAAGGTCTTGTACTTGATTTTGGATTTCCTGACTTTCCCACGGACTCATTCTATACGCGGTACGCTTAGGAAGCGAAGAACTTGGAATGAAGTCAATCCGATGATCAATGCCTCGAAAAGGTGGAAGACCTGCAAAAATCTCATCCGGAAATACATCTTTATATTCATCTAAAGCCTTTAAAATGTTTTGAGGCAAATCAACCTTCACCTCATCACTTAGAGTCAGTAGGATTTTACATAAGCTCAGTAAAGACAAATCTAAAGGAACATAATAGACAAGAAACTCCCTTTTGGATGATAGAAGTGTTCGTTGATGTCCCAAAGAAGGAATCTCACGTGGTTTACAGGAATCTCGGCCAAGATTTCCTTGATCGGACCTAGATTGGTCATTAGAGCGTGTCTAGCCATCAGATCTCGGGCGAGATTTCGAAGATCTATCCGAGTCTTCTTCTCTGAGAGTTAATTTTTATTCATTTTCCTTGAGTTTGTCCTTCTTATCGTAATACTCAACAATCTGCAAGAGCGTCATAGGTTTGAGCGTAATTGCTTTTCCATTAAACTCAAAATGAATGTTTATTAGAAAAACCATCATGCGTAACCTTCCTATCAAATTGCCAAGGGCGGCCTAACAAAATATGACATGCTTGCATAGGCACAACATCACAAACATATTTTCCCAAGGTAAACGCATTTCAAGCCTGTTTGTTAACTTTCAGTTCTCCACAATCATTCAGCCAATGCAACATATAAGGTCGAGGATGATAGAAAGTAGTGATTTGCCACTTAGTGATCAATTCCTCACTAGCAATGTTGCATCAACTACCACCATCAATAATCATATTACAAACCTTTCCTTGAACATGACATCGAGTATGAAAAAGTTTTTCACGTTGATTATCTTCACATGGAGGAATTTTAGCATGTAAGGTGCGTCTAGCAATCAAAGACTCTCCATGCTCATACTCACAATCACTATAACTATTGCTATCATGCTCTTGCAATGCATTGATATGTGTATGATTATGCTCATGCTCTTCTTCACTTTTATATTGTCCTTGTTGATTTAGAAATAAAACCCGTTTATTAGGACATTCTCCCATGTAGTGACCTCTACCTTGACATTTAAACATACAATATCTGTAGATCGTAAGGTAGAGTTAGAAGTACTCTCTTTGGTATCCTTTGAAGGCTCATTCAAAATACGAGACTAAGTAGAAGGTTTATGGATTGCCGAATAAGGAAGGGATCGCTTTCCTTTATCTTTCTGGGGCAAAGATCGGTTGGAATCTCAGCCGAGATTCTTGTAGGATGGCCGAGATTTCTTCTTTGTTGTCCAAGAATTTGTCCCTTGATTCCGTCCTTTGATCTTCTTCTCACCCTGATAGCCAAATGCAATAAGTTAGCCATTGAAGCATAAGGATTAGATCAACCTCATTAGCTATAGAAGGATGCAAAATTTATAAAAATCGAGTCATAATAGACTGCTCATCCTCTTGCACGTTAGCTTTCACCATCACCGTTTGCATGGCGGTGCAGACTTCTTCCACAGTCACTGAACCTTGTTTGAGGTTCTCTAAGCGCTGCCTCACTTCCCTACCATAGTGTGGAGGCACGAATCTAGCTTTCACTACGGCCTTTATGTGTTCCCAAGTGTTGATGTCCGGTTCTCCCGTTCTTCTTCGTTCTTTAATGAGATGATCCCATTAAACTAAGGCATAGCCTTGGAATTCCAACGCAACAAGTTAGATCTTCCGTTACTCAATAATGTTATGGCAAGACCAAATTTGATTAATCTTGATCTCCCATTCCATGTATGCGTGCGGGTCGCATCTGCCTTCAAAACTTGAATCTTGACCTTTACTCTCCCAAGTCCGTCATTATCGTGAGGAGGTCTATAATGGTCATTTTCACTTCCTATCCGTGGATTATAATGACGTCGGGGTATTCTCTCCACATCCCTCATCTTCTTCATCACAAAGGTCCTAAAAGTCTTTACCAAAACGCGGATTGTGATTAGTGTTAAAGAATTGATTAGGGTGAGTATTACCTATGACCAGGGGATGGTTTGGTATGGGTACGGGGGCTGGTGGTGGTGGTCGTAGAATTAAAGAGTTGTTGCGTACTTCTTAGACAGATCTTGGATCAAATATTGGCCGAACTTCTGGTCGAGATTTTGCACTAGGCCTTGCTTCCACTTGTTCCAATCTTTTTTCAATGTTGGGAATAGTAGTCATTAGTTGTTTGAACATCTCTATGACATGGGGGACTGGGGTATCACTCTTGAGGGAAGCTCGTGGACTATCTCTTTCTAAAATCTACACAAGCACACAAAGTAACAACAAACTCGTAATGTTAGTGAAAACGGAAGTACTTGTGTGATTTTCTCTCGGATCACGCTCTGTTGTGTTATCACAAGTTGGCTTGATGTAATTGCCTTGGATGGATTAATGCTTCTTTACTAATCGGTGCCTTGGCCTCACTAGATCTCCTCGACTGACTCAAGTAGTCAACTTGCTTCAGATAAAGGTTCTTGTGTTACGAGATGGTTAAGGAACCCCTATAGGAAGTTTATTCCACACACGACAAGGTAGAATGAATATGTCCGATAGAGTCACTAGTATGTTAGGAAGTATATATACTAACTAACACAAAGAAATAAGACTCAAGTGTTTAGAGTAGAAAAGAGGCTAAAGGAAAGCACACGAGAGATTAAGAAGAGAGAAAGAATGTACCTTGAGCTCGTGAAGTTAGAAACAAAGATAGCCGGGATTGGTTTTGGGTATGGCTAGGACTGTTAAATGTTTCAAGGTTCTTGTAGAAACTCTTCCTTTGTTGGACTCTTACACAGGATGCACTTGGATTCTTCGAATTATGCCTTAGAAATTTCTTGACAATTGGACAACAGTAGCTAAACTTGGGTGAAATCTCGGCCAAATTTCTTGAGGGTTAGCTGAGATTTATTAAAAAATTTACTTTTTAATTTGACGTTCAGTAATCACCTTTGAGCTGCTACTCCTTGCTTGCCTTGTGATATTTCACTTTTGGAGAAGTGTTTATAACGTTGCTTAAAAAGGATGGATATGATTCAAATCATTAACAACATTCATGCATTCAAGCTCATCTAACACTAGATACCTAGGAGCAACAATAGTACGAGGTTGAATTCGTACCTCGTTTTGTGACGTTCTAGGATGTGTGGGAGTGTTGGAGGAGGTGAAGGTGGTGGATTATGCTGAGTGTTTGCTCCAAACGGTGTGTACAAGCTTTAAAATTATATCCCAAGAAATTTTCTTAAAACAAGGATGCGAACCCGCAGTGTACAAATCAATTATAGTAAAAAGCAAGAATTCCGGGGTGTCGATCTCAGGGACTTAGGTGAAACAAAGCTAGTATAGGTTGTCAATGCAACTAATAACCACAAAAGCGATTAAAACAATCAAAAAGATAATAATAAGGTCAATTAAAGGGAATATGCAATTTCTAGGGATTAAAGCATCTAGTTGTGGTTCCAACTCAAGATCTCAAGATAGGCGGACAAAGCTGAGATTTTGCAAAGGGAAAGTGTTTCTAAAGTGGAATAGATCACCAGGTAAGTCTCACTACTCACTAACTCCAAACCAAAAGCTCTTATTACCGGGTAAGTCTCAAGGTACTAAGGAAAGGAATTATAATCTCAAACCAACACACCAACTAAGGGAATAGAATCAACCTTTATCGGGTAAGTCTCAGGCTAACTCACAAAGATGGAATGAAGGTACACTCAAACACCAATAAAGGAAAAACCTTTATTACCTACACTTATGATCTTGGGTAAACAAACTAAGAAATTACCGGGTAAGTCTCATCCTAGGCTTGCATTGAACCAGGAAAGGTGTAATAAGAATAGGATTTGGCAAACTCTAACACTTAACTCTCAGTTTCGGATCAGAAAAGGTCACCTCGGTCAGTCAACTTCCACCCCGGCCGAGATGTTCATCGACTGAACGAGGTACTCTAGGGTTAAGGATAAAGACTCGAGCTTTCAGGGTCCTACTGGGATTAAGATTATTCTATCATTGACTTTCCCACAACTTTCAGCCAATCACCCTAGAATCGCACAAAGAAATTAGCCACTCATCATCATGAAAGCAATAATCAAATATTTGAGAAGGGGATGAATATTTGAACACAAAAACCTTAAGAACAAGGCTTCAATAACTGAATCAAATATCAAACAAATCAGCGTTCCTTGGATCACAAATCCAACAAGACAATGAAACAAAAGGGAATCTAAGAAAGTCTTACAAAGCCCCTCAGAAGGTATATCCGAACTATCAATCCTTCCTTGATTGATCTTCAATCTTCCTTCCTTCCTTCAAAGCTTCCAGAAAATCCTCTCTTTGCTGGTTATTTTCAGCCTCCCAACATTCTTCAACTTGTGGAAAATCCAACCGTTTATATAGGAGAATTGTCTTCCAAAGATAATAATATCTTAAAAAGATAATATCCTAATAAAATATATCCATATCTTTAAAATATATCTCGCAAATATATGATCTTCCTTCCAGAAATCCAGCCCAAAAATATAAGATCGCTCCTTCCAAAAATAAAACATCTCAGCCAATAAAATATATCTCGCCGCCAGGGTGTTCGCCTAGGTCAGGGCGCTCCTCTAGATCACCTCGGTCGAGGTGGTACTGTAGCTGACTGAGGTGAACCTCAGCTGAATGTGAAATCTCTTAAATCTGGTCCAAAGTAAATCTTCTTTGTTGATTCTTTGCTCCATGAGTTCTCTTTTAAGCTCCTGAATGTAGCTCCTATGACTCCTTTGCTCATTAGCTCCATTTCGATCCAAAACGTGCCATTTTACCTACGATTACATCGAAACTTGGTGTAGCCCTCGATTCTCGTAAAGGTTGATGAAATAACAATATAATCACATAATGTACATCCAAACATGCAGATTATTGAAGATAAAACGTCTCAACAAGTCCCAAAATATAGACTATAATACATGCTATCAAAATACCCCATACGTGTCCCTTGCTTGTCCCCAAGCAAGTTCCAAATCTTAAGTACAAGATAGAATGGATTATAAGTTATAAAGTCAATGAAAAGTACTTCAAAACATTTTTGGTGGTGTGCTCTACTCATAGATCACTTTAAGAGAATGATTCATGGTGTTTAAAATCAAAATATGATCAAAACATTTTATAAATATAAGAAAGTTGTTAATCTTTGCATAAAATCATAGAATGCATAATAAATAATAATTATCGAAATTAACCATGTATAATCCAGTTTAAACCACCAAGTCAATCAAAAGTTCGAGGTCTCAAGGGCTTTTCAAGAGAAGGTCAAGAAACGTGTGAGGGTGGGATGTATATGGGGAATGTGGTGCTAGAATCCGGGAAAAAAGGATCTTACTTCACTTCCTTTGAACTTCAACATCTTCCACGAATAAGCTTTTCTTATTTATTTTTTACTTTAATTTTTGGGATGCATGGACAGAGGTGCACAATAACCGAAGCCTAGGAGATCAGCAATCATCAATTTGTTGAGATGCCTCAAACCCTTGATGCACATACCATGATCCGTTAGGAATATCGCTCAATCCGACTTTGGCAAGACACAAAAACCCGGCTATATGAATGGTGCCGAGTTACTCATCATTAGGATTGACTTCCCCAAACCTATTTGTTTCTTTCTAACTTCCAGCCAACATCTCAACTATTCTTTCACTTGCTTGCTTCCAAATTCCAAGATAGGTAAAGGGAGGCAAACATGTATATGAGGGGCTAAGCATGATCAAGAAGAAGAAGAAAAAAGAATGAATTGCCTTAATCATCCCAGGAAGAAAGTGATAAAACTCATCATGTGGTGTCAACCTTCAACATAATTTGGATAAAAAAGTATTAAACATGCCAAAAATTTCAAACAAAGCATTTTGCAACTTAAACGTATCATAAAACCTTTCAAACATATAAAGATTTCAAAACCAATCTGCAAACAAAATCATCACTGAGGTTATATCCAGAAAAGAATCACAAAACGTTTCGAAAACTTTCTCAGTTAAATCGCATCGGTCGAGATGTTCTAAGTCAACCGAGGTGAAGTACCTCGTTTGGCAAGAGTCATCCTGGTCGAGGTCATAAATTTTTTTTCTTAACCAGTTTTTGACGTTTTTCTCAATCAAATAACCTGTATGTATGCATGTAATCTCAAATAAGCAAGTAGAGCATAAAGAAAAATCATAAAAAGTCATACATAGTGTCAAATAAGATACATCAATACCCCATACTTGGGACACATTGTCCCAATGGGTCAAAATAAGTCTACAAAACAGAGTACTCACCGGATATAAGCTGAGCTGTAGAATAAATACAGAAAAGAAATCCCGCAAGCTCTAATCCTGATCTGCTGGTGGTGGTGATAGATACGGGACGAAAGGATGCTGGGATGGATCAAAAGGGTAGCCCATAGTATGCTGGAACTGTATGTCCAACATCCGACGCTGGTAGTGCTGGCTCTCCTTAATCTCCAACATATCCAAGGACAGGGCGGTGTAAGAGTCGATCATCTGGTCCGTCAGCTCGTCGATCCGTCGGTGAGCTACGAGATCCCTCTATCTATGGACTCTACGCCTAGCAGGACGTGATGGTGCTGCCGCTGGCTCCTCCTCTGTAGCCTCGTCGTCTAAGTCGTCAACTGGCACACTGGGGCCGGCTGTATCTGTCCTTATCTCCATGGCAGCACCACCATCATCATCCTCATCCTCTTCCTGCACCTGAGCTGCTGCCGCGTCTCTAGCATCCTCAATGTAAGGTATCCACGCGGTGGACCAGTACTGTGGATCGTAGACGGAGAACTGAGCTGACCACCTGATACCATGAGGGGTAGTCTGCTCCCAAGGCATCGCCACATATGGCGTATTGAGTCCACGAGGAACTAGAATCCTCCTCGTGATCATCTCCGGTAATCCTAGCGGCTTGGCAACCACCACCAATGTACATGCACTCAGGTCGAGATCCATAACTATCGCTATATGAGTCACCAGGCTGCCACAACAGATATCTCCCTTCCCCTTATCCTTGATCCTGTGCAGATCCTCAGCTAGCATCGCCCAAAAATCAAGCACTCCCCTAGTCACCATATAAAATAAACTTAGAAGCTCCCCCTGTCTAATCTTCTGGGGTGTCTCAGTACGCGCCAGAAGGGTCTCACTGAAGATCCGGTGGGCTAGTGGGAAAGCAAGGTGGAAGATGATGGCCTCCCTAGAGTCTCCAGGTCTCCACCTATCACCATGCTCTACAACGTGAGCAATCTGTCCCCAAAATTGTCGAGCCACGGCTCGAGAAGGGAAGTCGGTAATTGTGGGGGTCAGGAAGCCAAAAAAGTCTCTCCACTGGTCCATAGGAACTAGGTAGTTCCGGTTCCGCAACCGGTACTTGATGGCTCTCTCCTCAGGCAGGTGAGTAACAGAATTGAGAAACTCTAATGTGGGCTCGAGGTAGGCTGGATCTTTAATCTCCATGAACTGCTCCAGCCCCACCATAGAAACCATCCTCCTCAGATCATTAGCCAGATGGAGGCAGTCAAAAGCAGAAATATCTGAAAACCGCGGCGCAATCACGGGAAGTGCGCATATGCGGTCAAAGTCAGCCTGGTGGCGCTCGTGGATCACCGGAATAGAAGGTCGGGAAGAAGAAGAAGGTGAGGATCTATCCCTCAGAACTAACTGTCGATCAGATCTTGAACTCATTTTTCTCTTTCTGACAGGTCACCTCGGTTGCTCTGATAGATCTCAAAAATCACCTCGGCCGAGGCGTAGCTCGACTGGACCGAGGTAAATCGCTGTTTGATTTCAACTCTCTGAATTTTAGTTCTTTTCCCCCAATTTCACTACTAGTTGTTCCTAAGGGGTACTTAAGCCTTTTTCAACACAAATGATTGGCAACCAAAGCCAATTACGTCTAAAAAACAGTAAAAAGAAGAGAGGTTAGGGTTTTTGACTTTTTACCCAGATTCGGTCGATTGGAGGCATTTTTGTTGCATTTTCTCTAGCCTTTCCTCGCGAGATCGGGGCAAGAATCGTAGAAAATGATCGAGAAACGGGGAAGCGAGGTGATTTGCGTGCCGCAGTCAAGAGAGAGATGGGAGGGAAAGAGAGAGAAAGTGTTCCCCTTTTATACCCCTTGCCGATTCTACTGTCACCTCGGTCGAGGTGGTCCCGACTGGACCGAGGTGTCTGGACCGAGTTGGATCGTTGTCAGCCCTAGTCGCCTCGGTTGCTCAAGAATCATCTCGGTCGAGGTGCTGTGACAGCAACCGAGATGTGTCTCAGTCAACTCCGTCTTTTCAATTTCTCGAACTTTTGTCCTTCCAGTGTTGCTCCTGGGTAGGAATCCTTCCTTAGAAAGTACATGGTTTTTGTCTAGGATGCCAAAAACAAGGCAAAGCAAAGCAAAAGCAAACTATCTAAAGCTAGACTAGAAAAAGGGAAAAAGAAAGCAATACCTTGGGTTGTCTCCCAAGAAGCGCTTGATTTAAGGTCGCTAGCTGGACCGTACGGCATCCCTAAACATGCTTGAAGGTATCCTCACCCCATACTTCACCTTCATCATGGGGTGAGATAAAGAAGTCTATCAAACGTTCCAGTAAATGCAAGTGCTTATCGGGAAATGAATCGTTTATGGGTGGTTCGTCCTTCTCGCGTGAAGAGAGAGGTAGCCGGCTGAGTTGATCTACAACAAAATTTTCAGATCCCTTCTTATCGCGAATCTCTAGGTCAAACTCTTGAAGCAAGAGAATCCATCGAATAAGACGCGGCTTAGCATCCTTCTTAGCAAGTAAGTAACAAATAGCTGCATGGTCAGTGTAAACAATAACTTTTGCTCCCATTAAGTAAGAGCGAAATTTCTCAAAAGCATATACAACCGCCAAAAGCTCTTTTTCGGTGGTGGCGTAGTTTAGTTGGGCTTCATCTAGCGTCTTGCTAGCATAGTAAATGGCGTTGGTCCGGCCATTCTTCATTTGTCCAAGCACCGCTTCTACCGCCACATCACTCGCATCACACATGATCTCAAAGGGCAAGGTCCAATCCGGAGGTTGGATAATGGGAGCGGTGATCTACGCTTCTTTTATCCTAAAAAATGCATCGAGACATTCCTTCAAAAACTCAAAAACAACATCCTTATTCAAGAGTTTAGTTAGTGGTTTAGAAATCTTCGAGAAATCCTTGATGAACCTCCTATAGAAACCTGCATGCCCGAGAAAACTCCACACACCCTTAACAGAACAAGGGGGAGGAAGTTTCTCAATAGTCTCGATCTTAGCTCGATCAACCTTAATACCTTAGTTGGAAACAAGGTGTCCTAACACAATGCCTTCATTAACCACAAAATGACACTTCTCCCAATTCAAAACGAGATTAGTGTCTTCACATATTTGTAGAACTAGAGAAAGGTTAGATAGGCAATCATCAAAAGAGGAACCATAAACTGAAAAGTCATCCATAAATACCTCCATGATCTCCTCTATATACTCGGAAAAGAAAGCCATCATGCATCGCTGGAAGGTAGCGGGTGCATTGCATAATCCAAATGGCATCCTATTATAAGCGAATGTCCCCCATGGACAAGTGAAAGTGGTCTTCTCTTGATCATCCGGATGGATAGGAATCTGAAAGAAGCCACTATAACCATCTAAATAGCAAAAATGTGAATGTTGGGCTAACCGTTCGAGCATTTGATCGATGAAGGGAAGTGGAAAATGGTCCTTCCGAGTGGCAACGTTCAGCTTCCTATAGTCGATGCACACCCTCCAGCCCGTAACAGTCCTAGTTGGGATCAACTCGTTGTTCTTATTCGTCACAACGGTCATCCCTCCTTTCTTCGGAACTACATGCACTGGCTCACCCACTTGCTATCCGAGATAGGAAATATGATACCTGCATCCAACAACTTAAGAATTTCTTTCTTCACAACCTCTTTTATGATCGGATTTAACCGTCTTTGAGGTTCCCGTGAAGTCTTCTGATCATCCTCCATTAATATTCTATGCATGCAGAAAGAAGGCTTAATACCAATAAGATCATCAATAGTATAACCCAAAGCCATTTGATGTTTTCTCAGGACATGCATCAGTTTAGATACTTCAGTTTCGGAAAGGGAAGTACAAACAATAACGGGATAAGTAGAATCCGGTCCAAGGAAAGCATACCTCAAGTGACTTTGAAGCGGTTTAAGCTCCACAACTGGGGGTGCTTTTTGAGGGGGATCCTTGCTTCCTCCTTCCAGTGGAGTAGACTTAGATTGAAGAACTGGACTTTCAGAAGTCTCAGTTGACATCATCTCGCTTATGACCTCGGTCAAGGTCTAGAGTGGGTGACCGAGATGTTCTTCAGTTAAGAACACCTCGCTTGGTCCAGAAAGTGCCTCGGTCGAGGTACTGCAACTGGGACCGAAACTGGAGATTCTCTTCTCCAGGAATAGTCTTTCAATCTTAGCTCCTGGATCTTCTTCCAGCGCCTTTCAAGAGGGTCATTAATAAGGATAGAGCTCACCACTTCTCTTGATTCTTCTTCATCATAGATGTTGAAGATATCATCCTCCAACGGCTCCCCTTTCATTGCAGCAAGCAATGCAAATTCCACTTGATCTCCGCCAATGTTGAACTTCAACTTGACGTTCTTACAATCCACATTGCAACCCGAAGTTGCTAGAAATGGCCTCCCGAGAATGATAGGAACCGGATAATCTGCGGGAATATCAAGCATAACAAAGTCTATAGGTAAATAGAAGTTACCTAACTTAACCGGAACATCTTCCAAAATGCCCACGGGATGGGTAATGGAGCGGCCCGCCATGTATAATCTTATCTTCACCGGCTTGGGCTCTCCAAGTCCATTCTTCACACATTGCTCCAGCGGGATGATGCTCACGCTGGCTCCTAGATCACACAATGCTTCACAAGTAACATCCCCAACTTGAATGAGAATGCAAAATGAGCCTGGATCTCTCAACTTAGGTGGCATCTTCTCCTTCATGATTTGGATAAGCTCCGAGGATTTAGATGTCATCCTTACTTCACCAAAGTCTTCTAGTTTCCTCTTCCATGATAGAATCTCCTTTAATAACTTCCCATATGCGGGCATCCCTAGAATAGCATCAAGGAAAGGGATATTAATATGTAATTTATTCATTAAGTCAAGGAACTTACCAAAGTGCTTGTCTAGATGTGCTCTAGCCCTTGACTGGGGGAATGGAAGTGGTGGTTTATATGCAGGAGATGGGACATAAACTTCAGTTTTGTCCGTCGCTTTCTGGGACTCCATCTCGGATGGTACCTCGACCGAAGTGTTCTTCGTCTGTACCTAGATTGAGGTGTTCTTCACATGTACTGGCATTGACCGAGGCATTGGATCTGCAGTTTTCAATCCACTTCTTGTCGTTATTGCCATGATCTGTCCTTTTGGGTTGCTCTCTGTCCTTGCTGGGAGCTTCCCTGGATCTCTTGGCGCTTCATTCGCCTTATTAAAGAATTGTCGCTCTAAGGCTTTTTGTGCCTTTGAAAATGAAGTCATGGATGTCTCCATAGCGTTGAGCTTGATCAAGATGGCCTCCAGCGCTGCATCTTTCTTTTCTGGCTGGGACGAACTTGATCCAGGCTCTTGGCTCTTCAATGGAGTAGAAGAAGAAGAGAAAGGGTTAGAGGAATTATTAGAATTGGAATTTGAATAAGGGTTACCCGGATTTTGATTATTGGATCTCCAATTGTTGCTGTTGGAGCCTCTATTGTTGTAGTTGTTGTTCCGGGAACCATGATTGTTGTTCCTTCACCCTTGATATCCTCCCTCCTCCTATTTGGTGTGAGCAACCAAAAGGTCTTTCAATTCCTTCACATCATTCTTGAGGGAGATGAGTTAATTGTTATTTGATGGAGCTTCTTGGAAATTAACTCTCTTAACTCCATTTTTAGCTCCCAGGTGGGAGTATTTTTCCATGTGCAAAGCTTGTTTCTCAATGAACTCCCAAGCTTCATCAATCGGCATGTCCATGAATGTGCCGGCGTATAGTAGTTGAAGGTTGAATTGGGTAGCTCCATCCAATCCCTTGAAGTATATCTCCAACAACTCTATCTTTGGAATCCCATGATGTGGGCAATCCAAAAGAACATCTCTAAACCTCTCCCATGACTTGGAAAAACTCTCCTTGTCCTTCATGACAAATGCATTAATCTTCCCTCTCATTTCAGCGGTTTTAGAGGGGGGAAAGAATTTTGTTAAGAACTCCGTCGTCCTCTCCTCCCAAGTGTTGATCTTTCCGGGAGGGAGAGATTGATACCAAGTAAGCGCCATGTCCATCAAAGAAATGTAAAAAGGCCTTAGCTTGTAATTATTATTTTCCAACCTTGAAGGTCTCAAGGTCTCCATCAAGATCTCAGAGTTTTGCAAATGTTGATGCGGAGACTCCGTCTCTAAACCTCCAAACTGGCATTGGCGGATCATGGATAGAACTTGCGGTCGAAGTTCATAATCATGCTCCGTTGGATCACCTAGGTTGACTCCTGGACGCCTCACTTACTGGTTTGTGTCCATCCTCTGTCCTAGGGTCTGTGGAATACCTGTAAAAAGAACATCTCGGACAGGCATCCGAAGTGGAAGTATCTCGGCCGCGGCAACTGGAGCGGGGTCCTGCCTCGGTCGAGGGTCTGGTCGATGCAGAATCTGAGCTCGTAACTCAGCCATATCTGCTTCAATCTCTGCAACTCTGGTGCGAGTTTCTTCCCTTTCGCACTGCAGTTCTTCCCTATTGAGGCGCAACTGTTACATCGCCTCCTTCAATTCGGCCTCAAGATCACGATTGTCTTGGTTGGCCATTTTCGCTTCTTTCAAGCGTCTTTTGTATGTCTTTTCTGGTTCGGGATCGTAAGGAACGATTTCCTTCCCAGCATGGGTTCTTCGCATAAACCTAGGAAAAAGAACCTGCGAAAGTCAATCAAGTAGATTGGTTAGTAGCAACAGGGGCAATTGCCCCGAAAGACAATCGCAACCGGATAGGTCTAGACCAAATCCCCGGCAACGGCGCCAAAAACTTGTTCGCTCCAAATGGTGTGTGCAAGCTTTAAATTTATATCCCAAGAAATATGCTTAAAACAAGGATGCGAACCCGCAGTGTAGAGATCAATTATAGTAAAAAGCAAGAATTCCGGGGTGTCGATCTCAAGGACTTAGGTGAAACAAAGCTAGTATAGGTTGTCAATGCAACTAATAACCACAAAAGCGATTAAAGCAATCAAAAAGATGATAATAAGGTTAATTAAAGAGAATATGCAAATTCTGGGGATTAAAGCATCTAGTTGTGGTTCCAACTCAAGATCTCAAGATAGGCGGACAAAGCTGAGATTTTGCAAAGGGTAAGTGTTTCTAAAGTGGAATAGATCACCGGGTAAGTCTCACTACTCACTAACTCAAAACCAAAAGCTCTTATTACCGGGTAAGTCTCAAGGTACTAAGGAAAGGAATTATAATCTCAAACCAACACACCAACTAAGGGAATATAATCAACCTTTACCGGGTATGTCTCAGGCTAACTCACAAAGATGGAATGAAGGCACTCTCAAACCCGAATAAAGGATAAACCTTTATTACATACACTTATGATCTTGGTTAAACAAACTAAGGAATTACCGGGTAAGTCTCATCCTAGGCTTGCATTGAACCAGGAAAGGTGTAATAAGAATAGGATTCGGAAAACTCTAACACTTAACTCTCAGTTTCGGATCAGAAAAGGTCACCTCGGTCAGTCAAGTTTCACCCCGGCCAAGATGTTCATCGACTGAACGAGGTACTCTAGGGTTAAGGATAAAGACTCGAGCTTTCAGGGTCCTACTGGGATTAAGATTATTCTATCATCGTGTTTCCCTAAACTTTCAGCCAATCACCCTAGAATCGCACAAAGAAATTAGCCACTCATCATCATGAAAGCAATTGTCAAATATTTGAGAAGGGGATGAATATTTGAACACAAAAACCTTAAGAACAAGGCTTCAATAACTGAATCAAATATCAAACAAATCAGCGTTCCTTGGATCACAAATCCAACAAGGCAATGAAACAAAAAGGAATCTAAGAAAGTCTTACAAATCCCCTCAAAAGCTATATCCGAACTATCAATCCATCCTTGATTGATCTTCAATCTTCCTTCCTTCCTTCAAAGCTTCCAGAAAATCCTCGCTTTGTTGGTAATTTTTCAGCCTCCCAGCATGCTTCAACTTGTGGAAAATCCAACCCTTTATATAGTAGAATTATCTTCCAAAGATAATAATATCTTAAAAAGATAATATCCTAATAACATATATCCATATCTCTAAAATAGATCTACCAAATATATGATCTTCCTTCCATAAATCCAGCCCAAAAATATAAGATTTCTCCTTTCAAAAATAAAATATCTCAGCCAATAAAATATATCTCGCCGGCGCCAGGGTGTTCGCCTCGGTCGGGGCGCTCCTCTAGATCACCTCGCTCGAGGTGGTACTGTAGCTGAACGAGGTGAACCTCAGCTGAATTTTAAATATCTTAAATCTAGTTCAAAGTAAATCTTCTTTGTTAATTCTTTGCTCCCTGAGTTCTCTTTTAAGCTCTTGAATGTAGCTCCTATGACTCCTTTGCTCCTTAGCTCCATTTCGATCCTAAACGTGTCATTTTACCTACGATTACATCGAAACTTGGTGTAGACCTCGATTCTCGTAAAAGTAGATGAAATAACAATATAATCACATAATGTACATCCAAACATGCAGATTATTGAACATAAAACATCTAAACAAGTCCCAAAATATAGACTATAATACATGCTATCACTGAGAAGAGGAAGAACACCTCCTTGGAACAATTTGCCTTGAGGATCTACGTGTTCCTTCCATTTCTGAGCAAAATCTTGGGTGGATCTTGGGAAATCTCGGCCGAGAAAGGCTTGACCAAAATTTTTGTCGATTTGAGAAAATTTGGCAAAGCTGTAAAGATTTTGGCAAACTAATCCCTTTGCTTCCTCCTTCCTATGCTTTATTCGATCTTAACTACACCAATTTCTTGCACAAATAAGGTCAAACAAACTCAAATCAAAGGTAAGAGAGAAAACCTTGGTTTTGGATTAACCAAACAGTGTCCGATTTGCTGAATTGTGGTGTTGTTGATGCACAAAATTTTCAATGTCGTTGAGAAATCTTGAGTTTTGGAGGAAGAATGAAGCAAATCGGTTAGAAAAATAGAGATTTTGAGAGGATTGGGTGATTTGCGGCCTGCCGTGGTTTTAGGGCGTGGAATTGGGGTTTGTTTTTGCTGCAAGATGGTGAAGTGTTCTTTATATACTCTAGCGAAAAATCTTGGCTGAGATTTCATCCAAGATTTCCATCGGACCGAGATTTTTGTGAAGCTGCTTGCGACATGGATTTCCACGGGTGAAATCGATATATGTTGGCCGATACTTATATGCTTGACTGAGATTTTTGCAAAGATGCTTGTCACATGAATTTCCACGGGTGAAATTGATAAATCTCGGCCGAGATTTTTGCATTTTTTTTCCTCATTGACAACTTGACTTGTTTCTACATCTTTGAGTCCTTTTTGAGAATTACTAAGTTCTTGTCATCCAGAGACAGGAAAACCGGAACATACCAAAGAAAAAGAAAAACAACTCTATTCTATCTAACAAACGGGAAAAAGAAAGACAATACCTTGGGTTGCCTCCAATGTAGCACTTTGTTTAAGGTCGGTGTTGGACCTATCTCTATTAATGATCATGTGAGGTGCAGAGACGCAATGCTCTCAACCCATACTTGAACTACACCGTGGAGAAAACATGTTTTATGACACAAGGTCTTGTCCTACGAGATTTGAGCTTACCCGGAAATAATGGGAGTCGAGAATTGAAGAGAAGGACGAGATCTCCTTCTTTCAGCTCCTTGGTAATGATATGGTTATCATGCCATCTTTTGGCTCTCTCCTTGTAAATCCATGCATTCTCGTATACATTCAAACATATTTCTTCCAACTCGTTGATGTCCACGAGGCGTTTTTCTCAAGCTTCCTTCATGTCAAAGTTTAGCCATTTGATTTCCCAATAAGCTTTGTGTTGCAACTCCACCGGAACTTTACAAGACTTCCCATAGACAAGATTGTAAGGTGTTGTGCCTATGGGAGTCTTGAAAGCGGTCCTATATGCCCAAAGCGCATCATTTAGCTTCATCGACCAATCCTTCCTTGTTCTAAAGACAATCTTCTCTAGAATGCTCTTGATTTCTTGATTTGAGATCTCTACTTCCCCTCTTGTTTGAGGATGGTAAAGAGTAGCAATCTTGTGAGTGACCCCATACTTCAACTATAGAGTACAAACTTACGGGTTGTGAAATACATTCCTCTGTCACTAATGATGATTCGGGACGTCCCAAACCTTAGGAAGATCGTTCTATTAAAGAACTTTACTATAACCGTTGCGTCATTAGTAGGAGAAGCCATAACTTCAACCCATCTAGAAACATAGTCTATAGCCAGAAGTATGTATAGGTTTCCACAAGAATATGGGAAGGGTCCCATAAAGTCCACTCTCCATATGTCGAATATTTCCATCTCTCGGATGGTGTAAAGAGGCATTTCGTTCCTTATGGATATGTTTTATGTTCTTTGGCAAGCATCAAAAGAGACAACAAAGTTTTGCACAAATTTAAATAGTGTAGGCCAAAAGAAACCGTAATGGAACACCTTAGCACATGTCTTGTGGGAACTAGCATGTCCTCCACAAGGTAGTGAATGGCAATGGCAGATGACTCTTTCTACTTTTTCTTTAAGGATGCATCTTCTGAACATTCCGTCCGGACCTCTCTTGAAGAGTAGAGGTTCATTCGAATAGTAATGTCAAACATCCTTGAAAAACTTTTTCCTTTGGGCTTAGGATAATCCGGGAGGTATTTCCTCACAAACCAAATAATTCACAATATCAGCAAACCATGGTTTGTTACCTCTCGAGATTTGATGAAGGCAGTCCTCAATCTCGTGCAGCTGCTCGTCAGGAAAGGAGTCATCAATGGGAAGATCGTCCTTCTTGCTCGTGATGTGAGGGAGACGGCTTAGATGATCCGCCACCGAGTTCTTGAATCCTTTCTTGGCCTGGATCTCTAAGTCAGGTTCTTGTAGGAGGAGGATCCATCTAATAAGTCACGGTTTTGCATCCTTTTTAGTGAGCAAATACCGTATTGATACGCGGTCGGTGTAGACAATCACTTTCCCTCCCACAAGGTAGGAACGAAACTTATCAAAAGTGTAGACGACCAAAAGAAGTTCGTTCTCCGTCATAGCGTAGTTGAGTTGAGCTTCATCTATCGTCTTGCTAGCATAGTAGATGGCATGAGTGCCTCCATCCTTCTTTTGTTTGAGTACCGCTCCTACGGATACATCACTTGCATGACACATGATCTCGAAAGGAAGATTCCAATCTAGAGGTTGAATGATGGGGGCAGATATTAGATCTTCCTTTATCCTAAAAAAGGAATCTAGACAATCCCTTTGACAACTCAAAAACTACATCCTTCATCAGTAGGTTAGGCAAGGGTTTAACAATCTTAGAAAAGTCTTTTATAAACCTTCTATAAAATCTTGCATGACGAAGGAAACTTCTTACCCCTTTTACCGATGATGGTGGAGGTATATTCCCGATGGTTTCTATCTCGCCCTATCAACCTCAATGCCGTGGTTTTAGATCAAGTGCCCTAGAACAATGCCCTCGCTAACCATGAACCGAATCTTTTCCTAGTTCAAGACAAGGTTTGTGTCTTCACATCTTTGAAGGACTAGAGAAAGGTTATCTAAGCAATCATCAAAAGAGGAGGCATAAATTGAAAAATCATCCACAAAAACCTCCATGATGTTCTTTATATATTTGAAGAATATGGCCATCATGCACCTTTCGAAGGTGGCCGGTGCATTGCAAAGTTCGAACGGAATTCTCTTATAAGTGAACGTCCCCGAAGGGCACATAAATGTGGTCTTCTCTTGATCGTCCGGATGGATGGGAATTTGGAAGAATCTGTTATACCCATCCAAGTAGCAGAAGTGAGAGTGTTGTGCCAATCTCTCAAGCATTTGATAGATGAAGAGGAGGGGGAAGTGATCCTTCCTTGTTTCAACATTCATCTTTCAGTAGTCGATGCGCATCCTCCATCCCATTACTATTCTTGTTGGGATCAACTAATTGTTTTTGTTAGTCACAACAGTCATTCCCCCTTCTTTGGTACCATATGAATGGGTCTCACCCACTTGCTATCATGAATTGGAAGATGATTCATGCATCAAGTAACTTAAGAATTTCCTTCTTTACAACCTCTTTCATGATCGGATTTAACCGTCTTTGAGGTTCTCGTGAAGGCTCGTAAAGGCTTGTGATCATCTTCCATCCAAATCTTATGCATGCATAAAAAAGGCTTAATACCCACAAGATCATCTATAGTATATCCTAAAGTTTTCCAATGCAGGTTTAGTTTATTCATTAGCCTATTGTGTTCATCTTCATTCAGATTATCACTAAATATGACAAGGTATGTAGAGTAAAGCCCTAGAAATGAGTACCTTAAGTGTGTGGGAAGAGGCTTCAACTCTAAAGTAGGAGGTTCCTTTGTGGAGGCGTTGTCGCCTTTTGAGGCATCATGTGATGCTTCCATGGTTGTAGAAGTGGTGGGGAGACGTCCGAGAATGCTTTAAGAAGCTTTGGAGAAGTTTAAGAATTTCTAGAAATCTCGGACTACCCCTTGAAATCTCGGCGAGATTTCTTGTCCTTGACCGATATTTTTGATGAAGTTGCGATCAACTAGATTTTTCCACGGGTGAATTAATGAGAATCTCATCCGAGATTTTTTATCCTTGACCGAGATTTTTGGAATTTTTCGTGCCATCATTTATTTCTTCAAATTCACACTTAGGATTTTCCTCCAACTCTTCAACAACTCGCACTTAAGAATCGCAGTCCTCCTCTACTCCCTCTTTAATAATGCTCATACTTATGACTTTTGTAGCGGATCCTTGAGAAAAATAGAACTCACTATCTCCTTTGGTTCCTCTTCATCATATATGTTGAAAATATCTTCTCCAAGGGTTGGCCCTTTGACCATAGCTTCGAACTAGAACTCTATATGCTCTTCACCTATGTTCAAAGAGAGCGTTGCATTCTTGCAATCCACCATGCAACCGCTAATTACGAGGAATGGTCTTCCATTTATAATTTGAATCGGATAATCTACCAGAATGTCCAAAACTACAAAATCAATGGGAATGTAGAACTTACCTAGCAATATGGGAATTTCTTCGAGAATTCGCACCGGACGCATTATTAATCTATCCGCCATGTAGAGTGTCATCTTGACGGGTTTTGGTGTTCTAAGTCCTACTTTCTCACATAATGCAAGCGGTATGATGCTCACACTTGCTCTAAGATTGCATAAGGCTTCATAAGTCGCCTCTCCAACTCCTATGGGAACCAAAAGGATCCGGGATTCTTAGCTTGGACGGCATCTCCTCTCTCATCGTTTGGATCAGTTCGTATGACCTCTTTGTCATTCTTTCATCCCCAATGTCTTGTAATTTCCTCTTGTTGGAGAGGATTTCATTTAAAAATTTTACATATGCAGGCATACCTACAATGGCATCCATGAACAAGATATTAATATGTACCTTTCTCATGAGTTCAAGGAAACTTACCAAAGTGTTTGTCTAGGCGCGCTCAAGCACGAAATTGCAAGAATGGTAGAGGTGGTTTGTATGCTGGAGGAGGTACATAAACTCGCTCTTTCTCTTTCTCTTTCTCCTTCTCCTTCTCCTTCTCCTTGTTGCTTGGTTCCGGATCTTCCTCGATCATGACTTGCTTCCCTTTATCAATGCTCTTGGACAATGGCTCGTTCATTAGTCCGCTTCTTGTGGTGATGGCCATTACTTCCCCTTCGTATTAGTTTCAGTTCTTCCAGGGAGTCTTCCTTGATATCTAGGAACTTCTCCGGGTTTGCTGAAAACCTGATTTTCCAAGGCCATTTGAGCCTTAGAAAGAGAATGCATGCCGTCTTTCATCTCTCTCACCTCTCCTAACAATTTTTGCAATAGCATCTTTGTCTTATCCTTTGGATGTTGGTTGAATACCGGTGGGATATTTTGACTCTTTGGTTGTGGAGCATCACTAGAGGATGCGGGTTGATTAAGCGTGCCATCCGGATTCGCGTATGAAAATCCGGGATGACTATGATCGGGGCGCCAACCTCCCCCTCTTTGAGAATTTTTGTTATGGTAATTGTTGTTCCGGGGTCCTTGATTGTTTCCTTGATAACTTCCTCGACCCATGTAGTTCACGTCTTGCTCCCTAGGAGGTAAACTTGCTTGTGCTGGTGCTCGAGATTTCTGCATTTCTTTCATATGATGTTTAAGAGTATCAACTTTAACAGATGGTTGGTAGTAATACTTACCTCATGGACTCCGGGTTACAAGAGTCTATCATCACATCTTATTTGGGAGTACTTATCTTGCACCAAAGCTTGGTCTTCAATAAACTCCCATGTGTTGTCTACATGCTTATCCATGAAAGTACCTCCGGAGAGGGATTGACGTCGGAATTGTGTATCCTCATTGGAGCCTTTATTATTAGATTTCAAGAAGCTCTATCCTCGAGATTTCATTATGAGGACATCAAGTAGAAGTTCCTTGAATCTCTCCCAAGACTTGAACAAGCTTTCCATGTCTTTCATAGAAAAACTAATAATCTTACCCCCAAATTCATCAATTTTTGAAGGTGGAAATAATTTTGTAAGAAATTCGGAGGTCATGTCCTCCCATGTGTTTACTCTTCCTTCCGGTAAAGATTGAAGTCATGTTTGCGCCCTGTCTTTCAAAGAAATAGAAAAACCTCGTAATTTATGATTATTAGTTTCTAATCTAGAGGGTCTCAATGTTTCCATAAGAATTTCATAGTTCTGTAAATGTAATTGAGGAGACCCCCCTTCTGATCCTCTAAAATTATTTTGGAGGATCTTGGTAATAACTCGAATCGCAAGGGTTTTATCCAACAATCATTATATTCAAGTCAAGAAACATATATATAACCAAGAACCAAATGCAATCAATAGAACCGAAAGAAATGCAAGAATTACTAAGCAAGGTGTTCTCTAATATCATAAACTGAATTTAATCAATAACAAAGATCCATTCTTGTGTTCCAAAGCAAAGAAATAAAAAAACTAGAATAATCTCATGAAGAATCTCAATGTCTCTTTCAATCTGTTATGTTGATGTAGTACGGGTTGTCAATCTGTTTCCAAGCTACGATCCAAAAGCTTCTTTCTGCAATGTGTCTCTAATTTCCAGTTGTTGATGTGTGTTATCATTCTTGGAGCCCTCTATCTTATAGAATGAAGTTAGGGTTTAAAAGATTGCGTTTTGGGCTGAAATGTCAAAACCACGGCCCAAACCAAAGAGAATCTCGGTTGAGATTTCATGTCCTCAACCGAGATTTCTTCTCTGAGGTGTGTGATTTCTTCAATCTCCCTTATATCTCCCAAAAATTGACTTCATACTTCTTTTTAAGTCCCGGAGTGCTCCCTAAGTAGTCTGCCTTGATCCATTGTCCATGAACACTCCATTTCCGCTCCAATATCTCGATTCTAACAAAATAGGTGACTATGAACCATAATTGCAATGAATGTATGGGTGGAGATGTAAGTACTAATTTGGTGAGTGTTACTCTATCTGCAAAACTTAACGTTATACCCCCTAATCTGCATAACCTGATGTTGATCTTGTCCAAAAGAGGGGAGAAGTTGCTCTTATTTATTCTTCCTTGAAAAAGTGGCTTCTTAAGGTAGTTGCCTAGATTCTTGGTAACCTCACTACTAGTAATACTTTGCAAGTGATCTTGAACATCCTTATTAACATTAGGGGAAACATAAATCTTTTATTTTTGAATTCCCACTTTAAGACTAGAAGCTTTGCAAAATGTGTCTAGCACTCTCAACACCACTCTCATTTGTTTTGTGGTTGCTTCAACAAAAAGTGTTAGATCATCTACAAAAGACAAAGAGATATGGAGAGATCGGGTCTCTTATGACATTATTTATGACACTAGTTTAGGCATTCATTTAAATAGTTTTTCCCCATATTCATGCATGGTTTGACATTAGTTTTTGGCGTTTATGCTTAATCGAGTCTTATTTCTAGAAAAGACGTCTACACGAGATTTTGTCGGTTTTTGTAGGTATTTTTGGGAGCTTTTGGACTTAATCAATACATTCGAGGATCATTCCTCGTGGTGGCACGCATCCGGACACCCTAAGGAGCAAGCTAGAAGCAAAGAAGAACACAAAAGACCTTCTTGGTGTACGCCTTGTGGAAACTCATGACTTGGTGATCCAAAGAGGGCTGAACTGGAAAAACTACGACATAGAAGCTAAAACCACGCCCGTGGGTTTGACCCGTGGTTTCTGTCAGCACAACCATGACACTTGTCAAGCGATTTCTTTGCCCGACCTTTGCTTTTCTTGGTTGAGTGTGTACTTGGAAAAGCCTGCATGTTGGATTTTGGACTCTCTCTCATCATCAGTTGTTGGGGGGAGGCTTGGAAGAACAACAAAAACACTCTCATATGATAGAAGAACATCATCATCAAACTGAGATCTATAGTGAGACTTTGAGTGGTTTTTAGTGACTTTTGTGGAGAATCATTTGGAAGTATTGTAAAGAACGTTTTGGAGATGCTTTTGAATGGTTGTAAGTCCTATTTAAACTCATTTCCAGCTGAGATATATTCCTTCTACTAACTCTTATTTCACTTTCTTTCTATGGAAACTATGTATGCTGGCATGATGAGTTTAGATCTTAAGATGCATGTTATTGGCTAAATAGCTGTGATTCTAGGGTGATGGACATATGGTTATGGCTTGGATAATGATACAATGGACTTGAATGTACCTTTGGATGACTTGCATGCTCGAATCCCAACCCCCAACCAAAATCACGGCCTGTTCCTCCTAAACCACGGCCGTGGTTTCTTATGATCATTCCGTGGTTTTGTTTTGTGGTGCTTATATTGATGAATTTGAATTTTAGGATGTTAGATTGTTGAAATCCTAGTGTTTGTTGAGCATAACCTACCTTACGCTGACCTAATGCTAGCAAACTAAGTGAGGAAAGAGACTTACTTTGTGATTTCCAATCTTAGATACCAATGATGATGAACTCTACGTAGTAGTGAGCCTCACAAGCCGCTATTGTACTGAGTGTGCTAGGATTGTTGCTAAGGACTTGCCTTCTTGAGACTTACCCGGTAAGGAGAGGTTTGACCCCTACAAAGCAATCCGATTTGTGTAGAATTCCCAACCTTAGGTTCCTAGAGACTTACCCGGTAATAGTACCTTAAGTGCAGGATAGTGGACCATGAGACATACCCGGTGATTGATCCCATTAGTGAAACACCCTTTCCCAACGCACCGTAGCTTGTCCAAGGTTTATTAGAAGCTTGAGTCCATTGCCATAACCGGAAGTCCGATACCCTTGAATCCGCTTTTCTTAATTTGATCACATATCTTGTTCTTATGTCATTTCTTTGTGTTGTTTTATTGATTGATAATCTTGCATGACTTCGATCTTGATTGATCACCCTAAAAACCCAACCAAAAATATCATGATTTTCATTTCTTCATTTCTATCTCTTTTCTTAAACTAGATTTGCACTATCAATGATCACTTGTTTGATTTGATTTCACCTTAGTCTTAGTGTTCGACCTCAGAGTACTATCCTTGATACAAAACGACCCATACACTGTGGGTTCGCTAGGAGTTAGGAGAATATATCGAGTTACAAATTGTAAGGCTTTAGCGTGGTAAATTTTCTAGTGTAACAAGTTTTTAGCACCGTTGCCAGGGACTAGGTCTTGATTGAATCATTGTGTGTGATTGTTTATAGTATAGGTATTTCTTTTGCTTGTGATCTTATTTGTTTTGTGTCATTGATTTTTCAGGACATCTCTCACTCTTTAGGTGCATGCAAAGATCTCGTGGCAAGGATTTAGCTCCATTCGATCCTGAACCGGAGAAAACCCTTAAACTAGATCCAAAGTTTCTAAGAAGAAGAAAGGGATGTCCTAAGTAAACCTTTGGGCTGAATTGGATGCAACTTTAGAGCAACTAAGACTTAGAGAAGAAACTCTAGAGCAAATGAGGCTTAGGGAAGAAGCTTTTGAGAATGATAGGAGACTTGCAAACTAGAGGCAAGAAGCTTTTAGGAGGGATGTTGAAGAGATTAGTCAAGCTCTTGTGCAAAGAGAGGTTAATCTTCAACCACCTCCACCACCACCGGAGACGGCGGCACATGTACGGAATGAGCCTATTATTATTGAGGAGCTGCAAACGCTAGGCCAATGTATGGATCCAGCCCAAAGAGTGCACCGTCCGGGTGTAAACTTAGGAGATCCCGCAGCCCATGACTACGAGCTCCGCCCTCAAGTGCTACAAATGATCCGGCATAATCAATTTGGAGGGATGGAAGGAGAGTCTCCTCATCAACACTTGATGAATTATGAGATCTTGATGGAGACTCTAAGGCCACCTAGATTGGAGAGCAACAACCAAAATCTTAGGGCTTTCTCCTTCTCACTTAAGGATAAGGCCTTCGCTTGGTACCGATCCATTCCACTAGGACGTGTGGGTACTTGGGAGGAGATGACAACCGATTTTCTTACAAAGTTCTTCCCACCTTCCAAGACAACCGAGCTAAGAGGGAACATCAATGTCTTAATGATGAAGGATAAGGAGAGCCTATTCAAATCTTAGGAGAGGTTCAAAGACCTCCTCCTAGATTGTCCACAACATGGGATATCGAAGATAGAGCTATTGTAGATTTATTTAAAGGGACTTGATGAGGATAGTCAATTCAAGCTCCAACCACTTTCCGGAGGCACATTCATGGTGAAGAACGTGGATGAGGCTTGGGAGTTTGTAGAGAAGCAAGCCTTAGTGATATAGAAGTACTCCCATAGGTAGAGTGATGACAGGAAACCGGGAGCATATGAAGTAAGTGAAGTCATCATGAGCAACTACAAACTTGATGCAATCAATAATGAACTTAAGTCCTTGAGGGAGTTGTGTACCACAACCTTGAAGAGTCAAGCAAGTTCTCAAGTACAAGTGCAAGCAATTTTGGCATACAAGGAGGAGGATATTAACTACATAAGAAGGGGTAACTTCAACAACTACCAAGTCCCTAGGAACTTAAACAACAACAGCCGGCATTTCAACAATTACCGGCCTAATCACAACCATCCCGGGTTCTCCTACTCTAACCCGGATGGTGCCTTTAACCCTCCCATATCAATAAGCCAAGCTCCACCACACCCGGTTTTGCTCAACCTCTAAAGGATAGGACCGAAATGATGTTTGAACAATTGCTAGGGAGGTTGAGTGGGATTGAGAGCACGGTGACATCCATTTCCAAGGCTCAAAAGGTGCTAGAAGCACAAGTGTTCCAAAAGGCGGGTCAGGCACAAAAAGATCCGGGAAAGTTTCCCGGAAGGACCGTGGATAATCCAAGAGGCCAAGTGTTGGCCATTACCACAAGGAGTTGACTGAGCATGAAAGATCCCTTACCCAAGGAGAATGACAAGGGGAAATAAGTAGTGGTGGAAGAAGAACCATTGTAAGAAGGAGGCAAGAGCAAGGATGATGAGCCATCATATGTGGCACCTCCTCCATACAAGCCACCACTACCATTTCCACAATCACGAGCAAGAGCTCGCTTGGATAAACATTTCGTTAAATTCCTTGAAATCATGTCTAAATTACATAGAATCATTAGGTTCAGCTTGGGAAGTTCTATGTGCCAATCAAGTTTGTTGTTTTGGACATCCCGACGGACTACCCGGTTCCTATCATTTTGGGAAGACCATTCTTAGCCACCTCAGGATGCTTAGTGGATTGCAGAAATGGGATCCTCTCGTTCAAGATAGGAGAAGAAAACATCAAGTTCAAATTGTCCACAATGATAAAGGGGCCAACCCTTGGTGAAGACGTCTTGAACATTGTCGAGGAAGAAGTGTCTACGGAAGTTGTGAGCTCAATTCTAATCAAGGATCCATCGGAGAGGGTTCTAAGCATGAGCATCATGGAGGTAGGAGGTTAGGAAGATTGCAATGAAGAAATCCAGGCTTTGGATGTACTAGAAGAGGAGCCAACTGCTAAAATTCAAGTGCATGAAGGATGGAGGAAGCACTTGTAAGAGCCTTAGTCTTTAGGAGCTAAGTAGTGCTGAGTGTAGTTTGCTTTAGGCTGGCTTCCTTTATAAGCCATCCTTTGCTTCTTGATGAAGGGTTCTTCATATCTCTAGCCCTCTTCCTCCTCACGGTCATCTTCTTCTCTCCATCTCTCCCTTTGATCTTCTTTTTTGATGTTGTTCTTGTTGGAATCAAGAGTGAATCTTGATTTAGGTTTAGGTTGATTGAATCCTTGATGAGGATGTTGAGCTTTGAGGTTATTGATGTGGTGGAGTAGTGGTGTGGACGCTCTTCCCTTTCTTTAGTTGTTGTGGTAAGATCGTCATCTCCATCTTCATTCTTTCTTCCTTTCCTGCTATTTTCTCCCTCTTTAGCTAGGATTCACAAGCGTAAGCTTGTGTGGGTCTTTCCTGTACGTTTTGATGTTCATACCTGTGTATATGTGTATGTATCTGTGTATGTTGTTGTGCGATAAATAAGTGAAAAGAGTCAAGAGAAGGATCGAAGAGAAGTCGAGGACCAACCTTCTCCAAAAACAGCAGCCCATACGACTGTCTTGAGCCGCCCGTGCGCATTGTTGTGAGCCGCCCTTGCGCCCTGAGTCATCTGCCCCTGCGCCTCAGTGTTGTTGAGCTTGATGCTTCTTGTTCTGCTGGTGCGTCTAGGGCATACCTAGTTGGTATGGTTCCTTCTTCCTTTCCTTTGGCCTTGGCTTTAGTCTATGGCTAACTTAGTATGGTTAGGTTGAGCTTGATGAGTTATATGATGAGTATGTGCCTTAGGCACTTGTGTTTTTGTTGAGGTAATGCCTTAGACATTTGAAAGTATGATGTGATCTCGAGGTATAGATCCGAGTTATAGGTTGGTTGTGAGTCTCCTATCCTTTACAGTATGTGATTGTGTGTGCCTTGCTTATGCATGCGTTGATTACTTCCCCAAGGGGAAGTTGTGACGTGGTACAGGTTACGAGTATATCACGTAAGTCCATAGAACTTACTTAGCATAGAGTTGTGGATTTGAGTGATTGTAATGGTTGTGTGTGCTGATATGGTTGTTGCATTTATAACCTAAACCGGACTAGGATAACCATTTATTACCTTAAATGGCCCAAGTGTATCATAACGGGTCGTGACCACATGCCGACACTCGCCGAGAGTTGGAGGAGGTGCTCGGAAGCAAGTAGCCGTGAGGAAGGTAGATGCCATGCACAACCTGAGTAAAGGGGGAAGAGACGGGGTTCTTTAGGCTCCTCGTTCAACAAAAGAAGTTGAATTAGTAATGGAATAACTTAAGACAATATAATAAATGAATGTGTGTGTGACATTGCATGTGTGATGTGTTGGTATGTGTGAGTGTTGTTACTTCATTCTTATTCATTGATGTAGCTACCGGTGTATACCATGTTGTACATGATCTGTAGGTTAGGAAGACTACAGAGTGAGCCAGACAAGGTGACCAGCCGAGGACTTCTGTACATTAGGTTGTTCGTGGGATATGGAATGTTTTATATGTGAATGTTGTGGATGTTGTTTTGTACTCAACTGTGATGTTGTAAAACCTTTTGATGTACACTATACAATTTAATGTATTTGTTTTAATCTATTTGTGTCTTGTTGTAAGATCCAGTGAACTTGTTGTCAGGCTAGGGTAAGGATTCATTGTGAGATTCTAGCCCAATGTGGCATCCCGAGTCACGTGGATTCGGGGTGTTATAGAGTTTGTATTAGAGCCTTAGGTTGATAATAATGACACTTGATATCTACAATAAAGGTGGAGTAGATAAATAAACAAAACCCGAAAGGGGTTTGACTTTTGAAAGGCTTTTGTTTTGAAACGAGTACACACGTTTTGGGATAGTATGTACAGAAGCTATCACCCTTCTAAGGATCTCGACAGTATATATATATATATACTTATGGCATATATATAGCCTTATAGGTTAGGTGTGCATACCCCGCAGATGGCTCGTACTAGAGATGTTTCTGTTCTAGGCTGGGGTAGAGGTAGACCACCTCTTCCTTCGGGCGTGATAGGACAGGGACTACTTCCCGCTGCTGATCCACCTTAGGTGGAGGAGGTTCGTGAGGAGATTGCTGAGAGTGTCGTCCTAGAGACGAAGAGTGGTGGATCTAGGAGACAATATTCACATCGATTCCAGTCAGATGACTCGGATCGTGTCTCCATGAGGGGGCCAAAGTTTCGTGAGTACATCAGACGTGTTGAGGAGGCTGCCAAAGCAGGCAGACGGGCCCCAGATCTGCTAGTGCATGAGGGATCATCTGAGATGTCCCAGGGAGCCACTCAGGTGCCAGCTTTGCCGGCACGTGCTGCTGAGACTATAAGAGCTCCAAAGGAGTATAGAGGGCCTCGACCGGATACGTAGTTGAAGGCATTCCATCAGTTGGGCGTACCAACTTTCTTTGGGAAGGTTGGCTTAAAGACGGAGGTCTGTGTCCATTCTCAGACATGTGTGTATGGTGAATGATATAGCTTTAAATTTATAACCTAAAATATAAGCTTGGCAATATGCAAAACCGTAGTGTACGGATCAATTGTAATAACAACAAATACTCCAGGTCGAACACAGGGACTATGGTGAAACAAAGCTCGGCAATTCAGGTTGTCAATCAAGAACAAGCAATAAAACAAAGGTATCAAAGATGATGTAATAATCAAATAAAGAAAATGCAGATTCTAGAGGTCAAAGCATCCAGTTTTGGTTCCGACTCAAGATCTCAAAGGATAACGTGGACAAAGTTGAGGTTTGCAAAGGGAAGGTGTTTCTAAGGTGGGAATAGATCATCGGGTAAGTCTCACTACTCACTATCCCAAACCAAAGATCCTCTCACCGGGTAAGTCTCACTACTCACTACTCACTATCCCAAAATATAGACTATAATACATGATATCAAAATAACCCATACTTGTCTCTTGCTTGTCCCCAAGAAAGATTCAAATCTTAGATAGAAGATAAAATGGATTAAAAGTCATCAAAAAGATCAATGAAAAACATTTCAAAACTTTTTGGTGGTGCGCTCCATTCATAGATCACCCTAGGAGAATGCTTCATAGAAAACAAAATCAAAACATGGTCAAACCATTTTATTAGTATAACAAAGTTGTTCACCTTTGGATAAAATCATAGAATGCATAATAAATCATATGTGCGAGACGTCCTCGGCCTGCTTCTCTGCTAGATCACCCAGCAGCATGCCTATCCTGTGGGGCATCTACAACATGGTAATAAACCATTAGCTATCCATACACATATATAGAGTAATGCATAAGCACAATCACAATCAAGGTAAGATAAACACCTCAACATGCTTTCACACATTTACCCATTTGATCATCTCAATATAATGGTCATTCACTCAAACCGTATAGATGTAATATATATGAAACTAAGTGACACGAGGACCAATACATCCTCGCCTATGAGCCTACTAGTTGTTCGCCCCTAGAGGTGTGTGCAAATAAGTTTTAAATTTATAAAACTAGAATCAAGCAAGCGAACCCGCAGTGTACGGATCGACGTAGTTAAGCAAGAATTCCAGAGTATCGAACACAGGGATTTGGGTGGAGCGAATTCAATTGCAAGTTATCAAGCAGGTGAATATGGGAGTTTTGCAGATATTGGGAAAACAACAATCCTAAAGCTTCAGGTATCTAATTGTGGCAATAGATTCAAGATATACTAATGATGTAAAGACAGAGTGGAGATATGCAAAGGTATACTAATGTAAGGTAATCGTACGGTTGAGATTCCAAAAACCTTATGTAACTCACCTAAAAGACACTCCCTATACAGGTTGTTGAGGCTCAATATAGAAAGATTCTAGAGATGAGAATTAATGTCAAATACCCAAACTTGTAATCCAAAGGTCAAGACTAACTTGATCGATTGAGGTTATGACACTCACAATTGAGGTAGAGGTTGTTGAGGCTTCACTACCACCTAGAAATGACAAGTCTAAGCTAAGCTAAAGCCAATCTTTAACTTTAGATTAAAGTAAAAGCAGGTTCGTAGACTTAAGGTAAATCACGGTTAGTTCTTGAGGTTCCACGGCCGTGGAACCAAGAACAGCCCGTAATTTGGGGTTGTCGGCGATAATTCTCTAACTCTCAGGGTCTAATCTGTTTGCGATCGATCTATCATCACCTATGCCACAACTATCAACCCTTCACCTTAGAATTGTTAAGGGTTTTTAGCCAATAACAATCATATTGATATCAATTCAAGAATTAAAAGATAAAAGATGGGAACTTTCAAGAACTATCAATAATCTTCAAATCAATCTCAAAATCACAATCAAGAACAAATGTTTATCAAAAGATTCAAAACGGAGTAAACAATCACAATCTTAGGAAAGAAAAGAAACGGGATGTCAATCCGATCCTAAATCAAACCTAAGCAAGAAGAGGGATCTTCTTGCAAAACCCTCCAAGAACTTCGATCTTCCACCAATTCGAAAATCACAAAACAGCAACTCTCCAATACGAACTTTGATCTTCAATGAGATCTCCAAATTACCTCCAAGATGAGGGTTTGTGCGTTGCTAAACGTGGATTGTAAGCGTGCGTTTGCCGCTAAGCGAAGGTTGAAAGGTCGTAAGCGAGGTGACGGAATCTTGCTTCGTCCGTCTTTTTATAGTGTAGGGTAAAGTGTCGGCCCGGCCCAATCTTTCAAAAGATCATGGCTTCGAAGCGTGGCGAAAAGATTCGCCAAGATCACGGTCGTGGAAGATTCCACGACCGTAATTTAGGGCGTGGAAACAATTACGATTAGTTCCACGGCCGTAGAATCCCCTGGAATGAACATCGAATTCTGACTCTGAATCCACGGCCGTAATTCTGAACGTGGTTTGTGATACGGCCGTGTTTTAGGGCGTAATTTAGGGCAAGAACGTGATTCTTCCCTGAACTCGTGCATTCTTCAATCTAAGACTCCAAATTGCTTCAAAAAGTGTCCTTGATCTATGGACATATCAACTCAACTCTCCTTTGCTCGATTCCGTTCGGAAATAGCTCCAAATTACCTATAATCAACATAGAACTAGTGTAGACATCCATATCGAAAATATAGGCAATACTAGCTCACATATGCACAAAGATCAATCAAAGACTATCAATATGAATCAAATACATTTAGAAAACGTGCCTAAAATATCACAATATTTCATACTAACAAATAACCCCATACTTAGCACTTGCTTGTCCCTAAGCAAGGTCCTTCAAAAAGCTTTAAAACAAGAGTTAGGATGAAATATGTGTACCTTCTTTTGGATGAATGTGACTTCTAAAGAATAGATCATTCTCAAACCTTGCTTCAATCGTTTTTCAAACTTTCACACACTTAATCAAAAAGTAAAAGGTAAAGAAAATTCATGAATTAACTCAACTTCTAAACAAGCATTATAACCTTCAAACATTATCAAAATCAATCATAAGAAGCTTCAATTTAGATCACCAAGTCATATAACATTCTTTTGATCTTAAGGACTTTCAAAGAAAAGGTCTAGAGTATGGAAGGGAAGGGAAAACTTTAAGGGGAAGTGGTGCATAAATCCGGGAAAGTGGACAACTACCTTCTTCTTCTTATGCGGTTCCCGCAACACTTCAACTTAGAGCTTCGCTCTCTTCTTTTCGACTTTACTTTTGGAGTTACGGATAGAGGTGCACAAAAACCGAAGCCTAGGAGATTGGCGTTTCTCAATTTTCATGAGATGCCTCAAACCCTTAGCGCACATACCATAATCCGCTAGGAATATCGCTCAATCCGACTTTGGCAAGGCACAAACACCCGGCTATGTGAATGGTGCCGAGTTACTCATCGTCATGATTAACTTCCCCAAACCTATAATTTCTTTCTATTCAATTGATTGCAATTAATTGCTTTCATGGCCCTCCCACATCAAACATGCCTTTTTCTCATTCACTTTTCCAAATTCCCGGATAGGTAAAGGAGGCTAATATTTCAATGAGGAGCTAGATGATCAAAGAAAGAGGAAAGAAAGTATCGAATTGCCTTAATCATTTCAACAAGAAGTATAGGAACTTATAATGTGATTTCAACTTCAATCTCTCAACATGATTTAGGCAATGTTTTCACATTATAAAACTCGTAAAAGAGGTAGAATTCATTCATTTAAATTCTTTTCGATTTACAATCCTTTTAAGAATGCAATTGTCATCGAACTCAATTCACAAGTAGTGATTATCATGGAAATCATCTCAATTCATTAGAAGCTCAAAATTTTCAAAATTTTTCAATTTTTATGGGTTTTTCAAGTCACTTTTCATGCAATGCAATAAGGAAACGTGCAACACATAATGAACATGCAATGATAGTCTCAAATGAAGCAAACATAGAGAGTAGAGTTATTACAAACTTTAGTACATCCCACCCCATACTTAGGACGAACATTGTCCCTAATGTTCAAAAGAAAGAACAAAAGAAAGAAAAGAAAAAGAAACTCACAAGTGGTGGCGGGAATGTCTAAATCAAACGGTCATGCATCGATCACTGCGGCGCCGGTGGAGGTGGAAATGGAGAGAAGCTCGGATCATAGAACCGCCCGAACTGCTGGCGGTAGACGTCCCTCATCATGTGGTCAAGGTCGTCTAGGCGTCCGTCTCTAGCATCCGCCCGGATCTCTAGCGCTCCGACTCTCTCTGAAAGTCCGGTAGCCCAATCCGGCATCCTCTCATACCATCCCGGGGCGTGATCATACCATGCGGGGGCATCGGCTGGTGCTGGTGCTGGTGGTGGTGGTGGTGTTGCTGGCTGCGTCGTGGACCAAGGAGGGGGTGTGTCGTACCAAGTGGGAGCATCGGCTGGTGCTGGTGCTGGTGGTGGTGGTGGTGCTGCTGGCTGCGTCGGGGACCAAGGAGGGGGTGTGTCGTACCAAGTGGGAGGTGTAGTCATCCACGTGGGCCTCTCACTCACGCTGGCGCGGCGAGATGACGAGCCTGAAGCTCTAGCTGGACGTGGAGAGCGCCTAGGTACATCCGGGACCGCCTCCGGCTGATCCGGAAACGTGCCGAACTCCTGCTCCGCTCCTCCACCACTCTCGTACTGCTCTCCCATCTCCTCCTCATCCTCAACCGGTGGTGGGACAAAAGGGGGAGCTACAAGCCTGTGCGCATGCATCGCAGCGAACGTCTCCTTCCAATTGTGGCGTCCTGCCACAATGGAATACTCTGGCAGCCACTCAATACCCCTGTCTGTCCTACTCTCCCAAGGCATGCCCGCATAAGGCGGACCTCTATGTGTGGGGAAGATGAGTCCCCTGACCATGAATGCATGTAATCCTAGAGGTACGGCGGGTGTGCGGGTGCAACCTGAAAAATCCACACCAAATGTCCTAGCCATGTGGGTCACTATCCCACCATATCCAATGTTCCCCTTTCTCTTGTTCTTCAGTTTACTCATCGTAGCCGCCAAAAGAGTAGCACAATCTGCGCGGCAACCGTAGAGCATATAGTAGAGCAGGAATAGCTCATCCGTCTTGATCTTTTGGGGCGTCTCCGTCCTAGGAAAGAGACACTCCGAAAGAACACGGTGAGCTATCTTCAAGGCTAGATGGTACATCAATCTAGCCTTGGTATCGGCGGGTTGCCAACGGTCCTCGTCGGCGTAAATCATGGCTACTTCCTCCCAGAAATCCTTAGGGTAGATACCGCTAGGGAATCGACCATTGTAGGTCTCATGGAACCCGAAAATGGCCCCAAACTCAACTATACTCAACTGGTAGTCTCGATTCATGAGACGGAAGGAGACGGTCCTATCAACATGGCTGTGCTCGAAAGACGTCACAACCTCTCGGGTGATCTCCTCATAGGCGTCTTCACGAATGTTCGTGAAGACAGTCAATCCGGCTCTATCCAAGAGCCATGTAAGGTCGTTAACTATGTTGAGAGGATGTAGATCCTCCAACAACAAATACCTAGGGCCAATCACTGCCCTCTTCTCTATCCTCTCAAATGCAGCTAGGTGGTCGTCATGTATGGTTGGGACGCTAGGGTGAGGTGGTGAAGATGGAGGTGAAGGTGAGGATGGTAGTGAGGGAGATGAGGGTGGTGGTGCCCTAGATGTGGAGGGGTTGCCCTTTCTTTTCTTATTTTGCTCCCCTTTCTTCTCCTTTATCCTTCCTGAAACTCTCCTTATGAAATCCATTTTCAGCAAAAATCACGGTCTGTTCTATAGAAACCACGGCCGTGGAACCTCCAGAGACCGTGATTCGTCACAGAATCTCGTGAATCTCAGCAAATTCACCAAATATCACCACAACAAGCAGTCCTAATCTAATTCCTTCCAATCTTTGTCAGTTCTTCCTAAAAATCTATAGCAAAAACGAACCAAATCCGCGAGAATCGAAGAGAAAGAAATAACCTCTTTTTCGGATTGAAAAATCCAAAATGCGCGTTTGTTGATCGATTTCCACTCGATTTGTTGCTTGGATCCTGTTCGTGGTTGGATTTGCTGCAGTTTAGAGCGAAGAATCGTTGAAAACGATTAGAGAATGAAGAATTGGGAGAGGCTGCGGGTTTTCGGTATCTAGGTCGTGGAATTGGGGAAGAATTGTGGTGGTTTTTGTGATGAAGTGTGGCTTTTATACTCGCAGGCAAAATTTCAAAAATCACGGTCTATCGGGGCATTCCACGGCCGTGGAAGTGTACGGACCCGTGGTTTTGGTGATTTTTCACAGGCTTTTGAGAATTACGGCCACTGTAGCTATGACGACCGTAATTTAGACCGTGGAACGTTCTGTAAAGCTTCAAAGTCCAAATTTCGTCACTTCTCTTCGACATTATCCCTCCTTTCTCCTTTTCCATCGATCCTACAACCAAAAACACGAACATACCGGAAGAAATCGAGGCAAAATAAAGCGAAAACGTCTATTCTAAACTAATCTATGAATCGAAGACAAAACGAGAATGCAATACCTTGGGTTGCCTCCCAAGAAGCGCTTTGTTTAAGGTCCGTAGCTAGACCAATCTCGCACTTATTCGAGTGCGGTAGGTGCAAACTCCTCAGCTTGGAGTTCCGGCGAGTACTTCTTGAGTCGTTGGCCGTTCACCTTAAAACTTCCACTAGCTTCACCCCATACTTCAACTGCACCATGGGGGAAAATACGCTTAATTAGAAAAGGTCCAGTCCAACGAGATTTTAACTTACCTGGAAAGAGGCGAAGTCTCGAATTGAAGAGGAGAACTTGATCTCCTTCTTTGAAGTCCTTTGGAATGATATGCTTATCATGCCAACGCTTTGCTCTTTCCTTGTAGATTTTGGCGTTTTCATAGGCGTTCAAGCGAAGTTCATCCAGCTTGTTGATGTGCAGGAGACGCTTCTCTCCCGCTTCCTTCATGCTGAAATTCAGCCATTTGATAGCCCAAAACGCTTTGTGCTCTAGCTCTACCGGCAAATGACAAGACTTCCCATACACAAGGTTATATGGCGTGGTTCCTATGGGAGTCTTGTATGCAGTCCGGTATGCCCATAATGCGTCATCTAGTTTCAAGGACCAATCGTTCCTAGTCCTTGAAACCGTCTTCTCTAGAATTCCCTTGATCTCCCTATTTGAGATCTCAACTTGTCCACTCGTTTGTGGATGGTAAGGGGTAGCGATCTTGTGAGTAACCCCATACTTGGCTAGAAGAGCTTCAAAGCGACGGGCTATGAAGTGAGAACCTCCATCGCTAATGATCGTCCTTGGTGTCCCGAATCGCGGAAAGATGGTCTTGTTGAAGAACTTAACCACCACCATGGCATCATTTGTGGGAGAGGCAATCGCTTCCACCCATCTAGAGACGTAGTCTACCGCCAATAATATGTATTGGTTTCCACAAGAGGAAGGGAATGGTCCCATGAAATCGACTCCCCAAACGTCGAAAATCTCTACCTCTTGGATGTTGTTAAGGGGCATCTCGTTCCTTCTAGAGATATTGCCTGTTCTTTGACAAGCATCGCAACAAGAAACAAAGGATTGCACATCTTTAAATAAAGTAGGCCAATAGAATCCAGATTGCAATACCTTTGCGCTAGTTTTGTTTGAACTAGCGTGTCCTCCACAAGGTAGTGAATGACAATGGCGGATGACACTTTGCATCTCCTCTTCCGGCACACACCGCCGGATGATGCCATCCGGACCTCTCTTGAAGAGGAGAGGCTCGTTCCAATAATATTCCCGGACGTCCTTGAAGAACTTCTTCCTTTGTGAGTAGGATAGTCCGGGCGGTATCTCCTGGCAAACCAAATAGTTAACAAAGTCAGCAAACCATGGTTCGTTACCTTTGGATATTACCTTGATGCACTCCTCTATGATATGTAGGTGTTCGTCCGGGAAGGAGTCATCAATGGGCAAATGGTTGTCCTCTAGATGTGTTAGACGACTCAAATGATCCGCAACAGAATTTTCCGAGCCTTTCTTGTCGCGGATCTCAAGATCGAATTCTTGTAGGAGAAGAATCCATCTAATCAGCCTTGGCTTCGCATCTTTCTTCGCAAGGAGGTACCGGATCGCAGCATGATCCGTGTAGATAATCACTTTTGCACCTACAAGATAAGAGCGAAACTTGTCAATAGCGTAGACAATGGCTAAAAATTCCTTCTCTGTGGTGGCGTAGTTGAGCTGAGCTTCGTCTAGCGTCTTGCTAGCGTAGTATATGGCGTGGGTTCGTCCTTCCTTTCGTTGCCCAAGAACAGCTCCAATGGCTACGTCACTAGCATCACACATAATCTCGAAGGGGAGAGTCCAGTCCGGAGGTTGGATAATGGGTGCTGAAATTAGAGCTTGCCGAATGGTGTTGAACGCATCTAGACATTCCTGTGAAAACTCAAAAACCGCATCCTTCATCAATAGATTAGTGAGAGGTTTTGATATTTTAGAAAAGTCCTTAATGAAACGTCTATAGAATCCAGCATGTCCTAGGAAACTTCTTATCCCTTTCACCGAAATTGGGGGAGGAAGTTTCTCTATGGTCTCTATCTTAGCCCTGTCTACCTCTATCCCTCTACTAGAGACTAAGTGACCTAACACGATTCCTTCCTTAACCATGAATTGACACTTCTCCCAATTAAGAACTAGGTTAGTGTCTTCACATCTTTGCAAAACAAGAGAAAGGTTAGAAAGACAATCGTTAAAAGAGGAACCGTAAACGGAGAAGTCGTCCATGAAGACTTCCATGATTTCCTCTACATATTCGGAGAAGATGGCCATCATGCACCGTTGAAAGGTGGCTGGGGCGTTGCAAAGCCCGAACGGCATTCTCCTATAAGCGAACGTACCCCAAGGGCACGTGAATGTGGTCTTCTCTTGATCATCCGGATGTATCGGAATCTGAAAGAAGCCACTATAACCGTCAAGGTAGCAAAAGTATGAATGTTGTGCTAACCTTTCAAGCATCTGATCGATGAATGGCAATGGAAAGTGATCCTTCCGCGTTGCGTTGTTGAGCTTGCGGTAGTCTATACACATTCGCCATCCAGTTACGGTTCGGGTAGGAATGAGTTCGTTGTTCTTATTGGTGATGACCGTCATTCCTCCCTTCTTCGGAACTACTTGAACCGGGCTCACCCACTTGCTATCGGAGATAGGATAGATGATACCTGCATCAAGAAGTTTAAGAATTTCCTTCTTGACAACCTCCTTCATGGTCGGATTCAACCGCCTTTGAGGTTGTCTCGAAGTTCTAAAGTCTTCCTCCATTAGTATCTTATGCATGCATAGGGAGGGTTTAATTCCTACTAAGTCCTCAATGGTATAGCCTATGGCTTTTCTATGTTTCCTAAGGACAATCATGAGCTGTTCATGTTCATCTATGCTTAATTCGGAACTAACGATAACCGGAAGGGTGGAATTAGATCCAAGAAAAGCGTACCTTAGATGAGTAGGAAGTGGTTTGAGTTCCATCACTTTCGGAGCTTCCGATGATCCTTGAGGAGCTTCCGATGTTTCCTTAGAAGTTTCTAAGGATGTTGAGTGGGTTGGAGAAGAATTAGAAGAAGTTGAAGAGGTATGCCGATCACCATCTTCCACGGCCAAAATTACGGTCTCCTCTTCTATTCCACGGCCGTGGAATGCTCTGGAATGGAAGTCGATTTTGGTCGTGGAATCCACGGTCGTGGAATATAGGGTGTGACCGTGGATTCTAATATTCTCAGCCTCATCGTGGAGTTTCTCAAACTCCACTTCATGCATCTCTTCTTGTGCTTCCAAGGCTTCAATTTCCTCTTTGCACTCTTCTTCTTCTCCTACATTGGTTAGACTCATAGTAATAACCTTTTGTAAAGGATCGTTAAAGAGAATCGCACTCACCTCCTCCCTAGACAAACCTTCTTCATCTTGGATATCGTAAATATCCTCATCAAAGATTGGCTCCTTCACTAGAGTGGAAAGAACGAACTCTACTTTCTCTTCCCCAATATCAAAAGCGAGTCTCCCATTCTTGCAATCGACCATGCAGCCGGAAGTTGCAAGAAACGGTCTTCCGAGTATGATCGGGACCGGACTATCTGCAGGAATATCAAGCACGACAAAATCAATGGGAACAAAGAACTTGCCTAGCTTGACCGGGACGTCTTCTACAATACCGACGGGACGAGTAATGGATCGATCCGCCATGTATAACGTCATCTTCACCGGTTTAGGGTCGCCTAAACCGATTTTCCTGCACAACGCAAGTGGTATGATGCTCACACTTGCTCCTAAGTCACATAAAGCGTCATATGTGACATCTCCCACTCCAATGGGAATGCAAAATGACCCCGGATCCTTCAACTTTGGGGGCATTTTCTCCTTCATCGTCTTGATGAGATCCGAAGAATCCGAACTCATCTTGACTTCACCAAAATCTTCTAGCTTCCTCTTGTTAGAGAGGAGCTCCTTCAAGAACTTGCCATAAGCCGGCATACCTACAATAGCATCAATGAAAGGTATATTAATATGCAGCTTGCTCAAGAGTTCTATAAACTTACCAAATTGTTTATCTAGGCGCGCTCGCGCTCTAGATTGAGGGAACGGTAGGGGAGGTTTGAAAGCTGGAGGAGGAACATAGACGTCTTCCTTCTCCTTCCCCTTTTCTTTGTCCTTCTCTACGGGGACTTCAACGAACGTAGGTTGCGGATCGGTGGTAGTCACTCCGCTCCTAGTTGTAATCGCCATCACCCTCCCTTTGGGGTTGTCCTCCGTCTTTCCTGGAAGTTTCCCTTGATTTCTGGGAACTTCCTCCGCATGGTTGAACATTTGGTTTTCCAAAACCTTTTGAGCTTTGTCAACCTTAGAAATTTGATCATCAACCTTGATGATGCGGTTCTCCAACCCTTGAAGCTTTCCCAAGATTGTCTCCAACATGGGATCGGGCTTCTCCTTTCCCGTATTGTTTCCTCCATTTGATGATTGCCCCTGGCTTTTCAAAGGAGTAGAGGAAGAAGAGGGTGGAGTTAGTGAATTGGAATTGGAAGGATAGGAGTTACCGGAATTTTGTTGATTGGAGCGCCAATTGTTGTTGTTTGAACCCCGATTGTTGTTCCAATTGTTGTTGTTCCGGTTGTTGTTGTTTCCATTCCAATTGTTATTCCGGTTATTGTTCCGGATATTGTTGTTGCGGTTGGTGTTATCACCGCTGTTGTTGTTGCCCAAATAGCCAACATCCTTCTCTTGTTGCCTTGGGAAGTTGGTCTTGATAGTCTCCTTCAACTCTTTGATCTCGTTGTTGAGGGAGAAAATCTGATTTTGAGCTTCATGTGTGAGCTTTGCTCCTTGCTCCACACGATTTCCCTCCACTTTCCGGTGGGAATACTTCTCTATGACTCTTGCTTGCTTCTCAATGAAGTCCCAAGCGTCATCTTCTCTCATGTCCATGAACGTTCCACATGAGAGGGATTGGAGGTTGAATTGCGTTCCCGCATCCAGCCCTTTGTAGTAAATCTCCAGCAAGGCAAGTTTGGATATGCCATGATGAGGGCAATCCAAGAGCAAATCCTGAAACCTTTCCCAAGATTGAAACAAACTTTCGTTAGGTCTCATGGAAAAAGCATTGAACTTACCTCTAAGTTCCGCCGTTTTGGAAGGCGGAAAGAATTTGGTGAGAAACTCTGCGGAAAGGTCTTCCCACGTGTCTAGTTTCCCATTAGGAAGAGCTTGATACAAAGATAACGCTTTCCCCTTCAAGGAGAAGAAGAAAGGCTTGAGCTTATAGCTGTTGGTAGTAGCGTTCTTCGGTCTCATCGTCTCCATCATACACTCAAAGTTTTGTAAGTGTTGGTGTGGAGATTCAGTACTTGTACCGCCAAATTGACTTTGGCGAACAAGAGTGATAACTTGAGGGTTAAAGCTAAACCCTTGCACATCTTCAGCGTCAAATTTCACACCCAAGCGGCGTGGTTGTTGTGTTGGATCCATCCGTTGGCCAAGAGTCCTTGGCTCATTATCCACACGTTCGACTCTCACATTCCTAGGTGGAATGCGGCGATTAGTAGCTCCTTGTGGATGGAAAGGATTCATGTTGATCGTGGGATCAATCTCTTCTAACGGTGGCATGGAAGAATCGCTATCATCAGCGGATGAGTGGCTTTTTCTTCTAGACCTTGATCTCCTTCTCGAGGACCTCTTGCCTACCTTATCTTCAAGGTCGCTCATCTTTATCCTCATTTGGACGATCATATCTTGTAGACCGTTAACTTGAGATTGATGACGATCCATCTCATCCTGGCGGAGAGTCTCATTCCATCGGAGTTGAGCTTCCTTCTCCGCCAACTCCGTTTGAAGATCGCGTTCGTTTTCTTCAGCCATCCTCTTTTCCTTGCGCTTTTGCCTCAAGGTTTTCTCTAGCTCTTGATCAAGAGGTAAGAGATCTTCGGTGTTCCTAGACCTGCGCATGCACTCAAAGGAAATCAAACAACGAGAGTAAGCTCCCAAGCTTGACAACCGGCTACCGGATTCGGACGAAACCAAATCCCCGGCAACGGCGCCAAAAACTTGTTCGCCCCTAGAGGTGTGTGCAAATAAGTTTTAAATTTATAAAACTAGAATCAAGCAAGCGAACCCGCAGTGTACGGATCGACGTAGTTAAGCAAGAATTCCAGAGTATCGAACACAGGGATTTGGGTGGAGCGAATTCAATTGCAAGTTATCAAGCAGGTGAATATGGGAGTTTTGCAGATATTGGGAAAACAACAATCCTAAAGCTTCAGGTATCTAATTGTGGCAATAGATTCAAGATATACTAATGATGTAAAGACAGAGTGGAGATATGCAAAGGTATACTAATGTAAGGTAATCGTACGGTTGAGATTCCAAAAACCTTATGTAACTCACCTAAAAGACACTCCCTATACAGGTTGTTGAGGCTCAATATAGAAAGATTCTAGAGATGAGAATTAATGTCAAATACCCAAACTTGTAATCCAAAGGTCAAGACTAACTTGATCGATTGAGGTTATGACACTCACAATTGAGGTAGAGGTTGTTGAGGCTTCACTACCACCTAGAAAAGACAAGTCTAAGCTAAGCTAAAGCCAATCTTTAACTTTAGATTAAAGTAAAAGCAGGTTCGTAGACTTAAGGTAAATCACGGTTAGTTCTTGAGGTTCCACGGCCGTGGAACCAAGAACAGCCCGTAATTTGGGGTTGTCGGCGATAATTCTCTAACTCTCAGGGTCTAATCTGTTTGCGATCGATCTATCATCACCTATGCCACAACTATCAACCCTTCACCTTAGAATTGTTAAGGGTTTTTAGCCAATAACAGTCATATTGATATCAATTCAAGAATTAAAAGATAAAAGATGGGAACTTTCAAGAACTATCAATAATCTTCAAATGAATCTCAAAATCATAGTCAAGAACAAATGTTTATCAAAAGATTCAAAATGGAGTAAACAATCACAATCTTAGGAAAGAAAAGAAACGGGATGTCAATCCGATCCTAAATCAAACCTAAGCAAGAAGCGGGATCTTCTTGCAAAACCCTCCAAGAACTTCGATCTTCCACCAATTCGAAAATCACAAAACAGCAACTCTCCAATACGAACTTTGATCTTCAATGAGATCTCCAAATTACCTCCAAGATGAGGGTTTGTGCGTTGCTAAACGTGGATTGTAAGCGTGCGTTTGCCGCTAAGCGAAGGTTGAAAGGTCGTAAGCGAGGTGACGGAATCTTGCTTCGTCCGTCTTTTTATAGTGTAGGGTAAAGTGTCGGCCCGGCCCAATCTTTCAAAAGATCATGGCTTCGAAGCGTGGCGAAAAGATTCGCCAAGATCACGGTCGTGGAAGATTCCACGACCGTAATTTAGGGCGTGGAAACAATTACGATTAGTTCCACGGCCGTAGAATCCCCTGGAATGAACATCGAATTCTGACTCTGAATCCACGGCCGTAATTCTGAACGTGGTTTGTGATACGGCCGTGTTTTAGGGCGTAATTTAGGGCAAGAACGTGATTCTTCCCTGAACTCGTGCATTCTTCAATCTAAGACTCCAAATTGCTTCAAAAAGTGTCCTTGATCTATGGACATATCAACTCAACTCTCCTTTGCTCGATTCCGTTCGGAAATAGCTCCAAATTACCTATAATCAACATAGAACTAGTGTAGACATCCATATCGAAAATATAGGCAATACTAGCTCACATATGCACAAAGATCAATCAAAGACTATCAATATGAATCAAATACATTTAGAAAACGTGCCTAAAATATCACAATATTTCATACTAACACTAGCCAGCCGTACTAGTATCGATCACACAATCCGTTTACCCTATGGGAGTGGATTGCGCCCTTCATGTAAACCGGTCTGGCCAGACTCAAGAGAACCTCCCAGACTCCACGGCAGGATGAAAGGGAAAGGTTATCACAGCCACGCATACGGGGCAATCAATAAAACATAGGTCTTTATATACGACATCACATACTATCATAGCAATCATACAAAGCACACACCACTCATGCAAACACCCAATATAAGGATGACAACTAAGTAAGTCCTACGGACTTACCTCAACCTCGAACAAAACTTAACCACGATCATCTCTACACTGGAGGGACAACACAACCTATAAACATAGCATAAAGAGATATATCAATCTCCTAACAACACAAGGGTCACACCTAGACCCAAAGGGATCCAAAGAATCAACCTCAACCTTACTCACAACCTAAAGAACCTCTAAAGCCATAGAAGGCATAAATCGATAACAACCTTATCAAAACTCAACCTCACACACCTAGCATGATCCTAAGCACTCATACTAGGAAAGGAGGGAACAAAGGCACCCTAAAGAAGGCCTAAAAGCAACACACACCCGCAGAACCAAAGGAAACACCAAGCCGGTGCAAGTGGCCGCAGGGGCGGCTAGGAGGTGGCATAGGGGGCGGCTCAAGTCAGGCGTTGGGGCGGCTGGTGTGCAGAAGACACCCCTTCAGCTCCTTTCTTCACTTATACCTTCGATTCTCTACCCTTCTTCACTCCAGTGGAAACATACATATATCATATACATATATATACATCAACACAAGCCAAAACATGGCTGAACATGATCCAAACCTAAGGAAACCATACTAAACTATGGAAATGAAGGAAATGATGAAGAAAAGAAGAAGGGAAGAGGAGAAGCCATGGACTCACCAAGTTGAGCTCTCTAGAAGAGCAACACCACACCAAACAACCTCAAGTTGGCTCCACAAGGCACAACAACATCAAAGTCAAGCAAGGCTAGGAAGATCTCTCACCAAAACTCACAAAAGTCAACAAAGATCAACCAAAGTGATCCAAGGGAGAAGAGGAGAAGAAAGTATACGTAAGGGGAGAGATAGAGAGTCTGAGAATGTAAACCCTCATCAGAGGTAAGGGATGAAGATATATATAGAGGTAAAAGAGTAATGCACGGGTCAAAGGGTCAAAGAAGACAGATGCATCACACAGAGCTGCAGGGGCGGACCCTGTGAGCCGCAGGGGCGGCCCAGCCAAACTGCAGGGGCAGTTCCAGGCACACGCAGGGGCGGTCCAGGAAAAACTCTGGCCCTCTACTCACTCTCTCAGCCACTCAGCAACAAGGCTCTTACATCTCACCCCTCTAAAAACAAGTTTCGTCCCGAAACTTGCAAAATCCCAAAGCCTCTCGGACCCATAAGCCGAGGTATTACGCATTTTCTCTATCGGAGGTATCACATCTCCGCTCAGAAGGTCAAAACCTATAACAAATTTATAACCTCAAACATCAACATGGAGGAATCATCAACTCTAGAAAACAGGGTATAATGCTACCCAAAGGCATAGAGGAATTACATCTCTCGCCATACCACAATACAGGGAATAGAAGAAGCATAACTCTAGCCAAAACATAATACAGGCATTGAGGAAATACGTATCTAGCCAAACCATCAACATATACATAGCATGGAGGAATCATATCTCCACTGAAACTATGTCCATCCAGATAGCATGGAGGAAAGAACCATCTCCAGCTGAATCCTAATCAACTCAAATAGCATGGGGGAAAGAACCATCTCCAGCTATAAACATAAGTCATACTTAAATAGCATGGAGGGAATAATCATCTCTAGCTATAATATACATCATGCTAGTATAGCAAGATCTAATAACATCATAAGGCACAACATCACTAGCATGGAATAACACATCAAAGCATGTAAGCGCATACGCACATAATCACATACTCACCAAGATAGCATCTTCGCTCCAAACGGTGTGTGCAAGCTTTAAATTTATAACCCTAGACGTAAGCTTAAAACAAGGATGCGAACCCGCAGTATACGGGTCAATCGTAATAAACAGCAAGGAATTCCAGGGGTCGATCACAGGGACTTAGTGAAACAAATTCCAACTACGGTAAGCTTTAGTAATCACTAACCACAAAGCAATTAAAACAATCAAAGATGATAAAGTCAATAAAGGAAATATGCAATTCTAGGGATTAAAGCATCTAGTTGTGGTTCCAACTCCAGATCTAAAGATAAGCGGACAAAGCTGAGATTTTTGCATAGGGAAGGTGTTACTAAAGTGGAATAGATCACCGGGTAAGTCTCACTACTCACTAATCCTAAACCGTAACTCCTATTACCGGGTAAGTCTCAAGGAATTAAGAAAAAGAACTATAACCTCAAACTAACACACCATCTAAGGGAATAGAATCAACCTTTACCGGATAAGTCTCAGGCTAACTCACAAAGATGGGATGAAAGCACACTCAAACCCTAATAAAGGATAAACCTTTATTACCTACACTTATGATCTTAGGTAAATAAACAAAGGAATTACCGGGTAAGTCTCATCCTAGGCTTGCATTGAACCAGGAAAGGTGTAATAAGAATAGGATTTGGCAAACTCTAACACTTAACTCTCAGTTTCGGATCAAATAAGTCACCTCGGTCAGCAGAATTCCACCCCGGCCGAGATGTTCATCGACTGAACGAGATGCTTAGGGTTAAGGTTAAAGACTCGAGCTTTCAGGGTCCTATTGTGATTAAGATCATTCTATCATTGTTTTTCCAACAACCTTCAGCCAATCACCCTAGAATCACACAAAGAGATTAGCCACTCATCATCATGAAAGTATTAATCAAATATATGGGAAGAAAGTGAATATTTGACCAAGAAGAATTTAAGGAAAAGACTTCAATAACTGAATCAAATATCACAACAAAGCGTTCCTTGGATAAAAATCCAACAAGGCATGACAACAAGGAAGTGAATCTAAGATAATCTTACAAAAACCCTTCAAAAGCTATAAAAGCTACAATCTTCCTTCTTCAACCTTCAAAAAGGTTCTTCAAATCTCCCAACTGTATGCAGGATGATAGCGGATGTCTAAGCACGATCTTCAGCCGTAACCGGGGTATGGATTTGTGGGAAATCCGACCCTTTTTATAGGAAAAATACCCTCCAAAGATAAGATATCTTAGAAAGATCTCTTCCCATAAAAATAGGTAAAATATATGATCTAGCATATCTTCTTCCTTCCAGGAGCCAAGCCCAAAAATATAAGATCTCTTTCCAAAGATAAAAGATCTCAGCCAAAAATAAAATATTCTCGCCGCGTCCCAAGTGTTCGCCTCGGTCGAGTCGACTTCTCTGGATCACCTCGGTCGAGGTGACTCTGTAGTCAACCGAGGTGAATCACAACTGAATGTGAAATCTCTCAAATCTGTTCCAAAGTGAATCTTTAATCCATGGCTATGCTTCTTGGATGTTTCCTTATGTTCCTGAATGTAGCTCCAATGACTCTATAGCTCCTTTTGCTCCTTTTTGATGCAAAACGTGCCATTTTACCTACGATTACAACAAAACTAGGTGTAGACCTCGATTCCCGCAAAGGTAGATGAAATGGTAATATAATCACATATTATACATACAAACATGCAGTTTATTGAAGATAAAACGTCCAAACAAACCCCAAAATATAGACTATAATTCATTCTATCAAAATACCCCATACTTAGCCCTTGCTTGTCCCCAAGCAAGTTCCGCATATAAAAGGAAAGATAGAATGGATTATAAGTCAAGAAAATCAATGAAAAGTCTTTCAAAACATTTTTATGGTGTGCTACCATCATAGATCACTCTAAGAGAATACTTCATGGAATTTGAAATCAAAATATGATCAAAACATTTTATAAATATAAGAAAGTTGTTCATCTTTGCATAAAATCATAGAATGTGTAATAAGTCATAATTACCGAAATTAATCATGCATAATCTGGTTTAAACCGCTAAGTCAATCAACAAGCTCGAGGTCTCAAGGGCTTCCCAAAAGAAAGGTCAAGAAACGTGTAGGGTAGGGATGTATGTAAGGTAATGTGGTGCTAGAATCCGGGAAAAGGATATACTTTACTTTCACTTTGACTTGCAACATCTTCCACCAATAAGCTTTGCTTATTTCACACTTTTTCTTTTTACTTTACTTTTTGGGATGCATGGACAGAGGTGCACAATAACCGAAGCCTAGGAAATCAGCAATCATCAATTTCTTGAGATGCATCAAACCCTTGATGCACATACCATGACCGTTAGGAATATCGCTCAATCCGACTTTGGCAAGACACAAACACCCGGCTATGTGAATGGTGCCGAGTTACTCATCATCATGATTGACTTCCCCAAACCTATTATTGCTTTCTAACACTTTCACTTTCAGCCAACTTCTCAACTTTAACTTCACTTGCTTTCACCACTTCGCTTGCTTCCAAATTCCCGGATAGGTAAAAGGGAGGCAAAATGTATATGAGGGGCTAAGCATGATCAAGAAGAAAAATAGAGAGAAGAATGAATTGCCTTGGTCTTTCCAGGAAGAAAGTGAGAGAACTTATCTTGCGGTGTCAACCTTCAAATTCAACATAATTTGGATAAAAACAAAGTATTAAACATGCCAAAAATTTCAAACAAAGCATTTAGTAACTTAAACATATTATAAAACCTTTCAAGCACATAAAGATTTCAAAACCAGTCAGTAAGCAAGATCTTCACTGAGATCATATCCAGATAAGAAGCACAAAAATCATTTCGAAAACTCTCAGTTAACCCACCTCGGTCGAGGTGTTCTTAGGTCAACCGAGGTGAAACACCTCGTTCAGCCAGAACTGCCCCGGTCGAGGTCAAAATTTTTTTTTATTTTAAAACCAGTTTTTTTTTCAAATTCGACGTTTTTCTCAATCAAATAACCTATATGTATGCATGCAGTCTCAGATAAACACATAGAAGCAAACTGAAGCATAAATATAAATAAATATCCGATCAAGTAGAGTCATACATCACATAAGTGTCAAATGATACAACAATAAACACCCCATACTTGGGACACACTGTCCCAGTGGGTCAAAATAAGTCTAAGGGAATAAAGTACTCACCGGACATAAAGCTGAACTGCATAAAAATAAGAAAGAAAATCCTGCAGCTCTCAATAGGCACGATCCGGTGGTGGTGGTGGTGGCACATATGGATATTGAGACGGGTCGAATGGGTAGCCCATGATGTGCTCACACTGGATCTGAGCCATCATATGCTGGTAGTGTTATCGCTCCTGCATCTCGCGGATATCTAGTGATAGAGCGGCGTAAGAATCAATCATCTGATCCGTCAGATCATTGATCTGACGGTGAGCCTCTGGATCTCTATGTCGGTGTGCTCTACGCCTAGCAGGTCTCACTGGAGATGTAGCTAGTGTAGGCTCAGTATCATCATCATCAAGATCAATAACTGGCGCACTCATCCCAGCAATATCCGTCCCTGTATCCATCGGGACTCCACCATCCCTATCATCAGCAGTCTCCTCATCATCTACCTCCTCCTCAGCTGGTGCAGCTGCTGCCTCTCTATAATCCTCCATCAGTGGGGCCCAAACGGTCTGCCAGTAATGAGGGTCATAAATTGTAAACTGGGCTGACCACCTGATCCCCTGCGGTGCAGTCAGCTCCCATGGCATAGCCACGTATGGTGTAGTCAGTCCTCGGGGAACCAAAATCCTCCGAGTGATCATCTCCTGCAGCCCTAGTGGCTTGGCAGCCGCCACCATAGTGCAAGCATTGAGGTCCATGTCCTGGTAGCTAGCGATGTGGGTCACAAGTCCTCCGCAGCAGATGTCCCCTTTCGCCTTGGCCTTGATCCTGTGCAGATCCTCTGCCAACATCAAGCCAAAGTCGGGGATCCCTCCAGTCACCATGCAGTATAGGCTAAAAAGCTCCCCCTGTCGGACCTTCTAGGGCGTCTCAGTACGCGCCAGAAGTGTCTCACTGAAGATACGGTGAGCCAACCTAAAAGCTAAGTGAAAAATAACCTTCTCCCTGGAGTCTCCAGGGCGCCACCTGTCTGCGTGCTCAACCACGTGAGCAATCTGTCCCCAAAACTCTCTAGCTACTGTCCGGGAAGGGAAATCAACGGCGGTCAGGGCAGGAAAACCAAAAATGTCCCTCCAATACTCTAATGGCACTAAGAAGTTCCGGTTGATCAACCGGTACTTCACAGAACACTCTGTGGAGAGGTAGGTAAAGGAGCTAACAAACTCTAGGATGGGCTCCATATAGGCAGGTGCGCGGATCTCAGTAAATTGATCCAATCCTACCGTCGATATCATGCGTCTAAGGTCTCCATCCACATGGAGACAATCAAAGGCTGACACGTCCAGGAAGCGAGGTGCTATCACTAGACGGGCTGCAATACGGTCGTAATCGACCCGGTGTGGCTCGTGGATCACCGGTCGATAAGTTCGGGAAGAAGAGGAAGAAGGGGAAGGGGAGGATCTATCCCTAATGGCAAGACGTCTTTCAGAACTCATTTTCAAACTTCTCTCTGTCTGGTCACCTCGGTCGGTCTGACAATACTCAAGAACACCTCGGCCGAGGCACAGCACGTCTGGACCGAAGCGAAAAACTGTGCGATCTAATCTCTCACAAATCCAGTTCTTTTCCCCCAAAATCACTACAACTGGTTCCTATGGGGTACTTAATTTATTTCTCAGCAAATGCGGGGCAATCCAAGCCTAAATCAAAGCAAAAACAGCGAGGTTAGGGTTTTGTACTCTTTTTACCTCGTTCGGCCATTTCGGTTCGATTTCTTCACAAATCGACGTTGCACTAGGATCCTCTACGCTTTAATTGCAGTTTGGAAGCGAAAATCTTCGAAAACGAGCAAGAATCGAAGGGCGAGGTGAAAGGGAGCGCCGCGGTCGAGGGAGGGTAAAATAGAAGAGAGAGAAAATTAATCCCCCTTTTATACCCTTTCTGGAACTGCTGTCACCTCGGTCGAGGTGGTCTCGACTAGACCGAGGTTGTACGGACCGAGGTGGTTCTTCAAAAACCCTAGTCGCCTCGGTTGCTCAAGAATCATCTCGGTCGAGGTGCTCTGACAGCAACCGAGATGTGCCTCAGTCAAACTTCGTCTTCTCAAATTCTCGAACTTCTGTCCTTCCAGTTATGCTTCTGGTTTGTACTCCTTCCTTAGATGTCACCTGTTGTCTGTCTAGAACGCCAAAAACAAAACAAAGCAAAGCAAAAGCAAAACTATCTAAGCTAAACTAGAAAAAGGAAAAAGAAAGCAATACCTTGGGTTGCCTCCCAAGAAGCGCTTGATTTAAGGTCGCTACCTGGACCATAATGCGTCTCAAACGTGATGGGAGGTGCCCTCACCCCATACTTCACCTCCATCGTGGGGTGAAGTAAGTAAGTCTATCAAACGCTCCAACAAGTGTAAGTGCTCATCGGGGAATGAATCGTCTATGGGTGGGTCGTCCTTCTCGCATGAAGATGCAGGTAGCCGGCTGAGGTGATCCGCAACAGAATTCTTGGATCCCTTCTTATCGCGTATCTCTAAGTCAAAATCTTGAAGTAAGAGAATCCATCGAATAAGGCGTGGCTTGGCATCTTTCTTAGCCAACAAGTAACGGATGGCTGCATGGTCGGTGTAGACAATGACTTTCGCACCCACTAAATAGGAACGAAACTTCTCGAAAGCATATACAACCGCCAATAACTCCTTCTCGGTGGTAGCGTAGTTGCGTTGTGCTACATCTAGCGTCCTGCTAGCATAATAAAAGGCGTTGGTCCACCCATCCTTCTTCTGATCAAGCACCGCTCCTACGGCTACATCACTAGCATCACACATGATCTCAAAGGGCAAGGTCCAATCCGGAGGCTGGATAATGGGAGCGGAGATCAACGCTTCCTTAATCCTGTAAAAAGCATCAAGACACTCCTGCGAAAACTCAAAAACAACATCTTTATTCAAGAGGTTAGTTAGAGGTTTAGAAATCTTGGAGAAGTCCTTGATGAATCTCCTGTAGAAACCTGCATGGCCGAGAAAACTCCTCACACCTTTAACAGAACAAGGGGAGGGAGTTTCTCAATAGTCTCGATCTTAGCGCGATCGACCTCAATGCCTCGATTATAAACGAGGTGTCCTAGTACAATGCCTTTATTAACCATAAAATGACACTTCTCCCAGTTCAGAACAAGATTAGTGTCTTCACATCTTTTAAGCACTAGAGAAAGGTTAGATAGGAAATTATCAAAAGAGGAACCATACACTGAAAAATCATCCATTAATACCTCCATGATCTCCTCTATATACTCGGAAAAGATAGCCTTCATGCATCGCTGGAAGGTAGCGGGTGCATTGCACAATCCAAATGGCATCCTCCTATAAGCAAATGTCCCCCATGGACAAGTGAAGGTGGTCTTCTCCTGATCATCCGGATGGATAGGAATCTGGAAGAATCCACTGTAGTCATCTAAGTAGCAAAAGTGATGCGTCCTTGGAGGTAACCAAGGATAACTCCGGATCTAGATCAAGGAAAACTCCAACTACTCCTTGATTCTTTGTGCGACGTTGTATCGTTTCGGATCCAAAGGGGCGGAAGCGATGAAAAAACAAGGGTTACTTCGATCTAGAGAGATCGAATAAACCTTTTTGTGTGGATCGAAGGTTGATTCTTAAGAAGAATCCTCGAATATGGATTTCTGGGATCAAAGACGAGATCCAAGGAAGAAATTTGAGAGATAGAAGAGAGGTTTTGATGCCCAAGCTAAGTAGGAGGAAATTCTTCTCAAAACTTAGTAATATTGAACATGGAAAATAAGTGAGGCAAGATATCTCTTATATAGAGAGACTTGCCTACCTATGGGCCAACGGGCCAAACAAAATACATGAAGAAAAGCCCAAAAGGGGAAAACCTAAAAGGATAAGAGCAAACCCTAAAAGGATAAGGTCAAAAGGGAATATTCTTATACGGAATATCCCTTTATTACATAAAAAGGAAAACATGAAAATATAGTCCGAAAATAAGCTAGCTTCATGCCATGGAGTCGGAAAGACGGGACATGCCGCTAACGGAACCGGTAGCCTATGCCATGGTGGTGTAGAGACATGGCATGCCGGTAGTGGGACCAAGTGAAGAAGTAATGCGGGTGATGATGGAGCCGGTGGCTCGAGCAATGGCCTTAGCTCGGGATCGGGTGATCGGTCCATCTGAATGAACTCTAAGAGCCTTGTCCTCTTCGTCTATGGTCAACGTAAAAGGGGCATCCAAGGGCGCATCAGTCCCCCCATCTTGGCTGTGAAACGTCCCCGTTTCACCATCGTCAAAGAGGGGCTCAACATAAGGGGCAAGGTCCTTGACGTTGAATGTTGGGTGTACTCCGTAGGAATCCGGAAGCTCTAACTTGTATGCATTTGGACCATGACGGGCTAAGATGCGGAATGGGCCATCACCACGGTCTGAGAGCTTGCTCATGCGGCGAGTAGGAAAACGCTCCTTCCGTAGGTGGAGCCAAACAAGATCACCGGGCTCAAAAGAGACGTCGCGGCGGCCCTTGTTGCGTTGTCCGGCAAGTTGGGCGGCACGACGTTCAAGTTGTGTCCTAGTCCGCTCATGAAGCTCAATGATTTGGGCGGCTCGGTTTCTGGCGATGATGTGTTCTCCATCCTTGAGCGGGCGGGGAGTGAAATCCAATGGTGTGTGTGGATTGAGGCCGTAGACAACTTCGAATGGGGACAATTTAGTTGCCGTGTGCCTAGACCTGTTATACGAAAACTCTATAACAGAAAGTAAGTCCTCCCACCTACGTGGATTGGTCCTAGTGGTGGCTCTAAGTAGAGCACCGAGAGTCCGATTGGTCACCTCCGTTTGACCATCGGTTTGGGGGTGATAACTACTTGAAAACAACAAGTTGGTTCCAAGTTTTCCCCACAACGTTCTCCAAAAATGACTTACCAATTTCACGTCCCGAGCACTAACGATGGAACGTGGTATCCCATGTAAACGCACCACATTGTCAAAGAACAAGTTGGCAACTTCACTAGCATTTAGGGTGCTTTTACATGCGATGAAATGAGCCATTTTGGAGAAGCGATCGACTACCACGAAAATGGAGTCTTTGCCTCGTTTTGATATAGGCAACCCGACCACAAAGTCCATGGATAGATCCTCCCAAGGTCCCATTGGTATAGCCAAAGGAGAATACATCCCATCCGGACCTTGGCGCGACTTGGCATGATGACATGTGATGCAACCCTTGCAAAACCGTGTCAGATACATACGCATCCGGGGCCAAAAGAAATGCTCTTGGAGAGCGGAAAGGGTCTTGGTAGCACCGAAATGACCACGGCCCTCATGAGCTTCCTTGACCAACAAATGGCGTATAGATGAGCGCGGAATACAAAGTTTTCCCGCTCGAAAAAGATAGCCATCGTTAATAAAGAAAGACTCGTGCTCTCGGAGGTCGAGGCATTGTGCCCATATGTCCTTGAAGTCAAGATCCGTGGCATATAACTCTTTGATAAGAGCAAAGCCATGTATCTTGGCATCCATATACACAAGGAGGGCATAGCGGCGAGAAAGGGCATCGGCTACCACATTCTCTTTGCCTTTCTTATGCCGAATGACATAAGGAAAGGTCTCTAAAAACTCTACCCAACTAGCATGGCGCCGACTGAGATTTGTTTGACTCTTGAGATACAAAGAGCCGCATGATCCGAATGAATCACGAACTCCTTCGGCCACAAGTAATGTTGCCATGTCTTAAGACAACGAACTAGAGCATATAGTTCCTTATCATATGTAGGGTAGTTGAGCAAAGGGCCGGACAGTTTTTCACTGAAGTAGGCAATTGGACGATTCTCTTGTAAGAGAACTCCTCCAATGCCCACATTTGATGCATCACACTCCACCTCGAAAGTTTTCGAAAAGTTTGGGAGTTGGAGTAATGGTGCATTACAAAGGCGGTCTTTGAGCGCATCAAACGCTCGAGCATGGATATCACGCCACTCAAACGTGACACCCTTGGTAGTGAGCTCATGGAGCGGTGCCGCTACCGTGCGAAAGTCCTTGACAAAGCGTCGGTAGAAACCCACTAAGCCGAGAAAGGCTCGGACCATGGTGACTGTAGTAGGAGTAGGCCACTCCCGAATAGCACGAACTTTAGATTCGTCTACTCGTAGTCCGTCCTTAGACACGACATAGCCAAGAAAGATAGTGGTGACCGAGTAAAAGACGCATTTGTCAAAGTTGACATACAATTGCTCTTGTCTAAGGCACTCGAGCACTTGGCGAAGGTGCCCGATGTGATCCTCCAAAGACGTACTAAACACCAAAATATCATCAAAATAAACAACAACAAATGTACCCAAGAATCGGCGCAAGACATGGTTCATGAGGCGCATGAAGGTGGACGGGGTGTTGGAGAGGCCAAAAGGCATGACAAGCCATTCATAGAGTTCATACTTTGTTTTGAACGCCGTCTTCTATTCGTCACCTTCGGCCATCCGGATTTGGTGGTAACCGCTCCGGAGATCAATTTTGGAGAAGATGGTGGCGCCATGAAGCTCATCCAACATGTCATCAAGGCGCGGGATCGGGTGGCGATATTTGACGGTGATTTGGTTGATGTCACGACAATCAACACACATCCGCCATGATCCATCTTTCTTTGGTACTAAGATTACCGGGACGGCACATGGTGATAAGGATTTACGCACATGTCCCCGGTCTAGGAGCTCTTGCACTTGACGTTGTAGCTCCTTTGTCTCTTCCGGACTAGCTCGGTAAGCGGCATAGTTTGGCAAAGAGGCACCATGCACAAAGTCAATTTGATGTTCAATCCCTCGGATAGGTGGCAAGCCGGGTGGGAGATCTTTGGGCATAACATCCTGAAATTCGGACAACAACAAAGACACCTCGTGTGGCACATTACTTGGGTCATGAGAAGTAGATAAACAAAACGGAACAAGTAAAAAAGCATGGGAACTTGCCTTCCATCACCGGTTGCAAATCATGCCGGCGAGCTAATAGTATCCGTGGCTCACACCGTCATTGAATTACGGGATCCGAAGATGGTAAAGGTGCGCCCGAAGAAATGATGCGACCTTTACTACCTTTGGATTCGGTAGCATGGACAAGAGGGGCGGTGTTTCGGGATTTGAAAGTACTAGCACCTACAACATCGGGACTCCGGGGGTCCGATTTTGCCGGTGCTTTAGCGGACTCATCAATAGTTTGTTGCCTCTTCCGTTCCGCATAGTCAACCAAAATTTTGTGCGGAGTCATAGGCAAAAGTGTGACCCGTTTTCCATTATATTGGAACATGTACCGATTAAGATAACCATCATGATATGTGCGGCGATCGAATTGCCATGGTCGTCCTAATAGGACATGTGTGGCGTCCATCTTGATAACATTACAAAGGACCTTATCAACATAGGCGCCAATAGAGAACGGCACCCAAGCTTGTTGTGTGACGGTGTCACATGCCGTATCGGAAATCCATTGGAGTCCGTAAGGCATTGGGTGGGGGGTCGTAGGCAACTTGAAGTGTTTTACCACCCGTTCGTTGACAATATTGCAACAAGAACCCCCGTCAACGATGAGAGAAAGACTCGTATTATTAACCAAGCAACGAGAGTGGAAGAGATTCTCGCGTTGATCAATTGGAATATGCTCTTTAACAGCCAAAATACGACGAGAAACAAGAACGAATTTACCGGGTTGTGCTGGGCCGCAAGCAAGCTCATCATCACAAGGTTCCATGCCAAAAGGTGGGTCGGTGTCATGGTCATCCTCAATAATGATATCACCGTCATATTGACCATCGTCGTCCTCGAAATATGTTGGGTCGGCAAACAAGACCCGTTTGGTGTTTGGGCAATCACGTTGTACATGGCCAAAACCGCTACACTTGTAGCACACGGGCTCCCTTGGGCGAGCCGCCGGTGAGGGTCCTTGTTGACCTCGAGAGGGAGGCGCCGGTGCCGAGCCACGGTTCGGTGCCTTCTCGGTACCCGTTTGCCTATTGGAAGGACCCGTCCGTTGGGTCCCTTTGGAAGCGTCGGTATCTGTAGGACTAGGCGCATCTCGAGAACGTGTGTTAGACGGATAAAGATATGGACTCGAGGAAGAGTATACCTAGAATGCCGCGGTGTTTCGAGTTGTTGCTTATATAGCTTCATGGCGACATGACATAATGCTCCCAAATCCTTGAATGGGACAATCTCGAGCGGCCGCCGGATGGAAGCATTAAGCCCACTCATGAACTTGGTGCGGAGGGCGGAGGGGGAGGCCGAGACGCCGGCCTTAATGTGCATGTCCTCAAGTTTAGCCAAGTAAGCCACCGGAGTGAGGTTGCCTTGCTTGAACTCGGCAATTTGCAACCGCATATCATTCTTAAAGTCCTCGGGCACGTACTTCTTGGTCATGCAATAGATCAATTGTTCAAATGTCTCAATTGGTGCCCATCCTCGCCTCTCTCGGGTGAACTCATACCGGTTCCACCAAGACTTCGCATCTCCTTCAAAGTATAGAGTTGCCGCCTCGATTTTCTCGTATTCCTCCTCATAATGACAATGTTTTAATGCTCGTTTCATATCCTGCGCCCAATCAAGAAAAACGCACGGATCATATTCACCATGAAAGGTAGGGAACTTAACCTTACCTTCCCTACGAGCTCGGTAGGGGTCCGGGCGGGGCGGTGGAATGTAGGCATCATTGGCACGGGCTCGCCGGTGGCCGCCATGATGCCGTTGGCACCCATGAACGGGTGGGGCTTGCCTAGGTGGATTTGGAGGAGGCAACCATTCTTCACCCCGGTCTTGGTTCTCATAAGGGTCTATGACGGGTGGGTGCCACGGACGGTTATGTGCTAACCGTTCTAAATCGGATTCATCACCGGAGAACTCGTTGAAGTTGTGTTGCTCATCGATTTCATCAACGTCAAGGGTCCTCGGTTGCCGGGTTGACCGTTAGTGACGGTGTTCGGAACGATCATGCTCACGACCATGATTGGTGGTCGATTTGGGACGGTACCGGGGCTCTTCCCGGGTTTGTCGGCTGGTGCGGAACACACTAGGTGGAGGTGGAGAAGGAACATACCGTTGATGTTGATGCTCATAATATTGGTGTCGATGTTCCGTATCGACTATGGGCAAGTTATCTTGACGCGGGTCGGGGAATTCCTCCTCTTCTTCATGGGACTCATTTCCGTCAAGTGGTAAAGGATGGGTGCGTTCAATGACAGACGCAAGCCGGGTAACGTTTGATGGTCCGGCTCCCAAAAGTCCCTTGCCTTTCCGTTGTGCATCGGAAGTGGAAGCATTGACCACGATCCAATTCGGATAAGTTGGGGTGGGACGGCGAGCAATCTGAAGGGCCTTAAGAGCTTCTAGCTCTTTTTTCAAGGCAATGTGTTCTGGGGTCAAGGCATCAAACTTTTGTTGTGCCTTCAAGGCTTCCAATTCTCGCCTTATGGAGTCATTTTCGAGGGACAACGAAGTAGTTTTTGAGCCAAGGGTTCACTGAATTCTTGCGGACCAGAATCCTAAGAAGTTTCCATTTCAACGTTAGTCATTGCTCCAAATCAGCACACATTTGCAAGCAATCAAGTGAGCAAGGTGACAAGTTAGGTAAACTTTACCCAAGTTCAAGTGCGTTATCGGGTTCTACTTGGGGGAAGGCCGTTTGGCGGTTAGGCAAGGAAGGCAAATCCAACAAAATTGAACCAATTACACACAAATAAACAAGTGATATTTTGCAAACGTATGTAAGAAAATGGAGAGATAGAAGATGGACGGATTGTTCACTCGGCAAGCTTTGCTTGCTTTCGGTCTTTGACCGTTTTGTAAAATCCGATTTTTCTGATGGACCGGTTTGCCGGACGTCTTTTCACTTTGTGTGTTTCGTTTCTTTGAAACGTTTTGAGGAACACTTTCTTTTGTTTTTTATTTTTTTTAACACAAATCCGTATTGATGAACAATTTTTTTGCTTTTTTTTTTTTGGAATATCAAATGCGAGATATCCGAATTTTTCGTTAACAAAAGATCCCAAGAGATTTGGTGAAATTAATTAACAAAATTGTCGAATTAGGTCGGTTTAAGAAAAAGACGGGTTTGATAAATGGTTTGAAGGCAAACCAAATATCTCCTATTTTTGTACTTTTTGTTTTGAGGTAAACACGGAAAAGAAAAAAAAAATTTCAGGGAAAATGGATGAGCATGATGAACAACATGAAGATCATGAAGAACAAATGAAGAACATCATGAACAAACGAAGAACATCATGAACAAAAAAAGGCTAAATAGGTTTAAGATAATAACGCACAAAAACAAGAGTAAAGAGAACTTTGCTTTGATCCCTTGCTCTGATACCAATTTGATGCGTCCTTGGAGGTAACCAAGGATAACTCCGGATCTAGATCAAGCAAAACTCCAACTACTCCTTGATTCTTTGTGCGACGTTGTATCGTTTCGGATCCAAAGGGGCGGACGCGATGAAGAAACAAGGGTTACTTCGATCTAGAGAGATCGAATAAACCTTTTTGTGTGGATCGAAGGTTGATTCTTAAGAAGCATCCTCGAATATGGATTTTTGGGATCAAAGACGAGATCCAAGGAAGAAATTTGAGAGATAGAAGAGAGGTTTTGATGCCCAAGCTAAGTAGGAGGAAATTCTTCTCAAAACTTAGTAATATTGAACATGGAAAATAAGTGAGGCAAGATATCTCTTATATAGAGAGACTTGCCTACCTATGGGCCAACGGGCCAAACAAAATACATGAAGAAAAGCCCAAAAGGGGAAAACCTAAAAGGATAAGAGCAAACCCTAAAAGGATAAGGTCAAAAGGGAATATTCTTATACGGAATATCCCTTTATTACATAAAAAGGAAAACATGAAAATATAGTCCGAAAATAAGCTAGCTTCATGCCATGGAGTCGGAAAGACGGGACATGCCGCTAACGGAACCGGTAGCCTATGCCATGGTGGTGTAGAGACATGGCATGCCGGTAGTGGGACCAAGTGAAGAAGTAATGTGGGTGATGATGGAGCCGGTGGCTCGAGCAATGGCCTTAGCTCGGGATCGGGTGATCGGTCCATCTGAACGAACTCTAAGAGCCTCGTCCTCTTCGTCTATGGTCAACATAAAAGGGGCATCCAAGGGCGCATCAAAAAGTGTGAATGTTGGGCCAACCGCTCGAGCATTTGATCAATGAAGGGAAGTGGAAAATGGTCCTTCCAAGTGGCCGTGTTCAGCTTCCTATAATCAATGCAAACCCTCCAGCCCGTAACGGTCTTGGTTGGATCAACTCGTTGTTCTTATTCGTCACAACGGTCATCCCTCCTTTCTTCTGAACTACATGCACCGGGCTAACCCATTTGCTGTCCGAGATAGGATATATGATACCTGCATCCAACAATTTAAGAATTTCCTTCTTCACAACCTCTTTCATGATCGGATTTAACCGTCTTTGAGGTTCCTGTGAAGTCTTATGATCATCCTCCATTAGAATTCTATGCATGCAGAAAGAGGTCTTAGTGCCAATAAGATCATCTATAGTATAACCAAAAGCCTTTTGATGCTTTCTCAGGACATGCATTAGTTTAGACAATTAAGATTCGGAGAGGGAAGCGCTAACAATAACGGGATAAGTGGAATCCGGTCCAAGAAAGACATACCTCAAGTGATTTGGGAGTTGTTTAAGCTCCACAACTGGGGGTGCTTTCTGAGGGGGATCCTTGCTTCCTTCTTCTAGTGGAGTAGATCCAGAAACTGTACTTTCGGAAGTCTCAGTTGAAATCGTCTCGCCATCGACCTCGGTCGAGGCGCAAAGGCGTTGACCGAGATGTTCTTCGGTCGCCTCGCTCAGTCCAGAAAGTGCCTCGGTCGAGGTACTGCAACTGGAACCGAAACTGGAGATCTTCGTCTCCTGGATTAGCTTCTCAGTTTTAGCTTCTGGATCTTCTTCCAGTGCTTTTAAGCTCCGTATATCTGCATCACAAGAAACATCTATACCTTCCTCCAAACTGAAACTAATAACTCTTTCGAGTGGATCGTTAATAAGGATAGAGCTCACCAATTCTCTTGATTCTTCTTCATCGTAGATGTTGAAGAAATCATCGCTTAGTTGCTCCCCTTTCATGGCTGCAAGTAGTGCGAATTCCATTTCGTCTCCACCAATGTTGAATTTCAACTTGGCGTTCTTCCAATCCACGTTGCAACCCGAAGTTGCTAGAAATGGCCTCCCGAGAATAATAGGAACAAGATAATCTGCGGGAATGTCAAGTACAACAAAGTCTATTGGCAAATAGAAGTTACCTAACTTGATCGGAACGTCTTCCAAGATTCCCACGGGATGGGTGATGGAGCGATCCGCCATGTATAATCGAATCTTGACTGACTTGGGCTCTCCAAGTCCGATCTTTACACATAGCTCCAGCGGAATGATGCTCACGCTGGCTCCTAGATCACAAAGGGCTTCACAAGTGACATCCCCAACTTGAATGAGAATGCAAAATGAGCCGGGATCTCTCAATTTAGGTGGCATCTTCTCCTTCATAATTTGAATAAGCTCCGAGGATTTAGATGTCATCCTTACTTCACCAAAGTCTTCCAGTTTCCTTTTCCTTGATAGGATCTCCTTCAAGAACTTCCCATAGGCGGGCATTCCTAGAATAGCATCAAGGAAAGGAATGTTAATGTGCAGTTTATTCATCAAGTCAAGGAACTTACCAAAGTGCTTGTCTAGATGTGCTCTGGCCCTTGACTGGGGGAATGAAAGTGGTGGTTTGTATGCAGGAGGTGGAACATAAACTTCAGTTTTCCCCTCCGCTTTCTGTGGCGCCACCTAGGTTGGCATCTTGACCGAAGTATTCTTCGACTGCACCTGGACCGAGGTGGTCTTCGTCGGTACTAGCACTGACCGAGGCATTGGATCTGCAGTTTTCAGTCCACTCCTCGTAGTTATGGCCATGATCTGGCCCTTAGGGTTGCTTTCCGTCCTTGTTGGAAGCTTCCCTGGATCTCTTGGCGCTTCATTTGCCTTACTTGCAAGTTGTTGTTCAAAGGCCTTTTGGGCCTTCGAAAATGAAGTCATAGAAGTCTCCATAGCGCTAAGCTTGATCAAGATAGCCTCAAGCACTGCGTCTTTCTTTTCCGGCTGAGACGAACTTTATCCTTGCCCCTGGCTCTTTAATGGAGTAGAAGAAGAAGAAGGGGAAGAGAGGAAAGGATTAGAGGAATCGTTAGAATTGGAGTTAGAGTGATTGTTACTAGAATTTTGGTTGTTCGCCCTCCAATTGTTGCTATTGGATCCTCTATTGTTGTTGTTGTAGTTGTTGTTCCGGGAACCGTTGTTGTTGTTACGGTATCCATTGTTGTTGTTCCTTTTTCCTTGCTCTTCCTTCTTGGTTTGAGCAACCAAGAGTTCCTTCAATTGCTTCACGTCGTTCTTCAAAGACGTGAGTTGATTGTTGTTGGGCTGAGTTTCTTGGAAGTTAACTCTTTTAACTCCACCTTTAGCTCCTTGATGGGTGTACTTCTCCATATACAAAGCTTGCTTCTCGATGAAGTCCCAAGCTTCGTCAATCGCCATGTCCATAAAGGTACCGGCGGAGAGTAGTTGGAGGTTGAACTGGGTGCTTCCGTCCAGTCCCTTGAAGTATATCTCCAATAACTCTATCTTTGGAATCCCATAATGTGGGCAATCCAAAAGAATGTCCTTGAACCTCTCCCATGACTTGGACAAGCTCTCCTTGTCCTTTATAATGAAAGCATTTATCTTCCCTCTCATTTCAACAGTCTTAGAGGGGGGAAAGAATTTGGTCAAGAACTCCGTAGTCATCTCCTCCCATGTGCTAATTTTTCCTGGAGGAAGAGATTGATACCAAGTAAGAGATCTATCTTTTAAAGAAAAGTAAAAAGGTCTTAGCTTGTAGTTGTTATTTTCAATCCTTAAGGGTCTCAAGGTCTCCATCAAGATCTCATAGTTTTGAAGATGTTGATGCGGTGATTCCTTCTCTGGCCCTCCAAACTGGCATTGGCGAATCATGGATAGAACTTGCGGTCGAAGTTCGTAGTCATGGTCCGCTGGATCTGCTAGGTTAACTCCTGGACGCCTTAGTTGTTTATTGGGGTCCATCCTTTGACCTAGGGTTTGTGGGATTCTTGCAAGAAGAATGCCTCGGACTGGCATCCGAAGTGGAAGTACCTCGGTCGGGGCGTCAGGTGCTGGGACCTGCCTCGGTCGAGGGTCAGGTACTAGAACCAGCCTCGGTCGAGGGTCAGCAAGTGGGACCGGCATCGGTCCAGCATCGGGAACTGGATCTTCCCTCGGTCGAAGTAGATATTGGTCTCGTAAAGCTGCAATATCTGCTTCGATCGCCTCAGTCCTGGTGCGAGTTTCTTCTTTCTCTTACCTTAGCTCTTCCCTGCTGAGGCGTAGCTGCTCTAGCGCCTCTTTCAACTCGGCCTCAAGATCGCGATTGTCTTGGTTGGCCATCTTCGCTTCTCGTAAGCGATGTTTGTATGTCTTTTCTGGTTCGGGATTGTAAGGAACGATTTCCTTCCCAGTGCGGGTTCTTCGCATAAACCTAAGAAAGAACCTGCAAAAGTCACTCAAGTAGAGTGGTTAGTAGACACGGGGGCAAGTGCCCCAAAAGCAAATTGCAACCGGCTCGGTCTAGACCAAGTCCCCGGCAACGGCGCCAAAAACTTGTTCGCTCCAAACGGTGTGTGCAAGCTTTAAATTTATAACCGTAGACGTAAGCTTAAAACAAGGATGCGAACCCGCAGTGTACGGGTCAATCGTAGTAAAAAGCAAGGAATTCCAGGGGTCGATCACAGAGACTTAGTGAAACAAAGTCCAACTACGGTAAGCTTTAGTAATCACTAACCACAAAGCAATTAAAACAATCAAAGATGATAAAGTCAATAAAGGAAATATGCAATTCACGGGATTAAAGCATCTAGTTGTGGTTCCAACTCAAGATCTAAAGATAAGCGGACAAAGGTGAGATTTTTGCATAGGGAAGGTGTTACTAAAGTGGAATAGATCACCGGGTAAGTCTCACTACTCACTAATCCTAAACTGTAACTCCTATTACTGGGTAAGTCTCAAGGAATTAAGATAAAGAACTATAACCTTAAACTAACACACCATCTAAGGGAATAGAATCAACCTTTACCGGGTAAGTCTCAGGCTAACTCACAAAGATGGGATGAAAGCACACTCAAACCCTAATAAAGGATAAACCTTTATTACCTACACTTATGATCTTAGGTAAAAAAACAAAGGAATTACCGGGTAAGTCTCATCCTAGGCTTGCATTGAACCAGGAAAGATGTAATAAGAATAGGATTTGGCAAACTCTAACACTTAACTCTCAGTTTCGGATCAGATAAGTCACCTCGGTCAACAGAATTCCACCCCGACCGAGATGTTCATTGACTGAACGAGATGCTTAGGGTTAATGTTAAATACTCGAGCTTTCAGGGTCCTATTGTGATTAAGATCATTCTATCATTGTTTTTCCCACAACCTTCAGCCAATCACCCTAGAATCACACAAAGAGATTAGCCACTCATCATCATGAAAGTATTAATCAAATATATGGGAAGAAAGTGAATATTTGAACAAGAAGAATTTAAGGAAAAGACTTCAATAACTGAATCAAATATCACAACAAAGCGTTCCTTGGATAAAAATCTAACAAGGCAAGACAACAAGGAAGGGAATCTAAGATAATCTTACAAAAACCCTTCAAAAGTTATAAAAGCTACAATCTTCCTTCTTCAACCTTCAAAAAGGTTCTTCAAATCCCCAAACTGTATGCAGGATGATAGCGGATGTCTAAGCACGATCTTCAGCCGTAAGCGGGGTATGGATTTGTGGGAAATCTGACCCTTTTTATAGGAAAAATACCCTCCAAAGATAAGATATCTTAGAAAGATCTCTTCCCATAAAAATAGGTAAAATATATGATCTAGCATATCTTCTTCCTTCCAGGAGCCAAGCCCAAAAATTTAAGATCTCTTTCCAAAGATAAAAGATCTCAGCCAAGAATAAAATATTCCCAGGTGTTCGCCTCGGTCGAGTCGACTTCTCTAGATCACCTCGGTCGAGGTGACTTTGTAGTCAACCGAGGTGAATCACAACTGAATGTGAAATCTCTCAAATATGTTCCGAAGTGAATCTTTAATCCATGGCTATGCTTCCTGGATGTTTCCTTATGTTCCTGAATGTAGCTCCAATGACTCCATAGCTCCTTTTGCTCCTTTTTGATGCAAAACGTGCCATTTTACCTACGATTACAACGGTGTTGACCTCGATTCCCGCAAAGGTAGATGAAATGGTAATATAATCACATATTATACATACAAACATGCAGTTTATTGAAGATAAAACGTCCAAACAAACCCCAAATTATAGACTATGATTCTTGCTATCATAGCACTAAGATCTACTCATCGACCCTAGGTGCATCTATCTCGGCATAACACTCTGGATAGTTCCTCTGGTTACTATCCTCAGTCTCCCAGGTAGCCTCCTCCGGTCCACGTCTCGACCATTGTATCCTCATCATAAGAATGTCCTTCGAACGCAAGCGTCTCACACCTCGCTCTAGGACTACAATAGGATGCTCAACAAAGGTGTGGTCTGGCTCCACCACCAAATCATCATAACTCACAATGTGCCTCGGATCTAGTATGTACTCTCTAAGCTGAGACACATGGAACACAGGGTGAACACCCTAAAACCGTGAAGGCAAAGCTAATTTGTAGGCTGCCCTCCCAACTCTGTCCAGTATCTCAAAAGGAACGACATATCGAGGACTCAACTTCCCTTTTATGCCAAAACGTCTTACGCCATGCGTCGGAGATACTCTCAACCAGACATGCGCTCCTACCCTAAACTCTAGAGGCCGACGCCTCTTGTCTGCATATGACTTCTGGCGACTCTTTGCAGTCAACAACCTCTCTCTAATTAGCGCTACTTGAGCCATATCATCCTGAATCTACTCTGGCGCTATCCCACTGATACTACTAGGATCATCCTAGTATCAAGGTGTACGACACCTACATCCATACAATGCCTCATAAAGAGCCATCCCAATAGATGCATGCCAGCTGTTGTTGTATGAGAACTCTACAAGTGGGAGGTAATCAGACCATCCCTGTCCCCAAAGCAGTGTGAATCTACTACCAAAACCTCAAGGTAAACCGTCCATCTCGATCAGACACGATCGTCCTCGGTACACCATGGAGTCTCACTATCTGTCTAGTGTACCCCTCAGCAAATTTACTCACTGGCCACGTCTCTCTGATAGGAATGAAACGTGCTGTCTTCGTCAGTTTATCAACAACAACCCAGATGGCAACAAAACTCCTACTGGGTCTCAAACCAGTCACAAAATCCATGGAGAAGTCCTCCCACTTCCACTGCGGCACTGGCAGTGGATGGAGCTCCCCTCCAGGTCTGCAATGCTCTATCTTGACCTGCTGGCAGGTCGCACTCTGGGCCACAAATCTGGCCACATCGGTTCAGCCTCCCCACCAATATGAACGTCTCACATCATGGTACATTTTACTCGTACTTGGATGTACAGAGTAAGGTGTACAGTGAGCCTCCTATAAGATCCTCTGTCTCAACTCTACATCAGCAAGAACACAAATGCGGTCATGTCGCCTCATCACTCCATCAACTCCAACAGAAAAATTTGGTGCCTCTCCACGAGACATCCTCTCTCTAATCCTCATCAGGGTCGGGCAGGTCCCCTACTTCTGTTGGATCTCTTCCAACAGACCAGGTAACACCTCTAAAGCATACAACTGGGCATCCTCATCAGGAAACTAGATATCCATCTCTAGCCAGGCTAGATCCCTCTGAAGTTGAGGCTGTACAGTCAGTTTTCGCTCCAAATGGTGTGTGCAAGCTTTAAATTTATATCCCAAGAAATATTCTTAATACAAGGATGCGAACCCGTAGTGTACGGATCAATTATAGTAAAAAGCAAGAATTCCGGGGTGTGGATCTCAGGGACTTAGGTGAAACAAAGCAAGTATAGGTTTTCAATGTAACTAATAACCACAACAGCGATTAAAGCAATCAAAAGATGATAATAAGGTCAATTAAAGGAAATAAGCAAATTCTAGGGATTAAAGCATCTAGTTGTGGTTCCGACTCAAGATTTCAAGATAAGCGGACAAAGCTGATATTTTGCAAAGGGAAAGTGTTTCTAAAGCGGAATAGATCACCGGATAAGTCTCAGTACTCATAGTTCCACCGCAAAACTCCTATTACCGGGTAAGTCTCAGGGTACTAAGGAAAGGAACTACAATCTCAAACCAACATACCAACTAAGGGAACAGAATCAACCTTTACCGGGTAAGTCTCAGGCTAACTCACCAAGATGGAATGAAGGCACACTCAAACCCCATTAAAGGATAAACCTTTACCTATACTTATGATCTTTGGTAAACAAACTAAGGAATCACCGGGTAAGTCTCATCATAGGCTTGCATTGAACCGGGAAGTGTGTAATAAGAATAGGATTTGGCAAACTCTAACTCTTAACTCTCAGTTTCGGCTCAAAAAAGGTCACCTCGTTCAGTCAAGTTCCACGCCGGCCGAGATGTTCATCGACTGAACGAGATGTTCTAGGGTTAAGGTTAAAGACTCGAGCTTTCAGGGTCCTACTGGGATTAAAATTATTCTATCATCGTCTTTCTCACAACTTTCAGTCAATCTCCCTAGAATTGCACAAGGAAATTAGCCACTCATCATCATGAAAGCAATAATCAAATATATGAGAAGGGAATGAATATTTGAACACAAAACCTTAAGAGTAAAGCTTCAATAACTGAATCAAATATCAAACAAATTAGCGTTCCTTGGATCACAAATCCAATAAGACAATAAAACCAAAGGGAATCTAAGAAAATCTTACAAATCCCCTCAAAAGCTGTCACAAAGGTATGAACTTCCTTCCTTCAATCATCAAACTTCCTTCAAACTTCCAAAAATCCTTCCTAACTGCAGTGTATTGTCGGCTTCCAGCCTGCGGTGATGTAGAATTAGGGAAAACCCAGCCCATTTTATAGGAGAATTATCTTCCAAAGATAATAATATCTTAAAAAGATAAATCCCTATAAAATATATTCATATCTCTAAAATAGATTCCCTAATGAGCGCTAGGGTGTTCGCCTCGGTCGGGACGCTTCTCAAGGTCACCTCGGTCGAGGTAACACTGTAGCTGACCGAGGTGAATTTCAGCTGAATGTGATATCTCTCAAATCTGGTCCAAAGTAAATCTTCTTCATTAATTCCATGCTCCCCGAGTTCTCTTTTAAGCTCCATAATGTAGCTTCTATGACTCACTTGCTCCTTAGCTCCATTTCGATCCAAAATGTGCCTTTTTACGTACGATTACAACCAAACTTGGCGTAGACCTCGATTCCTGTAAAGATAGATGAAACGATAATATAATCCCATAATATACATTCAAACATGCAGGTTATTGAAGATAAAACGTCTAAACAAGTCCCAAAATATAAACTATAATACATGCTATCAAAATACCCCATACTTGTCACTTGCTTGTCCCCAAGCAAGTTCCAAATCTTAAGCACAAGATAGAATGAATTATAGGTCATAAAGATGAATGAAAAGTATTTCAAAACATTTTAGCGGTGTGCTCCACTCATAGATCACTCTAAGAGAATGCTTCATGGTATTTAAAATCAAAATATGATCAAAACATTTTATAAATATAAGAAAGTTGTTCATTTTTGTATAAAATCATAGAATGCATAATAAATCATAATTATCAAAATTAATCATGTATAATCCAGTTTAAACCACCAAGTCAATCAACAAGCTCGAGATCTCAAGGGCTTTTCAAGAGAAGGTCAAGAAACGTGTGAGGGTGGGATGTATATAGGGAATGTGGTGCTAGAATCCGGGAAAAGGATCTTACTTCACTTCCTTTGAACTTCAACATCTTCCACCAATAAGCTTTGCTTATTTACTTTTTACTTTACTTTTTGGGATGCATGGACAGAGGTGGACAATAACCGGAGCCTAGGAGATCAGCAATCATCAATTTCTTGAGATGCCTCAAACCCTTGATGCACATGCCATGACCCGTTGGGAATATCGCTCAATCCGACTTTGACAAGACACAAACACCCGTCTATGTGAATGGTGCCGAGTTACTCATCATCACGATTGACTTCCCCAAACCTATTTGTTTCTTTTCTAAACTTCCAGCCAACATCTCAACTTTTCTTTCACTTGCTTTTCACTTGCTTGCTTCCAAATTCTCGGATAGGTAATGGGAGACAAATATATATATGAGTGGCTAAGAATGATCAAGAAGAAGAAGAGAAGAGAATGAATTGCCTTAATCATCCCAGGAAGAAAGTGATAGAACTCATCATGTGGTGTTAAACTTCAAATTCAACATAATTTTGATAAAAATGATGTATCAAAGACGCTAAAAATTTCAAACAAAATATTTAGCAACTTAAACATATCATAAAACCTTTCAAACATATATAGATTTCAAAAACAATCTGCAAACAAAATCATCATTGAGGTCATATCCAGAAAAGAAGCACAAAAATTGTTTCGAAAACTCTTTCAGTTAAACCGCCTCGGTCGAGATGTTCTAAGTCAACCTAGGTACTTGACCTCGTTTGGCAAAAATCATTCCGGTCGAGGTCATAAAATTTTTTTTTCTTAACCAGTTTTTGACGTTTTTCTCAATCAAATAACCTGTATGCATGCATGTAGTCTCAGATAATAATATAGAGCATAAGAAAGATCATAAATTACAAGTCATACACACATAAGTCAAGTAAGATACATCCAAATACCCCATACTTGGGACACATTGTCCTAATGGGTCAAAATAAGTCTAAAAACAGAGTACTCACTGGACATAAGCTGAGCTGCATAATAAATAAAGAAAAGAAATCCCTGCCAGCTCTAATCCTGATCTGCTGGTGGTGGTGGTGGATACGGGACGAAAGGATGCTGGGATGGATCAAAAGGGTAACCCATGGTATGCTGGAACTGTATCTCCATCATCCGGCGCTGGTAGTGCTGGCTCTCCCTCATCTCCATCATCTCCACTGACATGGCGGCGTAAGAGTCGATCATCTGGTCCGTCCGCTCGTCAATCCGTCGATGAGCTATGGGATCCCTCTGTCTGCGGACTCTACGCCTAGAAGGACGTGATGGTGCTGCAGCTGCCTCCTCCTCTGTCGGCTCGTCGTCTAAGTCAACAACTGGCATACTGCGGCCAGCTGTATCTGTCCCTATGTCCATGGCAGCACCACCATCATCATCCTTATCCTGCACCTGAGCTGCTACATCGTCTCTAGCATCCTCTATGTAGGGTATCCAAGCGGTGGACCAATATTGAGGATCGAAGACCGAGAATTGAGCCGACCACATGATACCCTGAGGGGCAGTCTGCTCCCAAGGCATAGCCACATACGGTGTAGTGAGTCCACGAGGAACCAGAATCCTCCTCGTGATCATCTCCTGAAGTCCAATCGGCTTTGCAGCCGCCACCAACGTACAAGCACTCAGGTCGAGATCCATGACTGTCGCGATATGAGTCACCAGGCCTCCACAGTAGATATCTCCCTTCCCCTTAGCCTTGATCCGATGCAGATCCTCAGCCAACATGGCCCCAAAATCATGCACTCCCTCAGTCACCATACAGAAAAAACTCAGAAGCTCCCCCTGCCTAACCTTCTGGGGCGTCTTAGTACGCACCAAAAGGGTCTCACTGAAGGTCCGATGGGCAAGACGGAAAGCAAGGTGGAAAATGATGCGCTCCCTAGAGTCTCCAGGTCTCCACCTATCAGCATGATGTACTACGTGAGCAATCTGTCCCCAAAACTGTCGAGCTACGGCTCGAAAAGGAAAGTCGGGAACTGTGGGGGTCGGGAAGCCAAAGTTATCTCTCCACTGGTCCATGGGAACAATGTAGTTCCAGTTCAACAACTCTTAATTGATGGATTTTTGCTCAGGCAAGTGAGTAACAGAACTCACGAACTCTAGGGTGGGCTCGAGGTAGGTTGGAGCTCTAATCTCCATAAACTACTCCAACCCTACCACGGAAACCCGTCTCCTCAGATCATCAGCTACATGGAGGCAATCAAAAGCAGAAATATCCAAGAAATGCGGCGCAATCACGGGGCACACATATACGGTCGAAGTCTGTCTGGTGACGCTCATGGATCACCGGGATAGAAGGTCGGGAAGTAGAAGAAGGTGAGGAACCATTGGGAGCATCCCTCATAACTAACTGGCGATCAGAACGAGAACTCAATTTTCTGCTGACAGGTCACCTCAGTTGGTATGACAAGGCTGAAGAACACCTCGGCCGAGGCACTGGTCGACTGGATCGAGGCGAAAGGCTGGGCGATTTCAACTCCCAAATTTCCAGTTCTTTTCCCCCAATATCACTACCATTTGTTCCTATTGGGTACTTAAGCCTTTTCCGACACAAATCAGTGGCAACCAAAGCTAATAATGTCCAAAACCAGTAAAGAGAAGAGAGGTTAGGGTTTTCGACAATTTACCCCAAATGACGCAGTTTTGGAGAATGTTTCTTGCGGTTTCTTGCTTGCAATCTGTTTCTCTTGCTTTTCCTTGCGAGATCGGAGCAAAAATCGTAGAAAACGATCGAAAAACGAAGAAAACGAGATGGAAGAGCGCCGCAGTCGAGGTGAAAATAGGAGGGAAGAGGGAGAAACTGTTTCCCCTTTTATACCCCACGCCAATTCTGCTGTCACCTCGGTCGAGGTGGTCCCGACTGGACCGAGGTGTCTGGACCGAGGTGGTTCTTTATCAGCCCTAGTCGCCTAAAGAATCATCTCAGTCAAGGTGCTGTGACAGCAACCGAGATGTGTCTCGGTCAAACTCCGTCTTCTCCATTTCTCGAACTTCTGTCCTTCCAGTGTTGCTCCTAAGTTGTAATCCTTCGTTAGAAAGTATCTGGTTTCTGGATAGGATGCCAAAAACAAAACAATCAAAGCAAAAGTAAACTATCTAAAGCTAGACTAGAAAAAAGGAAAAGAAAACAATACCTTGGGTTGCCTCCCAAGAAGCGCTTGATTTAAGGTCGCTAGCTGGACCGTACGGCATCCCTAAACATGCTGAAAGGTATCCTCACCCCATACTTCACCTTCATCATGGGGTGATATAAAGAAGTCTATCAAACGTTCCAGCAAATGCAAGCGCTCATCACGGAATGAATCATCAATGGGTGGGTTGTCCTTCTCGCGTGAAGAGGGAGGTAGCCGGCTGAGGTGATCTGCAACAGAATTTTCGAATCCCTTCTTATCGCGAATCTCTAGGTCAAACTCTTGGAGCAAGAGAATCCATCCGATAAGACGCGGCTTTGCATCCTTCTTAGCAAGCAAGTAACGAATAGCTTCATGGTCAGTGTAAACAATAACTTTGGCTCCCACTAAGTAAGAGAGAAATTTCTCAAAAGCATATACAACCGCCAAAAGCTCCTTTTCGGTGGTGGCATAGTTTAGTTGGGCTTCATCTAGCATCTTGCTAGCATAGCAAATGGCGTTGGTCCGGCCATCTTTCTTTTGTCTAAGCACCGCTCCTACCGCCACATCACTCGCATCATACATGATCTCAAAGGGCAAGGTCCAATCCGGAGGTTGAATAATGGGAGCGGAAATCAACGCTTCCTTTATCCTGTAAAATGCATCAAGACATTCTTGCGAAAACTCAAAAACAACATCCTTATTTATGAGTTTAGTTAGTGGTTTAGAAATCTTCGAGAAATCCTTCATGAACCTCCTATGGAAACCTGCATGCCCTAGAAAACTCCGCACACCCTTAACAGAACAAGGGGGAGGAAGTTTCTCAATAGTCTCGATCTTAGCTCGATCGACCTCAATACCTCGGTTAGAAACGAGGTGTCCTAGCACAATACCTTCATTAACCATAAAATGGCATCCTGCATCCTGAAAAGTCATCCATAAATACCTCCATGATCTCCTCTATGTACTCGGAAAAGATAGCCATCATGCATCGCTGGAAGGTAGCGGTTGCATTACATATTCCAAATGACATCCTCTTATAAGCGAATGTCCCCCATGAACAAGTGAAAGTGGTCTTCTCTTGATCATCCGGATGGATAGGAATCTGAAAGAAGCCACTATAACCATCTAAATATAAAAAATGTGAATGATGGGCTAACCGTTCGAGCATTTGATCGATGAAGGGAAGTGGAAAATGGTCCTTCCGAGTGGCCACGTTCAGCTTCCTATAATCGATGCACACCCTCCAGCCCATAACGGTTCTAGTTGGGATCAACTCGTTGTTCTTATTCGTCACAACGGTCATCCCTCCTTTCTTCGGAACTACATGCATTAGACTCACCCACTTGCTATCCGAGATAGGAAATATGATACCTGCATCCAACAACTTAAGAATTTCTTTCTTCATGATAACACGATTTATGACTAGGTTTAGGTAATCATTTAGATAGATTTCTCGCTCATTCATGCATGGTTTAGCACTAGTTAACGACGTTTGCACTCAATTCACGTATTATGTCGAGATAGACGTCTACACGGACTTGTGCATTGCTTTGTAGGTATATTGGGAGATTTAGGAGCTAAAACGATACGTTTGAGGATCGTTCATCAAGGTGACACACCCTCGGACTCATTAGGATGCAAGCTAAAGGCTAGGGAGGACTCATGGAACCTTGCGAACACAAGCCATGCACCAAATCGAAGCTTAATGATCAAAGGCAAACCTAAAGCACAAAATCACGGTTCACTGACACTCCACAGCCGTGGAACTGCCCGTGGATTTTGCCAGGTTTTCGTGATAGCTGTGCCACGATCTCTTGGCCAGCTCCTTCAAAGTTGTAGTATAAAAGTGGTCCTGCATTGGCTGAGAAGGGCATCTTGGAGCAGCTCTCCATTATCCACTATCATCCAATCAAAATATTCTCTCAACAAGAAGATTCTTGGAAGAAGGAGGTAGAAGGAAGCTACCATTGGAGGAAGAGCTTCATTGGAGAAGAAGAAGAGCACACCATTGATAGATTTTGATAGCCTTGTAGAGAAGAATTTCGAAATCGATCTCTTGAGTTGTATGAACCATTTGAACCTTCTTTAAGAAGGGTTGTGAGTCATTCTAATTCCATTTTTAGCTTGGTTTTGTTTCCTTCTCTTGTTCATCTCTTTCTCTTCGTTATCTTGCAAATGGAAGCCATGATTTTATGTTTGATGATGTTGATTCCTATGATGAATGTTGTAGGCTAAATAGATGTGATTCTAGGGTAAGAAAGGAATGGTTATGGCTAGGACTATGATAGGATGGACTTAGATTAGCCCTTGGATGACTCTCTTGCTTGGACGTAGCTTCTGTTGAGATCCACGGTTTGTTCTTGCCTTTCCACGGCCGTGGAAGGTGTAGAACAGCCCGTAATTCCCCCTTGTTTGATGGATCTAGCTTTAGATTGTAAGAATATTGAAATCCTAAGTGTTTGTTGAGTCAAATCTACCCTAGGGTGACCTAGTGTTAGCAACTAAGTGTTTGAAGAGACTTACCCGGTGATTCTACTCTTAGATTCCAAGGATGACAAACCTTAGGTAGTGGTGAGCCTCATAAGCCGCCATTGGACTAAGTGTGCTAGGATAGTTGCTTAGAACTTCCCTTTCCGAGACTTACCCGGTGAGGATAGGTTAGATCTCTAGGTAACAATCCGGTTTGTGTAGAATTCCTAACCTTAGGTTCTTAGAGACTTACCCGGTGATGAGACCTTAGGAATGGACTAGTGGACATGAGACCTACCCGGTGATTGATCCCAATCTAGAAACACTTACTCTCGACATGTCATAGTAAATCCAAGGGATGATTAGGTAACTTGAGTTCTATGCCATAACTGGAACTTCCAACCCCTAGAATCCGCTTTTCTCTCTTTGATCTCATATCTTGTGTTTGTGTCATTTGTTTGTTTGCTAGCTTGAGTTGTTAGTTTGTTTTATTACCTTGCTTGATTTGTGATCTTTGCTTGATCACCACAAAAACCCAACCAAAAATATCATCATTTTCATTTCTTTATTCCTTTCTCCTTTCTTAGACTAGATCCACACTATCTATGACCATTGTTAGACTCGATTTCACCTTAGTCTTTGTGTTCGACCTCGGAATACTATCCCTACTACAAACGTCCCGTACACTGCGGGTTCGCTAGGAGTTAGGATAAATATAACGAGTATAAATTTAAAGCTTATTGCGATTCACACACACATCCTGAGCGTAACAAATTTTTGGCGCCGTTGCCGGGGACTAGGTCTAGATTGAGTCTATTTTGTGATTTTTTATAGTGTAGATCTTTCTTGTTGCTTTTGATCTCTTTCTGGTTTGTGTCTTTGCTTTTCAGGACATCTCACTCTTTAGGTGTATGCGAAGATCTCGTGGCAAGGATTTAGCTCCATTCGATCCCGAACCAGAGAAAACCCTTAGATCTAGATCCAAGAGCATTAAAAAGGGAAAAGAGATGGCCGGAAGAGATCTCCAAGCTGAGTTGGATGAGGCTTTAGAGCAAATTAGGATAAGGGATGAAGCTTTGGAAAATGAAAGGAGAGTTGCCAATGAGAGGCAAGAGGCAACTAGGAGGGAGATTGAGGAGATTAGGCAAGCTCTTGTGCAAAGAGAGCTTAACCGTCAACAACCTCCTCCACCTCCACCACAACCGCAGCCGGCGGCGGTGAATATTAGGGTTGTGCCCATTGCTATGGAAGAGCCACAAATGTTGGAGCAACGTATGGATCCGGCACAAAGAGCACACCGTCCGGGTGTGAACTTAGGAGATCCCGCAGCCCATGATTACGAACTCCGCCCTCAAGTTCTACAAATGATCCGGCATAATCAATTTGGAGGGATGGAAGGAGAGTCTCCTCATCAACACTTGATGAACTACGAGATCTTAATGGAGACTCTTAGACCGCCAAGATTGGAGAGCAACAACCCTAAGCTTAGGGCTTTTTCCTTCTCTCTTAAGGATAAAAAGCCTTGGCTTGGTATCAATCTATTCCACAAGGGCGAGTTGGTACTTGGGAGGAGATGACAACCGAGTTTTTGACTAAGTTCTTCCCACCTTCCAAGACTACCGTGTTAAGAGGGAAGATCAATGCCTTCGTGATGAAGGATAGAGAGAGTTTATTCAAGTCTTGGGAGAGGTTCAAAGACCTTCTCCTAGATTGTTCACACCATGGTATACCAAAAATTGAGCTATTGGAGATCTACTTCAAAGGACTTGATGAAGATAGCCAATTCAAGCTCCAATCTCTTTCCGGTGGGACTTTCATGGAGAAGCATCTAGATGAAGCTTGGGAGTTTGTGGAGAAGCAAGATCTAGTGATTGAGAAATACTCCCATAGGAAGAGTGAAGGGAGAAAGGCGGGAGCATATGAGGTGAGTGAAGTCACCATGAGCAATTTCAAGCTTGACGCCATCAACAATGAATTGAAGTCTTTGAGGGAGTTGTGTGCTACAACTTTGAAGAACCAAGAAACTCCTCAAGTGCAAGTGCAAGCTAATCTATCTTCCAAGGAGGAAGATGTGAATTACATGGGAAGGGGCAACTACAACAACTATCAAGGCCCAAGGAACTTCAACAACAACCGGCAATTCAACAATTACCGGCCTAACCACAACCATCCCCGATTTTCCTACTCTAACCCGGATGGAGCCTTGAACCCTCCCGCTTCCACAAGCATAACTCCACCACCAAAAGCTTCACAAGAACCTCCACCCGGATTTACTCAACCTCCAAAGGATAGAACCGAAATGATGTTTGAGCAATTGCTTGGAAGGTTGAGTGGGCTTGAGAGCACCGTGACTTCAATTTCTAAAGCTCAAAAATTATTGGAAGCGCAAGTGTTCCAAAAGGCGGGTGAAGCCCATAGAGATCCGGGAAAGCTTCCCGGAAGGACCGAAGACAACCCAAGAGGCCAAGTGTTGGCTATCACTACAAGGAGCGGGTTGAGCATGAAAGATCCTTTGCCAAAGGAAAATGCTAAAGGGAAGCAAGTGGTGATAGAGGAAGAGACTTTGCAAAGAGATGGAAGCAAGAACAAGGATGTTGAGCCAACTTATGTGGCACCGCCTCCATACAAACCACCACTACCGTTCCCACAATCACGAGCAAGGGCTCGCTTGGACAATCACTTTGGTAAGTTCCTTGAACTAATGTCTAAATTGCATATTAACATTCCGTTCATGGATGCTATTTTAGGGATGCCGGCATATGGCAAGTTCTTGAAGGAGATACTCTCCAACAAAAGGAAGTTGGAGGAGTATGGGGAGATAAGAATGACCAAGAGATCCTCGGAATTGATCCAAACGATGAAGGAGGAGATGCCTCCCAAGCTAAGAGATCCGGGTTCCTTTTGTGTCCCAATTGGAGTAGGAGATGTGAAGTATGAGGCCCTTTGTGATCTTGGGGCAAGTGTAAGCATCATACCGCTTGCACTTTGCAACAAGGTTGGGCTAGGAGAGCCAAAACCGGTCAAGATGACTCTCTATATGGCGGACCGATCTATCACTCATCCGGTTGGGATCTTAGAAGACATTCCGGTGCAACTAGGAGGATTCTATGTGCCTATTGATTTTGTTGTCTTGGATATTCCGGCGGACTATCCGGTTCCCATTATCTTAGGAAGACCTTTCCTAGCAACCTCCGGATGCCTAGTGGATTGCAAGAATGGGACTCTCTCCTTCAACATTGGAGAAGAGAACATCAAGTTCAAGTTGTCCACAATGATGAAAGGGCCAACCCTTGATGAGGATGTCTTTAACATAGTCGAGCAAGAGGAAACTAGAGAAGTTGTGAGCTCAATCTTGATCAAGGACCCCTTGGAGAAGGTTCTTACCCTAAGTATGATGGAGGAAGGTGTTGAAGAGGCTTGCAATGAAGAAATCAAGGCCTTAGAAGCATTAGAAAAGGAGGCAAGAGTTGAAGATGAAGACCACGAAGAGGAGCTGAACAGCTACAACTTCCACGGGCGTGGAAGTGGTTCCACGGCCGTAGAACTCTCTGTAGAGCCACAACAAATGAGCCAGGCAAGGTCCATGGCCGTGGACTTGGAGCAAACCGTGGAGTTGGCCGTGGTTTCCCTTGGATCAGCCCTTGATGGTGATCAAGCTCCTAGGAGCCATGAAGATCCTTCATTTGCTTTGGATTCATCTCATCCAACCTTATTTGGATCGTCTACACTCGCTAAAGGTCCTCCTAAACTTGAACTCAAACCCCTCCCCTCTCATTTGAAGTATGCTTTCCTTGGTGATAATTCAACATATCCGGTGATTGTTAATGCATGCTTGAGTGATGATGAACTTGCTAAGTTGTTGCATGAACTAAGATTGCATAGGAAAGCCATTGGCTATACTATTGATGATTTGGTTGGCATTAAACCCTCTTTTTGCATGCATAAGATCTTGATGGAAGATAATCATAAACCCTCTATTGAACATCAAAGAAGACTAAATCCTATAATGAAAGAGGTAGTCAAAAAGGAGATCATTAAGTTGTTAGATGCGGGGATAATCTACCCTATCTCGGATAGTAAGTGGGTTAGTCCCGTTCATGTAGTTCCTAAGAAGGGTGGGATGACCGTAGTGACTAATGAGAACAATGAGTTAATCCCCACTAGGATGGTTACGGGGTGGAGAATGTGCATTGACTATAGGAAGTTGAACATGGCCTCTAGGAAAGATCACTTCCCTCTCCCCTTCATTGACCAAATGCTAGAGAGGTTAGCTCAACATTCTCATTTTTGCTACTTAGATGGCTATAGTGGATTCTTCCAAATCCATATCCACCCCGATGACCAAGAGAAAACCACCTTTACATGTCCATGGGGAACTTTTGCATATAGGAGAATGTCATTTGGGTTGTGTAATGCACCCGCCACCTTCCAAAGGTGTATGATGGCTATCTTTTCGGAATACATTGAAAATATCATGGATGTGTTCATGGATGATTTCTCTGTTTATGGTTCTTCCTTTGATAATTGCTTGGCTAACTTGTCATTAGTATTACAAAGATGTGAGGAGACAAATCTTGTCTTGAATTGGGAAAAATGCCACTTCATGGTAAGTGAAGGTATTGTGTTGGGACACTTGGTGTCCAATCGTGGCATTGAGGTCGATAGGGCCAAGATTGAAACAATAGAGAGGTTGCCACCACCTACCTCGGTAAAGGGGGTAAGGAGTTTCTTAGGGCATGCCGGTTTTTACCGGAGGTTTTTTCAAGACTTCTCTAAAATTTCTAAGCCTCTTACTAACCTACTAATAAAGGATGTTGATTTTGTCTTTTCCAAAGATTGTCTTGAGGCTTTTTGTAGGTTGAAGGATGCCTTGATCTCCGCACCCATCATGCAACCTCCGGATTGGAGTTTACCGTTTGAGATCATGTGTGACGCAAGCGACGTAGCCGTTGGGGCTGTTTTGGGGCGAAGGAAAGATGGGCGCACTCATGCCATTTATTATGCTAGCAAGACGCTAGATGATGCCCAACTCAATTATGCTACCACCGAGAAAGAGTTGCTAGCGGTTGTGTATGCATTTGAGAAGTTCCGCTCATATCTTGTTGGAGCGAAGGTCATAGTTTATACAGATCATGCTGCGATCCGTTATCTACTTACCAAGAAGGATGCCAAGCCTAGGTTGATTCGGTGGATCCTTCTTCTACAAGAGTTTGATTTGGAAATCCGGGACAAGAAGGGATCCGAGAACTCGGTGGCGGATCACCTTAGTAGACTCCCACCATTGGAGCTTGAAAGAGATGGCATCCCGATTGATGACTCATTCCGGGATGATCAATTGCAAATGGTGGAGGAATGCTTGTTCCAAGTGTCTAGAGGAAGCGAGCCATGGTTTGCCGACATTGTGAATTACTTAGTATGTGAGGAGGTGCCTCCCGGTTTGACATATGCCCAAAGGAAGAAATTCTTCAAGGATGTTAGGCACTACTATTGGAGTGAACCACTTTTGTTCAAGAGAGGGCCGGATGGAATGTTTAGAAGATGCATACCAGAGGATGAGGTGGAGAGTATGATCCGCCATTGTCATTCCTTGCCATGCGGAGGGCATGCTAGCTCACACAAGACATGTGCTAAAGTGTTGCAATCGGGCTTCTTTTGGCCAAGTTTGTTCAAGGATGTGCAAAGCTTTATAGTAGCTTGTGATGCTTGCCAAAGGACGGGCAACATCTCAAGGAGGAATGAGATGCCCTTGAACAACATACAAGAAGTGGAAGTATTTGATGTGTGGGGTGTGGACTTCATGGGGCCATTCCCTTCTTCATGTGGCAACCTCTACATCCTATTGGCGGTTGACTATGTTTCGAGATGGGTGGAGGCAATCGCCTCTCCTACGAATGACGCCAAGGTTGTGGTGCGGTTCTTCAACCGAGTGATCTTTCCTAGGTTTGGAACACCAAGGGTGATCATAAGCGATGGAGGGAAGCACTTCACCAATAGGAACTTTGGGGCACTTTTGGCTAAGTATGGGGTGACTCATAAGGTGGCAACACCTTACCATCCCCAAACTAGTGGCCAAGTGGAGATCTCCAACCGGGAGATAAAGGGAATTCTTGAGAAGACGGTCTCTAGGACAAGAAAGGATTGGGCTATGAAGCTCGATGATGCCTTGTGGGCATATAGGACAACTTTCAAGACACCAATTGGCACCACTCCTTAAAAGTTGGTCTATGGCAAATCTTGCCACCTTCCAGTGGAGATAGAGCATAGAGCTTATTGGGCCATTAAGTGGCTAAATTTTGACCTCAAGGAGGCGGGAGAGAAGAGGTTGCTTGATATGAATGCCCTTGAGGAGATCCGGTTGGATGCTTATGAGAATGCCCGGATCTACAAGGAGAGAACCAAACGGTGGCATGACAAGCGCCTCATCCTGAAGGAGTTAAGTGAAGGCGACCTTGTCCTTCTCTTCAACTCAAGGCTGCGGCTTTTCCCCGGAAAGCTAAAATCGAGATGGACCGGGCCATATGTGGTGAAGAAGATTTTTCCCCATGGAGCTATTGAGAGAGGAGGGGAACATTGTGGGAACTTTAAGGTGAATGGGCACCGGTTGAAGAAGTATATTCCAGGAGCTCCGGTGGACATGATTGCCCCGCTTCACCTAGAATGAGACGCCTCCGAGTTTGGTCAAGCTAATGACCTTAAAGAAGCGCTTGGTGGGAGGCAACCCATCGGTAACGTTTTCCTTTTCTCGTTTTGTTTTTGTTTTGTGATTTTTCTGTTTTTGTGTGTGTTTTGTGTGCTTTGTGTGTGTGTGTGCTAGAACCTTAGTAGCATTGGAAGCCTTGCTTGGCGAATGAATGATGATGATGAACTCCTCATCAATTATGGGTGGAGCGGACGCGGAACTTGGACGGCTAGCGATGCCTAGCGCGGGTCCCGATGCCTTGATGAATACTAAGAGCTCTCTACCATGGTTGATAGGATCATTCAACATAAATTCCACTTGAGAATCCCAAATACCATAGCAAACCATTTTTACATTGTGAGAGCCTTCTTTCACTCTTCTTTACTTCATTTACACATTAGGGACAATGTGTTTCCAAGTATGGGGTGGGGTTCGCATGATACTTTGCATGATGAGCATCTAGGATAGCTTAATATTTTCACATGTCTTGCATTGTATATATTCATTTCGAAAATCCCAAAAATTCAGAAAATTTAAAAAATTTTGTGCTTTCTAGGCTTGGATATGACCCTAATGATGAATCTTGTCTTGTGGATTGGCTATGGATGGCCTCATGTGTTAAATTGATGAATGCATATGTAGACTTGAAATACTTCTCTTGAATCCCATGAATGATTTGTGATCATGATGTTTGCCTAGAATGGATTGAGTATTGAAGGTCGAAATTACACGATAGTTCTTGCACACCATCTAGGAATGAATGAGGCAATTCATCTTCCTCTAATTCTCATCTTGATCATGATTGTTTGAGCACCTCAATTGATATAAATTTGACCTCTTTTGACCCATCCGGGAATAGGAGCATGATAGTGTGTTGATGTGTGTGAAAAGCAAGTGTGGGGTGAAGATGTTGATGAAAGAATATCATGCATGAAATGCTGAATTTGTTGTGAAAGTGTAGACAAAAACATAGGTTTGGGGACGTTGGCTTAAATGACAAGTAACTCGGTACACTTCACATAATTGGGTGTTGGTACCTTGCCAAAGTCAAATAAATCAATAGTCCTAACGAGCTTTGGTATGTGTGCCCGGTGTGGATGCACCTCGAAAAATCGAAAAAGCCCGAGGATGGCTAATCACCAAGGTTTCGGCTTTTGTACACCAATGCCATTGCCTCAAAAATAAGTCAAAGAAAAAGAAAAGAAAGAAAAGATAGAGAAAAAATACACTTGAGGGAAGTTGATCGAGGACACGGTTGTGGAGTTAGTTCCATTCCCGGATTAGCATCACATAGCCTAGAAAAATCCCACCTAATCACAACGTTTCTTTGCCTTTTATTTCACAAGACCTTATGACCTATTTGCATGTTTGTAAGACTTAGTAATCTAGATTGGATATGCTCTTGATCCTCTTGGCTTCTTCATTTTTACATTTCATGCATGCTTTTGAGTTAAGTACAATTGTCTTTCCATGCCTTCATTTATTTGATGCATAATTGCTTGTCCGTTGCCATAAAACATGACTATGAAGGTGATCCAATAGTAGAAGCACAAACCCAAAAAGATTTTGCCGTTTTTCTGCATACATAAATCATGTCATCTCTTAGTCTATAGTTGGGAATTTGCTCGGGGACGAGCAAACCTTAAGTATGGGGTATTTTTGATAACACGATTTATGACTAGGTTTAGGTAATCATTTAGATAGATTTCTCGCTCATTCATGCATGGTTTAGCACTAGTTAACGACGTTTGCACTCAATTCACGTATTATGTCGAGATAGACGTCTACACGGACTTGTGCATTGCTTTGTAGGTATATTGGGAGATTTAGGAGCTAAAACGATACGTTTGAGGATCGTTCATCAAGGTGACACACCCTCGGACTCATTCGGATGCAAGCTAAAGGCTAGGGAGGACTCATGGAACCTTGCCAACACAAGCCATGCACCAAATCGAAGCTTAATGATCAAAGGCAAAGCTGAAGCACAAAATCACGGTTCACTGACACTCCACGGCCGTGGAACTGCCCGTGGATTTTGCCAGGTTTTCGTGACAACTGTGCTACGATCTCTTGGCCAGCTCTTGCAAAGTTGTAGTATAAAAGTGGTCCTGCATTGGCTGAGAAGGGCATCTTGGAGCAGCTCTCCATTATCCACTATCATCCAATCAAAATATTCTCTCAACAAGAAGATTCTTGGAAGAAGGAGGTAGAAGGAAGCTACCATTGGAGGAAGAGCTTCATTGGAGAAGAAGAAGAGCACACCATTGATAGATTTTGATAGCCTTGTAGAGAAGAATTTCGAAATTGATCCCTTGAGTTGTATGAACCATTTGAACCTTCTTTAAGAAGGGTTGTGAGTCATTCTAATTCCATTTTCAGCTTGGTTTTGTTTCCTTCTCTTGTTCATCTCTTTCTCTTCGTTATCTTGCAAATGGAAGCCATGATTTTATGTTTGATGATGTTGATTCCTATGATGAATGTTGTAGGCTAAATAGATGTGATTCTAGGGTAAGGAAGGAATGGTTATGGCTAGGACTATGATAGGATGGACTTAGATTAGCTCTTGGATGACTCTCTTGCTTGGACGTAGCTTCTGTTGGGATCCACGGTTTGTTCTTGCCTTTCCACGGCCGTGGAAGGTGTAGAACAGCCCGTAATTCCCCCTTGTTTGATGGATCTAGCTTTAGATTGTTAGAATGTTGAAATCCTAAGTGTTTGTTGAGTCAAATCTACCCTAGGGTGACCTAGTGTTAGCAACTAAGTGTTAGAAGAGACTTACCCGGTAATTCTACTCTTAGATTCTAAGGATGACAAACCTTAGGTAGTGGTGAGCCTCATAAGCCGCCATTGGACTAAGTGTGCTAGGATAGTTGCTTAGAACTTCCCTTTCCGAGACTTACCCGGTGAGGATAGGTTAGATCTCTAGGTAACAATCCGGTTTGTGTAGAATTCCTAACCTTAGGTTCTTAGAGACTTACCCGGTGATGAGACCTTAGGAATGGACTAGTGGACATGAGACCTACCCGGTGATTGATCCCAATCTAGAAACACTTACTCTCGACATGTCATAGTAAATCCAAGGGATGATTAGGTAACTTGAGTTCTATGCCATAACCGGAACTTCCAACCCCTAGAATCCGCTTTTCTCTCTTTGATCTCATATCTTGTGTTTGTGTCATTTGTTTGTTTGCTAGCTTGAGTTGTTAGTTTGTTTTATTACCTTGCTTGATTTGTGATCTTTGCTTGATCACCACAAAAACCCAACCAAAAATATCATCATTTTCATTTCTTTATTCCTTTCTCCTTTCTTAGACTAGATCCACACTATCTATGACCATTGTTAGACTCGATTTCACCTTAGTCTTTGTGTTCGACCTCGGAATACTATCCCTACTACAAACGTCCCGTACACTGCGGGTTCGCTAGGAGTTACGATAAATATAACGAGTATAAATTTAAAGCTTATTGCGATTCACACACACATCCTGAGCGTAACACTTCACAACCTCTTTCATGATCGGATTTTACCGTCTTTGAGGTTCCCGTGAAGTCTTATCATCATCCTCCATTAGTATTCTATGCATGCAGAAAGAAGGCTAATACCAATAAGATCATCAATAACATAACCCAAAGCCTTTTGATGTTTTCTCAAGACATGCATTAGTTTAGACAATTCAGTTTCGGAAAGGCAAGCACTAACGATAACGGGATAAGTAGAAGCCGGTCCAAGGAAAACATACCTCAAGTGACTTGGAAGCGGTTTAAGCTCCACAACTGGGGGTGCTTTCTGAGGGGGATCCTTGCTTCCTCCTTCCAGTGGAGTAAACTTAGATCGAAGAACTGGACTTTCAGAAGTCTCGGTTGACATCATCTCTCTTGCAATCTCGGTCGAGGTCCAGAGTGGGTGACCGAGATGTTCTTCAGATAAGAACACCTCGCTTGGTCCAGAAAGTGCCTCGGTCGAGGTACTTGAACTAGGACCAAAACTGGAGATTCTCTTCTCCTGGATTAGTTTTTCAATCTTAGCTCCTAGATCTTCTTCTAGTGCTTTTAAGCTCCGTATATCTGCATCACAAGAAGCATCTATACCTTCCTCCATTAAGCTAAAACTAATAACTCTTTCTAGAGGATCATTAATAAGGATAGAGCTCACCAATTCTCTTGATTCTCCTTCATCATAGAAGTTGAAGATATCATCCTCCAACAGCTCCCCTTTCATTGCAGCCAGCAATGCAAACTCCACTTGATCTCCGCCAATGTTGAATTTCAACTTGGCGTTCTTACAATCCACATTGCAACCCGAAGTTGCTAGAAATGATCTCCCGAGAATGATAGGATGGGATAATCTACGGGTATATCAAGTACAACAAAGTCTATAGGTAAGTAGAAGTTACCTAACTTAACTGGAACATCTTCCAAAATGCCCACGGGATGGGTAATGGAGCGGTCCGCCATGTATTGCCTTATCTTCACCAGCTTGAGCTCTACAAGTCCGATCTTCACACATAGCTCCAGCGAGATGATGCTCACACTGGCTCCTAGATCACACAACGCCTCACATGTTACATCCCCAACTTGAATAGGAATGCAAAATGAGCCGGGATCTCTCAACTTGGGTGGCATCTTCTCCTTCATGATTTGAATGAGTTCCGAGCATTTAGATGTCATCCTTATTTCACCAAAATCTTCTAGTTTACTCTTCCTTGATAGAATTTCTTTTAAGAACTTCCCATATGCGGACATCCCTAGAATGACATCAAGGAAAGGGATGTTAATATGTAGCTTATTCATCAAGTCAACACTACAAAAAATAATTCAATTAGCCACGCTTGTAGGCGACGGCGGAAAAGCTATTTGCCGACGCCAATCATCAACGGCGACGGCTTAGCGGCGGCAAAGGTAGGCGAAGCCTGAACAGGCGACGCAATTTATTTTGCGACGGACATTTTCCGTCGCTAAATTATTTGCGACGGCTGTGCGACGGAAAAAGCCGTCACCAAAAAAATGTGTATTATTAAAAAAAAAGGGGTTATAACGCGGACATATAAGGTCCGGGTTATAAAGTATGACTTTTTTTTTTAAAAAAAAATATTGTTTTCCAATTCTCATTGCTAGACCGGGATCATGCTTTATCAAGAAAAATTGAAGAACTTAATTTTTAGAATAACATTTAAGCCCTACAAGCAAATATGTAAAACAACAAATTAGACAGTTCCATGCTTTATCAATACTAGAGGAGCTGGTCTATTGTGTTTGAGCAGCGTGTAATAACCATTCAAATTTTGTTACAAGTAGGTTACTAACAATACCACTTAAAACTAAGCTACAAAGATGGAAGGATCCGGATTGCAATGGCCTCACAGTCACCGTTCGCATTCCTGCTTCTTTGCTTTAAGGTCAATCTGTAATTACCAAAAATATAAATGATTAAATACAAACATAGGCAAGAAAATCCGGATTGCAAGATCTGAAAATTTACAAAACTGTCAACGTATAAGAAAACGATAGCTTCTATTACATATTTCGAGCAATTTAATTGCACAGACATGTGAATAAACTTTCAAGAGAGTTATCAAAAGTCTATGGTCTAAACATACATTCTACCTCATTTTGATGGGCAAAAAGGCAATTACAACACGCAGTTGAAATATACTAATTAAAATGTCAAATTATCTACTCTAACAGTACTTAGTGTCAAACAAATCAAAATTCAAACCAGAATGACGAATTTTAAAAACGAACAAACCTTTTGTGGGCTGCAAGCTCTTTTTTGGAGGGAGTTTGACCCACGGAGCCGCTTGCATAGATCAGCATTGCTCATAAGCTTCTTGCGAATTAAAAATCAAACAAAAAATCCTACATTTAGGAGAAAGGGACTAAAGTAAGAATAAATCACATTCACAAAGAAAAACCAAAGATATTAGCAAAGTAGACATCCAACAAATTGCCTTTTCTAGTTGGTGTGGAATCTTTTCCTTCACCATATGAATTAGAAAACTTAGCCTTTCCATATTTTCACGGGAAAGCCATATTATCTGAGGCAGAAGACTGTCGTTGATTGTTGAAAGATGCGTATCTTCACCCTCCTTCCATGGTTAATGTAATGGTGACTTTCATAAGAAGACTGAGTTTTATTATCGGATACCTTTTGTACACTGAGTCGAATTGGGCATGTCTCTCATTCATTGCGAATAATAGAAGCACTGTTTCTTTTTTGTCTAAAGATTATAGGATCTTAAGTTTCATAAACATTGTTCAGCTGCATCAGTAATTACTAGATCCTTTATATATTTTGAATATGGTTCAGTATAAGCTATGGTAATGGTTTCCCATAAAATTATCAGAATTTACACATACAGGAAGCAAAAATCTGCATTACAGTAATCTGGCATCAATAGATAACTGCTATTCAGTTTGGCTTCAGTTCAGTTTTTGGCTAACTCTATGAACTTAAGTTTCAGTGTAGAAAACAAAGTTTTAACTTTGAAATATCAATTTCAAAAATATTTCGAGTGATTTCATTATTTTCACAAGAGGTAATATAATTTCTCACCTAAGCAGCATGGTCCCCTATGAACTCTCACAAATATCATGGTTAAAAAACAAAATACGCAAAGACAGAAATCTAGGACAACTGAAATACTTATACATAATTTTATCCCCAAACCCAAAATCCGTACCCAAACCAACCCTAAACACAAAATCCATAAATTTCAAAATTAGGTTACTGCAGATGTGAAACCTCACCCAAAAGTCGATCCAATCTGCACAAAGGGCAAACTTATGGTTGTTGGTGGTACAAGGAGGGTCGCCTGCGTCGGAATCGCTGGCAGTGGTGGCGGAATACCGGCGGCGTCGGAGGTGGCAATGCATCAACGAGAACGAACAGCTCTAGCGACCATCCACTCGGCGGCGGCTCTTGTCAAGAACCAAGGCTGTAGACGGCGATGAACGTCCATGGCGGCACACCTTGAATCCCTGGTGGCTGTTGCTGGAATGCTGGTGGGGTGGCTGGCGGTACCCTAGCGATTCTGTTGACAGAGAAATGGAAATCGAAGGGCTGGTACGAGGCTCCTGCGAGGGGAGGCTGTGGCAGAGGTCGTCGTTGGGTGGTGGACGGATAGTGTGAGGATGCCCAATTTGAGTTGGCGGCGGGATTTAGGGCGGCAACTATGGCACAAGGAAGGGATTCGAGGAAAGAGAAAAATGTGGGGAGAGAGAAGAGTGAGGTGAGACCGTGAGATAGAGGGCTTCTGTGGTTAAAAGAAGGGAGGGGATTGGGTTTTTACGGAAATTTAATGCATTCGGTTTGTCAAGTTCATCTATCCGTCGCCAATAATTGATATTTTTGCCACGTTGACGTTGCCGTCACTTTTTCGTCGCTTTGCCGTCTCTAAATAAAGACCAAGGGAGGGGAAGTGGGAGATAAACTTTAATTTTGTCCGTCTCTTTCTGGGACTCCACCTCGGGTGGCACCTCGACCGAAGTGTTTCTCGTCTGTACCTGGACCGAGGTGTTCTTCGTCTGCACTAGCACCAACCGAGGCACTGGATCTGCAGTTTTCAGTCCACTTCTCGTTGTTATTGCCATAATCTGTCCTTTAGGGTTGCTCTCTGTCCTTACTGGGAGCTTCCCTGGATCTCTTGGCGCTTCATTCGCCTTATTAAAGAATTGTTGCTCTAAGGCTTTTTGTGCCTTTGAAAATGAAGTCATGGACGTCTCCATAGCGTTGAGCTTGATCAAGAAGGCCTCTAGCACAACATCTTTCTTCTCTGGCTGGGACGAACTTGATCCAGGCTCCTAGCTCTTCTATAGAGTAGAAGAAGAAGAGAAAGGGTTAGAAGAATTATTAGAATTGGAATTAGAATAAGGGTTACACGAATTTTGATTGTTAGATCTCCAATTGTTGTTGTTGGAGCCTCTATTGTTGTTGTAATTGTTGTTCCGGGAACCATGATTGTTGTTCCTTGATCCTTGATATCCTCCCTTTTCCTTCTTGGTGTGAGCAACCAAAAGGTCCTTTAATTGCTTCACATCATTCTTGAGGGAAATTAGTTGATTATCATTTGATGGAGCTTCCAGGAAATTAACTCTCTTAACTCAATTTTCAGCTCCTTGGTGGGAGTATTTCTCCATGTGCAAAGCTTGTTTCTCAATGAACTCCCAAGCTTCATCAATCAGCATGTCCATGAATGTGCCGGCGGATAGTAGTTAAAGATTGAATTGGGTAGATGCATCCAATCCCTTGAAGTATATCTCCAACAACTCTATCTTTGGAATCCCATGATGTGGGCAATCCAAGAGAACATCTTTAAATATCTCTCATAACTTGGACAAACTTTTTTTGTCCTTCATGATGAATGCATTAATCTTCCCTCTCATTTCAGCGGTTTTGGAGGGGGGAAAGAACTTCGTTAAGAACTCCATCGTCATCTCCTCCCATGTGATGATCTTTCCGGGAGGAAGAGACTGATACCAAGTAAGCGTCTTGTCCTTCAAAGAAAAGTAAAAAGGCATTAGCTTGTAATTATTATTTTCCAGCCTTGAAGGTCTCAAGGTCTCCATCAAAATCTCATAGTTTTTCAAATTTTGATGCGGAGACTCCCTCTCTAAACCTCCAAACTGGCATTGGCGGATCATAGATAGAACTTGCGGTCGAAGTTCGTAATCATGCTCCGCTGGATCACCTAGGTTGACTCCTGGACGCCTCACTTGCTGGTTTGGGTCTAACCTCTGTCCTAGGGTCTGTGGAAAACCTGTAAAAAGAACATCTCGGACAGGTATCCGAGGTGGATGTATCTCAACCGCGGCAACTGGAGCGGGGTCCTGCCTCGGTCGATGCAGAATCTGGGCTCGTAGCTCAACCATATCTGCTTCTAATTTTGTAGTTCTTGTGGGAGTTTGATTTCTCTCGCGCTGCAGTTCTTCCCTATTGAGGCGCTGTTGTTCCATCACCTCCTTCAATTCGGTCTCAAGATTGCGATTGTCTTGGTTGGCCATTTTCGCTTCTTTCAAGCGTCTTTTTTATGTCATTTCTAGTTCGGGATCGTAAGGAACGATTTCCTACCCAGCACGGGTTCTTCGCATAAACCTAAGAAAAAGAACTTGCGAAAGTCACTCAAGTAGAGTGATTAGTAGCAACAGGGGCAATTGCCCCGAAAGACAACCGCAACCGGCTCGTTCTAGACCAAGTCCCCGGCAACGGCGCCAAAAACTTGTTCGCTCTAAATGGTGTGTGCAAGCTTTAAATTTATATCCCAAGAAATATGCTTAAAACAAGGATGCGGCAGTGTACGGATCAGTTATAGTAAAAAGCAAGAATTTCAGGGTGTCGATCTCAGGGACTTAGGTGAAACAAAGCAAGTATAGGTTGCAATGTAACTAATAACCACAAAAGCGATTAAAGCAATCAAAAGATGATAATAATGTCAATTAAAGGAAAAAAGAATATTCTAGGGATTAAAGCATCTAGTTGTGGTTCCGACTCAAGATCTCAAGATAAGCGTACAAAGCTGAGATTTTGCAAAGGGAAAGTGTTTCTAAAGCGGAATAGATCACCGGATAAGTCTTACAAATCACAATTCCACCCCAAAGCTCCTATAAAGGATAAACCTTTATTACCTATACCGGGTTTGTCTCAGGCTAACTCACAAAGATGGAAAGAAGGCACACTCAAACCCCAATAAAGTATAAACCTTTATTACCTATACTTACGATCTTGGGTAAACAAACTAAGGAATTACCGGGTAAGTCTCATCCTAGGCTTGCATTGAACCATGAAAGGTGTAATAAGAATAGGATTTGGTAAACTCTAACTCTTAACTCTCAGTTTCGGATCAGAAAAGGTCACCTTGGTCAGTCAAGTTCCACCCCGGCCGAGATGTTCATCGACTGAACGAGATGTTTTAGGGTTAAGATTAAAAACTCGAGCTTTCAGGGTCCTACTGGAATTAAGATTATTCTATCATCGTCTTTCCCACAATTTTCAGCCAATCACCCTAGAATCGCACAAGGAAATTAGCCACTCATCATCATGAAAGCAATAATCAAATATATATGAAGGGAATGAATATTTGAACACAAAAACCTTAAGAACAAGGCTTCAATAACTGAATCAAATATCAAACAAATCAGCGTTCCTTGGATCACAAATCGAATAAGACAATAAAACCAAAGGGAATCTAAGAAAATCTTACAAATCCCCTCAAAAGCTATCACAAAGCTACGAACTTCCTTCCTTCAATCTTCAAACTTCCTTCAAACTTCCAAAAATCCTTCCTAACTGTAGTGTATTGTCGGCTTCCAGCCTGCGGTGATGCTGAATTATGGAAAATCCAGCCCTTTTTATAGGAGAATTATCTTCCAAAGATAATAATATCTTAAAAAGATAATTTCCTATAAAATATATCCATATCTCTAAAATAGATTTCCTAAATATATGATATTCCTTCCAAAAATCCAGCCCAAATGTATAAGATATCTTCCTTCAAAAAATAAAAGATCTCAGCCAAATAAAATATATCTCGCCGCGCTAGGGTATTCGCCTCGATCGGGATGCTCCTCAAGATCACCTCGGTCGAGGTAACACTGTAGTTGAGCGAGGTGAATCTCAGCTGAATGTGAAATCTCTCAAATCTGGTCCAAAGTAAATCTTCTTTATTAATTCCTTGCTCCTTGAGTTCTCTTTTAAGCTCCAGAATGTAGCTTCTATGACTCACTTACTCCATATCTCCATTTCGATCCAAAATGTGCCATTTTACCTACGATTCAACGAAACTTGGTGTAGACCTCGATTCCCGTAAAGGTAGATAAAAACGATAATATAATCACATAATATACATTCAAACATGCAGATTATTGAAGATAAAACGTCTAAACAATTCCCAAAATATAGACTATAATACATGCTATCAGTCAGCCTGGCAATCGCCTTCTCCCGAGACGCCTTCCTGCTCAAGGTGTCAGCTACGAAATTCGCCTTGCCAAGATGATACAAAATCTCAAGGTCAAAGTCCTTGATCAACTCAAGCCATCGGTGCTGGCGGTTGTTCAACTCCCGCTGCGTAAAAATAAACTTCAGACTCTTATGTTCTGTGAAGATCTGTAGCACCATACAGGTAATGTCTCTAGATCTTCAAAGCATGAACTGCCGCTGCTAACTCCAAATCATGAGTCGGGTAGTTCTCCTCATATGCCTTCAACTATCGAGACGCATAAGCAATCTCCATGCCTCTCTGCATCAACACACATCCCAAGCCTAGCTTGGATTCATCACTTAGACCACAAAATCATCGGAACACTCTAGCTGTGCCAGGACAGGAGCGAAAGTCAAACACCTCTTCAACTCCGCAAAACTCTTAGCACACAGGTCGGTCCACAAAAATCGAGTAGTCTTCCTTAGAAGACTCGTCAGTGGACGGGCAATCACAAAAAATCCCTCCACAAAGTGTCTTTAGTGACCGTCTAGGCCGAGAAAGCTATGCACTTCCTTGATGTTCGTCGGTGTCATCCATGCAACAACAAACTCGATCTTCGCCGGATCTACCATAATCCCGTCGGTGGAGACGATATGCCCAAGGAAAAAACCTCAGACAACCAAAACTCGCACTTAGAGAGCTTGGCATACAACTCTCTATCCTTCAAAATTTGCAAAACCATCCTCAGATGACCGGGATGCTCCTCTCTGCTACGAGGGTACACCAAAATGTCATCAATGAACACCACCACAAACTGATCAAGGAAGTCGATGAATATACTGTTCATCAACTCCATAAAGACTGTTGGGGCATTTGTCAGCCCGAATGGCATTACTACAAACTCGTAGTGTCCATAACGGGTACGAAATGTCGTCTTGTGTAAATCCTGCTCTCTCCCCCTCAACTGGTGATAACCTGAGCGCAAATCAATCCAGGAGAAAATTGTAGCTCCCTGAAGATGATCAAGTAGATAATCAATATGAGGCAATGTATACATGGTCTTGATGGTCACCTTGTTAAGCTCTTTGTAATCTATACATAATCTCAAAGATCCGTCCTTCTTCCACACGAAGAGGACAGGTGCACCTCATGGTGAAACACTAGGGCGTATGAAGCCCTTCTCAGCCAACTCCTCGAGTTGCTTCTTCAGCTCCAACATCTCGACAGGTGCCATACGGTATGGGGCCTTCGAGATGGGTCTCGTACTAGGTTCAAGCTCTATACTGAAGTCCACACTCAGCTGAGGCGGCAAGCTCGACGGCTCAGCAAACATATCTGCAAACTCGCACACCACTAAAATATCCTCCACAGCTGGACTATCTTCATCCTTCATGGCATAGCACCATAAGGCATCACATCCCTGTGCAATCAACCTAGCTGCTCGTACGGCGCTGATAACAGAACTTGTCTTCCCAAGGTCCCAACCCCGGAAAACCTCGATCTTACCAACCTCGGTAGAGATTGTAACAGTCCGTCTACCAACATCCAAAATCGCATGGTGTCTACGCATCCAATCCATACCTAATATGACTTCTTCATGCATCAATGGCATGACTAAGAAGTCAACAAGTAAAACTCGAGTCCCTAAACGAAGGCGACAACTACGTATCTCACGGGTACCTCTTACCCGACTACCATCAGGTAACCCTATAGTAAAGGGTATACCCTCTATAGTTTCTAAACTCAGACGCTCAACACATGTTTCAGAAATAAATGAATGTGTCGCACCAGTATCAAAGAAGACTCTAACAGGTAAACCGTGAAGCAAAATGGTACCTATAGCAGCCGGTGTAGGTGGATCCTCTGCACTTCTCAACTCAAAAGCTCGCCCTCGGGCTCCTATAGCATCACTGGTGCCAACATCTTTACCTCTACCTCGACTCGGTCATGGAGCAGAACCCTCAGTAGATGGACGCTTTGGGACCCTCTATTGTCCTTGTGTGTGTTGCTGAGGTGTTCTCTGACCACCTCTTGAGACATTAGCAGGGGAAGAACCCTGCTGAGATGCCACTCCACCCTGCCTACAAAAGGCAGCTCGATGTCCCTGTCTACCAAATATAAAGGAAGTCACAACTGGTCAGGGACAAGCTGGCCTCAGATGGCTGGGGTCACCATAATTGTAACATTGTCGTCCCTTATCTGCAGTCTGTGCAGACGAGGGTTAACTTTAGCGTCTCTGGTCTCGTCTAGACCTAGATGCTCCTCCAACTCCTTTGGTATGCCCAGTGCGCTATCTCGTCTCAGACCGTCCCGTCTTAGAAGCTCTCCTCTAGCTGGCTCGCTCCCTCTCAAAAGCAGAAGCCCGGTCCTGGTAATCAGCAAGGGACTCACAATAGAATCCCGTCATATATGAACGTGTGTTGTCTCTTAGACGGCGAGAGAACAGATACACGTGATGGTCCTCAGATGGTGCTGTTGGACCCAACAAAGCTAACTGGTGGCTCTAGCACGTGTATCTGTTGGACCCAACAGATACACGTGCCCGGTCCTGGTAATCAATAACAGGCATGTCCTCAAAGCCGGCCTCCACAAAATCCTGCAGCTTATCCCTCCTCAATGAGGCAGGGCAGAATTGTTCTCGAATCATACGTCTCATATGGTCATAACTGGTGGCTCTAGTCCATACAGTCCTCCACCACGGGTGTGCGAGGTCATGGAATAGAGACTGGACTAGCTCTATCCTTCTGTCTTCAGGACATCTGATAGACTCCAAAGCTGAGTCTATATGCCCAATCCACACCTCGGTCTTTAACCCAATCTTTCCTGAGAAGTGTGGCACTCCCTGATGATGAAATGCCTTCAACCCCGCATCTGGTTGAGGCCCTCTGGTCTCCACTGGGACTCGAACTAGCTCAGCAACTCGTGCAGGTGCAGCTGGCACATGTGTCGCCCCTTGTGATCTCTAAGAAGGTCCCTCATGTACAGGTAAATCTGGGGTCCCTCTTCCACCCTTAATATCCTCCTCAAAATGTCGGAGGTACTCTCAGAACTCCGGTCCTCCCATGAAGACATGGTCAGCGTCATCAAACTGAGCTCGATGTGAAGGATGTCTCACAGATCCACCACTCCTCGTCTTTGGGACGACGCTCTCTACAACCTTCTCATGTATCTCCTCCACCACTGGTGGATCAGCAGCGGGAACTGGTCCCTCACCTACCACACACGGAGGACGGGGTGGTCTACCTCTACCTTTGTCTACAACGGCAGTAGCTCTAGTCCGAGCCATCTGCGGGGTATGCACACCTAACTTTTAAGGCTCTATATAGACCATAAGTATATATATATATATATATATATATATATATATATATATATATATATATATATATATATACTCAACAGATACACATACATAATCCATCATACATATATACATATCTATACTGCAGAGATCCATAACAAGATTGGCGACTTCTCGTACATCTAACCCAAAACCACATTCAAAACCAAAACTTTTGAAAACGTCAGATCCCAAGTGGGTTCTGTTTATTTTACCTATCAGACCTCATTGCAGGTAGCAAGTGTCATTGTTGTCAACCTAAGGCTCTGATACAAACTTTGTAACACCCCGAATCCACAGGAATCGGAGTGTCACATTGGGCTCACATTAGGCTCTGATCTCACAATGGATCCTGACCCTAGCCTGACAACAAGTTCAATGGACCTTACAACATGGAACCGACAGATATATAAATAAATACATAAAGCTCTATCAAACTGTACATCTAAAAGGTACAACAACATAGCTGAGTACATAAACCAACACCTCACACAAGAGGTAACAAAAGATCATCCTCACGCAGGAGGGAAAGGTAAACAAACCAAAAAGCCCACAACAACCTATGTACGAGATGTCCTTGGCCTGCCACTCTACTAGATCACCCAACAACATGCCTATCCTTTGGGGCATCTACAACATGGTAATTGTTACGCTAGAAACGTATAGCACAAAAGTCTTACAATTTATAACTCGGTATAATTTCCTAACTCCTAGCGAACCCACAGTGTATGGGTCGTTTTGTAGCAAGGATAGTATTCCGAGGTCGAACACGGAGACTAAGGTGAAATCAAATCAAACAAGTGATCATGGATAGTGCAAATCTAGTCTAGGAAAAGAGAAGGAAATAAAGAAATAAAAATCATGATATTTTTGGGTTTTGTTTTTGTGGTGATCAAGCAAATATCACAAATTATGCAATATTATAAATCAAACTAGCAACACAAACAAACAACACAACAACAAGATATGTGATCAAAGAGAGAAAAGCGGATTCTTGGGGTTTGGACTTCCGGTTATGGCATTGAACTCAAGCTTCTAATCAACCTTGCACAAGCTACGGTGTGTTGGGAAAGGGTGTTTCTCCAATGGGATCAATCACCGGGTAGGTCTCATGGTCCACTAATCCCTCACCTAAGGTCCTATTACCTTGTAAGTCTCTAGGAGCCTAAACTTGGGATTTCTACACAAACCAGATTGCTATCTAGGGGTCAAACATCTTTTTACCGGGTAAGTTTCGGGAAGGCAAGTCCTAAGCAACAATCCTAGCACACTCAGTCCAATAGCGTCTTGTGAGGCTTACTACTATCTAGAGTTCATCATCTTTGGTATCTAAGATCGAGAATTACCGGGTAAGCCTCTTCCCTCACTTAGTTTGCGAGTATTAGGTCACCCTAGGCTAGATTATGCTTAACAAACACTAGGATCTCAACAATGTAACATCCTAACATTCAGATTCATCAATACAAGCACAACAGAGAAAACCACGGGCTGATCATGAGAAACCACGGTCTAGATTTTAGATGAACATGCCGTGGTTCTATCAGGGGTTAGGTTTCGAGCAAGCAAATCATCTAAAGGTACATTCAAGTCTATTCTATCATATTCCAAGCCATAACCATCATTCCATCACCCTAGAATCACAACTACTTAGCCAACAACATGCATTTTAAGATCCAAACTCAACATGTAGGCATTCATGGCTTCCATAGCAAGAAAATGAAATAAGAGTGAAAAGAAACAAGTAATCTTAGCTGAATATGAGATTAAACAAAACTTACAACCCTTCAAACACAGCTCCAAAACGTTCCTTACAATGCTTTCAAAAGTTCTTCAAAAAAATTCACTAAAAACTCACTCAAAAGTTCACTCTAAATCTAAGCTTTGATGTTCTTCTTCTTGTTCCCCAAATGAGAGTGTTTTCTTCTTCTCCAAGTCTATCCACAATGGAATGAGAGAGAAAAAATGAGAGAGAATGTGTGAGAGTGTCCACTAGCAGCCTGCAGGACCACCCGTTTTCTCCACCAATGAGCAAGGGTCGGACAAAGAGACGGGCAAGTGTCTCAGCTGTCCAGAAGAAACCATGGTCTAGATTTTCCTCTGGGCCGTGGTTCTTGCCAGAAACTCTCCTTGGATCACCAAGTCATGAGTTGGTGCAAGGCATGCACCAACAAGGTCCTATGTGTTCTCCTTTGCTCCTAACTTGCTCCTTAATGAGTCCGGAACTGTGCCATCACGAGGAATGATCCTCGAATGTGTCGATTAAGTCCAAGAGCTCCCCAAAATACCTAAAAAAACCGACAAGAGCTCGTGTAGATGTCTATTTCGACAATGTGGATGAATTAAGCATAAACGCCACGAACTAATGCCAAACCATGCATGAATAACGGGAAAAACTATCTAAATGAATGCCTAAACTAACGTCATAAATCATGTTATCAAAATACCCAATACTTGTCACTTGCTCGTCCCGAGCAAGGTCCAACTATAGGATACGAGATGGCATGATTTATGAATGCAAAAAAACAAAAAATATTTTTGGAATTGTGCTTCTAAAATTGGATCACCTTCATAGTCATGTTTCATGACAATGGACAAGCAATCATGTATTGAATTAATGAACGCACGGAAAAACAATCATACTTAACTCGAAAAAGCATGCATTAAAGGTGAAAATGAAGAAGTCAAGATGATCATGAGAATATCCAATCTAGATCACTAAGTCATACACATATGAAAATAGGTCACAAGGACTTAGGAAAGAAGAGGCCAACAAACGTGATGATAATGTTGGAATATTCTAAGGTCATGTATGCAAATCCGGGAAAGGAACTAAACAACCACAACTTCACATTTATACTTTATCCACCAAAGTGTAATTTTCTCTTTCTTTTCTTTTCCTTTTGTTTTTCTTTTTCTTTCACTTATTTTTGAGACAATAGAATTGGTGTACAAAAGCCGAAACCTTGGTGATTAGCGGACCTCGGGATTTTTCCGAGGTGCCTCACACCCGGCACACATACCAAGGCTCGTTAGGACATTCGGTTTGTCCGACTTTGGCAAGACACAAACACCCGATTATGTGAATGGTGCCGAGTTACTCGTCATCAAAACCAAAGTCCCCAAACCTATATTTTTTTCTACACTTTTCACAACAAATCAACACTTCATTCACAACATTCATTCATCAACAACTTCACCCCACACTTGTCTTGTCACACACTCAACACACTAGCATGCTCCTATTCCCGGATGGGTCAAAAGAGGTCAAATTTTAAATTAAGCGAGGTGCTTAAACAACATGATCAAGATGAGAAGAAGAGAGTTGAATTGCCTTAATCATTCCAAGATAATGTGCAAGAACTAGGATGTAATTTCGATTATCAATCCTCAATCCAATCAAGGCAAACATCATAATCACAATTCATACATAGGATTGAAGAGAAGTATTTCAAGTCCACATATGCATAAATCCATTCAACACATAAGGCCATCCATAGCCAATTCACAAAACAATCTCATCCTGAGGGTCATATCCAAACTAGGAAGCACAAATTTTTTTTTTTAAAAAAATTTCTGATTTTTTGGAATTTTTGAGATAAATATGTACAATGCAAAAACTAATGAAACATGTGACAATAATATGAAACTATCCTAGATGCAATCATGCAAATGATTAGGAAAACCCCACCCCATACTTAAAATCACATTGTCCCCAATGTGCAAATTAAATAAGGAAGTGAAAGAGAGTCCTCACAATGTAAAAATGGTGTTTTCGGTATTTTTGTTCACTCATGTGAAGTGATGGTGGATGATCAATCAAAGGTGGTAGAGAGCTCTTGATGTTCATTATGGCATTGGGACCCGCGCTAAGCACCACAAATTGTCCAAGTCCCACGTCAGCTCCACCCACGTTTGATGCGGGATCATCATCATCATCCTCATGCCTTGCAAGACTTCTAGCACACAAAGACAAAACACAAAACACACCAAAACAAAAACAAAAACGAAAACGAAAACGAAAACAAAAAAAAACAAAAAAGGGAAAGATATGTACCAATGGGTTGCCTCCCATTAAGTGCTTCTTTAAGGTCATTAGCTTGACCATATCCGGGAGCGTTTTACTCAAGGTGAAGTGGGGCAATCATATCCACCGGAGCTTCCGGGATATACTTCTTCAAACGGTGCCCATTCACCTAAAAATCTCCACAATGCTCCCCACCTATCTCAACCGCACCAAGGGGAAAAACCTTCCTCACCACATAAGGACCCGTCCATCTTGACTTTAGCTTTCTGAGGAAGAGCCGCAACCTTGAATTGAAGAGAACGACTAAATCACCTTCACTCAATTCCTTTGGGATTAGACGTTTCTAATGCCAACGCTTGGTCCTTTCCTTGTAAATCCGGGCATTTTCATAAGCATCCAACCGGATTTCCTCAAGAGCATTCATGTCTAGCAACCTCTTCTCACCGGCTTCCTTGAGGTCAAAATTCAGCCACCTTATGACCCAATATGCCCTATGCTCCATCTCCACCGGAAGGTGGCAAGACTTGCCATAAACTAGCTTGTAGGGAGTGGTGCCAATTGGTGTCTTGAAGGCGGTTCTATAAGCCCATAAGGCATCATCGAGCTTCATAGCCCAATCTTTTCTTGTCCTAGAAACCGTCTTCTCAAGTATTCCCTTGATCTCCCGGTTGGAGATCTCCACTTGGCCACTAGTTTGGGGATGGTAAGGTGTGACCACCATATGAGTCGCCCCATACTTAGCCAAAAGTGTCCCAAAGTTCCTATTGGTGAAATGCTTCCCTCCATCACTTATGATCACTCTTGGTGTTCCAAATTTAGGGAAGATGACTCGGTTGAAGAACCGCACCACTACTTTGGCATTATTTGTGGGAGAGGCGATTGCTTCCACCCACCTTGACACATAATCCACCGCCAATAGAATGTAGAGGTTGCCACATGAAGAGGGGAATGGCCCCATGAAGTCCACACCCCAAACATCAAAGACTTCAACCTCTTGGATATTGTTCAAGGGCATTTCGTTTCTTCTTCAGATGTTACCCATCCTTTGGCAAGCGTCACAAGCTACTACAAAATTCTGCACATCCTTAAACAAGTTAGGCCAATAAAAACCGGATTGCAATATGTTTTCACACGTTTTGTGTTAGCTAGCATGGCCTCCACATGGCAACGAGTGACAATGGCGGATCACACTCTGCACCTTGTCCTCTGGAATGCACCTCCTAAAGACTCCCTCCGGTCCTCTCTTGAATAAGAGAGGCTCACTCCAACAGTAATGCCTCACATCCTTGAAAAACTTTTTCCTTTGGGCATATGACAAACCGGGTTGTACCTCTTCACACACAAGGTAGTTCACTATATCCGCATACCATGGCTCACTCCCTCTAGACACTTGAAGTAAGCACTCCTCAATCATTTGCAATTGCTCATCCTGGAATGAGTTATCAATCGGGATGTCATCTCTTCCAATCTCCAATGGTGGTAGCCTATAAAGATGGTCCGCTACTGAATTTTCGGAACCCTTCTTGTCCCGAATCTCCAAGTCAAATTCTTGGAGGAGAAGGATCCACCGAATGAGGCGAGGCTTGGCATCCTTCTTTGTGAGGAGATAAAAACCTGTAGCATGGTCCGTGTACACAATAACCTTTGCTCCAAAAAGATATGACCGGAACTTCTCAAAGGCATACACTACCGCTATCAAGTCATTCTCGGTTGTGGCATAGTTGAGTTGGGCATCATCTAGCGTCTTGATAGCGTACTAGATGGCATGTGTAAGCCCATCTTTCTTTTGTCCTAAAACAGCCCCAACGGTCACATCACTCGCATCACACATTACTTCAAATGGTAAGTACCAATCCGGAGGTTGCATGATATGGGCGGAGATTAAAGCATCCTTCAACCTACAAAACGTTTCAAGACAATCTTTGGAGAAAACAAACTCAACATCCTTCATTAGTAGGTTAGTGAGAGGCTTCGAAATTTTAGAGAAATCTTTTACAAACCTCCGGTAAAAACCGGCATGCCCTAAGAAACTCCTTACCCCTTTCACCGAGGTAGGTGGTGGCAACTTCTCTATTGTTTCTATCTTTGCTCTATCAACCTCAATGCCCCGGTGGAAAACCAAATGTCCCAACACTATGCCTTCACTCACCATGAAGTGGCATTTCTCCCAATTCAACACAAGATTAGTTTCCTCACATCTCTTCAACACCAAAGATAGATTAGCCAAGCAATTATCAAATGAAGAACCATACACCGAGAAATCATTTATAAACACTTCCATAATATTCTCAATATATTCAAAACAAATATCCATCATATACCTTTGAAAGGTGGCGGGTGCATTACACAGCCCAAATGGCATCCTCCTATATGCAAATATTCCCCAAGGACAAGTAAATGTTGTTTTTTCTTGGTCATCCGGGTGAGTTGGGATTTGAAAGAACCCACTATAGCCATCTAGGTAACAAAAATGTGAATTTTGGGCCAACCGTTCTAGCATTTGGTCAATAAAGGGAAGAGGAAAGTGATCTTCCCTAAAGGCAACATTAAGCTTCCTATAGTCAATACACATTCTCCACCCCGTAACGGCCCAATTTGGATTAGTTCATTGTTCTCATTAATTACTACGGTCATACCACCCTTCTTAGGAATAACATGTATGGGATTAACCAATTTAATATTCGAAATCGGGAAAATGATTCCCGCATCTAGCAATTTTAAGATCTCTTTCTTGACTACCTCTTTCATAATAGGGCTCAATCTTCTTTGAGGTTCAATTTAAGGTTTATGGTTTTCTTCCATCAAGATTTTATGCATGCACAAGGATGGTTTAATGCCAACTAAGTCATCAATGGTGTATCCAATAGCTCTCCTATGCAATTTCAATTCAATTAACAATCTATCAAGCTCATCATCATTCAAAGATGGATTTACAATCACGGGATAAGTAGAATTTGAACCAAGGAAACCATACTTTAAATGAGAAGGGAGAGGTTTGAGATCAAGTTTAGGAGGACCTTTATCGGTTGGATGTCATCCATATAGCTCCACATTAGATGAATCAAAAGCCATTGAAGACTCTCCAAGACTCCTTGAAGCTTCATCAACAACTAAGGGACTTTCTGGAGAAACCACGGGTGATCTCACGGCCTCTGGCATAACCCCGGGCGTGGTTTTGGAAAAGCTAGCACAATTGGACACTACAGAGAGTTCCACGGTTGAAATTACGGTCGAGATTCTGGGCCCCAGGCCGTGGTTCTCTCTGTTCTTCAGCACTTCTTCGTGCACTTCAATTTCAACACTTGTTTCCTTTTCTAATGAATCCAAAGCTCGGATTTCTTCATTGCAATCTTCCTCAACTCCTTCCTCCATGATGCTCATGCTAAGAACCATCTCTAATAGATCCTTGATTAGGATTGAGCTCACAACTTCCCTAGATATTTCTTCCTTGATAATGTTGAAAACGTCTACCCCAAGGGTTGGCCCCTTCATCATTGTGGACAGCTTGAACTTGATATTTCTTCTCCTATGTTGAAGGAGAGGATCCCATTTTTGCAATCCACTAAACATCCGGATGTGGCTAAGAATGGGCTCCCTAAAATGATAGGAATCGGGTAGTCCACCGGGATGTCCAAAATAACGAAATGGATCGGTACATAGAACTTCCCAAGCTGAACCGGTATGTCCTCTAGGATTCCCACGGGGTGAGTGATGGATCGGTCTGCCATGTAGAGGGTCATCTTGACCGGCTGCGGTTCTCCTGGCCTAACCTTGTTTCAAAATGCAAGCGGGATAATGCTTACACTTGCTCCAAGGTCATATAGGGCCTCATATTGCACTTCTCCAACTCCAATTAGCACAAAAAAAGATCCCGGATCTCTCAACTTAGAAGGCATCTCCTCCCTCATGGTTTGAATCAACTCGGAAGATCTCTTTGTCATCCTTACTTCTCCATACTCCTCCAACTTCCTCTTGTTGGAGAGTATCTCCTTTAAAAACTTTCCATAGGCTAGCATACCTAGAATTGCATCCATGAACGGAATGTTAATATGTAATTTAGACATGAGTTCAAGGAATTTACCGAAATGTTTATCCAAATGAGCTCTTGCTACTGATTGTGGAAATGGTAGTGGTGGCTTGTATGGAGGAGGTGCCACATATGTTGGCTCATCATCTTTGCTCTTGCGTCCTTTTTCTTGCAATTGTTCTTCCTCCACTACTACTTGCTTCCCCTTGTCATTCTCCCTTGGTGAGGGATCTTTCATGCTCATCCCACTCCTTATGGTAATGGTCAACACTTGGCCTCTTGGATTGTCCTCGGTCCTTCCGGGAAGCTTTCCCGGATCCCTTTGTGCTTCACCTGCCTTTTGGAACACTTGAGCTTTGAAAACGGATGTCACCGTGGTCTCAAGTCCACTCAACCTTCTTAGCAATTGTTCAAACATCATTTCAATCCTATCCTTTGGAGGTTGAGCAAAACCGGGTGGAGGCTCTTGTGAAGCCTTCGCTGGTGGGGCTGTGCTTGTGGAAGCGAGAGGGTTCAAGGCACCATCCGGGTTAGCAAAATAGAACCCGGGATGGTTGTGATTTGGCCGATATTTGTTGTATTGCCGTCTGTTGTTGTTGAAGTTCCTAGGGCCTTGATAATTGTTGAAGTTACCCCTTCCCACGTAGTTAATATCCTCCTCTTTGGAAGCCACATTGGCTTACACTTGCACTTGAGGGCTTGCTTGATTCTCTAACGTTGTGGTACACAACTCCCTCAAGGACTTAAGCTCATTGTTGATTGCATCAAGTTTGTAGTTGCTCATGGAGACTTCAGTTACTTCATATACTCCCGGTTTCCTCCAATCACTCTTCCTATGGGAGTACTTTTCTATCACCAAGGCTTGCTTCTATACAAACTCCCAAGCCTCATCCACATTCTTTTCCATCAATGTTCCTCCGGAAAGTGATTGGAGCTTGAATTGACTATCCTTGTTACGCTAGAGATGAAGCACAAAAAGTCTTACAATTTTATAACTCGATATATTCTCCTAACTCCTAGCGAACCCACAATGTATGGGTCGTTTTGTAGCAAGGATAGTACTCCGAGGTCAAACACACATACTAAGGTGAAATCAAATCATACAAGTGATCATTGATAGTGCAAATCTAATCTAAGAAAAGAGAAAGGAATAAAGAAATGAAAATCATGATATTTTGGTTGGATTTTTATGGTGATCAATCAAGGATCACAATCATGCAATCGTTATCAATCAAACTAACAACACAACTAAATCATACAAACACAAGGTATGAGATCAAAGTGAGAAAAGAGGATTGTAGAGATCAAGCTTTCCGGTTATGGCATTGGACCCAATCTTCTAAAGATCTAAGGACAAGGTTGCAGTGTTGGGAAAGGGTTGTTTCTCTAATGGTAGCAATTACCGGGTAAGTCTCATGCTCCACTAATCCTGCACCGAACTCCTATTACCGGGTAAGTCTCAAGGAGCTAAGGTTGGGAATTCTACACAAATCGGACACTACTTAAGGGACAAACCTCTCCTTACCGGGTAAGTCTCGGAAAAGGCAAGTCTCAAGCAACAATCCTAGCACACTGAGTCCAATAGCGGCTTATGAGGCTCACTACTACCTAGAGTTCATCATCTTCGGTATCTAAAATCGGAAATCAACGGGTAAGTCTCTTTCCTCACTTATTTTGCTAGCTTTAGGTCACCCTAAGTTAAATTATGCTTCACAAACACTAGGATTTCAACAACATAACATCCTAACATACAAATTCATTAATTAAAGAGCAACAAAGAGAAAAAACGGGTGGATCATGAAGTAAATCGGTCGAGCTGGCTTATGAATAGGTCGATTTTTCTTTCTGGGTTAGGTGTTTTGCATACAAATCATCCTAAACTACCATACAAGTCCATTCTATCATCACCCAAGCCATAACCATCAATCCATCACCCTAGAATCACAATAACTTATCCAATAACATGCATTTCAAGATCTAAAATCATCATACAAGCATACATGGTTTTCATAGCTAGATGGTGAATGAAAGCAAGTAAAAGCAAGAAATCTTAGCTTAATATGAGTTTAAACAAGACTTACAACCCTTCAAAAGAAGATCCAAATTGTTCCTTACAACACTTGCAAAGGTTTCTCCACAAAAAGTCTCTCAAAATCACTCCAAGGTTCACTCTAGATCTAAGTTTAGATGATGTTCTTCTCCTCTCAAATGAGAGTGTTTTTCTTCCTTCTCCAAGTCTCCCAACCACAATTGGAACCCCCTGCAAAAGTTACAAGCTGCACATCCAAAGGCACACTCTAACAAGCAAAAGCAAAGATCGGAAATAGAAGAAATGAGACAAGTGTCAAAAGTTGTCAAGGGCCAAAAAATCGACCCAACCTGATGGAAATCGACCGATTTTCCTAAGTGTTAGGTCGATTTTCTTCAGCAGAAGCTTGTTATGATCATCTAGCCATGAGTTGCTCCAAGTCTTGCACCAATAAGGGTCCTTGTGTCCTTCTGTGCTCCAATTGTGTTCCTTCAAAGCCTTGGATATGCACCACCATGAGGCTTGACCCTCGAATGTATTGATTAATGTCCAAAAGATCCCCGAAATACCTACAAAACTGACAAAAGCTCGTGTAGACGTCTTTTCTTGCAATATGACTCAATTAAGCAATAAACGTCACGAACTAACGTCAATCATGCATGGATGAAGGCAAAAACAACATAAATGTATGCATAACCTAACGTCATAAATAATGTCATCAAAATACCCCATACTTGCAACTTTCTTGTCCCCAAGCAAGGTTCAAACCTAAGCTACAAGATGGAATGAGTTATGAATGCAGAAAAGCGAAAATCTTTTTGCAATTGTGCTTCTAGTCATAGATCACCTTCATAGTGACGTTTATTGGCAAAGGATGAGCAAATGTGTATCAAAAGAACAAATGCACGGAAAGACAATCACAATTGACTTGAAATCACATACGCAAAGTAAATCGAGAATGTATAGATGATCATGAAGATATCAAATCTAAATCACTTAAGTCAAAACACATATGCATAGAGGTCTTAAGGACTTACGATAGAAGAAGCCAAGAAACGTGTCAATGGTGGAAATATTTAGGTCATGTGATGCTAATCCGGGAAACAAACTAACTCCACAACTTTATTTTCGTTCAACTCCACCATAAGTGTATATTTTGTCAATCTTTTTCTTTTCTTTCTTTTTTTTCCTTCTTTTTCTTTCATTCATTTTTGAGACAATGACATTGGTGTACAAAAGCCTAAACCTTGGTGATTAGCGGTACTCGGGATTTTTCCGAGGTTCCTCACACCGGGCACACATACCAAGGCTCGTTAGGACTATCGGTTAATCCGCCTTTGGCAAGACACAAACACCCGATTATGTGAATGGTGCCGAGTTACTCGTCATCACAACCAACGTCCCCAAACCTTTTTTTTCTACAATTTATCAACACATTCAACACTTTATTCACAATATTCATACACTTCCTTCAACACCCCACACTTTCTTTTCACACACAACACACTATCATGCTCCTATTCCCGGATGGGTCAAAAGAGGTAAAAATTTAATCAAGGGAGGTTCTTCGAACAACATGATCAAGATGAGAAGAAGAGAGAAATGATGGCCTTAATCATTCCTAGATGATGTGTAAGAACTAGCATTCCATTTTGATAATCAATTCTCAATCCAACCTAGACAACAATCTTCATCACAATACATACATGGAATTCAAGAGAAGTATTCCAGTCCACATACACAAGGCCATCCATAACCTATTCACAAAACAAGATCATCATAAGGTTCATATCCATACTTAGAAGCACAAAAAGTTTATTTAAAGTTTTCTGATTTTTTGGAATTTTCTAGATAAATATGTTCAATGCAAAATATAATGAAACATGTGATAATAATATGAAACTATCCTAGATGCAATCATGCAAATGATTATGAAAACCCCACCATATACTTAAAACCACATTGTCCCCAATGTGAGAGTTAAACAAAGAGTGAAAGAAGATCTCACAATGTAAAAATTGTGATGCTTTGGTATTTCGGTTCGCATCGAATGATGATGGTGGATGATAAATCAAGGATGGTAGAGAGCTTCTCGATATTGATTATGGTGTCGGAACCCGCGCTTGGCACCGCAAGCGTCCAAGTTCCACGTCCGCTTCACCCATGCTTGATTTGAGATCATCACTTTGCTTGACAGAAGGAAAAATCGGACCACATGCCCAGGAAAATTGGCCGATTTCTGTGCAAGAATAGTCCAATTTTCCTGGGTGCTTTCTTCCATGTCCATGTGCTCGGATCTTGTACCTTCTTCTCAACATTTTCATGAGGTTCTTACATGACCTCCAACATCTTATCACACATGACAACAACAAGATCTAGCACCCAAAAACACGAAAGAAAAACAAAGCATACCAAGAACAAAATCAAACAAAAACAAGAAAAATAAAAGGAAAAGATATGTACCCTTGGGTTGCCTCCCAAGAAGCGCCGTTTTAAGGTCATTAGCTTGACCAATTCCAGGAGCGTTTCACTCAAGATGAAGCGGGGCAATCCCTTCCACCGGAGCTTCCGAGATGTACTTCTTCAAACGGTGCCCATTCACCTTAAAGTTACCACAATGATCTTCTCCTATCTCCACCGCTCCATGAGGAAAGATCTTCCTCACTACATAAGGACCCGTCCATCTTGACTTGAGCTTTCCGGTGAAGACCCGCAACCTTGAGTTGAAGTGAAGAACTAAGTCACCTTCACTCAACTCTATTGGGATGAGACGTTTGTCATGCCAACGCTTGGTCCTTTCTTTGTAAATCCGGGACTTTTCATAAGCATCTATCCAGATCTCTTGAAGTGCATTCATGTCAAGTAACCTCTTCTCACTGGCTTCCTTGAGGTCGAAATTCAGCCACCTTATCGCCCAATATTCCCTATGCTCCATGTCCACCGGAAGGTGGCAAGACTTGCCATAAACTAGCTTGTAGGGAGTGGTGCCAATTGGTGTCTTGAAGGTAGTTCTATATGCCCACAAAGCGTCATCAAGCTTCATAGCCCAATCTTTTCTTGTCCTAAAAACCGTCTTGTCAAGTAATCCTTTTATCACCCGGTTGGAGATCTCCACTTGGCCACTAGTTGGGGTGGTAAGGTGTGGCCACCTTATGAGTCACCCCATACTTAGCCAAAAGTGTCCCAAAGTTCCTATTGGTGAAATGCTTCCCTTTATCACTTATGATCACTCTTGGTGTTCCAAACCTACAGAAGATGACTCGGTTGAAGAACCGCACCACTACTTTGGCATCGTTTGTGGGAGAGACGATTGCTTCCACCCACCTTGACACATTGTCCACCGCCAACAGAATGTAGAGGTTGCCACATGAAGAGGGGAATGACCCCATGAAGTCCATATCCCAAACGTCAAAGATCTCAACCTCTTCGATATTATTCAAGGGCATCTCGTTCCTTCTTGAGATGTTGCCCGTCCTTTGGCAAGTGTCACAAGCTACTCAAAATTTTGCACATCCTTAAACAAGTTAAGTCAATAAAAACCGGATTGGAATACCTTTGCACACGTTTTGTGTGAGCTAGCGTGGCCTCCATATGGCAAGGAATGGCATTGGCGGATCACACCCTCCATCTCATCCTCCGGGATACACCTCCTAAAGACTCCATCTTGTCCTCTCTTGAACAAGAGAGGTTCACTCCAATAAAAAATGCATCACATATTTAAAAAACCTTTTCCTTTGGGCATATGACAAACCGGGTGGCACCTCTTCACACACAAGATAATTTACTATATCCGCATACCATGGCTCACTCCCTCTCGACACTTGAAGCAAGCACTCCTCCATCGCTTGCAATTACTCATCCCGGAATAAGTCATCAATCGGGATCTCATCTCTCTAGACTTTCAATGGTGGTAGCCTACTCAGGTGGTCCGCTGCTTAATTTTCGGAACCTTTCTTGTCCCGAATCTCCAAGTAGAATTCTTGGAGGAGAAGGATCCTCCGAAGAGGCGAGGCTTGGCATATTTAATTGTGAGGAGATAGCGGATCGCACAATGATTTGTGTACACAATAACCTTTCCTCCAACAATATACGAGCGGAACTTCTCAATGGCATACACCACCGCTAGCAACTCTTTCTCGGTTGTAGCATAGTTAAGTTGGGCATCATCTAGCGTCTTGCTAGCGTCGTAGATGGCATGTGTAAGCCCATCTTTCTTTTGTCCTAAAACAGCCCCAACAACCACATCACTCGCATCACACATTACTTCAAATGGTAACCTCCAATCCGGAGGTTGCATCATAGGGGCGGAGATCAAAGCATCCATCAACCTACAAAATGCTTCAAGACAATCCTCTGAGAAAACAAACTCAACATCCTTCATTAGAAGGTTAGTGAGAGGCTTAGAAATTTTAGAGAAATCTTTTATAAACCTTCGGTAAAACCGGCATGCCCTAAGAAACTCCTTACCCCTTTCACCGAGGTAGGTGGTGGCAACATCTCTATTGTTTCTATCTTTGCTCTATCAACCTCGATGCCTCGGTGGGAAACCAAGTGTCCCAAGACTATCCCTTCACTAACCATGAAGTGGTATTTCTCCCAATTCAACACATGGTCAGTTTCCTCACATCTCTTCAACACCAAAGACAAGTTAGCCAAGTAATTATAAAATAAAGAGCCATACACCGAGAAATCATCCCTAAACACCTCCATAATGTTCTCAATATATTCAGAAAAGATAGCCATCATACACCTTTGGAAGGTGGCGGGTGCATTACACAACCCAAATTGCATCCTCCTATATGCAAATTTTCCCCAAGGATAAGTAAATGTGGTTTTCTCTTGGTCATCCGGGTGAATCGGGATTTGAAAGAACCCGCTACATCCATCAAGGTAACAAAAATGTGAATGTTGAGCTAACCTTTCTAGCATTTGGTCAATGAAGGGGAGAAGGAAGTGATCTTTCCTAGAGGCCACATTAAGTTTCCTATAGTCAATACACATTCTCCACCCCGTAACCGTCCTAGTAGGGATTAGTTCATTCTTCTCATTAGTTACTACGGTCATACCACCCTTCTTAGGAACCACATGTACGGGACTAACCCATTTACTATCAAAAATCAGGAAAATGATTCACGCATGTAGCAACTTAAGGATCTCTTCCTTTACTACCTCTTTCATTATAGGATTCAATCTTCTTTGATGTTCAAAAGAGGGTTTATGGTCATCTTCCATCAATATCTTATGCATGCACAAAGAGGTCCTAATGCCAACAAGGTCATCAATGGTGTATCGTATTGCCTTTCTGTGCAATTTCAATTCAGTCAACAATCTATCAAGCTCATCATCATTCAAAGACGCATTCACAATCATAGGATAAGTAGAATTTAAACCAAGGAAAGCATACTTTAAATGAGAAGGAAGAAGCTTTAGATCAAGTTTAGAAGGACCTTTATCGGTTGGAGATGATCCATACAATGTAGGTTGAGATGATTCCAAATCCATGGAAGCCTCACCTAAGTCCCTTGATGATTGCTCAAAAACACTTGGATGATGCTCAAAAGACTCAGGAAAATCGACCCCCTGTGAAGAAAATTGGTCGATCTGTGGGTCGATTTCAGCTACGGCATTTGCAAAATCGGTTGAAAATTCAGAATTAATGCTGAAATCGGCCGACTTTTTGCCCTCTGGTCCGATTTTTCTACAGGAATTTTTCCCTTCTCATAGTACTTCAAATCCAACACTTGGTAGCTCTTCGAATGCATCCAAAACCTTGATCACTTCATTGCTACTCTCCTCAACTCCTTCCTCCATCAAACTCAAGCTAAGAACCTTCTCAAGTGGATCCTTGATCAAGATCGAGCTCACAACTTCTCTAGACTCCTCTTCCTCAACAATGTTGAAGACTTCTTCACCTAGGGCTGACCCCTTCACCATTGTGGACAAATTAAACTTGATGTTCTCCTCTCCAATATTGAATGAGAGGGTTGCATTTTTACATTCCACCAAGCATCCCGAGGTGGCTAAGAAAGGTCTTCCCAAAATGGAAGGAACCGGGTAGTCCGCCGGGATGTCCAAAATAACGAAATCGATTGGCACATAGAACTTCCCAAGCTAAACCGGTATGTCCTTTAGGATTCCCATGGGGTGAGTAATGGATCGGTCCGCCATGTAGAGGGTCACCTTGACCGGCTTTGGTTCTCCTAGCCCAACCTTTTTCCAAAGTGCAAGCGGGATTATGCTTACACTAGCACCAAGGTCACAAAGGGCTTCGTATTGTACTTCTCCCACTCCAATTGGCAAACAAAAAGACCCCGGATCCCGCAGCTTAGGAGGCATCTCCTCCCTCATGGTTTGAATCAACTAGGAAGACCTCTTTGTCATCATCACCTCTCCATACTCCTCCAACTTCCAGTTGTTGGAGAATATCTCCTTCAAAAACTTTCCATAGGGCAGCATACCTAGAATTGCATCCATGAACGGAATCTTAATATGTAATTTAGACACGAGTTCAAGGAAATTACCGAAATGTTTATCTAAGCGAGTTCTTGCTCTTGATTGTGGAAATGGTAGTGGTGGCTTGTATGGAGGAGGTTCCACATAAGTTGGCTCATCATCCTTGCTCTTGCCTCCTTCTTGCATTGGTTGTTCTTCCACAACTACTTGCTTCCCCTTCTCATTCTACTTGGGTAAGGGATCTTTCATGCTCAGCCCACTCCTTGTTGTAATGGCCAACTTGGCCTCTTGGATTGTCCTCGGTCCTTCCGGGAAGTTTTCCGGGATACTTTTGTGCCTCACCCGCCTTTTGGAACACTTGTGCTTCTAGAACCTTTTGTGCCTTGAAAATGGATGTCACCGTGCTCTCAAGCCCACTCAACCTCCCTACCAATTGTTCAAACATCATTTTGGTCCTATCCTTTGGAGGTTGAGCAAAACCGGGTGGAGGCTGTTGTGAAGCCTTAGGTGGTGGGGTTGTTCTTGTGGAAGCGAGAGGGTTCAAGGCACCATCCGGGTTAGAATAGGAGAACCCGGGATAATTGTGATTAGGCCGGTAAATGTTGAAGTGCTGGCTGTTGTTGTTGAAGTTCCTAGGGCCTTGGTAGTTGTTGAAATTGCCCCTTCCCATGTAGTTAACATCCTCCTCTTTAGAAGCCAAGTTGGCTTGCACTTGCACTTGAGGACTTGTTTGACTCTTCAAGGTTGTGGTACACAACTCCCTCAAGGACTTAAGCTAATTGTTCATTGCATCAAGTTTGTAGTTACTCATGGTGACTTCACTCACTTCATATGCTCCCGGTTTCCTCCCTTCACTCTTCCTATGGGAGTACTTCTCTGTCACCAAGGCTTGTTTCTCTACAAACTCCCAAGCCTCATCAACATTCTTCTCCATGAATGTTCCTCCGGAAAGTGATTGGAGCTTGAATTGACTATCCTCATCAAGCCCCTTGAAATAAATCTCAAATAACTCTATCTTCGGTATCCCATAGTGTGGACAATCTAGGATGAGGTCTTTGAACCTCTCCCAAGATTTGAATAGGCTCTCCTTATCCTTCATCACGAAGGCATTGATCTTCCCTCTTAGCTCAGTTTTCTTGGAAGGTGGGAAGAACTTTGTAAGAAATTCGGTTGTCGTCTCCTCCCAAGTACCACACGTCCTAGTTGAATGGATTGGTACCAAGCTAAGGCTTTATCCTTAAGTGAGAAGGAAAAAGCCCTAAGCTTGTGGTTGTTGGTCTCCAATGTAGGTGGCCTTAGAGTCTCCATTAAGATCTCATAATTCATCAAGTGTTGATGAGCATACTCTCCTTTCATCCCTCAAAATTGATTATGCTAGATCATTTGTAGCACTTGAGGGTGGAGCTCGTAGTCATGGGCTACGGGATGCCCTAAGTTTACACCCGGACGGTGCACTCTTTGGGCTGGATCCATATGTTGTCCTAGCGTTTGCGGCTCCTCAATGATGATGGGCTCCTTCCGTAGATTCACCGCCGGCTGCGGTGGAGGTGGAGGTGGTGGTTAACGAAGATTAAGCTCCCTTTGGACAAGAGCTTGCCTAATCTCTTCAATTTTCCTCCTAGTTGCTTCTTGCCTCTCATTTGCAAGTCTCCTCTCATTCTCCAAGGCTTCATCCCTTAGCCTAATTTGCTTTAAGGCGTCATTCAACAATGCTTGAAGATCTCTTTCGGCTATCTCCTTTTTCTTCTTCTTCTTAGTGCCCTTGGATCTAGTCTTAAGAGTGTTCTCCTGTTCGGGATCGAATGGAGCTAAATCCTTGCCACGAGATCTTGGCATGCACCTAAAGAATAAGAGAGTTCCTGAAAAATAAATGACACAAACGAAAGAAGATCAAAAGCAACAAGAAAGACCTACACTATAAACAATCACACACAATGATTCAATCTAGACCTAGTCCCCGACAACGGCGCCAAAAACTTGTTACACTAGAGATGTAGCACAAAAAGTCTTACAATTTATAACTCGATATATTCTCCTAACTCCTAGCGAACCCACAGTGTATGGGTTGTTTTGTAGCAAAGATAGTACTTCGAGGACAAACACGAAGACTAAGGTGAAATCAAATCATACAAGTGATCATGGATACTGCAAATCTAATCTAAGAAAAGAGAAAGGAATAAAGAAATGATAATCATGATATTTTGGTTGGCTTTTTATGGTGATCAATCAAGGATCACAATCATGCAATGGTTATCAATCAAACTAACAACACAACTAGACCACACAAACACAAGGGGCAAGCCTTAAAGCAAATTTTCCGGTTAGGGCATTGGACTCAAGCTTCTAAAGATCTAAGGACAAGGTTGCGGTGTTGGGAAAGGGTGTTTCTCTAATGGAAGCAATTACCGGGTAAGTCTCATGCTCCACTAATCCCGCACCAAACTCCTATTACCGGGTAAGTCTCAAGGAGCTAATGTTGGGAATTCTACACAAACCGGACACTACTTAAGGGGCAAGCCTCTCCTTACCGGGTAAGTCTCGGAAAAGGAAAGTCTCAAGCAACAATCCTAGCACACTCAGTCCAATAACGGCTTATGAGGCTCACTACTACCTAGAGTTCATCATCTTCGGTATCTAAGATAGGAAATCACCGGGTAAGTCTCTTTCCTCACTTATTTTGCTTGCTTTAGGTCACCCTAAGCTAGATTATGCTTAACAAACACTAGGATTTCAACAACATAACATCCTAACATACAAATTCATTAATTAAAGAGCAACAGAGAGAAAAATCGGATGATTCATTAAGTAAATCGGTCAATCTGGCTTATGAACAGGCCGATTTTTTTGTCTGGGTTAGGTGTTGTGCGTACAAATCATCCTAAACTACCATACAAGTCCATTCTATCATCAACCAAGCCACATCACCCTAGAATCACAATAACTTAGCCAATAACATGCATTTCAAGATCTAAAATCATCATACAAGCATACATGGTTTTCATAGCTAGATGGTGAATGAAAGCAAGTAAAAGCAAGATATCTTAGCTGAATATGAGTTTAAACAAGACTTACAACCCTTCAAAAGAAGATCCAAATCGTTCCTTAGAACACTTGCAAAGGTTTCTCCACAAAAGTCTCTCAAAATCACTCCAAGTTTCACTCCATATCTAAGTTTAGATGTTGTTCTTCTCCTCTCAAATGAAAGTGTTTTTCTTTCTTCTCCAAGTCTCCCAACAACAATTGGAACCCCATGCAAATGTTCCAGGCCGCACATCAAGAGGCACACTCCAACAAGCAAAAGCAAAGGTCGGAAATAGAAGAAATGAGACAAGGGTCAAAAGCTGTCAGGCGGCCAAAAAATCGACGCAGCCTGAAAGAAATCGACCGATTTTTCTGATTGTTAGGTCGATTTTCTTTAGCACAAGCTTGTTATGATCATCTAGCCATGAGTTTCTCCAAGTCTTGCACCAATAAGGGTCCTTGTGTCCTTCTTTGCTCCAATTATGTTCCTTCAAAGCCTTGGATATGTACCACCATGAGGCTTGACCCTCGAATGTATCGATTAATGTCGCAAAGATCCCCGAAATACCTACAAAACCGACAAAAGCTCGTGTAGACGTCTTTTCTAGCAATATGACTTAGTTAAGCAATAAATGTCACGAACTAACGTCAATCATGCATGGATGAAGGCAAAAACTACCAAAATGAATGCCTAAACTAACGTCATAAATCATGTCATCAATCCTCATCAAGCCCCTTGAAATAAATCTCCAATAGCTCTATCTTCGGTATCCCATGGTGTGGACAATCTAGGAGGAGGTCTTTGAACCTCTCCCAAGATTTGAATAGGCTCTCCTTGTCCTTCATCATGAAGGCATTGATCTTCTCTCTTAGCTCGGTTATCTTGGAAGTTGGGAAGAACTTTGTTAAGAACTCGGTTGTCATCTCCTCCCAAGTACCCACACGTCCTTGTTGAATGGATCAGTATCAAGCGAAGGCCTTATCCTTAAGTGAGAAGGAAAAAGCCCTAAGCTTGTGGTTGTTGCTCTCCAATCTTGGTGGCCTTAGAGTCTCCATCAAGATCTCATAATTCATTAAGTGTTGATGAGGAGACTCTCCTTCCATCCCTCCAAATTGATTGTGCCGGATCATTTGTAGCACTTGAGGGCAGAGCTCATAGTCATGGGTTGCGGGATCTCCTAAGTTTACAACCGGACGGTGCACTCTTTGAGCTGGATCCATACGTTTCCCCAGTGTTTGTGGCTCCTCAATGATGATCGGCTAAAACCGAACATTGACCACCGGCTGCGGTGGTTGTGGTGGTGGAGGTTGTGACGATTAAGCTCCCTTTGCACAAGAGGTTGCCTAATCTCTTCAATTTCCCTTCTAGTTGCTTGTTGCCTCTCATTGGCAAGTCTCCTCTCATTCTCCAAGGTTTCATCCCTTAGCCTAATTTTCTCTAAGGCATCATTCAACTCAGCTTGAAGATCTCTTCTGGCCATCTCCTTCTTCTTTTTAATGCTCTTGGATCTAGTCTTATGGGTTTTCTCCGGTTCGGGATCGAATGGAGCTAAATCCTTTCCACGAGATCTTCACATGCACCTAAAGAGTGATAGATGTCCTGAAAATTGAAAGACACAAACCAAACAAGATCAAAAGCAACAAGAAAGACCTACACTATAAACAATCACACACAATGATTCAATCTAGACCTAGTCCCCGGCAACGGCACCAAAAACATGTTACGCTAGAAACATATGGCACAAAAGTCTTACAATTCATAACTCGATATACTTTCCTACATCCTAGCGAACCCATAGTGTATGGGTCGTTGATAGGTGATGGAATCACTATCATTTAGGATAGTTTTTAGAGTCTTTTGATTGCATATGTGTCGGTATATGCTACTAACTCCTTAGTCCAGAAGAAGAAGACTAAAAGAAGCTAAGGAAGGAGTTATAAGCACTTAGGTGTGAAGATCGTTCACAAAGCAAAGCTTCTGTTGCTTCACCGCCTCTGCGGAGCCCTGTCACCGCTCCTGCGGGTGATGCCTTACACCGGAGTGCTCCCTGCGCCTTCACCAGCACCAACCATGAAGCGTGTCACCGCCCCTGCGCCACTCCTTGGCACCCCTTCACTGTCCTGTCCTGAAGAAATGAAGACTAGCTCCCTTGCGTCTATCACTGCGCCCCTACCTGCGCCTCACCCTGGGAGCAGGAAGGCGAAGAGGTAGTGTCACCGCCCCAGCGTCGACATAGGGACGCCCCGGCGGCTTGGCATCAGAAACGTCAAGAAGTCGAAGGGTCACACGTTTGAAGAGTATTAAAGATCCGCCCCAGCGGAATTGCCTAGCCGCCCCTGCGGCCTTGAAGAAGATCAAGCATTTTTGCCTTTACCGCCCCTGCGGAGCTTAAGGGCGCCCCTGCGGTTTAACGTCAGAAGCTTTACTCCGGCTGTTTCCACCACCTTTATGGCATTAAAGGTGGTTGTTTTGGGCCGGTCATTTACTCCTATTTAGTGCCTTTTGTAGTATAAATAGTCCATGGTTGATTGCTAGAATGATCCATCTTGTCATCTTGTTAGCCAACAAATTATCCACTTAGATTGTCTTGCTACCTTTGTCATGAGTTGCTAACTCCCTTGCTACATTGGGTTGGTTTGAAGCTGCATTGTTACTTTGGTTGTAAGTTCTTCATAATATAAGTTTTCATTCAGTAATACTTTGTGTCTCCTTGATCTCCATTGTCTAATTGCATGTTTACTATTGCTTGAGATTGATCACCTTAGGTTCTAAAGTGCATGCAAACAACTAGGATTAATAGGTTCTTGGTTCGTGTCTTTAATCTAGTAGCAACTTTAAGTAATAACGGGTTGTGATTACTTAAAGAAAATGAACACAAATATAAAGATAAGTTTAACAGTTTTAATCTTCTCTTTATATCCCTTAGTCTTTTTTTGAAAGTTAACTTGTTATTTATTCTTGTAGGTTTACGGAACTCTAACCTATTAAGTTGTGTTGATGCCGGTTGGCTAAACACATATATATGATCGAGACGGGAGATTACTTGTAAATTTGAAAAGGGAACTCACCAAAGTAGCAATTGCATGCTTAGAATCAACCTAGTGTAGATTCATCCATTATTGTCTTACTTGTCGCATTAATCGTTTTCATAAGTTTTTGTGCATCAATTCAACCAAACCCCCCCTTGTGTTACTTGTTCATAGTGTAAAGTCGGTATTTACTTTTGATTGGGTATAGACGACCATAGAAATACCGTCGGTCAAATTTTAGCACCGTTGCCGGGAAGTTTTAGTGTTTTATTGTTATTATTGATTATTGGTTTGAACCATTTTTTATGGTTCAAACCCGTGCTACTAACTCCGGCTTTGCTTCTTTTGATCCAGAAATTGAGAGGACGCACATCCGGCAATGAAGACAACAACAACTTCAACAAGAGATGGCTGGCCGTACTCTTCGTCAACATACGTAGCCCACCCTGGCTCAAAACCCTCTTGCGGTCACTATACCTGCACTGGGGGAAGGAGTCAACGTTGAGCTCAAGTCGGGCCTCATTCACTTGCTCCCATCCTTTCATGGGCTAAGTGGTGAAGACCCCATCAAGCACCTTGGGAAGTTCCATGCCGTATGTATGAGCATGAAGCCGGCCAACATTACCGAAGAACAAATCAGGATGAGGGCATTAGGCTTCACACTCAAAGATTTGGCGGATGATTGGTATTACCACCTTCCATCCGGGAGTATCAACACTTGGGAGAACCTTCACAAGGCGTTATTGGAGAAATACTTTCCAGCTAAGAACGCCAATAGCTTGAAAAAAGCTATAAGCAACATCGAGCAAGAGGCAAACGAAACTCTCTACGAGTAATTCGAAAGGTTTGCACGCCTCCGATCCAGCTGTCCTTTTCACGGATATTCAACTCAAGATCTAGTCTTGTACTTGTACAATGGCTTGCTAAACAATGAAAGGAGGATCGTCGATGCGGCTTGCGGAGGTAATATTCTTACCTCTACTCCTGACCTTGCTTTGGAAAAGATACAAAACTAGCGGAAGCTACTCGGAACTTTGGAAGGACCCCGGCTAAGAAAGGAGTTCATGTTGTGAGTTCCGGGAAGAGTGAGATTTCCACCGAGTTTGCGGAATTGAAGGAAATTGTGAAGAGGCTAACACTTATGGGAACACCGCAGCACCTCAAAGCTTATGGAGTTTGTGCTGACCCGTATCATCCAACGGACAAGTGTCCTCAAGTCCAGGATGACGATGTTGAGGTAAACGCAATGGGTTATGGAAAATCACAGCAGCAAAGACCTAGGAGCGATCCCTATGCACAGAATTTCATGCCAAATTGGCATGACCAACAGAATTTTCGTTGGAGGGATCAACAAAACCAACAACAACAGCCCCGCCAAGGTAAGTATCACTCAACTAAAGATATGTTGCAGGTTTTGACTAACCACTTTGCTACTCATGTCCAAACAACAGAATCTAGCATCACAAACCTTGAACAATAGGTTAGTCAAATGGCGGAAGCTATTTCAAGGACCGAATCAAGGCTTTCCGGAGGATTGCCTTCACAGACATTTATAAACCCCAAGTAGAACGTTAGTGCCCTAACATTAAGGAGTGGGAAGCAAATCCAACAAGAACCAGCAAAAGAATCACAAAGCAAACCTTCTGTCGTTTTTTCCGCACCTACAGCCGCCCCTGTGGCTGCAACTGCTCCCATCACAGAACGGACGACGCCCCTGCGGCTGGATGTCCCCGCCCCTGCAGTGACAACCCCTAAGTCACCCTTGCGCTTTCAAGCTAACGCCCCTGCGGAAAACATAACAGAGGGTCCTGCTGAAAAGGATACCTACGTCTAGCCTAACTTGCCGCCACTGTACTCCGAGAAGCCAGTAACTCCTTTTGCTGAGGCTTTGAAGGAGAGAAGAATCTTTGAGGACAAGGACCTCTTTGAGACTTTCTCCAAATACGAGGTAAACATTCCCCTCCTTAAGTTGGTGAAAAGTATCCCTAAGTATGCTCGTTTTTTGAAGGAAATTTGGACTATCAAAAGAAATCAGAAGCTAAAGGGGAAACATAAAGTGCAAGTGAGTGAGCATGTGTCGGCAGTCTTCCAACGGAGAATGCTCAAGAAGTACAGCGATCCGGGTATGGTAAGCATTCCTTATGTTATAGGGGAAACCCGCTTTGACAAAGCAATGCTTGATCTCGGTGCTTCTAGTAATGTTTTACCATATTCGATTTACAAATCACTTGGCTTGGGCCATTAGTGGAAACTAGGATTGAGATACAACTTGCTGATAGATCTAATGTGTACCTGAATGGGATAATTGAAGATGTATTAGTAATGGTAGACAACCTAATATTTCATGCTGATTTCTTTGTAATGGATATGGAAAATGATTCACATGCTGCACCCATTTTGTTAGGTAGGCCATTTCTGAAAACGGCTAGGACTAAAATTGATAATGTTAGTGGTAAATTGACCATGGAGTTTGATGTAGAAGTAGTGGAATTTGACATCTATGATGCAATGAGATTTCCTAGTGATGATCATTCTTTGTGTGCTATTGACATTGTTGAACCTTTTGTGAAAGATGTTTTAGATAACTCTGACGTGGATGAATTGAGAAATGTGATTGAGCATGACATTGATGGTTTCAAATCGGATTATGTGTTAACATCTAGCATGAAAGAGGTCGTAGCCCAACTAGATGGGCATAAAAGGCTACCTATCTCCAATTTTGCCATTGGGCTCACTTTACTAACCCCAAGCGAGAAATTTGTTCCGTCCATAGTGCAGGCACCTGAAATAGAACTAAAGGACCTTCCGTCACACCTCAAGTACGTTTTCCTTGGAGAACACTATACCTTGCCGGTGATTATCTCCAACAAGTTGACCAACGGACAAGAACACAAGTTGATTCGGTCCTTGAAAGACCTAGGAGCGATCCCTATGCACAAAATTTCATGCCAAATTGGCGTGACCAACAAAATTTTCGTTGGAAGGATCAACAAAACCAACAACAACAGCCCCGCCAAGGTAAGTATCACTCAACTAAAGATATGTTGCAGGTTTTGACTAACCACTTTGCTACTCATGTCCAAACAACAGAATCTAGCATCACAAACCTTGAACAATAGGTTAGTCAATTGGCGGAAGCTATTTCAAGGACCGAATCAAGGCTTTCCGGAGGATTGCCTTCCCAGACATTTATAAACCCCAAGGAGAATGTTAGTGCCCTAACATTAAGGAGTGGGAAACAAATCCAACAACAACCAGCAAAAGAATCACAAAGCAAACCTTCTGTCGTTTTTTCCGCACCCACAGCCGCCCCTGTGGCTGCAACTGCGCCCAACACAGAACGGATGACGCCCCTGCGGCTGGATGTCCCCGCCCCTGCGGTGACAACCCCTGAGCCGCCCTTGCGCTTTCAAGCTAACGCCCCTGCGGAAAACATAACAAAGGGTCCTGATGAAAAGGATACCTACGTCTGGCTTAACTTTCCGCCACTGTACTCCGAGAAGCCACCAGCTCCTTTTCCTGAGGCTTTGAAGGAGAGAAGAATCATTGAGGACAAGGACCTCTTTGAGACTTTCTCCAAATTGGAGGTAAACATTCCCCTCCTTAAGTTGGTGAAAAGTATCCCTAAGTATGCTCGTTTTTTGAAGGAACTTTGCACCATCAAAAGAAATCAGAAGCTAAAGGGGAAACAGAAAGTGGAAGTGAGTGAGCATGTGTCGGCAGTTTTCCAACGGAGAATGCCCAAGAAGTGCAGCGATCCGGGTATGGTAAGCATACCCTGTGTTATAGGGGAAACCCGCTTTGACAAAGAAATGCTTCATCTCGGTGCTTCTAGTAATGTTTTACCATATTCGATTTACAAATCACTTGGCCTTGGGCCATTAATGGAAACTAGGATTGTAGTACAACTTGCTGATAGATCTAATGTGTACCTAAAAGGGATAATTGAAGATGTATTAGTAATGGTAGATAACCTAATATTTCATGCTGATTTCTTTGTAATGGATATGGAAAATGATTCACATGCTGCACCCATTTTGTTAGGTAGGCCATTTTTAAAAACGGCTAGGACTAAAATGGATAATGTTAGTGGTAAATTGACCATGGAGTTTGATGTACATGTAGTGGAATTTGACATCTATGATGCAATGAGATTTCCTAGTGATGATCATTCTTTGTGTGCTATTGACATTGTTGAACCTTTTGTGAAATATGTTTTTGATAACTCTGACGTGGATGAATTGAGAAATGTGATTGAGCATGACATTGATGGTTTTAAATCAATTATGTGTTAACATCTATCATGAAACAGGTCCTAGCCCAAGTAGATGGGCATAAAAGGCTACCTATCTCCAATTTGGCCTTTGGGCCAACTTTACTAACCCCAAGCGAGAAGCTTATTCCGTTCATAGTGCAGGCACCTGAAATAGAACTAAAGGACCTTCCGTCACACCTCAAGTACGTTTTCCTTGGAGAACACTATACCTTGCCGGTGATTATCTCCAACAAGTTGACCAACGGACAAGAAGACAAGTTGATTCGGTCCTTGAAAGACCTAGGAGGGATCCCTATGCACAGAATTTCATGCCAAATTGGCGTGACCAACAAAATTTTCGTTGGAGGGATCAACAAAACCAACAACAACAGCCCCGCCAAGGTACGTATCACTCAACTAAAGATATGTTGCAGGTTTTGACTAACCACTTTGCTACTCATGTCCAAACAACAGAATCTAGCATCACAAACCTTGAACAATAGGTTAGTCAATTGGAGGAAGCTATTTCAAGGACCGAATCAAGGCTTTCCGGAGGATTGCCTTCCCAGACATTTATAAACCCCAAGGAGAATGTTAGTGCCCTAACATTAAGGAGTGGGAAACAAATCCAACAAGAACCAGTAAAAGAATCACAAAGCAAACCTTCTGTCGTTTTTTCCGCACCCACAACCGCCCCTGTGGCTGCAACTGCGCCCAACACAGAACGGACGACGTCCCTGCGGCTGGATGTCCCCGCCCCTGCGGTGACAACCCCTGAGCCGCCCTTGCGCTTTCAAGCTAATGCCCCGGCGGAAAACATAACAGAGGGTCCTGCTGAAAAGGATACCTACGTCCGGCTTAACTTTCCGCCACTGTACTCCGAGAAGCCACCAGCTCCTTTTCCTAAGGCTTTGAAGGAGAGAAGAATCATTGAGGACAAGGACCTCTTTGAGAATTTCTCCAAATGCGAGGTAAACATTCCCCTCCTTAAGTTGGTGAAAAGTATCCCTAAGTATGCTCGTTTTTTAAAGGAACTTTGCACTATCAAAAGAAATCAGAAGCTAAAGGGGAAACAGAAAGTGGAAGTGAGTGAGCATGTGTCGGTAGTTTTCCAACGGAGAATGCCCAAGAAGTGCAGCGATCCGGGTATGGTAAGCATTCCTTGTGTTATAGGGCAAACCCGCTTTGACAAAGCAATGCTTCATCTCGGTGCTTCTAGTAATGTTTTACCATATTCGATTTACAAATCACTTGGCCTTGGGCCATTAATGGAAACTAGGATTGTAGTACAACTTGCTGATAGATCTAATGTGTACCTGAAAGGGATAATTGAAGATGTATTAGTAATGGTAGATAACCTAATATTTCATGCCGATTTCTTTGTAATGGATATGGAAAATGATTCACATGCTGCACCCATTTTGTTAGGTAGGCCATTTTTGAAAACGGCTAGGACTAAAATTGATAATGTTAGTGGTAAATTTACCATGGAGTTTGATGTAGATGTAGTGAAATTTGACATCTATGATGCAATGAGATTTCCTAGTGATGATCATTCTTTGTGTGCTATTGACATTGTTGAACCTTTTGTGAAATATGTTTTTGATAACTCTGACGTGGATGAATTGAGAAATGTGACTGAGCATGACATTGATGGTTTCAAATCAATTATGTGTTAACATCTATCATGAAACAGGTCCTAGCCCAAGTAGATGGGCATAAAAGGCTACCTATCTCCAATTTGGCCTTTGGGCCAACTTTACTAACCCCAAGCGAGAAGCTTGTTCCGTCCATAGTGCAGGCACCTGAAATAGAACTAAAGGACCTTACGTCACACCTCAAGTACGTTTTCCTTGGAGAACACTATACCTTGCCGGTGATTATCTCCAACAAGTTGACCAACGGACAAGAAGACAAGTTGATTCGGTCCTTGAAAGACCTAGGAGCGATCCCTATGCACAGAATTTCATGCCAAATTGGCGTGACCAACAAAATTTTCGTTGGAGGGATCAACAAAACCAACAACAACAGCCCCGCCAAGGTAAGTATCACTCAACTAAAGATATGTTGCAGGATTTGACTAACCACTTTGCTACTCATGTCCAAACAACAGAATCTAGCATCACAAAACTTGAACAATAGGTTAGTCAAATGGCGGAAGCTATTTCAAAGACCGAATCTAGGCTTTCCAGAGGATTTCCTTCCCAGACATTTATAAACCCCAAGGAGAATGTTAGTGCCCTAACAGTAAGGAGTGGGAAGCAAATCCAACAAGAACCAGCAAAAGAATCACAAAGCAAACCTTCTGTCGTTTTTTCCGCACCCACAGCCTCCCCTGTGACTACAACTGCGCCCAACACAGAACGGACGATGCCCCTGCGGCTGGATGTCCCCGCCCCTGCGGTGACAACCCCTAAGCCGCCCTTGCTCTTTCAAGCTAACGCCCCTGCGGAAAACATAACAGAGGGTCCTGCTGAAAAGGATACCTACGTCCGGCCTAACTTTCTGCCACTGTACACCGAGAAGCCACTAGCTCCTTTTCCTGAGGCTTTGAAGGAGAGAAGAATCATTGATGACAAGGACCTCTTTGAGACTTTCTCCAAATGCGAGGTAAACATTCCCCTCCTTAAGTTGGTGAAATTTATCCCTAAGTATGCTCGTTTTTTGAAGGAACTTTGCACTATCAAAAGAAATCAGAAGCTAAAGGGGAAACAGAAAGTGCAAGTGAGTGAGCATGTGTCGGTAGTTTTCCTACAGAGAATACCCTAGAAATGCAGCGATCCGGGTATGGTAAGCATTCCTTGTGTTATAGGGGAAACCCGCTTTGACAAAGCAATGCTTCATCTCGGTGCTTCTAGTAATGTTTTACCATATTCGATCTATAAATTAATGGAAACTAGGATTGTAGTACAACTTGCTGATAGATCTAATGTGTACCTGAAAGGAATAATTGAAGATGTATTAGTAATGGTAGACAACCTAATATTTCACGCTGATTTCTTTGTAATGGATATGGAAAATGATTCACATGCTGCACCCATTTTGTTAGGTAGGCCATTTTTTAAAACGGCTAGGACTAAAATTGATAATGTTAGTGGTAAATTGACCATGGAGTTTGATGTAGAAGTAATGGAATTTGATATCTATGATGCAATGAGATTTCCTAGTGATCATCATTCTTTGTGTACTATTGCCATTGTTAAACCTTCTGTGAAATATGTTTTTGATAACTCTGACGTGGATGAATTGAGAAATGTGATTGAGCATGACATTGATGGTTTCAAATCAGATTATGTGTTAACATCTATCATGAAAGAGGTCCTAGCCCAACTAGATGGGCATAAAAGGCTACCTATCTCCAATTTGGCCATTGGGCCAACTTTACTAACCCAAAGCGAGAAGCTTGTTCCGTCCATAGTGCAGGCACCTGAAATAGAATTCAAGGACCTTCCATCACACCTCAAGTACGTTTTCCTTGGAGAACACTATACCTAGCCAGTGATTATCTCCAACAAGTTGACCACCGGACAAGAAGACAAGTTGGTTCGGTCCTTGAAAGACCTAGGAGCGATCCCTATGCACTGAATTTCATGCCAAATTGGCGTGACGAACATAATTTTCGTTATAGGGATCAACAAAACCAACAACAACAGCCCCGCCAAGGTAAGTATCACTCAACTGAAGATATGTTGCAGGTTTTGACTAACCACTTTGTTACTCAAGTCCAAACAACAGAATCTAGCATCACAAACCTTGAACAATAGGTTAGTCAAATGGCGGAAGCTATTTCAAGGACCGAATCAAGGCTTTCCGGAGGATTGCCTTCCCAGACATTTATAAACCCCAAGGAGAATGTTAGTGCCCTAACATTAAGGAGTGGGAAGCAAATCCAACAAGAACCAGCAAAAGAATCACAAAGCAAACCTTCTGTCGTTTTTTCCGCACCCATAGCCCCCCTGTGGCTGCAACTGCGCCCATCACAAAACGGACGACGCCCCTGCGGCTGGATGTCCCCGCCCCTGCGGTGACAACCCCTGAGCCGCCCTTGCACTTTCAATCTAACGCCCCTGCGGAAAACATAACAGAGGGTCCTGCTGAAAAGGATACCTACGTCCGGCCTAACTTTCCGCCACTGTACTCCGAGAAGCCACCAGCTCCTTTTCCTGAGGCTTTGAAGGAGAGAAGAATCATTGAGGACAAGGACCTCTTTGAGACTTTCTCCAAATGTGAGGTAAACATTCCCCTCCTTAAGTTGGTGAAAAGTATCCCTAAGTATGCTCATTTTTTGAAGGAACTTTGCACTATCAAAAGAAATCAGAAGCTAAAGGGGAAACAAAAAGTGCAAGTGAGTGAGCATGTGTCGGCAGTTTTCCAACGGAGAATGCCCAAGAAGTGCAGCGATCCGGGTATGGTAAGCATTCCTTGTGTTATATGGGAAACCCGCTTTGACAAAGCAATGCTTCATTTCGGTGCTTCTAGTAATGTTTTACCATATTCGATTTACAAATCACTTGGCCTTGGGCCATTAATGGAAACGAGGATTGTAGTACAACTTGCTGATAGATCTAATGTGTACCTGAAAGGGATAATTGAAGATGTATTAGTAATGGTAGACAACCTAATATTTCACGTTGATTTCTTTCTAATGGATATGGAAAATGATTCACATGCTGCACCCATTTTGTTAGGTAGGCCATTTTTTAAAACGGCTAGGACTAAAATTGATAATGTTAGTGGTAAATTGACCATGGAGTTTGATGTAGAAGTAGTGGAATTTGACATCTATGATGCAATCAGATTTCCTAGTGATGATCATTCTTTGTGTGCTATTGACATTGTTGAACCTTTTGTGAAATATGTTTTTGATAACTCTGACGTGGATGAATTGAGAAATGTGATTGAGCATGACATTGATGGTTTTAAATCAGATTATGTGTTAACATCTATCATAAAAGAGGTCCTAGCCCAACTAGATGGGCATAAAAGGCTACCTATCTCCAATTTGGCCATTGGGCCAACTTTACTAACCCCAAGCGAGAAGCTTGTTCCGTCCATAGTGCAGGCACCTGAAATAGAATTGAAGGACCTTCCGTCACACCTCAAGTACGTTTTCCTTGGAGAACACTATACCTTACTAGTGATTATCTCCAACAAGTTGACCACCGGACAAGAAGACAAGTTGATTCGGTCCTTGAAAGACCTAGGAGCGATCCCTATGCACAGAATTTCATGCCAAATTGGCGTGACCAATAGAATTTTCGTTGGAGGGATCAACAAAACCAACAACAACAGCCCCGCCAAGGTAAGTATCATTCAACTGAAGATATGTTGCAGGTTTTGACTAACCACTTTGCTACTCATGTCCAAACAACAGAATCTAGCATCACAAACCTTGAACAATAGGCTAGTCAAATGGCGGAAGCTATTTCAAGGACCGAATCAAGGCTTTCTGGAGGATTGCCTTCCCAGACATTTAGAAACCCCAAGGAGAATGTTAGTGCCCTAACATTAAGGAGTGGGAAGAAAATCCAACAAGAACCAGCAAAAGAATCACAAAGAAAACCTTCTCTCGTTTTTTCCGCACCCACAGCCGCCCCTGTGGCTGCAACTGCGCCCAACACAGAACGGACGACGCCCCTGTGGCTAGATGTCCCCGCCCCTGCGGTGACAACCCCTGAGCCGCCCTTGCTCTTTCAATCTAACGCCCCTGCGGAAAACATAACAGAGGGTCCTGCTGAAAAGGATACCTACGTCCGGCCTAACTTTCCGCCACTGTACTCCGAGAAGCCACCAGCTCCTTTTCCTGAGGCTTTGAAGGAGAGAAGAATCATTGAGGACAAGGACCTCTTTGAGACTTTCTCCAAATGTGAGGTAAACATTCCCCTCCTTAAGTTGGTGAAAAGTATCCCTAAGTATGCTCATTTTTTGAAGGAACTTTGCACTATCAAAAGAAATCAGAAGCTAAAGGGGAAACAAAAAGTGCAAGTGAGTGAGCATGTGTCGGCAGTTTTCCAACGGAGAATGCCCAAGAAGTGCAGCGATCCGGGTATGGTAAGCATTCCTTGTGTTATATGGGAAACCCGCTTTGACAAAGCAATGCTTCATTTCGGTGCTTCTAGTAACGTTTTACCATATTCGATTTACAAATCACTTGGCCTTGGGCCATTAATGGAAACGAGGATTATAGTACAACTTGCTGATAGATCTAATGTGTACCTGAAAGGGATAATTGAAGATGTATTAGTAATGGTAGACAACCTAATATTTCACGTTGATTTCTTTGTAATGGATATGGAAAATGATTCACATGCTGCACCCATTTTGTTAGGTAGGCCATTTTTTAAAACGGCTAGGACTAAAATTGATAATGTTAGTGGTAAATTGACCATGGAGTTTGATGTAGAAGTAGTGGAATTTGACATCTATGATGCAATCAGATTTCCTAGTGATGATCATTCTTTGTGTGCTATTGACATTGTTGAACCTTTTGTGAAATATGTTTTTGATAACTCTGACGTGGATGAATTGAGAAATGTGATTGAGCATGACATTGATGGTTTTAAATCAGATTATGTGTTAACATCTATCATAAAAGAGGTCCTAGCCCAACTAGATGGGCATAAAAGGCTACCTATCTCCAATTTGGCCATTGGGCCAACTTTACTAACCCCAAGCGAGAAGCTTGTTCCGTCCATAGTGCAGGCACCTGAAATAGAATTGAAGGACCTTCCGTCACACCTCAAGTACGTTTTCCTTGGAGAACACTATACCTTACCAGTGATTATCTCCAACAAGTTGACCACCGGACAAGAAGACAAGTTGATTCGGTCCTTGAAAGACCTAGGAGCGATCCCTATGCACAGAATTTCATGCCAAATTGGCGTGACCAATAGAATTTTCGTTGGAGGGATCAACAAAACCAACAACAACAGCCCCGCCAAGGTAAGTATCATTCAACTGAAGATATGTTGCAGGTTTTGACTAACCACTTTGCTACTCATGTCCAAACAACAGAATCTAGCATCACAAACCTTGAACAATAGGCTAGTCAAATGGCGGAAGCTATTTCAAGGACTGAATCAAGGCTTTCCGGAGGATTGCCTTCCCAGACATTTATAAACCCCAAGGAGAATGTTAGTGCCCTAACATTAAGGAGTGGGAAGAAAATCCAACAAGAACCAGCAAAAGAATCACAAAGAAAACCTTCTCTCGTTTTTTCCGCACCCACAGCCGCCTCTGTGGCTGCAACTGCGCCGAACACAGGACGGACGACGCCCCTGTGGCTAGATGTCCCCGCCCCTGCGGTGACAACCCCTGAGCCGCCCTTGCTCTTTCAAGCTAACATCCCTGCGGAAAACATAACAGAGGGTCCTGCTGAAAAGGATACCTACGTCCGGCCTAACTTTCCGCCACTGTACTGCGAGAAGCCACCAGCTCCTTTTCCTGAGGCTTTGAAGGAGAGAAGAATCATAGAGGACAAGGACCTCTTTGAGACTTTCTCCAAATTCGAGGTAAACATTCCCCTCCTTAAGTTGGTGAAAAGTATCCCTAAGTATGCTCGTTTTTTGAAGGAACTTTGCACTATCAAAAGAAATCAGAAGCTAAAGGGAAAACAGAAAGTGCAAGTGAGTGAGCATGTGTCGGCTGTTTTCCAACGGAAAATGCCCAAGAAGTGCAGCGATCCGGGTATGGTAAGCATTCCTTGTGTTATAGGGGAAACCCGCTTTGACAAAGCAATGCTTCATCTCGGTGCTTCTAGTAACGTTTTACCATATTCGATTTACAAATCACTTGGCCTTGGGCCATTAATGGAAACTAGATTGTAGTACAACTTGCTGATAGATCTAATGTGTACCTGAAAGGGATAATTGAAGATGTATTAGTAATGGTAGACAACCTAATATTTCATGCTGATTTCTTTGTAATGGATATGGAAAATGATTCACATGCTGCACCCATTTTGTTAGGTAGGCCATTTTTGAAAACGGCTACGACTAAAATTGATAATGTTAGTGGTAAATTGACCATGGAGTTTGATGTAGAAGTAGTGGAATTTGATATCTATGATGCAATGAGATTTCCTAGTGATGATCATTCTTTGTGTGCTATTGCCATTGTTGAACCTTCTGTGAAATATGTTTTTGATAACTTTGACGTGGATGAATCGAGAAATGTGATTGAGCATGACATTGATGGTTTCAAATCAGATTATGTGTTAAAATCTATCATGAAAGAGGTCCTAGCCCAACTAGATGGGCATAAAAGGCTACCTATCTCCAATTTTTCCATTGGGCCAACTTTACTAACCCCAAGCGAGAAGCTTTTTCCGTCCATAGTGCAGGCACCTGAAATAGAAATGAAGGACCTTCCGTCACACCTCAAGTACGTTTTCCTTGGGGAACACTATACCTTGCCAGTGATTATCTCCAACAAGTTGTCCACCGGACAAGAAGACAAGTTGATTCGGTCCTTGAAAGACCTAGGAGCGATCCCTATGCACAGAATTTCATGCCAAATTGGCGTGACCAATAGAATTTTCGTTAGAGGGATTAACAAAACCAACAACAACAGCCCCGCCAAGGTAAGTATCACTCAACTGAAGATATGTTGCAGGTTTTGACTAACCACTTTGCTACTCATGTCCAAACAACAGAATCTAGCATCACAAATCTTGAACAATAGGTTACTCAAATGGCGGAAGCTATTTCAAGGACTGAATCAAGGCTTTTCGGAGGATTGCCTTCCCAGACATTTATAAACCCCAAGGAGAATGTTAGTGCCCTAACATTAAGGAGTGGGAAGCAAATCCAACAAGAACCAACAAAAGAATCATAAAGAAAACCTTCTGTCATTTTTTCCGCACCCACAATCGCCCTTTTGGCTGCAACTGCGCCCAACACAGAACGGACGACGCCCCTACGGCTGGATGTCCCCGCCCATGCGGTGACAACCCCTGAGCCGCCCTTGTTCTTTCAAGCTAACGCCCCTGCGGAAAACATAACAGATGGTCCTGCTGAAAAGGATACCTACGTCCCGCCAAACTTTCCTCCACTGTACTCCGAGAAGCCACCAACTCCTTTTCCTGAGTCTTTGAAGGAGAGAAGAATCATTGAGGACAAGGACCTCTTTGAGACTTTCTCCAAATGCGAGGTAAACATTCCCCTCCTTAAGTTGGTGAAAAGTATCCCTAAGTATGCTCGTTTTTTTAAGGAACTTTGCACTATCAAAAGAAATCAGAAGCTAAAGGGGAAACAGAAAGTGCAAGTGAGTGAGCATGTGTTGGCAGTTTTCCAACGGAGAATGCCCAAGAAGTGCAACGATCCGGGTATGGTAAGCATTCCTTGTGTTATAAGGGAAACCCGCTTTGATAAAGCAATGCTTCATCTCGGTGCTTCTAGTATTGTTTTACCATATTCGATTTACAAATCACTTGGCCTTGGGCCATTAATGGAAACTAGGATTATAGTACAACTTGTTGATAGATCTAATGTGTACCTGAAAGGGATAAATGAAGATGTATTAGTAATGGTAGACAACCTAATATTTCATGCTTATTTCTTTGTAATGGATATGGAAAATGATTCACATGCTGCACCCATTTTGTTAGGTAGGCCATTTTTGAAAACGGCTAAGACTAAAATTGATAATGTTAGTGGTAAATTGACCATGGAGTTTGATGTAGAAGTAGTGGAATTTGACATCTATGATGCAATGAGATTTCCTAGTGATGATCATTCTTTGTGTGCTATTGACATTGTTGAACCTTTTGTGAAAGATGTTTTTGATAACTCTGATGTGGATGAATTGAAAAATGTGATTGAGCATGACATTGATGGTTTTAAATCAGATTATGTGTTAACATCTAGCATGAAAGAGGTCATAGCTCAACTAGATGGGCATTAAAGGCTACCTATCTCCAATTTGGCCATTGGGCCCACTTTACTAACCCCATGCGAGAAGCTTGTTCCGTCCATAGTGCAGGCACATGAAATAGAATTGAAGGACCTTCCGTCGCACCGCAAGTACGTTTTCCTTGGTGAACACTATACCTTGCCGGTGATTATCTCCAACAAGTTGACCACCGGACAAGAAGACAAGGTGGTGAAACTACTAAAAGAGCACAAGACGGCCCTTGGATGGACTATTGCGGACATCAAAGGGATAAGTCCTTCCACTTGCTTACATAGGATTCTACTTGAGGACGAAGCCAAGCCCTCTAGGCAACTTCAAAGGATGTTGAACCCGCCAGTGATGGATGTGGTCACTATGGTGGAAAATCAACATGGAGAGATGGTCCCAAGCAAAACACAAACCGGATGGAGAGTTTCCATTGACTACCGCAAGCTCAATAAGGTAACATGAAAAGACCATTTTCCATTACCTTTCATTGATCAAATGTTGGAACGTCTTGCAGGTCATCAATACTACTGTTTCCTGGATGGATATTCGGGCTATTTCCAAATAGCCATCGCACCAGAGGATCAAGAGAAGACGACGTTCACTTGCCCATTTGGCACTTTTGCATATCGCAGAATGCCATTTGGACTTTGCAATGCACCAGGCACTTTCCAACTGTGCATGATAAGTATTTTCTCCAAATACATAGAAAATTTCATTGAATTCTTCATGGATGATTTTACCGTCCATGGAGATAGTTTTGACGCATGTTTAGGGCATTTGAAACTTGTTCTTGAAAAATGTGTTGAAACCAATTTAGTTCTTAATTCGGAAAAATGTCATTTCATGGTCGAACAAGGAATTGTGCTAGAACATGTAATATCCTCAAAAGGGATAGAGGTAGATAAGGCAAATGTTGATGTTATTCAAAATTTACCTTATCCTAGTAATGTTCGGGAAATCCGATATTTTCTTGGTCATGCAAGTTTCTACCGACGTTTCATCAAATATTTTTCAAAAATCTCGGCACCCCAGTGTGAATTGGTCAAGAAATATGTCACCTTCATAGTGGATGAGGATTGCAAGAAAGCTTTCGACACTTTGAAGGCATGTCTCACCACCGCACCAATCATCGGTTCCCTGGATTGGGAGAAACCTTTTGAAATCATGTGTGACGCCAGTGATTACGCCGTCGGAGCTGTCTTACGACAAAAAGACGGACGGGCCTCCTATGTAATCCATTATGCGTCTATGACACTCAATGGAGTGCAACGGAGTTACTCTACCACAAAGAAGGAGATGTTAGCAGTGGTTTGGGCCCTTGAGAAATTCCGGCAGTACCTACTTGGGCTAAAGGTAATTATCTTCACTGATCATGCAGCTCTTAGGTACCTCATGGCAAAGAAGGAGGCAAAGCCACGATTGATCCGATGGGTGCTTCTTCTAAGTGAGTTTAACCTAGAGACATAAGGGACAAGAAGGGGGCTGAAAACCTAGTGGCCGATCATTTGAGCAGACTAGTGCAAGAGGAGGAAGAACTAGAAAAAAGGGAGATAGCCGGAAGTTTTCCAGACGATACATTCTACACAACTCTCTGATGTGTAACCGCCCCCGCGCCTCACACCATCCGCCCCTGCGGCCAGCCGCCCCTGCGGCTTAGTCTAGGCGCCCCTGCGGAATTGTGGACAAAGGTTTGTCTTAAGCTCCAATCTTTTAAGCCTTAGTTTGCTGACATTGTGAACTTCATTGTCAGGAAGGAGTATCCTCCAGACTTCACCAAGGGACAACGAGAGAAGGTAAATGCTGAAGCTCGACACTACGTTTGGGACGATCCTTACCTTTGGAAACATTGTAGTGACCAAGTGATCCGAAGTTGCATTCCAGACAATGAGGTACAATCCGTCCTAACTTTTTGTCATTCTGAAGCATGTGGGGGGCACTTTGGGGCAAACAAAACTGCAAGAAAAGTTTTGGATGCCGGTTTCTTTTGGACACACATTTTTCGAGACGCTTTTGCATTTTGCAAAATGTGTGATAGATGCCAAAGGGTAGGAAATCTTTCAAGGAGACATGAAATGCCCCAATCCTCTCTTATATTTTGTGAAATATTTGATGTTTAGGGAATTGATTTCATGGGGCCGTTTCCTACGTCATTCGGGAACACATATAATTTGCTTGCGGTGGACTATGTTTCCAAGTGGGTGGAAGCAAAGACCACCAAAACTGATGATTCAAAAGTAGTTGCAGCTTTTCTGAAGGAAAATATCTTTGCAAGATTAGGAATCCCAAAAGCCTTAATCAGTGATAGGGTACCCATTTTTGCAACAAGACGATCACGACTCTCCTTAAGAAGTACCATGTTCACCAAAGAGTATCAACATCTTATCATCCACAAGAAAACGGTAAAGTTGAGGTGTCCAACCGGGAAATAAAGACCATCCCTGAAAAGATGGTTTGTCTCGGGCGGAAGGATTGGAGTGCAAGGCTAAATGACGCCCTATGGGCATGTCGGACAGCCTACAAAACTCCTATCGAGATGTCCCCTTTTAGGCTCATGTTTGGGAAAGCTTGCCACCTACCGGTGGAGTTAGAGCTCAAAGCTTGGTGGGCAGTAAAGAAGTGCAACATGAACATAGAGGAAGTGGGAGAATTCCGGAAGCTCCAATTGCAAGAGTTGGAGGAACTGAGGCTAGATGCATATGACCATGCTACCACATACAAAGAAAAGACCAAAGCATGGCATGATCGGAACATTCTCCGCAAGGACTTTAAGGAAGGTAATAAGGTACTTCTCTTTCAATCACGTTTGAAACTTTTTGTAGGTAAGCTGCGTTCGAGGTGGACAGGGCCGTTCATAGTAGCCGAAGTATACCCTAACGGGGCTGTGGATCTCTATGATCCCCAAACGCACAAGGTGTTCAAGGTAAACGGACAAAGACTAAAGTTCTACTTTGAAGGAGTCAAGAACGATCCAATCGACGAGATGGTGCTAGAGGAAGCACAGTTAGAGAAGTAGAGATCTTACGTCGAGCCAACGACGTAAAACAAAGGCGCTTCTCGGGAGGCAACCCGAAGGAATAAGAAGAGGAGCCTCTGTCAAGAAACCGCCCCTGCGGCATTGTGTCTCCACCCCTGCGGTGACACTCATGCCCAGTGCTGCCCCCGGCGCTGGGCCTGCGCCTGCAACACGCCTGTCACCGCCCCCGCGGTGACATCCCTACGCCCCTAGGGCGGCCATCCTTGACACGAATTCACAGTGCCGCCCCCGGCGCTGAGCCTGCGTGCCCCTCTCCCTTGTCGCTTCCCCCGCAGCGACAACCTCCCGCCCCTGCGGGTTTACCCAGAAAAGAAAAAAAAATGAGGATCTCAAAAATGCCTACACCTACCATGCACCACCCACCAACCTTATTCACTAAACACACAAACCCTCCAAAACCCCTCTCCTTCAGAAACACTCTCACGCCCCTGCGCCCTCTGCCCAACAACGCTCTCGCCGAAGCCTCTGTGCCGCCTCCGACGGCCAGGCACCAGTCGCAACGCCCCTGCGCCACCCTCTCCCACTAACCCCTTACTCTCTCACAGTCCTACGACCTTCATCCTCACCCATTTCACACATTCCACTCCAGCTACACCACCGGCGACGACTAAACCATCAAGGACGTCACCGGAGCAGCCTCAGCAACACCACTTCCATCGCTCCCCAGAAATCGCCTTTGCACTTCTCCCGCCCCTGCGGCTGCAAGAACCCACACCTGCGCCTTACCGCCCCTGCTCCTACACAGCCGCCCCTGCGGAAATCACACCAGAAAGGTCGATTTCTCTCCCTTGTTTAAACATTCACTAATCTTTTGCTTCAATTATCCTCAAGAATGGAAGCACCAACGGAATACAAGATGTCCAAGACAAAGAAGGAGCGTTATAGGATTGTGTAGAATCGAGTTGTGTATGCAACTCGATTTTTGCATATTCCCACTTTGGAGAAACTAGGCATGCTGGAGAGCATGCAAGCTTTTTTGGCAAATGTTAGGCTCGGAGAATTCCTACAGAGGAGTGGTCCAACATATCCCGAGCTCAGTAGACAATTCATCTCCACTTTTACAATGGAGAAAGAGGATCATGTGTGTACCGGCCTCACCTTCAAGTTCAACACGGTGAAATACACAATGGACTACCTCCAGCTACAGGGGGCCTTTGGGGTGACTTTAAACCCCTCCGAGAGCTGGTGGGAGGCAGTCCCTACCCCGGATTTGTGTGAGTTCTGAAAGGCGGCTACCGGGTCAGAGTTCCATGCTGGGGGTGAGTACTCCAACAAGCTCAGTCACCCCTCCTTGAGGCTCCTCTCCAAGATCCTGATGAGTGTCTTCTGTGGACACAAAGAGGAAAACAAGGTCGCCCTCAAGGACCTCCCACTACTCTGTTCATGCCTTCCACAGAGCGAGAAGGTGAGGGATTGGCCGTACCTCTTCCTTGCCGCTTTGAAGCGGATTAGGAGGAACGAGCCGAGGGACATTGTCGGCACTGGGGTGATTTCCTTGATCGCCTCACAGGTGATGGACCTGTCCGGGCTAGAGGACGGGCTGGAGGCTCCTCTTTACACATAGGGGATGCTCAGGAGGTGCAAGCTTCTCCGGCGGGATGGGGAGAACCTATTTTAGATATCCCTTGCAGATGGGAGCCACCTCACCTACTTTCCCCGGCCTTTACCATTAGGAGGTGAGCTCTCCGAGCTCTACATTCCGGCAGATCCTTTCGTGCCAAGGAAGCCACTAGTGGCCATTGTGGAGAGGCATGCTGCCAGCTCCAGCCGGGCTCATCAGGAGGAGCACCTGCCCATTCCCGACGACGACGAGGAGATGCCCACTACAACACCAGAGGAGGACCCGTCCCTGAGGTTTCAGGGTCAGATTGCGGCTATGATGACCCAGCACCGGACATGGCAGTCCGATTACCAACGGACTATGCTGGAGCAGCAGCAGAGCTGGCAAACAAATTTTGCCACCTCCATGACCTCACACTTTGACTAGAGGCAGGAGGCCTGGCAGGCAGGCCAACAACAACAGCTGGCTTGGCACGCCAGCTTTGAGACCTCTTTTGGCCGCCGGATGACAGCCCAACAGGACCGCATAGATGACATCTACCGCCGTCTTGAGCATTTCTTCCGCCGTTTTCCTTACCCACCGGAGGAGGGTCCTGGTGGTCCATCCGGACCACCCTACTGAGGGGTACATTTCTTTTCCCTTCCCCCACATTTATGTTTGACTCATTTCCATTATGAGGACAAAGTGTACTTCAAGTATGGGGGAGGGATATATCATTGCTTGTATAGTGCATTGAGTTGTTTTGAATTTGTTTTGCATCTTTTGAATTCAGATAAAAAAAAAGCCAAAGAAAATGAAAAAGGCATGAAAAATCTTGGACAAACCGAAAACCCAAAAGGGCGGTTTAGGCGAAAAGAAGGTAGTCCGACTGATAACACGATTTATGACATAGGTTTAGGCACTCATTTAGAATGTTTTTCCACTCATTCATGCATGGTTTGCACTAGTTCGTAACGATTTACACTGAATTCATGTATTTTGTCGAGATAGACGTCTACACAGACTTTTGCATGCTTTGTAGGTATTTTGGAGCTTTAGGAGCTTAATCGATACATTTGAGGATCGTTCCTTGAGATGACACACCTTCGGACTCATTGGGATGCAAGCTAGGGGCTAAGGAGGACACATGGGACCTTGTTGGTGCATGCCATGCACCAAATTGTGGCTTGATGATCCATATAGTATAGAAGCACCAAAACCACGGTCACTGGAAGAACCACGCCCGTGGAAATAGGCCGTGGTTTTCCCTAGACAGCTGTCCCACGATCTTCATGGCCGACTCTTGCAAATTTGGAGGATAAAAGGTGGTCCTACAAGGCTGTTAGGGACGGACCCCTTCACTCCAATCTTTCCCACACTCTCAACAACACATATTCTCTCATTGGAAGATTAGATGGGGGCTACCCTTGGAGGAGAAGAAAAGGTTCCATTGGAGAAGAAGAGAAGAACACACCATTCTTAGTTTTTCATAGTTTTGAGTGAGATTTGTGAAGTCGTTTTGCAAGTGTTTGTAAGAAACGATTGAACCTTCTTTAGAAGGGTTGTAAGTCCTTCTTTAACTCATATTCAGCTTGGTTTTCTTTGTTCTACTTGTTCATCTCTATTTTACTTTATTCTCTTGATATGGATTCCATGATTTTATGCTTGATGACTTTGATTGTGATGATGCATGTTGTTGGCTAAATAGATGTGATTCTAGGGTAAGGAAGTGATGGTTATGGCTTGGACTATGATAGGATGAACTTAGATATGCCTTTGGATGATTCGTTTTCTTGAGCCGAGCCACTGTTGGAAACCACGGTTTGTTCTTGCCAGTCCACGGCCGTGGAAAGGGATGAACAACCCATAATCTGACTAACTCGTTTGATTTGATAAATGTAAGTGCTAGAATGTTAGATTGTTGAAATCCTAGTGTTTGTTGAGCTAAATCTATCCTAGGGTGACCTAGTGTTAGTAAGCCGCTATTGGACTGAATGTGCTAGGATAAGTGTGCTAGGATAAGTGTTTAGGACTTGCTCTTAGATACCCGGTGATTCTTGCTCTTAGATACCGAAGATGACGAATTCTAGGTAGTAGTGAGCCTCGTAAGCCGCTATTGGACTGAATGTGCTAGGATAAGTGTTTAGGACTTGCCTTCCCGAGACTTACCCGGTAAGGAGAGGTTAGATCCCTAGATAACCATCCGGTTTGTATAGATATTCCTACCTTAGGTTTCTAGAGACTTACCCGGTGATAGGACCTTAGGTGCGGATTAGTGGATCATGAGACCAACCCGGTAATTGACCCCATTTGAGAAACATTCCTTCCCAACATACTATAGTTAACCCAAAGAATGACTAGATAGCTTGAGTCCTATGCCATAACCGGAATTTCCAACCCCTAAAATCCTCTTTTCTCTCTTTGATCTCATATCTCGTGTTTGTCTTGCTTGTTTGTGTTGATTTGCTAGATTGTTAGTTTGTTTTGCATTCTTATATCATTGTGATTCTTGATTGATCACCACACAAAACCAAACCCAAAAATATTGAGATTTTCATTTATTTGCATTCTTATATCATTGTGATTCTTGATTGATCACCACACAAAACCAAACCCAAAAATATTGTGATTCTCGATTTCACCTCGGAATACTATCCCTACTACAAAACGTCCCGTACACTGCAGGTTCGCTAGGAGTTAGGAAAATATAACGAGTATAAATTTAAGACTTTTGCGTGCATACATTCCTAGACGTAACAACGACCAACCTTAGGTTCGTGCAAAATTGGACTTGAGGGAAGTGAGTTCAAGTGAGAAAAGAAGAAGAGTGGCAAGGTGAAAACCCGAAAGGGCGCCTTGGCAAAATGAGCGACACTAAGTGTAGGTTTCCCTTCCGGCGTTTGGCGACATAAGAAGGGAAGTCATAAGGAGGTTGTCCGGGTAGGCCACTCTTGGAGCAATAAGGATGGTAGTTTCTCTCTTTTTCTCATTTTTCCTCTCTTTTCATTCTTTCATTCTTGGTTTTTCTTGTTTTCGTTGTCTTTTCTTGCTTACCCATGCTTCCTGAGGCCTTTGAGTGTAGTCGCTGTCATTTTTTGTACTCGGGACAAGTAAAAGGTCTAAGTATGGGGGAGTTTGATAGGTGATGAAATCACTATCATTTAGGATAGTTTTGAGAGTCTTTTGATTGCATTTGTGTCAGTTTATGCTACTAACTCCTTAGTCCAGAAGAATAAGACTAAAAGAAGCTAAGGAAGGATTTATAAGCACTTAGGAGTGAATATCATTCACGAAGCAAACCTTCTGTTGCTTCACCGTCCCTGCGGAGCCCTACCACCGCTCCTGCGGGTGACGCCTTACACCGGAGCGCTCCCTGCGCCTTCACCAGCGCCAACCATGAAGCGTGCCACCGCCCCTGCACCACTCCTTAGCGCCCCTACGGTGACCTGTCCGGAAGAAATGAAGACTAGCTCCCCTGCGTCTCTCATTGTGCCCCTGCCTGCACCTCAACTTGAGAGCTGGAAGGCGAAGAGGTTGTGTCACCGCCCGTGCGTCGACATACAGACGCCCCGGCGGCTTGGCATCAAAAACGCCCCGGCGGCTTGGCAACCTGGGAGCATTGAAGATCCGCCCCAGCGGAATTGCCTAGCCGCCTCTGCGGCCTTGAAGAAGATCAAGAATTTTTGCCTTCACCGTCCCTGCGGAGCTGAAGGGCGCCCCTACGGCTTAACGTAAGAAGCTTTACTCCGGCTATTTACACCACCTTTATGGAATTAAAGGTGGTTGTTTTGGACCGTCCATTTACTCCTATTTAGTGTCTTTTGTAGTATAAATAGTCCTTCGTTGATTGCTAGAACGATCCATCTTGTCATCTTGTTAGCCAACAAATTATCCACTTAGATTGTCTTGCTACCTTTGTAATTAGTTGCTAACTCCCTTGCTACATTGGGTTGGTTTGAAGCTGAATTGTTACTTTGGTTGTAAGTTCTTTATAATATAAGTTTTAATTCAGTAATACTTTGTGTCTCCTTGATCTCCATTGTCTAATTGCATGTTTACTATTGCTTGAGATTGGTCACCTTAGGTTCTAAAGTGCATGCAAAAAACTAGGATTAATAGGTTCCGGGTTTGGGTCTTTAATCTAGTAGCAACTTTAAGTAATAACGGGTTGTGATTACTTAAAGAAAAGGAACACAAATATAAAGTAAAGTTTAATGGTTTTAATCTTCTCTTTATATCCCTTAGTCTTTGTTTGAAAGCTAACTTGTTATTTGTTCTTGTAGGTTTACGGAACTCTAACCTGTCAAGTTGTGTGGATGCCGGTTGGCTCAACACATATATATGATCAAGACGGGAGATTACTTGAAAACTTGAAAAGGGAACTCACCAAAGTAGCAATTGCATGTTTAGAATCAACCTAGTGTAGATTCATCCATTATTGTCTTACTTGTCGCATTAATCGTTTTCATAAGTTTTTGTGCATCAATTCAACCAACCCCCCCCCCTTGTGTTACTTGTCACTATAATCGATAATCGCATCTAAAACAACTTAACTCTCTTGGGTTCGACCCTTACTGAATCACTATACTTGTTATTAGTGCTAAGTCGGGATTTACTTTTGATTGGGTATAGACGATCATAGAAATACCGTCGGTCAGTCGTTTTGTAGCAAGGGTAGTATTCCGAGGTTGAACACAAGGACTAAGGTGAAATCAAATCAAACAAGTGATCATGGATAGTGCAAATCTAGTTTATGGAAAGAGAAGGAAATAAAGAAATAAAAATCATGATATTTTTGGGTTTGGTTTTTTTGGTGATCAAGCAAAGATCACAAATCATGCAATATTATAAATCAAACTAGCAACACAAACAAACAACACAAGAACAATATATGTGATCAAAGAGAGAAAAGCGGATTTTAGGGGTTAGGACTTCCGGTTATGGTATTGGACTCAAGCTTTTGATCAACCTTGGACAAGCTACGGTATGTTGGGAAAAGATGTTTCTCCAATGGGATCAATCACCGGGTAGGTCTCATGGTCCAATAATCCCTCACCTAATGTCCTATTATCGGGTAAGTCTCTTCCCTCACTTAGTTTTCTAGCATTAGGTCACCCTAGGCTAGATTATGCTTAACAAAGACTAGGATTTCAACAATCTAACATCCTAACATTCAGATTCATCAATAGAAGCACAACAAAGAAAACCATGGGCTGATCATGAGAAACAACGGTCTAGATTTTAGATGAACGGGCCGTGGTTCTTTCAGGGGTCAGGTTTCGAGCAAGCAAATCATCCAAAGGTACATTCAAGTCTATTATATCATAGTCCAACCCATAACCATCATTCCATCACCCTAGAATCACAACTACTTAGCCAACAACATGCATTTTAAGATCCAAACTCAACATGTAAGCATTCATGGCTTCCATAGCAAGAAAATAAAATAAGAGTGAAAGGAAACAAGTAATCTTAGCTGAATATGAGATTAAACAAAACTTATAACCCTTCAAACACAGCTCCAAACCGTTCCTAACAAGGATTTCAAAAGTTCTTCAATAAAAATCACTAAAAACTCACTCAAAAGTTCACTCTAAATCTAAGTTTTGATGTTCTTATTCTTCTTCCCCAAATGAGAGTGTTTTCTTCTTCTCCCAGTCTATCCACAATGGAATGAGAGAGAAAAAATGAGAGAGAATGTGTGAGAGTGTCCACTAGCAGCTTGCAGGACAACACCTTTTTTCCACCAATGAGCAAGGGTCGGACAAAGAGATCGTGGGACAAGTGTCACAGTTGTTGTTCGCTCCAAACGGTGTGTGCAAGCTTTAAATTTATAACCCTAGACTTAAGCTTAAAACAAGGATGCGAACCCGCAGTGTACGGGTCAATCGTAGTAAAAGCAAGAAAATTCCAGGGGTCGATCACAGGGACTCGGTGAAACAAAGTCAATACGGTGTGCTAATGTCAATACTAACCACAAGAGCGATTAACACAATCAAAGATGAATAAGAAGTCAATAAAGCAAACATGCAATTCTAGGGATTAAAGCATCTAGTTGTGGTTCCAACTCAAGATCTATAGATAAGCGGACAAAGCTGAGATTTTTGCGTGGGGAAGGTGTTTCTAAAGTGGAGTAGATCACCGGGTAAGTCTCACTACACACTAATCCTAAACCGTAACTCCTATTACCGGGTAAGTCTCAAGGAATCAAGATAAAGGACTATAACCTCAAACTAACACACCATCTAAGGGAATAGAATCAACCTTTACCGGGTAAGTCTCAGGCTAACTCACAAAGATGGGATGGAAGCACACTCAAACCCCAATAAAGGATAAACCTTTATTACCTACACTTATGATCGTTGGTACACAAACTAAGGAATTACCGGGTAAGTCTCATGCTAAGCTTGCTTTGAACCAGGAAAGGTGTAATAAGAATAGGATTTGGCAAACTCTAACACTTAACTCTCAGTTATGGATCAGATAAGTCACCTCGGTCAGCCAGTTTTCACCCCGGCCGAGATGTTCATCGACTGAACGAGATGCTTAGGGTTAAGGTTAAAGACTCGAACTTTCAGGATCCTACTGGAATCTAAGATTATTCTATCATTGTTTTTCCCACAACCTTCAGCCAATCACCCTAGAATCACACAAGGAAATTAGCCACTCATCATCATTATGAAAGTATTAATCAAGTATATGGGAAGAAGGTGAATATTTGAACAAAGAAGAATTTAATGAAAAGACTTCAATAACTGAATCAAATATCACAACAAAGCGTTCCTTGGATAGCAATCCAAAAAGACAAGACAACGAATGAGGGAATTGAAGACAATCTTACAAAACCCTTCAAAAAGCTATAAAAGCTATAGACTTCAATCTTCCTTCAACCTTCAAAAAGGTTCTTCAAATCTCTCCCAAACTGGAGTATGCTGCTGCTGCGTGCTATAAACCCTGATCGACGGTATAGCGTATCCTTCGGTGTAAGCGGATGCCGGAATTATGGGAAATCCGACCCTTTTTATAGGAAAATAACCCTCCAAAGATAATAAATCTTAGAAAGATATTTCCCCATAAATATAGGTAAAATATATGATTCTGCATATCTCCTTCCTTCCAGGAGCCAAGCCCAAAAATATAAGATCTCTTTCAAATTTTAAAAGATCTCACCCAAGAATAAAATATTCTCGCCGCGTCCTAGGTATTCGCCTCGGTCGAGTCGGCGTCTCTGGATCGCCTCGGTCGAGGTGAATCTCTGGTCAACCGAGGTGAGTCATAACTGAATGTGAAATCTCTCAAAACTGGTCCAAAGTAAATCTTTAATCCATGGCTATGCTTCCTGGCTGTAGCTCTAAATGACTCATGACTCCTTTCGCTTTTTTTTGATGCAAAACGTACCAAATTACCTGCAATTACAACAAAACTAGGTGTAGACCTCGATTCTTGCAAAGGTAGATGAAATGGTAGTATAATCACATAATGTACATACAAACATGCAGATTATGAAAGATAAAACGTCCAAACAATCCCCAAAATATAGACTGTAATTCATGCTATCAAAATACCCCATACTTAGCCCTTGCTTGTCCCCAAGCAAGTTCCTCATATAAAAGATAAGATAGAAGGGATTATAAGTCAAGAAAATAAATGAAAAAGTCTTTCAAAAAACATTTTATGGTGTGCAACTACCATAGATCACTCTAAGAGAGTACTTCCTGGAGTTTAAAAGGATGAACTTCACTTTCAAGAAACGTGTAGGGTAGGGATGTATGTAAGGTAATGTGGTGCTAGAATCCGGGAAAAGGATGAACTTCACTTTCACTTTGACTTGCAACATCTTCCACCAATAAGCTTTGCTTATTTCACACTTTTTCTTCTTACTTTACTTTTTGGGATGCATGGACAGAGGTGCACAATAACCGAAGCCTAGGAAATCTGCAATCATCAATTTCTCGAGATGCATCAAACCCTTGATGCACATACCATGAGCCGTTAGGAATATCGCTCAATCCGACTTTGGCAAGACACAAACACCCGGCTATGTGAATGGTGCCGAGTTACTCATCTTCATGATTGATTTCCCCAAACCTATTATTACTTTCTAGCACTTTCACTTCCAGCCACTCCTCAATTTTAACTCCACTTGCTTGCTTCCAAATTCCCGGATAGGTAAAGGGAGGCAAAATGTATATGAGGGGCTAAGCATGATCAAGAAGAAGAAGAAGAAGAGAATGAATTGCCTTGGTCTTTCCAAGAAGAAAGTGAGAGAACTTAACCTGCGGTGTCAACCTTCAAATTCAACATAATTTGGATAAAAACAAAGTATTAAACATGCCAATAATTTCAAACAAAGCATTTAGCAACTTAAACATATTATAAAACCTTTCAAACACATAAAGAATTTAAAACCAGTCAGTAAACGAGATCTTCACTGAGATCATATCCAGATAAGTAACACAAAAATCGTTTTTCGAAAACTCTCAGTTAACACACCTCGGTCGAGGTGTTCTTGGTTCAACCGAGGTGAAATGCCTCGTTTGGCCAAGAATCTCCCCGGTCGAGGTCAAAAGATTTTTATTTTATTTTTTTTAAAACCATTTTTTTTTATTTTCGGTTTCGACGTTTTTCTCAATCAAATAACCTGTAGGTATGCATGTAATATCAGATAATCATATAAAGGCAATGAAGCATAAATATGAAAATATCCGATAAATATAATACATCAAGTAGTTAAATAAAATACATCACGTAGTCAGGTAATACAAACACCCCATACTTGGGACACACTGTCCCAGTGGGTCAAATAAAAGTCTAGAAAATGAGAGAACTCACCGGATAAAAAAGCTGAACTGCATAAAAGAAAATAAAGAAAATCCTGCAGCTCCTCAATAATCCTGATCCGGCGGTGGTGGTGGTGGCACGTACGGATACTGAGTCGGATCGTACGGATAGCCCATGACATGCTCGAACTGAAGCTGGGCCATGATGTGCTGATGGTGCTGCCGCTCCTGCATCTCGCGGATATCCAGCGATAATGCAGCATACGTGTCAATAACCTGATCTGTCAGGTCATCGATCCGTCTGTGAGCAGCCCGATCCCTCACTCCATGTCTCCTGCGTCTAGCAGGTCTGACTGAAGAAGTCTCAGCTGGTGCAGGCTCTGTCTCCTCCTTATCATCTAAGTCGATGATCGGTGGTGCGCTCGTGCCTGCAGTATCCGTCCCTGTATCCATCGGGACTCCACCGTCTCTCTCGTCCATCCTCTCCTCATCGTCGTCGTCATCCTCCTCAGCCTCAGCAGGGGCAGCTGCTGCCTCTCTGTGATCCTCCATCAGTGTATCCCAAGCCGTCTGCCAGAAATGCGGATCAAAGACTGTGAGCTGTGCAGACCAGCGGATCCCCTGAGGTGCAGTCCGCTCCCAAGGCATGGCTACGTATGGAGTGGTCAAACCACGGGGAACCAGAATCCTCCGTGTGATCATCTCCTGTAATCCCAGCGGCTTCGGAGCCGCCGCCATCGTGCAAACACTGAGGTCCATCCCGTGGTAGGTAGCGATGTGGGTGACTAGATCTCCGCAGCAAATGTCTCCCTTCGCCTTGGCCTTGATCCTGTGCAGATCCTCTGCCAGGAGCAAGCCAAAGTCAGGGAAACCTCCTGTCACCATGCAGTAGAGGCTGAACAACTCGCCCTGTCTGATCTTCTGGGGCGTCTCAGTACGCGCCAGAAGTGTCTCGCTAAAGATCCTGTGGGCTAGTCTGAAGGCTGGATGGAAGATGACCTTCTCCCTGGAATCTCCAGGACGCCATCTGTCCGCATGCTCAGTAATATGGGCTATCTGCCCCCAGAACTCCCTAGCTACGGATCGGGAGGGGAAGTCGGTGGCGGTGGGCTCAGAAAAGCCAAAAATCTCTCTCCACACCTCTAAAGGAACTATGAAGTTCCGGTTCATCAACCGGTACTTCACAGACCTGTCTGTGGGGAGGTAGGAGAAGGAGCTAACAAACTCCAAGGTGGGCTCTAAGTAAGCTGGGGCTCGGATCTCAGTAAACTGATCCAGCCCGACGGTAGCGATCATCCTCCTAAGGTCAGCGTCTAACCCTAGGCAATCAAAAGCTGACACGTCCAGAAATCGTGGTGCGATAACTGGACGGCTAGCTATCCGCTCATAGTCTACCCGGCATCTCTCGTGGATAACCGGGCGGTAGGGACGGGAAGAAGAGGAAGAAGGGGAGGGTGAGGATCTGTCTCTAAGGGCTAGACGATGATCGGAACTCATTTTCAATCTACACTGTCAGGCTACCTCGGTTGCTGACAATCTCCAAGAACACCTCGGTCGAAATGCAGTTCGACTGGACCGAGGCGAAGACAGTCGCGATTCCAATTCTCAGAATTCCAGTTCTTTTCCCCCAAAAATCACTACAAATGCTTCCTATGGGGTACTTAAATCCTTTCTCAACAGATTCAAGGGCAACCAAAGCCCAAATCGAAGTAAACGAACGAGTTAGGGTTTCGATCGTTTTTACCTCGTTCCGGCCGATTCACTCGAATTTCTTGCAGATCTGCAGTTGCAATAGGATCCTCTACTCTTTAATTGCAGTTTGGAAGCGGAAATCTTCGAAAACGAGCGAGAAACGAAGGAGGCGAGGTAGATCTGTCGCCGCGGTCGAGGAGGGTAAATAAAAAGTGAAAAGTAATTTTTCCCCCTTTTATACTTTTACTGGATCTGCTGTCACCTCGGTCCAGATGGTCTCGACTGGACCGAGGTGGTACGGACCGAGGTGGTTCTGCAGAAACCCTAGTCACCTCGGTTGCTCAAGAATCAACTCGGTCGAGATGCTCTGACAATGACCGAGATGCTTCTGTCTTCTCAAAATCTTGAACTTCTGTCCTTCCAGTTGTGCTCCTTCCTTAGATATTCCCTGTTGTCTGTCCAGAACGCCAAAAACAAAGCAAAGCAAAGCAAAAACAAAAACTATCTAAACTAGACTAGAAAACGGGAAAAGAAAGCAATACCTTGGGTTGCCTCCCAAGAAGCGCTTGATTTAAGGTCGCTAGCTGGACCATGCTGCGTCTCAAATGAGGTAGGAGGTGCCCTCACCCCATACTTCACCTCCATCGTGGGGTGAAGTTAGTAGATCCATCAACCGTTCCAACACGTGTAAGTGCTCATCGGGGAATGAATCGTCTATGGGTGGGTTATCCGTCTCGCGGGAAGATTCTGGTAGCCGGCTGAGGTGGTCCGCAACTGAATTCTCGGATCCCTTCTTATCGCGGATCTCTAGGTCAAACTCTTGAAGCAAGAGAATCCATCGAATAAGGCGCGGCTTGGCGTCCTTCTTAGCCAACAAGTAACGAATGGCTGCGTGGTCGGTGTAGACAATGACCTTCGCCCCTACTAGATAGGAACGAAACTTCTCGAAGGCATATACAACTGCCAATAACTCCTTCTTGGTGGTAGCGTAGTTGCGTTGTGCTTCATCTAGCGTCTTGCTAGCATAATAAATGGCGGTGGTCCGTCCATCCTTCTTCTGTCCAAGCACCGCTCCTACGGCTACATCACTAGCGTCACACATGACCTCAAAGGGCAAGGTCCAATCAGGAGGCTGGATAATGGGAGCGGAGATCAACGCTTCCTTAATCCTGTAAAAGGCATCAAGACACTCCTGCGAAAACTCAAAAACAACATCTTTATTCAAGAGGTTAGTTAGAGGTTTAGAAATTTTAGAGAAGTCCTTGATGAATCTCCTGTAAAAACCTGCATGCCCGAGAAAACTCCTCACACCTTTAACAAAACAAGGAGGAGGGAGTTTCTCAATAGTCTCGATCTTAGCGCGATCGACCTCAATACCTCGATTGGAAACGAGGTGTCCTAGCACAATGCCTTCATTAACCATAAAATGACACTTCTCCCAATTCAGAACAAGGTTAGTGTCTTCACATCTTTTAAGCACTAGAGAAAGGTTAGATAGGCAATCATCAAAAGAGGAACCATATACAGAAAAATCATCCATGAATACCTCCATGATCTCCTCTATGTACTCGGAGAAGATAGCCATCATGCATCGCTGGAAGGTAGCGGGTGCATTGCACAATCCAAATGGCATCCTCCGATAGGCAAACGTCCCCCAAGGACAAGTGAAAGTGGTTTTCTCCTGAGCATCCGGATGGATAGGAATCTGGAAGAACCCACTATAGCCGTCCAAGTAGCAAAAGTGTGAATGTTGGGCCAACCGTTCGAGCATTTGATCGATGAAGGGAAGCGGAAAATGATCCTTCCGAGTTGCCGTGTTCAGCTTCCTATAATCGATGCAGACTCTCCAGCCCGTAACAGTCCTCGTTGGGATCAACTCGTTGTTCTTATTCGTCACAACGGTCATCCCTCCTTTCTTCGGAACGACATGCACCGGGCTAACCCACTTGCTGTCCGAGATAGGATAAATAATACCTGCATCCAACAACTTAAGAACTTCCTTCTTCACAACCTCTTTCATGATCGGATTTAACCGTCTTTGAGGTTCCCGTGAAGTCTTATGATTATCTTCCATTAGAATTCTATGCATGCAGAAAGAAGGTTTAATGCCAATAAGATCGTCCGTGGTGTAACCTATGGCTTTTCGATGCTTTCTCACGACATGCATTAACTTAGACAATTCAGAATCGGAGAGGGAAGCACTAACAATAACGGGATAAGTAGAATCCGGTCCAAGAAAGATATACCTCAAGTGACTGGGGAGCTGTTTTAGCTCCACGACTGGGGGTGCTTTCTGGGGGGAATCCATGCTTCCTCTTTCCAGTGGAGTGGTATCAGAAGCTGGACTCGATGAAGTCTCAGTTTGAATCATCTCGCCTTCGACCTCGGTCGAGGCGCATAAGCGTTGACCGAGATGTTCTCGGTCGCCTCGCTCAGTCCAAAAAGTGCCTCGGTCGAGGTACTGCTACTGGATCCGAGACTGGAGATCTTCGTCTCCTGGATTAGCTTCTCAGTTTTAGCTCCTGGATCCTCTTCTAGTGCCTTCAAGCTCCGTATATCTGCATCACAAGAAGCATCTATACCTTCCTCCATTAAACTGAAGCTAATAACTCTTTCGAGTGGATCGTTAATAAGGATAGAGCTCACCAATTCTCTTGATTCTTCTTCATCGTAGATGTTGAAGATATCATCAGTTAGTTGCTCCCCTTTCATGGCTGCAAGTAGCGCGAACTCCACCTCATCGCCACAAACGTTGAATTTCAACTTGGCGTTCTTGCAATCCACGTTGCAACCCGAAGTTGCTAGAAATGTCCTCCCGAGGATAATAGCAACAGGATAATCTGCGGGAATGTCAAGTACGACAAAATCTATGGGTAGATAGAAGTTTCCTAACTTGACCGGAACGTCTTCCAAAATGCCCACGGGGTGGGTAATGGAGCGATCCGCCATGTAAAGTCGAATCTTGACCGGCTAAGGCTCTCCAAGACCGATCTTCGTGCATAGCTCCAGCGGGATGATGCTCACGCTGGTTCCTAGATCACAAAGGGCTTCACAAGTGACATCTCCAACTTGAATGGGAATACAAAATGAGCCGGGATCTCTCAACTTAGGTGGCATCTTTTCCTTCATGATTTTGATGAGCTCCGAGGATTTAGATGTCATCCTAACTTCACCAACATCCTCCAGCTTCCTCTTCCTTGATAAGATTTCTTTTAAGAACTTCCCATAGGCGGGCATACCTAAAATAGCATCAAGGAAAGGAATATTAATATGCAGCTTATTCATCAAGTCAAGAAACTTACCAAAGTGCTTGTCTAGATGTGCTCTGGCTCTGGACTGAGGGAATGGAAGTGGTGGTTTATATGCAGGAGGTGGAACATAAGTTTCTGTCGTTCCTCCTGCTTTCTGTTGCTCCGCCTCGGTTGGCATCTCGGTCGAGGTGTTCTTCGACTGGATCTGGACCGAGGTGGTCTGCGTCGAGCGAGGTACTGGATCTGCAGTTTTAAGTCCACTCCTCGTCGTTATGGCCATGCATTGGCCCTTAGGGTTAGTTTCCGTCTTTGCTGGAAGCTTCCTTGGATCTCTTGGCGCTTCATTTGCCTTATTAGCAAGTTGTTGTTCGAAGGACTTTTGGGCCCTCGAAAATGAAGTCATAGAATTCTCCATAGCGCTAAGCTTGATCAAGATTGCCTCCAGAACTGCGTCTTTCTTTTCTGGCTGAGACGAACTTGATCCTTGCCCTTGGCTTTTCAATGGAGTAGAAGAAGAAGAAGGGGAAGAGAGGAAAGGATTAGAGGAATCATTAGAGCTGGAGTTTGAATGGTTGTTACCGTGATTTTGGTTATTCGCCCTCCAGTTGTTGCTATTGGATCCTCTATTGTTGTTGTTGTAGTTGTTGTTTCGGGGACCGTTGTTGTTGTTACGGTACCCGTTATTGTTGTTGTTCCTTTGCCCTTGCTCTTCCTTCTTAGTTTGAGCCATCAAGAGCTCCTTCAATTGCTTCACGTCATTCTTCAACGACATGAGTTTATTGTTGTTGGATTGAGTCTCTTGAAAGTTGACTCTTTTAACTCCACCTTCAGCTCCTTGGTGGGTATATTTCTCCATGTGCAAGGCTTGCTTCTCAATGAAGTCCCAAGCCTCATCAATCGCCATGTCCATGAAGGTACCGGCGGAAATTAGTTGGAGATTGAACTGGGTGCTTCCGTCCAGCCCTTTGAAGTAGATCTCCAACAACTCGATCTTTGGAATCCCATGATGTGGGCAATCCAAGAAGATATCCTTGAACCGCTCCCAAGATTTGGACAAGCTCTCCTTGTCCTTCATGATGAAAGCATTGATCTTCCCTCTCATTTCAGCGGTCTTTGAGGGGGGAAAGAATTTGGTCAAGAATTCCGTAGTCATCTCCTCCCATGTGCTAATCTTTCCTGGAGGAAGAGATTGATACCAAGTAAGAGCTCTATCTTTTAAAGAAAAGTAAAAAGGTCTTAGCTTGTAGTTGTTATTCTCAATTCTGGGGGGTCGCAAGGTTTCCATCAAGATCTCGTAGTTTTGAAGATGTTGATGCGGCGACTCTTTCTCTAGCCCTCCGAATTGGCATTGGCGAATCATGGCTAGAACTTGCGGTCGAAGTTCGTAGTCATGATCTGCTGGATCTCCTAGGTTCACTCCTGGACGCCTCAGCTGTTGATTAGGGTCCATCCTTTGACCTAGGGTTTGTGGGATTCCTGCAAGAAGAACATCTCGGACTGGCATCCGAGGTGGAAGTACATCGGCCGGGGCGTCAGGTACTGGAATCTGCCTCGGTCGCGGGTCAACAGGAGGATCTTCCCTAGGTCGAGGTAGAATCTGTTCTCGTATGACTGCTATCTCAGCTTCGATTGCTGCAGTCCTGGTGCTATTCTCTTCTTTCTCTTGCCTGAGTTCTTCCTTGCTAAGGCGTAGCAGCTCTAGCGCCTCTTTCAATTGGGCCGCAAGATCACGATCGTCTTGTTGGGCCATCTTCGCTTCCCTTAAGCGTCGCTTGTATGTCTTTTCTGGTTCGGGATCGTAAGGAACGATTTCCTTTCCAGCGCGGGTTCTTCGCATATACCTAAGAAAGAACCTGCGAAAGTCACTCAAGTAGAGTGATTAGATGAAACGGGGCAATCGCCCTAAGAGCAAACCGTACCGGCTCGGTCTAGACCAAGTCCCCGGCAACGCGGCCAAAAACTTGTTCGCTCCAAACGGTGTGTGCAAGCTTTAAATTTATAACCCTAGACTTAAGCTTAAAACAAGGATGTGAACCCGCAGTGTACGGGTCAATCGTAGTAAAAGCAAGAAAATTCCAGGGGTCGATCACAGGGACTCGGTGAAACAAAGTCAATACGGTGTGCTAATGTCAATACTAACCACAAGAGCGATTAACACAATCAAAGATGAATAAGAAGTCAATAAAGCAAACATGCAATTCTAGGGATTAAAGCATCTAGTTGTGGTTCCAACTCAAGATCTATAGATAAGCGGACAAAGCTGAGATTTTTGCGTGGGGAAGGTGTTTCTAAAGTGGAGTAGATCACCGGGTAAGTCTCACTACACACTAATCCTAAACCGTAACTCCTATTACCGGGTAAGTCTCAAGGAATCAAGATAAAGGACTATAACCTCAAACTAACACACCATCTAAGGGAATATAATCAACCTTTACCGGGTAAGTCTCAGGCTAACTCACAAAGATGGGATGAAAGCACACTCAAACCCCAATAAAGGATAAACCTTTATTACCTACACTTATGATCGTTGGTACACAAACTAAGGAATTACCGGGTAAGTCTCATCCTAAGCTTGCTTTGAACCAGGAAAGGTGTAATAAGAATAGGATTTGGCAAACTCTAACACTTAACTCTCAGTTATGGATCAGATAAGTCACCTCGGTCAGCCAGTTTCCACCCCGGCCGAGATGTTCATCGACTGAACGAGATGCTTAGGGTTAAGGTTAAAGACTCGAACTTTCAGGATCCTACTGGAATCTAAGATTATTCTATCATTGTTTTTCCCACAACCTTCAGCCAATCACCCTAGAATCACACAAGGAAATTAGCCACTCATCATCATTATGAAAGTATTAATCAAGTATATGGGAAGAAGGTGAATATTTGAACAAAGAAGAATTTAATGAAAAGACTTCAATAATTGAATCAAATATCACAACAAAGCGTTCCTTGGATAGCAATCCAAAAAGACAAGACAACAAATGAGGGAATTAAAGACAATCTTACAAAACCCTTCAAAAAGCTATAAAAGCTATAGACTTCAATCTTCCTTCAACCTTCAAAAAGGTTCTTCAAATCTCTCCCAAACTGGAGTATGCTGCTGCTGCGTGCTATAAACCCTGATCGACGGTATAGGGTATCCTTCGGTGTAAGCGGATGCCGGAATTATGGGAAATCCGACCCTTTTTATAGGAAAATAACCCTCCAAAGATAATAAATCTTAGAAAGATATTTCCCCATAAATATAGGTAAAATATATGATTCTGCATATCTCCTTCCTTCCAGGAGCCAAGCCCAAAAATATAAGATCTCTTTCAAATTTTAAAAGATCTCACCCAAGAATAAAATATTCTCGCCGCGTCCTAGGTATTCGCGTCGGTCGAGTCGGCGTCTCTGGATCGCCTCGGTCGAGGTGAATCTCTGGTCAACCGAGGTGAGTCATAACTGAATGTGAAATCTCTCAAAACTGGTCCAAAGTAAATCTTTAATCCATGGCTATGCTTCCTAGCTGTAGCTCTAAATGACTCATGACTCCTTTCGCTCCTTTTTGATGCAAAACGTACCAAATTACCTGCAATTACAACAAAACTAGGTGTAGACCTCGATTCTTGCAAAGGTAGATGAAATGGTAGTATAATCACATAATGTACATAAAAACATGCAGATTATGAAAGATAAAACGTCCAAACAAACCCCAAAATATAGACTATAATTCATGCTATCAGTTGTCCAGAAGAAACCACGGTCTAGATTTTCCTTTGAGCCGTGGTTCTCACCAAAAACTCTCCTTGGATCACTAAGTCATGAGTTGGTGCAAGCCATGCACCAACAAGGTCCTATATGTTCTCCTTTGCTCCTAGCTTGCTCCTTAATTAGTCCGGATGTGTGCCATCACGAGGAATGATCCTCGAATGTGTCGATTAAGTCCAAGAGCTACCCCAAAATACCTACAAAAACCGACAAGAGCTCGTGTAGATGTCTATTTCAACAATCTGGATGAATTAAGCATAAACGCCACGAACTAATGCCAAACCATGCATGAATAACGGGAAAAACTATCTAAATGAATGCCTAATCTAACGTCATAAATCATGTGATCAGTAATAAATCATTAGCTATCCATACACATATATAGAGTAATGCATAAGCACAATCACAATTAAGGTAAGATAAACACCTCAGGATTTAATCATCTCAATATAATGGTCATTCACTCAAATCGTATAGGTATAATATATATGAAACTATGTGGCACAAGGACCGATACATCTTCGCCTCTGAGCCTACTAGCCAGTCGTACTAGTATCGGTCACACAATTTGTGTACCCTATGGGAGTGGATTGCGACCTTCCTGTAAAACATAGGTTGGTATATACGACATCACATGCTATCATAGCAAACGTACAAAGCACACACCACTCACGCAAACACCCAATATAAGGATGGCAGCTAAGTATGTCCTACGGACTTACCTCAACCTCGAACACAACTCAACCACGATCACCTCTACATTGGAGGGACAACACAACCTATAAACAGAGCATAAGGAGATATATCAATCTCCTAAAAACACAAGGGTAACAACTACACCCAAATGGATCCAAAGGATCAACCTCAACCTCACTCACAACCTAAAGAACCTCCAAAGCCATACAAGGCATAAACCGATAACAACCTTATCAAAACTCAACCTCACACACCTAGGATGATCCTAAGCACTCATACTAGGACAGGAGGGAACAAAGGCACCCTACGGAAAGGCCTAAAAGCAACACACACCTACAGAACCAAAGGAAACACAAAGCTGGTGCAGGTGGCCGCAGGGGCGGCTAGGAGGTGGCACAAGGGCGGCTCAAGTCAGGCGCTGGGGCGGCTGGTGTGCAGAAGACACCCTTTTAGCTCCTTTCTTCACTTCTTCCTTCGATTCTCTACTCTTCTTCACTCCAGGAGCAACATACATATATCATATACATATATATACCTCAATACAAGCCAAAACATGGTTGAACATGTTCCAAACCTAAGGAAACCATACTGAACTAAGGAAAGGAAGAAAAGGATGAAGAAAAGAAGAAGGGAAGAGGAGACGCCATGGACTCACCAAGCTGAGCTCTCCAGAAGAGCGACACCACACCAAAAAAACCTCAAGTTGGCTCCACAAGGCACAACAACATCAGCAACATCAAAGCCAAGCAAGGCTAGGAAGATCTCTCACCAAAACTAACAAAACTCAACAAAGATCAACCAAAGTGATCCAAGGGAGAAGAGGAGAAGAAAGTGTAAGTAAGGAGAGAGAGAGAGTCTGAGAATGTAAACCCTCATCAGAGGTAAGGGATGAAGATATATATAGAGGTAAAAGAGTAAAGCACGGGTCAAAGGGTCAAAGAAGATGGTTGCAGCACACAAAGCTGCAAGGGCGGACCTTGTGAGTCGCGGAGGCGGCCCATCCAAACCGCAAGGTCAATTCCAGGGACACGCATGGTTGGTCCAGGCAAAACTCTGGCCCTCAGCTCACTCTATTAGCCACTCAGCAACAAGGCTCTTATAGGGGCTCCCATATATCCTATAAAAGTCCCGTTGTAATCGCTCGTGGATCACCGGGACGGTAGCCTAAGATGGAGAAGAAGGAGAAGAGTGTGTGAACTGCTAGGCCCTTCTCTCAAGGCCAACTGACAATTAGATCTCTTGGAATTGCTCATAACTGAATTTCACCTCGGTCGGATCAAGAAAACCTCGGCCGAGACGCAAAAGGGTCAACCGAGGCGCAGGACTGGGTTACTCGAGATCCAGAAAATGCAAGCTTTTTCCCCCTAAAAACACTACCAACTGCTTCGTAAGGGGTACTTATATCTTTCTCAACAGCAATCTGTGGCAACCAAAGCCAGATCTATGCAATATCGAAGAAAAGGAAGCAAGTTAGGGTTTTTCATGAAATACCCCAAAATGTGCAGATTCCAGTCGATCTTTGTGTTTTTTGTTGCTTGGAAACTTATCCTTGTACTTATCCCGAGGATTTAGAGCCAAAAAATCTTTGAAAATGGGCAAGAATCGAGAATTGGAGCAATTGCAATCGCCGAGGTCGGGGAGGGCAAAGAGAGGGAGGAAGTGAGAGGAGAGAGAAATGTATGGCCTCCTTTTATACCCCTCGTTGAATTTAATTCCACCTCGGTCGAGGAGTTTCTAGGCGGACCGAGGTGTTAGAGCGAGGTGGTTGTCAGACTTATGCACCTCGGTTGACGGAGAACACTTCGGTCGAGGTACTGTGACAACACCCGAGATGTGTCTCGGTCAAACTTTGTCTTCTCAATTTCTCGAACGTCAGTCCTTCCATGTAGCTTATGATTTGTAATTGCTTCTTAAAGATCACCTAATTCATGTCTAGGAGGACACACAAAACACAAAGCAAACTATCTAAACTAAACTAGAAAAGGGAAAAGAAAGCAATACCGTGGGTTGCCTTCCAAGAAGCTCTTGGTTTAAGGTCGCTAGCTGGACCGTACATCATCTTCAAACAAGGTGTAAGGTGGCCTCACCCCATACTTGAACTGCACCATGGGCAAAGACAAGAGGATCCGTCTAATTCTCCATAAAATGCAAATGCTCATCAGGAAATGAGTCATCAATGGGTAGGTCGTCCTTCTCGAGCGAGATAGGCGTTAGCCGGCTGAGGTGATCCGCTACGGAATTCTCGGATCCCTTCTTATCTCGAATCTCTAGGCCAAACTCTTGAAGCAAGAGAATCCAACAAATAAGGCGCGGATTTGCATCTTTCTTAGCCAACAAGTATAGAATAGCTGCAGGGTAAGTGTAAACAATAACCTTCGCTCCTACTAAGTAAGAGGGAAACTTTTCAAATCCATAAAAAAATTGCCAATAGCTCTCCTTCTCAGTGGTGGCGTAGTTCAGTTGAGCTTCATCTAGCGTATTAAATGGCATTAGTCCGGCCATCCTTCTTTTGTCCAAGTACCTCTCCTACGGCCACATCACTTCACACATGATCTTAAAGGGCAAGGTCCAATCGGGAGGTTGAATGATGGTGGCGGTAATCAACGCTTCCTTTATCCTGTAAAAAGCATCAAGGTATTCCTGCAAAAACTCAAAAACAACATCCTTATTCAAAAGATTCGTGAGCGGTTTAGAGATTTAAGAGAAATCCTTGATGAACCTCCTGTAGAAACATGCATGCCCGAGAAAACTCAACACACCTTAATAGAACAAGGGGGAGGAAGTTTGTAAAAAGTCTCGATCTTAGCTCGATCGACCTCGATACCTTGGTTGGAAACAAGGTGTCTTAGAACATTTCCTTCGCAAACCATGAAGTGACACTTCTCCCAATTCAAAACAAGATTAGTACCTTCACAACGTTGTAATACTATAGAAAGGTTAGTCAAACATTTACCAAAAGAGGAACCATATATCGAAAAATCTTCCATGAATACCTCCATGATCTCCTCAATATACTCGGAGAAGATAGCCATCATGCAACGCTGAAAAGTAGCAGGTGCATTACACAATCCGAATGGCATCCTTTGATAAGCGAATGTCCCCCATGGACAAGTGAAAGTGGTCTTCTCTTGATCTTCCGGGTGCATAGGAATCTGAAAGAACCCACTATAACCATCTAAATAGCAAAAATAGGAGTGTTGTGCTAACCGTTCAAGCATTTGGTCAATGAATGGAAGAGGGAAATGGTCCTTTCTTGTGGCCAAAATCAGCTTGCTAAAGTCAAGAAATATCCTCCAGCCCGTAAATGTCCTAGTAGGAATCAACTCGTTGTTCGTGATTTTCACAACGGTCATCCCACCCTTCTTAGGAACTACATGCACCGTACTCACCCATTTGCTATCCGATATGGGAATTATGATACCTACATCAAGCAACTTCAGAATCTCCTTCTTCACAACCTCTTTAATGATCAGATTTAACCGTCTTTGAGGTTCCCATGAAGTCTTGTGATCATCTTCCATTAGTATCTTATGCATACAAAGAGAAGGCTTAATACCAACAAGATCATCAATAGTGTAACCCAAAGCCATTCTATGTTTCCTCAGCACATGCATTAAATTAGATAACTCATCTTCAGAAAGAAAAGCACTAACAATGACGGGATAAGTAGAATCCAGACCAAGGAAAGCATACCTCAAGTGAGTCGGGTGTGGTTTAAGTTCTAAGACAAGAGGTGCTTTCGGTGGTGGATATGTACCTTCTCTCTCCAGTGAAGAGGACAAAGGCTGAAGTGCTGGATCGATATAGTCCTCAATTGACTTCATCTCGCTTACTGTCTTGGTCGTGGACATATATGATGGACCGAGGTGTTCTTCTAGAGAAGATCACCTCGCTTTCTTTGGAAACTGTCTCGGTCGAGATACTAGAACTAGGACTGAAACCTAATGTGCTTTTCTTCTCCTGAATCAGTTTATCGAATTTAGCTCCTTGATCAGCTTCCAATGGTTCCAAGCTTCGTAAATCTCCATCACACAAAACATCTACACCTTCCTCCATCATACTAAAACTCAAAACTTTCTCAAGAGGATCTTTAATAAGGATAAAGCTCGCCAATTCACGAGAATCTTCTTCATCATAGATGTTGAAGATATATCTTCCAAAGGCTCTCCCTTCATTGTAGCCAAAGTGCAAACTCCACATGATCGCCACCAATGTTGAATGACAACTTGGCGTTCTTACAATCAACGTTGCAACCCGATGTTGCTAGAAATGGTCTTTTGAGAATGATAGGAATGGGATACTCAACAGGAATGTCCAACACAACAAAGTCTATAGGTATGTAGAAATTACCTAGCTTAACGGGAACGTCCTCCAAGATACCAACAGTGAAGGTAATGGAACGATCCTTCATGTATAACGTCATCTTCACGGGATTGGGGTCTCCAAGGCCGACACTCTCACAAAGTGCTAGAGGAATGATGCTCACACTAGCTCTTATATCGCAAAGCGCATCATAAGTCACATCCTTAACTTGGATGGGAATGCAAAATTAACCGGGATCATTCAACTTAGGTGGCATCTTCTCCTTCATGACTTGAATGAGCTCCGAAGATCTAGAGGTCATCCGTACTTCTCCAAAGTCTTCCAACTTTCTCTTCCTTGATAAGATCTCTTTCAGAAACTTCCCATAGGCGGGCATTCCTAGGATAACATCAATGAAAGGGATGTTAATATGTAGCTTATTCATAAGGTTAAAATTTACCAAAGTGCTTATTCATAAGGTTAAAAAACTTATCAATGAAAGGGATGTTTATAAACAGCTGGTGGAACATAATCATCAGCTTTTTCTTTCGCTTTTGGGGGCTGCGTCTCGGTTGGCACCTCGACCGAGGTGTTCCTCGTCTGATTGTGGTCCAACTGAGGTACTGGATCTGCAGTCTTCAATCCACTACATGTTATGATCGCCATGACCTGCTAGGATGAGCTTGATGACGACTCTTGGCTCCTCAATAGAGTGGAAGAAGAAAAAGGCGGTTAAGAGGATTTTCAACATGAGAATAAGGGTTACCGGGATTTTGTTGATTTGATCTCCAATTGTTGTTGAAATTCCTTTTGTTGTTGTTATTGTTGTTGTAATTGTTGTTGCTCTGCGGCCTTTGATAGTTTCCTCTTCCTACAAATCCAGCATCTTGCTCCTTTTTAGTTTGAGCTAAAAAAGGCTCCTTCAATGCCTTGACTTCATTGTTGAGTGTTGTGAGTTGAGCAACACTTGAATTTGTAAGAGTTCTGTCCGGAAAGCTAACTCGCCTCGATTCATCTTCAACTCTTTCATGGGAGTTTTTTACCATATGTAAAGCTTGCTTATCAATAAACTCCCAAGCTATCTCAACCAATGAATCCATAAAAGCTCCAGCAGAAAGTGATTGGAGTTTGAATTGAGTATTCTCATCCAACCCTTTGAAGTAAATCTCTAGCAACTCGATCTTTGGAATCCCATGGTGAGGGAAATCCAATAGAAGGTCCTTGAACCTTTCCCATGACTTGAACAAACTTTCTTTATCCTTCATAACAAAAGCATTGATCTTACCCCTCAATTAAGCGGTCTTTGATGGGGGGAAAGAACTTAGTAAGAAACTCCGTAGTCATCTCTTCCCATGTGTTAACTCTTCCAGTTGGAAGGGATTGATACCAAGTTAGTGCCTTGTCTTTCATTGAGAAATAGAAAGGCCTTAGCTTGTAGTTGTTGTTCTCCACTCTTGATGGTCTCAAAGTCTCCATAAGAATCTCATAGTTTTGAATGTGTGGATGTGGAGATTCTCTTTCCATGCCTCCAAATTGACATTGTCGAATCATAGTTAGAACTTGAGGTCTAAGCTCATAATCATGCTGAGATAAATGTCCTAGATTAACTCATCGACACCGCACTTGCTGATTCGGGTCAATCCTGTGACCTAGGGTATGCGGAGCTCCGGCAAATAAGTCGCCTCGGTCAACCACAGCCGGCAACCGAGGTGATGGGTGTATCTTGGCCGGTGCAACTAGGGCTAGCTCCTGCCTCGGTCGAGCAACTTGGACCGGTCGAGGTTGAATCTGAGCTCGTAGAGCGGCTATATAAGCTTGAATCTCTTATGTCCTTGCAGGGGTCTCTTCTTTCTCTCTCTATAACTCTTCTTTACTGAGGCGAAGTTGTTCCAATGCCACCTTTAATTCATCTTCAAGATCGCAATTATCTTGATCGGGCATCTTAGCTTCTTTCAATCTCCTTTTGTATGTATTTTCTGGTTCAGGATCGTAAGGAACGATTTCCTTTCGAACACGAGTTCTTCGCATAAACCTAAAGAAAGATCCTGCAAAATCACTCAAGTAAACTAATCAATAGCAACAAGGGTAGCAACCCTAAAAGACAACCAAAACCAAACTTGGTCTTGACCAAGTCCCTGGCAACGGCGCTAAAAACTTGTTCGCTCTCATACGTGTGTGTATGGTGAACGATATAGCTTTAAATTTATAACGTAAAATATAAGCCTGAAATAATATGCGAACCCGCAGTGTACAGATCAATTGTAATAACAGTAAATACTCCAGGGTCGAACACATGGACTATGGCAAAACAAAGCTCGGCAATACAGGTTGTCAATCATGAACAAGCAGAAAAACAAAGGTGTCAAAGATGATGTAATTATCAGATAATGAAAATGAAAATTCTAGAGGTCAAAGCATCCAGTTGTGGTTCCAATTAAAGATCTCAAAGGATAACGTGGACAAAGTTGAGGTTTGCAAAGGGAAGGCGTTTCTAAGGTGGGAATAGATCACCGGGTAAGTCTCACTACTCACTATCCCAAACCAAAGATCCTCTCACCGGGTAAGTCTCAAGATACTAAGGTAAGGAACTATAATCTCAAACCAACACACCACCCAAGGGGATAAAACTAACCTTTACTAGGTAAGTCTTAGGCTTATTCTCAAAGATGGGATGAAGGTACACTCAAACCCTAACAAAGGATAAACCTTTGTTACCTAACACTTATGATCTTGAGTATACAAGCAAAGGAATCACCAGGTAAGTCTTATTATAGGCTTGCATATGGGACATGAAAGGTATAACAAAGATAGGATTTTGCAAACTTAAACCTCAACTCAGATAAGGATCACGAAAGGAATCCCGTCACTCAGCTCATGTTCCACAAATTGACGGAGATGAGGTTCGGTTAAGGTATGGCTCGAGCTTTTAGGGTCCACTAGGGTAAAGGCTCATTCTTTCATCGTCTTTTCTACAACTTTCAACCAATCACCCTAGAATCGCACAAAGAAGTTAGCCAATAACCATCATGATAACAATAATCAAATATATGAAAAGGGAATCAATATCCAAACAAGAAAATCTTAACACAAATGTCTCAATAACTCAATCAAACAATCAAACTGCGTTCCTCAATCACAAACCAAAGGACAATAATCAAACAATCTTAGAAAACCTTACAACTTCCTTCAAAAGCCTTCAACTTTATCTTCAAAGCCAACTTCCTTCCTTCCTCAAAATATCTTCAATCTTCCAAACTAATCAGCCAACTAGACATGCTTCTATCCAGAAAATCCATCCCAATATATAGTAGAAACACTTGCCAAAAATAAAAGATCTTCAGCCATGAATAAAACATCTTATGGGCCGTGGGCCGTCCGCCTCGGTCCAGCACATCGCCGACACCTCGGTCAAGATGGTTCTGTAGCCATCCTAGGTGTTCCTCAACTACGTGCCAATCTCTCTAATCTCGTCCAAAATCAATCTTTTGTCCAACTTCCATGGTTCTTAAGCCTTTGTTGTAGCTCGTCAATGCTTCATACTGTAGATCCAATGACTCCTTAGATCCCTTAGTTCCATATCGCTCCAAAATGAGTTATTTTCCTTACAATTACAACAAAACTAGGTGTAGACCTCAATTCTTGAAAAGGTAAACAAAACAACATAATGATAAAAAAAATATACATCCACACATGCAGATTTATGAAGATAAAACGTCCAAATCATTCCCAAAATGTAGACTATAATACATTCAATCAGTCTGGATAGGACATGTGGACTCAACTTTAGAGTCTGTCAAATGTCCTGAGGACAAACGGATGGAGTTAGTTTAGTCTTTATTCCATGACCTTACTCATCAGTGGTGGAGGACCATATGAGCTCGAGCCACTAGCTACGAATAGATGAGGAATATGACTAGGGAGCAGTTCTGCCTCGCCTCTCTGAGGAGGGAGAAGCTGTAGGATTTTATGGAGGCAGGCTTAGACGACGTGTAGATTACAGATACCATGAGCCCTTCCAGATAGAGTTGGCATTGCTTGGTCCAGCTGCACCTTCTGTGGACTAGCATGTGTACGTATTCTCCCGTCGACTAAGGAGGAGTACGCATTCATGCATGGCGGGATTCCATTGTGAGTCCTTGGAATATTACTAGGATCGAGCCTCAACTTATGAGCGAGAGACAGCCAGTCGGAGGAGGGCTTCTCTAATGGGACGGTCATAGAAGAGACAGCGTACAAGACATACTAGTGCAGGAGCATTTGGATACCGGCAAGACGAGTCCCAGGGTTGCTCGAGTGGTCCACTATCTGCACAGACATCTGAGAGAGGCCGGAAGTGTTACAACTACAACGCGTATGGACATACAAAGACTGAGTGCCCGAGAGCACCATTGATTTGCTTCTCTTGCGGGAAGCCAGAACATAGGGTTACGTTTAGCAATCACGGTAGAGCGTCATCGCAGCAGAGTTCTTTCCCTACAGGTGCAACAGGAGGTGAGCAGAGACCGCCTCAACACTAGACACAAGGACAGCCGAGAGTCCTAGACACACCTGCTACTCGGGGTTCTGCTCCTGGACTAAGTAGGGGTAGATGTAGATATGTTGGTACTAATCACACTAGAGGAACCTGATGTCGAGTTTTTGAGCTGAGGAGTGTTGAGGAGCCGCCAACACCAGTTGCTACAGGTACCATTTTGCTTCGTGGTTCAAATGTTAGAGTTTTACATGATACGGGTGCTACGCATTTCTTTATTTCTAATGTATATGTAGAGCGTCTTAGTTTAGCTACTATCGAGGGAATACCTTTTACTATATGGTTACCTAATGGTAGTAGGGTCAGAGGTACCCGTGAGATACGTAGTTGTCCCCTTCGTTTAGGGACTCGTGTGTTGCTTGTGGACTTCTTAGTCATGCCGTTGATGCATGAAGAAGTCATATTAGGTATGGAATGGATGCGTAGACACCGTGCGGTATTAGATTTAGGTAAGAGGATTGTTACAGTCTCTACCGACATAGGTCCGATAGAGGTCTTCCGAGGTTGGGACCTTGGGAAGACGGGTTTTGTCATCAGTGATATACAACCAGCGAGGCTGATAGCATAGGGATGTGATGCCTTCTGGTGTTATGCCATAAAGGAGGAAGATAGCTCAGCATTGGAGGAGATACCAATGGTGTGCGAGTTCACATACGTGTTTGTTGAGCCGTCTAATATGCCGCCTAAGAGGAGTATGGACTTCAGCATCAAGTTGGAGCCTGGTACGAGACCGATCTCGAAGGCCCCATATCGTGTGACGCCTGTCGAGATGTTAGAGCTGAAGAAGCAACTTGAGGATTTGGCCGAGAAGGGCTTTATCCGCCCTAGCGTATCTCCATGGGGAGCACCTGTCCTCTTGGTGCAGAAGAACGACGGATTGTTAAGATTGTGTATTGACTACATAGAGCTGAATAAGGTGACCATCAAGAACAAGTATCCACTGCCACGTATTGATGATCTGCTTTATTAGCTTCAGGGAGCGACAGTTTTCTCCCGAATTGATTTACGCTCAAGATATCACCAATTGAGGATGAGGGAGTAGGGTATACATAGGATGGCATTTCGTACCCATTATGGACAGTACGAGTTCGTAGTAATGCTACTTTGGCTTAAGAATACCCCAGTAGGCTTCATGGAGTTTTTGAACATTATTTTCATCGACTTCCTTGATCAGCTTGTGGTAGTCTTCATTGATGACATTCTGGTGTACTCTCATAGCAGAGAGGAGCATGCCGGTCATCTAAGGACGGTTTTGCAGATTTTGAGGGATAGAGAGATGTATGCCAAGCTCTCTAAGTGAGAGTTCTGGATGCCAAAGGTAGCCTTCCGAAGCCATATTGTCTCCGCCAGTGCGATCATGGTTGATCCGGCAAAGATCGAGTCTGTTGCTGCATGGATGACACCGACGAACGTCAAGGAAGTACGTAGCTTTCTTGGCCTAGCCGGTTCTTACCGACACTTTGTGGAGGGATTTTTGTGATTGCCCGTCCACTAACGAGTCTATTGAGGAAGACAACCAGATTTGTGTTGTTTGACTAGTGTGCCTATAGTTTTGAGAAGTTGAAGAGACGTTTGACTTTTGCACCTATCTTGGCACAACCAGAGGGTTCTGAGGATTTTGTGGTCTATAGTGATGCATCAAAGCTAGGCTTGGAATTTGTATTGATGCAGAGAGGCAGAGTGATTGCTTATGCGTCTCGACAAGTGAAGACATATGAGGAGAACTACTTGACTCATGACCTGGAGTTGGCAGCGGTAGTTCATTCTTTGAAGATCTGGAGACATTACCTCTATGGTGTCACCTGTCAGATCTTCACAGACCATAAGAATCTTAACTATATTTTCACGTAGCGGGAATTGAATAACTGCCAGCGTCAATGACTCGAGTTTATCAAGGACTTTGACCTTGAGATTTTGTATCATCCAGGGCAAACGAATGTTGTCGCCGACGCCCTGAGTAGGAAGACGCCTCGAGAAAAGGCGATTGCGAGAGTGACAGTCCAACCTCACCTTTAGAGGGATCTAGTTTGGCTAGAGATGGACATCCAGTTTCCTTATGAGGATGCCTATTTAAACGCTTTAGAGGTTCTACCTGGTCTGTTTGATGAGATCCAATAGAAGCAGGGGACCTACCCGACCTTGATGAGGATTTGAGAGAGGATGTCACGTGGAGAGGCACCATAGTTCTCCATAGGAGCAGACAGAGTTATGAGACGCCATGACCTTATTTTTGTACCTACTGATGCAGAGCTGAGACAACGGATTTTATAGGAGGCTCATTGTACACCTTACTCTGTTCATCCAGGTAAGAGTAAGATGTACCACGATGTTAGACAATCATACTGGTGGGGAGGGCTGAAGCCCGATGTAGCCCGATTTGTAGCATAGTGTGTGACTTGTTAGTAGGTCAAGATAGAGCATTGCAGACCTGGAGGTGAGCCACATCCACTACTAGTGCCGCAATAGAAGTGGGAGGACATCTCCATGGATTTTGTGACCGGATTGAGGCCTAGAGTTTTGATACTATCTGGGTTGTTGTTGATAGGTTGACGAAGACGGCACGTTTCATCCCTATCATAGAGACGTGGCCATTGAGTTGATTGGTTGAGGAGTACACATACAGATAGTGAGACTCCATGGTGTACCGAGGACGATCGTCTCTAATCGAGACGGATGATTCACATCGAGGTTTTGGCAGTAGATTTAGACTGCTTTAAGGATGAGTTTACACTTCACGATTGCGTTTCACCCCAGACAGATGTTTAGTCAAGGAGGACCATTCACACACTAGAGGACATGCTACGAGCTTGTGTGTTGGATTGGGGACAAGGATGGTCAGATTACCTCCCACTAGTTGAGTTCTCACACAACAACAACTAGCATGAATCTATTGTGATGGCTCCATATGAGGCACTGTATGAGAGTAGATGCCGTACACCTTAATGTTGGGATGAGCCTAGTAGTATCAATGGGATAGCGCTAGAGCAGATCCAAGATGATATGGCCCGAATAGCATTGATCAGAGAGAGGATGCTGGCTGCACAAAGTTTCTAGAAGTCATATGCAAACAAGAGGCGTCAACCTCTAGATTTCAGGGTAGGAGCTCATGTCTGGTTGAGAGTATCTTCGACGCGAGGCGTCAGACGTTTTGGCATAAAGGGGAAGCTGAGTCCCCGATATGTCCGTCCTTTTGAGATATTGGATAGAATCACGAAGGAAACATAAAGATTAGCTTGGCCTCAGAGGTTAGAGGGTGTTCACCTTGTGTTCACGTGTCTCAGTTCAGGGAGTGCATACCAGATCCGAGACACATAGTTTGTTATGATGATTTTGTGGTTGAGCCGGACCACACTTTTGCAGAGCATCCTATTCCAGTCTTAGAACAAGGTGTGAGACGCCTGCATTCAAAGGACATTCCTATGTTGAGGATACAGTGGTCTAGACGAGGACCTGAGGAGGCTACATGGGAGACTGAGGATAGTATCCAGAGGAACTATCCAGAGTTTTATGCCGAGATAGATGCACTTGAAGGATCCAGGAGTAGATCTTAGTGAAATCTTGGTGAGTGCATGTTTTGTTATGTGTTTATGTGATATGTTGTGCTTTCGTGCTAGCTATGATGTGAGCATATGATCTTTTAGGTCTTGTTTGCTAGCGCAAGATATGCGTAGCTGGAGATGGTTCTTGCCTCCATGCTATTGTGTGTCTTTAGGATTAGCTGGAGATGGTTCATTCCTCCATGCTATTTGATAGCATGTATTATAGTTTATATTTTGAGACTTGTTTAGACGTTTTATCTTCAATTATTTGCATGTATGGATGTATATTATGTGATTATATTGTTGTTTCATCTACCTTTACGGGAATAGAGGTCTACACCTAGTTTCGTTGTAATTGTAGGTAAAATGGCACGTTTTGCATCGAAATGGAGCTAAGAAGCTAAGGAGTCATAGGAGCTACATTTTGGAGCTTAAGGAAGAACCGAGGAAGCATGGAAATGATGAAGAAGATTTACTTTGGACCAGATTTGAGAGAATTCACATTCATTTGAGCATCACCTCGGTCAGCTATAGTGTCACATCGATCGAGGTGATCTTGAGGAGCGTCCCGACCAAGGCAAATACCCTGCCGCCGGCGAGATAAATATTTTTAGCTGAGATCTTTTAATTTTGGAAAGAAGAAATCTTATATTTTTGGGATGGATTTCTGGAATTAAGATATTATTTTTGGGAGATCTATTTTAGAGATATGGATATATTTTCTAAGAAATTATCTTTTTAAGATATTATTATCTTTGGAAGATAATTCTCCTATATAAAGGGTTGGATTTTCCACAATTCAGCCATCTTCAACACACCCAATAATCTGCGGATTAGGGAGATTTTCTGAGAGTTTGAAGGAAGGATTGAAGGATTGAAGATCGAGGAAGGAAGGATCCATATTTTGGAATTAACTTTAGAGGGAGTTTGTAAGATTTTCTTAGATTTCCTTTTGGTTTATTGTCTTGGCTGATTTGTGATTTGAGGAACGCTTGCTGTTTGATATTTGATTTAGTAACTGAGACATTTTTCTCAAGGTTTTCTTGTTCGAATATTCATTCCTTTCCCATATATTTGAATATTGTCATCATGATGATTTTTGGCTAAGTTTCTTATGCGATTCTAGGGTGATTGGCTGAAATTTGTGGGGAAGACGATGATAGAATGATCTTAATCCCAGCAGGACCCTGAAAGCTCGAGTCTTTAACCTTAACACTAGAACACCTCGCTCAATCGATGAACATCTCGGCCGGGGTGGAACTTGACTGAAAGAGGTGAACCTTTTCCTCAACCTATTCTGAAGTTAAGTGTTCTAGTTTGCCAAATCCTATCCTTATTACACCTTTCCTGGTTCAATGCAAGCCTAGGATGAGACTTACCCGGTGATTCCTTTGCTTGTTTACCTAAGATCATGAGTGTAGGTAATAAAGGTTTATCCTTTATTGGGGTTTGAGACTGCCTTCATCTCATCTTTGTGAGTTAGCCTGAGACTTACCCAGTAAAGGTTGATTATATTCCCTTGGATGGTGTGTTGGTTTGAGATTATAGTTCCTTTCATTAGTACCTTGAGACTTACCCGGTAATAGGATATTTGGTTTGGGATAGTGAGTAGTGAGACTTACCCGGTAATCTATTCCCATCTTGGAAACACCTTCCCTTTACAAACCTCAGCTTTGTCCGCGTCATCCTTTGAGATCTTGAGTCGGAACCACAACTAGATGCTTTAATCACTAGAATCCGCATTTTCCCTTACTTGACTTTTTTATCATCTTTGATTTCTTTAATTGCTTTTGGTTAATTCCAATACTTGACAACTGATTATGTGCTTTGTTTCACCATAGTCCCTGTGTTCGACCCCTGAAATTCTTGCTTATATTACAATTGATCCGTACACTACGGGTTCGCATATTTGTTCAAGCATACTTCTTGGGTTATAAATTTTAAAGCTTGCACACACCGTTTGGAGCGAACAAGTTTTTGGCGCCGTTGCTGGGGACTTGGTCTAGACCAAGCCGGTTGCGGTTGTCTTTCGGGGCAATTGCCCTTGTTGCTATTAACCACTCTACTTGAGTGTTTTCGCAGGATTTTTTTCTTAAGTTTATGCGAAGAACCCGTGGTGGGAAAGAAATCGTTCCTTACGATCCCGAACCAGAAAAGACAGACAAGCGACGATTGAAAGAAACTAAGATGGCCAATCAAGAAAATCGCGATATTGAGGCCGAATTGAAGGAGGCGCTTGAACAGCTACGCCTCAATAAGGAAGAACTGCAGTGAGAAAGAGAGCAGACTCGCGCAAGACCTGAAGATATCGAAGCAGATATGGCCGCTCTAAGGGCCCAATTTCTGCCTCGACCGATCCCATATCGTCGACCGAGGCAAGACCCAGTCCATGTTTCCCCGTCCGAGATACATCCACCTTGGATGCGTATCCGAGATGTTCTTTTTGCTGGAATTCCACAAACCCTCGGACAGAGGATGGTCCCTAATTAGCAAGTGAGGCGTCCAGGAGTCAACCTAGGTGATCCAGCTGAGCATGATTATGAACTTCGACCACAAGTTCTATCCATGATCCGCCAATGCCAATTTGGAGGTTTAGAGAGGGAGTCTCCGCATCAGCATTTGCAAAACTACGAGATTCTGATGGAGACCTTGAGACCTTCAAGGCTAGAAAACAACAACTACAAGCTGAGGCCTTTCTACTTTTCTTTAAAAGACAAGGCGCTTACTTGGTATCAATCTCTTCCACCCGAAAAGATCAACACTTGGGAAGAGATGACGATGGAGTTTCTAACAAAGTTTTTTCCCCCCTCCAAGACCGCTGAAATGAGAGGGAGGATCAATGCATTCATCGTGAAAGACAAGGAGAGTTTGTCCAAGTCATGGGAGAGATTCAAAGATGTTCTATTGGATTGCCCACATCATGGGATTCCAAAGATAGAATTGTTAGATATATACTTCAAGGGTTTGGATGGAGCTACTCAATTTGATCTCCAAGTACTTTCCACCGGCACATTCATGGATATGCCGATAGACGAAGCTTGGGAGTTCATTGAAAAGCAAGCTTTGCATATGGGGAAGTACTCACACCAAGCAGCCGAAAATGGAGCTAAGAGAGTTAGTTTCCAAGACACTTCATCAAATGATAATCAACTCATCTCCCTTAAAAATGATGTGAAGCAATTGAAGGAGATTTTAGTAGCTCACACGAAGAAGGATGATGGAGGATATCAAGGAGGAAACAACAACCAAGGGTCACGGTACAACAATTACAACAACAATAGAGGCTCCAATAGCAACAATTGGAGATCTAATCAACAAAATCCGGGTAACCCTCATTCTCATTCTAATAATGCTTTGTAACCCCTCCTCTTCTTCTTCTATTCCATTGAAGAGCTAAGAGCATGGATCAAGTTCATCCTAACCATAGAAGAAAGATGCAGTGCTGGAGGCAATCTGGATCAAGCTCAACGCTATGGAGACGTCGATGACTTCATTTTCGAAGACACAAAAATCCTTAGAGCAACAATTCTTTAATAAGGCGAATGAAGCGCCAAGAGATCCAGGGAATCTCCCAACAAGGACAGAGAGCAACCCAAAAGGATAGATTATGGAAATAATGACTAGAAGTGGACTAAAAACTACAGATCCAGTACCTCGGTCGGTGTCAGTGCAGACGAAGAACACCTCGGTCCAGGACCAGACAAGGAACACTTCGGTCGAGGTGCCTTCCGAGGTGGAGTCCTAGAAAGCGAAGGACAAATCTGTAGTTTATGTCCCACCTCCTGCTTATAAACCACCAGTTCCATTCCCTCAGTCAAGGGCCAGAGCACATCTAGACAAGCATTTTGGTAAGTTCCTTGACTTGATGAATAAACTACACATTAATATCCCTTTCCTTGATGCGATTCTAGGGATGCCCACCTATGGGAACTCCTTGAATGAAATCCTATCAAGGAAGAGGAAGCTGGAAGACTTTGGAGAAGTTAGGATGACATCTAAGTCCTCGGAACTCATTCAAATCATGAAGGAGAAGATGCCACCTAAATTGAGATATCCCGGCTCATTTTGTATTCCCATTCAAGTTGGGGATGTAACTTGTGAGGCGTTGTGTGATCTAGGAGCCAGCGTGAGCATTATCCCGCTGGAGTTATGTGAGAGAATCGGACTTGGAGAGCCCAAGCCGGTGAAGATAATGTTGTACATGGCGGATAGCTCCATTACCCATCCCGTGGGCATTTTGGAAGACGTTCCCGTCAAGTTAGCTAACTTCTATTTACCTATAGACTTTATTGTACACGACATACCCGCAGATTATCCCGTTCCTATCATTCTCGGAAGACCATTTCTAGCAACTTCGGGTTGCAATGTGGATTGTAAGAATGCCAAGTTGAAATTCAACAATGGTGGAGATCAAGTGGAATTTGCATTGCTTGCTGCAATGAAAGGACAGCCGCTGGAGGATGATATCTTCAACATCTATGATGAAGAAGAATCAAGAGAATTGGTGAGTTCTATCCTTATAAATGACCCTCTTGAAAGAGTTCTTAGTTTTAGTTTAATGGAGGAAGGTATAGATGTTTCTTATGATGCAGATATACGGAGCTTAAAGGCACTGGAAGCATATCCAAGAGCTAAGATTGAGAAACTAATCCAAGAGAGGAGAAAATCAAGTTTAGGTCCCAGTTACAGTACCTTGACCGAGGCACCTTTTGGACCAAGCGAGGTGTTCTTATCTGAAGAACATCTCGGTCACCCACCTCGGACACCGACCGAGACAGCGAGTGAGATGTTGTCAACTGAGGACAACAAACTTCCTACGCCCTTTTCTGAGACTCATTTGTAGTTGGTGGAGCACTGGCTCCACCAAGCTTCTTATATTAAAGAGCCTTGGTATGCTGATATTGTTAATTATCTTGTTTGCCAGGAAATACCGCCCGGATTGACGTACGCTCAAAGGAAGAAATTCTTCAAGGATTTTATGCCACTACTACTGGAATGAACCTCTATTGTTTAAGAGAGGTCCGGATGGGATGCTTAGATGATGCATTCCAGAGGATGAAGTTGCTAGTGTTATACGGCATTGCCACTCACTTCCTTGTGAAGGACATGCTAGCGCTCACAAAATGTGCGCTAAGGTATGGCGTTCTAGTTTCTTTTGGCCTACATTATTTAAGGATGTGCAAATGTTTATTGTTTCTTGTGATGCATGCCAAAGAACAGGGAACTTGTCTAGAAGGAATGAGATGCCACTCAACAATATTCAAGAGGTTGAGGTTTTTTATGTATGGGGAGTTGATTTCATTGGACCTTTCTCATCATCCGCAGGAAACCTCTACATTCTCCTTGCTGTTGATTATGTCTCTAGATGGGTAGAAGACATCGTCTCCCCCACTAATGACGCCATGGTGGTTGTAAAGTTCTTCAATTGGACTATCTTTCCACATTTTGGGACACCACGCATCATCATCAGCGATGGAGGGACACATTTTATCAACCGGAAGTTTAAAGCACTTCTATCGAAGTATGGGGTAACCCACAAGGTAGCAACCCCTTATCACCTTCAAACTAGTGGACAGGTAGAGATGTCGAATAGAGAAATCAAGGCAATCTACCCGTTGAGTTAGAACACAAGGCATATTGGGCTGCATTCAAGACTCCCATTGGTACCACCCCATACAATTTGGTATATGAGAAGTCTTGCCATCCACCCGTTGAGTTAGAACACAAGGCATATTGGGCTATCAAGTGGTTGAATTTCGATATAAAGGAAGCCGGAGAAAAGAGTCTATTGGACATCAATGAGTTGGAAGAGTTGTGTTTAAACGCTTATGGGAATGCCAAGATCTACAAGGAAAGAAAAAAGAGATGGCATGACAAGCATATCATTTCTAAGGAATTCAAAGAAGGAGATTTAGTTCTACTCTTTAACTCCCGCCTTCGCCTCTTTCCAGGTAAGTTGAAATCTAGATGGAAAGGACCTTACGTTGTGAAACATGTTTTTCCTTATGGTGGAGTTGAGATTTGGGGTGAAACAAGCGGAAGCTTTAAGGTCAATGGTCATAGGCTTAAGAAGTACCAACCGGAAGTCCAGGTTGATGAGATTGCACTACTATACCTTGCTTAGGGATGTCGTACGGTCCAACTAGCGACCTTAAATCAAGCGCTTCTTGGGAGGCAACCTAAGGTATTGCTTTCTTTTCCCTTTTCTAGCTTAGTTTATATAGTTTGCTTTTGCTTTGCTTTGCTTTGTTTTTGGCGTCCTAGACAGAAACCAGGTACTCTCTAAGGAAGGATTACAGCTCAGGAGCTATACTAAAAGGACTGAAGTTCGAGAAATTAAGAAGAAGAAGTTGACTGAGACACATCTCGGTTGTTGACACAGCGCCTCGACCAAAATGTTCTTGGGCAACTGAGGCGACTAGGTCTGACTATCCAGTCAGCCACCTCGGTCCAGTCGGGACCACCTCGAATGAGGTGATGTCAGGTTCAGCGAGGGATATAAAAGGCGAAGCGGATTTCTCTCTCCTCACTTTTCCCTCTAACCCTCTTCTCGACTGCGGAACATCTTCACCTCGTTTCTTCGTTTTTCACTTGTTTTCCACAATTTCTGCTCCGATTTCACCAAGAAAAGAACGTGGATCGGATTGCAAGCAACAAACTGAAAGATAAATGCCTCGAATCTGCGTAATTTAGGGTAAATTATCCAAAAACCCTAACTTCCCTCTCTTTGCTGATTTTGGAGAAATTTGGCTTTGGTTGCCATCTATTGTTGCTGAAAAGAGTATAAGTACCCCATATGAAGCAATTGGTAGTGATTTTGGGGGAAAAGAACTGAAAAATCAGAGAGTGGAATCGCACAACACTTCGCCTCGGTCCAGTCGAGCTGCGTCTCGGCCCAGGTGTTCTTCAACTTGTCAGACCGACCGAGGTGACCTTCTGTCAGCAATCATGAGTACCCAATCTGATCGTCAGCTTGTTTTGAGAGATGCTCCCATTGGTTCTTCCCCTTCCTCTGCTACTCGCCCTTTTATACCGGTGATTCATGAGTGTTACGTGGCGGACTTCGATCGTATTTGCGGGTGTCCCATAGTTGCCCCGCATTTCTTGGATGAAGCTACCTTCGAGTGCCTCCACGTAGCGGAGGACTTGAGGAAGATAATTTTGATGGTAGGGCTGGAGGATTTTATGGAGATCCGAGCTCCAGCCTACCTAGATCCGACTATGGAGTTTGTGAGTTCCGTTACTCACATGCCAAAGAGGAACAACATCATGTACCGGATGCTTAACCGGAACTACATTGAGTCGATGGATTAGTTTTGAGAGGTGTTTGGCTTCCCTACTCCCCCGTGACTGACTTTTCATCCCGAGCAGTGGCTCGAGATTTCTGGGGGTAGATTGCCCATGTGGTGGAGCACAGTGATAGATGGAGACCTAGACACTCCTGGGAGAGCATTATTTTGCACTAAGCTTTCCTTCTTCCCACCATATTTTAAGTGAGACTCTTCTGGCGCGTACTGAGACGCCCTAGAAGATCAGACAAGGAGAGTTGCTGAGTTTGTTTTGCATGGTGACTGGTGGAGTGCGTGACTTTGGAGGCATGCTAGCTGAGGACTTGCACCGTATCAAGGGCAAGTCCAAGGGAGACATCTGTTGTGGAGGGTTGGTGACCCATATTGCTGTGGCCATTGGTCTGGATTTAAGTGCTTGTACATTGGTAGCGACTGTGAAGCCGCTGGGACTTCAGGAGATGATCATGAGGCGGATTCTGGTTCCTCGTGGCCTTAGTACACTATACGTCGCTATGCCTTGGGACTAGACTGCTCCTCAGGGTATCCTATGGTCAGCTCAGTTCACAGTTTTCGATTCGCAGTACTGGTCTTCTACTTGCCTTCCATACACGCAGGATGCCCGAGATGCCGACGCTGCAGCTGGAGAGGATGAGTATGATGCTGGAGGAGCTGCCGTGGAGACCGGTACTGATACCGGTGGTCCGAGTTTTCCGGTTGTCAACCTGGATGATGAGGCGACAGAGGAGGAGGCAGTGGCACAATCACGAGTAGCCCGGCACAGAGTCCGTAGACAGAGAGATCCAGTAGTTCACTGACGGATTGATGAGCTTACAGACCAGATGAACGACTCTTATGCAGCCCTGACAGTGGAGTTTATGGAGATTAGAGAGAGCCAACACTACCAGCGCCGGATGATGGAGATCCAGTTTCAGCACACGATGGGTTATCCATTTGATCCATCTCAACATCCCTTCATCCCATATCCACCACCACCACCACCAGCGGATCAGGACTAGAGCAGCATGGATTTTCTATATTATTTATTTTTGCAGCTCAACTATGTCCGGTGAGTTTTTTTATTTTAGATTTATTTTGATCCATTGGGACAATGTGTCCCAAGTATGGTGTATTTGGATGTATCTTACTTGACTTATATGTGTATGACTTGTATGACTCTAGTATATTATGATCTTATTGTCTTATTTGGCTTTATATGTTTATGAGCCATTACATGCATGCATACAGGTTGTTGTTTGAGAAAAACGTCAAAAACTGGTTTAAGAAAAAAAAAATTATGACCTCGACCGGGATGGTTATGGCCGATCGAGGATGAACACCTCGGATGACGCCAAAACACCTCGACCGAGGTGGTTTAACTGAAAAATTTTCGAAACGATTATTGTGCTTCTTTTCTGGATATGACCTTAGTGATGATTAAGTTTGCAGATTGGTTTTTGAAATCTACATATGCTTGAAAGGTTTTATGATATGTTTAAGTTGCAAAATGCGTTGTTTGAAATTTGGGCATGTTTAATACTTTGTTTTTATCAAAATTATTTTGGATTTGAAGGTTGACACCACATGATGAGTTCTATCACATTCTTCTTGGATGATTAAGGCAATTCATTCTCTTCTCTTCTTCTTCTTAATCATGCTTTAGCCCCTCATATACATATTTGCTTTCCTCTACCTATCCGGGAATTTGGAAGCAAGCAAAGAAATACAAGTGAAAGTGAAGTTGAGATGTTGGCTGAAAGTGATAGAAAGAAACAAATAGGTTTGGGGAAGTCAATCATGATGATGAGTAACTCGGCACCATTCACATAGCCGGGTGTTTGTGTCTTGCCAAAGTCGGATTGAGCGATATTCCTAACGGGTCATGGTATGTGTATCAATTGTTTGATGCATCTCAAGAAAGTCGGGTGAAGTAAGATCCTTTTCCTGGATTCTAGCACCACATTCTCTATATACATCCCACCCTGACACGTTTCTTGACCTCCTTTTGGAAGCCCTTGAGACCTCGAGCTTGTTGATTGACTTGGTGGGTTAAACTGGATTATACATGACTAATTTCGATAAATATGATTTATTATGTATTCTATGATTTTATGCAACGATGAACAACTTTCTTATATTTATAAAATGTTTTGATCATATCTTGTTTTTATTTGCCATGAAGCATTCTCTTAGAGTGATCTACTAGTGGAGCACACCACGAAAAATGTTTTGAAATACTTTTCATTGATATTTTCTGACTTATAATCCATTCTATCTTGTATCTAAGATTTGGAACTTGCTTGGGGACAAGCAAGGGACAAGTATTGGGTATTTTCATAGCATGTATTATAGTCTATATTTTGGGACTTGTTTAGACGTTTTATCCTTAATTATCTGCATGTATGGATGAATATTTACTTTGGACCAGATTTGAGAGATTTCACATTCAGTTGAACATCACCTCGGTCAGCTACAGTATCACCTCGACCGTGGTGATCTTGAGGAGCGTCCCGACCGAGGCGAATACCCTGCCGCCGGCGAGATATATATTTTTGGCTGAGATCTTTTAATTTTGGAAAGAAGAAATCTTATATTTTTTGGCTGGATTTCTAGAAGTAAGATATTATTTTTGGGAGATCTATTTTAGAGATATGGATATATTTTCTAGTAAATTATCTTTTTAAGATATTATTATCTTTGGAAGATAATTTTCTTATATAAAGGATTGGATTTTCCCCAATTCAGCCATCTTCTACACACCCAATAATCTGCGGATTAGGGAGATTTTCTGACAGTTTGAAGGAAGGATTGAAGATCAAGGAAGGAAGGATCCATAGTTTAGAATTAGCTTTAGAGGGAGTTTGTAAGATTTTCTTAGATTCCCTTTTGGTGTATTGTCTTGGCTGATTTGTGATTTGAGAAACGCTTGTTGTTTGATATTTGATTAAGTTACTCAAACCTTTTTCTTAAGGTTTTGTTGTTCGAATATTCATTCTTTTCCCATATATTTGAATATTATCATCATGATGATTGTTGGCTAAGTTTCTTATGTGATTCTAGGGTGATTGGTTGAAAGTTGTGGGGAAGACGATGATGATAGAATGATCTTAATCCCAGCATGACCTTGAAAGCTCGAGTCTTTAACCTTAACCCTAGAACACCTCGCTCAGTCGATGAACATCTCCGCCAGGGTGGAACTTGACTGAACGAGGTGAACCTTTTCCTGAACCTATTATGAAGTTAAGTGTTCTAGTTTGCCAAATCCTATCCTTATTACACCTTTACTGGTTCAATGCAAGTCTAGGATGAGACTTACCCGGTGATTACTTTGCTTGTTTACCTAAGATCATGAGTGTAGGTAATAAAGGTTTATCCTTTATTGGCGTTTGAGTGCGCCTTCATCCCATCTTTATGAGTTAGCCTGAGACTTACCCGGTAAAAGTTGATTTTATTCCCTTGGGTGGTGTGTTGGTTTGAGATTATAGTTCCTTTCCTTTGTACCTTGAGACTTACCCGTTAATAGGAGCTTTGGTTTGGGATAGTGAGTAGTGAGACTTATCCGGTAATCTATTCCCATATTGGAAACACCTTCCCTTTACAAACCTCAGCTTTGTCCGCGTCATCCTTTGATATCTTGAGTCGGAACCACAACTAGATGCTTTAATCCCTAGAATCCGCATTTTCCCTTACTTGACTTTCATATCATCTTTGATTACTTTATAATTGCTTTTGGTTAATTGCTATACTTGACAACCGATTATGTGCGTTGTTTCACCATAGTCCCTGTGTTCGACCCCTAGAATTCTTGCTTTTATTACAATTAATCCGTACACTACGGGTTCGCATATTTGTTCAAGCATACTTCTTGGGTTACAAATTTTACAGCTTGCACACACCGTTTGGAGCGAACACTATTGTTGATGGACATAGTGTGAGTGGAGACGGTTTTCCTCCACGTAGATGTGTTATGCTTTAGTTTTAGTTGGAGATGGCTTTCCTCCATGCCAGGGTGATATTGTTAGTGTTTGGCTAAAGATGATTTTCCTCTAGGCCTTGTTTAAAGCATGTGATAGTGTTGATGGAGTGATGATTCCTCCATGTCGTGTTTTAAGGGTATTGAATTTTATAGGTTATGACCTTGAGAAGAGTTATAATTCGTCCGAGAGAGAGAGTTATACCTCGGCATATGGGTCCGAGAGGATTTGGGATCTTACAAGCTTCGGGATAAAACTAGTTTTTAGGGGAGTGTGATGTAAGAGCCTTAGTCTTTCGGAGCTGAGTAGTGCTGAGTGTAGGGTGAGCCGCCCCTGCGCATCAGGAGGGCCGCCCCTGCGCCTCACCAGTTCTTCCCCTGTGGATTTGTGCGGCTGCAACCGTCTTTGTTGACTCTTGACCATGCTTTCGGCTGGCTTCCTATATAAGTCATCCTTTGCTTCTTGATGAAGGGTTCTTCATCGCTCCAGCCCTCTTCCTCCTCACGTTCATTTTCTTCTCTCCATCTCTCCCTTTGATCTTGTTCTTGTTGGAATCAAGAGTGAATCTTGATTTAGGTTTGGGTTGATTGAATCCTTGATGAGGATGTTGATCTTTGAGGTTGTTGATGTGGTGGAGTAGTGGTGTGGACGTTATTCCCTTTCTTTCGCTGTTGTGCTAAGATCTTCATCTTCATCTCTATCTTCATTCTTTCTTCCTTTGCATCTATCTTCTCCCTCTTAAGCTAGGATTCACAAGCATAAGCTTGTGTGGGTCTTTCCTGGACGTTTTGATGTTCATACCTGTGTATATGTGTATGTGAATAAGTATGTTGTTGTGCACTGAAGAAGTGAAGAGAGTCGAGAGAAGGATCAAAGAGAAGTCGAGGACCAACCTTCTACACAAACAGCCTCCCCTGCGCTTGTCTTGAGCTGCCCCTGCGCATTGCTGTGATCCGCATGTAACACCCCAAATTCTCGGAACTCGGGGAGCTACTGGTTAGGACCTCACAATGGGTCCCGACCTTGGTTTAACAACAACATTACTTGGATCTTACAATAAGGCACAAATGTACTTAAACCAATTTCGAAACATAATAGTTTTATTGTATGAATGTACACATGTGACAGCCTTACAAAACATAAACATATACATAACATGCATGATGTAAGGGAGACTCCCCCGTCCCCATCTAATGAGTACATGGACCCGGCTGACCATCCGTTCCGGATCACTCTGCAACTGTCTATCTCTACAAATCTACAACACGGATAAACCGTTAGCTAACAATCCAAATATAAGCAGAATAAGGATAGCACAAACACACTCAAGATAACATAAAACAATCATCATGCTGGCACACAAACCGGTTATTATCTGTTCATTACGTGAGTCACCTTATTCCATTTTACAGTTGTGGCACGAGAAATCTTAAGAGTTCTCGCCTCCGTTCCTTATCCAACTGGGTGTAGGTCTAGCTTGCCTCCGCCGGTAGCATCACTACAAACCGAGTGTGGACTAGTCCCTAAAGAAACCCCCAGCGCCCTCAAACTAACTGAGCAGAATGCCACCGCCCGTTACTCTTAGGCCAAGGTATAGGTCGGTATATAAATATTACTAAAATATAACTATAAGCATCTCATTCACACACCACTACCATTATTCATACTCATATCTACAAGTCAGCTAAGTAAGCCCAAAGGACTTACCTGAATTCAAACATAATCTCGTTATCTCGACTCGGTCTGTAACCGCAGGAACTCATCCGCCTGTTATAAAAGGCAAGTGGATCAATAATATATCCCACTTAATTAGAAGTCTCTGACTTCTAAGATATTTAACTCTATCATCAGCTAAATTACCAATATACCCTTATACGGATAAATGACTGTTTTACTCCTGGTCCCGAAACTTTATAAACTTCCGTAACAAAGTTCCAAACTATTCTTTGGAACTCAAAACCACACCCAAACTCTCAAAGGAAAGTTTGCTAAAGATTTAGAAGAGTTAACTACATTCTTGACTTTCATAAAAAGTCGTCAAGGTCCGACTTTGGTTTAAGATATGAGAACCGAATAAAAAATATAAAAAGTCTAACAAAATCTCTAAGTCTTTTATGCTATGCACTCTATCCATAGTAGTCAGAATTTCCCAGAAATACATAATAATCACTTCTACACAAATTTTCAAAGTCAGTTCCTAAACCAGAAATTCAGACTTAGCCAAAAACCGAGTATTTTTTAACTACTCAACCAGTCCACTTTGGACCTTCATAGATCTAAATCCAACCGTTGGATCAACCCCAACTTTTGATACACCACACTATGCAAGACACTCTATAACATATTAAAAACTGAACGGTGGATTATGTTTCTAAGGTATCCAAACTTAAGCTCAAATATGACTGCACAACCCAGATAATTCCAGCACTCAACAAACATCCAGAAAACTGTTTAAGGTCTCAACTTCAAAAATTCGTAACTCCTAAACCACTTGCTGGATTCATCCCAAATTTTAATATGTTCCACCACAATATGCCAACTATATCATATCCAAAATTCAAGTCAAACAGAGATCAAAATCTTATTCAAAACTATCTCTCAAAACAGCATCACATGTTGTTTTTTCCCAACACTCAGCACAGTTATAAAAACTGTGTGAGGAGTCAACTTTGAGACACCCTAACTCTCAAACTGTAACTCCAATTCTTCCCAAATTTTAGTATGAACTACTATGAACTACTGACTACAACATATCCGAAAATCAGCCACAAAGGAGGATTCTAACTTATCCAAAACTGGATTACAAAACTGTGTCAACATGCAGTTTTCCCAACACTGAATATTTCAGCACAACAGAAAATAAAACTGCTTACGACCCAATCTTTGAAAAATCATAACTCCCAAACCATTCACTGGATTCCTCACAAATTTTAATATGTTCTACTACAATATCTCATCTATAACATATAAAAATTTCAGCCAAAATGGACCAGTATTTCATACCTAAATTGGAACCCGAAGTTGGATGCTCGACAAAGTCGAAAAAAACTGAGAAAATGCAACAGTTTCTTGAGTTGCTTCTTAGCTGTAGCATATGGGTTTCAACAATGGTTCAGAGACAACTATTAGCACATATATATATATATATATATATGGAGTGAAGCAAGGGGAGTGGTGTGGATCTTACTCGGCTTACAAGGCTCAAAGTGCTTTCGTGCAAGACCGAAAAGGGAGGCTCTTGCTACTATTGTTGGTGTCTCGTGCAGTAGGGAAGCGAAGGCCATCTGCTTGCTGGTGTTTATGTCCATGAAGATGGCTACTGTGTGCAGAAACATATGGTGTGCAGAAAGGTTGCAGCAGCAGCAAGATCTCGTTGAAGAGAAACGGTTCAAGGGAGAGGCGAGAGCTTTGGATCTGGTGTTAACGAAGGAAGGGGTACGAGGGCCTGTCTGGGCTGCTGGCTTGGCTAGAGTCTGTTATCTGATCGATGGTTGCTGCTGCTGCGTTGATGGTTGGTGCTGCTTGATGTCTCAGCCGCTGGAGTGCTCTTTGCATCTACAGCGAGTGAACACAACACTGGAGAGGCTGGGCGCAGATGGTCGATCGTCAAGTGCACAGGCTGGGCGCAGATGGTCGAGTGCCAAAGTCGGTGAGCAGCAGCAGTTGGTGAGCAGCAGTCTTAGGCGGCTTGTGCAGAAGCCGGTGAGCAGCAGTCCCAGGCGGCAGATCAGCGTGAGAATGGAGGCAGCGACGGAAGCAGTTAGCGTAGACTAGGATTAGAGATGCTTATTAGATTAGGTTAAGGTTAATTAGGGTTTAGGTTAATTTAAATTATGGGCTGGCTGATGTGTCTTTGGGCCGGGTCCGTTGGGCATGCTCATCTAACTACGATGGGCTTATAAATAAATCGTTACACGCACGGAACCACTCATTGGTTTTCGGTTTTTAATTTCTGTAACAATTTTATTCGGTTTCCCTATTTATCGTTTTGGGTGAAATAGAGTTACATAAAATGATAGAATTTGATAATGCTTTATTTTATTTAAAAGAATAAAGGTCGGCGGATCGGCATCCGATTTGATCGTGTATTAAACAGAATTTAACTTTTCTGGGTATTATAGTCACGAATTTGTCATGGCCTCGTCATAACTCGTCTTGGGCTCATCTTGATCTTGTCACTAGAACGTCATGACTTTGTCAAAGACAAGTCATGATATACTCTAGGGTTTGATTAGGGTTTGCTACTAATAAAATCTTATCATTTTATGTGAAGTGGTAATACATAAAATGATAAAATTTTGAGATATTGTGTCCAACTACGTAGACAACTAAGGATGAAAAGATTAAAATCCGGTTTGCTATGGAATTAAACGAAAAAAAAATTTCGGATATTACACCGCAACTGCACCTTGAGCCATCCGCCCCTGCGCCTCACTATTGTTGAGCTTGATGCTTCTTGTTCCGTTGGTGCGTCCAACGCATACCTAGTTGGTATGGTTCCTTCTTCCTTTCCTTTGGCCTTGGCTTTAGTCTGTGGCTAGGCTAGTATGGTTAGGTTATGCTTGATGAGTTATATGATGAGTATGTGCCTTAGGCACTTGTGTTTATGTTGAGGTAATGCCTTAGGCATTCGTAAATATGATGTGATCTCGAGGGTTAGATCCGAGTTATATGTTGGTTGTGGTTATGGAGACGAGTCTCCTAACCTTTACAGTATTTGATTGTGTGTACCTTGCTTATGTAGACGTTGATTACTTCCCCAAGGGGAAGTTGTGACGTGGTATAGGTTGTGTGTGTTCATATGGTTGTAGCATTTATAACTTAAACCGGACTAGGACGACCATTTATTACCTTAAATGGCCAAAGTGTAATATAACGGGTGGTGACCACCTGCCGACGCTCGCCGAGAGTTGGAGGAGTTGCCCGGAAGCCAATAGCTCAGGTGTAAGTAGAACCCATGCACAACCTGATTTAAAGGGGGAAGAGACGGGGTTCTTTACGCTGCTCGTGCCACAATAAAAGTTGAATTAGTAATGGAATAACTAAAGAAAAGATAATAAATGAATGTGTGTGTGACATTGCATGTGTGATGTGTTTGTATGTGTATGTGATGTCACTTCATTCTTATTTATTGATGTAGCTAACGGTGTACACCGTGTTGTAGATGATTTGCAGGTTAGGAAGACTTCAGAGTGAGCCATACAGGGTGACCAGCCGAGGACTTCTGTACATTAGGTTGTTCGTGGGATATGGGATGTTTTGTATCTGAATGTTGTGGATGTTGTTTTGTACTTGGTTGTGATGTTGTAAAACCTTTTGATGTACACTATATAGTTTTATGTATTTGGTTTTAATCTATCTGTGCCTTGTTGTAAGATTCAGTGAACTTGTTGTCAAGCTAGGGTCAGGATCCATTGTGAGATCCTAGCCAATGGCATCGAGTCCCGTGGATTTGGGGTGTTATAGCACTGTAGGAACCACGGCATGGGGCCTAAAACCACGCCCGTGGTTTCACAAAATGGACCTGTTGTTTACCATGTCATAGCTTATTATGAAAAAACCACGCCCGTGATTGTGCAAGAGCCCTTGGTTCTTGTAGGAGCACCGGTGGTTTCTCTAGAAAGTACATTTGTCGTTGATGAAGCTTCAAGGTGTTTTGGAGAGTCTTCAATGGCTTTGGATTCATCTAATGTCGAGCTATTTGGATCACATCCAACCGGGAAAGGTCCTCATAAACTTGATCTCAAATCTCTCCCTTCTTATTTGACGTATGCTTTCCTTGGTTCATATTCTACCTATCTCGTGATTGTGAATGCTTCTTTGAATGATGATGAGCTTGATAGATTGTTGAATGAATTGAAATTGCATAGGAGAGCTATTGGATACACCATTGATGACTTAGTTGGCATTAAACCATCCATGTGCATGCATAAAATCTTGATGGAAGACAATGTTCGCTCTCATACGTGTGTGTATGGTGAACGATATAACTTTAAATTTATAACCTAAAATATAAGCCTGAAATAATATGCAAACCCGCAGTGTATGGATCAATGGAAATAATAGCAAATACTCTAGGTTCTAACACAGGGACTATGGTGAAACAAAGCACAAAAATTTAGGTTGTCAATCAAAAACAAGAAACAAAGCAAAGATATCAAAGATGATGTCATAATCAGATAAAGGAATACAGATTCTAGAGGTCAAAGCATCCAGTTTTGATTCCGACTCAAGATCTCAAAGGATAACATGGACAAAGCTGAGGTTTGCAAGGGAAGGTATTTCTAAGGTGGGAATAGATCACCGGGTAAGTCTCACTACTCACTATCCCAAATCAAAGATCCTCTCACCGGGTAAGTCTCAAGGAACTAAGGAAAGGAACTATAATCTCAAACCAACACACAACCTAAGGGGATAAAACTCACCTTTACCGAGTAAGTCTCAGGCTAACTCAAAAAGGTAGGATGAAGGCACACTCAAACCCTAATAAAGGATAAACCTTTTTTTACCTAACACTCATCATCATCGGTATACATGCAAAGGAATCACCGGGTAAGTCTCATCCTAGGCTTGCGTATGGACCAAGAAATGTGCAGCAAGGATAGGATTTGGCTAACTAAAACCCCAGTTTAGATATGTATCAGAAAAGGAATTGCCTCGCTTATTTCATGTCCTATCTCAATCGAGATGTTCTATGAACGGACCGAGATGAGGTTCGGTCTAAGGTATGGCTAGAGCTTCCAAGGTCCACTGGGGTAAAGGCTCATTCTTTCATCGTCTTTCCCACAACCTTCAGCAAATCACCCTAGAATCACACAAAAAATTAGCCAATAATCATCATGATAACAATAATCAAATATATAAGAAAAGAAGCAATATCCAAACAAGAAAACAATAACACAAGGGTCTCAATAATCACTCAATCAAACAATCAAACAAACAACAAATTGCGTTCCTCAATCACAAACCAAAAGACAACAATCAAACAATCTAAGAAAACCTTACAACTTCCTTCAAAAAGCCTTCAACTTTATCTTCAAAGCCACCTTCCTTCAACTTCCTTCCTTCCTTGGAATATCTTCAATCTTCCAAACTAATCAATCAACTAGACATGTATCCATCTAGAAAAAACATCCCAATATATAGGAAAATCACTTTCCCAAAGTAAAAGATCTTATGCCATGAATAAAATATCTTATAGGCCATGGGTCGTCCGTCTCGATCCAGCCCAGCGGAGTCATATCGGTTGAGATGATACTGTAGCCATCCGAGGTGATCCTCAACTACGTGAAAATCTCTCCAATCTAGTCCAAAATCAAACTTTTGTCCAACTTCCATGGTTTCTAAGCCTTTCTTATAGATCCTCAATGTTCCATAATGTAGCTCCAATGAATCCTTATATTCCTTAGCTCCATATCGCTCCAAAACATGGTATTTTCCCTACAATTACAACAAAACTTGGTGTAGACCTCGGTTCTTGCAAAGGTAAACAAAACAACATAAATGATCATGAATATACATCCATGCATGTAGATTTATGAAGATAAGACGTCCAAAGCAATCACGAAATATAGACTATAATACATGCTATCAGAAAACCATAAACCTTCTATTAAACCTCAAAGAAGATTGAACCCTATTATCAAAGAGGTAGTCAAGAAAGAGATCTTAAAATTGCTAGATACGGGAATCATTTTTCCGATTTCGGATAGTAAAGGGGTTAGTCCCGTACATGTGGTTCCTAAAAAGGGTGATTGACCGTAGTAACTAATGACAACAATGAATTATTCCCAACTAGGACGGTTACGGGGTCGAGAATGTGTATTGACTATAGGAAGCTTAATGTTTCCTCTTGGAAAGATCACTTCCATCTTCCCTTTATTGACCAAATGCTAGAAAAGTTAGCTCAACATTCACATTTTTGTTACCTTGATGATTATAGCGGGTTCTATCAAATTCCAATTCACCTGGATGACCAAGAGAAAACCACATTTACTTATCCTTGGGGAACATTTGCATATAGAAGGATGTCATTTCAGTTGTGTAATGCACCCGCCACCTTTCAAAGGTGTATGATGGCTATTTTTTCTGAATATATTGAGAATATTATGGAAGTGTTTATGGATGATTTCTCAGTGTATGGCTCTTCATTTGATAATTGTTTGGCTAATCTATCTTTGATGTTGAAAAGATGTGAGGAAACTAACCTTGTGTTGAATTGGGAGAAATGTCTCTTCATGGTGAGTGAAGGGATAATGTTGGGACACTTGGTTTTCCACCGTGTGTCCCAACATTATCGATATAGCTATCTACACAAGCTTTCAAAAGCTTTAAAACTTTTGAAAGCTTTTGAAAGGTCTTTGATTTAGCATTGTTGCATTTGTGAGCTAGTTTTCCACCGTGTGTCCCAACACTTGGTTTTCCACCGTGTGTCCCAACATTATCGATATAGCTATCTACACAAGCTCCTAAGAATGCCCTCAATCCATGGACATACCCAACATTATCGATATTTCATCCTAACTCTTGTTTTAAAGCTTTTGAAAGACCTTGCTTAGGGACAAGCAAGTATTAAGTATGGCGTTATTTGTTAGCATGAAATATTGTGATATTTTAGGCACGTTTTCTAAACGTATTTGATTCATATTGATAGTCTTTGATTTAGCATTGTTGCATTTGTGAGCTAGTTTACCTATATTGTCGATATAGCTATCTACACAAGCTTTATGTTGATTATAGGTAATTAAGAGCCATTTCCGAACGGAATTTAGCAAAGATGAGTTGATTGAGTATGTCCATGGATTGAGGGCATTCTTAGGAGCAAAATGAGTATCAACTTATGGAATGCACGAGGCTAGGGAAGAATCACGTTCTTGCCCTAAACCACGCTCTAAAATACGGCCGTACTACAAACCACGTTCAGTTCCACGGCCGTGGAACCCTAGCAAGAGAAGCGTGGTACATTCCAGTGGATTCTACGGTTGTGGAATCATGTGTTCAAACCCTGTTGAATTCCACGCTCTAAATTACGGTCGTGGAACCTTCCACGACCGTGATCTTGGCGATATTTTTTCGCCACACTTTAAGCCACGATCTTTTAAAAGATTGGGCCGGGCCGGTACTTCATCATACGCAATAAAAGGACGGAATAAAGAGAGATTCCGTCACCTCGCTTTAGGATTACGCTTGCACCTTTGCTTGGAGATTTTGCGACTTTGCAAAAAGACGTACTTGCGCTCATCTTTGGAGTTGCCCTAATCTCGCACTTGGTGGAGATTGTGATAGAGATTTCCGGATTGACGGAAGATCGAAGATTCGGAAGGTTAATTGCAAGAAGATTTCTCTTCTTGTTTAGTTTTGATTTAGAAGACGGATTGACATCCCGTTCTTCCTTCTTATCTAATATTGTGTTTGTTTGTTCTATTCCGAATCTAGCGACATTATTTGTTTTTGATTGTGACATTGAGATTGGTTTCAAGTTTATTGAAAGTTTTCGGAAGTTTTCATCTTTCAATCTTTTAAACCTTGAATTTGATATCGTAATGATGATTGTTGGCTAAAAACCCTTAACAATTCTAAGGTGAAGGGTTGATAGTTGTGACTTAGATGATGATAGATCGATCATAAACAGATTGGACCCTGAGAGTTAGAGAGAATCGTCGACAACCTTAAATTACGGCCTGTTCTTGAAGTCCACGGCTGTGGAACCTCAAGAACTAACCGTGATTTCCTTTAAGTTTACGAACCTACTTTTACTTTAATCCAAAGTTAAAGATTTGCTTTAACTTAGTTTAGGCTTGCCTTTTCTAGGTGGTAGTGAAGCCTCAACAACCTCTACCTCGATTGTGAGTGTCACAACCGTAATCGGTTAAGTTAGTCTTGATCCTTGGATTGCAAGTTTGGGTATTTGACATTAATTCTTACCTTTAGAACCTTTCTATATTGAAGCCTCAACAACCTGTATAGAGAGTGTCTTGTAGGTGAGTCATACAAGGTTTTTGGAACTTCACCGTACGATTACCTTACATTAGCATACCTTTGCATATCTTAACTTTGTCCTTATATCATTAGTATATCTTGAATCGATTGCCACAGCTGGATACTTGGATCTTTAGGATTGTTGTTTTCCCAATAATTTGCAAAGATCTTACATTCAATTGCTTGATAACCTGCGATCGGATTTATTCTCCCCAAATCCCTGTGTTCGATACTCTGGAATTCTTGCTAATCTACGCCGATCCGTACACTGCGGGTTCGCTTGCTTGATTCTAGTTTTATAAATTTAAAGCTTATTTGCACGCACGTTTAGGGGCGAACAAGTTTTTGGCGTCGTTGCCGGGGATTTGGTCTAGACCGAATTCGGTAGCCGGTTGTCAAGCTTGGGAGCTTGCTCTCGTTATTTGATATTTCTTTAGTGCATGCGCAGGTCTAGGAACACCGAAGACCTCTTACCTCTTGATCAAGAGCTTGAGAGGACTTTAAGGCAGAAGCGTAAGGAAGAGAAGATGGCTGAAGAACACGAACGTGATCTTCAAGCGGATTTGGCGGAGAAGGAAGCTCAACTCCAATGGATTGAGAACATCCGTCGGGATGAAATGGATCGTCATCAATCTCAAGTTAACAATCTACAGGATATGATTTTCCAAAAGAGGATAGAACTAAGCGACCTTAAGAATAAGTGAAGCAAGAAATCCTCAAGGAGGGGATCATGATCAAGAAGAAGAAGCCATTCATCCGCTGATGATAGTGATTCTTCCATGCCGCCGTTAGAAGAGATTGATCCCACGATCAATGTGAATCCTTTCCATCCACGGGGAGCTGCTAATCGTCGTGTTCCACCTAGGAATGCTAGGATCGAACCTGTAGATAATGAGCCAAGAACTCTTGGCCAAAGGATGGATCCAACACAACAACCACTCCATTTGGGCGTAAATTTTGATGCTGATGATGTGCAAGCGTTTAGCTACAACCCTCAAGTCATTACTCTTGTTCGCCAAAACCAATTTGGCGGGACAAGCGCTGAATCTCCACACCAACACTTGCAAAACTTTGAGTGTATGATGGAGACAATGAGACCGAAGAACGCTACTACCAACAACTATAAGCTCAAGCCTTTCTTCTTCTCCTTGAAGGGGAAAGCGTTGTCTTGGTACCAAGCTCTTCCTAGTGGGAAACTAGACACGTGGGAAAACCTTTCCGCGGAGTTCCTCACCAAATTCTTTCCGCCATCCAAAACGGCGGAACTTAGAGGTAAGATCAATTCATTTTCCATGAGGTCTAACGAAAGTTTGTTTCAATCATGGGAAAGTTTCAGGACTTGTTATTGGATTGCCCTTATCATGGCATATCCAAGCTTGCATTGCTGGAGATTTATTACAAGGGGCTGGATGCGGGAACGCAATTCAACCTCCAATCACTCTCATGTAGAACATTCATGGACATGAGGGAAGATGACGCTTGGGACTTCATTGAGAAGCAAGCAAGGGTCATAGAGAAGTATTCCCACCGGAAAGTGGAGGGAAATCGTGTGGAGCAAGGAGCAAAGCTCACACATGAAGCTCAAAATCAGATTTTCTCCCTCAACAATGAGATCAAGGAGTTGAAGGAGGCGATCAAGACCAACTTCCCAAAGCAACAAGGGAAGGATGTTGGCTATTTGGGCAACAACAATGGCGGTGATAACACAAACCGCAACAACAACAATAATAACCGGAACAACAACCGGAATAACAATTGGAATGGCAATAACAACAACCGGAACAACAATTGGAACAACAATAGGGGTTCAAACAACAACAATTGGCGCTCCAATCAACAAAATTCCGGTAACTCTTATCCTTCCAATTCTAATTCACTAACTCCACCTTCCTCTTCCTCTACTCCTTTGAAAAGCCAGGGGCAATCATCTAATGGAGGAAACACTTCGGGGAAGGAGAAGCCCGATCCCATGTTGGAAACGATTTTGGGAAAGCTACAAGGGTTGGAGAACCGCATCATTAAGGTTGATGATCAAATTTCTAAGGTTGATAAAGCTCAAAAGGTTTTAGAAAACCAAATGTTCAGCCATGCGGAGGAAGTTCCTAGGAATCAAGGGAAACTTCCAGGAAAGACGGAGGACAACCCTAAGGGAAGGGTAATGGCAATCACAACTAGGAGCGGAGTGACTACCACCGATCCGCAGCCTAAGTTCGTTGAAGTCCCCGTAGAGCAAGACAAAGAGAAGGGGAAGGAGAAGGAAGATGTCTACGTTCCTCCTCCAGCTTACAAACCTCCCCTACCATTCCCTCAATCTAGAGCGAGAGCGCGCCTAGATAAACAGTTTGGTAAGTTTATAGAACTCATGAGCAAGCTGCATATTAACATACCCTTTATCGATGTTATTGTAGGTATGCCGGCTTATGGCAAGTTCTTGAAGGAGCTCCTCGCTAACAAGAGGAAGCTAGAAGACTTCGGAGAGGTTAAGATGAGTTCAGATTCTTCGGATCTCATCAAGACCATGAAGGAGAAAATGCCCCCAAAGCTGAAGGATCCGGGGTCATTTTGCATTCCCATAGGAATGGGAGATGTCACATACGATGTGTTATGTGATTTAGGGGCAAGTGTGAGCATCATACCACTTGCGTTGTGTAGGAAGATCGGTTTAGGCGATCCTAAACCGGTAAAGATGACGTTGTACATGGCGGATCGATCCATCACTCGCCCCGTCGGTATCGTAGAAGACGTCCCGGTCAAGCTAGGTAAATTCTTTGTTCCCATTGATTTTGTTGTGCTTGACATTCCTGCAGATAGTCCGGTCCCGATCATACTTGGAAGACCGTTTCTTGCAACTTCCGGCTGCATAGTCGATTGCAAGAATGCTAGACTCGCTTTTGATATAGGGGAAGAGAAAGTAGAGTTCGTTCTTTCCACTCTAGTGAAGGAGCCAATCTTTGATGAGGATATATTCGATATCCAAGACGAAGAAGGGTTGTCTAGGGAGGAGGTAAGTACGATTCTCTTCAACGATCCTCTACAAAAAGTTATCACTATGAGTCTAACAAATGTAGGGGAAGAAGAAGAGTGCAATGAGGCAATTGAAGCCTTAGAAGCACAAGAAGAGATGCATGTAGTGGAGTTTGAAAAAATCCACGATGAGGTAGAAAACGTGAGAATCCACGGCCACACACTATATTCCACGGCCGTGGATTTCACAACCAAAACCGTGTCCCACTCCAGGGAGTTATACGGTCGTGGAGAAGACATGACAACCGTATTTCCCTTCCACGCCCTAAACCACGGCCGTGGAGGCCATGAGGAACCCGTAATTTTGGGCGTGGAAAGGGGTGATCGAGACACTTTTTCAACTTCTTTTGATTCTTCTCCCACACATTCAACACCCTTAGAAACTTCTAAGGAGACATCAGATGCTCCTCAACGATCATTGGAAGCTCCAAAAGCAATGGAACTCAAACCCCTTCCTACTCATCTAAGGTACGCTTTTCTAGGACCTAATTCTACCTTTCCGGTTATTGTTAGTTCCGATCTAAGCATAGATGAACATAATCAGCTCATGATTGTCCTTAGGAAACATAGGAAAGCTTTAGGCTATACTATTGAGGACTTAGTAGGAATTAAACCCTCCCTATGCATGCATAAGATACTAATGGAGGAAGATTTTAGAACTTCAAGACAACCTCAAAGGCGGTTGAATCCGACCATGAAGGAGGTTGTCAAGAAGGAAATTCTTAAGCTTCTTGATGCAGGTATCATCTACCCTATCTCCGATAGTAAGTGGGTGACTCCGGTTCAAGTAGTTCCGAAGAAGGGAGGAATGATGGTCATCACCGACAAAAACAACTAACTCATTCCTACCCGAACCGTGACAGGATGGCGGATGTGCATAGACTACCGCAAGCTCAACATCGCAACGAGGAAGGATCACTTCCCATTGCCGTTCATTGATCAAATGCTTGAAAGGTTAGCGCAACATTCGCATTTTTGCTATCTTGACGGTTATAGTGGTTTCTTTCAGATCCCGATACACCCGGATGATCAAGAGAATACCACATTCACGTGCCCATGGGGTACGTTTGCTTATAGGAGAATGCCATTCGGGCTTTGCAACGCCCCAACCACCTTTCAACGGTGCATGATGGCCATCTTCTCCGAATACGTAGAGGAAATCATGGAGGTCTTCATGGACGACTTCTCCGTATACGGTTCCTCTTTTAACGATTGCCTTTCTAACCTTTCTCTTGTTTTGCAAAGGTGTGAAGACACTAACCTAGTTCTTAATTGGGAGAAGTGTCAATTTATGGTTAAGGAAGGAATTGTATTAGGTCACTTAGTCTCTAATAGAGGGATAGAAGTAGATAAATCTAAGATAGAGACCATAGAGAAGCTTCCTCCCTCAATTTCGGTGAAAGGGATAAGACGTTTCCTAGGACATGCTGGATTTTATAGACGTTTCATTAAAGACTTTTCTAAGATATCAAAACCTCTCACTAATCTATTGATGAAGGATGCGGTTTTTGAGTTTTCGCAGGAATGTTTGGATGCGTTTAACACCATTCGGCAAGCTCTAATTTCAGCACCTATTATCCAACCTCCGGATTGGACTATTCCCTTTGAGATTATGTGCGATGCTAGTGACGTAGCTATTGGAGCTGTTCTTGGACAACGAAAGGAAGGGCGAACCCATGCCATATACTATGCTAGCAAGACGCTAGATGAAGCGCAGCTCAACTATGCCACTACCGAAAAGGAGTTTTTAGCCATTGTCTATGCTATTGACAAGTTTCGCTCTTATCTTGTAGGTGCAAAGGTGATTGTCTACACGGATCATGCTGCGATCCGGTACCTCCTTGCGAAGAGAGATGCGAAGCCAAGGCTAATTAGATGGATTCTTCTCCTACATGAATTCGATCTAGAGATCCGCGACAAGAAAGGTTCAGAAAATTCTGTTGCGGATCATTTGAGTCGCCTAACACATCTAGAGGACGACCATTTACCCATCGATGACTCCTTCCCGGACGAACACCTACACATTATAGAGGAGTGCATCGACGTGATCTCCAAAGGTAACGAACCATGGTTTGCTGATTTTGTTAACTATTTGGTTTGTCAGGAGATACCACCCGGATTATCCTACGCACAAAGGAAGAAGTTCTTTAAGGATGTCCGGGAATACTTTTGGAACGAGCCTCTCCTCTTTAAGAGAGGTCCGGATGGCATCATTCGGCGATGTGTGCCGGAAGATGAGATGCAAAGTGTCATCCGTCATTGTCATTCACTACCTTGTGGAGGACACGCTAGTTCGAACAAGACTAGCGCAAAGGTATTGCAATCCGGATTCTTTTGGCCTACCTTATTTAGAAATGTGCAATCCTTTGTTTTTTGCTGCGATGCTTGTCAAAGAACAAGCAATATCTCTAGGAGGAATGAGATGCCCCTCAACAACATCCAAGAGGTGGAGATTTTCGACGTTTGGGGAGTAGACTTCATGGGACCATTCCCATCTTCTTGTGGAAACCAATACATACTATTGGCAGTAGACTACGTTTCTAGATGGGTGGAAGCAATTGCCTCTCCCACCAATGATGCCATGGTGGTGGTTAAGTTCTTCAACAAGACCATCTTCCCGCGATTTGGGACGCCAAGGACTATCATTAGTGATGGAGGTTCTCACTTCATTGCCCGGCGCTTTGAAGCTCTTCTAGCTAAGTATGGGGTTACTCACAAGATCACTACCCCTTACCATCCACAAACAAGTGGACAAGTTGAGATCTCAAATAGGGAGATCAAAGGAATCTTAGAGAAGACGGTTTCAAGGACTAGGAAGGATTGGTCCTTGAAGCTTGACGATGCATTGTGGGCGTACCGGACTGCATACAAGACTCCCATAGGAACCACACCATACAACCTTGTGTATGGGAAGTCTTGTCACTTGCCGGTAGAGTTGGAGCACAAAGCGTTTTGGGCTATCAAGTGGCTGAATTTCAGCATGAAGGAAGCGGGAGAGAAGCGTCTCGTAGACCATAATGAGCTGGACGAACTCCGCTTGAATGCCTATGAAAACGCTAAGATCTATAAGGAGAGAGCAAAGCGTTGGCATGATAAGCGTATCATTCCAAAGGACTTCAAAGAAGGAGATCAAGTTCTCCTCTTCAATTCAAGGCTTCATCTCTTTCCAGGTAAGCTTAAATCCCGTTGGACCGGACCTTTTCTAATTAAGCGTATTTTCCCCCATGGTGCAGTTGAAGTATGGGGTGAAACGAGCGGAAGCTTTAAGGTGAACGGCCAACGACTTAAGAAGTATACGCCGGAACTCCAAGCTGAAGAGTTCGCGCCTACCGCACTCGAATAAGTGCGAGAAAGGTCTAGCTACGGACCTTAAACAAAGCACTTCTTGGGAGGCAACCCAAGGTATTGCATTTTTGTTTTTGTTTTCGATTCATAGATTAGCTTAGTATAGACGTTTTTGCCTTGTTTTGCCTTCGATTCCTTCCGGTATGTTCGTGTTTTTGGATGTAGGAATGATGGAAAAGGAAAAGGGAAGGATAATGTTGAAGAAAAGTGACGAAATTTGGACTTTGGAGCTTTACAGAGAGTTCCACGGCCTAAACCACGGTCGTGACAATTACAGTGACCGTAATTTCCAAATGCCTTTGAAAAATCACCAAAACCACGGTTCCGTACAATTCCACGGCCGTGGAACACCCCGACAGACCGTGATTTTCAAAATTTTACCTGTGACTATATAAACCATGTTCTTCACAAAAACCACTCCATAAATCCCTCTTCCACGACTTATACGCCGAATCCACGCCCCCTCCTCAAATTCTTCGTTCGTTAATCGTTTTTAACGATTCTTCTTCCCAAACTGAAGCAAATTCGACCACCAACAAGATTCAAGCGGCGAATCGAGCGGAAATTCACCAAGGAACGCACAATTCGGATTTTTAAATCCGAAAAATAGGTTTTTCCACTCTTCTTGATCTTTGTCGATTTGGTTCGTTTTTGTTAGAGATTTTAGGAAGAACTGATTGAAATTGGAAGAAATTAGAATAAGGCTGATTGATTGTTGAGATTGAGTGCTGAATTCTGAGATTTGCGAAAAACTGAGACAAACCACGGTTCCTGGAAGAACCACGGCCGTGGAATTGCTAGAACAGCCCGTAATTTTTGACAGTAATGAACTTTGTGAGGAGAGTTTCGGGGAGGATTAAGGAGAAAAAGAATGATCAGAACAAAAAGAGGAAGGGTAATCCCTCTTCTTCTTCATCCTCTAGAGCACCACCACCCTCTTCCCCTTCACCTCCATCTTCACCTTCATCACCCTCACCTCCTAGCCCTAGAGTCCCGACCATTCATGAGGATCACCTTGCTGCATTTGAGAGGATCGAGGAGAGGGCTGTGATTGGTCGTAGGTACCTGCTGTTAGAGGAGCTAGTTCCTCTTAACATCGTAGATGACCGTACTTGGCTCTTGGATAGAGCCGGACTAGTTGTCTTCTCGGCTATCCGAGAAGACGCGTATGAGGAGATTACGAGGGAGGTTGTGACTTCTTTCGAGCATAGCCACATGGATAGGACCGTTTCTTTCCGTCTTATGGAAAGAAACTATGACTTTAGCATCCGTGAGTTTGGGACCTTCTTTGCGTTCCATGAGACTTTTAATTGTCGCTTTCCTAGTGGCGTTTACGCCAAGGACTTTTGGGAGGAGGTAGCGATGATCTACGCCAGCGAGGACCGTTGGCAACCTGTTGATACCAAGGCCAAGCTGATGTATCACTTGGCCTTGAAGATTGCTCACCGTGTTCTTTCGGAGTGTCTCTTTCCTAGGACGGAGACGCCCCAAAAGATCAAGACGAATGAGCTCTTTTTGCTATATTCCATGTTGTATGGACGCCGAGCTGACTGTGCCACCCTCTTGGCTGCTACTATGAGAAAGCCCAAGAACAAGAGGAAGGGCAACATTGGATACGGTGGGATAGTTACCCACCTTGCTAGGAGTTTGGGTGTTGATTTCTCTGCTTGTACCCGTATACCAGCCGTACCCTTAGGACTTCATGCCTTCATGACTAGAGGGCTCATCTTCCCCACACATAGAGGTCCGCCTTATGTGGCCATGCCTTGGGAGAGCAGGACCGGTAGGGGTATTGCGTGGCTGCAGGAGTACTCCATTATGACTGGACGCCATAATTGGAAGGAGACGTTCGCTGCTATGCATGCGAACAGGATTGAAGCTCCTCCGTATGTTCCACCACCGCCCGTTGTTGAGGAGGAGGAGATGAGGGATCAGTTTGAGGGTGGAGGAGGAGCCGAGCAGGAGTTTGGCACGTTTCCGGATCAGCCGGATGCGGCCCCCGATGTGCCTAGACGTTCTCCACGTCCAGCTAGAGCTTCAGGCTCGTCTTCTCGCCGCGCCAGCGTGAGTGAGAGACCCACATGGGCTGAAACACCTCCTGCATGGTATGGAGCTCCACCTCCATGGGCTACAGAGACACCATCTGCACCAGCACCAGCGCCAGCACCATCCGACGCTCCAGCATGGTACAGTCAGGCTCCGGTATGGTATGAGCAGATGCCGGATTGGGCTACTGGTGTTTCGGAGAGAGTAGGAGCATTGGAGATACGAGCCGATGCTAGAGATGGACGCTTGGACGACCTCGATCACATGATGAGAGACGTCTACCGCCAGCAGTTTGGGCGGTTTTATGATCCTAGCTTCTCTCCATTCCTGCCTCCACCAGCACCGCAGTGATGATGATGATTGACCGTTCGCTTTAGCCGCTCCACCGCCATTTTGTGAGTTTCTTTTTCTTTTCTTTCTTTTCTTTCTTTCTTTTGAACATTAGGGACAATGTTCGTCCTAAGTATGGGGTGGGGTGTGACTAAAAGTTTGTAATAACTCTTACTCAGTATTTTTGCTTCTATTCGAGACTATCATTGCATGTTCCTTATATTGTTGCATGTTTCGTTATTGCATTGCATGAAAAAGAATTTGAAAAACCCATAAAAATTGAAAAATATTGAAAATTTTGTGCTTCTAATGAATTGAGATGATTTCTATGATAATCACTACTTGTGAATTGAGTTTGATGACAATTGCATGCTTAAAAGAATAGTGAATTGAAAAGGAATTGAATGAGTTGATTATACCTCTTTTGCAAGTTTCATAATGTGATGGATGTTACTTAAATCATGTTGAGAAATTGAAGTTGAAATCACACCATAAGTTCTTATACTTCTTGTTGAGATGATTAAGGCAATTCGATATTTTCTTTCTTCCTTCTTTGATCATTTAGCTCCTCATTGAAATATTGACCTCCTTTACCTATCCGGGAATTTGGAGAAGTGAATGAAAAAGGCATGTTTGATGTGGGAGGGCCATGAGAGCAATCATTTGCAATCAAAAGAATAGAAAGAAATTGTAGGTTTGGGGAAGTCAATCATGACGATGAGTAACTCGGCACCATTCACATAGCCGGGTGTTTGTGTCTTGCCAAAGTCAGATTGAGCGATATTCCTAGCGGATTATGGTATGTGCGCTAAGGGTTTGAGGCATCTCATAAAATTGAGAAACGCCAATCTCCTAGGCTTCGGTTTTTGTGCACCTCTGTCCATAACTCCAAAAGTTAAGTCAAAAAATGAAAGAAAGAGAGCGAAGCTCTAAGTTGAAGTGTTGCGGAAACCGCAAAAGAAGAAGAAGGAGTAGTTGTCCACTTTCCCGGGTTCATGCACCACATTCCTTAAAGTTTCCTTCCCTTTCCACTTTCTAGACCATTTTCTTTGAAAGTCCTTAAGATCAAAAGAATGTTATATGACTTGGTGATCTAAATTGAAGTTTCTTATGATTGATTTTGATAATGTTTAAAAGTTATGATGTTTGTATGGAAGTTTGATTGATTCATGAGTTTTCTTTACTCTTTACTCTTTGATTAAGTGTATAAAAGTCTATAAACGGTTGAAGCAAGATTTGAGAATGATCTATTCTTTAGAAGGCACATTCCTCCAAAAGAAGTATTGTTTTGAGAAGGTACACATATTTCATCCTAACTCTTGTTTTAAAGCTTTTGAAAGACCTTGCTTAGGGACAAGCAAGTATTAAGTATGGCGTTATTTGTTAGCATGAAATATTGTGATATTTTAGGCACGTTTTCTAAACGTATTTGATTCATATTGATAGTCTTTGATTTAGCATTGTTGCATTTGTGAGCTAGTTTGCCTATATTGTCGATATAGATATCTAGACAAGCTTTATGTTGATTATAGGTAATTGAGAGCCATTTCCGAACGGAATTTAGCAAAGATGAGTTGATTGAGTATGTCCATGGATTGAGGGCATTCTTAGGAGCAAAATGAGTATCAACTTATGGAATGCACGAGGCTAGGGAAGAATCACATTCTTGCCCTAAACCACGCTCTAAAATACGGCCGTACTACAAACCACGTTCAGTTCCACGGCCGTGGAACCCTAGCAAGAGAAGCGTGATTCATTCCAGTGGATTCTACGGTCGTGGAATCATGTGTTCAAACCGTGTTGAATTCCACGCTCTAAATTACGGTCGTGGAACCTTCCACGACCGTGATCTTGGCGATATTTTTTCGCCACACTTTAAGCCACGATCTTTTAAAAGATTGGGCCGGGCCGCTACTTCATCATACACTATAAAAGGACGGACGAAGAGAGATTCCGTCACCTTGCTTTAGGCTTACGCTTGCACCTTCGCTTGGAGATTTTGCGACTTTGCAAAAAGACGTACTTGCGCTCATCTTTGGAGTTGCCCTAATCTCGCACTTGGTGGAGATTGTGATAGAGATTTCCGGATTGACGGAAGATCGAAGATTCGGAAGGTTAATTGCAAGAAGATTTCTCTTCTTGTTTAGGTTTGATTTAGAAGACGGATTGACATCCCGTTCTTCCTTCTTATCTAATATTGTGTTTGTTTGTTCTATTCCGAATCTAGCGACAATATTTGTTCTTGATTGTGACATTGAGATTGGTTTGAAGTTTATTGAAAGTTTTCGGAAGTTTTCATCTTTCAATCTTTTAAACCTTGAATTTGATATAGTAATGATGATTGTTGGCTAAAAACCCTTAACAATTCTAAGGTGAAGGGTTGATAGTTGTGACTTAGATGATGATAGATCGATCATAAACAGATTGGACCCTGAGAGTTAGAGAGAATCGTCGACAACCTTAAATTACGGCCTGTTCTTGAAGTCCACGGCTGTGGAACCTCAAGAACTAACCGTGATTTCCTTTAAGTTTACGAACCTACTTTTACTTTAATCCAAAGTTAAAGATTTGCTTTAACTTAGTTTAGGCTTGCCTTTTCTAGGTGGTAGTGAAGCCTCAACAACCTCTACCTCGATTGTGAGTGTCACAACCGTAATCGGTTAAGTTAGTCTTGATCCTTGGATTGCAAGTTTGGGTATTTGACATTAATTCTTACCTTTAGAACCTTTCTATATTGAAGCCTCAACAACCTGTATAGAGAGTGTCTTGTAGGTGAGTCATACAAGGTTTTTGGAACTTCACCGTACGATTACCTTACATTAGCATACCTTTGCATATCTTAACTCTGTCCTTATATCATTAGTATATCTTGAATCGATTGCCACAGCTGGATACTTGGATCTTTAGGATTGTTGTTTTCCCAATAATTTGCAAAGCTCTTACATTCAATTGCTTGATAACCTGCGATCGGATTTATTCTCCCCAAATCCCTATGTTCGATACTCTGGAATTCTTGCTAATCTACGCCGATCCGTACACTGCGGGTTCGCTTGCTTGATTCTAGTTTTATAAATTTAAAGCTTATTTGCACGCACGTTTAGGGGCGAACAATAGAAACGATAGAGTAGTTGCCACCACCTTCCTCGGTGAAAGGGGTAAGGAGTTTCTTGGGGCATGCCGGTTTTCACCGGAGGTTGATAAAAGATTTCTCTAAAATTTCTAAGCCTCTCACTAACCTACTAATGAAGGATGTTGAGTTTGTTTTCTCCAAGGATTGTCTTGAAGCGTTTTGTAGGTTGAAAAATGCTTTGATCTCCGCCCCGATTATGCAACCTCCGGATTGGAGCCTACCATTTCAAGTGATGTGTGATGCGAGTGATGTGGGTGTTGGGGCTGTTTTAGGACAAAAGAGAGATGGGCTTACACATGTCATCTACTACGCTAGCAAGACGCTAGATGATACCTAAGTCAACTATGCCACAACCAAGAAGGAGTTGCTAGCAGTGGTGTATGCCTTTCAGAAGTTCCAGTCATATCTTCTTGGAGCAAAGGTTATTGTGTACACGGATCATGCTGCGATCCGTTATCTCCTCACAAAGAAGGATGCCAAGCCTCACCTCATTCTGTGGATCCTTCTCCTCCAAGATTTTAACTTGGTGATTTGTGACAAGAAAGATTCCGAAAATTCAGTAGCGGACAACCTTTGTATGCTACCACCATTAGAAATTGAGAGAGATGAGATCCCGATTGATGACTCATTCCGGGATGAGCAATTGCAAGTGTTGGAGGAGTGCTTACTTCAAGTGTCTAGAGGGAGTGATTCATGGTATGCGGATATAGTGAATTATCTTGTGTGTTAAGAGGTGCCGCCCGGTTTGTCATATGCCCAAAGGAAAATGTTTTTCAAAGATGTGAGGCATTTTGATTAGAGTGAGCCCCTATTGTTCAAGAGAGGGCCGGATGGAGTCGTTAGGAGGTTTATTATGGAGGACGAGAAGGATAGTATGATCCGTTCTTGCCACTCCTTTCCATGTGAAGCCAACTCTATCTCACACAAAACGTGTGGAAAGGTATTGCAATCCGGTTTTGATTGGCCTAACTTGTTTTAGGATGTGCAGAATTTTGTAGTAGCTTGTGACGCTTCCCAAAGAACTGGCAACATCTCAAGGAGGAATGAGATGCCCTTGAACAATATCCAAGAGGTTGAGGTCTTTGACATTTGTGGTGTGGACTTTATGGGGCCATTTCCCTCTTTATGTGGCAACTTATGTATTCTATTGGCGGTGGATTATATGTCAAGGTTGTTGAAAGCAATCGCATCTCCCACAAATGATGCCAAAGTAGTGGTGTGGTTCTTCGACCGAGTCATCTTCCCTAGGTTTGGAACACCAAGAGTAATCATAAGTGATAGAGGGAAGCATTTCACCAATAAGAACTTTGGGACACTTTTGGCTAAGTATGGGGTGACTCATAAGGTGGCCACACCTTACCATCCCCAAACTAGTGGCCAAGTAGAGATTTCCAACCAGGAGATCAAGGGGATACTTGAGAAGACGGTTTCTAGGACAAGAAAAGATTGGGATATGACACTTGATGATGCTTTGTGGGCATATAGAACCGCCTTCAACTCACCGATTGGCACCACTCCCTACAAGCTAGTTTATGGAAAGTCTTGCCACCTTCCGGTGGAGATGGAGCATAGGGCATATTGGGCATAAGTTGGCTGAATTTCGACCTCAAGGACGCCGGTGAGAAGAGATTGCTAGACATGAATGCTCTTGAGGAGATCCGGCTAAATGCTTATGAAAATGCCCTGATTTACAAAGAAAGGACCAAGCGTTGGCTTGACAAACGTCTCATCCCAAAGGAGTTGAGTTAAGGTGACTTAGGCATTCTCTTCAATTCAAGATTGAGGTTCTTCCCAGAAAAGCTTAAGTCAAGATGGACGGGTCCCGACGCCATAGTGAACATGAAGAGCTCTCTACCATCTTTGATTGATCATCCACCATCATTCCTCTTGAGTGAACCGAAATACCGAAAACACTACCATTTTTACATTGTGAGGACTCTCTTTCACTTCTTTATTTATTTTGCACATTGGGGACAATGTGGTTTTCATTATGGCGTGGGGTTTTCATAATCATTTGCATGATTGCATTTAGGATAGTTTAATATTATTTTCACATGTTTCATTATGTTTAGCAATGTACATATGAAAACTCCACCTTGATTGAAATGGTTTACAGGTATTGATGATGGAAGACTTCACACAAACATAGCAGTTGGATCTCTAACAATGTACTTGATTATATTTCTAGATGGTTGGTTGGTTTGAATTCTGTGCAGGTTACATGTCAAGGGCCTTGAAGTTGGATTCAAGAACAAGCTCAAAAAGACGAAGATCAAGGGCCTTGGAATCTAAGTGCACGGAACAAAGATTCAAATAAATTGAAGATCTTCGTTGAAGATTCTGTAACAAGAAGATCTTATCAACCAAAGACTTTATCAACCAAAGGAAGATCTCAACAGAAGGATAGAAAATCATTTCTAGAAGATTTTCGAGAAGATTTTCTAAAACAACAAAAACCGGAAAAAATATCTTCTCTCTCTTATCCAACAGAAGACGAGATGATCAAGGAGTAAAAGACTCAACGTGTTCGTAGGATCGAAGATCAACAACGTCTACCTTACGATCTTCATGGAAAAGAAAGTTGATCTTCAAACGGTCATCTCTACAACGGCTAGAAGATCTTTCAATAGAAGATATAAATGAAGATGATGGTCGAAGAAGAAAATAAACAAGCCTACACCGGAAAACATCTTTGCATCCTCAAGCAACCTAATCATCTTCATTCGTTGTTTTTCTTTCTCACATTCACGTAAAAGTTTTATCCCCTTAGAGAGAGAGAAAACACAAGAGCTCCATTGGTAGATCTAAAAAGTGTTATACTAGAGTGTGTTACTCTGCGAAGTAACTAGGCTATTATAGCTAGGTTAAGAGTTGGAGCTTGATCATAGCATTGGCTACAAGTGAGAGAAGAAGGGGGTTTCTTCTAGTTTGTATCTAGGACACTTTGAAGCTGATAATAGATGGTTAGATCCTACGGATATACCCTGGGACGGAGAGTAGGCTATTTAGAGTCGAACTTCGTAAACATATCCTCGTGTCAATCTTTTCAATTCCGCACCATATGAACTTTACTATGACTAACATTGTTTTGCAGGAGCAAGAAGTCAAGGCCCTTGAAATTGAGTTTCAAAGCCCTTGAAATCGAAGTTTTACTAGTAACACAGATTGACATCAAGGCCCTTCAAAGGAGTTTCAAGGCCTTGAGATTTGGTTTGTGAAAAGTTCTCATACTCTATTCAACCCTCCCCCCCCTTCTAGAGTATTATCTATATTATTTATTTCACCTAACGGCTCTTCAATTGGTATCAGAGATAGACTCACGTTTATTGATTTAACCATCAATGATACTAATCATGAATCTTGTAGGTGATGGTGGATTTGCTCAAGGAAGATCCTCATCTCGACCACCACTCTTTTGTGGCAACAACTTTGCTCATTGGAGATCACTAATGCGTATATTCTTGATTGACCAGGATATGGAGCTTTGGAGCATTATTCAAGATGGACCAAAAGTTCCATGACAACGGTTGAAGGCGTCCAAGTCCCGAAGAAGGAACCAGACTTCACTCAGGCTGACCTGGACAGTGTGTCAAAGAATTACAAAGCAATGAATCTACTTTACAGTGGATTATATGCTAATAAATTCAACCGCATCTCATCATGCAAAGTGGAAAAGAAATATGGGACAAGCTTGTTGTCACTTACAAAGGAACAAGTCAAGTCAAGGAAACAAAGATTAGCATCTTTCTCAGACAATACGATTGATCAAGCTCAACGCTATGGAGACTTCTATGAACTCATTTTTGAAGGCACAAAAAGCCTTAGAACAACAATTTTTCAACAAGGCTAATGAAGCACCAAGAGATCCTGGAAAACTTCCAGGAAGGAAGAAGAATAACCCAAAAGAGCAATTCATGGCTATCACAACACGCTGTGGATTGAAGACTGCAGATCTAGTACCTCGGTCGGACTACGATCTGACGAGGAATACCTCAATCGAGGTGCCTACCGAGATGGAGCCCCAGAAAGAAAAAGAAAAAGCTGAAGTTTATGCTCCACCACCTGCTTATAAACCACCACTCCCGTTCCCTCAGTCGAGGGCAAGGGCACATTAAGACAAGCACTTTGGTAAGTTTCTTGACCTGATGAATAAGCTACATATTAACATCTCTTTCATTGATTCTATCCTAGGAATGCCCTCCTATGGGAATTTTTTGAAAGAGATCTTGTCAAGAAAGAGAAAGCTGGAAGAATTTGGAGAAGTACAAATGACCTCTAGATCTTCAGAGCTCATTCAAATCATGAAGGAAAAGATGCCACCTAAGTTGAGAGATCCCGGTTCATTTTTCATTCCCATGCAAGTTGGGGATGTGACTTATGATGCACTTTGTGATCTAGGAGCTAGTGTAAGCATCATTCCTCTAGCACTTTGTGAGAAGACATTCCCATCAAGCTAGGTAACTTCTACATATAGACTTTGTTGTGTTGGACATTCCCACAGATTATGCCATTCCTATCATTCTTGGAAGACCATTTCTAGCAAAGTCGGGTTGCAACGATGATTGTAAGAATGCCAAGTAGAAGTTCAACATTGGTGGCCATCATGTGGAGTTTGCACTATTGGCTTTAATAAAGGGAGAGACTTTGGAAGATGATATCTTCAACATCTATGATGAAGAAGATTCTTGAGAATTGGTGAGCTCTATCGTTATTAAAGATCCTCTTGAGAAAGTTTTGAGTTTTAGTATGATGGAGTAAGGTATAGATGTCTTGTGTGATGCAGATGTGCGAACCTTGGAAACATTGGAAGCAGATCCAGGAGCTAAATTTGAAAAACTGATTCAGGAGAAAAAAAAGAACATTAGGTTTCGGTCCCAGTTCCATTACCTCGACCGAGACAGTTTCCGGAGCAAGCGAGGTGATCTTATCTGAAGAACACCTCGGTCACCCATCTCGGACCACGACCGAGACAACAGGCGAGAAGAAGTCAACTGAGACTCACATCAGTCCAATACTTAGATCTAAGTCCTCTCTACTGAGAAAGAAGGTACAAATCCACCACTGAAAACACCTCCTTTCTTAGAACTTAAACCAGTCCCAACTCATTTGAGGTACGCTTTCCTTGGTCCGGATGCTACTTATCCCGTCATTGTTAGTGCTTCTCTTTCTGAAGATGAATTGTCTAAGTTGAAGGATGTTCTAAGGAAACATAGAAAGGCTTTGGGTTACACTATTGATGATCTTGTTGGTATTAATCTTTCTCTTTGTATGCATAAGATACTAATGGAACACGATCACAAGACTTCACGGGAACCTCAAAGACGGTTAAATCCGATCATGAAAGAGGTTGTGAAGAAGGAGATTCTTAAGTTGTTGGATGTAGGTATCATATTTCCCATATCGGATAGCCAATGGGTGAGTCCGGTGCATGTAGTTCCAAAGAAAGGAGGGATGGCCCTTTTGACAAACAAGAACAATGAGTTGATTCCTACTAGGACCATTACAGGCTGGAGGATTTGCATTGACTATAGGAAGCTGAATTTGGCTACAAGAAAATACCATTTCCCTCTTCCATTCATCGACCAAGTGCTTGAATACTTAGCACAACACTCCCATTTTTGCTATTTAGATGGTTATAGTGGTTTCTTTCAGATTCCTATCCTTTCAGATGATATAGAGAAGACCACTTTCACTTGTCCATAGGGGACATTCTCTTATCGGAGGATGCCATTAGGATTGTGTAACGCACCTGCTACTTTTCAGCGTTGCATGATGGCTATCTTTTCCGAGTATATTGAGGAGATCATGAAGGTATTTATGGATGACTTTTTGGTATATGGTTCCTCTTTTGATAACTGTTTCGCTAACCTTTCTCTAGTGTTACAACGTTGTGAAGACACTAATCTTGTTTTGAATTGGGAGAAGTGTCACTTCATGGTTATTGAAGGAATTGTTCTAGGACACCTCGTTTCCATCCGAGGTATCGAGGTCGATCGAGCTAAGATCGAGACTATTGAGAAACTTCCACCCCCTTGTTCTGTTAAGGGTGTGCGGATTTTTCTCGGGCATGCAGGTTTCTACAGGAGGTTCATCAAGGATTTTTCTAAAATCTCCAAACCGCTCACTAATCTTTGGAATAAGGATGTTGTTTTTGAGTTTTCGCAGGAATGCCTTGATGCTTTTTACAAGATAAAGGAAGCGTTGATTACCGCTCCCATCATTCAACCTCCCGATTTGACCTCGCCCTTTGACATCATGTGTGATGCTTGTGATATGGCCACAGGAGTGGTACTTGGACAAAAGAAGGATGGCCGGACCAACACCATTTACTATGCTAAGCAAGCCGCTAGATGAAGCTCAATAGAAATACGCCACCACCGAGAAGGAGCTTTTGGCAGTTGTTTATGCATTTGACAAATTTTGCTCTTACTTAGTGGGAGCAAAAGTTATTATTTACACTGACCATGCACCTATTCGATACTTGTTGGCTAATAAAGATGCAAAGCCGTGCCTTATTCGTTGGATTCTCTTGCTTCAAGAGTTTGACCTAGAGATTCGCGATAAGAAGGGATCCGAGAATTCCGTGGCGGATCACCTCAGCCGGCTACCACCTATCTCGCTCGAGAAGGATAACCTAACCATTGATGACTCGTTTCCTAATGGCATACGGTCCAGCTAGCGAGCTTAAACTAAGCCCTTCTTGGGAGGCAACCCAAGGTATTGCTTTCTTTTCCCTTTTTCTAGCTTAGTTTAGATAGTGTGCTTCATGTTTTTGCATCCTCCTAGACAGGAATCACATATTCCCTTAGAAGAAATTACAAATCAGGAGCTACACGGAAGGACAGAAGTTTGAGAAATTGAGAAAATGGAGTTTGACCGAGACACATCTCGGTTGCTGTCACAGCACCTCGACCAAAGTGTTCTCCGTCAACCGAGATACCTAGGTCTGACATTCATTCTGACACCTCGGTCCGCTCAGGAACAACTCGACCGAGGTGTAATCAAATTCAATGAGGGGTATAAAAGGGTGCAACGGTTTCTCTCTCTTCTCACTTTTCCCTCTCTTCGCACACCTCGATTGCGGTGTTCTCTACTCAGATTCTCCATTCTCGATCGTTTTCAATGATTTTCGGCTCCAACTAATCATAGGAAGCAAGAGATTCAGTTTCTAAACAACAAACAACACAAAGAACGCTTCAAATCTGCAGATTTAAGGGTATTTCGACAAAAACCATAACTCGTTCTATTTTTGTTGATTTTGCGTAGATTTGGCTTTGGTTGCCATAGGTTGATGTTGAAAAGGATATAAGTACCCCATAGGAAGCATTTGGTAGTGTTTTCTGGGAAAAAGCTTGCAGTTTTCAAATCTCACCTCGCGCAGTACTTTGTCTCGGTCGACTCGACTGAGTCTCAGCCGAGGTGTTCTTGACCCGACCGAGGTGACTTTTAGCAATGAGTAGTTCCAGAAGATCAGATCGCCAGTTTTCCTTGAGGGATAGGCCTAGTAGTTCACACCACTCCTCCCCTTCTTCTACATCACAATCCACCATTCCAATGATCCACAAGAGACACCAGAGGGATTTTGATCGTATTTGTGGGTGCCCCATCATTGCCCCACGATTCGTTCATGTTGATGACTTCGAGTGCCTCCCTGTGGTGGAGGACTTGAAGAAGTTGATTTCGATGGTTGGCTTGGAGGACTTTGTGGCCATCAAAGCACCGGCTTTTGCTTGCTTTGTAGGTAGTTTTAGGTAGTCATTTAGATAGATTTCTCACTCATTCATGCACGGTTTAGCACTAGTTCATGACGTTTTGCACTCAATTCACGTGTTTTGTCGAGATAGACGTCTACTCGGACTTTTGCTTGCTTTGTAGGTAATTTGGGAGATTTAAGAGCCTAATCGATACATCCGAGGATCATTCCTCGAGATGACACACTTCCGGACTCATTGGAATGCAAGATAAGGGCTAAGGAGGACTAATGGAGCCTTGCCAACACAAGCCATGCACCGAATCATGGCTTAACGAGCCTAGGAGAGGCTTCTGGACAAAACCACGGTCTAGACCAAGACCACGGCCGTGGACTTGCCCGTGATTCTTGCCAGGACCACATCGACAGCTGGCCACGATCTCTTCCATTGCTCTTGCATCCTAGTGGGTATTTAAAGGATTTTGCACGCTGTAATTGGGGATCTCTCTCCTCTCTTTTGACCTACCTTTCTTCCCCAAAACACTTATCCGTTGTTGCCTCTCTTCCAAGCACCCATTGTGGGTGTTCTTGGAAGAGATTAGTGTAGATTTTCGTTTAAGAGTGAGATTAGAGTAGATTGACTGAAGCTTCCATTGTTGTCAAGTTGGATTAGCTCTTGGAGCCTTGTAAAGATTTGGTAACTTCTATCCTATGCTTTTAATGTCTTTTCTTTGGATTGTTCTTCATCATTTAACCATGACTTGCAAGCATGTTTTGATTGTGAAGTTTGATCTTGAAATGAATGTTATTGGCTAGATAGATGTGGTTCTAGAGTGAAGGAATAATGTTTGTGCTTTGGACTATGATTGTATTGCTTCCATGTTAGCTTAGGATCGATTTGTGTTCGAAATCCCAACTCGGAACCAAACCACGGCTTGTTCTTCATGCTTCCACGGCCGTGGTTTAGCATGATCCACCCGTGTTTTATTCTGTTGTTCTTATATTGTTGAATCTTGATGTTTGGATGTAGATGTGTTGAAATCCTAGTGTTTGTTGAGCTCAATCTAACTTAGGGCAACCTATTGTTAGCAAACTAATTGAGGAATGAGACTTACCCGGTAATTTCCCCTCTTAGATACCTAAGATGATAAACTCTAGGTAGTAGTGAGCCAAAAAAGCCGCTATTGGATTGAGTGTGCTAGGATCGTTACCTAAGACTTACCTTTTCCGAGACTTACCCGGTAAGGAGGGGTTTGACCCTTAGGTAGTGGCCGGTTTGTGTGGAATTCCATCCTTTAGGCTCTTTGAGACTTACCCGGTGATGAGACCTTAGGATTGGATTAGTGGATGCATGAGACTTACCCGGTAATTGCTCCCATTAGAGAAACACCCAACTCCGAACAACCACAACCTTCCTTAGACCTTTAGAAACATGAGTCCATAGTCATATTCGGAATTCCGAACCTCTAGAATCCGTTTCCTTACCTCTTATCTCTCATCTTTTGTTTGTGTTTTGTGTTGCTTGATTTTGTTGATATATTTGTGATCTTTGTTTGATCACCCAAAACCCTCCAAAAACATTGTGTTTTCCATTTTCTTTATTTCTCATCTCATTCTTAGTCTAGATTCACACTATCCTCGATCATTGAATGACTTAGTTTCACCTCAGTCCTTGAGTTCGACCTCGGAATACTTCCCTTTCTACAAACGTCCCGTACACTGCGGGTTTCGCTAGGTAGTTTAGGATTTAGTTCGAGTTTATAAATGTAAAGCTTTTTGTGCTATTTCCTAGCGTAACAAGTTTTTGGCGCCGTTTCCGGGGACTAGGTTAAGATTAAGTCATTTGCCTTTGATTGTTTTTAGTGTTTATCTTTCTTGTTACTTTTGATCTTGTGTTGTTTTTGTCTTTGCCTTTTCATGTTTGCCATGGACGGATTGTACCTCCAAGACGACCTTGACAACATGGAGTATGAGGAGTGGATGAAAGGCCAAGGTCTAGGACCTCTCCATGATGAGTTTGAGTATTGGGAGGAGTTCAATGTCTATCATGAGTCCCATGATCAAGCTCACATGATTACACCACCTCATGAGGAACCTTACCATCAACTTCATGAAGATCGATTGGAGTCAATGCTAGAGGAAATGTTGAGGAAGATGGATGATCTAGAAAGCAACCTTGCTTCCATTTCTAGTTCCCACATGGACCTTGAAGCGGAAGTATGTCATCAAGAGGAGGTTCACTATGAGGAGATCCAAGAATTGCCCGATTCAACCGTAACCAATAGAAGCCTTGAGGAAGAGTTGAATGAAGCTCGAGAGCAATTGTGGCTAAGGGATTTGGCCCTGAAGGAAGAAAGGAGATTGAATACCGAGAGAGAAGAGCAAATGAGGAGGGAGATTGAGGAGATTAGGAATGCTCTTATGCTAGGAGATCCTACCATCCTTCAAGATTCACCTCCATCTCCTTCACCTTTAGAGGAGTGCAATGTATTCTCATTCCCGGACATCCTTGCCATCAACCCCGGAACCATACATGAAGAGCTCACTTGGAACGGATGCAGCAGAGTGAACCACGGCCGTGGAGGACAAACCACGCCCGTGGGAGCCAACAGAGAGAACCACGGCCGTGGAGTACAAACCACGCCCGTGGAAGGTCCTGTAGTGATCCATCCTAAGCCAATCTCAGCTCCCTCCGGTCCTTTCTTGCTTGCCCGGAGTACATACGAAGATTGGAGCCCCTTTCCTAAGGATTCTCCATTATTGAATGAAGAAAGCAAGCATGATGGATCCATGATGGTTATGAAGTACTTCAATGAAGGATTCTTTCCGAGAATCGGCTTTCCTCGGATCATAGAGGATGAGGATGACAAGCGCTTCACCGGTAAGACCGCGGAGTACAAATTGCCTAAGTATGGGGTGACACCTATGGTTGCAACTCTATACTATCATCAAGGAAGCGGTGATGAAGGAGTCTACTACTCACCGGTGAAGAGAGAACTTAAAGCTTATTTGGGCATCAAGTGGCCCTTGCTTGTCATCATGGATTCCGGGAAAAGATGGTTGCTTGGACTCCTCAAGCAAACCATGGTATTCGAGGTGGATTGACGTATCCACGGAGTTTGGTCAAGCTAATGACCTAAAAGAAGCGCTTAATGGGAGGCAACCCATTGGTACAACTCTTTCCCTTTTGTCTTTTGCCTTTGTTTTTTCTTTTGTGTGTTTTTGTGTTTTGTGTTTGTGGTAGATTTTAGGTAATGAGGAAGCCTAGCAAGGCGAGTTGATGACGATGATTCCGTTTTCAAACATGGGTGGAGCGGACGTGAGGCTTGGACGGCTTGAGGTGTCTTGTTAGATGGAAGAGCTCCCATCTCACATATACCTTGGCGCGGGTCTCGACGCCGGAATGATTATGAAGAGCTCTCTACCATGCTTGATCGATCATCCATCACCACCACTCCACACGAGTTCATCCCAAATACCGAAGCAAACCATTTTACATTGTGAGAACCTTCTTTCACTCTCTTTACTTGAATACCACATTGGGGACAATGTGTTTCTAAGTATGGGGTGGGGTTTGCATGATCCTTTGCATGATGAGCATCTAGGGTAGTTTAACATTTTCACATGTCTTGCATTGCACATATTCATTTCGAAAATTCCAAAAAAAAATCAGAAAATTTAAAAATTTTTGTGCTTTCTAGGCTTGGATATGACCCTAATGATGAACCTTGTCTTGTGGATTGGCTATGGATGGCCTTGTGTGTTTAATTGATGATGCATATGTGGACTTGAAATACTTATCTTGAATTCCATGGATGACTTGTGATTATGATGCTTGCCTTGATTTAATTGAGGATTGAAAGTCGAAATTGCATGCTAGCTCTTGCACATCAATTGGGAGTGATTAAGGCAATTCATCTTCCTCTACTTCTCATCTTGATCATGTTGCTTGAGCACCTCAAATGAATATAAATTTGACCTCTTTTGACCCATCCGGGAATAGGAGCATGTTAGTGTGTTGATGTGTGTGAAAAGCAAGTGTGGGGTGAAGTTGTTGATGAAAAGAATGTCATGAATGAAGTGCTGAAATTGTTGTGAAAGTGTAGCCAAAAATATAGGTTTGGGGACGTCGGTTTAAATGACAAGTAACTCGGTACACTTCACATGATCGGGTGTTGGTGCCTTGCCAAATTCAAATAAACCGATAGTCCTAACGAGCTTTGGTATGTGTGCCCGGTGTGGATGCACCTCGAAAAATAAAAGAGTCCGAGGAAGGCTAATCACCAAGGTTTCGGCTTTTGTACACCAATGCCATTGTCTCAAAAATAAAAGAAAAGAAAGAAAAGAAAATGAAGAAAAATATACACTTGAGGGAAGTTGATAAGAAATGTGAAGTTGTGGTTGTTTAGTTCCTTTCCCGGATTAGCATCACATAGCCTAGAAAATTCCCACCTAATCACAACGTTTCTTGGCCTTCTATTTTTCAAGTCCTTTTGACCTACTTGCATGTGGGTAAGGCTAAGTAATTTAGATTGGATATGCTCATGATTATCTTGACTTCTTCATCCTTACATTTCATTGCATGCTATCAAGTTAAGTGTAATTGTCTTTCCATGCTTTCATTTATTTGATACATGAATGCTTATCCATGACCATGAAACATGACTATGAAGGTGATCCAATAGTAGAAGCACAAACCAAAAAGATTTTGCCATTTTTCTGCATACATAAATCATGTCATCTCTTAGTCTATAGTTGGGAATTTGCTCGGGGACGAGCAAACCTTAAGTATGGGGTATTTTGATAACACGATTTATGAGCTAGTTTTAGGTAGTCATTTAGATAGATTTCTCACTCATTCATGCACGGTTTAGCACTAGTTCATGACGTTTTGCACTCAATTCACGTGTTTTGTCGAGATAGACGTCTACTCGGACTTTTGCTTGCTTTGTAGGTAATTTGGGAGATTTAAGAGCCTAATCGATACATCCGAGGATCATTCCTCGAGATGACACACTTCCGGACTCATTGGAATGCAAGATAAGGGCTAAGGAGGACTCATGGAGCCTTGCCAACACAAGCCATGCACCGAATCATGGCTTAACGAGCCTAGGAGAGGCTTCTGGACAAAACGACGGTCTAGACCAAGACCACGGCCGTGGACTTGCCCGTGATTCTTGCCAGGACCACATCGACAGCTGGCCACGATCTCTTCCATTGCTCTTGCATCCTAGTGGGTATTTAAAGGATTTTGCAGGCTGTAATTGGGGATCTCTCTCCTCTCTTTTGACCTACCTTTCTTCCCCAAAACACTTCTCCATTGTTGCCTCTCTTCCAAGCACCCATTGTGGGTGTTCTTGGAAGAGATTAGTGTAGATTTTCGTTTAAGAGTGAGATTAGAGTAGATTGAGTGAAGCTTCCATTGTTGTCAAGTTGGATTAGCTCTTGGAGCCTTGTAAAGATTTGGTAACTTCTATCCTATGCTTTTAATGTCTTTTCTTTGGATTGTTCTTCATCATTTAACCATGACTTGCAAGCATGTTTTGATTGTGAAGTTTGATCTTGAAATGAATGTTATTGGCTAGATAGATGTGGTTCTAGAGTGAAGGAATAATGTTTGTGCTTTGGACTATGATTGTATTGCTTCTATGTTAGCTTAGGATCGATTTGTGTTCGAAATCCCAACTCGGAACCAAACCACGGCTTGTTCTTCATGCTTCCACGGCCGTGGTTTAGCATGATCCACCCGTGTTTTATTCTGTTGTTCTTATATTGTTGAATCTTGATGTTTGGATGTAGATGTGTTGAAATCCTAGTGTTTGTTGAGCTCAATCTAACTTAGGGCAACCTATTGTTAGCAAACTAATTGAGGAATGAGACTTACCCGGTAATTTCCCCTCTTAGATACCTAAGATGATGAACTCTAGGTAGTAGTGAGCTAAAAAAGCCGCTATTGGATTGAGTGTGCTAGGATCGTTACCTAAGACTTACCTTTTCCGAGACTTACCCGGTAAGGAGGGGTTTGACCCTTAGGTAGTGGCCGGTTTGTGTGGAATTCCATCCTTTAGGCTCTTTGAGACTTACCCGGTGATGAGACCTTAGGATTGGATTAGTGGATGCATGAGACTTACCCGGTAATTGCTCCCATTAGAGAAACACCCAACTCCGAACAACCACAACCTTCCTTAGACCTTTAGAAACATGAGTCCATAGTCATATTCGGAATTCCGAACCTCTAGAATCCGTTTCCTTACCTCTTATCTCTCATCTTTTGTTTGTGTTTTGTGTTGCTTGATTTTGTTGATATATTTGTGATCTTTGTTTGATCACCCAAAACCCTCCAAAAACATTGTGTTTTCCATTTTCTTTATTTCTCATCTCATTCTTAGTCTAGATTCACACTATCCTCGATCATTGAATGACTTAGTTTCACCTCAGTCCTTGAGTTCGACCTCGGAATACTTCCCTTTCTACAAACGTCCCGTACACTGCGGGTTTCGCTAGGTAGTTTAGGATTTAGTTCGAGTTTATAAATGTAAAGCTTTTTGTGCTATTTCCTAGCGTAACAGTTACCTACGTGCAAGAGCATAGAGGGATCAAGTATAGGTTGATGAACAAGTACTATGCAGTTCCTTTGGATCAATTTGGGGAGATCTTTGGCTTCCCGACCCCTACAATGACATATTTTCCTTCTCGGCCAGGCTTAGAGTTTTTGGGGCGAGATAGACAATGTTACTGATTATTGTGACAGATGACAGCCCGGAGATTCCCGGGAGAGGATCATCTTTCACCTTGCTTTCCGCTTATCTCACAGGATTTTTAGCGAGATACTTCTGGCACGTACTGAGACGCCTCAGAAGGTCAGAGAGGGTGACCTGCTGAGTTTGTTTTGCATGGTCACAGGGGGAGTACCAGATTTTGCTGCCATGCTGGCAGATGATCTTCACAAGATAAAGGGGAAGTCGAAGGGCGATATCTGTTGTGTGGGGCTGGTGACCCACATCGCCACTTCTATGGGTCTTGACTTATCTGAATGTACACTAGTTGCGGCTCCGAAGCCGCTGGGATTGCAGGAGATGATTACGCGGAGCATTCTCGTTCCCCATGGTTTTGGCACACTTTATGTTGTCATGCCATGGGAAACGAAGTTTCCTCAGGGTATTCTCTCGTCTTCCTAGTTTTCTGTTTAAGATCGTCAGTACTGGTAGGCTGCATGGTTTCCATACATGCAGGATGCTGCTGCTAGATAGGCAGCTGGTGCTGATGATGGTGATGTCGGCTATGGAGGAGATGCTGCTATAGACACCGTACTAATACCGGCGGGCCCAGTATTCCCACCGTTGTCCTTGACGATGAGGCCATGGAGGATGAGAAAGAGGCACCTGCACCGCCAACTGCTATGCCACCGCCACCTCAGCAGCGATCCCGCCGCCGTAGAGATCCTGAGGCGCACCAGAGGATTATGATCTTGAGAGACAAACAACTGAGTCTTACGCCGCCCTGAGATTAGATGTGAACCGGCATTTCGACGCTCAGACCCGCTCCATAGATGGATGGACGCACAAGATGGAGGAGAGTCAGCACTTCATGAGACGGATGATGGAGGTGCAGTTTCAGCAGGTCATGGGCTACCCATTCGATCCACCCAGTATCCCTACATTCTACCGCCGGCTGACGAGGATTGAGAGCTACATAGATTTATTTTCTATTTATTATGTAGTTCTGTTATGTCCGGTGAGTACCTTGTTCTCATGACTTATATTTGACCCATTGGGACAATGTGTCCCAAGTATGGGGTATTGCTGTATTATTTGACTTACTTGACTATGGTTTGTATGACCCTCGATGATATTATCTTTTATTCTACTCTATGTGCTTATCTGTCATTACATGCATACATACAGGTTTCATTTTGAGAAAAACGTCAAAAACCAATTTGAAAATTTTTTTTTAGCTCGACCGAGACGTTCTTAACCAAACGAGGGCGTGAAATCCCAGGCACATCTCGGTTGAACACCTCGGACACCGTCAGAACACCTCGACCGAGATGGGTTTTTAACTGAAAGATTTTCGAAACATTTTGTGCTTCTATTCTGGATATGAACTCGATGAAGATATTTGTTTGCATATTGGTTTTAAAATCTTTATATGCTCGAAAGGTTTTATGATATGTTTAAGTTGTTAAATGCTTTGTTTTAAATTTTAGCATGTTTAATACTTTTTTTTTTATCAAAATTATGTTGGATTTGAAGGTTGACACCACATTATGAGTTCTCTCACATTCCTCTTGGGATGATTAAGGAACTTCATTCTCTTCTTCTTCTTCTTGATCATGCTTTAGCCCTTCATATACGTATTTGCCTCCCTTTACCTATCCGGGAATTTGTATGCAAATGACGAAAAGCGTGTGAAGTTAAGTTGAGATCTTGGCTGAAAGTGTTAGAAAGAAACAAATTAGGTTTGGGGACGTTGATCTTGATGATGAGTAACTCGGCACCATTCACATAGCCGGGTGTTTTTGTCTTGCCAAAGTTGGATTGATCGATAGTCCTAATGGGTCATGGTATGTGCATCAAGGGTTTGAGGCATCTCGAGAAATTGATGATTGCTTATCTCCTAGGCTTTGGTTATTGTGCACCCTTGTCCATGTTCCCAAAAACTAAAGTAAAGTGAAAATAAGCAAAGCTTATTTGTGGAAGATGTTGTGATTCAAAGAAAGTGAAGTAAGATCCTATTTCCGGATTCTGGCACCACATTACCCTATATACATCCCACCCTAACACATTTCTTGACCTCTTTTGGAAGCCCTTGAGACCTCGAGTATGTTGATTGACTTTGTGGTTTAAACTAGATTATACATGATTGATTTTGATAAGTATGATTTATTATGCATTCTATGATTTATGCAAAGATGAACAGCTTTCTTATATTTATAAAATGTTTTGATCATATGTTGATTTCATTTGCCATGAAGCATTCTCTTCGGTGATCTATGAATGGAGCACATCACCAAAAGGTTTTGAAATGTTTTTCATTGATCTTTTTGATGACTGATAATCCATTCTATCTTGTATCTAAGATTTGGATCTTTCTTGGGGACAAGCAAAGGACAAGTATGGGATATTTTGACGGCATGTATTATAGTCTATGTTTGGGGATTGGTTTGGACGTTTTATCTTCATAAATATGCATGTATGGATGTATATTTTTTTTATCATTATGTTGTTTTGTTTACCTTTGCAAGAATCGAGGTCTACACCTAGTTTCGTTGTGATTATAGGTAAAATAGCTCGTCAATATGGAGCTAAGGAAGCTAAAGAGTCATTGGAGCTACATTATGGAGCATTGAGGAGCTACAAGAAAGGCTCAGGAAGCATGGAAGTTGGATGGAAGATTAATTTTGGACCAGATTAAAGAGATTTACACGTAGCTGAGATTCAGCTCGGGTGGCCACAACATCTGCTCGACCGAGGTGATCTTCAGGATGGGCTGGACCGAGGCGAATAATCCATAGCCACGAGATCTTTTATTATTAGTTGAGATCTTCTATTTTGGGAAAATGATTTTCCTATAATTTAGGGTGGATTTTCTGGATGAAAGCATGTCTTTTTGGCTGATTTATTTGGAAGATTGGAAGATACTCTAAGGAAGGAAATTGCCTTTGAAGATATTTTATTTTAGGAAGGTGATTCTCCTATATAAAGAGGTGTATGTTCTGGATATTGGATATCTCGGAGCTACATATCTCCAGATCTTAGGGAGATCAGAAAGCAAGTCTTAGAGCTGGAAGTTGAAGGAAGTTTGGAAGGTTGAAGAATCCAAGGAAGTTACCTTTGAAGGAAGGTTGAAGGAAGTTGTAAGATTTTCTTTGTTTGGATTGATTTGTTGTCTTTCTAGTTGTGATTGAGGAACGCAGTTTGATTGTTTGTTTGATTGTTTGATTGAGTTATTGAGACCTTTATGTTAAGGTTTTCTTGTTTGAATATTGATTCCTTTCTTATATATTTGATTATCATTATCATGATGATTGTTGGCTAAGTTCTTTATGCGATTGTACGGTGATTGGCTGAAGGTTGTGGGAAAGACAATGAAAGAATGAGCCTTTACCCCAGTGGACCTTGAAAGCTCGAGCATTTACCTTAACCGACGAACACCTCGGTCAGTCATAGAACATCTCGACTGAGATGGAACATGAACTGAGCGAGGCGAGACCTTTCTTGATCCTTATCTGAATTAAGGTTTCAGTTTGCCAAATCATGTCCTTGTTATACCTTTCCTGGTTCAACTCAAGCTTAGGATGAGACTTACCCGGTGATTCCTTTGTTTGTATACCCAAGATCATGAGTGTAGGTAATAAAGGTTTGTCCTTTATTGGGGTTTGAGTGTGCCATCATTCCATCTTTGAGAGTTAGCCTGAGACTTACCCGGTAAAGGTTGATTTTATCCCCTTGGGTGGTATGTTGGTTTGAGATTATAGTTCCTTTCCTTAGTAACTTGAGACTTACCCGGTGAGAGGATCTTTGGTTTGGGATAGTGAGTAGTTAGACTTACCCGGTGATCTATTCCCACCTTAGAAACACCTTCCCTTTGCAAACCTCAGCTTTGTCCACGTTATCTTTTGAGATCTTGAGTCAGAACCACAACTGGATGCTTTAATCTCTAGAATCCGCATTTTCTTTACTTTGTTATTACATCGTCTTTGATATCTTTGCTTTGTTTCTTGTTTTTGATTGACAACCTGAATTACCGATCTTTGTTTCACCATAGTCTTTGTGTTCGACCCTGGAGTATTTCTTGTTATTACAATTGATCCGTATATTGCGGGTTCGTATATTGTTTCAGGCTTATATTTAGGTTATAAGTTTAAAGGCATATCGTTCACGATACAGACACGTCTGATAGTGAACAACTATCCTTGCTACAAAACGACCCATACACTGTGGGTTCACTAGGAGTTAGGAGAATATATCGAGTTATAAATTGTAAGGCTTTTGCGTGGTACATTTCTAACGTAACAGTCTCCGTGACGAAGACCTCTCTAAGGGCTAAATTGTCTCATGATTTCTCCATTCTAGATAACTTACATCCTTACGGTGGAAATGCACTCTTGGATCATCCAACCCTATTCGCTTGGGAACCCCGCTGCTTCAATAGTTTCTGCAATAAAGTCCCATCTGATTCTATCGTAAGCCTTCTTAAGATGAAGGTTAAGTATCATCCACTTCCTTCCAATTCTTTTTGTCCTAAGTAGAATGCACAATTTCCTGCCTAAGTAGAATATTATCTTGTATGTATCTACCTAATATAACGCTTCCCGGAGTAGGTCCCATTAGGTAGATGATAACCCCTTGAAGACGTTGGATAAGAACTTTGGTGATAGTCTTATAAATCACATTGCAAAGGGATATGGGTCTAAACTGACTCACTTTCTCAAGAGTACCAACTTTAGCAATAAGACATAAAAGGGTGTCATTGTATCTCTCCGGGAGTTTCTGAATGTCAAAGAACTTCACTACTTCCCTTTGAACAAATCCTCCAACAATGTTCAAACACTTGTGGTAGAAAACAGGTTGGAATCTATCTACTCTTGGAGATTTGAAGGATCTCATCACTTTGAAAGCCTTCCAAACCTCCTCAACAGTGACAATTTTCATAACTTCAACCTTATCCCTTTCCTCGAACGACAGAAACCCATTAGTAATCATACCATTTTCCTGGTTAAAAATAACATCGATAACACTATAGAGATGTGTGAAGTAATCAATCACCATCCATTCCATATCAACAGGATCTTCCACCCAGGAACTATAAGCAAGTTTCAAACCGTCAACCCTATTTCTACGTCTTCTGATGACATTTAAAGTATGGAAAAATTTTATGTCCCTATCTCCAAATGAAAGCCACTTTCTCTCGATTTCTTGAACTAGATGGCCTCCCCCTATTCTAGGACTCTATCATGCTCGGCTTTGAGAACTTTTTCTTGATCCCTCAGATTTTGGGTCACAATACTATTACTCGTGTCTGCATTCTAGATGGCAATAAGATCTCTAGATATATCATGTTTCCTTCCAAAGACATCTCCAAAAATCCGACGGTTCCATGAAAGAATCCAATTTTGAAGGATACAAAGAGGAATACATCAACTTGCATGCATGTCCCAACACCGTTTCACCATAGGGAAGAACTCCTCATGCGTCATCCTAGCCGCTTCAAAGCGAAAAGGTCTCTTGTGACGTCTATGAGTAATCTGTGGTTGAAGCTTAAGAAGCATCGGAGCGTGATCTGAAGAGAATCTCTCAAGGTGGCGAACTGTAGCGTCGTTCTAAAGCAGTCTCCCATCGCACCCAATCAAGCTTTTTCCGAACACCTTGGTTTCTAGAATAGTTGTCATCCCAAGTGAATTCACATGCAGAGAACCCTAGGTCTAGTAATTCGTAGTTGTGGATCAGATCATTAAACACCCCACAATGTATGTGCACTCCCCCAGATCCACCCATCCTCTCGTGGTCGAAAAGAAAATAGTTGAAGTCTCCTCTAACCAAGTAAGGCTCTATTATGTTGGCTAATCCTCTATTCAAAACTTCCCAGAACGGCCCCTTTCTAGTGTGAGTAGGAGGTGCATAGACAACAATCAAATGGAGAGTTTTTCCCGCTTTAACTATACGTGCAATGATAAAATACTCACAAGAATGAATAATGGTAAACTCCATATCATTCCACAGGAATAATACACCCCCCTCAAAGCCATTAGCTTTGACTCTAAAAAGTCCTCCAAATCTAAGACGTTCACACACTTTTTGGGCTCGATCTCCCGATATGCGAGGTTCAAAGATAGCTAAAATATCCACTTTGTGAGAGTTGCACAAATATCTAATAGTACGTCATAAGCTACTCTTAGCAGCCCATGCACATTCCAGAGAAGAAAATTCATAACAAACTATTAAGAAGGTGAAGCTACATAGCATAGATGAAGCAGATAACCAAGATTATGTTGCATACCTTTCCTAGTAGCGGTGTTGCCACTGTTGTTAGCTACTTGCTCCTCTTTGTCATAATGCATCTCAAAATTCTCCTGTGTGCTCGTCATGGTAATCGGATTATAGTGTCTAGACGTCTTAATCTTGATATCTAACCCCACTAGAAGATCTTTACCAATGTCCTCAGTTTAAAGATCCTCCACTTTAGCTTTCATACAACTGTCACTCTAGATGTCTCCTTTAGGATTGCCCTAGTCGATATTTACATTCTCTAGATTCTGGACTAATAATACCCCTCCATTTGAGCTTCCCTTATCTCTTCCATCTTCTTTCATCGCTTCTTTAGTTTTAATCGGGGTATCCTTAACGATAGCTCTTTTCTTTTCTTCTGTACATTCTCTATGTTCATATCTCACTCTTGTTAACGATGCGTTCACTTCCGTTTTTTTATCTTTGTTTTTCAAGGACATTTCAACGTTATTGACTTCTTCGTTGAGCCTATCTTTCCGTGTATTCTTCCTTTTCGCATTACGAAGCTTATTTCTCATCTTCTTCTTCTCCAAGTCAATTTCTTCCTTCGGTTGGCTTGAGCTTTAACCACCATCTGTTTGGTTTAATAATTTTCGTTTCCTTCGCTGCTTGTGCCTACAACATTACTGCCTGTAATCATGATCTATTCAGTTTCAGAGAGCTCCTTCCCTTTCTCCACGCTCCCATTTCTTGTTTGTTTTTCTTGGGTGTAACACCCCAAATTCTGAGAACTCGGGAGCTACTGGTTTGAACCTCACAATGGGTCCCGACCTTAGTTTGATAACAATTTAACTTGGATCTTACAACAAGACACAAAAGTATTTAAATCATTTGAAAACTTTAAACAATATATACACGAAGAATATGTATCAGTTTTACAAAGCAAAGGTACCAAAACGACACATAAGAAGAACAAAAGACATCCCGTCCCCAACTAAATAAGTACGTGGACCTGGCTGACCATTCCCTTCAGATCTCTCTACAACTGTTTTAACCTGCAAGACATCTACAAGCGGTATAAAACCGTTAGCTAACATTCTATGCATAAGTATAAAGGTAAAAGCACAAACACACAACATACACATTCAACATGCAACACTCAATCCTTTTATTATCTTTAATTAGGTGATATGTTATTACTAATGATACTTATTTTGTGACACGAGGGATTCCCAAACCTCGCCCCTGTCCCCGTTTACCAACGCGGAATGGTACTAATGCATCTGGCCGTCTACCGGACTGGGCTGGTCGCAGGGAACCTCCTAGACTCTCGCAAGAGCTAGGCAGATGATGTCACGACCCGTTATCATACACTTGGGTCAATTACGTAAATAATAAAGTCGGCCTAATCCGGTTTCGTTGTTTATCATAACTAGCAAACACCACTCATACACATTACACTCATAGAAGAAAGCCAGCTAAGTAAGTCCGTGGACTTACCAGAATCAAATTTCGACTCTCTTAATCAGCACTCATTGGTAACTGTAGGAATTCAGTAGCCTGTCAAAGGAGGCAAGTGTGTCAGCACACTTTCTAGGTAATTAGAAGTCTAAGACTTCTAAGATAGTAGGTCTTAATAGAACGGAATTGATTACAGTGTTAATTTATGGTAAAATGACTATTTTACCCTTGGTCCCGAAACTTCAAAAAATTTCATAATTTATGTTTAAACTCTTATTTGAGACTAACTAACCATATTCTACTCTCTAAGATGATTTTAGGTAACAACTAGAAAAACTACCCATTTTCTATTTCCCGAAAAGTCACTAAAGTCCAAATACAGATTCAAATATAAAATTCGAATAATATTATAAAAATTTCGAAATAATTCCCTAGATCATCTATGATATCCCATCTACTCATAGGAGGAAGAATTTTTTAAAACTGTTAAAACATCGCTTCTACAAAAATTCCTAAAGTTGGTTACAACACTTAACAAGCAGCACATTGTCTTAACTTTGAAAAATCATAACTCCTAAACTAATCGCTGGATTTATCCCAAAATTTGATATGTTCCACTATAAAATCTTATCTCTAATATATCCAAAATTCATCCGCAAAGGAGATCAAAATCCTATTTAAAACTATCTCACAAAACCGAATTTCAGCACAACAGAAAAACTGCTTACGACTACATCTTTGAAAAATCATAAATCCCAAACCACTAGCTGGATTCCTCTCAAATTTTAATATGTTCTACAACAATATGTCAACCATATCATATCCAAAATTCAAGCCCAACGGAGATCCAGAGTTTATTCAAAACCATCACACAAAACAGCATCACTTGCTATTTTCCCCAACACTCAGCACATATATAAAAACTGCATGAGGCCTCAACTTTGAAACACAATAACTCTCAAACCGTAACTCCGATTCTTCCCAAATTTTAGTATGTTATACTATGTACTACTGTCTATGACATATCCGAAAACCAGCCACAAAGAAGAAGTCTAACATACCCAAATCTGGACCCGAAGTTGACTGTTTGTCCCTTCCGAAATTTCAGAAAACGCATGCATCTTTACTGCTGTCCCACAGAAGTTCTGAGCAGGTTTAGGAAACATCAAGACACTCATTAGGCATGAATTACATGGACATAAGTGCAAGGAAGAGGAGGGTATCAACCTTACTCGATTCTAAAACTCGAAGGCACATGAATGACAGCACAAGGCTGCTGCGGATCGGATATGGGCTCCTCGGTATCACTGGTCTGCTGGATCGACAGAAGCGAAACAGCCCGCTGGTACTGAGTTTGGGGTCGCCAGAATGAGAAGCAACCAGTCCGGGTGCCAGTTTGGGTCGACAGAAGGAAGAGATGGCGCACCTGTGCAGGAGAGAGCGCCTAGTTCCTCCTGGGTCGTTTGTGCGACAGATGAAAGGAAAAGAGGTGGTTCAGGCGGAGATGGGTCGATCTGTAAACTGAGCGGAAGGGAAGAGAGATGATGCACTTACTGGTTCGCTCGATGCTCATGTGCAGCGAAGGAGGAAGCTGTTGTTGCGTTGGCCGAAGCGGCGTGCAGAAGACGGAGAGGAGGGAGGACGCTGGTACGTTTGCTGAAGCGGCGTTACGTGAGAGGAAAGTGGTAGTTTGCAGCAGCGGAATTTCAGGGAGCGTTAGGGTACGTTCAGCTCCTCTCCAACTCAACATACACACGTTTTAGGGCTGCTCCTTTGTTGGGCCGGTTGGCTTCTGTGCTGTTGTACGGGCTGCAGCAAGGAATGGGCTGAAGAACAGCAGCTGAATGTTACTGGGCTGGCAGGCCATACTCGAGATTAGGCCTTGTCTGGGCCTTGTCAACTGCTTGTCTGGGCCTCGTCAACTGCTTGTCTGGGCCTCGTCAACTGCTTGTCTGGGCCTCGTCAACCGCTTGTCTAGACCTTGTCAACTGCTTGTCTGGGCCTCGTCAACTGCGTGCCTGGACCTCGTAAACTGCTTGTCTAGGCCTCGTCAGCTGCTTGTTTGGACCTCGTAAACTGTTTGTCTGGGCTTCGTCAACTGCTTGTCTAGGCCTCGTCACAGCTTTGTCACAGTCTCGTCTCAGCCTTGTCATGATCTCGTCTAAAGTCGTCGTTCAGGATTAATTATAAGAATTAGGGTTTGATATAATTCTATCATTTTATGTGAATTAAATTCTACATAAAATGATAAAAAAAAAATTATAAGAATTAGGGTTTGATATAATTTTATCATTTTATGTGAATTAAATTTTACATAAAATGATAAAATTTGTGAAGAAAGAAATACTAGATAGAATGGAAAACCGTCAACGGCTCGAAGTCCGATTTGCTTCGGAATTAAACTAAATAAAAAAAAATTCTGGATATTACATTGGGCCCTACCGGAAATCAAACTTTTCTCTTTCTTGGACCAAACACTACTTTCCTTAGGATTGCTGCGTGTACTTATGTGCAGATCATCAATACCTTTGGTATTTTTTGATATGGAAATATCCTTCTTATTGATATTTCCTCCCTTGTTTTGTTGCTGATGAATATTTTACTTTCCTCTATAGTTTATGTGTTTCCTTCCAACTAGCATCCATGGGCCAAATTAACCCTCATCGGAAGTATCAAAAACATTTGTCTCCTGCGTCGGAAAGTTGACGTCGTTCTTTTGATTTCCAGTTTGTTCATCTTCCTTACTTGTTGTCGTCACCTTAGTTGTAAGAGCCTTAGTTTTCTTAGAACCCCACCCCTGTGGTTGGGTTTGGCCGCAGGTGCGGTGAGCCGCCCCAGCGAAACAAAGGACCTGCTCCTATGGCTATGGCGGTGTCAGCCGCTTTCCTTGACCTTGTTGACCCGTAACTTTTGCCTTTCCTTCCTTCTTATGTCTCTTCTTCCTCTGTGATGAGGGTTTCCATTTCTTCTCCAGCTTACTCTCTCCCTCACGTTCTTTGGCTTCTTCTTCTTCCTTGTTTTGGCTTGATCTTGGAAGGAAAATCTTGGGTTCATGTTTGATGATTCTGAGATGTTGAATTTGTTCTATTGTTGTGCTGTGGTTGAGTTGTTGTGAGGACGCCCTACCACTCCTGAGTCCATTGTTGTAGGTTTCTTCCTCTCTTCTTCCTTCTTTTTTTTCTCCTTCTTCTTTAGCTTTGGAATCCACAAGCAATGCTTGTGTTTGATCTTCCCTGGACAATGATGGTAACCTATATGTATGTATATGTATGTTGATTGCCTTTGGGGCGATGAAGAAGTGAAGAGATTGAAAAGAGAAGTCTCAAAGGTGCCCCTCTACTGTTCAACCGCCCCCGCGGATTGGAGCCGCCACCCCTGCGGCCAGACCAGTGTTGCCGCCCCAGCGGGTGAGTGTCACCACCCTTGTGGTGTGCTGCGCTCGTGCGTCTTCTTACTTCCATAGGTGCGCTTGTCTAGGACATACCAAGACTTGGTATTTTGTCCTTCCTTTCCTTTGGCCTTGGCTTTAGATTATAGCTAGACAAGTAATGTGTGTTATGAGATAATGGGATATATGTTGAGATAATTCCTTAGGCATTTGTGAGATATGATGTGTAATCGAGGTTGGGAGTCAAGTTATGGTTTGGTTATGGGGTTTAAGAAGTGGAATCTCCTAACCTTGGGACGCCGTTTGATATTATTGTGCTTTGTTGATGCAATCACTGATCGTTTCCCTGAGGGAAAACTATGACCACTTGATACGGATTATGTTTGTGACAGGTAAGTCCTTGGGACTTACTTAGCGAGCAGTCATGGGATTGAGTGGTTGGTGTGGTGGTGTGTATATGTATGTTGCATTTATAACCTAACCGGACTACGACGACCATATATGAATGTTAATTGGCCCAAGTGTATAATTACGGGCGGTGATAGCTTGTCTAGGCCAAAATTGGGTGGCTAGGAGGTTCTCTGCGACAATTCCTTCGGGTGGTGATGATTGACACAAATACCGAACCTGAAGGGGAAACGGGGACGGAGGCGAGAGAGTTTTACTCCTCGTGTCACAAGGAATGAATTAGTAATGGTATAACTTAATAAAGATAATAAATGGATATGTGTGCGTACATAGCATGTTGTGATGTAATGATGTGTTATATGTGCTACTGCTTCATTCTTATTCATTTTCTGTTAGCTAACGGTTTCATACCGTGTTGTAGATGGTCTGCATGTTAGAAAGACTGCAGAGTGAGCCAGATGGGTGATCAGAGGAGGGCTTCCGTACACTAGGTTGTGCGAGGGTTATTGGATCTTTTGTATATGTTGTTGTTGTTTTGTACTCGGTTATGTTTTGTAATCCTTGATGTATATAGTTATACAGTTTTTATATATTTGGTTTTATTTTATATGTGCTTTGTTGTAAGATCTAGTGAACTTGTTGTCAAGCTAGGGTCAGGATCCATTGTGAGATCGTAGCCCGGTAGCGCCCCGAAACCCATGGATTTGGGGTGTTACAAAGTTGGTATCAAAGTCTTAGGTTGACAGTGTTAGCATGAAATATTATGATATTTTAGGCACGTTTTCTAAACGTATTTGATTCATATTGATAGTCTTTGATTGAACTTTGTGCATATGTGAGCTAGTATTACCTATATTGTCGATATGGATGTCTACACTAGTTCTATGTTGATTATAGGTGATTTGGAGCTATTTCTGAACGGAATCGAGCAAAGGAGAGTTGATTTGATATGTCCATAGATTGAGGACATTCTTTGGAAGCAAATTGAAGTTTAGCTTGAGGAATGCACGAGGCTAGGGAAGAATCACGTTCTTGCCCTAAACCACGCTCTAAAATACGGCCGTACTACGAACCACGTTCAATTCCACGGCCGTGGAACCTTGCAAGAGAAGCGTGATGCATTCCAGTAACTATTACGGCCGTGGAATATATGGTACAAACCGTGACCTAATCCACGCCCTAAATTACGGTCGTGGAAACTTCCACGACCGTGATCCTAGCGAATCTTTTCGCCACACTTTGAAGCCACGATCTTTTGAAGATTGGGCCGGGCCGATATTTTATCTTGCCCTATAAAAAGACGGACGAAGCAAGATTCCGTCATCGCCGCTTACACCCGCCATCTTGGCTTAGAAGGGAATTTTGGCAATCCACGCTTCATCTTCGCTTAGAGAATTTCAATGCCGTATGGCCTTCGCTTGGAAGCATTGATCATCTCATTGGAGATTGAAGTTCGCATCTGGGAATTGCCCTAATCTCGCACTTTTGGTGGAGATTGCTGTTGAGATCTTCGGATTGGCGGAAGATCGAAGCTTTTGGAAGATTTTGCAAGAAGACCTCTTTTCTTGTTTAGGTTTGATTTGGAAAACGGATTGACATCCCGTTTTCTCTTCTTTCCTAAGGTTGTGATTGTTTAATTCATTGTGAATCTTTTGACAACACTCGTTCTTGATTGTGACTTTGAGATTGGTTTGAAGATTATTGAAAGTTCTTGAAGGTTTTCATCTTTTTATCTTTTAATTCTTGAATTGATATCAACATGACTGTTATTGGCTAAAAACCCTTAACAATTCTAAGGTGAAGGGTTGATAGTTGTTGCTTAGATGATGATAGATCGATCGCAAACAGATTAGACCCTGAGAGTTAGAGAGAATCGCCGACAACCTTAAATTACGGCCTGTTCTTGAGTCCACGGCCGTGGAACCTCAAGAACTAACCGTGATTTCCCTTAAGTCTACGAACTTGCTTTTACTTTAATCCAAAGTTAAAGATTTGCTTTAACTTAGTTTAGGCTTGCCATTTCTAGGTGGTAGTGAAGCCTCAACAACCTCTACCTCGATTGTGAGTGTCACAACCTCAATCGGTTAAGTTAGTCTTGATCTTTAGGTTGTAAGTTTGGGTATTTGACATAAATTCTCATCTTTAGAATCTTTCTATATTGAGCCTCAACAACCTGTATAGAGAGTGCCTTGTAGGTGAGTTACATAAGGTTTTTGGAACTTCACCGTACGATTACCTTACATTAGTATACCTTTGCATATCTCAACTCTGTCTTTATATCATTAAGTATATCTTGAATCGATTGCCACAGCTGGATACTTGGATCTTTAGGATTGTTGTTTTCCCAATATTTGCAAAACTCTCATATTTACTCGCTTGATAATCTGCAATCGAATTTGTTCCCACCCAAATCCCTGTGTTCGATACTCTGGAATTCTTGCTTAGCTACGTCGATCCGTACACTGCGGGTTCGCTGCTTGATTCTAGTTTTATAAATTTAAAGCTTATTTGCACACACCTTTAGGGGCGGACAAGTTTTTGGCGTCGTTGCCGGGGATTTGGTTTCGGCCGAATTCGGTAGCCGGTTGTCAAGCTTGGGAGCTTGCTCTCGTTATTTGATATTACTTTGAGTGCATGCACAGGTCTAGGAACACCGAAGATCTCTTACCTCTTGATCAAGAGCTAGAGAAAACCTTGAGGCAAAAGCGCAAGGAAAAGAAGATGGCCGAAGAACACGAACGTGATCTTCAAACGGAGTTGGCGGAGAAGGAAGCTCAACTCCAATGGAACGAGAACCTCCGCCGGGATGAAATGGATCGTCATCAATCTGAAGTTAGCAAACTGGAGGATGCGATGTTCCAAATGAGGATGGAGTTAAGCGACCTTAAGAATAAAGGAAGCAAGAAATCCTCAAGGAGGGGATCAAGAACTAGAAGAAGAAGCCACTCATCCGCTGATGATAGTGACTCTTCCATGCCACCGTTAGAGGAGATTGATCCCACGATCAATATGAATCCTTTCCATCCACAAGGAGATGCTAATCGCCGCATTCCACCTAGGAATGTGAGGATCGAACGTGTGGATAATGAGCCAAGAACTCTTGGCCAGCGGATGGATCCAACACAACAACCACGCCGCTTGGGCGTGAATTTTGATGCTGAAGATGTGCAAGGGTTTAGCTTTAACCCTCAAGTTAATACTCTTGTTCGCCAAAACCAATTTTGCGGTACAACCGCTGAATCTCCACACCAACACTTGCAAAACTTTGAGTGTATGATGGAGACGATGAGACCGAAGAATGCTACCACCAGCAGCTACAAGCTCAAGCCTTTCTTCTTCTCCTTGAAGGGGAAAGCGTTATCTTGGTATCAAGCTCTTCCTAGTGGGAAACTAGATACGTGGGAAGACCTTTCCGCGGAGTTCCTCACCAAATTCTTTCCTCCTTCCAAAACGGCGGAACTTAGAGGTAAGATTAATGCTTTTTCCATGAGACCTAACGAAAGTTTGTTTCAATCTTGGGAAAGGTTTCAGGATTTGCTCTTGGATTGCCCTCATCATGGCATATCCAAGCTTGCCCTGCTAGAGATTTACTACAAGGGGCTGGATGCGGGAACGCAATTCAACCTCCAATCCCTCTCATGTGGAACGTTCATGGACATGAGAGAAGATGACGCTTGGGACTTCATCGAGAAGCAAGCAAGAGTCATAGAGAAATATTCCCACCGGAAAGTGGAGGGAAATCGTGTGGAGCAAGGAGCAAAGCTCACACATGAAGCTCAAAATCAAATTTTCTCCCTCAACAATGAGATCAAAGAGTTGAAGGAGGCTATCAAGACCAACTTCCCAAAGCAACAAGGGAAGGATGTTAGTTATTTGGGCAACAACAATGGCGGCGATAACAATAACCGGAACAACAACCGGAATAACAATTGGAATGGAAACAACAAAAACCGGAACAACAATTGGAACAACAAAAGGGGTTCAAACAACAACAATTGGCGCTCCAATCAACAAAATTCCGGTAACTCTTATCCTTTCAACTCTAATTCACTAACTCCACCTTCCTCTTCCTCTACTCCTTTGAAAAGCCAGGGGCAATCATCTAATGGAGGAAACACTTCGGGGAAGGAGAAGCCCGATCCCATATTGGAAACGATTTTGGGAAAGCTTCAAGGGTTGGAGAACCGCCTCATCAAGGTTGATGATCAAGGCTCTAAGGTTGACAAAGCTCAAAAAGTTTTGGAAAACCAAATTTTCAACCACGCGGAGGAAGTTCCTAGAAATCAAGGGAAACTTCCAGGAAAGACGGAGGACAACCCTAAGGGAAGGGTGATGGTGATTACAACTAGGAGCGGAGTGACTACCACCGATCCGCAGCCTACGTTCGTTGAAGTCCCCGTAGAAAAGGACAAGGAAAAGGGGAAGGAGAAGGAAGATGTCTATGTTCCTCCTCCAGCTTACAAACCTCCCCTACCATTCCCTCAATCTAGAGCGCGAGCACGCCTAGACAAACAATTCGGTAAGTTCATAGAACTCATGAGTAAGCTGCATATTAATATACCCTTCATTGTTGCTATTGTAGGTATGCCGGCTTATGGTAAGTTCTTGAAGGAGCTCCTCTCCAACAAGAGGAAGCTAGAAGATTTTGGTGAGGTCAAGAGGAGTTCGGATTCTTCGGATCTCATCAAGACCATGAAGGAGAAAATGCCCCCAAAGTTGAAGGACCCGGGGTCATTTTGCATTCCCATTGGGGTGGGAGATGTCACATATGACGCTTTATGTGACTTAGGAGCAAGTGTGAGCATCATACCACTTGCATTGTGTAGGAAGATCGGTTTAGGCGACCCTAAACCGGTGAAGATGACGTTATACATGGCGGATCGATCCATCACTCACCCCGTCGGTATTGTAGAAGACGTCCCGGTCAAGCTAGGTAAATTCTTTGTCCCTATTGATTTCGTCGTGCTTGACATTCCTGCAGATAGTCCGGTCCCGATCATACTCGGAAGACCGTTTCTTGCAACTTCCGGCTGCATGGTCGATTGCAAGAATGGAAAACTCGCTTTTGATATTGGAGAAGAGAGAGTAGAGTTCGTTCTTTCCACTCTAGTGAAGGAGCCGATCTTCGACGAGGATATTTACGATGTCCAAGATGAAGAAGGTTTATCTAGGGAAGAGGTAAGTGCGATTCTCTTTAACGATCCTTTACAAAAAGTCATTACCATGAGTCTAACAGATGTAGGAGAAGAAGGAGAGTGCAAAGAGGAAATTGAAGCCTTATAAGCACAAGAAGAGATGCATGAAGTGGAGTTTGAGAAACTCCACGATGAGGCTGAGAATGTTAGAATCCACGGTCATACCCTGTATTCCACGACCGTGGTTTCACAACCAAAATCGACCTCCATTCTAGGGGTTTACACGGCCGTGGAACATATGGAGAGCCCGTAATTCTGACCGTGGAAGAGGGTGATCGGCGTACTTCTTCAACTTCTTTTGATTCTTCTCCAACTCACTCAACACCCTTAGAAACTTCTAAGGAAACGTCGGACACTCCTCAAGGATCATTGGAAGCTCCGAAAGTGATGGAACTCAAACCGCTTCCTACTCATCTAAGGTACGCTTTTCTTGGATCTAATTCTACCTTTCCGGTTATCGTTAGTTCCGAACTGAGCATAGATGAACATGAGCAGCTCATGATTGTCCTTAGGAAACATAGAAAAGCCATAGGCTATACTATTGAGGACTTAGTAGGAATTAAACCCTCCCTATGTATGCATAAGATACTAATGGAGGAGGACTTTAGAACTTCAAGACAACCTCAAAGGCGGTTGAATCCGACAATGAAGGAGGTTGTCAAGAAGGAAATTCTTAAACTTCTTGATGCAGGTATCATCTATCCTATCTCCGATAGCAAGTGGGTGAGTCCAGTTCAAGTAGTTCCGAAGAAGGGAGGAATGACGGTCATCACCAACAAGAACAACGAACTCATTCCTACCCGAACCGTGACTGGATGGCGAATGTGCATAGACTACCGCAAGCTCAACAACGCAACGTGGAAGGATCACTTTCCATTTCCATTCATCGATCAAATGCTTGAAAGGTTAGCACAACATTCACATTTTTGCTACCTTGACGGTTATAGTGGTTTCTTTCAGATTCCGATACATCCGGATGATCAAGAGAAGACCACATTCACGTGCCCTTGGGGTACGTTCGCCTATAGGAGAATGCCGTTCGGGCTTTGCAACGCCCCAGCCACCTTCCAACGGTGCATGATGGCCATCTTCTCCGAATACGTAGAGGAAATCATGGAAGTCTTCATGGACGACTTCTCCGTATACGGTTCCTCTTTTACGATTGCCTTTCTAACCTTTCTCTTGTTTTGCAAAGATGTGAAGACACTAACCTAGTTCTTAATTGGGAGAAGTGCCAATTCATGGTTAAGGAAGGAATCGTATTAGGTCACTTAGTCTCTAGTAGAGGGATAGAGGTAGACAAGGCTAAGATAGAGACCATAGAGAAACTTCCTCCCCCAATTTTGGTGAAAGGGATAAGAAGTTTCCTAGGACATGCTGGATTTTATAGACGTTTCATTAAGGACTTTTCTAAGATATCAAAACCTCTCACTAATCTATTGATGAAGGATGCGGTTTTTGAGTTTTCGCAGGAATGTTTGGATGCGTTTAACACCATTCGGCAAGCTCTAATTTCAGCACCTATTATCCAACCTCCGGATTGGACTCTCCCCTTCGAGATTATGTGCGATGCTAGTGACGTAGCTATTGGAGCTGTTCTTGGACAACGAAAGGAAGGGCGAACCCATGCCATATACTATGCTAGCAAGACGCTAGAAGAAACGCAGCTCAACTATGCCACTACAGAGAAAGAGTTTCTAGCCATTGTCTACGCTATTGACAAGTTTCGCTCTTATCTTGTAGGTGCAAAGGTGATAGTCTACACGGATCATGCTGCGATCCGGTACCTCCTTGCGAAGAAAGATGCGAAGACAAGGCTGATTAGATGGATTCTTCTCCTACAAGAATTCGATCTTGAGATCCGCGACAAGAAAGGTTCAGAAAATTCTGTTGCGGATCATTTGAGTCGCCTAACACATTTAGAGGACGACCATCTACCCATTAATGACTCCTTTCCGGACGAACACTTACACATCATAGAAGAGTGCATCAACGTGATCTCCAAAGGTAACGAACCATGGTTTGCTGATTTTGTTAACTACTTGGTTTGCCAGGAGATACCGCCCGGACTATCCTACGCACAAAGGAAGAAGTTCTTTAAGGACGTCCGGGAATACTATTGGAACGAGCCTCTCCTCTTTAAGAGAGTTCCGGATGGCATCATTCGGCGATGTGTGCCGGAAGATGAGATGCAAAGTGTCATCCGCCATTGTCATTCACTACCTTGTGGAGGACACGCTAGTTCAAACAAGACTAGCACAAAGGTATTGCAATCTGGATTCTTTTGGCCTACATTGTTTAGAGATGTGCAATCCTTTGTTTCTTGCTGCGATGCTTGTCAAAGAACAGGCAATATTTCTAGAAGGAACGAGATGCCCCTCAACAACATCCAAGAGGTGGAGATTTTTGATGTTTGGGGAGTCGATTTCATGGGACCATTCCCATTGTCTCGTGGAAACCAATACATACTATTGGCAGTAGATTACGTTTCTAGATGGGTGGAAGCAATTGCCTCTCCCACAAATGATGCCATGGTGGTGGTTAAGTTCTTCAACAAGACCATCTTTCCGCGATTTGGGACACCAAGGACGATCATTAGTGATGGAGGTTCTCACTTCATAGCCCGTCGCTTTGAAGCTCTTCTAGCTAAGTATGGGGTTACTCACAAGATCGCTACCCCTTATCATCCACAAACTAGTGGACAAGTTGAGATCTCAAATAGGGAGATCAAAGGAATTCTAGAAAAGACGGTTTCAAGGACTAGGAAAGATTGGTCCTTGAAGCTAGATAATGCATTATGGGCGTACCGGACTGCGTACAAGACTCCCATAGGAACCACACCATACAATCTTGTGTATGGGAAGTCTTGTCACTTGCCGGTGGAGCTGGAACACAAAGCGTTTTGGGCTATCAAGTGGGTGAATTTCGGCATGAAGGAAGCGGGAGAGAAGCGTCTCCTAGACATCAATAAGCTGGATGAACTCCGCTTGAACGCCTATGAAAACGCCAAGATCTACAAGGAAAGAGCAAAGCGTTGGCATGATAAGCATATCATTCCAAAGGACTTCAAAGAAGGAGATCAAGTTCTCCTCTTCAATTCAAGACTTCGCCTCTTTCCAGGTAAGCTTAAATCCCGTTAGACCGGACCCTTTCTAATTAAGCGTATTTTCCCCCATGGTGCAGTTGAAGTATGGGGTGAAGCTAGCAGAAGTTTTAAGGTGAACGGCCAACGACTCAAGAAGTATACGCCGGAACTCCAAACTGAGGAGTTTGCGCCTACCGCACTCGAATAAGTGCGAGATTGGTCTAGCTACGGACCTTAAACAAAGCGCTTCTTGGGAGGCAACCCAAGGTATTGCATTTTCGTTTTTGTTTTCGATTCATAGTTTACCTTAGAATAGACGTTTTTGCTTTGTTTTTGCCTCGATTTCTTCCGGTATGTTCGTGTTTTTGGTTGTAGGATCAATGGAAAAGGAAAAGAGGAGGATGATGTTGAAGAGGAGTGACGAAACTTGGACTTTGAAACTTTACAGAAGGTTCCACGGTCTAAATTACGGTCGTCATAGCTACAGTGGCCGTAATTCCCAAAAGCCTTTGAAAAATCACCAAAACCACGGTTCCGTACACTTCCACGGCCGTGGAACACCCCGACAGACCGTGATTTTCAAAATTTTGCCTGCAACTATTTAAGCCACGTTCTTCACAAACTCATCCCAAAAATCCCTCTTTCCACGACCTAATTTCTGAAAATCCACGACCCCCTCTCAAATCTTCGTTTTCTAATCGTTTTCAACGATTCTTCTTCCCAAACTACAGCAAATTCAACCACAAACAAGATCCAAGCGACGAATCAAACGAAAATTCATCAACAAACTCGCATTTCGGATTTTTCAATCCGAAAAAGAGGTTTATTCTTTCTTCTTGATTCTCGCCAATTTGGTTCGTTTTTGCTATAGATTTTTAGGAAGAACTGATAGAGACTGGAAGGAATTAGACTAGGTCTGCTTGTTGTGGTGATTGCTTGTGAATTTGCTGAGATTTGTGAAATTCTGAGACGAACCACGGCCTCTGGGTAAACCACGGCCGTAATTCTTGAAGAACAGACCGTAATTTTTGTGCAGAATGGATTTTGTAAGGAGAGTGTCGGGAAGGATAAAAGAGAAGAAGGGTGAGCAGAATAAGAAAAGGAAAGGCAACCCCTCCACCTCCTCATCCTCTAGGGCACCACCACCCTTATCTCCTTCACCTCCATCTTCACCTTCACCTCCATCCTCACCTCCTCACCCTAGAATCCCGACCATACATGAGAACCATCTTGCTGCTTTTGAGAAGATCACGAAGAGGCCAGTGATTGGCCCTTGATATTTGTTGTTGGAGGATCTACATCCTCTCAACATAGTTGATGATCTTACTTGGCTCTTGGATAGAGCCGGATTAGTTATCTTCTCGGCTATCCGAGAAGACGCCTATGAGGAGATCACCCGGGAGGTTGTGACGTCTTTCGAGCACAGCCACGTAGATAGGACCGTCTCTTTCCGTCTCATGGAAAGAGACTACCATTTGAGTATCGTTGAGTTTGGGACTATTTTTGGGTTTCATGAGACCTTCAATGGTCAATTTCCGAGTGGTGTTTACCCCAAAGATTTTTGGAAGGAAGTTGCAATGATTTACGCCGACGAGGACCGTTGGCAACCCGTTGATACCAAGGCTAGATTGATGTACCATCTAGCCTTGAAGATAGCTCACCGTGTTCTTTCGGAGTGTCTCTTTCCTAGGACGGAGACGCCCCAAAAGATCAAGACGGATGAGCTATTCTTGCTCTATTGCATGCTTTATGGACGCCGTGCAGATTGTGCTACTCTCTTGGCTGCTACGATGAGCAAGCTCAAGAACAAGTTGAAGGGAAACATCGGATATGGTGGGATAGTTACCCACATTGCTAGGAGTTTTGGTGTGGATTTTTCTGCTTGCACCTACATACCGGCCGTTCCTTTAGGGCTACATGCATTCATGGTTAGGGGTCTCATTTTCCCCACACATGGAGTCCGCCTTATGCGGGCATGCCTTGGGAGAGTAGGACAGGTAGGGATATAGAGTGGCTGCCGGAGTATTCCATTATGGCGGGACGCCATAATTGGAAGGAGACGTTCGCTACGATGCATGCGAACAGGATAGTAGCTCCCCCTTACGTCCCACCACCGGTTGTCGAGGAGGAGGATATGGGAGATCAGTTTGAGAGTGGAGGAGGAGCGGAGCAGGAGTTTGGCACGTTTCCGGACCATCCGGAGGCGGCCCCAGATGTACCTAGACGCTCTCCACGTCCAGCTAGAGCCTCAGGCTCGTCATCTCGCCGCGCTAGCGTAAGTGAGAGGCCTACGTGGATGACCACACCTCCCACATGGTATGGCATTCCCCCTCCTTGGTCCACGGAGCAGCCAGCAGCACCACCACCAGCACCAGCACCATCCGACGCCCCAGCATGGTACAGTCACGCCCCGGGATGGTACGAGCAGATGCCGGATTGGGCTACCGGACTTTCAGAGAGAGTTGGAGCGTTAGAGATCCGGGCCGACGCTAGAGACGGACGCCTCGACGACCTCGACCACATGATGAGGGACGTCTACCGCCAGCAGTTTGGGCGGCCCTACGACTCCAGCTTCTCCCCATTCCCGCCTCCGCCGGCGCCGCAGTGATTTGATGCATGACCGTTCGTTTTAGACATTCCCGCCACCACTTTGTAAGTTTCTTTTTCTTTTCTTTCTTTTCCTTCTTTCTTTTGAACATTAGGGACAATGTTCGTCCTAAGTATGGGGTGGGATGTACTAAAAAGTTTGTAATAACTCTACTTACTATATTCGCTTTCATTTGAGACTATCGTTGCATGTTCATTATGTGTTGCACGTTTCCTTATTGCATTGCATGAAAAATAACTTGAAAAACCCATAAAAATTGAAAATTTTTGAAAATTTTGAGCTTCTAATGAATTGAGATGATTTCCATGATAATCACTACTTGTGAATTGAGTTTGATGACAATTGCATGCTTAAAAGGATTGTGAATTGAAAAGAATTTGAATGAATGAATTTTACCTCTTTTGCAAGTTTCATAATGTGATTATGTTACCTAAATCATGCTAGGGAATTGAAGTTGAAATCACGTTATAAGTTCCTATACTTCTTGTTGAAATGATTAAGGCAATTCGATACTTTCTTTCTTCTTTCTTTGATCATCTAGCTCCTCATTGAAATATTAGCCTCCTTTACCTATCCGGGAATTTGGAGAAGTGAATGAGAAAAAGGCATGTTTGATGTGGGAGGGCCATGAGAGCAATTATTTGCAATCAAATGAATAGAAAGAAATTATAGGTTTGGGGAAGTCAATCATGACGATGAGTAACTCGGCACCATTCACATAGCCGGGTGTTTGTGTCTTGCCAAAGTCGGATTGAGCGATATTCCTAGCGGATTATGGTATGTGCGCTAAGGGTTTGAGGCATCTCTTGAAAAATTGAGAAACGCCGATCTCCTAGGCTTCGGTTTTTGTGCACCTCTGTCCATAACTCCAAAAGTAAAGTCGAAAAATAAAAAGAAGAGAGCGAAGCTCTAAGTTGAAGTGTTGCGAGATTTTAACGTTGATTTTAAGCCCTTGTTGGATTAATTTCTAGTTATGGCTCAAGGAGTTAAGTACGGGATTTTAACGTTGATTTTGAAAACGAGTTTTACCTTGAATTTTATATAAGATATATACTCCGTTAAAATTTAGCGTATAAGCTAAATTTGTTTAGCTTTGGTATCAGGACCGGAAGCGCCCCGATAAAGGCCTAACGAGTCCAAGTCGACACCGTTGAACGACTTCCGTGTTTTGACGTTGTGTGAGTATTATTTCCCCTCGATCTAGTTATGTTAAGTTTTAGTATCATGCTAGGTTGGATAATCTAGCATAACTTAGAGTTAATGCCAAATAGTGGCTTTAAACCATAGGTGAGTTTCGAGAATTTGATCTTGTTTGATGGATTGATGTTGATTCTAAGCTTGAGGTGGCATTGCGGTCTTGTGAATTTTTTTATGGCTTTAAGTTATCTGTTGAGCTTGTGAGAATCTGCGAGTTGAGGTTGTATTATTGTTGAGATTGTGGAGACTAGAAAGAGAGTATCCTAATGGTGTTGTGAGTTATGATCTTGCGAAAGGTTTAGAAGTCTTAGGACTTCTAGCTTTTGTTGAGTGTGATGTGAGCACGAGAGATTCTAGGATGTGGTCCTAGAATTGAGAGTCAAATGGTCTTGCGTAGATCATTTGTGTAGAAGTCTAAGACTTCTATTGTGAGTGGGTTGTTGTTGATTTAGTTATCTTCTTGTGAGCAGGTTATGGGCTTCCTTCCCTAAGGAAGCGAGAGTGTTGTGAGTTGAGTGTGGTGACGAGGTAAATATCCGGACTTACTTAGCTCATATTCCTTGTATTAGTATTGATGTATGTTTCGTGGTGTGTGTTTATTATTTATTGTTTATAACAACTAAACCGGAAATAGGATTTCCGACCTTTATATTATTTTGGCCCAAGTGAATGATAACGGGCGGTGACATCACTGCCTAGCTCTTGCGAGAGCTAGGAGTTTCTCGGCGACTAGCCCGTGCTGGTTAGCCGGACGGAGGCATCCGTACCGTTCCATTGCTGAAAGAGGGGACCGAGGCGAGTTTCGGGAGATTCTCGTGTCACAAAAGAAGTTGAACTAGAACGGGATATGACTTAATAATAAAAAGATAATAAACCAGACTTGTGTGATTTGGTGTACATTGTGTGTTATGTTGATTTACTTGTGTTTATGCCTTTCACCTTAATTCTAATGCTTCGAATATTAGCTAACGGTTTTATACCGACTGTTGTAGATTGCCTTGCAGGTTCGGAATGCGACCGAGAGATCCGGAAGAGTGGGCAGCCGGGGTTCCGTATGTTCTAGGATTGGGTTTTTGGGTGGAGTCGAGTTTGAGTATTGTATATTATTCATGTGTATTGTATATCGTGTGGTGGCATTTGGCCCTTGGTTTTTCATATCGGCTGAAGTCTTTTGTTGTTTCCTTTCGGGTTTCCTTTCATTGCATAAAAAAAATGTATTTCGATTTTGGCCTTTATTTGTGCCTTGTTGCAAGATCCGGTGAAATTGTTGTCAAGCTAAGGGTCGGAACCCATTGTGAGGTCCCAACCCGTAGCGCCCCGAGTCCCACGGATTTGGGGTGTTACAAAACTGGTATCGAAGCCCTAGGTTGACAACAATGACACTCGCAATCTTCTAAAGGCCGAATGAGGAATAAACAGAACCCCCACGGGTTCTGACTTTTTGTTTTCAAAATCACATGCATGAGTCGGGGTAGAATGTACGGACCACCACTTCTTCCGCTGATCTCGGAAGCTTAGTTTATTGGATTTACATGTATATGTAGATATTTAGGTATGCATAGTATATGTGGATTGTAGTTGCATGATGACTTGGTTTATATGTATAGTGAATATATGTGGAATATAGTACATTTTTGGACCTTATATTGTTGTATTGGATTTCCGGATGTGATATATTAGTAGTAATGTGAACATAGTACATATATATATAGTTATATATACATACACATATGATATGCTAGTATTATATTAGTAGTAGTGGACCTTATAGTTAAGATGATAGGAAGTTATAATCTCCCTTGGACAAATGCCTTTTTGGGATTAGGATAGTATATATACGATGATGAGTATGCTCAAGTACCGAGTTGAGCATCACGCTCGGGCGAACACCCTTTCGATTCATCGGACTCCTTTTGGGGACGTCAAAGAAAACATTTGAAGGATAAAGAGGACAGTAGCGGCAAGGACGAAAAAATAGAAGGGAACTTTGAGCCAATTTAAGAGAAATCCATATGGAAGCAATACAAGTAAAGAGAGCAACGTTAAGGTGTATAAGTGGTTATAAGAAGTCATGATTAAACGACAACGAGACCAATAGAGATAACGAACTTATGGTTCTTCAAGAAGATGCGTGGATAGCTAAAGATGCAAATTGAGGAGGAGAGGGATACATTCTAGCAAGGTTAAAGGTGGTATTCAATTAAGATGTGCAACTTTCTTAGAAGCTCCTAAGCTTTGAGTCAAGACGAGAGGAGTGATCGAACCATTTGCTAAAGATTTAAGATACTGTAAGTTAAGCTTACGAGGTACCAAAAATTAAAGTTTTAACATTACTAGAGTTATGAGAAAAAGAGCATGGTGGGGATTCACGTGGAGTTAACCGATTTCCATTATGATGATAAGATTGAGAAACGCCAAGAAGGAGGAAGTGTGTATAAATGATGACCCTAAGAAGATGAAAGACGAAACGAAGAGCTTTGATCGAGAGACTTAAGATACCAACCAAAAGGAACATGAGTGGATCCTAGCTAGGGCTATAATATTTGGGAAGGTGCTCTTGAAAGACATCAACAAAGAATGGTTAAGTCTATGAAAGGGAGTTATATGAAACAACAAGGCAAAGAAGATATAATTACCTTATAAAGAAGAGGAAGCATGGAATGAAGAAAGAACTAACGGAGTTTAAGGTAAAGTACCCCATGGAGGGTAGCCTTCATGAGAGTGGTAACATGAGAAGTGTACTAGAATAATAAGTTGTTGACCTTGGAGAAGGTCAACTATAAGCTAGAAAGCGACAACCAAGAACGCACGTGTGCGGGTTGGATATTGATGAGTGGAGAGGGGATGAGTAAACAAGATTATGGGCATAGAGAGGATTGACAAGAAGGGATTAAAGTATTCGCTTTGAATTAAAGTCAATGGAAAGGAAGTACGTCAACAGAAGCGCATGTGTCTTAAATCAAGTAATGTTGAATGAGTTCAGGCAAGTAGCTATTACAATCCTCCTAGGGGAGGATGAAGATGACCCTTTGCGACCTTCTTAGGTCATGAGAACGGCATTTGGGAGAACGACCCGAATTAGAAGTTTTAAGATTTGATCATGGTAAAGGGAACTGGTGGATAAAGAGGAAGGTGAGGTTTTCATTGTTTGTGGTGCGTAGACGAGAATATTATAAGAGGATGCATAGTATGTTTGTTCTAATGAAATGGATAGTATGTTTTCGCGAACATAAGCTGAGTCAGATGCTTCAAACTCACACGGAAGAGTCATGGTGGCTATGGCATGAAAGAGAGGACCTAGATTAGGGCAACAGTGCAAGCTTAAAGGTTATGATGTTAGTGCTTGGTGAAGTAATGAGTGGATCTTTTAGTGATTGTGGTTGGAGAATTTCACCTAACGTTCTCCACGGGGCATACTAGTACGGTTTTAAAAGTTGTTCATGGAACACCAATAGATTAATAAGGTGACCAAGAAGAGTAAGAGAAGACCGAAGTTTGAAGTTTGATGTCGACATGAGATGTACGAGAAGTATGTGAAAGAATTTGGTTAGAACCTCTACTGTCGGATTGACGTTGCATAAGGAAATGAATTAGGTTCTACCCCTACTTGAAGGCATGGTGCAAGCTTATGTAGAACACGAAAAGCTCCTTCCATATGTTGGGAATTGGGATGCAAGAGAAAGCGAAGAAGATATGATCGATTTATTATAGGGCTTGATTAAGTCCCCATTTAGGACCTTCATGACTGAACATATGTCCGAGACCATAAAAGATTATTATTACCATGTCTTCAAGTGAAAAAGGGGATTAAGTTGAAATATTGCTTAACCAAGGCTTAAAGAGTCAGAAGCCATGAGAAAGTCCCTCGAGTTCAGAAGATGATGGATCTTTGAAAGAGGACGGTCAACATTGTGGCTAAAGATGGAGCAATACACGTGTTTGAAGGACGTCACCCCAACAGGTCGGGGTAGATTATTAGTACCATGACCACCTGTCAAGTGTTAAGGCAAGGTTGTGTCGGTTATTACGTTATGTGACGAAAGAGGAATAGACGAAAACCGAGATATCACGGATTCCAATATGTCAGAATGCGAATTTTTCCACTAAGGTCAAGCTTGACTCAATTCCAATATCTAAGGTGCCGTATGAAAGGAGACTTGTGAAGAGACATGAGTTTTGGAAGCAAGTGAAGGAGAAATTGCAAGAACTTATTGAAAAGAGTTCATTAGAATTAGTGAAATGATATGGAGAACTCCGAATGTTATCTTGAGCTTTTGATTTGGAGTTCATATTGCAATATATCTTAAACTCTTTATTTGAAGTTGTTATGGAGAACACCAGCTTGTGAAAAGAGAGACGGTTATCTCCATTTGTACATCGATTACCGTGAGCAAAATAAGATAACAATGAAGAACCAGTATCCCTCACAATGGATACACGATCTATTCGACCAGTTGCAAGGGTCGGTAGTCTCTTCTAAGAATGATTTAAGGTTTGTTTGTCACCAATTGAGAATTCAAGATTTGGGATATTGTGAATGCGGCATTCCAGACAAACCATGGTCATTAAGAGTTGTAGTGATTCCATATGGGATTATTAATGCCCTGATAAGATATTATGGTCTACTCTCAAGAAGAGAGAAGTTGTATGACAAGTTGTCTTGGGACGGCAAACCCCGAAAGGTATGATAGAAATTACAAATTTTTTTATTTATTTGTTTTTTATTTGTTTTTTTTTGGATGTGCATGTGATTACCGGATTTGTGGAGATATTCTCCAAAGTAACACCATCTATGACTAAACTACTCCGGATGACAATGAAGCTCTTAATGGGATGAAGAATTGACAAAAGAGTTGTTGAGAGTTAAGAGGGGATTCATTTATGCAATTGTTTTGGTTTACCTTGAGGTATTATGGGTTTGATGTGGACAAGTGATTCTTCAAGACAAGGTCTTGATCGAGTATTGTGGAACGATGTAAAAGTAATAGCATACATGTCTTGTTAGTAGAAGTAGTATGGAGTAAAGTACTTCCTTCGTTACTTGGATTTGCAACAAGAATTGAGGAAACGTAACGTCAAAGTTTGGTAGAGAAATAAAAGGGAAAATAATGGATATGTTGCATTGAGAGAGACCCGAGAAGGAATTTGAGTTCCGATATATCGACCTTTTTGAGATCTTAGCGCGAGTTGGTAAAGTGGTTTACCCGTTGGCGTGGCTGCCGAGAGTAGAGAGTGTTCACCAGCTGTTCCATGTGTAACAATCGAGAGAGTACATATATGACTCGAGATAAGTTGTTATTGATGACGATCTAGTGGCAGACAAGGAACTGACGAGACTAACTGGAAGACGAGGGACTGTATCTTTTCTTGAGTTTTTACACTGAGTTAGTAACATCGATAGAATCGACGGATTAGACCTAGTTCTTTTCTTGGTTGTGTTCGATGCGTGTGTGATATTATGTGTAGTTTGTGCCTTGTGCGGGAATATGCTATATGACCTGATACATCTTGCGGTGATAGTTCCAGTAGAAGGTTTAAGCAATCTTAGTTGGAGAGTTCATACCTCGGCCTTCGAGACCGAGAAGTTCGACGTATAGCAAGTTTCGGGATGAAACTTGTTTTTAGGGGGATCTAATGTAACGCCCCGTTTATTGGGAGCGTTTACGATATTTATTTTTCCGACTTTTATCGATAATTTAATAACCTAAATATTTCTACGGGTATTTTCACATTGGAAATTAAATTCTATGAGTTTATACATCTATTCCGTATTTATTTTTCGGAAAATTTTGAAAAGGTTTTCCGAACCGAAAATCCCGTTCCGGTATTTTCTTTGGATCGAGTTTATTTATTCCCAATCTCCTTGTTTTTTTCCTTTTTTTTTTCTTTTCTTCCACCTAAGGTGGCGTTTCCGTCCTTTGGCAGTTCACTTTGCCAATCTTGGCTGCCGCCTGAACCTACAAATCTACCCCTATCCGGACCCCTCGTTCCCTGTGGCCTCTCCTACCTTCGCGCAAGCCAACATACCCTCCTCTCCCTCTGCTGGAATAATTACAAAAAGGGGGCAAAGTTTTAATTATGGAAAATAATCCAAGCTTTATGAAATTGTATATATTGTCCGGAAAAATGTTTTTTTTCGATTTTAAACTTGGGCTTTACTTCGAGTTATATTCTTATTTATATGTACCATATATTTTAAGCCCTTATTGGATTAATTTCGGGTTATGGCTCAAGGAGTTAAGTACGGGATTTTAATGTTGATTTTGCAAACGAATTTTACCTTGACTTTTATATAAGTTATATACTCCGTTCAAATTTGGCGTATAAGCTAAATTTGTTTAGCTTTGGTGTCAGGACCGGAAGAACCCCGATAAAGGCCTAACGAGTCCAAGTCGACATCCGTTGAACGACTTCCGTCTTTTGACGTTGTGTGAGTATTCTTTCCTCTCAATCTAGTTATGTTAAGTTTTAGTATCATGCTAGGTTGGATAAGGTAGCATAACTTAGAGTTAATGCCAAATAGTGGCTTTGAACCGTAGGTGAGTTTCGAGGATTTGATATTGTTTGATGGATTGATGTTGATTCTAAGCTTGAGGTGGCTTTGCGGTCTTGTGAAGTTGTTTATGGCTTTAAGTTGTCTGTTGAGCTTGTGAGAATCTACGAGTTGAGGTTGTATGATTGTTGAGATTGTGGAGACTAGAAATAGATTATCCTAGTGGTGTTGTGAGTTATGATCTTACGAAAGGTTTAGAAGTCTTAGGACTTCTAGCTTCTGTTGAGTGTGATGTGAGCACGAGAGATTCTAGGATGTGGTCCTAGAATTAAGAGCCAAAAGGTCTTGCGTAGATAATTTGTATAGAAGTCTAAGACTTCTATTGTTAGTGGGTTGTTGTCGATATAGTTATCTTCTTGTGAGCAGGTTATGGGCTTCCTTCCCTAAGGAAGCGAGAGTGTTGTGAGTTGAGTGTGGTGACGAGGTAAGTCTCCGGACTTACTTAGCTCATATTCCTTGTATTAGCATTGAGGTGTGTTTTGTGGTGTGTGTTTATTATTTATTTTTTATAACAACTAAACCGGAAATAGGATTACCGACCTTTATATTATTTTGGCCCAAGTGTATGATAACGGGCGGTGACATCACTGCCTACCTCTTGCGAGCGCTAGGAGGTTCTCGGCGACTAGCCCGTGCTGGCTATACTGACGGAGGCATCCGTACCGTTCCATTGCCGGAAGAGGGGACCGAGGCGAGTTTCGGGAGATTCTCGTGTCACAAAAGAAGTTGAACTAGAACGGGATATGACTTAATAATAAAAAGATAATAAACCGGACTTGTGTGATTTGGTGTACATTGTGTGTTATGTTGATTTACTTGTGTTTGTGCCTTTCACCTTAATTCTAATGCTTCGAATATTAGCTAACTGTTTTATACCGATTATTGTAGATTGCCTTGCAGGTTCGGAATGCGGCCGAGAGATCCGGAAGACTGGGCAGCCGGGGTTCCGTACGTTCTAGGATTGGGTTTTTGGGAGGAGTCGAGTTTGAGTATTGTATATTATTCATGTGTATTGTATATCGTGTGGAGGCATTTGGCCCTTGGTGTTTCATATCGACTAAAGTCTTTTGTTGTTTCCTTTCGGGTTTCCTTTCATTGCATAAAAAAAATGTATTTCGGTTTTGGCCTTTATTTATGCCTTGTTGCAAGATCCGGTGAAATTATTGTCACGCTAAGGGTCGGGACCCATTATAAGGTCCCAACCCGTAGCGCCCCGAGTCCCGCGGATTTGGGGTGTTACAAACTCGACCTATGATGTATGGAACCCCGGCTGCCCACTCATCCGGATCTCTCGGCCACACCTAACCTGCACATCAACTACAACAATCGGTATAAAACCGTTAGCTCATATTCTAGGAATTATAAAGATAGCAAAGGAACAAACACACACATAAGCCCACACACCACACATCATACTCATACACATGCACTTCTAGTTCTTGTTCTCTTTTTAGGTTATTCCATTTCGAATCCATTCGTTCAAGTGTAACACGAGAGTCTTATAACTCTCGCCTCTGTCCCAGTGTAACTTTTTGCTTGAAAGTGTGTGTGCAAATAAGCTTTAAATTTATAAAACTGAAATCAAGGCAAGCGAACCCGCATTGTACGGGTCGGCCTAGTAAAGCAAGAATTCTAGAGTATCAAACTCAGGGATTTGGGGGGAACAAAATAAGTTCAAAAATTATCAAGCAAGTAAAATATAGAAGCTTTGTAAATTATATTGGGAAAACAACAATTCTAAAGATCCGGATATTCAATTGTGGCAATTGATTTAAGATATTCTATATATGTAAGGACAGAGTTGGGATTACAAAGGTTAAATCTAATGTAGGGTTATGTACGGTGAAGTTGCAAACCCATATGTCTCACCCAAAGGCCCTCTATGTAAAGGTTGTTGAGGCTGTAGTATAGAAATGATCAAAGGATAAGAATTACTCTCAAATACTCCTGCCCAAACCCAAGGGAATCAAAGATAAGCCATAACGGTTAAGGTTGTGACACTCGAAACCAAAATAGAGGATGTTGAGTCTCACTACTACCTAGAAAAGGTAAGTCAAGGCTAGGTTAAAGGAAACCTTTAACTTTGGATCAAAGCAAAAGAAAAAGATGTACGACAAGGGAAACCATGGCTGGATCTTGAGGAACCATGGCCGTTGAACTCAAGAACAACCCGTGGAAAAGGTCGACGACGAAGTTTCTCGTAACTCTCAGGGTCCAATCTATTTAAGTTCAATCTATCATCATCTAAGCCACAACTATCAACCCTTCACCTTAGAATTGCTTAAGGGTTTTAGCCAACACTCATCGTCATTGAATCAATAATCAAATTAAAAAGGGAAAAAGGGTAAAACCTTGAAAACTCAAATAATAACCGAACAATCAATCTCAATTCAATCCAAAGAGTATATGTGTTCAATGTATGTGGAATAGTGAACAAAAAACTTCACAATAATCTCTAGGAACAATGAAGAACAGCTGTTAATCCGTCTTCAAAAGGAATCCTAAGATCTTCTCCAAATACGCAATCTCAAAATGCGTCCTTCTCGGAATCTTCCCTGTACGCAATAAGATCTTCCTAAGCAATGATTCCAAAATGTTCTCAGTGCGGGATGTATGCGACGTCCGTGTTTTCTCCTTTCTTCAGCCTTCTTATAAGGGAAAAATAGGGTTACGAAAAGCCCGATAACTGTTGTTGACGTGGCAAATATGACACGTGGCAACCGTTATAGAAATCACGGCCAAGTGAAAAATTCCACGGCCGTGGAACTGGTCGTGGAACCTTTTTGTTGCTCTCGACCTTGTTTTCCACGCCCTCAATGCCTAAACCACAATCGTGGTTTCTCATGGTTTGGCCGTGGGAACTCCAATTCCCTTGAAAAAGTATTTGTTTCGTAAAGTTTTCTAATCATGCTCCTTCCCTAGCTTATTCAAGGCATCCTCTTGATATCCAGCATGATCAAATACTCTTATCCTCTCATATATGTTCCAATCCAAGCCTTTATTCACCTAAAAACACAACAAAGCTTGTGTAGATCTCTATATCGACAAAATAGGTGAATGTGCTCTTAAATGCTTCAAACTCATATCCATGTACACAACTAAAAGGGAAAAACAATCAAAACAAGTGCCTAAAGTATGGTCATATTTCATGCTATCAGTAAACAATAGGAGTGTGGCGGTGCTCAACCCGTATACCCTGAGGGAGTGATGAAGAAGTCCGCCCATATACCATGTATGGCCTGGTCGCAGAGATCCTCCCAGTCTCCCTCGGGAGCTGGGCAGTGATGTTACCGCCCGCTAAGAAAACACAATGGGCAAAAATATATATAACCTAGTTGCCCTAATCCGGTTTCATGATTATAAACAAAGGTAAAGCACATACCACCATCACATATCCAAATAATGCGTAAAAGCTAGCTAATTAAGTCCGTAGACCTACCTCGTCCCAATGATTAACCCAATCGCATTTCCCGTAGGAATACAACCAAAGCATGTTCAAGACAAGGCACAATAATCAACAACCACTCACATAAGCTAGATGTCTAAGTCTTATATGTTCTCACAAGGTCATAACCCATACCCATACTAGGATAACATGCATAGTCTCAACAACACTCCAAGGTAACAACTATATACACATCCTAACTCACAAACTCACATCCATGTACTAACCATCTAAACCCTCACAAAGCCTCACAAAACGACCCATACACTATCCTTGCTACAAAACGACCCATACACTGTGGGTTCGCTAGGAGTTAGAAAAATATATCGAGTTATAAATTTAAGACTTTTGCGTGTCACCATCTTAGCGTAACAAGTTTTTGGCGCCGTTGCCGGGGACTAGGTCTAGATTGAGTCATTTTTGTGATTGTTTATAGTGTAGGTCTTTCTTGTTGCTTTTGATCTCGTTTGGTTTGTGTCTTTGATTTTTCAGGACATCTCTCATTCTTTAGGTGCATACGAAGATCTCGTGGCAAGGATTTAGCTCCATTCGATCCAGAACCGGAGAAAACCCTTAAAGCTAGATCTAAGAGCATTAGAAAGGAGAAGGAGATGGCCGCAAGAGATCTTCAAGCTGAGTTAGATGAATCCTTACAGCAAATTAGGCTAAGGGATGAAGCCTTGGAGAATGAGAGGAGACTTGCCAATGAGAGGCAAGAAGCATCTAGGAGGGAGATTGAAGAGATTAGGCAAGATCTTGTGCAAAGAGAGCTTAATCGTCAACAACCTCCACCTCCACCACAACCGCTGCCGGCGGTTTATATTTGGGTTATGCCCATTGCTATTGAGGAGCCACAAACGTTAGGGCAACATATGGATCCGGCTCAAAGAGTACACCATACAGGTGTGAACTTAGGAGATCCCGCAGCCGATGATTACGAGCTCTGCCCTCAAGTTCTACAAAAGGATCCGGCATAATCAATTTGGAAGGATGGAAGGAGAGTCTCCTCATCAACACTTGTTGAACTATGAGATCTTGATGGAGACTCTAAGGCCGCCTAGATTGGAGAACAACAACCATAAGCTTAGGGCTTTTTCCTTCTCTCTTAAGGATAAGGCCTTGGCTTGGTACCAATCGATTCCACTAGGACGTGTGAGTACTTGGGAGGAGATGACAACCGAGTTCTTGACTAAATTCTTCCCGCCTTCCAAGACAACCGAGCTAAGAGGGAAGATCAATGCCTTCGTGATGAAGGATAGAGAAAGCCTATTCAAATCTTGGGAGAGGTTCAAGGACCTCCTCCTAGATTGTCCACACCATGGTATACCGAAGATAGAGCTATTGGAGATCTACTTCAAGGGGCTTGATGAGGATAGCCAATTCAAGCTTCAATCACTTTCCGGTGGAACATTCATGGAGAAGAATGTGGATGAGGCTTGGGAGTGTGTAGAGAAACAAGCTTTGGTGATAGAAAAGTACTCCCATAGGAAGAGTGATGGGATGAAACCGGGAGCATATGAGGTGAGTGAAGTCCCCATGAGTAATTTCAAGCTTGATGCAATCAACAATGGGCTTAATTCTTTGAGGGAGTTGTGTGCTACAATTTTGATGAATCTAGCAAGCCCTCAAGTGCAAGTGCAAGCAAACTTGTCTTCCAAGGAGGAAGATGTGAACTACATGGGAAGGGGAAACTTCAACAACAACCGGCAATTCAACAATTACTGGCCTAACCACAACCATCCCGGGTTTTCCTATTCTAACCCGGATGGTGCCTTGAACCCTCCCGCTTCCACAAGTGCAGCTCCGCCAACTAAGGCTTCACAAGAACCTCCACCCGGATGTACTCAAACACCAAAGGATAGAACCGAGATGATGTTTGAGCAATTGCTTGGAAGGTTGAGTGGTCTTGAGAGCACGGTGACTTCTATTACTAAAGCTCAAAAGGTGCTAGAAGCACAAGTGTTCCAAAAGGCGGATGAAGCTCATAGAGATCCGGGAAATCTTCCCGGAAGAACCGAAGATAACCCAAGAGGCCAGGTGTTGGCCATAACAACAAGGAGTGGGCTGAGCATGAAGGACCCTTTGCTTAAGGGGAATGACAAGGGAAAGCAAGTAGTGGTAGAGGAAGAGCCATTGCAAGAAGAAGGAGGCAAGAGCAAGGATGATGAGTAAACATATGTGGCACCACCTCCATACAAGCCACCACTACCGTTCCCACAATCACGAGCAAGAGCTCGATTGAACAAGCATTTCGGTAAATTCCTTGAACTTATTTCTAAATTGCATATTAACATTCCGTTCATGAATGCTATTCTAGGTATGCCGGCCTATGGAAAGTTTTTGAAGGAGATACTCTCAAACAAAAGGAAGTTGGAGGAGTGTGGAGAAGTTAGAATGACAAAGAGATCTTCCGAGTTGATCCAAACTATGAAGGAGTAAATGCCTCCTAAGCTAAGAGATCCGGGATCTTTTTGTGTGCTAATTGGGGTTGGAGAAGTGAAGTATGAAGCCCTATGTGATCTTGGAGCAAGTGTAAGCATCATCCCGCTTGCACTTTGCAACAAGGTTGGGCTAGGAGAGCCAAAGTCGGTCAAGATGACCCTCTATATGGCGGACCATTCAATAACCCACCCCTTAAGAATTTTGGAATATATAACGGTGCAACTCGGAAAGTTCTATGTACCAATAGATTTTGTTGTGTGGGACATCCCGGCAAATTACCCGGTTCTTATCATTTTGGGAAGGTCATTCTTAGCCACCTCCGGATGCTTGGTGGATTGTAAAAATGTAATCCTTTCCTTCAACATAGGAGAGGAGAATATTAAGTTCAAGCTATCCACAATGATGAAGGGGCCAGCCCTTGGTGAAGATGTGCTCAACATTGTCGAGCAAGAGAAATGTAGAGAAGTTGTGAGCTCGATCTTGATCAAGGACCCCTTGGAGAAGGTTCTTAGCTTAATTTTGATGGAGGAAGGAGTTGAGGATGATTGCAATGAAGAAATCAAGGCTTTGGATGCACTAGAAAAGGAGACAAGTGCTGAATTTGAAGTACACGAAGGTGTGCTGAAAAGATGTAGGAATCACGGTCTGCCAACAAGAACCATGGCCGTGATTTGTCCCGTGGAACTCTCTGGAATGCTCAAAAGTTCCAGCTTAGAATGTTCCACGGCCGTGGTTTTGCCAGAGACCGTAATTTTGCTCGTGATTTCTCCAAAAAGTGCCTTAGTGGTTGATCAAGCTTCAAGGAGCCTTGGAGAGTCTTCCATGACTTTGGAATCATCTCAACCTACATTGTATGGAGCGTCTCCAATCGATAAAGGTCCTCCTAAACTTGAACTTAAACCCCTCCCCTCTCATTTGAAGTATGCTTTCCTTGGTGAAAATTCTACTTATCCGGTGATTGTTAATGCATGCTTGAATGATGATGAGTTGAATAGATTGTTGCATGAGTTGAGATTGCATAGGAGAGCTATAGGCTATACCATTGATGACTTAGTTGGCATTAAACCTTCCTTGTGCATGCATAAAATTTTGATGGAAGATAATCAGAAACCTTTAATTGAACCTCAAAAAAGACTAAACCCTATCATGAAAAAAGTAGTAAAGAAAGAGGTCCTTAAATTGCTAGATGCGGGAATCATTTTCCCGATTTCGGATAGTAAATGGGTTAATCCCGTTCATGTGGTTCCTAAGAAGGGTGGGATGACTGTAGTGACTAATGAGAATAATGAACTAATCCCTACTAGGACGGTTACGGGATGGAGGATGTGTATAGACTATAGGAAACTAAATGTGGCCTCTAGGAAAGATCACTTCCATCTTCCTTTCATTGACCAAATCCTAGAGAGATTAGCTCAACATTCACACTTTTGCTACCTAGATGGCTATAGTGGATTCTTCCAAATCCCTATCCACCCGGAGGACCAAGAGAAAACTACATTCACATGTCCTTGAGGTACATTTGCATATAGGAGAATGCCGTTTGGGTTGTGTAATGCACCCGCCACCTTTCAAAGGTGTGTGATGGCTATCTTTTCTGAATATATTTAAAATATCATGGAAGTGTTTATGGATGATTTCTCTGTTTATGGATCTTCATTTGATGATTGTTTAGCCAACTTGTGTTTGGTGTTAATGAGATGTGAGGAGACTAATCTTGTCTTGAATTGGGAAAAATGCCACTTCATGGTAAGTGAAGGCATTGTGTTGGGACACTTGGTGTCCAACCGAGGCATTGAGGTTGATAGGGCTAAGTTAGAGACAATAGAGAAGTTTCCACCACCTACCTCGGCGAAGGGGGTAAGGAGTTTCTTAGGGCATGCCGGTTTTTACCGGAGATTCATAAAAGATTTCTCTAAAATTTCTAAGCCTCTTACTAACCTACTAATGAAAGATGTTGAGTTTGTTTTCTCCAAGTATTGCCTTGAAGCTTTTTGTGGGTTGAAGAATGCTTGATCATCGCCCCCATCATGCAACCTCCGGATTAGAATTTACCGTTTGAGATCATGTGTGACGCGAGTGATGTAGCCGTTGGGGCTGTTTTGGGACAAAGGAAAGATGGGCTTACACATGCCATCTATTATGCTAGCAAGACGCTAGATGATGCCCAACTTATTTATGCTACCACCGAGAAGGAGTTGCTAGCGGTTGTGTATGCATTTGAGAAGTTCCGCTCGTATCATGTTGGAGCGAAGGTCATTGTGTATACGGATCATGCTGCAATCCGTTATCTCCTTACAAAGAAGGATACCAAGCCTCGTTTGATTCGGTGGATCCTTCTTCTTCAAGAGTTTGATTTGGAGATCTGGGACAAAAAGGGGTCCGAAAATTCTGTGGCCGACCATCTTAGTAGGCTACCTCCATTGGAGATGGAGAGAGATGACAACCCGATTGATGATTCATTCCGGGATGAGCAATTACAAATGATGGAGGAATGCTTGCTTCAAGTGTCTAGAGGAGATGAGCCATGGTATGCGGATATAGTGAACTATCTCGTTTGTGAAGAGGTGTCACCCGGCCTATCGTATGCCCAAAGGAAAAAGTTCTTGAAGGATGTTAGGCATTACTATTGGAGTGAACCGCTCTTGTTTAAGAAAGGCCCGGATGGGGTCTTTAGAAGATACATACCGGAGGATGAGGTGGAGAGTGTGATCCCCCTTTGTCATTCCTTGCCATGTGGAGGCCATGCTAGCTCACACAAGACGTGTGCAAAGGTGTTGCAATCTGGGTTTTATTGGCCAAGTTTGTTCAAGGACGTGCAGAATTTTGTGGTAGCTTGTGATGCTTGCCAAAGGACGGGCAACATCTCAAGGAGGAATGAGATGCCCTTGAACAACATACAAGAGGTGGAGATATTTGATGTTTGGGGTGTGGACTTCATGGGGCCATTCCCCTCTTCATGTGGCAACCTCTACATCCTATTGGCGGTGGACTATGTGTCGAGATGGGTGGAGGCAATCGCCTCTCCCACAAATGATGCCAAGGTTGTGGTATGGTTCTTCAACTTAGTGATCTTCCCTAGGTTTGGAAGACCAAGAGTGATCATAAGTGATGGAGGGAAGCATTTCACTAATAGGAACTTTGGGACACTTTTGGCCAAGTATGGGGTGACTCATAAGGTGGCAACACCTTACCATCCCCAAACTAGTGGCCAAGTGGAGATTTCCAACCGGGAGATAAAAGGGATCCTTGAAAAGACGGTTTCTAGGTCGGGGAAATATTGGACTATGAAGCTTGATGATGCCTTGTGGGCATATAGAACCGCTTTCAAGACATCGATTGGCACCACTCCCTACAAGCTAGTTTATGGCAAGTCTTGCCACCTTTCGGTGGAGATGGAGCATAGGGCGTATTGGGCCATGAGGTGGCTGAATTTTGACCTCAAGGAGGCTGCTGAGAAGAGATTGCTAGACATGAATGCTCTTGAGGAGATCCGGTTGGATGCCTACGAAAACGCCCGAATCTACAAAGAAAGGACCAAACGTTGGCATGACAAGCATCTCATCCCGAAAGAGTTGAGTGAAGGCGACCTTGTCCTTCTCTTCAACTCAAGGCTGCGGCTCTTCCCCAGAAAGCTAAAGTCAAGATGGGATGGTCCTTATGTGGTGAAGAAGATATTTCCCCATGGAGCGGTTGAGATAGGAGGGGAGCATTGTGGAGATTTTAAGGTGAATGGGAACCGGTTGAAGAAGTATATCCCGGGAGCTCCGGCGGACATGATTTCCCCGCTTTACCTTGAGTGATACACCCCCGAGCTTGGTCAAGCTAATGACCTTAAAGAAGCGCTTCGTGGGAGGCAACCCATTGGTAGACATCTTTCTCTTTTTGTTTTTGTTTTGGTTTTCATTTTTCTGTTTTTGTGTGTTTTTGTGTGTTTGGAGTTTGTGTTCTAGAATCCAAGTAGCATGGAAGCCTTGCATGACATGTTGATGATGATGATGAGTCCCTCATCAATTGTGGGTGGAGCGGACGCGGAACTTGGACGCTTAGCAGTGCTTAGCGCGGGTCCCGACGCCATAACGAACACCTTGAGCTCTCTACCATCGTTGATAGGATCATCCGCCATCACTCCACTTGAGTGAACCCAAATACCAAAGCAAACCATTCTTTTATATTGTGAGGACCCTCTTTCACTCTTCTTTACTTGAAGTGCACATTGGGGACAATGTGCTTCTAAGTATGGGGTGGGGTTTTCATGATCACTTGCATGATTAGCATCTAGGATAGTTTCTTTTTGTCACATGTCTCATTAGGTTTTGCATTGTACATACATGTTTCGAAAATTCCAAAAAAATCACAAAATTTAAAAAATTTTAGTGCTTCTAAGCTTGGGAATGACCCTTATAATGAGTTTGTCTCGTGAATTGGCTATGGATGGCCTTATGTGTTGAATGGATGTATGCATATGTGGACTTGAAGTACTTATCTTGAATCCCATGTATGAATTATGATCATGATGGTTACCTTGATTGGATTGAGGATTGATGGTCGAAATTACATGCTAGTTCTTGCACATCATTTACGAGTGATTAAGGAAATTCATCTCTCTCTATTTCTCATCTTGATCATGTTGTTTGAGCACCTCAATTGATATAAAAATTTGACCTCTTTTGACCCATCCGGGAATAGGAGCAAGCTAGTGTGTTGATGTGTGTGAAAAGCAAGTGTGGGGTGAATTGTTGATGAATGTAAGTGGTGAATGAAGTGCTGAATTTGTTGTGAAAAGTGTAGAGAAAAATATAGGTTTGGGGACTTTGGTTTTGATGACGAGTAACTCGGCACCATTCACATAATCGGGTGTTTGTGCCTTACCAAAGTCGGATAAACCGAATGTCCTAACGAGCCTTGGTATGTGTGCCCGGTGTGAGGCGCCTCGGAAAATCCTGAGGTCCGCTAATCACCAAGATTTCGGTTTTTGCACAACAATGCCATCGCCTCAAAAAAAAAAGAAAAGAAAGTGAAAAAAAGAAAAGACAACAAAGAAAAAATGGAGAAAATATACACTTGTGGTGAAGTTGACAAAAATGAAATTGTGGAGTTAGTTCTTTTCCCGGATTAGCATCACATGACCTAAAAACTCCCACCTATTCACAACGTTTCTTGGCCTCTTCTTTCCTAAGTCCTTATGACCTATTTGCATGTGTGTAAGACTTAATGATCCAGATTGGATATACTCATGATCATCTTGACTTCTTCATTTTCACCTTGCATGCATGCTTTTGAGTTAAGTATAATTGTCTTTCCATGCCTTCATTCGTTTGATGCATGATTGCTTGTCCATTGCCATGAAACATGACTATGAAGGTGATCCAATGTTAGAAGAACAATTCCAAAAAGATTTTGTTGTTTTTCTGCATGCATAAATCATGTCATCTCTTAGTCTATAGTTGGGTCTTGCTCAGGGACGAGCAAACCTTAAGTATGGGGTATTTTGATAACATGATTTATGACATTAGTTTAGGCATCCATCTAGATAGTTTTTCCCGCTATTCATGCATAGTTTGGCATTAGTTCGTGACGTTTTGCACTTAATTCATGTATGTTGTCGAGATAGACGTCTACAAGGACTTTTGCATGTTTTGTAGGTATTTTGGGAGCTTTTGGAGCTTAATCGATACATTCGAGGATCCTTCCTCGCGATGACACACTTCCGGACTCATTAAGAAGCAAGCTAGGAGCTAAGGAGAACACATAGAGCCATGTTGGTGCATGCCTTGCACCAACTCATGGCACAACGATCAAAAAAGGACCGAAACACCAAAACCACGGTCCTTGGCACTTCCACGGCCGTGGGATGGACCGTGATTCCCACTGGACAGTTGGGACAGCTATCCCACGATCTCCATAACCGACTCTTGCAAATGGTGAAGGCTATAAGTACTCTTGCAGGCTGATTCTAAGGGGACCAGACCACACACACCCTCTCCCACATTCTCTCATTGGAATTCATTTGGATTGGAGCTACTCCTGGAGGGAAGGGACACTCTCATTTGGAGAAGAAGAAGAAGAAGAAGAACACTAGTTTCATAGTTTTCATAGTTTTTGAGTGGTTTTGAGTGAGATTTGTTGAACACACTTGCTAGGGTTGTAAGAAATGATTCAAACCTTCTTTTTAAGGATTTTAAGTCCTTCTAGACTTTTATTCACCTTGGTTTTCTTATCCTACTTGTTTCGTTTCTCTTTCATTCCATTTTCTTGCTATGGAAGCCATGAATGTATGCTTGTTGAGTTTGATTGTTAAGATGCATATTATTGGCTAAATAGATGCGATTCTAGGGTAAGGGAATGATGGTTATGGCTTGGACTATGATAGAATAGACTTAAATATATCTTTGGATGATTTACTTGCTCGTACTTGAGTGCTGTTAGAAATCACGGTTAGTTCTAGCCACACCACGGCCGTGGTTCTTAGGATCCGACCATGATTTGCTTCTGTTGAGCTTTAAATGACAAATCTGCATGTTAGGGTGTTAGATTGTTGAAATCCTAGTGTTTGTTAAGCTTAAACTAGCCTAGGGTGACCTAATGCTAGCAATCTAAGTGAGGAAAGAGACCTACCCGGTGAATTCCAATCTTAAGTACCAAAGATGATGAACTCTAGGTAGTAGTGAGCCTCATAATCCGCTATTGGATTGAGTGTGCTATGGTTGATGTTTAGGACTTGTCTTCCCGAGACTTACCCGGTAAGGAGAGGTTAGATCCCTAGACAACAATCCAATTTGTGTAGATTTCCCAACCCTAGGATCGTAGAGACTTACCCAGTAATAGGACCTTAGTTGCGGGATTAGTGGATCATGAGACCTACCCAGTGATTGGTTGCAATTTAGAAACACCTTTTCCCAACATACTATAGTTGATCCAAGGAATGATTAGAAGCTTGAGTCCAATGCCATAACCGGAATTCCCAACCCCTAGAATTTGCTTTTCTTCCTTTGATTTCCTATCTCGTGTTTGTGTTTGCTTATTTATGTTACTAGCTTAGTTGTTTGTTAACCTTGCATGATTTGTGATCCTTGATTGATCACCGCAAAACCAATCCAAAAACATTTCGATTTTCATTTCTTTATTTCTTTCTCTTTTCTTAGCCTAGATCAACACTATCCTTAGTCACTATTTGATTCAATTTCACCTTAGTCTTTGTGTTCGACCTCGGAATACTATCCTTGCTACAAAACGACCCATACAATGTGGGTTCGCTAGGAGTTAGGAAAAATATATCGAGTTATGAATTTAAGACTTTTGTGTGTCACCATCTTAGCGTAACAAGTTTTTGGCTCCATTGCCGGGGACTAGGTCTAGATTGAGTCATTTTTGTGATTGTTTATAGTGTAGGTCTTTCTTGTTGCTTTTAATCTCGTTTGGTTTGTGTCTTTGATTTTTCAGGACATCTCTCATCCTTTAGGTGCATGCGAAGATCTCGTGGCAAGGATTTAGCTTCATTCGATCCCGAACAGGAGAAAATCTTTAAAGCTAGATCTAAGAGCATTAGAAAGGAGAAGGAGATGGCCGCAAGAGATCTTCAAGCTGAGTTAGATGAAGCCTTAGAGAAAATTAGGCTAAGGGATGAAGCCTTGGAGAATGAGAGGAGACTTTCCAATGAGAGGCAAAAAGCAACTAGGAGGGAGATTGAAGAGATTAGGCAAGCTCTTGTGCAAAGAGAGCTTAATCGTCAACAACCTCCACCTCCACCGCAACAGCACCCGGCGGTTAATATTCGGGTTATGCCCATTGCTATTAAGGAGCCACAAATGTTAGGGCAACGTATGGATCCGGCTCAAAGAGTGCACCGTCCGGGTGTGAACTTAGGAGATCCCGCAGCCCATAATTACGAGCTCCGTCTTCAAGTTCTACAAATGATCCGGCATAATCAATTTGGAGGGATGGAAGGAGAGTCTCCTCATCAACACTTGATGAACTATGAAATCTTGATGGAGACTCTAAGGCCGCCTAGATTGGAGAACAACAACCATAAGCTTAGGGCTTTTTCCTTCTCTCTTAAGGATAAGGCCTTGGCTTGGTACCAATCGATTCCACTAGGACGTGTGAGTACTTGGGAGGAGATGACAACCGAGTTCTTGACTAAATTCTTCCCGCCTTCCAAGCCAATCGAGCTAAGAGGGAAGATTAATGCCTTCGTGATGAAGGATAGAGAAAGCCTATTCAAATCTTGGGGGAGGTTCAAGGACCTCCTCCTAGATTGTCCACACCATGGTATACCGAAGATAGATCCATTGGAGATCTACTTCAAGGGGCTTGATAAGGATAGCCAATTCAAGCTTCAATCACTTTCCGGTGGAACATTCATGGAGAAGAATGTGGATGAGGCTTGGGAGTTTGTTGAGAAACAAGCTTTGGTGATAGAAAAGTACTCCCATAGGAAGAGTGATGGGAGGAAACCGGGAGCATATGAGGTGAGTAAAGTCACCATGAGTAATTTCAAGCTTGATGCAATCAACAATGAGCTTAAGTCTTTGAGGGAGTTGTGTGCTACAACTTTGAAGAATCAAGCAAGTGATAACACGATTTATGACGTAGGTTTAAGCACTCATTTAGATAGTTTTTCCGCTCATTCATGCATGGTTTAGCACTAGTTCATGACGTTTGCATTCAATTCTTGTATATTTGTCGAGATAGACGTCTACACGGACTTTTGCATGTTTTGTAGGTATTTTGGGTGCTTTAGGACCTTAATCGATACATTCGAGGATCGTTCCTCGAGATGACACACCTTCGGACTCATTGGGAAGCAAGCTAGGAGCTAAGGAGGACACATGGGACCTTGTTGGTGCATGCCTTGCACCAAATTGTGGCTTGATGATCCAAAGAAAGCTGCATCACCAAAACCACGGCCACTGGGACTTCCACGGGCGTGGAAATAGGCCGTGGTTTTCCCTGCACAGCTGCGACAACTGTCCCACGATTTCCATAACCGACCCTTGCCCTTGATGGTGTATAAAAGGTGGTCTTGCAGGCTGTTGAGGGCATCTCCCATCACTCCATTCTCTCCCACGCTCTTACCTCACACATATTCTCTGATTGGAAGATTGGATTGGAGCTACTCTTGGAGGAGGAGAAAGGTTTCCATTGGAGAAGAAGAGAAGAACACACCATTTTTAGTTTTTCATAGTTTTGAGTGATTTTGAGTGAGTTTTGTGAAGACGATTTGCTCGGTTTTGTAAGGAACGAGATTGAACCTTCTTTTGAAGGGTTGTAAGTCTTTCTTATCATACATTCAGCTTGATTTTCTTTGTTCTACTTGTTCATCTCTATTTCACTTCATTTACTTGCTATGGAAGCTATGAATGTATGCTTGTTGAGTTTGATTGTTGAAATGCATGTTGTTGGCTAGATAGATGTGATTCTAGGGTAAGGAAATGATGGTTATGGCTTGGACTATGATATAATGGACTTATATGTACCTTTGGTTGATTCATTTGCTTGAACCGAGCTGCTGTTGGAAACCACGGTTCGTTCTTGTTTTTCCACGGCCGTGGACTGGGATGAACAACCCGTGGTTCTGACTAACTCACTTGTGTTGATGAATCTAAGTGCTAGAATGTTAGATTGTTAAAATTCTAAGTGTTTGTTGAGCGAAATCTATCCTAGGGTGACCTAGTGTTAGCAACTAAGTGTTAGAAGAGACTTAACCGGTGAATCTTGCTCTTAGATACCGAAGAAGACGAACTCTAGGTAGTAGTGAGCCTCACAAGCCGCTATTGGACTGAATGTCTAGGATAAGTGTTTAGGACTTGCCTTCCCGAGACTTACCCGGTAAGGAGAGGTTATATCCCTAGATAACCATCCGGTTTGTGTAGATACCCCTACCTTAGGCTCCTAGAGACTTACCCGGTGATAGGACTTTAGGAGAGGGATTAGTGGATCATGACACCTACCCGGTAATTGACCCCACTTGAGAAACATTCCTTCCCAACATACTATAGTTTATCCAAGGTTGATTAGAAGCTTGAGTCCAATGCCATAACCGGAATTTCCAACCCCTAGAGTCATCTTTTCTCTCTTTGATCACATATTTCGTGTTTGTCTTGCGTGTTTGTGTTGATTTGCTAGATTTATAGTTTGTTTTGCATTCTTATATCATTGTGATCTTTGATTGATCACCACCCAAATCCAAACCCAAAACCAATGTTATTTTCATTTATTTGTTTCTTTCATCTTTTCTTAGCCTAGATTTACACTATACTTGATCCCTTGTTGATTCAATTTCACCTTAGTCTTTGTGTTCAACCTCGGACTACTATCCTTACTACGAAATGTCCCGTACACTGCGGGTTTCGCTAAGATTTAGGAAAAATATAACGATTTTAAATTTAAGACTTTTGCGTGCATAAACTCCTAGACGTAACAAGTTTTTGGCGCCGTTGCCGGGGACTAGGTTAAGATTGAGTCGTAGTTTGTGATTGTTTATAGTGTAGGTCTTTCTTGTTGCTTTTGATCTCCTTTGGTTTGTGTTTTTGATTTTCAGGACATCTCTCACTCTTTAGGTGTATGCGAAGATCTCGTGGCAAGGATTTAGCTCCATTCGATCCCGAACCGGAGAAAACCCTTCGATCTAGATCCAAGAGCATTAGAAATGGAAAAGAGATGGCCGGAAGAGATCTCCAAGCTGAGTTGGATGAAGCTTTAGAGCAAATTAGGCTAAGGGATGAAGCCTTGGAGAATGAAAGGAGACTTGCCAATGAGAGGCAAGAAGCAACTAGGAGGGAGATTGAAGAGATTAGGCACGCGCTTGTGCAAAGAGAGCTTAACTGTCAACAACCTCCACCTCCACCACAACCGCAACCGGCGATTAATATTCGGGTTGTGCCCATTGATATTGAAGAGCCACAAACGTTAGGGCAACGTATGGATCCGGCACAAAGAGCACACCGTCCGGGTGTGAACTTAGGAGATCCCGCAGCCCATGATTACGAGCTCCGCCCTCAAGTTCTACAAATGATCCGGCATAATCAATTTGGAGGGATAGAAGTAGAGTCTCCTCATCAACACTTGATGAACTATGAGATCTTTATAGAGACTCTAAGACCGCCTAGATTAGAGAGCAACAACCATAAGCTTAGAGCTTTCTCCTTCTCACTTAAGGATAAAGCCTTGGCTTGGTATCAATCTATTCCACAAGGGCGAGTGAGTACTTGGGAGGAGATGACAACCGAGTTTTTGACAAAGTTCTTCCCACCTTCCAAGACTACCGAGTTAAGAGGGAAGATCAATGCCTTCGTGATGAAGGATAGAGAAAGCCTATTCAAGTCTTGGGAGAGGTTCAAGGACCTTCTCCTAGATTATCCACACCATGGTATACCGAAAATAGAGCTTTTGGAGATCTACTTCAAGGGACTTGATGAAGATAGCCAATTCAAGCTTCAATCTCTTTCCAGTGGGACTTTCATGGAAAAGAATGTGGATTAAGCTTGGGAGTTTGTAGAGAAACAAGCTTTGGTGATTGAAAAGTACTCCCATAGGAAGAGTGATGGGAGGAAAGCGGGAGCATATGAGGTGAGTGAAGTCAGCATGAGTAATTTCAAGCTTGATGTGATCAACAATGAGCTGAAATCTTTGAGGGAGTTGTGTGCTACAACTTTGAAGAATCAAGCAACCCCTCAAGTGCAAGTGCAAGCAAACTTGTCTTTCAAGGAGGAAGATGTGAACTACATGGGAAAGGGCAATTACAACAACTATCAATGCCCAAGGAACTTCAACAACAACCGGCGATTCAACAATTACCGGTCTAACCACAACCATCCCGGGTTTTCCTATTCTAACCCGGATGGAGCCTTGAACCCTCCCGCTTCCACAAGCGCAGCTCCACCACCAAAGGCTTCACAAGAACCTCCACCCGGATTTACTCAACCTCCAAAGGATAGAACCGAGATGATGTTTGAGCAATTGCTTGGAAGGTTCAGTGGTCTTGAGAGCACGGTGACTTCCATTTCTAAAGCTCAAAAGGTGTTGGAAGCACAAGTATTCCAAAAGGCGGGTGAAGCTCATAGAGATCCGGGAAAGCTTCCCGGAAGAACCGAGGATAACCCGAGAGGCCAAGTGTTGGCTATTACAACAAGAAGTGGGCTGAGCATGAAGGATCCCTTACCTAAGGGAAATGACAAGGGGAAGCAAGTAGTGGTAGAGGAAGAGACTTTGCAAGAAGAAGGAGGAAAGCGCAAGGAAGATGAGCCAAAATATGTGGCACCACCTCCATACAAGCCACCACTACCATTCCCACAATCACGAGCAAGAGCTCGCTTGGACAAGCACTTCGGTAAATTACTTGAACTTATGTCTAAATTGCATATTAACACTTTGTTCATGGATGCTATTCTAGGTATGCCAGCCTATGGAAAATTCTTGAAGGAGATACTCTCCAACAAAAGGAAATTGGAGGAGTATGGGGAAGTGAGAATGACAAAGAGATCCTCGGAGTTGATTCAAACTATGAAGGAGGAGATGCCTCCTAAGCTAAGAGACCCGGGATCTTTTTGTGTGCCAATTGGAGTGGGAGAAGTGAAGTATGAAGCCCAATGTGATCTTGGGGCAAGTGTAAGCATCATACCGCTTGCACTTTGCAACAAGGTTGGGCTAGGAGAGCCAAAGCCGGTCAAGATGACCCTCTACATGGCGGACCGTTCAATCACTCACCCCGTTGGAATTTTGAAGGACATACCGGTGCAACTCGGGAAGTTCTATGTGCCCATAGACTTCGTTATTTTGGACATCCCGGCGGACTATCCTGTTCCCATCATCTTAGGGAGACCTTTCTTGGCTACATCCGGATGCTTGGTAGATTGTAAGAATGGAATTCTCTCCTTCAACATTGGAGAAGAGAATATCAAGTTCAAGCTGTCCACAATGATGAAGGGGTCAGCCCTTGGTGAAGATGTGTTCAACATTGTCGAGCAAGAGGAGTCTAGAGAAGTTGTGAGCTCGATCTTGATCAAGGACCCCTTGGAGAAGGTTCTTAGCTTGAGTTTGATGGAGGAAGGAGTTGAGGAGGCTTGCAATGAAGAAATCAAGGCTTTGGATGCATTGGAAAAGGAGACGACAGCTGAATTTGAAGTACACGAAGGTGTGTTGAATTTCTGCAAGAACCACGGCCAGGGACCAAGAACTACGCCCGTGGAAAGTCCTGTGGAACTTACTGGATTGCTCCGAAGTGCTATCTTTGCAAGTTCCACGGCCGTGGTTGTGCGAGAGCCCGTGGTTTCTCCAGAAACTGCCTTTGGTATTGATCAAGCATCAAGGAGCCTTGAGGAGTCTTCGATGGATATGGATTCACCTCAACCTACATTATATGGAGCGTCTTCAATCGATAAAGGTCCTCCTAAACTTGAACTTAAACCCCTCCCCTCTCATTTGAAGTATGCTTTTCTTGGTGAAAATTCTACTTATCCGGTGATTTTTAATGCATGCTTGAATGATGATGAGTTGAATAGATTGTTGCATGAGTTGAGATTGCATAGGAGAGCTATAGGCTATACCATTGATGACTTAGTTGGCATTAAACCTTCCTTGTGCATGCATAAAATTTTGATGGAAGATAATCATAAACCTTTAATTGAACCTCAAAAAAGACTAAACCCTATCATGAAAGAAGTAGTAAAGAAAGAGATCCTTAAATTGCTAGATGCGGGAATCATTTTCCCGATTTCGGATAGTAAATGGGTTAGTCCCGTGCATGTGGTTCCTAAGAACGGTGGGATGACTGTAGTGACTAATGAGAATAATGAACTAAGATAGAAACCATAGAGAAGTTGGGACATTTGGTGTCCAACCGTAGCATTGAGGTTGATAGAGCTAAGATAGAAACCATAGAGAAGTTGCCACCACCTACCTCGGTGAAGGGGGTAAGGAGTTTCTTAGGGCATGCCGGTTTTTACTGGAGATTCATTAAAGATTTCTCTAAAATTTCTAAACCACTTACTAACCTACTAATGAAAGATGTTGACTTTGTTTTCTCCAAGGATTGCCTTGAGGCTTTTTGTAGGTTAAAGAATGCTTTGATCTCCGCGCCCATCATGCAACCTCGAGGTTGGAGTTTGCCGTTTGAGATCATGTGCGACGCGAGTGATGTAGCCGTTGGGGCTGTTTTGGGACAAAGGAAAGATGGGCTTACACATGCCATTTATTATGCTAGCAAGACGCTAGATGATGCCCAACTCAATTATGCTACCACCGAGAAGGAGTTGCTAGCGGTTGTGTATGCATTTGAGAAGTTCCGCTCGTATCTTGTTGGAGCGAAGGTCATTGTGTATACGGATCATGCTGCAATCCGTTATCTCCTTACAAAGAAGGATGCCAAGCCTCGGTTGATTCGGTGGATCCTTCTTCTTCAACAGTTTGACTTAGAAATCCGGGATAAGAAAGAGTCTGAAAATTCTGTGGCAGACCACCTTAGTAGACTCCCACCATTGGAGCTTGAGAGAGATGACATCCCGATTGATGACTCATTCCGGGATGAGCAATTCCAAATGGTTGAGGAGTGCTTGTTTCAAGTGTCAAGGGGTAATGAGCCATGGTATGCCGACATTGTGAACTACCTTGTGTGTGAGGAGGTGTCACCCGGTTTATCCTATGCCCAAAGGAAGAAGTTCTTCAAGGATGTGAGGCATGACTATTGGAGTGAACCGCTTTTGTTCAAGAGAGGGCTAGATGGAGTCTTTAGGAGATGCATACCTGAGGATGAGGTGGAGAGTGTGATCCGCCATTGTCATTCCTTGCCATGTGGAGGGCATGCTAGCTTACACAAGACATGTTCAAACGTGTTGCAATCCGGGTTTTATTGGCCAAGTTTCTTCAAGGATGTGCAGAATTTTGTGGTAGCTTGTGATGCTTGCCAAAGGATGGGGAACATCTCAAGGAGGATTGAGATGCCCTTGAAAAACATACAAGAAGTAGAGATATTTGATGTGTGGAGTGTGGACTTCATGGGACCATTCCCCTCTTCTTGTGGCAACATTTACATCTTATTGGCGGTGGACTATGTCTCGAGATGGGTGGAGGCAATCGCCTCTTCTACAAATGATGCCAAGGTTGTGGTGCGGTTCTTCAACCGAGTGATCTTCCCTAGGTTTGGAACACCAAGGGTGATCATAAGTGATGGAGGGAAGCACTTCAATAATAGGAACTTCGGGACACTTTTGGCTAAGTATGGGGTGACTCATAAGGTGGCAACACCTTACCATCCCCAAACTAGTGGCCAAGTGGAGATCTCCAACTGGGAGATAAAGGGAATTCTTGAGAAGACGGTTTCTAGGATGAGAAAGGATTGGGATATGAAGCTCGATGATGCCTTGTGGGCTTATAGAACCGCTTTAAAGACACCGATTGGCACCACTCCCTACAAGCTAGTTTATGGAAAGTCTTGCCACCTTCCGGTAGAGATGGAGCATAGAGCGTATTGGGCCATTAGATGGCTGAATTTTGACCTCAAGGAGGCGGGAGAGAAAAGGTTGCTTGACATGAATGCTCTTGAAGAGATCCGGTTGGATGCCTATGAAAACGCCCGGATCTACAAGGAAAGGACCAAACGTTGGCATGACAAGCGTCTCATCCCGAAGGAGTTGAGTGAAGGAGACTTGGTCCTTCTCTTCAACTCAAGGCTGAGGCTCTTCCCTGGAAAGCTTAAGTCAAGATGGACGGGTCCTTATGTGGTGTAAAAGATCTTTCCCCATGGAGCGGTTGAGATAGGAGGGGAGCATTGTGGAGATTTTAAGGTGAATGGGCAGCATTTGAAGAAGTATATCCCGGGAGCTCCAGTGGACATGATTGCCCCACTTCACCTTGAGTAGAACGCCCCCGAGTTTGGTCAAGCTAATGACCTTAAAGAAGCGCTTGGTGGGAGGCAACCCATTGGTAGACATCTTTTCCTTTTCGTTTTTGTTTTTGTTTTTCAATTTTCTGTTTTTGTGTTTTTGTGTGTTGTTGGAGTTTGTGTGCTAGAATCCAAGTAGCATGGAAGCCTTGCATGACATGTGGATGATGATGATGAGTCCCTCATCAATTGTGGGTGGTGCGGACGCGGAACTTGGACGCTTAGCAGTGCTTAGTGCGGGTCCCGACGCCATAACGAACACCTTGAGCTCTCTACCATCGTTGATAGGATCATCCGCCATCAATCCACTTGAGTGAACCCAAATACGGAAGCAAACCATTTTACATTGTGAGGACCCTCTTTCACTCTTCTTTACTTCATTTACACATTGGGGACAATGTGTTTCTAAGTATGGGGTGGGGTTTTCATGATCACTTGCATGATTAGCATCTAGGATAGTTTCTTTTAGTCACATGTTTCATTATGTCTTGCATTGTACATACATATTTCGAAAAATCCAAAAAAAAAAATCAGAAAATTTTTAAAAAAATGTTTAGTGCTTCTAAGCTTGGGAATGACCCTTATGATAAAATTGTCTTGTAAATTGGCTATGGATGGCCTTGTGTGTTGAATAGATGAATGCATATGTGGACTTGAAGTACTTATCTTGAATCTCATGAATGACTTGGGATTATGATGCTTGCCTTGATTGGATTGAGATTGAATGTCGAAATTGCATGCTCGTTCTTGCACATCATTTAGGAATGACTAAGGCAATTCATTTTCCTCTACTTCTCATCTTGATCATGTTGCTTGAGCACCTCAATTGATATTAAAATTTGGCCTCTTTTGACCCATCCGGGAATAGGAGCATGCTAGTGTGTTGATGTGTGTGAAAAGCAAGTGTGGGGTGAAGTTGTTGATGAATAGATGTTGTGAATGAAGTGCTGAATTTGTTGTGAAAAGTGTAGAAAAAATATAGGTTTGGGGACGTAGGTTTAAATGACGAGTAACTCGGCACCATTCACATAATCGGGTGTTTGTGCCTTGCCAAAGTCAAATAAACTGATAGTCCTAACGAGCTTTGGTATGTGTGCTCGGTGTGGAGCACCTCGAAAAATAAAAAACCCGAGGCCCGCTAATCACCAAGGTATCAGCTTTTGTACACCAATGCCATTGTCTCAAAAATAAGTGAAAGAAAAAGAAAAGAAACCAAAGAAAACATGGAGAAAAATACACTTGTGGTGAAGTTGATCAAAAATGAAATTGAGGAGTTAGTTCCTTTCCCGGATTAGCATCACATAACCTAAGAATTCCCACCTAATCACAACGTTTCTTAGCCTCTTCTTTCCTAAGTCCTTGTGACCTATTTGCATGTGTGTAAGACTTAGTGATCTAGATTGGATATACTCATGATCATCTTGGCTTCTTCATTTTTATTTCATGCATGCTTTCTAGTTAAGTATAATTGTCTTTCCGTGCCTTCATTCATTTGATGAATGATTGCTTGTCCATTTGCCATGAAACATGACTATGAAGGTGATCCAATATTAGAAGCACAATCCCAAAAATATTTTCAGTTTTTCTTGCATTCATAAATCATGTCATCTGTTAGCCTATAGTCGGACTTTGCTCGGGGACGAGCAAACCTTAAGTATGGGGTATTTTTGATAACACGATTTATGACATAAGTTTAAGCACTCATTTAGATATTTTTTCCGCTCATTCATGCATGGTTTAGCACTAGTTCATGACGTTTGCATTTAATTCTTGAATATTTGTCAAGATAGACGTCTACACGGACTTTTGCATGTTTTGTAGGTATTTTGGGAGCTTTAGGAGCTTAATCGATACATTGGAGGATCGTTCCTCGAGATGACACACCTTCAGACTCATTGGGAAGCAAACTAGGAGCTAAGGAGCACACATGGGACCTTGTTGGTGCATGCCTTGCACCAAATTGTGGCTTGATGATCCAAAGAAAACTGCATCACCAAAACCACGACCACTGGGACTTGCACAGGCGTGGAAATAGGCCGTGGTTCTCCCTGCACAGCTGCGACAGCTATCCCACGATCTCCATAACCGACCCTTGCCCATGATGGTGTATAAAAGGTGGTCTTGCAGGTTGTTGAGGGCATCTCCCATCACTCCATTCTCTCCCACACTCTTACCTCACACATATTCTCTGATTGGAAGATTGGATTGGAGCTACTCTTGGAGGAGAAGAAATGTTTCCATTGGAGAAGAAGAGAAGAACACACCATTCTTAGTTTTTCATAGTTTTGAGTGATTTTGAGTGAATTTTGTGAAGACGATTTGCTCGGTTTTGTAAGGAACGAGATTGAACCTTCTTTTGAAGGGTTGTAAGTCTTTCTTATCATACATTCAGCTTGATTTTCTTTGTTCTACTTGTTCATCTCTATTTCACTTCATTTATTTGCTATGCAAGCCATGAATGTATGCTTGTTGAGTTTGATTGTTGAAATGCATGTTGTTGGCTAGATAGATGTGATTCTAGGGTAAGGAAATGATGGTTATGGCTTGGACTATGATAGAATGGACTTAGATGTACCTTTGGTTGATTCATTTGCTTGAACCGAGCTGTTGTTGGAAACCACGTTTTGTTCTTGCTTTTCCACGGCCGTGGACTGGGATGAACAACCCGTGGTTCTGACTAACTCACTTGTGTTGATGAATCTCATTTATGGAGGGGTTGGAAAACTGCCAATAAAGGTACCACAGGGGTTCAAAGTCAAAGGAAAGGGCGAAACTTGAGTTTGATTGCAGGGGCGCGCGTTAGCGCTTTACTAATAACATAGAAAGGCTTTTCTTGCTTGTTTAGTAAAGTCACGCTTTTCATTTTGATAGGAGTAGGTGCTTGCTGGGGCAGGGCACTCTTCATTCTTCATTCGAAACTAATGAATGTCGGGTCGACTCTCGTCGCCTTGTTATCAAAAAGGTAGTTAGGTAAAACTTCCTCCTTAAACAAGCACGGGGCTTAGTCAAGTAGAACCGGGTTGCGCTACTTGATGATCTGATCGAAAACAAATCAGTGGGGCCATGCCGGTACGACTGAATATGCGTTAGAAAGGTCAATCCCTCCCCTACGACACCAAAAAAAACCGGGCCGAATAACAATCAATAACAGCCCGCCCGCTTCCAAAGAACAATATCGTGGCAACGTAGACTTAAGTGGTCATATTGGATCCTTGGGAACCATCACAAGTACGGCCGGCCTATATTTTAACGAGAATGCCGTGTCGTCCAGCGGAGCCTAGAAGAAGGTGACTCGTGCAGATAGCTGACTCCTTTTCAATAGAAAAGAATAGCCAAACCAACCCAGCTGGCTGGTCAATCTCAGAGATCTTATCGGCCGGCAAACCGGAGATGGACGACCACGGTCCCGACCTTACCAGCACCGAAGGTGTACTAATCAATGAACTTTCGAAACCTACTTTTTCTTTTCTGACAAAATCAACCAACGGTCACGACATCTTGTTGATATTGATTGAGTTGGAGGGTGGTCGTAGATCAGCTGACTGAATCCATGCATAAACCTAGACCCCAGTAACCTTCATAACCAAAGCGTCACGACAACAAACCTTTGGATTCTTAAGTAGGGGACAAGGAAGAGCACGTAAGAATGCCGACCACTACATAAGCCACTAGTGCCTGAGAGAAAGTGAGCAGCACCTTGTATAGGTTGGGCGGAGCTTGAAGAAGCGAGCCCCTATCAGAGAAAGCCATTGCGCGTTAGCCTAGCTAGCTAACGTTTTTCAGCTGGCTGTTGTTATGTTAGTTGTAGCGCGCTTTCCCTCCTTCTCTCACTTCGGAAAGATTTTGCAGTCCTTTCTTATGTTGACCAGGTCGAGAGAGTACGATACATTGGTGTAAAAGATTGAGTGGGATCTGTGAGGTTGGTTATAGCAAAGCCCGGCCGTCAAGCAACAAGCGCTTGCCTCTATCATTAGCTTGGGTAGTTTCCATTTCTGGTTATGTTCATCGGTCGTATCAGTTCCTTCTTTTCTTCTAATCGGATTAGCTCCTTCTTTGAAAAGATCGGCCAGCAGACCTCCCCTATCTCCCTTGTCATAGCAACTCTATTTATTCTTTGGAATGTGATTCGCTGCTCTAATTCTGCTTGTGGGCGCTGCTGTTCTGTTGCTTGGTTAGCATGCTTTCGCTGACAATCTAAACAAAGATTGTGTCGACAATAGAGCGGATACACGCGATTTCCCAACCTGGCAACTTGACTCCTTCGCTCTAGAGAGCGCAGCTGTTAGGTGATTTTGGCCTTCTTTACATGATCTATATCGTTTCATCAATAAAGAAAGGCTTGGAGATTTGTTTCGTAGAATCACCTTCTTCCTATCCATGTCTCTATCTTTACTCACAGAGACGGCCCGCTTTGGTCGACGTCACAGCTTTTGTCAGCCTCCGCTCGAGCCCTCGCCAGTTCGACGCTAATAACGTGGTCTTGGAGTATACCTGATAAACCTGCTGAGCCTCATTAATCTTCGTTTGAAGTGCTTCCTCATTCAAATCTTCGCCAAAATAATCTGCTTATTGCCACGAATTCACGAAGAGGAATCCAGTATTTGCCTGAATTTAATAGCTCTTTATGACGAGTTTCAACGAGACCACCATTCCCAAGCGTGTCAAGACACTGTTCACCTGTGCCTCGGAGTTCACACCGCTTGCGCCTCTTCACGTGAGACTTAAAGCATTCAAACATTGCAAGAGATAAGGCTTCAATTGATGAAGTTTTGGGGTGGATACTGCGTCCAGTAGAACCAGAAGCGTCTGAAATGTTAATAGATGTTGCATCCTTGGCAACGATAGGAGAAGCTACTTGGCCTGCAGAAAGATCAACCTGAATAGGAGTACCGGTCAAAGCTTGCGCCTGCACAGCAACTTGGTCTCGAACCTCTGCGCGCGATTTGCTTATAGGTGGGGGACGGGATGCTTCCTTAGACTGTCTTAAACATATTTTCTGCTCTCTGCCGTCTTTCTTCAGTCTCTGGCAAAACAGAAGACTTCAATTGAGTGGTCCCGTGGGATGGACTGACTATAGCTTCTATTTGGAGCAACCCTGCACTTTCCAAATTAACAGATTTAGTTGGCGTTCTAGTAGGGGTCACAGTAGTGGAAGAAGATCCACTCCCTATTGGTTGGATCAGCTGGAGGAGAAAGAATAGGGGCCACTCCAGTAGACTCTGCGAGAATCTCGGTGGCAGCCTCAAGTGCTATCTTTGAAGGTGACAATGACACAAGAGGCAATGTGGGACTCAGGAGGCCTTGCGTCAGCAATATGATAAGGAGAGATTGTACCAAAGACAGGTAATGGCAATGAAACTCGGGCTTGCTATTGCTTATAAACTTCCTATGAATGTGCTGAGGAAGAAGAAGTAGCGATATGCCGCAAATCGTCTGTTTGATTCTACGATACAGAATCGTCTACTGTCAAAAGCTATTTGGGATCCATTCTATTACTATTTTATATGTCATTTTGAAGCAGTAAGCGCATCTATCTCTTTTCGGCTCCTGGCTTTAGTAGTAGTAATGCTAATGTCATTTCCTTTCCTAATTCCAATGCCTTACTTCCTTCTCGAAAAGAAGGATTTGATGCTAAGACCGGATTCGATGCATCTAGGGTTTTAGAGAGGCTTTGTGCCTTGCGTAGGTGCTATCTTGACAGAGGTTTTTCCTACCTAGCCTAGCTCAATAAGGGGGAGAATGCCCTTACTTGGAATCTCAAGCATTCTTCTTCACCTGCACACTTGCATCAACATCAAAGAGCTTATTCGATACCATCCTCATTCCCTTTCGCTTACGCTTTCACCTCTCCTTCATTTGCAGCCTCTTCTCAAGCAGCTTCAGGACGTGTAGCTATTTTGGTTTGTTTCTTTCTTTAAGAGAATACCTCTTATGGTTGTTAGCTACGTTACTTTGTCGTTCCAAGTCCCCCTTAAGGGAGTTTTTAAGCGAGTGAGTGCCCGAGGGTTCAAGAAGTTCCTGGATAATCATTCCCTAAGGGGCGTAGCGCTAGCCAGTTGATGATCTAGAAGAAGAAAGACCCGGACTTAGACTTAGATCAATAGATCCATTCCCAAACCCCTCAATCGACTTCCCAAGAGCGATAACAACCCGAATCTAATGGGGTTTACATTCCTTTTGGTATGATAAGCAGCAGATGGAAAACAAGGAAAAATCCCCGAATAACGGGCATTTAGCAAAGACAATAGCAACTGCTAGCAGGGATATTCCCCTTACCCAAACCCAACGAAAGATGGGGCTCCTCAAACGCGCTTATAAGAGAAGAGATTTGCCTTACGATGGAAGGTACGATACGTAGATAGACCGATGGACATTCATTGGCTTGACCGTAGCGACACGGATTCCCACTTATGCCACCCTAAGATCCAGAGCCACAAATAAAGATAAGGGTATGAAAACTACTTTCTCCTATAACAAAGGACATTTAGTAGCGAAAAGCATTGACACTTCTGCCTTCTAGGCTAGAATCCTCAAAGCCGGAAGAAAGGACAACCTAGCTCAACTGATTGATGGGTACCGTAGCCCCGCGGGTGCGGTAATGGGCAAGGCAGCCTAAAGAAGAAGATGCTGATAGCGAGTGATTCACTCCTATAAGTCCGTCATACTTTTTTTTCGTGGAAGATGGGGTAGCGGATCTTTTCTTGTTCTTAGGGGGCGGAGGGCTTTCCTAAGTGCTGGTAATCATAATGGGATTGTTGCTTGTTCCCCGTTTAGGGGTGGGGAAAACCTTGGTCTAAGAATGAAAGTTAGAGCGAGTTTTGAGTCTTTTAAGAGTCCGATGTAGAGATAGCTATAGATCACGTGTCGATAGTTATCTCTTTATGATCAAGCAAGGAGATGGAGTCTAAATTCTTGTCCGCAAGAGGTCAATCAGTAGTAAGATAGGGATCGGATTGAATCCTTTCTCTTATTTTAAAGGACGGTCCTCTACTTTGACTTTCCCATGGAAGAGAGAATAGCGAGATGGAAGATTCTCATCCTAGCCGCCTATCTCTATTCGGTCTCGTTGGCAAGGCTATCATCCCTGGCCTTTCTTATCTTCATTACGTAGTGAAAGAACCCAAAGTCGTCATCTAATTAGAGACCTCTCTCTATCTTCATCTATCTCATTTCGAATACAGAAGTCATCGAAACCTGCCTTAGAAGACCCATAAGTGTTTGTTGAGTGAAATCTATCCTAGGGTGACCTAGTGCTAGCAACTAAGTGTTAGAAGAGACTTAACCGGTGATTCTTGCTCTTAGATACCGAAGAAGACGAACTCTAGGTAGTAGTGAGCCTCACAAGCCGCTATTGGACTGAATGTGCTAGGATAAGTGTTTAGGACTTGCCTTCCCGAGACTTACCCGGTAAGGAGAGGTTAGATCCCTAGATAACCATCCGGTTTGTGTAGATACCCCTACCTTAGGCTCCTAGAGACTTACCCGGTGATAGGACTTTAGGAGAGGAATTAGTGGATCATGAGACCTACCCGGTAATTGACCCCACTTGAGAAACATTCCTTCTCAACATACTATAGTTTATCCAAGGTTGATTAGAAGCTTGAGTCCAATGCCATAACCGGAATTTCCAACCCCTAGAGTCCTCTTTTCTCTCTTTGATTACATATTTCATGTTTGTCGTGCGTGTTTGTGTTGATTTGCTAGAATGATAGTTTGTTTTGCATTCTTATATCATTGTGATCTTTGATTGATCACCACCCAAATCCAAACCCAAAAACATTGTTATTTTCATTTATTTGTTTCTTTCATCTTTTCTTAGCATAGATTTACACTATACTTGATCACTTGTTGATTCAATTTCACCTCAGTCTTTGTGTTCGACCTCAGAATACTATCCTTACTACGAAACGTCCCGTACACTGCGGGTTTTGCTAGGAGTTAGGAAAAATATAACGAGTATAAATTTAAGACTTTTACGTGCATCAATTCCTAGACGTAACAGCAAGCCCTCAAGTGCAAGTGCAAGCAAACTTGTCTTCCAAGGAGGAAGATGTGAACTACATGGGAATGGGAAACTTCAACAACAACCGGCAATTTAACAATTACCGGCCTAACCACAACCATCCCGGGTTTTCCTATTCTAACCCGGATGGTGCCTTGAACCCTCCCGCTTCCACAAGCGCAGCTCCAACACCTAAGGCTTCACAAGAACCTCCACCCAGATTTACTCAACCTCCAAAGGATAGAACCAAGATGATGTTTGAGCAATTGCTTGGAAGGTTGAGTGGTCTTGAGAGCACGGTGACTTCCATTTCTAAAGCTCAAAAGGTGCTATAAGCACAAGTGTTCCAGAAGGCGGGTGAAGCTCATAGAGATCCGGGAAAGCTTCCCGGAAGAACCGAAGATAACCCAAGAGGCCAAGTGTTGGCCATCACAACAAGGAGTGGGCTGAGCATGAAGGACCCTTTGCCTAAGGGGAATGACAAAGGAAATCAAGTAGTGGTAGAGGAAGAGCCATTGCAAGAAGAAGGAGGCAAGAGCAAGGATGATGAGCCAACATATGTGGCACCAACTCCATACAAGCCACCACTACCGTTCCCACAATCACGAGCAAGAGCTCGATTGGACAAGCATTTCGGTAAATTCCTTGAACTTATGTCTAAATTGCATATTAACATTCCGTTCATGGATGCTATTCTAGGTATGCCGATCTATGGAAAGTTTTTGAAGGAGATACTCTCCAGCAAAAGAAAGTTGAAGGAGTATGGAGAAGTTAGAATGACAAAGAGATCTTCCGACTTGATCCAAACTATGAAGGAGGAAATACCTCCTAAGGTAAGAGATCCGGGATCTTTTTGTGTGCCAATTGGGGTTGGTGAAGTGAAATATGAAGCCCTATGTGATCTTGGAGCAAGTGTAAGCATCATGCCGCTTGCACTTTGCAACAAGGTTGGGCTAGGAGATCCAAAGCCGGTGAAGATGACCCTCTATATGGTTGACCGTTCAATAACCCACCCTGTAGGAATCTTGGAAGACTTACCGGTGCAACTCGGGAAGTCCTATGTACCAATAGATTTTGTTATCTTGGACATCCCGGCGGATTACCCGGTTCCTATCATTTTGGGAAGGCCATTCTTAGCCACCTCCGGATGCTTGGAGGATTGTAAAAATGGAATCCTTTCCTTCAACATAGGAGAGGAGAATATTAAGTTCAAGGTATCCACAATGATGAAGGGGCCATCCCTTGGTAAAGATGTGTTCAACATTGTCGAGCAAGAGGAATGTAGAGAAGTTGTGAGCTCGATCTTGATGAAGTACCCCTTGGAGAAGGTTCTTAGCTTAAGTTTGATGGAGGAAGGAGTTGAGGATGATTGCAATGAAGAAATCAAGGCTTTGGATGCACTAGAAAAGGAGACAAGTGCTGAATTGGAAGTACACAAAGGTGTGCTGAAAAGCTGTAGGAATCACGGTCTGCCACCAAGAACCACGGCCGTGATTTGTCCCGTGGAACTCTCTGGAATGCTCAAAAGTGCCTGCTTAGCAAGTTCCACGGCCGTGGTTTTGCCAGAGACCGTAATTTTGCTCGTGATTTCTCCAGAAAGTGCCTTAGTGGTTGATCAAGCTTCAAGGAGCCTTGGAGAGTCTTCCATGGCTTTGGAATCATCTCAACCTACATTGTATGGAGCGTCTCCAATCGATAAAGGTCCTCCTAAAATTGAACTTAAACCCCTCCCTTCTCATTTAAAGTATGCTTTTCTTGGTGAAAATTCTACTTCTCCGGTGATTGTTAATGCATGCTTGAATGATGATGAGTTGAATAGATTGTTGCATGAGTTGAGATTGCATAGGAGAGTTATAGGCTATACCATTGATGACTTAGTTGTCATTAAACCTTCCTTGTACATGCATAAAATTTTGATGGAAGATAATCATAAACCTTCAATTGAACATCAAAGAAGACTAAACCCTATCATGAAAGAAGTAGTAAAGAAAGAGATCCTTAAATTGCTAGATGCGGGAATCATTTTCCCGATTTCGGATAGTAAATGGGTTAGTCCCGTGCATGTGGTTCCTAAGAAGGGTGGTATGACTGTAGTGACTAATGAGAATAATGAACTAATCCCTACTAGGACGGTTACGGGATGGAGGATGTGTATAGACTATAGGAAACTAAATGTGGCCTCTAGGAAAGATCACTTTCATCTTCCTTTCATTGACCAAATGCTAGAGAGATTAGCTCAACATTCACACTTTTGCTACCTAGATGGCTATAGTGGATTCTTCCAAATCCCTATCCACCCGGAGGACCAAGAGAAAACTACATTCACATGTCCTTGGGGTACATTTGCATATAGGAGAATGTCGTTTGGGTTGTGTAATGCACCCGCCACCTTTCAAAGGTGTGTGATGGCTATCTTTTTTGAATATATTGAAAATATCATGGAAGTGTTTATGGATGAGTTCTCTGTTTATGGATCTTCATTTGATGATTGTTTAGCCAACTTGTGTTTGGTGTTAAAGAGTTGTGAGGAGACTAATCTTGTCTTGAATTTGGAAAAATGCCACTTCATGGTAAGTGAAGGGATTGTTTTGGGACACTTGGTGTCCAACCGAGGTATTGAGGTTGATAGGGCTAAGATAGAGACAATAGAGAAGTTGCCACCACTTACCTCGGTAAAGGGGGTAAGGAGTTTCTTAGGGCATGCCGGTTTTTACCGTAGATTCATAAAATATTTCTCTAAAATTTCCAAGCCTCTTACTAACCTACTAATGAAAGATGTTGAGTTTGTTTTCTCCAAGGATTGCCTTGAAGCTTTTTGTAGGTTAAAGAATGCTTTGATCATCGCCCCTATCATGCCACCTCCGGATTGGAATTTACCGTTTGAGATCATGTGACGCGAGTGATGTAGCCGTTGGGGCTGTTTTGGGACAAAGGAAAGATGGGCTTACACATGCCATCTATTACGCTAGCAAGACGCTAGATGATGCCCAACTCAATTATGCTACCACCGAGAAGGAGTTGCTAGCGGTTGTGTTTGCATTTGAGAAGTTCCGCTCGTATCTTGTTGGAGCGAAGGTCATTGTGTATACGGATCATGCTGCGATCCGTTATCTCCTTACAAAGAAGGATGCAAAGCCTCGTTTGATTCGGTGGATCCTTCTTCTTCAAGAGTTTGATTTGGAGATCCGGGACAAAAAGGGGTCCGAAAATTCTGTGGCGGACCATCTTAGTAGGCTACCTCCATTGGAGATGGAGAGAGATGACATCCCGATTGATGACTCTTTCCGGGATGAGCAATTGCAAATAATGGAGGAATGATTGCTTCAAGTTTTTAGAGGAGGTGAGCCATGGTATGCGGATATAGTGAACTATCTCGTTTGTGAAGAGGTGCCACCCGGCCTATCGTATGCCCAAAGGAAAAAGTTCTTGAAGGATGTGAGGCATTACTATTGGAGTGAACCGCTCTTGTTTAAGAGAGGGCCAGATGGGGTCTTTAGGAGATGCATACCGAAGGATGAGGTGGAGAGTGTGATCCGCCATTGTCATTCCTTGCCATGTGGAGGCCATGCTAGCTCACACAAGACGTGTGCAAAGGTGTTGCAATCCAGATTTTATTGGCCAAGTTTGTTCAAGGACGTGAAGAATTTTTTGGTAGCTTGTGATGCTTGCCAAAGGACGGGTAACATCTCAAGGAGGAATGAGATGCCCTTGAACAACATACAAGAGGTGGAGATATTTGATGTTTGGGGTGTGGACTTCATGGGGCCATTCCCCTCTTCATGTGGCAACCTCTACACCCTATTGGCGGTGGACTATGTGTCGAGATGGGTGGAGGCAATCGCCTCTCCCATAAATTATGCCAAAGTTGTGGTGCGGTTCTTCAACCGAGTGATCTTCCCTAGGTTTGGAACACCAACAGTGATCATAAGTGATGAAGGGAAGCATTTCACCAATAGGAACTTTGGGACACTTTTGGCCAAGTATGGGGTGACTCATAAGGTGGCAACACCTTACCATCCCCAAACTAGTGGCCAAGTGGAGATCTCCAACCGGGAGATAAAGGGGATCCTTGAAAAGACGGTTTCTAGGACGAGGAAAGATTGGGCTATGAAGCTTGATGATGCCTTGTGGGCATATAAAACCGCTTTCAAGACACCGATTGGCACCACTCCCTACAAGCTAACTTATGGGTAAATGTGTGATAGCATGCTTATCTTTTTATCTTTCATGATCGTGCTTGTGCTTATGTATTACCTTATATATGTATGGTTAGCTAATTGTTCCATACCATGTTGTAGATGCCCTGCAGGATAGGCGAGCTGCTGAGTGATCTGGCAGGGTGGCAGGCTGAGGACTCTTGTACATGGGTTATGGCTTTTGGGGTTGTTTATGTTTTCCTCCTGGGTGAGGATGATATTTTGTATGCCTCTTGTGTGAGGGTGTTGCTTTATACTCGGCTATGATCTTGTTTACCTTTTGGTTGTACAGCTTATACAGTTTTATCTATTTGTTTTATATTTGTTAGTGCCATGTTGTAAGGTCTAGTGAACTTGTTGTTAGGCTAGGGTCAGGATCCATTGTGAGATCCTAGCCCAATGTGGCATCCCGAGTTCCGCGGATTTGGGGTGTTACAGAGCTCGTATTAGAGCCTTAGGTTGACAACATTGGCACTTGCTACCTGCAATGCGGTTTGATGGATAAAATAAACAGAACCCGCAAGGGGTGTGACGTTTTCAAAATCTTTTGGTTTTAAAAGTGTTGTTTTGGGATAGAATGTACAAGGAGTCGTCAACTCTGTCATGGATCTCTGCAGTATATATATGTATGTATATATATATATATATATATTATGGACTATGTGTATGTGTTTTATATATAGATTATATATACATATAGAGCCTTATAAGTTAGAAGTGCATACCCCGTAGATGGCTCGGACTAGAGTTGCTTCTATTGTAGGACGGCGTAGAGGTAGACCACCTCTTCCTCCGGGCGTTATAAGACATGGAGCAGTTCCCGCTGCTTATCCACTAGTGGTGGAGGAGGTTCATGAGGAGATTGTTGGCAATTTCGTCCCAGAGACGAGGAGTGGTGGATCTAGGAGACAACATTCACACCGAGTCCAGTCAAATGACTCGGATCGCATCTCCATGAGGGGGCCAGAGTTTCGTGATTATATCCGACGTGTTGAGGATGTTGCTAGAGCAGGTAGACGGGCCCCAGATCTGCTTGTTCATGAGGGATCTTTTGAGAAGTCCCAGGTAGCCACTCAGGTGCTAACTATGCCAACACGTACTACTAACACTGCTAGAGCTCCAGAGGAGTATAGAGGGCCTAGACCAGATACCTGGTTGAAGGCATTTCATCAGTTGGGTGTACCCCCTTTTTTTGGGAAGGTGGGATTGGAGACTGAGATGTGGATTGGACATGTGGATTCTGCTTTAGAGTCCATCACATGTCCAGAGGACAGACAGATAGAACTAGTTCAGACTCTATTCCGTGACCTTTCTCATCAGTGATGGAGGACCGTACGAGCCAGAGCAACTAGCTACGAGTAGATGAGGATGATGATTAGAGAGCAATTCTGCCCTGTCTCACCGAGGAGGGAGAAGCTGCAGGACTTTGTGGAGGCAGGCTTTGAGGATATGCTGGTTGTAGATGCCATCAGCCGCTTCCAGATAGAGTTAGCATTGTTGGGTCCAACTGCACCTTCTGAGGACCAGCATGTGTACTTGTTCTCCCGTCGGCTGAGGGAGAGTACACGCTCGTATATGGCGGGATTTCATTGTGAGTTCTTGGCAGATTACTAGGACCAGGCTTCTACTTATGAGCACTAAGGAGCTAGTCAGCGCAGAGCCTCTCAAACGGGACGGTCTGAGAAGAAGCGGCGCACTAGACAGACTAGTGGTATTGGAGGAGCATCTGGTTTTGGGCAGAGCCAGAGACGTCGGGGTTACTCCTCATCTGTGTTGATTGTAGAGAAGGGACGATAGTTCTTCAACTGTGGTGATCTTGGACATATGCGACCAAAGTGCACGAGGCCACTAGTGACTTGCTTCACCTGTGGTAGACCAGGCCATAGAGCTGCCTTTTGTAGGCGGGGTGGAGTTACATCACATCAAGGTTCTTTCCCTACTAGTGTGGCAAGAGGTAGTTAGAGGACACCTCAACAGCAAACACAAGGATAGTAGAGAGTCCCTGATCGTCCTTCTACTCAGGGATCTGCTCCCGGGCCGAGTAGAGGTAGAGGTCGTGGTGGGAGTACCACTGACACCAAAGGAGCCTTGGGTAGAGTCTTTGAGTTAAGGAGTGCAGAAGAGCTGCCTGCACCGGCTGCTACAAGTACCATTCTACTTCATGGTTTACCTGTTAGAGTTATATTTGATACGGGTGCTACGCATTCCTTTATTTCATATGTATGTGTTGAGCATTTGAGTTTAGCTACTATAGAGGGGATACCCTTTACTATAGGGTTACCTGATGGTAGTAAGGTTAGAGGTACCCGCGAGATACATAGTTGTCCCCTTCGTTTAGGGACGCGTGTGTTGCTTGTGGACGTCTTAGTCATGCCATTGATGCATGAAGAGGTCATTTTAGGTATGGATTGGATGCGTAGACACCGTGCGATATTAGATGTAGGTAGGAGGATTGTGATAGTCTCTATCGAGGTAGGTCAGATAGAAGGTCTTCCAAGGCTAGGACCTTAGGAAGACGGGTTATGTCATCAGTGTTGTACGAGCAGCGAGGCTGATAGCACAAGGATGTGATGCCTTTTGGTGTTATGCCATGAAGGAGGGAGAGCGTCCAATATTGGAGTGTGGACTTCAGTATCGAGTTGTAGCCTAGCACAAGACCGATCATTAAGGCCCCATATCGTATGGCATCTGTTGAGATGTTGGAGCTGAAGAAGCAACTCGACGATTTGGTTGAGAAGGGCTTCATTCGCCCTAGAAGATCCCCGTGGGGATCAACTGTCCTCTTCGTGCGGAAGAAGGACGGATCGTTGAAACTATGTATTGATTACAGAGAGCTGAACAAGGTGACCATGAAGAACAAGTATCCACTACCTTGTATAGATAATCTGCTTGATCAGCTTCAAGGAGTGACAGTTTTCTTTCGGATTGATTTAAGCTAAGGATATCACTAGTTGAGGGTGAGGGAGCAGGATATACACATGACGGAATTTCGTACCCGTTATGGACACTAAGAGTTTGTAGTGATGCCATTTGGGCTTACGAATGCTCCAGCAATCTTCATGGAATTGATTAACAGTATTTTCATCGACTTCCTTGATCAGTTTATGGTGGTCTTCATTGATGACATTCCAGTGTACTCTCGTAGCAGAGAGGAGCATGCCGGTAATTTGAGGATTGTTTTGCTGATTCTGAGAGATAGAGAGTTGTATGCCAAGCTCTCTAAGTGCGAGTTCTGGATGCTAGAGGTAGCCTTCCTAGGCCATATTATCTCCGCTAGTGGGATCATGGTTGACCTGGCAAAGATTGAGTCTATTGCTACATGGATGACACCGACGAACGTCAAGGAAGTGTGTACCTTTCTTTGCCTAGCCGGTTATTACCGACACTTCGTGGAGGGATTCTTTGTGATTGCCCGTCCATTGACGAGTCTACTGAGGAAGACTACTAGATTTGTGTGGTTTGATTAGTGTGACCAGAGTTTTGAAAAGTTGAAGAGGCGTTTGACTTTTGCTCCTATCTTAGCACAGCTAGAGGGTTTTGAGGATTTTGTGGTCTATAGTGATGCATCCAAGCTAGGCTTGGGATATGTGTTGATGTAGAGGGGCCGAGTGATTGCATATGCATCTCAACAATTGAAGACGTATGAGGAGAACTACCCGACTCATGATCTGGAGTTAGCAGCGGTAGTTCATGCTTTGAAGATCTGGAGACATTACCTGTATGGTGCTACATGTCAGATCTTCACAGACCATAAGAGTCTGAAGTACATTTTCACGCAACGGGAGTTGAATAACTGCCAGCGTCGATTGCTCGAGTTGATCAAGGACTTTGACCTTGAGATTCTATATCATCCGGGGAAGGCGAATGTTGTCGCCGACGCCCTGAGCAGGAAGACGCCTCGAGAGAAGATGATTGTTAGGTTGATAGTTCAGCCTCGGCTTCAGAGGGATTAGCTTGCCTAGATGTGGATGTCCAGTTCCCTGATGAGGATGGTTAGTTGTATGCTTTAGAGGTTCTACCTGGTATGTGGGCTGAGATCCAACAGAAATAGGAGACCTGCCCGACCCTTTTGAGGATCAAAGAGAGGATGTCTCGTGACAAGGCACCACAGTTCTCCATTGGAACAAATGGAGTGATGAGATGCCATAACCGTATATGTGTACCTACTGATGTAGAGCTGAGATAGCAGATTTTGCAAGAGTCTCACTGTACACCTTCCTTAGTACATCCAGGTACGAGTAAGATGTACCATGATGTGAGACGATCATATTAGTGGGGAGGGCTGAAGCCCGATGTAGCCAGATTTGTGGCACAGTGTGCGACCTGTCAACATGTAAAGATAGAGCATTGTAGACCTAGAGGTGAGCTTCATCCACTGCTAGTTCTGCAGTGGAAGTGGGAGGACGTGTAAATGGATTTTGTGACTGGATTGAGGCCCAGTAGGAGTTTTGATGTTGTTTTGGTTGTTGTTGATAGACTGACGAAGAGGGCACGTTTCATTCCTATCATAGAGACGTGGCCAGTGAGCAGATTGGCTGAGGAGTACACTAGATAGATAGTGAGACACCATGGTGTGCCGAGGATGATCATCTCTGATCGAGATGGGCGATTTACCTCGAGGTTTTGGCGGCTGATTCAGACTACTTTGGAGACGAGTCTACATTTCACGACTGCGTCACCCCTAGATAGATGGTCAGTCAGAGAGGATCATCCCCTTGAGGATATGTTGCGAGCTTGTGTGTTGGATTGGGAACAGGGATGGTCAGATTGCCTCCCATTGGTTGAGTTCTCATACAACAACAGTTTGCATGCATCTATTAGGATGGCCCCATATGAGGCATTGTATGGGCGTAGATGCCATACACCTTTATGCTAGGATGAGCCTAGTAGTATTAGTGGGATAACGCCAAAGCATATTCAGGATGATATGGCTCGAGTAGCGCTGATTAGAGAGAGGATGTTGGATGCAAAGAGTCACCAGAAGGCATATAAAGAGAGGAGGCGTCGACCTCTAGAGTTCAGAGTTGGAGCTCATGTCTGGCTGAGAGTATCACCGACGCGAGGCGTCAGACATTTTGGCATAAAGGGGAAGTTGAGTCTGCGATATGTCAGTCCTTTCGAGATACTGGATAGAGTTGGGAGGGCAGCCTACAGATTAGCATTGCCTCCGAGGTTAGAGGGTGTTCATCATGTGTTTCATGTGTCTCAGTTGAGGGAGTATATACCAGATCCGAGGCACATTGTGAGTTATGATGATTTAGTGGTTGAGCCTGACCACACCTTTATTGAGCATTCTATTGCAGTCTTAGAGCGAGGCATGAGACGCTTGCGTTCGAAGGACATCCCCATGTTGAGGATACAGTGGCCGAGACGAGGATCTAAGGAGGCTACATGGGAGACTGAGGATAGTATCCAGAGGAACTATCCAGATTTCTATGCTGAGGTAGAGGCACCTAGGGTTGATGAGTAGATCTTAGTGCTATTTTGGTGCGTATGTGATTATGTGCTTATGTGGTTACATGCCTTGATGTGTTTATTCCATGCTAGCTATGATGTGATGTACGATCTTATTAGATCTTGATATGCTAGCGTTATGTATGATTATAGCTGGATATGGTTTTGTCCTCCATGCTATCTTAGTGCGATTAGGATTTAGCTGGAGATGGTTCTTTCCTCCATGCTACTTTTATGGACATAGTTTAATTGGAGATGTTATTCCTCCATGCGTTATGTATGCGTATGATTTGGCTAGAGAGGTGTTTCCTCTATGCCCCATGATGTGAGTATGGCAAGAGATGTGATTCCTCTATGGCTTTTGGGTAGCGTTATGGCCCTGATTTCTGGAGTTGATGATTCCTCCATGTTTGTGTTGTGAGGTCATAGAATGATATAGGTTGTGACCTCTTGAACGGAGAGGTGATACCTCAAATAGAGAGAGTTATACCTCGGCATATGGGTCCAAGAGGATTTTGAATTTTGAAAGTTTCGGGACGAAACTTGTTTTTAGGGGTGTGAGATGTAGAAGCCTTAGTCTGGAGAAGTTGAGAGTGAGCGTTGAGGGTATATTTTTAGCCTAAACCGCCCCTGCGTGAGCCAGAGGCCGCCCCTGCGGTCTGTCTGGGCCGCACCTGCGCCTCCCTGAGCCGCCCCTACAGTTTAGGGTGTGCTGCAGCCGACTTTGTTGACTCTTGACTCGTGCTTTTGGCTTGACTACCTTTATAATCCTCCTTTGCTTCCTGATGAGGGTTTACTTCATCTTCCTCAGCTTCATCTTCTCTCTCCCATTCGTCTTCTTCTCCTTTCTTCTTTGGATCTCTTTCTTGATCTTCCTTGATCTTTGCTTGAGTTTGTGAGAGCTTGAGCTTGGCTTTGGATGTGGTTGATGATTGAGGACGTTGTTGTGCTTGTGCTTGCCAGCCTTGAGGTTGTGGTGAAGAGCTTCCTCTGTTAGGGTTACAGCTTGGTGAGTTCTTCATCTCCTTCTCATCTTTCTTCTTTCTTTCTTCTTTCCTTCTTTTCTTCATCCATAGCTTAGGTTCCAAAAGATTGATCTTGTGGTAGCCTTTATAGGCTTCATTTGATGTATATATGTATGTATATGTATGTGCTTGGTTGCTGGCTGAAGAAGAAGTGAAGAGAATCGAGTGAAGAAGCAAAGAGAAGCTGGAATTGTGCCTTCTGCACACCAGCCGCCCTTGTGCCATCTTGCAGCCGCCCTAGTGCCACCTTGTCACCGCCCCTGCGGCATCTTGCAGCCGCCCTTGCGCCCACCTGCACCAGCTTGGCTTTGTCCTTGGTTCTGCAGGTATGTCTTGCTTCTAGGCTTGCCTATGGGTGGCATTGCCTCTTTCTTTCCTAGTGTGAGTGTGTAGTACCATGCTAGGTGTAGATGAGAGTGTGTTAATGATGTTATGATCATGTATGCCTTGTATGGCTTTCGAGGATTAATAGGTTGTGAGGTTTCGGTTGACGATGATCCTATGGATCCCTTGGGTCTAGGTGTGACCCCTTTGATTGATAGGTGATTGATATATCTTTATGCCTTGTTATTAGGCAGTGTTCCTCTCTGGATTTGAGGTTGATCGTGGTTGAGTTTCGTACGAAGTTGAGATAATTCCGTAGGACTTACTTAGCTACCATCCTTATATTAGGTGTTTGCATGAGTGGTGTGTGTGTTATATGTTTGATATGATAGCAAGTGATGTCGGTTATTACCGACCTATGTTTTATTTAATGCCCCGTATGTGTGGCTGTGATAACCTTTCCCTTTCATCCCGCCGTGGAGTCTGGGAGGTTCTCTGACGTCAGGCCAGACTGGCTTTACAGGAAGGGCGCAATCCACTCCCATAGAGTACACGGGTTGTGTGACCGATACTACTACATCTGGCTAGCAGGACCAGAGGCGAGGATGGTACGTTTGTCGTGTCACATAGTTTCATCTATCTATATATATACGATTTGAGTGAATGACTATTATATAAAGATGATAAAATGGGTAAATGTGTGATAGTATGCTTATGTGTTTATCTTTCATGATTGTGCTTGTGCTTATGTATTACCTTATATATGTGTGGTTAGCTAATGGTTTCATACCATGTTGTAGATGCCTTGCAGGATAGGCGAGCTGCTGAGTGATCTGGCAGGGTGGCAGGCCGAGGACTCTTGTACATTAGGGGGTTATGGCTTTTGGGGTTGTTTATGTGGCATCCCGAGTCCCGCGGATTTGGGGTGTTATAGAGCCCAAGAGAGTTATAGTCAAAGTTTTGTTTAGATTCAATTAACAATTTGTAACCAAAGGGGGGTTTGATTGTAGAATAAAACAAGACAAAAGCAATTAAATAACAAGCAAAGATGATGATAATATGGATGATTTAGAAAACTACACTAGGTAGATCTTAGCATGCATGCAATTTGGTTGGTTCTTTTTAGAAGTAATTCGTCAATGTTCTCATCTTGATCTTATATATGTGTTAAACCAACTGGCATTAACACAACTTAACTAGCTTAATGATCCGTAAATATACAAGTTCAAAGACACAAGTTAGCATTCAAATAAATATAAAGAGATATAAAGAAGATGAACAACCCGTTAATCTTACTTAATAGCTATGTTCCTTTCCCTTAGATAATTACAACCAGCTTTTACCTAGGGTTTTGCTACTAGATTAAGGACCCGAACCCGGAATCGATTAACCCTAGCCTTTTGCATGAAATTGTACACTTAAGGTGATAAAACTAAGTGAAAAAAGACATGCAAACATAACTAAAAGATCAAGGAAACATAACACAATTGAGTATTGAATTGAAGTTCTAATATAAAGACTTACAACCAAATTACAATACAGCTCCAATCAACCCAATGTAGCAATAAAGCTTAGAAACTCATTACAAATGGCAGTTAGACAATATAGAGCATTTTAGGGAAAATGTGGATGATTTTAGCAATCAGCCAAGGGCTCTATTTATACTAGAAAACAAAATAAAGGGGAGTAAATGGGTTGTCTAAATAGCCACCTTAAATGTCATAAAGGTGGTGCAAACATCCGGAGTTAAGTCCTCTGGCACTAAACCGCGGGGGTGGGCTACAAGGCCGCAGGGGCGGTTTAGGCTAGAACGTTCCAACTTCGTCTTGGCCGTTGGGCGGCATGGCAGTCCCGTGGGGGCAGGGTCTTTAATGCTCTAGAACATCCAACTTTTGATCTTCATGACGTTTTTGGTGTTGATCTGCAGGGGCTGCCTAGTGTCACTGCAGGGGCGGTGACACCTTGCTCTCGGGGCGCTGGCGAGGCGCAGGCTGCATCGTCGGAGGCATTGGCCACTATTGAGGCGGTAGCTTCTGTCGCGGGGGCGGTGTGGCACCAGAAAGTTGTCTCCGTTGATCTTCTTCTTCTTCTCCCAAGTGTTGTTAGATCCTTCTTTTGCTTCATTTTGAGGTTCTTCATCTGGATCAATGGATTAGCAACACAATACGACTCAAATACACTAGATTCTAAAAATTACCTATAATGATAGTGATTCCATCACCTATCACTTTTGTTCATTGATATTTGAAAGATCCTTCCTAGACTTGATTTGATACTGATTTCACCATAGTCCCAATAATCGACCCTTGAATATATGCTTTTTACTACGATTGATCCGTACACTGCGGGTTCGGTGATTTGCTTGGCTTTTATTTTCGTTCATATTCACACACGTTTGAGAGCGAACAACAGTGTAGCTCCACTAAGCTCATCCAAAGGAACAAATTCATCAAGAAATTCCCATTTGAATGCTAAAAGGACTCAATTAGGTTCAGCAGAAGAAAGCTCGGTATGTAAATCTCGGACGATATTTTTGTTTCAGGGCCGAGATTCCTCAATGGAGTGTGATTTCTCTAAAGTGGGGCAAGATTCTTCAGATCTCAAGCGAGATTTTTTTGTGTTGCCCGAGATTTCTTCTATGGAAGGTGTTTCTCGCTCCTTTTTCTTGTGTTTCTCCTTCTTTTTGTCATAATGTTCTGCAATTTGCAAGGAGACATTGGTTTAAGAGTAATTGATTGTCCATTGAACTCAAATGAATGTTTGTTAGTAAAACCGTCATGTTTGACTTTCTATCAAATTGTCATGGACGCCCTAATAAGATATGACATGCTTGCATAGGCACAACATCACATACAACAGTATCCTCATATTTTCCTAATGTGAAGGTAATCTTAGCTTGTCGATTAACTTTCATTTCACCACAGTCATTCAAATAATGCAACTTATAAGGTCTAGGATGATAGAAAGTAGTGATTTGCAACTTAGTGATCAATTCATCACTAGCAATGTTACAACAACTTCCACCATTAATAATCATATTGTACACCTTTCTTTGAATAAGACATGTAGTATGAAAAAGGTTTTCCCTTTGGTTATCCTCACATCGGGATATCTTACCATGTAAAGTTCTCCTAGAAATTATAGATTATCCACGTTCATATTCACAACCTTCATCACTTTTGCTAGCGCTATCATGTTCATGCAATACATTAAGATGGGTATGATCATTTTCATGCTCTTTCTCACTCTAATAGTGTCCTTGTTGATTTAAAAAAAATACCCTTTAATAAGGACAATCTCTCATGTACTGACCTCTACCTTGACATTTAAAGCATACAATATCTTTAGAACATAAAGTAGAGTTAAAAGTGCTCCCTTATTATCCTTTGAAGGTTCATTCAAAGGGCAAGACTGCGTAGAAGATTTATGGGTTGTTGGATTCGGAGTTGGACATTTTACTTCGTCTTTATGGGAATCTCGGGCATTATCTCGGCCCGAGGTTTGGTCGATTTGGCAGAGATTTCCTCTCTGGATTCCACAAACTCGATCCTTGGTTCCGTCCTTTGATCTTATTTTCTACCTTTATAGCCAAATGCAGTAAGTTAGTCAATGTAGCATATGGATATTTTTCGCTCACAAAGATGATACGATGATGCACAACAAAGTCTTATATTTATACTTGCAATAAAGACCTAAACGAACAAAGCGAACCCACAGTGTATGGGTCGTTGTGTAGAAAAGGTAAGTATTCCAAGATCGAACTCAAGAACCAAGGTAAAACAAATACATGCAACGATCAAAAATAGAACAAACCTAGGCTAAGAAAAGAGTGGATGGTAAGAAATTAAAATCATATGTTTTTGGGTGATTTTGGTGATCAAATATCTATTTTGAATCTAACAAAGTAAAAAATCAAGAAAACATAATGAAGATACAATATAAGATAAGTGGAAATGAAAATTCTAATTTCTAGGTCTTTGGTTGTATATTTTGACTCAAGACTTCTACAAATTAGGACAAAGGTTGGGAATGCTACGGGAATGGGTGTTTCTCTCATGGGAACGATCACGAGGCAGGTCTCTCATTCCGTTGTCCTATCCCAAATCACCTATCACCAGGTAGGTCTCTAGGAACTAAGGGTAACACTTCAACTCAAACCATATACTCTACCTAAGGAAATTGAACTAACCCTTACCGGGTAAGTCTCAAGTTAAGCTCACTCAAGCAGGTAACCTAGCACACTCAAACCAATAGAGGGATTTGAAGCCTCTACTACCTAGAATTTGTGATCATTTGTACCTAAGAATGGGAATTAGCAGGTAAGCCTCTTCCCTAACTTAGTTGCTAACCTTAGAGGGACCTAAGGCTAGAATTCACTCAAAGACGACTAGGGTTTAAGCAATCTAACACCCTAGCATACGGATTCATCAGCAACGGATCAACAAAAGAAATCTCGGGTTGTTCTTTGCTTGCTCTAGAAAGTCCGCACAAAAGTCTTACAATTTATAACTCGATATATCCTCCTAAAGTCCTAGCGAACCGACAATGTATGGGTCATTTTGTAGTAAGGAAAGAATCCCGAGGCGAACACAAAGACTAAGGTGAAATTGAATCATGCAATGATCATGGATAGTATGATTCTAGACTAAGAAAAGAGAGAGAAATAAAAAAAATAAAAATCATAATATTTTTAAGTTGAGTTTTACAATGATCAATCAAAGATCACGATCATGCAAGGTTATCAATCAACAAACAACCAAACACGAGATATAAGACCAAGGTAAAGAAAGCGAATTCGAGAGATCAAGATTTCCGGTTATGGCATGGACTCAAGCTTCTAATCATCTAAGGATAAGTTGCGGTATGTTGGGAAATGGTGTTTCACTAATGGGAACAATCACCGGGTAAGTCTCATGTTCACTAATCCCGCACTATAGTCCTGTTTATAAAGCAACTAAGGTTGGGAATTCTACTCAAACCGGACAATTACCTAAGCATCAAACCTCTCCTTACCGGGTAAGCCTCGGAAAAGCAAGTCTTAAGAAACGATCCTATCACACTCAATCCAATAGTGGCTTTTGAGGCTCACTACTACCTAGAGTTCATCATCTTCTATACCTAAGAGCGGGAGTTACCGGGTAAGTCTAATTCCTCACTTGGTTTACTAACATAGATCACCCGAAGCTAGATTAAGCTCAACAAACACTAGGATTTCAACGCTCAAACATCCTAACATGCAGATTCATCAACATAATAACAACATAACAAAAATCTCGGGTAGATCATAGGAAATCTCGGCCGAGATAGTATGAAAAACAAGTCGAGATTTGTAGTGAGCTAGGGTTTCGAGCAAAAATCCTAGGTTACATTCAAGTCTATTCTATCATCATCCAAGCCATAAACTTCTATCCATCCCCCTACAATCACTTGCTACTTAGCCAACACATGCATTTTAAGATCGAGCATCATCCTACAACTACACATGCAATCCATAGCAAAGAAATGAAGTAAAAGCAATGAAAGAGTGAAACTTAGCTGAATACTTAATCCAAACAAGTCTTACAAGTCTCCAAAAGCAGCTCCAAAATAGATCCAAACAAGTCTTACAAGTCTTCTTACTCAAAATCTCTCAAATCTCATTCTAGATTTATAATATGGAGTGTTTAATTCCTCTCCAAATGAGAGTGTTTCTTCTTCCTTCCTTAGTCTCTCTTCCACACAATAGATAGCCCCCAACAAAGTCACAACTTGAACATACAACCCCACACTCAACCAAGGAAAAGAAAGAGTCGGATATAGGAAATGTGTGCCAAGTGTCGAATGCCTTCAAGACAGAAATCTCGGACGCCTCAGGACAAATCTCGGCCGAGATTCCTGTACAATGGACCGAGATTTTCATCCTTCAACTCCTCTTGGATCACCAAGTCATGAGTTGGTGTAAGGCACGCACCAACAAGGTCTTTTGTGCCTTCTTTGCCCCTAGCTTGCTCTTTAGGAACTCTGGAAACGAGCCACCACAAGGCTTGATCCTTGAATGCATTAATAACATCCAAATGATCTCCAAAATACCTACAAAACCGAAAAAAGCTCATGTAGACATCTTTTCTAGTAATATGACTCGATTACGCATAAACGTCACAAACTAATGTCAAACCATGCATCAAATAAGGGGAAAACACTACCTAAATGAATGCCTAAGCTAGTGTCATAAATCATGTCATCAAAATATCCCATACTTGCCACTTGCTTGTCCCCGAGCAAGTTTTAAACCTAAGCTACAAGATGGCATGAGTTATGAATGCGGAAAAACGAAAAATCTTTTTGCAAATGTGCTTCTAATCATAGATCACCTTCATAGTGATGTTTAATGGCAAAGGATGAACAATCATGTATCAAAAGAACAAAGGCATTGAAAGACGATCACACTTAACACGAAAATATACATGCAACGCAAATTGATAAAGTCAAGATGATTATGAGGATATCCAATCAAAATCACTAAGTCATAACACATGTGCATAGAGGTATTAAGGCCTTGGGAAAGAAGCAGCCAAAAAACGTGTCAAAGGTGGGAATTTTCTAGGTCATGTGGTGCTAATCCGGGAAAGGAACTAACTCCACAACTTCATTTTCTTCGACACCCATCAAAGTGTACATTTTCTCCTTCTTTTTCCTTTCTTTTCTTTTTCTTTATTTTTTATTCACTTGATGAAGTGGAATTGGTGCACAAAAGTTGAAACTTTGCTGATTAGCGGTCCTCGATATTTTTCCGAGCTACCTCACACTGGATGCACATACCAAGTCTCGTTAGGACAATCGGTTTATCCGACTTTGGCAAGACGCAAACACCCGATTATGTGAATGGTGCCGAGTTATTCGTCATCATAACAAACATCCCCAAACCTAAATTTTTCCTACACTTTCACAACACATTCAACAACTTCATTCACCACATTCATTCATCAATAACATCACCCCACATTTGTCTTTCACAAACTTAACACACTAACATGCTCCTAATTCTCGGATGGGTCAAAAGAGGTAAAATTTTTCATCAAGTGAGGTGCTTCAAGTCCACATATGCATCAACACAATTCTCAATCCAACCTAGACAATAATCATCAACACAATCCACATATGGAATCGAAGAGAAGTATACAAGTCCACATATGCATAAATTCATTCAATACACAATGCAATCCATAGCCAATTCACAAAACAAAATCATCACAAGGGTCATATCCAAACTTAAAACATAAAATTTTTTAAAATTTTTTGATTTTTTTGAATTTTGAGATATGTATATACAATGCAAAACATGAAGTAGAAACGTGTAATAATAAAATGAAACTATCCTAGATGCAATCATGCAAAGAATCATGAAAACCACACCCCATACTTAAAACCATATTGTTCTTAATGTGCAAATTAAGTAAAGTAGAGTGAAAGAAGGTTCTCACAATGCAAAATGTCGGGTTTTTGGTACTCCGGTTTACTCATGTGGGTAGTGGTGAACGGGGAAGTGCAAATCGGATCTTGAAATATGGGCACACTCCTAGGCGAGCATGGTTCAGCAGAAAAATATCGCTCAAATCTTCACAAAATCTAGACCGAGATTTCAGTCGAATTTGGCTACGACATAGGAAATCTCTGTCTAATTACTCAAAATCTCAACCGAGATTTGATCAGGTAGGCCGAGATTTCTGCTAGTTTTTATCCTTCTTTTCCATTGTCATTGTTCTCGGATTTTGCACTTCACTCCCAATAAATTCATGAGTTTCACACATGACCTCCAACATCATCAACACTCATTACAACACCTAGATCCTATAATCAAAACCAAGAGAGAACACAACACACAAAAACAAAAACAAAAAACATCCAAATGAAAAGGTAAAGATATGTACCATTGGGTTGCCTCCCAAGAAGCGCTTATTTAAGGTCTTTTGCTAGACCAAATCCCGGGAGTGACTTACTCAAGGTGAATCGGGGTTATCACATCAATCGGAGCTTCCCGGATGTAGTTCTTCAACTGGTGTCCATTCACGTTAACATTACCACAATGCTCCCCTCTAGTCTCTACTGCTCCATGAGGAAAGATATTCCTCACCACATAGGGGCCAGTCCATCTCGACTTTAGCTTTCCAAGAAAGAGCCACATCCGTGAGTTGAAGAGAAGGACCAAGTCTCCTTCACTCAACTCTTTCGAGATGAGGCGCTTGTCATGCCAAGGTTTTTTCCTTTCCTTATAAATTTGGGCATTCTCGTAAGCGTCGAGTCGGAGCTCCTCTATTGCATTATGTCAAGTAACCGTTTCTCACCGGCATCCTTGATGTCAAAGTTTAGCCATTTAATGGCCCAATACACCCTATGCTCCATCTCGACTGGGAGGTAGAAAGACTTGCCATAGACAAACTTGTAGGGGTTGTACCAATTGGTGTCTTGAAGGTGGTCTTATATATCCATAAGGCATCATCGAGCCTCATGGCCCCATCCTTTCTCATTCTTGAAATCGTCTTCTCTAGTATCCCCTTGATCTCCCTGTTGGAGATCTCAACTTGCCCACTAGTTTGGGGGTGATAAGGGGTGGTTACTTTGTGAGTCACTCCATACTTATCCAAAAGTGACCCAAAGTTTCTACCGGTGAAATGCTTCCTATCATCACTTATGATGATTCTCGGTGTTCCAAACCTAGGGAAGATCACTCGGTTGAAGAACCGCACCACTACTTTGGCGTCATTTGTGGGAGAGACGATTGCTTTTACCCACCTCGATACATAATCCACCGCCAAGAGGATGTAGAGTTTGTCACATGAAGAGGGGAATGACCCCATAAAGTCCGCACCCCAAACATCAAAGATCTTAACATCTTGAATGTTGTTCAGTGGCATCTCGTTTCTTCTTGAAATGTTGCCCGTCCTTTGAGAAGCGTCACATGCCACTACAAAATTCTGCACATCACGAAACAAGTTAGGCCAGTAAAAACCCGATTGCAATACCTTGGCACATGTTTTGTGTGAGCTAGTGTGCTCTCCACATGGTAGAGAGTGACAATGCCGGATCATGCTCTCCTTCTCATCTTCCTGGATACACCTCCAGAATACTCCATATGGTCCTCTCTTGAACAAGAGAGGCTCACTCAAATAATAATGCCTCACGTCCTTGAAAAATTTCTTTCTTTGAGCAAATGACAAACCCGGAGGCACCTCTTCACATACTAAGTAGTTGACGATGTCGGCAAACCATGGCTCTCTTCCTCTAGACACATGAAATAGACACTCCTCCATCACTTGCAATTGCTCATCCCGGAATGAGCCGTCAATCAGGATCTCATCTTTCTCAATCTCTAATGGAGGAAGCCTACTAAGGTTGCCCACTACACAGTTTTCGGACCCCTTCTTGTCTCGAATTTCCAAGTCGAATTCTTGGAGGAGAAGGATCCACCAGATAAGGTGAGGCTTGGCATCCTTCTTTATGAGGAGATAATGGATCGCAACATGATCCGTGTACACAACAACCTTTGCTCCTACTAGATACGAGTGGAACTTCTCGAAGGCATACACCAGCGCTAGACACTCCTTCTCGGGGGTGGCATAGTTGAGTTGGGCCTCATCTAGCATTTTTTTAGCGTAGTAGATGGCGTGTGTAAGCCCATCTTGCCTTTGGCCTAGAACGGCCCCAACAGTCACGTCCGCGTCACACATCACCTCGAATAGTAAGCTCTAATCCGGGGGTTGCATAATCGGGGCGGAGATCAAAGCATCCTTCAACCTACAAAAAGCTTCAAGGCAATCCTTCGAGAAAACAAACTCAACATCTTTCATCAATAGATTAGTTAGAGGCTTAGAAATTTTAGAGAAATATTTAATAAACCTCCGGGTTAAACCAGCACGCCCTAAGAAACTCCTTACCCCTTTCACAGAGGTAGGTGGTGGCAACTTCTCTATTGTCTCGATTTTAGCTCTATCAACCTCGATGCCTCGGTGGGAAACCAAATGTCCCAACACTATACCTTCACTAACCATGAAGTGGCATTTCTCCCAATTTAATACAAGGTTAGTCTCCTCACATCTCTTCAACACCAAAGACAAGTTAGTTAAACAATTGTCAAATGAAGAGCCATAATCCGGGAAATCATTCATAAACACGTCCATTATATTCCCAATATATTCAGAAAAAATAGCCATCATACACCTTTGAAAGGTGGCGGGTGCATTACACAATCCAAATGGCATCCTCCTATATGCAAATGTCCCCCATGGACAAGTAAATGTGGTTTTCTCTTAGTCATCCGGGTGGATAGGAATTTGGAAAAATCCGCTATAACCATCATGGTAACAAAAGTGAGAATGTTGAGCTAACCATTCTAGCATTTCGCTAATAAAGGGGAGGGGGAATGATCTTTCCTAGAGGCCACATTAAGCTTCCTATAGTCAATACACATCCTCCAACCCGTAACCGTCATAGTCGGGATAAGTTCATTGTTCTCATTAGTCACTACGGTCATACCACCCTTCTTAGGCACTACATACACGGGACTAACCCATTTACTATCCAAAATCGGGAAAATGATTCCCGTATCTATCAATTTAAGGATCTCTTTCTTTACTACCTCTTTCATTATTGGGTTCAATCTTCTTTGAGGTTCAATAGATGGTTTATGGTCATCTTCCATTAATATCTTATGCATGCACAAAGATGGGACTAGTGCCAACAAGGTCATCAATGGTGTACCCTATAGCCTTTCTATGCAATTTCAATTTAGTCAATAGCTTATTAAGCTCATCATCACTCAAAGATGCATTCATAATCACGGGGTAAGTAGAATTTGAACCAAGAAAAGCATACTTCAAATGAGAGGGAAGAGGTTTCAAGTCAAGTTTAGGAGGACCCTTTTCGGTTGGATGTGATCCATATAGCTCAACTTGAGGTGATTCCAAGGCCATGGAAGACTCACCAAGGCACCTTGAAGTTCCATCAACAACAATTGGACGTTCTTCTTGAAGTTCAAAAATCTCGATTGACCCATGAACAATCTTGGCCGAGATTTTGTCAAAATTGGCTACGACATGGAAAATCTCGGGTGATTTAATTGAAATCTCGGCCAAGATTTCTATTGTTTGGCCGAGATTTCTATAGGTATTTGTCCCTCCTTCAAGCACTTCAAACTCAGCTCTTAGTAGCTCTTCCAATGCATCCAAAGCTTGGATCTCTTCATTGCAATTCTCCTCAACTCCTTCCTCCATGATGCTCATGCTAAAAACCTTCTTTAATGGATCCTTGATTAAGATTGAGCTTCTCTAGATTCCTCATCATCAACAATGTTGAAGACATCTTCACCAAGGGTTGGCCCCTTCACCATTGTGGATAGCTTAAACTTGATGTTTTTCTCTCCAATGTTGAATGAGAGGGTTGCATTTTTATAGTCCACCAAGCATCCCGAGGTGGCTAGGAATGGTCTTCCCAAAATGATAGGAATCGGGTAGTCCGCTGGGATGTCTAACACCACAAAATCTATCGGCATGTAGAACTTCCCGAGCTGAACCGGGATATCCTCGAGGATCCCTACCGGGTGAGTGATGGATCGGTCCGCCATATATAGGGTCATCTTGACCGGCTTCGGTTCTCCTAGCCCAACCGTTTTACATAGTGCAAGCAGTGTGATGCTTACACTAGCGCCAAGGTCACATAAAGCTTCATATTGCACTTCTCCAACTCCTATGGGGACACAAAACGATCCGGGATCCCGCAGCTTGGGAGGCATCTTCTCCTTCATAATTTGTATTCGCTCGGAATATCTCTTCGTCATTCTAACTTCTCCAAACTCCTCCAACTTCCTCTTGTTGGAGAGTATCTCTTTCAAAAACTTTTCATAGACCGGCATAGCTAAAATCGCATCCATGAACGGAATGTTAATATGCAATTTACACATAAGTTCAAGGAATTTACAGAAATATTTGTCCAAACGAGCTCTTGCTTGTGATTGTGGAAACGGTAGTGGTGGCTTGTATGGAGGAGGTGGCACATATGTTGGCTCATCTTTCTTGCTCTTGCCTCCTACATCTAGCTTTGGCTCTTTTTCCACCATTACTTGCTTCGCCTTGGCATTCCCCTTGGGCAAGGGATCATTTGTACTCAGTCCACTCCTTGTTGTAATGGTCAAGACTTGGCCCCTTGGGTTGTCTTCGGTTCTTTCGAGAAACTTTTCCAATCCCTTTGTGTGTCACCCGCCTTTTGGAAAACTTGAGCTTCTAGCACCTTTTGATCTTTGAAAATGGAAGTCACGGTGCCCTGAAGTCCACTAAACCTCCCTAGCAATTGTTCAAACATCATCTTGGTATTGTCTTTTGGAGGTTGAGCAAAACCGGGTGTGAAACCTTAGGTGGTGGAGCTTTGTTGTGGAGGCGGGAGGGTTTAAAGCACCATCCGTGTTCAAGTAGGAGAACCCATGATGGTTGTGGTTAGGGCGGTAGTGGTTGAAGTTCCAGCTATTGTTGAAGTTCCTAGGGCCTTGGTGGTTCCCATTGAAATTGCCCCTTCCCATGTAGTTCACATCCTCCTCCTTGGAAGCCAAATTAGCTTGAACTTGCACTTGTGGACTTGCTTGATCCTTCAAAGTTGTAGCACACAATTCTCTCAAGAACTTAAGCTCATGTTTATGTCATCAAGCTTGCAGTTGCTCATGGTGACTTCACTTACTTCATATGCTCCCGGTTTCCTCTCATCACTCAACCTATGGGAGTACTTCTATATCATCAAGGCTTGCTTTTCTACAAACTCCCAAGCCTCATCCACATTCTTCTCCATGAATGTGCCTCCGGAAAGTGATTAGAGCTTGAATTGACTATCCTCATCAAGCCCCTTTAAATAAATCTCCAATAGCTCTATCTTCGGTATTCAATGGTGTGGCAGTCTAGGAGGAGGTCCTTGAACCTCTCCCAAGATTTAAATAGGTTCTCCTTATGCTTCATCACGAAGGCATTTATCTTCCCTCTTAGTTCGGTTGTGTTGGAAGGTGAGAAGAACTTTGTAAGAAACTCGGTTGTCATCTCCTCTCAAGTACCCACTCGTCCTAGTGGTATGGATTGGTACCAAGCTAAACCTTATCCTTAAGTGAGAAGGAAAAATCCCTAAGCTTGTGATTGTTACTCTCCAATCTAGGTGGCCTTAGAGTCTCCATTAAAATCTCGTAATTCATTAGGTGTTGATATGGAGACTCTCCTTCCATCCCTCTAAATTGATTGTGCCGGATCATTTGTAGCACTTGAGGGTGAAACTCATAGTAATGAGCTGCGGGATCTCCTAGATTAGCACCCGGACGGTGTACTCTTTGAGCCAAATCCATGCGTTGGTCAAGTGTTTGTGGCTCAAGCCTCATCCACGTTCTTCTCCATGAATGTGCCTCTGGAAAGTGATTAGAGCTTGAATTGACTATCCTCATCAAGCCCCTTGAAATAAATCTCCAATATCTCTATCTTCGGTATTCAATGGTGTGACAATCTAGGAGGAGGTCCTTGAACCTCTCCAAAGATATAAATAGGCTCTCATTATCCTTCATCACGAAGGCATTTATCTTCCCTCTTAGTTCGGTTGTGTTGGAAGGTGAGAAGAACTTTGTAAGAAACTCGGTTGTCATCTCCTCTCAAGTACCCACTCGTCCTAGTGGTATGGATTGGTACCAAACTAGACCTTATCCTTAAGTGAGAAGGAAAAATCCCTAAGCTTGTGATTATTACTCTCCAATCTAGGTGGCCTTAGAGTCTCCATCAAAATCTCGTATTTCATTAGGTGTTGATGTGGAGACTCTCCTTCCATCCCTCTAAATTGATTGTGCCGGATCATTTGTAGCACTTGAGGGTGAAACTCATAGTAATGAGCTGCGGGATCTCCTAGATTAGCACCCGGACGGTGTACTCTTTGAGCCAAATCCATGCGTTGGTCAAGTGTTTGTGGCTCAAGCCTCATCCACGTTCTTCTCCATGAATGTGCCTCTGGAAAGTGATTAGAGCTTGAATTGACTATCCTCATTAAGCCCCTTGAAATAAATCTCCAATATCTCTATCTTCGGTATTCAATGGTGTGACAATCTAGGAGGAGGTCCTTGAACCTCTCCAAAGATTTAAATAGGCTCTCATTATCCTTCATCACGAAGGCATTTATCTTTCCTCTTAGTTCGGTTGTGTTGGAAGGTGAGAAGAACTTTGTAAGAAACTCGGTTGTCATCTCCTCTCAAATACCCACTCGTCCTAGTGGTATGGATTGGTACCAAACTAAACCTTATCCTTAAGTGAGAAGGAAAAATCCCTAAGCTTGTGATTATTACTCTCCAATCTAGGTGGCCTTAGAGTCTCCATCAAAATCTCGTAATTCATTAGGTGTTGATGTGGAGACTCTCCTTCTATCCCTCTAAATTGATTGTGTCGGATCATTTGTAGCACTTGAGGGTGAATATCATAGTCATGAGTTGCGGGATCTCCTAGATTAGTACCCGGACGGTGTACTCTTTGAGCCAGATCCATGCTTTGGTTAAGTGTTTGTGGCTCCTCAATAATAAGTGGCTCAGCCGGAACATGTACCGCCGGTTGAGGCGGTGGTGGAGGTGGTTGTTGACGAAGATTAAGCTCCCTTTGCACAAGGGCTTGCCTAATTTCCTCAATTACCCTCCTAATAGCTTCTTGCCTCTCATTTGCAAGTCTCCTATCATTTTCCAAAGCTTCATCCCTAACCCTTATTTTCTCTAAAGCTTTATTCAACTAAGACCTAAGGTTTGCTTCGGCCATCTCCTTCTTCTTCTTGGTACCTTTGTATCTCGTCTTAAAGTTCTTCTCCGGTTCGGAATCGAATGGAGCTAAAGTCTTGCCACAAGATCGTCGCATGCACCTAAAGAATGGGAGATTTCCTAAAAAATCAAAGACACAAACCAAACAAGATCACAAGAAAAAGAAAGACCTAAACTATAAACAATCACACACAATGACTCAATTTGTACCTAGTCCCCAACAACGGCGCCAAAAACTTGTTCGCTCTAGAAAGTGCGCACAAAAGTCTTACAATTTATAACTCGATATATTCTCCTAAACTCCTAGTAAACCCACAGTGTATGGGTCGTTTTGTAGCAAGGAAAGCATACCGAGGTCGAACATAAAGCCTAAGGTGAAACTGAATCATGCAATGATCATGGATAGTATGAGTCTAGACTAAGAAAAGAGAGAGAAATAATGAAATGAAAATCATTTTGGGTTGAGTTTTATGGTGATCAATCAAAGATCACGATCATGGAAGGTTATCAATCAACGAACAACACAAACACGAGATATAGGATCAAGGTAAAGAAAGCAGATTCTAGTAATCAAGATTTCCGGTTATGGCATGGACACAAGTTTCTAATCATCTAAGGATAAGCTGCGGGTACATTGGGAAATGGTGTTTCACTAATGGGAACAATCACCAGTTAAGTCTCATGTTCACTAGTCCCACACCATAGTCCTATTACCGGGTAAGTCTAAAGGAACTAAGGTTGAGAATTCTACTCAAACCGGACAAGTCTCATCCCTCACTTAGTTTACTACCATAGGTCACCCTAAGCTAGATTAAGCTCAAGAAACACTAGGATTTCCACACTCAAACATCCTAACATGCAGATCATCAACATAATAACAACAGAACAAAAATCTCGGATGGATCATAGGAAATCTCGGCCGAGATAGTATGAAGAACAGGCCGAGAATTGTACTGAGTTAGGGTTTTGAGCATACAAACCATCCTAGGGTACATTCAAGTCTATTCTATCCAAGCCATAACCTTTTATCCATCCCCCTAGAATCACATGCTACTTAGCCAACAACATGCATTTTAAGATTGAGCATCATCATACAACTACACATACAATCCATAGCAAGGAAATGAAATAAAAGCAATGAAAGAGGGAAACGTAAATCAAGCTCAATACAAATGTCTCCCTTGGATTTTTTTTTCTCAACCTTTTTCAAGCTATCCACCTAGAGGTTGGCGGTATCACGTCTAGTACCGGTGGCTATACACCAAAGTTTGAAAAGCTCCCCAACCTTCACTTTCTGCGGGCTCTCAGAGCGTGCAAATAGCATCTCGCTCATAACCCTATGAGAAACGCTGATAGACAAATTGTAGTTCATCTTGGCTTTGGAATCACCCGTCGCCCACTCATCACAACTACCTTGCACTAGTGTTATGCTTTCTCAAAAATCTTTAGCCTTAACTGTCTAAGGGAAAGTTCCCGCACTAGCACTAGGGAACACAAAGAACCATCCAAACATATCTATAGGTAAGTTGTAGTTCTTGTTCATCAGTCTAAACTTCACAATTCTCTTTGTAGGATCATGATTGAAAGAATTAAAAAACTCCCTAGTAATTTCCTCATATGTTGGTTCCTTAATTCCCATAAAAAAAAGTCCATCAAACTCTATCCAACGTCAAATCAATATCTTCCCATATATACAAGTCATTCAGATCATCCAAAATGAGGTAACAAGGATCCACAATTAGACGTCCTCAGATCTTCTCAAATCTATCTTTGAAATTACCTTGGATTATGGAAATGTCGCTAGATGGTGGAGGAGGAGGTGCTTGGTGGGATAAGGATGGTGATCCTTTGCGGGGAACCAATGCTCGGGTTGATCGTCTCACAAAATCCATCTCAAAACAGAACTCTCGGTCAACTTGCAGGGATCTTGGCTGAGAAAACTGAAGAACAACCTGCGGTTTATCAAAATTTCGATTGAGCTTGATTTTGTAAAGCTCTGCTCCAACCAATGTTTCCTACATTTCCCTTTGTTCCTTTCTACCCCAAAGCAAGCAATCTTTCGATCCAAACGAACCTAAATTAACGGATTTGAGGATATGGCATTTAGATTAGGGTTTGAATTGGGGAAACGTAAATCTGGACAGGTTTTGGAGTTGTTTGTGCAGATTGGGCTCGGAATTGAGTTTGTGAGCGAGAGATCTTGAGTTTAGACATAGAAAGAGAGTGATTTGGTGAGCTATTGAGGGAGATTGAAGGTTTTGGAGAAATCGGCGGCCGCGGTTCTCTTTAAATTGAGGTTGGTGTGAAGAAGAAAGAGAAGTTCACCTTTATAGTTTAACACAAAATTGCACAAATCTCAGCCGAAATTTCTCATTTCTGCGTTGGAGTTCTTCAGCTCTTTACAATCTCAACGGATGGTTTTGAGTGGTCCGAGATTTTGACCACGGGTGCTCTCAACTTGGGAAATCTCGTTCAAAATTCTTAATAAATTCAAAACGTCGGCCGCGGTTTTTGCTTTTTGCCCGAGATCAAAGATTCTTGGTACTTTCTTTCTTTGTGATCGGTTCTTGCACTTCACTTCAATAGCATCTCGAACTTTTATAACATCTCAACCAACAATGCTTCATCCCCTCCTTGAAACCTAGATCCTACCAACCAAAAACACAAAACACACCAAAAACAAAAACAAAAATGAAAATGAAAAGGGAAAAGAGTATACCTTGGGTTGCCTCCCAAGAAGCACTTGTTTTAAGGTCGCTAGCTAGACCCAACTCCGTTGATGGCTCATTTAACCTCTAATACCTCGGATTGCTCATTAATTCCACACAACTGCTTCTCCCCGGTTTCCTTAAAGACAAGGTTGGGCTAATTGTTTTCCCAACATACTCCAGGTTCTAACTTCACCAGCAAATAGTAAGATCTTTCATGGGTAAGCTTGTATGATTTGGTTCTCATGGGAGTCTTAGTGACCTTCCTATATGCCGATGGGACATTATGAAGCTTCATGCCCCGACCTTTTTGGGACCGAGAGACGATCTTCTCAAGAATCCCTTTTGCTTCCCCATTCAAGATCTTCTCTTGACCACTTGCTTGAGGGTGGTATAGGGTCTTTACCACTTGAGTGACCCCATACTTGAACAAAATACACTTAATATCCTTAGCGATAGAGCTCTTGCAAACATCATTCATTATAGTCCAAAGAGTGCTAAACCTTGGGAAGGTGAACTGGTTGAAGGCTCTCAAACCATCTTAGCATCAATGACTTCAAACTTTATCGGGAGAGGTTTCATTTTGACCTTGGGAGGTTACTTCGGGAGAGACCTCCAACTCTTGGGTGCATCCTGGGAATGATTGAGAACTTCAAAGGGAGTAAGAGAAAATACCGGGTGAGGTTCTTCAAATCTTGGACCGGAATTAATGCCGAGATGACAATCCACATATGAAATCTCACCCAATTTAACCGATTTTATCTCAATATCGGCTGCAGTTTCAACAATTTGGCCGAAGTGTTCTAAATCTTCCCCTTCTTTTGTGAGAACTTCATGAGGAATTCCGGGGTGGACGGGAAGGGTGCTCAAAACTCGGAGTCCATCATTGCATATCTCCTCCGGTTGAGCCTTTCAACATAGTCACGGTGCTTTCAAGGTCATCCAACCTCCTCATCATTCGTTCGAACGTTGACTCAGATTGATCCTTAGGAGGTTGTTGTGGAGGTTGCATTTGAGGCATTAAAGATTCGTGAGCTTGTCCACAAATCTTGTAAGAGGCATAAAGCTCCTTCCAAGATCCAAGCTCATCCTCGATAACTTCCTCTCTTTGTCTTGTTATCCATCTCTTATCTTCCAAGAATTTGTCCTTAAGCCTAAGTTGCCTCAAAACTTCATCAAGTTCGGCTTGGAGGTTCCTTACGGCCATTGACAATCCTGAAAAATCAAAGACAAAAAGCAAGGCAAGATCAAAAGCAAAACAAAGGTCTACACTATCAACAATCACGAACACATATTGATCTAGACCTAGTTCCCGACAACGGCGCCAAAATCTTGTTCGCACGCAAAGATGATATGATGATGCACAAAAAAGTCTTATATTTATACTTGCAATAAAGACCTAAACAAAAAAAATCAGGATCAACAATGTATAGGTCATTAGGTAGAAAAGGTAAGTATTCCAAGATCGAACTCAAGGATTAAGGTGAAACCAATGCATGCAATGGTCGAAAATTGAACAAACCTAGGCTAAGAAAAGAGATGGATGATAAGAAATGAAAATCATATGTTTTTGGGTGATTTTGGTGATCAAAGATCTGTTTTGAATCTAACAAAGTAGCAATCGAGCAAACAAAATCAAGATATGATATAAGATAAGTGGAAATGCAAATTTAGAGTTCTAGGCCTTTGTGTGTGGTTTTTGAATCAAGACTTCTACAAATTAGGACAAAGGTTGGGATGATATGGGAATGGATGTTTCTCTAATGGGAATGATCACAAGGGAGGTCTCTCATTCCGTTATTCTATCCTGAACCACCTATCACCGGGTAGGTCTCTAGGCACTAAGTGTAAGACTTAAACTCAAACGAAATACTCGACCTAAGGAAAATGAACTAAACCTTAACAGTTAAGTCTCAAATTAAACTCATTCAAGCATGTAATCTAGCACACTCAAACCAATAGAGGGATTTGAAGCCTCTATTACCTAAAATTTGTGATCATTTGTACCTAAGAACGAGAATTACAAGGTAAGTCTCTTCCCTAACTTAGTTGCTAACCTTAGAGGGACCTAAGGCTAGAGTTCACTAAAAAAAGACTAGGATTCAAGTAATCTAACACCCTAGCATACAGATTCATTAGCAATGGATCAACAGAAAAAATATCGGGTTGTTCTTCCACAATCTCGGCCAAAATTCACCATGAACAGGACGAGATTCTTTAGAGCCACAACCAACAACCTATCACCCTAGAATCGCATAAGTTTAGCCTACAACATACATATATAGTTCAAGGAAAAGCAAATATGAACTCAAGTAATCCATTGAAATAAAAGTAAGGAAAGAAAGAGATACTCAACAAAGATGTTCTTCAAACTTGAATAGAAATGCAATCCAAAGAGCTACAACGTCTTCTTCAATCCAAATCCGAAATTTTCAAACCCTAAGTTTCTTCCTCTCCAAGAACACTCTCCTTCAAGATTTTTCTCTAGTTTTCTCTAAAATCAAGAAATAATCAAAGTATCGTAGGTTATTGGTGTCAATTGGGGATCTTTTGGGGGGAACTAGTTTGCCAGCTCCATGTGCCGCCTTCTTAGACCGTTGCAATTGTCGGCTTTCACTTGAAATACGCCATGGACCGTTGAGGCAAGGAATCTCGGTCAATCTAGGTGAAAATCTCGGCCAAAATCCTTCACATATCGGACCTCGCTAATTGTCACCGAGGTAAAAAAAAATTGGGACCACGGTTTTTCCCAAAACCGTGGTGTTTTTTTTAAAAATTACAGATCTCGGACCACGGTTATTTTAAATAACCGTGGTCCCAAATCTAAATTTTTTTAAAAAAACACCACGGTTCTTTAATGAACCGTGGTTGCAAATCCCTTCTTCTACATTACAATATACAAAGTCTGTTTTTGTTTTTTTAATTAAATAATAGAATAATTTGGACATTTCAACGAGGGAAAGAGTGACTTGGCCACAAATGTAACAGCTACACGGCTCCCAGCTTTGGAATTTCATTAAACTTTTCTGTACAAACAAGTTTTGAGCGTTATGCTCTTCCAAATCCCACAGCCACTGTCCTTTTGAATGCAACAACTCTTTATAGGTTACTTACTTCAGTTTTAGCTTCATAGTCCTCCAGCGTCTGCACATCAGAGATGGCACATCAAAAACAATATAGGACTTCACCACTGCAAAGCAAGGTCATTTTTTTTACATAGATCAGGCCTAAATCACAAACTTACATGAGAAACTGTGTAACAAATATCAATATATTTCATTTTAGGATATAGTTTAAATATATATATATATATAGGTAGTAACCAAGACAATATTGTTGAACTACAAATGCCTCTAAATTTTGATGCAGATGCAGAAGGTTGTGACAAGGAAACCAGGTGCACACTTCCAAGGAATTGATCATGAGTTTGAGTACAAGCTCAATGTCAAGAAGGGAAGTGATGATATGGTCGTTGATCCAGGATGAGAGCAAGGGGAAATAATATTTCAGAAATACAGAATTTATATGTATCAGATTTAGGATAGTTTATATTTTCTAGCTTATATACAGGGCTTTCATTATTTAATGAAGAAAGGCAGAATAATTATCAAAAGGAACTTTAAACCAGAAAGTTTTATATGAGAATCTACTTTCATCGATCCACAAATCCACTTTCAACCATCCAAATATTCATGTCTGTAGTGAGATTTGATCCTATTTCCATGGCCATTACAAATACTTCTCATGTCCTTTTCTTTTATCTTACAAGAATACTTGCCAATTTGAAAAAGGAAAGATTAACAAAGATTAAAAGAAAAATCAAGGGAAAGGGGGTTTACTAGTAGATTTGACCGTATGCTGGCAAGAACATCCTCAGTCATCCTCCCAAAGAAAAGGACTCCATATTTGACATTAGAATCATTTATCAACTTAAAGGATACATCAAAAGAAAAGATGAAGATTGTTTCTACACATTGATCCACTCAAAATTATACTACCTGCAAATGGTCAAATTCATGCTGCAACACTCGTGCGGCAAGCTCTAATAAACTCATGGTAAACCTCGCACCAGAGATATCAAGTGCATCAATCTTTATGGAATCTGTCTCTGTTCAATAAATTTACATATATTAATGTGATTGTATAATAATATCAAAATATTCTGCACAGATGATAAACACAGTAAGCATATATGTATATATGGAAGAACCCTAAAGTACAAAATACACTAATCAATTAAACCTAAGAATGTTCAACTACATAGGCTGAACAACGCAAGAAAATAAAGTTCAAAGTCACTTTCAATCTTCCCAACATCATTACTAATGCACTAGAAATGAGTTATGTGCACAAGGAGTTGTCATTGGTTCATTATCACCTTACGACATAGAAGATAGTTGAATTCTACTGGGAGCAAGACGACAACACTCAAGTAAAGAACAGTAAACAAGCCCAATATGGTTGTCCTTAATTTTAGCAGAAAAGATAAAGATTTCAATCATGCAGTTCATCAACAAAAAGAAATCAAAATTGAAAATTAAAGGTTGAGGCTGAACCTTTCATAATCTTGTCTTTAGACGATTTCTAGGAACTTTTTCTCATGCCCTTTTCACCATTTCCTTTCTTATACACCATACTCGCTAGTTGAGGCTCGAACCACTTCCAACACTCATCACTTTACTACAATGTCACAAAACAAAGAAGAAACTAAAAAAGGAGACTAGTTTCGAAAAGAAAAAAAACACTATATACAAAGAGAGTGAATAGAAAGAAACAAGTTATACAAATAACAAGCTAAGTTCTATGTCATGTTAATTGTGAAAATGGAGGGATTTACTCACATCAAAGTCCCAGTGAGGGCCGTCTTTCCTTTCTGTTATATCAATAGCACGCTTCGGCTTAGGAACAACAGGCAATGTCTTGGCATATCACCATGTTCATCACTACATAAAAGAGAGACAATTAGATATCTGCATGAGTCATGCAAAACAGTTAAAAAAAATAATAGAGTATATACCCAATCCATGGAACAAGGCTATTATCACATCTTACAAAGATATATCTGCACATCTTGTAACCTTGATGCAGAAAAGGTTTTAGTTAGAATAGGAGGATCAAAAAAGTATGTCCTTTTCATATATGAAGAAACACATTACCTGAATACCGTTACTTCTCCAGCACTTTTCATATATGAAGAAGCACATTACCTCAATACCGTTACTTCTCTAGCACTTTTCAATTCTATAAACATCATCGTAGCGGACACCTTCCTCTGGGACATAATTAGAACGTTTTTCTATATGGGATCGTACAGGGAAAAGAAAGAAAACTTACTCAAACATTCACTAAAGCTTATATATAAAAATTATACATTAATTTATAACTAGAGCAATCACACAATCCACTGAAAAAAAGGAATAAGCCCCATACAACGAAATCTACTGACATATCAACACATTTTTGTACTAGTGATTTTAGGACCCCGGCTATTTCCGAGTTCGAGAAACAATATTTTGTCTTGACAGTTATGAGAAATTTGTAAATGAGCAGTTTGTCACCCAACTTAGCAAATGGATATTCCATGAAAGAGGTCATCTTAAGGTGTGTGTTGTAATCGCTAGCTAGTATTATTTTTAATGTATAACAATGATAATCTATTTCTTATTCAAAGATTTGTTTGGTATTAGTGAGTTTTCAGTTTTCAGTTTTCAGTTTTGAATGAATTTTATTTTCAATTACTTTTAGAATAGTCACAATTATATGCCCGGTTGTAAATTTGTAATAGTCAACTTAATTTTCAAACCATCAACTCAAAAATAATAGTATCTTATGGAAATATGCTATATTGTAGTAGTAAACTCATTTCTCAAAAGCGAAAGTGAAAAGTTGATGTCTTCAGATTCAGCTTTCATAAAAAGTTGATAATTGAAAGCTTAGTCAAACAGGTCCTAAGGTATATATTTCATACATGAACATGATCTAAAAAAGTATGATTCTAGTTTGTAAAAATGATAAATGAAGGCTGAATTAAAGAAGTCATCAAGTATTTGTTTCCTACATATATATATATACAATCAAAGGAAGTGATTGTATACCAAATTAAGAAATAGCTTAAATATATTATATATAAATAATTACAGCTCCAACCCGAAATTATGCAGCCTGATAAAAGTTCATTGTTTGAAGTAGGTTTAGTATCAGAATCTAAGTAACCAAATCATAAATGGTTTTTTTATCTTTGTTTATGTAACACCCCAAATTCTTAGAACTCGGGGAGCTACTGATTAGGACCTCACAATGGGTCCCGACCATAGTTTGACAACAATTTTACTTGGATCTTACAACAAGGCACAAAAGTATTTAAAACATTTGAAAACTGTAAACAATATATACATGGAGAATATGTATCAACCTTACAAGAAAAGCTACTAAAATGATGCATATGAAGAACAGAAGACATCCCCGTCCCCAACTAAATGAGTACGTGGACCCGGCTGACCATTTCCTCCGGATCTCTCTACAACTGTCTTAACCTGCAAGGCATCTACAAGCGGTATAAAACCGTTAGCTAACATTCTATGCATAAGGATAAAGGTAAAAGCACATACACACAACATACACAATCAACATGCAACACTCAATCCTTTTATTATCTTTAATTAGGTGATAGGTCATTACTAATGATACTTATTTTGTGACACGAGGGATTCCCAAACCTCGCCCCTGTCCCCGTTTACCAACGCGGAATGATACTAATGCATCTGACTGTCTACCGGACTGGGCTGGTCGCAGGGAACCTCCTAGACTCTCGCAAGAGCTAGGCAGATGATGTCACGACCCGTTATCATACACTTGGGTCAATTACGTAAATAATAAAGTCGGCCTAATCCGGTTTCGTTGTTTATCATAACTAACAAACACCACTCATACACATTACACTCATACAAGATGTCAGCTAAGTAAGTCCGTGGACTTACCTGAATCAGATCTCGACTTTCTAATTCGCAAATCGATATGTACAGTAGGAGTTCAGTGGCCTGTCAAAGGAGGCAAGTGTGTCAGCACACTTTCTGGGTGATTAGAAGTCTAAGACTTCTAAGATAGTAGGTCTTAATAGAATGGAATTGATTACAGTATTAATTTATGGTAAAATGACTATTTTACCCTTGGTCTCGAAACTTCCAAAAATTCCCTAATTCATGCCTAAACTCTTATTTGAGAGTAAAGAGTCATATTCTAAATCCTAAAGATGAGTTTGGTTACAAACTGGCAATTTACCCATTTCCCTATTTTCGGAAAGATCGTTAAGGTCCAACTTCGGCTTCAAATATAAAATTCGAATAATCTTATAAAAATTCCGAAATAATTCCCTAGATTATCTATGATGTCTCATCTAATCCTAGGAGCAAGAATTTCTTAAAACTGTTAAAGCATCACTTCTATAAAAAATTTTAAAGTTGGTTACAACACTTAACAAACAACACACTGTCTTAACTTTGAAAAATCATAACTCCTAAACTACTCGCTGGATTTATCCCAAATTTTGATATGTTCTACTATAAAATCTTATCTATAATATATCCAAAATTCAGCATCAAAGGAGATCAAAATCCTATTTAAAACTATCTCACAAAACCGAATTTCAGCACAACAGAAAAACTGCTTACGACTCAATCTTTGAAAAATCATAAATCCCAAACCACTCGCTGGATTCCTCTCAAATTTTAATATGTTCTACAACAATATGCTAACTATATCATATCCAAAATTCAAGTCCAACAGAGATCAAAAGCCTATTCAAAACTATCTCACAAAACTGCATCACATGCTGTTTTTCTCAACATTCAGCACACTTATAAAAACTGCATGAGGAGTCAACTTTGCAACATCATAACTCTCAAACCGTAACTCCGATTCTTCCCAAATTTTAGTAGGATCTACTATGTACTAAAGACTACAACATATCCAAACTTCAGCAATAAAGAAGAAGTCTAACTCACCCAATTCTGGACCCGAAGTTGATTGTTCGTCAACTCTGAAACTCGGAAATGTAACAGCTCTTTTAGTCCTTTCATGGCTGCTATGGAGGGTCTAAAGACATTCATGGGTACTCTTATCAACACATACACAATTAGGGTAACGCAGAGAAGAGGGTTGAGCTCATTACCGGACATATGCGACTCGATGTGCTGACCTGTACGTGGAAAGGATGAAGGCGGAATCCAGTCCACAAGACGCACCAGTGGTAGGGGAATACCGCACCTACAGCCAGCCCCCTTGGCGTACCTGCAGCAACCTGGTGGCGCACCTGAGTCTGGGTTCACGGCCGCCACCACGGCTAGGGCCAGGCGCCCCCACGGACCGGTTCCAAGAGTTCTCGAAGCCTTCTTATCTCCCTGCGTTGCTGTCTAAAGTTGGTGGCGAGTCTGGGGAAGGTTGTGCTGATCGACCCGGTGCAGATGGTGTTCGCGAAAGGGCAGGATGGGAGGCGCCATTGCTAGGCTATTGCAGTCGACCGACTGGGAGGAAGATCGATTCCTGGCTGCACTCTCCTTGGCGGACGAAGGGACGATCGAGAGTTGCGGTCTACTGTTTAAAAGCGAAGAGGAAGGCTTCACCGGCGATGGTCCAAGGTAGAAGAGCGGGTGGCGGCATGGAGGTTTCCGGCTTGGCGTGGAGGAAGGAAAGCGCTGGTATGCGTAACAGCGAGAGAGAAGAGAGATGCCGTTAGGTTTACGTGAGAGAGGGAGAGGAGAGAGAGCATGGGCTGGCTGTACAGCTCCTTATCGGGCCGGATGGTAGGGTTTCAAAGGCCCAAAATACTCAACTTCATAATGGTCCGGAAGACACGCCGCTGATGGGCCCGGATGGGTCCATTTTAAAGAGTAAAGAAGGTAGATTGTCTTGTGTATTTTATGTGAGTACGGTTCTCACATACGATGATAAAACGATCAAAGGATAAGAATCCGGTGTCACATAGGATATAATAAGAAGTCGGGAAAACCCAAAACCGGTCTAGGTCCGGTTTGCTTCGGAATGCTCGGAAGTAAAAATTTTGGATGTTACATCAGTTCCCCCTTAAAAGTAAGTTTCGTCCCGAAACTTAAAAAGAAGACAACATAATGTCGGAATCCATACTAAACAACTAAAGAGCCGAAAAAACTCATAATCGGTCAAATTCTGATTTGTTTTGGAATTAGTCGGAAGAAATTTCCGGGTATTACATCAATTCCCCCTTAACAATAAGTTTCGTCCCGAAACTTAGGGTAAGACAATCGTGGTCAGCATTTAAGGCACCGAACGGGTGTATCTAATCACTACACAAAAGTCTTGTCATTTCCACATCTAAGTATCCCGCACATCTAGGTTACAAAAAGCACACATCACTGACTAAGCATTCAATCATGAAATAAACAAGTACTTAAACAATATCACACATACAAGGTCAAGCCCTAACTCGTCACTCCCGAGGTTACAACAATCGCTACATAGGTCTTGAAAGGTTACGTCTTTTACTATCCCTGATATCTTAGGTAGCCTTATCGGCTTTTCATAAAGCCACTGAATCTTAAATCTTTTTAGGTACTTAAATCACAAGCGCCCGCTTCCACATTCTACAGTGGTTGCCGGATATCTCACCGGTATCATCCGGCTCAAATGTCTGATCCTCTAATTTGATGACCTAACTCATGTCTAGTAGGTATCTCTCCAACTGAAATTCTCAAACTCAGTTTCCAAACTTAGTCTCCGTGGAAAACTGAAGCTACACCCTCCAATAGGGTGAGAAATACTAGTCCATCAGTCAATACTAAACCGTTTTAAAATTTCAAATGGTTACCATACACAACTCACTTCCAGACCTTTTTATGACCTTACGGAAAATAATATATTCAACTTTCTTCCCTTCATTATGACCACTTGCTTCCAGCCTTCTGAAAAGGTTCTAACTACACACCTAGGCCAACAGTCTTGGAAATCCACCAACACTTTACCAAGTACTCAATGCTCTTCATATCACGACCTACTTGGTCTTGTCTTTTAATATTACTCAGTCATCTTATTCCTCCGGTAAGGAATCGTCACCTTTATCCTTTTCTAGTTTAACAATAGGGGCACCTAAGAATCAATCTAGTGGTCATCCTTCTTGTTTACTTGGCATTATTATATTATTTATAGATCTCTAAATCATCCTTAGCTCTAACCTAGGCTTTCAACGCAATTCCCAAGATCTTAAGTGACATAGAATATGTCCGGAATGACGGTATTAGGCACAAAGTGATCTCCTATCACCGTTATTTGATCATAACTACTCAATAATTGTTAACATACCATCAACAGTGCACTCTTTTATCCACCACTTTTATCGGACTAATAATATCCCTCTAACTCAAAACGCAACTAGGCTCTGTTCCAACATAACATTACACATAAAATCTACTCTGAGATTATGATTTTTGTAAGCACAGTTACTAGGTTGCAAGTATGCTCCTGTCGCTTCTCTTTCTTATGTATCTTCGATTCAGGATGGTAGTTACTCACTTTTAGCTTTCTAGTGCAGGCCATGCACAATACTTTTATTACATCGTTAATTCCTTCCTCAATCCATCAAGAAAACTGACTCTAGAATACTCCGTTACATAGTGGATTTCGAACTAGTTGTCTGACAACATGTGACAAGCCGTCATTATTCACTTGAATCAATAATAGGGTACTAATCTCCTTCTATTACCTCTTACATGCACATACTTTCCCGACTACCTTGATGGTGATACAGCTCCCGTATAATATTTTCAATCACTCCGCGTAGCCTATCTCATGTTCCTTCCAAGCGAAATGCATTTCACCAACTCTCATCATCCTAAACTCGGCACGTCGTTTTCTTTTTGTGCCATTGCTTAAAGCTCTGTGGGTTAGGACCCACCACGCTTCCGCTGTGCTACTCTAATAATTCCGTTGTCACTCATTAATCATAGGGACATTTTCAGTGGGTCGCAAGTGATTAACCTCAAACTTTTTTTCTTCCAATTATATCATAAGTCCTAACCGGATGAAGTACCACGTACCTTCCCTAATTGCCTTAATGAAACAAATGACGATTGGAGAACAACTTCTTCCGTTTACTTTCTTAATTCTCTTAGCACGGATCCAAACCCCTTGACTCGACCGGAGTTTGATCTTAACTAGCCAAGAAGTAACCCTTGAAATGTTTCTCTTTATATTTTTAATTCATCCAAGAAGGTTGTCGTTGCCTACCTGAGGAAATCCTCTAAGGCATCGGTAAAGCTACTTCAAAAATCCCCACACACAATTATTTCTTCTTATCTATACATAACTTGTCAATATCAATCAACTCTTGCACGTCCTCAACTAAAGTTGGCCAATCTATATTTGACTTATTTCAATATCCCGGACATACTTGATAACACGCTTTATGACTTAGGTTTAGGTAATGATTTAGATAGATTTCTCACTCATTCATGCATGGTTTAGCATTAGTTCACGACGTTTGCACTCAATTCACGTATTTTGTCGAGATAGACGTCTACACGGACTTGTGCATTGCTTTGTAGGTATTTTGGGAGATTTAGGAGCTAAATCGATACGTTTGAGGATCATTCATCAAGATGACACACCCTCGGACTCATTAGGATGCAAGCTAGAGGCTGATGAGGATTCATGGAACCTTGCCAACACAAGCCATGCACCGAATCGAAGCTTAATGATCAAAGGCAAGGCTGAAGGTCCAAATCACGGTTCACTGGAAGTCCACGGCCGTGGAACTGTCCGTGGATTTTGCCAGGTTTTCGTGACAGCTGTGCCACGATCTCTTGGCCAGCTCTTGTAAAGTTGTAGTATAAAAGTGGTCCTGCATTGGCTGAGAGAATCATCTTGGAGCAGCTCTCCATTATCCACTATCATCCAATCAAAAAAATACTCTCTCAACAAGAAGATTCTCAAGAAGGAAAACACCATTGGAGGCTTGAAGAGCTCCATTGAAGAGGAAGGAGAAGAGCAGACCATTGATAGGCCTTGATAGCTTTTGTAGTGAAGAATTTCCGGAATCGATTTCTAGAGTTGTATGAACCATTTAAATCTTCTCTTGGAAGGGTTGTGAGTGATTCTAATACTATTTTCAGCTTGGTTTTGTTTGTTTCACTTGCTCATCTCTTTCTCTTCATTACCTTGCAAATGGAAGTTATGATTTTATGCTTGATGATTTCGATTGTTATGATGCATGTTGTAGGCTAAATAGATGTGATTGTAGGGTAAGGAAAGGATGGTTATGGCTAGGACTATGATAGGATGGACTTAGATTTGCCCTTGGATGAGTCACTTATTTGGACGTAGCCTCTGTTGAAGTCCACGGATTGTTCTTGACAAACCACGGCCGTGGACTAGATAGAACAAACCGTGATTCTCCCTGGTTCGATGGATCTAGCTTTAGATTGTTAGAATGTTGAAATCCAAAGTGTTTGTTGAGTTAAATCTACCCTAGGGTGACCTAGTGTTAGCAACTAAGTGTTAGAAGAGACTTACCCGGTGATTCTACTCTTAGATTTCAAAGATGACAAACCCTAGGTAGTGGTGAGCCTCATAAGCCGCCATTGGACTAAGTGTGCTAGGATAATTGTTGGGGACTAACCCTTTCGAGACTTACCCGGTAAGGATAGGTTAGCTTTCTAGGTAACAATCCGGTTTGTGTAGAATTCCATCCCTTAGGTTCTTAGAGACTTACCCGGTGATGAGACCTCAGGAATGGACTAGTGGACCATGAGACCTACCCGGTGATTGATCCCAATCTAGAAACACTTACTCCCGACATATCATAGATCATCCAAGGAATGATTAGATAGCTTGAGTCCTATTCCATAACCGGAACTTCCAACCCCTAGAATCCTCTTTTCTCTCTTGATTCATATCTCGTGTTAGCTTGTTTGTTTGTGTTGATTTGTTAGCTTAGTTGATTGTTTACTTTGCATCATTTGTGATCCTTGATTGATCACCTAAAAACCAACCAAAAACATTTAGATTTTCATTTCTTTATTTCCTTTCCTTTTTCTTCACCTAGATCTTCACTAAGCTTAATCACTAACCGAATCAATCTCACCTTAGTCTTTGTGTTCGACCTCGGAATACTATCCCTACTACAAACGTCCCGTACACTGCGGGTTCGCTAGGAGTTAGGATAAATATAAGGACAATATAAATTTAAAACCATTTGCGTATCACATCCTGAGCGTAACAAGTTTTTGGCGCCGTTGCCGGGGACTAGGTCTAGATTGAGTCTATTTTGTGATTGTTTATAGTGTAGATCTTTCTTGTTGCTTTTGATCTCTCTTTGGTTTGTGTCTTTGCTTTTCAGGACACCTCTTACTCTTTAGGTGTATGCGAAGATCTCGTGGCAAGGATTTAGCTCCATTCTATCCCGAACCGGAGAAAACCCTTAGATCTAGATCCAAGAGCATTAAAAAGGGGAAAGAGATGGCCGGAAGAGATCTCCTAGCTAAGTTGGATGAGGCTTTAGAGCAAATTAGGATAAGGGATGAAGCTTTGGGGAATGAAAGGAGACTTGCCAATGAGAGGCAAGAGGCAACTAGGAGGGAGATTGAGGAGATTAGGCAAGCTCTTGTGCAAAGAGAGCTTAACCGTCAACAACCTCCTCCACCTCCACCACAACCGCATCCGGCGGCGGTGAATATTAGGGTTGTGCCCATTGCTATGGAAGAGCCATAAACGTTGGGGCAACGTATGTATCCGGCACAAAGAGCACACCGTCCGGGTGTGAACTTAGGAGATCCCGCAGCCCATGATTACGAACTCCGCCCTCAAGTTCTACAAATGATCCGGCATAATCAATTTGGAGGGATGGAAGGAGAGTCTCCTCATCAACACTTGATGAATTATGAGATTTTGATGGAGACTCTTAGACCGCCAAGATTGGAGAGCAACAACCATAAGCTTAGGGCTTTTTCCTTCTCTCTTAAGGATAAAGCCTTGGCTTGGTATCAATCTATTCCACAAGGGCGACTTGGTACTTGGGAGGAGATGACAACCGAGTTTTTGACTAAGTTCTTCCCACCTTCCAAGACTACCGAGTTAAGAGGGAAGATCAATGCCTTCGTGATGAAGGATAGAGAGAGTTTATTCAAGTCTTGGGAGAGGTTCAAAGATCTTCTCCTAGATTGTCCACACCATGGCATACCAAAAATTGAGCTATTGGAGATCTACTTCAAAGGACTTGATGAAGATAGCCAATTCAAGCTCCAATCTCTTTCCGGTGGGACTTTCATGGAGAAGCATGTAGATGAAGCTTGGGAGTTTGTAGAGAAACAAGCTCTAGTGATTGAGAAATACTCCCATAGGAAGAGTGAAGGGAGAAAGGCGGGAGCATATGAGGTGAGTGAAGTCACCATGAGCAACTTCAAGCTTGACGCCATCAACAATGAATTGAAGTCTTTGAGGGAGTTGTGTGCTACAACTTTGAAGAACCAAGCAACTCCTCAAGTGCAAGTGCAAGCTAATCTATCTTCCAAGGAGGAAGATGTGAATTACATGGGAAGGGGCAATTACAACAATTATCAAGGCCCAAGGAACTTCAACAACAACCGGCAATTCAACAATTACCGGCCCAACCATAACCATCCCGGATTTTCTTATTCTAACCCGGATGGAGCCTTGAACCCTCCCGCTTCCACAAGCACAACTCCACCACCAAAAGCTTCACAAGAACCTCCACCCGGATTTACTCAACCTCCAAAGGATAGGACCGAAATGATGTTTGAGCAATTGCTTAGAAGGTTGAGTGGTCTCGAGAGCACGGTGACTTCAATTTCTAAAAAAGGTATTGGAAGCACAAGTGTTCCAAAAGGCGGGTGAAGCCCATAGAGATCCGGGAAAGCTTCCCGGAAGAACCGAAGACAACCCAAGAGGCCAAGTGTTGGCCATCACAACGAGGAGTGGGTTGAGCATAAAAGATCATTTGCCCAAGGAGAATGCTAAAGGGAAACAAGTGGTGATAGAGGAAGAGACTTTGCAAAGAGATGGAGGCAAGAGCAAGGATGTTGAGCTAACATATGTGGCACCGCCTCCATACAAGCCACCAGTACCGTTCCCACAATCACGAGCAAGAGCTCGCTTGGACAATCACTTTGGTAAGTTCCTTGAACTAATGTCTAAATTGCATATTAATATTCCGTTCATGGATGCTATTTTAGGAATGCCGGCATATGGCAAGTTCTTGAAAGAGATACTCTCCAACAAAAGGAAGTTGGAGGAGTATGGGGAGATAAGAATGACCAAGAGGTCCTCGGAATTGATCCAAACAATGAAGGAGGAGATGCCTCCCAAGCTAAGAGATCCGGGTTCCTTTTGTGTCCCAATTGGAGTGGGAGATGTAAAGTATGAGGCCCTTTGTGATCTTGGAGCAAGTGTAAGCATCATATTGCTTACACTTTGCAACAAGGTTGGGCTAGGAGAGCCGAAACCGGTCAAGATGACCCTCTATATGGCGGACCGTTCTATCACTCACCCGGTTGGGATCTTAGAAGACATTCCGGTGCAACTAGGAGGATGCTATGTGCCAATTGATTTTGTTGTCTTGGATATTCCGGCGGACTATCCGGTTCCCATCATCTTAGGAAGACCTTTCCTAGCCACCTCCGGATGCCTAGTGGATTGCAAGAATGGGACTCTCTCATTCAACATTGGAGAAGAGAACATCAAGTTCAAGTTGTCCACAATGATGAAAGGGCCAACCCTTGATGAGGATGTCTTCAACATAGTCGAGCAAGAGGAATCTAGAGAAGTTGTGAGCTCGATCTTGATCAAGGATCCCTTGGAGAAAGTTCTTACCTTAAGTATGATGGAGGAAGGTGTTGAGGAGGCTTGCAATGAAGAGATCAAGGCCTTAGAAGCATTAGAAAAGGAGACAAGGGCTCAAGGTGAAGAGATCAAAGAGGTGCTGAACAGTTGCAAGTTCCACAGGCGTGTAAGTGGTTCCACGGCCGTCAAACTCTCTGTAAAGCCTCAACAAACGAGCCAGGCAAGGTCCACGGCCGTGGAAGTGGAGCCAACCGTGGTTCCAACCGTGGTTTCCCCCGAATCAGACCTCATTGATGATCAAGCTTCAAGGAGCCTTGAAGGGTCTTCATTTGCTTTGGATTCATCTCATCCAACGTTATTTGGATCGTCTCCAATCGATAAAGGTCCTCCTAAACTTGAACTCAAACCCCTCCCCTCTCATTTGAAGTATGCTTTCCTTGGAGATAATTCTACATATCCGGTGATTGTTAATGCATGCTTGAGTGATGATGAACTTGCTAAGTTGTTGCATGAACTAAGGTTGCATAGGAAAGCCATTGGCTATACTATTGATGATTTGGTTGGCATAAAACCTTCTTTGTGCATGCATAAGATATTGATGGAGGATAATCATAAACCCTCTATTGAACATCAAAGGAGATTGAATCCCATAATGAAAGAGGTAGTCAAAAAGGAAATCATTAAGTTGCTAGATGCGGGAATTATCTACCCTATCTCGGATAGTAAGTGGGTTAGTCCCGTTCATGTAGTACCTAAGAAGGGTGGAATGACCGTAGTGACCAATGAGAACAATGAACTAATCCCAACTAGGACGGTTACGGGGTGGAGAATGTGCATTGACTATAGGAAGTTGAACATGGCCTCTAGGAAAGATCACTTCCCTCTCCCCTTCATTGACCAAATGCTAGAGAGGTTAGCTCAACATTCTCATTTTTGCTATTTAGATGGCTATAGTGGATTCTTTCAAATCCCTATCCACCCCGATGACCAAGAGAAAACAACATTTACATGTCCATGGGGTACTTTTGCTTATAGGAGAATGCCATTTGGGTTGTGTAATGCACCCGCCACCTTCCAAAGGTGTATGATGGCTATCTTTTCAGAATACATTGAAAATATCACGGAAGTGTTCATGGATGATTTCTCTGTTTATGGTTCTTGCTTTGATAATTGCTTGGCTAACTTGTCATTAGTATTGCAAAGATGTGAGGAGACAAATCTTGTCTTAAATTAGGAAAAATGCCACTTCATGGTAAGTGAAGGTATTATGTTAGGACACTTGGTGTCTAACCGTGGCATTGAGGTTGATAGGGCCAAGATTGAAACGATAGAGAAGTTGTCACCACCTACCTCGGTGAAAGGGGTAAGGAGTTTCTTAGGGCATGCCGGTTTTTACCAGAGGTTTATTCAAGACTTCTCTAAAATTTCTAAGCCTCTCACTAACCTACTAATGAAGGATGTTGAATTTGTTTTCTCCAAAGATTGCCTTGAGGCTTTTTGTAGGTTGAAGAACGCCTTGATCTCCGCACCTATCATGCAACCTCCGGATTGGAGCCTACCATTTGAGATCATGTGTGATGCGAGCGATGTGGCCGTTGGGGCTGTTTTGGGGCAAAGGAAAGATGGGCGCACTTATGCCATTTATTATGCTAGCAAAACGCTAGATGATGCCCAACTCAATTATGCTACCACCGAAAAGGAGTTGCTAGCGGTTGTGTATGCATTTGAGAAGTTCCGCTCATATCTTGTCGGAGCGAAGGTCATAGTTTATACGGATCATGCTGTGATCCGTTATCTACTTACAAAGAAGGATGTCAAACCAAGGTTGATTCAGTGGATCCTTCTTCTTCAAGAATTTGATTTGGAAATCCGGGACAAGAAGGGATCCGAGAACTCCGTGGCGGATCACCTTAGTAGACTCCCACCATTGGAGCTTGAAAGAGATGACATCCCGATTGATGAATCGTTCCGGGATGAGCAATTGCAAATGGTGGAAGAATGCTTGTTCCAAGTATCTAGAGGAAGTGAGCCATGTTTTGCCGACATTGTGAACTACTTAGTGTGTGAGGAAGTGCCTCCCGGTTTGACATATGCCCAAAGGAAGAAGTTCTTCAAGGATGCGAGGTACTACTATTGGAGTGAACCACTTTTGTTCAAGAGAGGGCCGGATGGAATGTTTAGAAGATGCATACCGGAGGATGAGGTGGAAAGTGTGATCTGCCATTGTCATTCCTTGCCATGTGGAGGGCATGCTAGCTCACACAAGACATGTGCTAAAGTGTTGCAATCGGGCTTCTTTTGGCCAAGTTTGTTCAAGGATGTGCAAGGCTTTGTGGTAGCTTGTGATGCTTGCCAAAGGACGGGAAACATCTCAAGGAGGAATGAGATACCCTTGAACAACATACAAGAAGTGGAAATATTTGATGTGTGGGGTGTGGACTTCATGGGACCATTCCCTTCTTCATGTGGCAACCTCTACATCCTATTGGCGGTTGACTATGTTTCGAGATGGGTGGAGGCAATCGCCTCTCCTACAAATGACGCCAAGGTTGTGGTGCGGTTCTTCAACCGAGTGATCTTCCCTAGGTTTGGAACACCAAGGGTGATCATAAGTGATGGAGGGAAGCCCTTCACCAATAGGAACTTTGGGGCACTTTTGGCTAAGTATGGGGTGACTCATAAGGTGGCAACACCTTACCATCCCCAAACTAGTGGCCAAGTGGAGATCTCCAACCGGGAGATAAATGGAATTCTTGAGAAAACGGTCTCTAGGACAAGAAAGGATTGGGCTATGAAGCTCGATGATGCCTTGTGGGCATATAGAACCGTTTTCAAGACACCAATTGGCACCACTCCTTACAAGTTGGTCTATGGCAAGTCTTGCCATCTTCCGGTAGAAATAGAGCATAGAGCACATTGGGCCATCAAGTGGCTAAATTTTGATCTTAAGGAGGCCGGAGAGAAGAGGTTGCTCGATATAAACGCACTAGAGGAGATCCGGTTGGATGCATACGAGAATGCCCGGATCTACAAGGATAAGACCAAGCGTTGGCATGACAAGAGGATCATCCCCAAGGAGTTGAGTGAAGGAGACCTTGTCCTTCTCTTCAACTCAAGGTTGCGGCTCTTTACCGGAAAGCTCAAATCAAGATGGACCGGGCCATATGTGGTGAAGAAGATCTTTCCCCATGGAGCTATTGAGATAGGAGGGGAGCATTGTGGAAACTTTAAGGTGAATGGGCACCGGCTGAAGAAGTATATTCCGGGAGCTCCGGTAGACATGATTGCCCCACTTCACCTTGAGTAGACCCCCCGAGTTTGGTCAAGCTAATGACCCTAAAAGAAGCGCTTGGTGGGAGGCAACCCATCGGTAGCGTTTTCCCTTTCCCGTTTTGTTTTTGTTTTAGATTTTTCTGTTTTTGTATGTGCTTGGTGTGTGTTAGAGCCTTAGTAGCATTGGAAGCCTTGCTTGGCATGTGAATGATGATGATGAACCCCTCATCAATTATGGGTAGAGCGGACGCGGAACTTGGACGGCTAGCGGTGCCTAGCGCGGGTCCCGGCGCTTTGATGAATGCTTAGAGCTCTCTACCATTATTGATAGGATCATCCAACATCAATTCCACTTGAGATTCCCAAGTACCATAGCAAACCATTTTTACATTGTGAGAACCTTCTTTCACTCTTCTTTACTTCATTTACACATTGGGGACAATGTGTTTCTAAGTATGGGGTAGGGTTTGCATGATCTTTTGCATGATGAGCATCTAGGGTAGTTTAATATTTGCACATGTCTTGCATTGTATATATTCATTTCGAAAAATCCTATAAAAATCAGAAAATTTAAAAATTTTTGTGCTTTCTAGGCTTGGATATGACCCTAATGATGAATCTTGTCTTGTGGATTGTCTATGGATGGCCTTATGTGTTAAATTGATGAATGCATATGTGGACTTGAAGTACTTCTCTTGAATTCCATGAATGATTTGTGATCATGATGTTTGCCTAGAATGGATTGAGCATTGAAGGTCGAAATTACATGATAGTTCTTGCATACCATCTAGGAATGAATGAGGCAATTCATCTTTCTCTACTTCTCATCTTGATCATGATGTTTGAGCACCTCAATGGATATAAATTGACCTCTTTTGACCCATCCGGGAATAGGAGCATGTTAGTGTGGATGTGTGTGAAAAGCAAGTGTGGGGTGAAAATGTTGATGAAAGAATGTCATGAATAAAATGCTGAATTTGTTGTGAAAGTGTAGCCAAAAATATAGGTTTGGGGACATCGGTTTAAATGACAAGTAACTCGGTACACTTCACATAATCGGGTGTTGGTGCCTTGCCAAAGTCAAATAAACCGATAGTCCTAACGAGCTTTGGTATGTGTGCCCGGTGTGGATGCACCTCGAAAAATAGAAAAAACCCGAGGATGGCTAATCACCAAGGTTTCGGCTTTTGTACACCAATGCCATTGTCTCAAAAATAAAAGAAAAGAAAGAAAAGAAAATGAAGAAAAATATACACTTGAGGGAAGTTGATAAGAAATGTGAAGTTGTGGTTGTTTAGTTCCCTTCCCGGATTAGCATCACATAGCCTAGAAAATTCCCACCTAATCACAACGTTTCTTGGCCTTCTATTTTACAAGTCCTTTTGACCTACTTGCATGTGTGTAAGACTAAGTGATTTAGATTGGATATGCTCTTGATCATCTTGACTTCGTCATCTTTACATTTCATGCATGCTTTTGAGTTAAGTACAATTGTCTTTCCATGCCTTCATTTATTTGATACATAATTGCTTGTCCGTTGCCATAAAACATGACTATGAAGGTGATCCAATAGTAGAAGCACAAACCCAAAAAGATTTTGCCATTTTTTTGCATACGTAAATCATGTTATCTTGTAGTCTATAGTTGAGAATTTGCTCGGGGACGAGCAAACCTTAAGTATGAGGTATTTTTGATAACACGATTTATGACTTAGGTTTAGGTAATGATTTAGATAGATTTCTCACTCATTCATGCATGATTTAGCACTAGTTCACGACGTTTGCACTCAATTCACGTATTTTGTCGAGATAGACGTCTACACGGACTTGTGCATTGCTTTGTAGGTATTTTGGGAGATTTAGGAGCTAAATCGATACGTTTGAGGATCGTTCATCAAGATGACACACCCTCGGACTCATTAGGATGCAAGCTAGAGGCTGATGAGGACTCATGGAACCTTGCCAACACAAGCCATGCACCGAATCGAAGCTTAATGATCAAAGGCAAGGCTGAAGGTCCAAATCACGGTTCACTGGAAGTCCACGGCCGTGGAACTGTCCGTGGATGTTGCCAGGTTTTCGTGACAGCTGTGCCATGATCTCTTGGCCAGCTCTTGTAAAGTTGTAGTATAAAAGTGGTCCTGCATTGGCTGAGAGAATCATCTTGGAGCAGCTCTCCATTATCCACTATCATCCAATCAAAAAAATACTCTCTCAACAATAAGATTCTCAAGAAGGAAAACACCATTGGAGGCTTGAAGAGCTCCATTGAAGAGGAAGGAGAAGAGCAGACCATTGATAGGCCTTGATAGCTTTTGTAGTGAAGAATTTCCGGAATCGATTTCTAGAGTTGTATGAACCATTTAAATCTTCTCTTGGAAGGGTTGTGAGTGATTCTAATACTATTTTCAGCTTGGTTTTGTTTGTTTCACTTGCTCATCTCTTTCTCTTCATTACCTTGCAAATGGAAGTTATGATTTTATGCTTGATGATTTCGATTGTTATGATGCATGGTGTAGGCTAAATAGATGTGATTCTAGGGTAAGGAAAGGATGGTTATGGCTAGGACTATGATAGGATGGACTTAGATTTGCCCTTGGATGAGTCACTTATTTGGACGTAGCCTCTATTGAAGTCCACGGATTGTTCTTGACAAACCACGGCCGTGGACTAGATAGAACAAACCGTGATTCTCCCTGGTTCGATGGATCTAGCTTTAGATTGTTAGAATGTTGAAATCCAAAGTGTTTGTTGAGTTAAATCTACCCTAGGGTGACCTAGTGTTAGCAACTAAGTGTTAGAAGAGACTTACCCGGTGATTCTACTCTTAGATTTCAAAGATGACAAACCCTAGGTAGTGGTGAGCCTCATAAGCCGCCATTGGACTAAGTGTGCTAGGATAATTGTTGGGGACTAACCCTTTCGAGACTTACCCGGTAAGGATAGGTTAGCTTCCTAGGTAACAATCCGGTTTGTGTAGAGTTCCATCCCTTAGGTTCTTAGAGACTTACCCGGTGATGAGACCTTAGGAATGGACTAGTGGACAATGAGACCTACCCGGTGATTGATCCCAATCTAGAAACACTTACTCCCGACATATCATAGATCATCCAAGGAATGATTAGATAGCTTGAGTCCTATGCCATAACCGGAACTTCCAACCCCTAGAATCCGCTTTTCTCTCTTGATTCATATCTCGTGTTAGCTTGTTTGTTTGTGTTGATTTGTTAGCTTAGTTGATTGTTTACTTTGCATCATTTGTGATCCTTGATTGATCACCTAAAAACCAACCAAAAACATTTAGATTTTCATTTCTTTATTTCCTTTCCTTTTTCTTCTCCTAGATCTTCACTAAGCTTAATCACTAACCGAATCAATCTCACCTTAGTCTTTGTGTTCAACCTCGGAATACTATCCCTACTACAAACGTCCCGCACACTGCGGGTTTGCTAGGAGTTAGGATAAATATAACGAGAATATAAATTTAAAACCATTTGCGTATCTCATCCTGAGCGTAACAATACTCTTCTTATACCTCTACTGAAAAAAATAATTCCTTGGTGAGCATCACCTACTCGATTAATCCTTTCATACTTCTTTAGTTTGTTCTATCTTCCACTCTTTCTCTTCCTTTGGGACAACTCTCTTTCTCTAGTCCAATTGTGTCATTCATCTGACACATATAGTCGTTTCAAGCTTCCCACGAAAGCTTGCAAGCATCTTTGCAATTCTTATGGTCGTAATGATCATCCACTTGCAGTTCTTCTTGCATGGACCGTATGTGTGGATGGCTTAGGTCCCGTGATAATTGGGGTTACCCTAGACTCTCGAATCCAGCAAGTTCATTCACACATACACATTTCTTCACTGAAGTTAGTAGTAATATCGCCTTCATGAAACTCCGTTGACCCTGCTACAAGCTTCCATTCTTTAGATATTGGCGTCGCGATTTCTTTCAAACTTCTTATATCTCTGAGGAGGTCAAAACCTCCCCACGCTTGTGGGGTCTGCCTTTTCTCTTTTACACTCAATGGTAGGTCTTCATTCCGTGAACCTTAGATTCTCACACCCGGATTGACACTTTGTCTCCTCTGGTTTCTCGTGCCCATAATGGTCTATGGGGCATCATCCTCGATTATAATGTCCTTGATTCAGCAATCTTGGTTGTACTCAATTCTACTTGTCTCGGTCCAATATTGTTATCTCTACTCCGCACTCTTGTAGTCTCTTGCATGGTTCCTCTAATTCCATCTCTCGGCCTCGTTTTCTTGAGTTCCTTGTACGACCTTCTATTCCTTCTAACTGAACTAACTCAGGAATTTCTTCCTCATCTGATTGTGCTTGTGGTAACAATTATCTTCACAACTTTACTTCCTTGCTCACTTGTTTGGATACTTTATAAGGATCACCAAGCAGCCTACCCGAGTATAATACTCAATTCAAGGTTCGATTTCATTGCCTCGTGTTGAAAACTCTTCAAGTCCGCTACCGATTTATAATGAGGCGATAATCGCTTCATTATATCACAACTAAAGGATACAAAATATCCTTTAGGATACTAAAATGCTATTCATATACATATATATAATCATACATTAGAACACATCGATATAAGTCTATATACTAACTAACACACCTATCATTCTAAGTTGTAGAGATCCACGGAGAGCGATGGTAGTCCGACGTACTACTAACCCAACAACCCGACTATGCGTGTGTGTAAAAACATAAATCCGTTTTGAAAATTTTAGACCCCTTTCGGGTTCTATTTATTTTATACGATCGGTCTTTCAGAAGATTTCAAGTGCCATTGTTGCCAACCTGGCTCTGATACCATATTGTAACACCCCAAATTCTTAGAACTCGGGGAGCTACTGGTTAGGACCTCACAATGGGTCCCGACCATAGTTTGACAACAATTTTACTTAGATCTTACAACAAGGCACAAAAGTATTTAAAACATTTGAAAACTGTAAACAATATATACATGGAGAATATGTATCAGCCTTACAAGAAAAGCTACTAAAATGATGCATATGAAGAACAGAAGACATCCCCGTCCCCAACTAAATGAGTACGTGGACCCGGCTGACCATTTCCTCCGGATCTCTCTACAACTGTCTTAACCTGCAAGGCATCTACAAGCGGTATAAAACCGTTAGCTAACATTCTATGCATAAGGATAAAGGTAAAAGCACATACACACAACATACACAATCAACATGCAACACTCAATCCTTTTATTATCTTTAATTAGGTGATAGGTCATTACTAATGATACTTATTTTGTGACACGAGGGATTCCCAAACATCGTCCTTGTCCCCATTTACCAACGCGGAATGGTACTAATGCATCTGACCGTCTACCGGACTGGGCTAGTCGCAGGGAACCTCCTAGACTCTCGCAAGAGCTAGGCAGATGATGTCACGACCCGTTATCATACACTTGGGTCAATTACATAAATAATAAAGTCGGCCTAATCCGGTTTCGTTGTTTATCATAACTAACAAACACCACTCATACACATTACACTCATACAAGATGTCAGCTAAGTAAGTCCGTGGACTTACCTGAATCAGATCTCGACTTTCTAATTCGCAAATCGATCTGTACAGTAGGAGTTCAGTGGCCTGTCAAAGGAGGCAAGTGTGTCAGCACACTTTCTGGGTGATTAGAAGTCTAAGACTTCTAAGATAATAGGTCTTAATAGAATGGAATTGATTACAATATTAATTTATGGTAAAATGACTATTTTACCCTTGGTCTCGAAACTTCCAAAAATTCCCTAATTCATGCCTAAACTCTTATTTGAGACTAAAGAGTCATATTCTAACTCCTAAATATGAGTTTGGTTACAAACTGGCAATTTACCCATTTCCCTATTTTTGGAAAGATCGTTAAGGTCCAACTTCGGCTTCAAATATAAAATTCGAATAATCTTATAAAAATTCCGAAATAATTCCCTAGATTATCTATGATGTCTCATCTAATCCTAGGAGAAAGAATTTCTTAAAACTGTTAAAGCATCACTTCTATAAAAATTTCTAAAGTTGGTTACAACACTTAACAAACAGCACACTATCTTAACTTTGAAAAATCATAACTCCTAAACTACTCGCTGGATTTATCCCAAATTTTGATATGTTATACTATAAAATCATATCTATAATATATCCAAAATTCAGCCTCAAAGGAGATCCAAATCCTATTTAAAACTATCTCACAAAACCGAATTTCAGCACAACAGAAAAACTGCTGACAACTCAATCTTTGAAAAATCATAAATCCCAAACCACTCGCTGAATTCCTCTTAAATTTTAATATGTTCTACAACAATATGCTAATTATATCATATCCAAAATTCAAGTCCAACAGAGATCAAAAGCCTATTCAAAACTATCTCACAAAACTGCATCACATGCTGTTTTTCTCAACATTCAGCACACTTATAAAAACTGCATGAGGAGTCAACTTTGCAACATCATAACTCTCAAACCGTAACTCCGATTCTTCCCAAATTTTAGTAGGATCTACTATGTACTACAGACTACAACATATCCAAAATTCAGCAATAAAGAAGAAGTCTAACTCACCCAATTCTGGACCCGAAGTTGATTGTTTGTCAACTCTGAAACTCGGAAATGTAACAACTCTTTTAGTCCTTTCATGGCTGCTATGGAGGGTCTAAAGACTTTCATGGGTACTCTTATCAACACATACACAATTAGGGTAACGCAAAGAAGAGGGTTGAGGTCATTACCGGACATATGCGACTCGATGTGCTGACATGTACATGGAAAGGATGAAGGCGGAATCCAGTCCACAAGACGCACCAGTGGCAGGGGAATACCGCACCTGCAGCCAGCCCCCTTGGCGTACCTGCAGCAGCCTGGTGGCGCACCTGAGTCTGGGTTCACGGCCGCCACCACGGCTAGGGCCATGCGCCCCCACGGACCGGTTCCAGGAGTTCTCGAAGCCTTCTTATCTCCCTGCGTTGCTGTCTAAAGTTGGTGGCGAGTCTGGGGAAGGTTGTGCTGATCGACCCGATGCAGATGGTGTTCGCGAGAGGGCAGGATGGGAGGCACCATTGCTAGGCTACTGCAGTCGACCGACTGGGAGGAAGATCGATTCCTGGCTGCACTCTCCTTGGCGGACGAAGGGACGATCGAGAGTTGCGGTCTACTGTTTGAATGCGAAGAGGAAGGCTTCACCGGCGATGGTCCAAGGTAGAAGAGCGGGTGGCGGCATGGAGGTTGCCGGCTTGGCGTGGAGGAAGGAAAGCGCTGGTATGTGTAACAGCGAGAGAGAAGAGAGATGCCGTTAGGTTTACGTGAGAGAGGGAGAGGAGAGAGCATGGGCTGGCTGTACAGCTCCTTATCGGGCCCGGATGGTAGGGTTTCAAAGGCCTAAAATACTCAACTTCGTAATGGTCCGGAAGACACGCCGCTGATGGGCCGGGATGGGTCCATTTTAAAGAATAAAGAAGGTAGATTGTCTTGTGTATTTTATGTGAGTACGGTTCTCACATAAAATGATAAAACGATCAAAGGATAAGAATCCGGTGTCACATAGGATATAATAAGAAGTCGGGAATACCCAAAACCGGTCTAAGTCCGGTTTTCTTCGGAATGCTCGGAAGTAAAAATTTCGGATGTTACAGTTTATATGAGCAACAAATTTTCAGTTACATTTACTTCATTTATTCTTATATTCAATTCAGTATGAGGAATGCAAATTCACTTTTGTGTTCACAGTTGAATTACCTAGTGGCTAATCCTTTTCTTTATTTATAGATAACATTATTTTTTCCATTTTTATAGATAACGTTTTTTCCATTTTATGAATAAACAGAAGCATTCAATAGAAGTGTATTGGTTTATAGCTTAATCAATCGAAAAATCTATCTACTGCCTCAAATTAATCAGTCAAGCATTCAACATAAAACAAAAATTTGTCCATAAAACTCATAACAAGACCTAAATTTGTACTATTGCCCTAGCTAATAATTGCTACTCATTATCACGCTTAAATCCAAGTGAACCTAACTATTGCCTCACAAAATTTAACTATTGCCCTAGCTAATAACTTCTACTCATTTGCTAGTGAGCGATTATTGATTCATAAAACTCATGACAAGACCTAAATTTGTTCCAGCCGATGAAAGTTATGCTCAAGCATTCAACAGACAAAGAGAAAGTCAGGCGAAAAAGTCAGGTTAAAAAACAACCAGAAGAGAAAATTTTAAATTGATTAATCACTCAAGCATTCAACAGACATAGATAAAGTCACCAATTTCAAAGTTGTAGATCTTACCTTGTTGAGTTGCTGCCTTGCTGGAAGAATGGAAATTGAAGACGAGAAGAAATACTAGTGGCGGAGCCATAGAGGAGACCAGGTAAGAGCAGATCAACTAGGACGGCCGGCCGACGGGGAGCGTTTGGAGACTCGCGAGATCGCCTGGAGCGGGGTTGAGGAACGCCTAGAGGTTGTGGTCGATCGAGGTCCTGAGGAGCGAGGATGCGGTCGAAATTCTGAAGTCGGGATGATAGAGGTTTGCATCATTGGGGTTTTTTTATTTCAAAACGAGGTCGTTTTGATATATGGTTTTTTTATAATATACTACGGTTATTAAATAACTGGGGTCCGAGTATGTTATATCACCACGGTTTTTTATGATAACCGTGGTATTATGCAAAAAATCACTATTATAACTCGGTTAGTTCTAATAACCGAGGTCCGAAATTTTTTTAAAAAACAATAAAATTTGATTTTCCACGGTTGTACATATAACCGTGGTCCGAAAATACCCTTTAACTCGGTTCTTCCAAACCGCTCCAGCAAAAGCGAGGTCTAGGGGGGTATTTGTACTAGTGACCCTAGAATCGCATAAGTTTAGCCTACAACATACATATCTAGGTCAAGGAAAATAAAATATGCACTCAAGCAATCCATTGAAATGAAAGTAAGGAAAGAAAGAGATACTCAACAAAGATGTTCTTCAAACTTCAATCCAAATCCGAAATTTTCAAACCCTAAGTTTCTTCCTCTCCAAAAACACTCTCCCTCAAGGTTTTTCTTTGTAACACCACGAATCCGCGGGATATCGGAATGCTACGGGCGAGACCACACAAAAGGTCCCGACCCTTAGCTTGACAACAATCTCACCGGACCTTTCCAACATGGCACAAATAAAGGCTCAAAAACTCGAAAACGTTTATAATGTATGCAAGACGGAAAAGTAAAGAGTACAATGTGGAAACTCAACCGAGTCCTCAAAACGACACAAAACATAATCCGAAAGCGTACAACAATCCATAGTCCAACATAAGGGTAAAACGACAACAACAATCCCAAAAATGCCCCCGTCCTACAATGTACGGCGACCCTCGGCTCTCCACTCCTCCACCTCACTCGGCGGCGTCTCTAACCTGCGGGGCATCTACACAAGCAGTTTAAAACCTAAAGCTACATTCGAAGCATTAAAGACATGGTGAAGGCACAAACACAATCATATAAAATCACATAACATAAACATGCTCAACAAACAATCCGGTTATTTATCTTCATTTATTAGGTCGTATCCCGTTCTAATTCAACTTAGTTTTGTGACATGAGACCACCGTGGTCCCACCTCGGTCCCTACTTACCAGCATGGAACGGTACGGATGCTACCGTCATCTAACCAGCACGGGCTAGTCGCCGATAACCTCCTAGACTCTCGCAAGAGCTAGGAAGATGATGTCACCGCCCGTTATCATACACTTGGGCCAAAATATATACATAAATGTCGGTGGTCCTATTACCGGTTTATATGTTATAACGAAAGGGATAAAACACACACCACAAAACACACAATGAATCTAATACATCGAATACGGCTAAGTAAGTCTTGAGACTTACCTCGTCTCTCAACTCACAACACCCTAGCTTCCTTAGTGAGGAAGTACACAACCTGCTCATACACGAATACACTCATCAACATAAGTCCACACTCATGAAGTTATAGACTTCATTCTAGTGATCTAAGCAAGATCCCTCAACTCTCAAACAAGGAATGCATCCTAGGGTCCAAGGTACTCATGATGCTCTCAACAAGAAAGGAAAACTCACAACAGCCTATACAACCTAAGGACATGATCAACCACAACAGCCTAGGAGAAGCAACTAGCTTAGGAGGATCAACATGCTCAACACTCAAGATCATCATTCACACCAAGCCATAAGGGCTCGAAGGCTAGCAACCACTATATGGCATTCTCACAAGTCCTAGGTCCATCCTAAGCATGCTTCTAACTATATACATCAAGGGTCTAAGGAAGGAACGAAAGGAAAGGGAGAGAGGAACCTACTAGTGAAGAAAACGCAGCCGCGGAAGCAAGCTGACGCTCCCGGCGAACCCTGCCGCCGCCCCTGCGGATGCCTGGCGCCGCCCCTGCCCCTTGGAGGCCGCCCCTGCGGTGGCCCTGGCTGCCCCTAGGGGGGCCTTAATCCGCCCCCGCGCCTTTGTAGATCCGCCCCGCGGTCGAGCAGCAGAAACTTCGTCTTCTTCTTTTCTTCGACTAGTTCTTTGCTCCTAGTGCCTCATTCTCTTGCTGGGCCTTCTCTAAACCTTCACCACGGGTCTTAGCTTCCTCACCACAACCTAAACAAGCTCAAGAAAGGGACATGCAAGGGTTTACTAGATCTCCCTTCAAAAGCTTCCTCCATAGCCGTGGAGGTGAAGGGAAGAGGAAGAAGAGAATACAAGCAGCAAGAGGAAGAGGGAAGAAGACTCAAGATGCAGCTTCCACACACCACTCTTCCAAGGAGAAGGAAGAAGAGAAGCAAAAAAGAAGAAGAAGAGAAGCAGAGGAGGGGAAAAGAGCGTAAAAGTGAGATGGGGAATAGAGAGGAGAGAGTAAATGGCTGACAAAGGAGGTGGGATATCCCAAGGGTCAGTCTCCTTGTCCCCTCACTCCTCTTCCCAAGGTCGGAAAGTAAAAAGAAAACCTCTCTCCTGCGTTAAAACTCGTACTTAGCAAACGTGCCTGCGGGAATAAGCCGTCGACGCGAAAAAGATCGGAAACACCTCAACTTCCGGAAAATAAAATTTCCGGATGTTACAACTAACCCCCCGTAAAAACAAGTTTTGTCCCGAAACTTCGTAAACGTACACCCCAAAAAAGACAGAACTCGAGGCGTACGGGACATAAAACGTCGCCCATCGGTCCTAAAACTCTGAAGTCGAACTCGTAATTGCATCAATACCTCGAAAGGTAATCACACATACACACATATAGCATACACAGGACATGTCACAACACATAGCACATAGGTATAAACAAGGAAGAATCTCGGGACTAACCCGACTGTCCTAACGGTGACTCTAAGCCTGCGTAAAACTCGGGATAATTCCTGTGGATACTATCCTCCGTCTCCCAAGTAGCCTCGTCTGCTCCTCGCCTCGACCACTACACTCTCAACATCGGTATCTCCTTCGATCGAAGGCGTCTCGTACTCCTCTCCAAAACCGCTATCGGGTGCTCTGCAAAAGTATGGTCCGACTCGACCACAAGGTCCTCATGACTAATGATGTGTCTCGGGTCATGGATGTACTCCCTCAGCTAGGGCACATGGAATACCGGATGTATACCCTCCAACCGTGGTGGCAATGCCAGTCGGTATGCCACCTCACCAACTCTCTCCACTATCTCGAAGGGACCGACATATCGGGGGCTTAACTTCCCCTTAATGCCGAATCATCTGACACCCCGAGTCGGTGATACCCTTAGCCACACCTGGGCTCGTACCTTGAACTCGAGAGGTCTACGCCTCCTATCCGCATACGATCTCTGACGACTCTGGACGGTCAACATCCTCTCTCGTATCAAGGCAACTCTAGCCATGTCATCATGTACCTGATCTGGAGCTACAACATTCGAACTCCCCTGCTCGTCCCAACATAAGGGAGTGAGGCATCTCCTCCCATACAATGCCTCATAAGGTGCCATCCCAGTATACGTGTGCCAGTTGATACGAAAACTCCACCAATGGAAGGTGGTCTGGTCATACTTGCCTCCAGTCGAGTACGCATGCCCGCTACATGTCCTCTAATGTCTGAATAGTCCGCTCTGACTGGCCGTTAGTCTGTGGATGGTATGTGGTGGTGAAATAGAGACTCAAACCTAGGACGGCGTGTACCTGCTGCTAGAACCTCGAGGTAAAGCGCCCGTCCCTATCCGAGATGATAGTCCTTGGTACTCCATGTAACCTCACAATCTGACGAGTAAACTCCTCGGCTAGACGACTCACCGGCCACGTTTCCCGAATAGGGATGAAACGTGCGGTCTTTGTCAACCGATCTACCACTACCGATATCGCGTCAAAGCTCCTACTCGGTCTCAAACCCGTCACGAAGTTCATGGAAATATCCTCTCACTTCCACTAAGGCACGGGCAGTGGATGAAGCTCTCATGCGTATCTTTGGTGCTCGATCTTGACTTGCTGGCAGGTCGCGCATCGGGCCACATATCTAGCTACATCGAGCTTAAGTCGGCCCCACCAATAAGATCTCCTAAAGTCCTGGTACATCTTACTCGCGCCTGGGTGCACCGAGTAAGGTGTAGAGTATGCCTCATGCAAGATCCGCTCTCTCAACTCCAGGTCTGACGGTACACAAATACGTCCCTGGCATCTCAATAACCCGTATGCCCTTGTGATAAACTGCGTAGCCTCACCTCTGGCCATCCTGTTGTTAGCATGAAATATTGTGATATTTTAGGCACGTTTTCTAAACGTATTTGATTCATATTGATAGTCATTGATTGAGCATTGTTGCATTTGTGAGCTAGTTTGCCTATATTGTCGATATAGATGTCTACACAAGCTTTATGTTGATTATAGGTGATTGAGAGCCATTTTCGAACGGAATTTAGCAAGAATGAGTTGATTGAGCATGTCCATGGATTGAGGGCATTCTTAGGAGCCAAAAGAGAGCTAACTTATGGAATGCACGAGGCTAGGGAAGAATCACGTTCTTGCCCTAAACCACGCTCTAAAATACGGCCGTACTACAAACCACATTCAGTTCCACGGCCGTGGAACCATGGCTAAGGAAACGTGGTTCATTCCAGCAACTTCTACGGTCGTGGAATCATGTGTTCAAACCGTGTTGAATTCCACGCTCTAAATTACGGTCGTGGAACCTTCCACGACCGTGATCTTGGCGATCTTTTTCGCCACACTTTAAGCCACGATCTTTTAAAAGATTGGGCCGGGCCTCTATTTAATCATACCCTATAAAAGGACGGACGAAGAGAGATTCCGTCACCTTGGCTTACACCTTCTTTTGGACCTCCGCTTAGAGACTTTTGCGACCTCGCTTTAGGCTTACGCTTCCGCATAAACGCATCCTACGTTTACGCTAGGAATTACCCTAATCTCGCACTTTGGTGGAGATTGTGATTGAATTTTCCGGATTGACGGAAGATCGAAGATTTGGAAGATTGTTCGCAAGAATATTTCTCTTCTTGTTTAGGTTTGATTTAGAAGACGGATTGACATCCCGTTCTTCCTTCTTATCTAAGATTGTGTTTGTTTGTTCTTTTCTGAATCTAGCGACGATATTTGTTCTTAATTGTGACATTGAGATTGGTTTGAAGTTTATTGGAAGTTTTCGGAAGTTTTCATCTTTCAATCTTTTAATCCTTGAACTTGATATCATAATGATGATTGTTGGCTAAAAACCCTTAACAATTCTAAGGTGAAGGGTTGATAGTTGTGGCTTAGATGATGATAGATCGATCGTAATTAAATTGGACCCTGAGAGTTAGAGAGAATCGTCGACGAACCCTAAATCACGGTTTGTTCTTGAGTTCCACGACCGTGGAATCTCAAGATCCACCCGTAATTTCTCTTAAGTTTACGAACCTGCTTTTACTTTAATCCAAAGTTAAAGATTTGCTTTAACTTAGTTTAGGCTTGCCTTTTCTAGGTGGTAGTGAAGCCTCAACAACCTTTATAGAGAGTGTCTTGTAGGTGAGTTATATAAGGTTTTTGGAACTTCATCGTACGATTACCTTACATTAGCATACCTTTGCATATCTCAACTCTGTCTTTATATCTTTAAGTATATCTTGAATCGATTGCCACAGCTGGATACTTGGATCTTTAGGATTGTTGTTTTCCCAATAATTTGCAAAGCTCTTACATTTACCTGCTTGATAATCTGAAATCGAATTTGTTCCCCCCAAATCCCTATGTTCGATACTCTGGAATACTTGCTAATCTACGCCGATCCGTACACTGCGGGTTCGCTTGCTTGATTTCTAGTTTTATAATTAAAGCTTATTTGCACGCACGCTAAGTGCCAAACAAGTTTTTGGCGCCGTTGCCGGGGATTTGGTCTAGGCCGAATTCGGTTATCGGTTGTCAAGCTTGGGAGCTTTGCTCTTGTTATTTGATATCTCTTTGAGTGTATGCGCAGATCTAGGAACACCGAAGACCTCTTACCTCTTGATCAAGAGCTTGAGAGGACTTTAAGGCAGAAACGTAAGGAAAAGAAGATGGCTGAAGAACACGAACGTGATCTTCAAGCGGAGTTGGCGGAGAAGGAAGCTCAACTCCAATGGAATGAGAACATCCGCCGGGATGAAATGGATCGTCATCAATCTCAGGTTAACAATCTACAGGATATGATTTTCCAAATGAGGATAGAACTAAGCGACCTTAAGAATAAGGGGAGCAAGAAATCCTCAAGGAGGGGATCAAGATCAAGAAGAAGAAGCCATTCATCCGCTGATGATAGTGATTCTTCCATGCCACCGTTAGAGGAGATTGATCCCACGATCAATGTGAATCCTTTCCATCCACGGGGAGCTGCTAATCGTCGTGTTCCATCTAGGAATACGAGGATCGAACGTGTAGATAATGAGCCAAGAACTCTTGGCCAAAGGATGGATCCAACGCAGCAACCACGCCGTCTAGGTGTGAACTTTGATGCTGATGATGTGCAAGGGTTTAGCTTCAACCCTCAAGTCATTACTCTTGTTCGCCAAAACCAATTTGGCGGGACAAGCGCTGAATCTCCACACCAACACTTGCAAAACTTTGAGTGTATGATGGAGACAATGAGGCCGAAGAACGCTACTACCAACAACTATAAGCTCAAGCCTTTCTTCTTCTCCTTGAAGGGGAAAGCGTTGTCTTGGTACCAAGCTCTTCCTAGTGGGAAACTAGACACGTGGGAAGACCTTTCCGCGGAGTTCCTCACCAAATTCTTTCTGCCATCCAAAACGGCGGAACTTAGAGGTAAGATCAATGCATTTTCCATGAGGTCTAACGAAAGTTTGTTTCAATCATGGGAAAGATTTCAGGACTTGTTATTGGATTGCCCTCATCATGGCATATCCAAGCTTGCATTGCTGGAGATTTACTACAAGGGGCTGGATGCGGGAATGCAATTCAACCTCCAATCCCTCTCATGTGGAATATTCATGGACATGAGAGAAGATGACACTTGGGACTTCATTGAGAAGCAAGCAAGGGTCATAGAGAAGTATTCCCACCGGAAAGTGGAGGGAAATCGTGTCGAGCAAGGAGCAAAGCTCACACATGAAGCTCAAAATCAGATTTTCTCCCTCAACAATGAGATCAAAGAGTTGAAGGAGGCTATCAAGACCAACTTCCCAAAGCAACAAGGCAAGGATGTTGGATATTTGGGCAACAACAACAACAATAACCGGAACAACAACCGGAATAACAATTGGAATGGCAATAACAACAACCGGAACAACAATTGGAACAACAATAGGGGTTCAAACAACAACAATTGGCGCTCCAATCAACAAAATTCCGGTAACTCTTATCCTTCCAATTCTAATTCACTAACTCCACCTTCCTCTTCCTCTACTCCTTTGAAAAGCCAGGGGCAATCATCTAATGGAGGAAAAAATTCGGGGAAGGAGAAGCCCGATCCCATGTTGGAAACGATTTTGGGAAAGCTACAAGGGTTGGAGTACCGCATCATTAAGGTTGATGATCAAATTTCTAAGGTTGATAAAGCTCAAAAGGTTTTAGAAAACCAAATGTTCAGCCATGCGGAGGAAGTTCCTAGGAATCAAGGGAAACTTCCAGGAAAGACGGAGGACAACCCTAAAGGAAGGGTGATGGCAATCACAACTAGGAGCGGAGTGACTACCACCGATCCGCAGCCTAAGTTCGTTGAAGTCCCCGTAGAGAAAGACAAAGAGAAGGGGAAGGAGAAGGAAGATGTCTACGTTCCTACTCCAGCTTACAAACCTCCCCTACCATTCCCTCAATCTAGAGCGAGAGCGCGCCTAGACAAACAATTTGGTAAGTTTATAGAACTCATAAGCAAGCTGCATATTAATATACCATTTATTGATGCTATTGTAGGTATGCCGGCTTATGGCAAGTTCTTGAAGGAGCTCCTCTCCAACAAGAGGAAGCTAGAAGATTTCGGAGAGGTTAAGATGAGTTCGGATTCTTCGGACCTCATCAAAACCATGAAGGAGAAAATGCCCCCAAAGCTAAAGGATCCGGGGTCATTTTGCATTCCCATAGGAGTGGGAGATGTCACATACGATGCGTTATGTGATTTAGGAGCAAGTGTGAGCATCATACCACTTGCATTATGTAGGAAGATCGGTTTAGGCGACCCTAAACCGGTAAAGATGACGTTGTACATGGCGGATCGATCCATTACTCGCCCCGTCGGTATTGTAGAAGACGTCCCGGTCAAGCTAGGTAAATTCTTTGTTCCCATTGATTTTGTCGTGCTTGATATTCCTGCAGATAGTCCGGTCCCGATCATACTCGGAAGACCGTTTCTTGCAACTTCCGGCTACATAGTCGATTGCAAGAATGGTAGACTCGCTTTTGATATAGGGGAAGAGAAAGTAGAGTTCGTTCTTCCCACTCTAGTGAAGGAGCCAATCTTTGATGAGGATATATTCGATATCCAAGATGAAGAAGGGTTGTCTAGGGAGGAGCTAAGTGCGATTCTCTTTAACGATCCTTTACAAAAAGTTATCACTATTAGTCTAACAAATGTAGGGGAAGAAGAAGAGTGCAATGAGGCAATTGAAGCCTTAGAAGTACAAGAAGAGATGCATGAAGTAGAGTTTGAAAAACTCCACGATGAGGCAGAAAACGTGAGAATCCACGGCCACACACTATATTCCACGGCCGTGGATTTCACAAACAAAACCGTGTCCCACTCCAGGGAGTTATACGGTCGTGGAGAAGACATGACAACCGTATTTCCTTTCCACGCCCTAAACCACGGCCGTGGAGGCCATGAGGAACCCGTAATTTTGGGCGTGGAAAGGGGTAATCGAAACACTTCTTCGACTTCTTCCGATTCTCCTCCCACACATTCAACACCCTTAGAAAATTCTAAGGAGACATCGGATGCTTCTCAAGGATCATTGGAAGCTCCGAAAGCAATGGAACTCAAACCACTTCCTACTCATCTAAGGTACGCTTTTCTAGGACCTAATTCTACCTTTCCGGTTATTGTTAGTTTCGATCTAAGCATAGATGAACATAATCAGCTCATGATTGTCCTTAGGAAACATAGGAAAGCTTTAGGCTATACTATTGAGGACTTAGTAGGAATTAAACCCTCCCTATGCATGCATAAGATATTAATGGAGGAAGACTTTAGGACTTCAAGACAACCTCAAAGGCGGTTGAATCCGACCATGAAGGAGGTTGTCAAGAAGGAAATTCTTAAACTTCTTGATGCAGGTATCATCTACCCTATCTCCGATAGTAAGTGGGTGAGTCCGGTTCAAGTAGTTCCGAAAAAGGGAGGAATGACGGTCATCACCAACAAAAACAACGAACTCATTCCTACCCGAACCGTGACAGGATGGCGGATGTGCATAGACTACCGCAAGCTCAACAATGCAACTAGGAAGGATCACTTCCCATTGCCATTCATTGACCAAATGCTTGAAAGGTTAGCACAACATTCACATTTTTGCTACCTTGACGGTTATAGTGGTTTCTTTCAGATCCCGATACACCCGGATGATCAAGAGAAGACCACATTCACGTGCCCATGGGGTACGTTTGCTTATAGGAGAATGCCATTCGGGCTTTGCAATGCCCCAGCCACCTTTCAAAGGTGCATGATGGCCATCTTCTCCGAATACATTGAGGAAATCATGGAAGTCTTCATGGATGACTTCTCCGTATACGGTTCCTCTTTTCACAATTGTCTTTCTAACCTTGCTCTTGTTTTACAAAGGTGTGAAGACACTAACCTAGTTCTTAATTGGGAGAAGTGTCAATTTATGGTTAAGGAAGGAATTGTATTAGGTCACTTAATATCTAGTAGAGGGATAGAAGTAGAAAAAGCTAAGATAGAGACCATAGAGAAGCTTCCTCCCCCAACTTCGGTGAAAGGGATAAGAAGTTTTCTAGGACATGCTGGATTCTATAGACGCTTCATTAAAGACTTTTCTAAGATATCAAAACCTCTCACTAATCTATTGATGAAGGATGTAGTTTTTGAGTTTTCGCAGGAATGTCTGGATGCATTTAACACCATTCGGCAAGCTCTAATTTCAGCACCTATTATCCAACCTCCAGATTGGACTCTTCCCTTTGAGGTTATGTGCGATGCTAGTGACGTAGCTATAGGAGCTGTTCTTGGACAACGAAAGGAAGGGCGAACCCATGCCATATACTATGCTAGCAAGACGCTAGATGAAGCGCAGCTCAACTACGCCACTACCGAGAAAGAGTTTTTAGCCATAGTCTATGCTATTGACAAGTTTCGTTCTTATCTTGTAGGTGCAAAGGTGATTGTCTACACGGATCATGCTGCGATCCAGTACCTCATTGCGAAGAAAGATGCGAAGCTAAGGCTAATTAGATGGATTCTTCTCCTACAAGAATTCGATCTAGAGATCCACGACAAGAAAGGTTCAGAAAATTCTGTTGTGGATCATTTGAGTCGCCTAACACATCTAGAGGACGACCATTTACCCATCGACGACTCCTTCCCGGACGAACACCTACACCTTATTGAGGAGTGCATCGATGTGATCTCCAAAGGTAACGAACCATGGTTTGCTGATTTTGTTAACTATTTGGTTTGTCAGGAGATACCGCCCGGACTATCCTACGCACAAAGGAAGAAGTTCTTTAAGGATGTCCGGGAATACTTTTGGAACGAGCCTCTCCTCTTTAAGAGAGGTCCGGATGGCATCATTCGGCGATGTGTGCCGGAAGATGAGATGCAAAGTGTCATCCGTCATTGTCATTCACTACCTTGTGGAGGACACGCTAGTTTAAACAAGACTAGCGCAAAGGTATTGCAATCCGGATTCTTTTGGCCTACTTTATTTAGAGATGTGCAATCCTTTGTTTCTTGCTGCGATGCTTGTCAAAGAACAGGTAATATCTCTAGGAGGAATGAGATGCCCTTCAACAACATCCAAGAGGTGGAGATTTTCGATGTTTGGGGAGTAGATTTTATGGGACCATTCCCATCCTCTTGTGGAAACCAATACATACTATTGGCGGTAGATTACGTTTCTAGATGGGTGGAAGCAATTGCCTCTCCCACCAATGATGCCATGGTGGTGGTTAAGTTCTTTAACAAGACCATCTTCCCGCGATTTGGGACGCCAAGGACTATCATTAGTGATGGAGGTTCTCACTTCATTGCCCGGCGCTTTGAAGCTCTTCTAGCTAAGTATGGGGTTACTCACAAGATTGCTACCCCTTATCATCCACAAACAAGTGGACAAGTTGAGATCTCAAATAGGGAGATCAAAGGAATCTTAGAGAAGATGGTTTCAAGGACTAGGAAGGATTGGTCTTTGAAGCTTGACGATGCATTGTGGGCGTACCGGACTGCATACAAGACTCCCATAGGAACCACACCATACAACCTTGTGTATGGGAAGTCTTGTCACTTGCCGGTAGAGTTGGAGCACAAAGCGTTTTGGGCTATCAAGTGGTTGAACTTTAGCATGAAGGAAGCGGGAGAGAAGCGTCTCCTAGACCTTAATGAGCTGGACGAACTCCGCTTGAACGCTTATGAAAACGCTAAGATCTATAAGGAGAGAGCAAAGCGTTGGCATGATAAGCATATCATTCCAAAGGACTTCAAAGAAGGAGATCAAGTTCTCCTCTTCAATTCAAGGCTTCGTCTCTTTCCAGGTAAGCTTAAATCCCGTTGGACCGGACCTTTTCTAATTAAGCGTATTTTCCCCCATGGTGCAGTTGAAGTATGGGGTGAAACGGGCGGAAGCTTTAAGGTGAACGGCCAACGACTCAAGAAGTATACGCCGGAACTCCAAGCTGAAGAGTTCGCGCCTACCGCACTTGAATAAGTGCGAGATTGGTCTAGCTACGGACCTTAAACAAAGCGCTTCTTGGGAGGCAACCCAAGGTATTGCATTTTCGTTTTAGTTTTCGATTCATAGTTTAGATTAGTTTAGACGTTTTTCGCTTTATTTTGCCTCGATTTCTTCCGGTATGTTCGTGTTTTTGAATGTAGGAACGATGGAAAAGGAAAAGGGAAGGATAATGTTGAAGAAAAGTGACGAAACTTGGACTTTGGAGCATTACAAAGAGTTTCACGGCCTAAACCACGGTCGTGACAGCTACAGTGACCGTAATTTCCAAAAGCCTTTGAAAAATCACCAAAACCACGGTTCCATACAATTCCACGGCCGTGGAACACCCCGACAGACTGTGATTTTCAAAATTTTGCCTGTGACTATATAAACCACGTTCTTCACCAAAACACTCCACAAAACCCTCTTCCACGACCTAAAACGCCGAATCCACAACCCTCTCCAAATTTCTCGTTTCTTAATCGTTTTCAACGATTCTTCTTCCCAAACTGAAGCACATTCGACCACCAACAAGATCCAAGCGACAAATCGAGCGGCAATTCACCAAGGGACGCGCAATTCGGATTTTAAAATCCGAAACCTAGGTTTTTCCACTCCTCTTGATCTTTGTCGATTTGGTTCGTTTTTGTTAGAAATTTTAGGAAGAACTGATTGAAATTGGAAGGAATTAGATTAGGGCTGCCTGATTGCTGAGTTTGAGTGTTGATTTCTGAGATTTGCGAAAAAACCAGACAAACCACGGTTCCTGACAGAACCACGGCCGTGGAAAGGCAAGAATAGCCCGTAATTCTTGACAGTAATGGACTTTGTGAGGAGAGTTTCAGGGAGGATTAAGGAGAAGAAGAATGATCAGAACAAGAAGAGGAAGGGTAATCCCTCTTCTTCTTCATCCTCTAGAGCACCATCACCCTCTTCCCCTTTACCTCCATCTTCACCTTCATCACCCTCACCTCCTAGCCCTAGAGTCCCGACCATTCATGAGGATCACCTTGCTGCATTTGAGAGGATCGAGGAGAGGGTTGTGATTGGTCCTAGGTACCTATTGTTGGAGGATCTAGCTCCTCTCAACATTATAGATGACCTTACTTGGCTCTTGGATAGAGCCGGACTTATTGTCTTCTCGGCCATCCGAGAAGACGCCTATGAGGAGATTACGAGGGAGGTAGTGACGTCCTTTCAGCATAGCCATGTAGATAGGACCGTTTCTTTCCGTCTTATGGAAAGAAACTATGACTTTTCCATCCGTGAGTTTGGGACTTTCTTCGGGTTTCATGAGACCTTTAACGGTCGCTTTCCTAGTGGCGTTTACGCCAAGGACTTTTGGGAGGAGCTAGCTATGATCTACGCCAGCAAGGACCGCTGGCAACCTGCTGATACCAAGGCCAAGTTGATGTATCACTTGGCCTTGAAGATTGCTCACCGTGTTCTTTCGGAGTGTCTCTTTCCTCGGACGGAGACGCCCCAAAAGATCAAGACGGATGAGCTCTTTTTGTTGTATTCCATGTTGTATGGGCGCCGAGCTGACTGTGCCACCCTCTTAGCTGCTACTATGAGCAGGCTTAAGAACAAGAGGAAGGGCAACATTGGATACGGTGGGATAGTTACCCACCTTGCTAGGAGTTTGGGTGTTGATTTCTCTGCCTGTACCCGTATACCAGCCGTACCCTTAGGACTTTATGCCTTCATGACTAGAGGGCTCATCTTCCCCACACATAGAGGTCCGCCTTATGCGACCATGCCTTGGGAGAGCAGGACCGGTAGGGGTATTGAGTGGCTGCAGGAGTACTCCATTATGGATGGACGCCATAATTGGAAGGAGACATTCGCTGCTATGCATGCGAACAGGATTGCAGCTCCTCCGTATGTTCCACCACCGCCCGTTGTTGAGGAGGAGGAGATGAGGGATCAGTTTGAGGGTGGAGGAGGAGCCGAGCAGGAGTTTGGCACGTTTCCGGATTAGCCGGATGCGGCCCCCGATGTGCCTAGACGTTCTCCACGTCCCGCCAGAGCTTCAGGCTCGTCTTCTCGCCGCGCCAGCGTGAGTGAGAGACCCACATGGGCTGAGACACCTCCTGCATGGTATGGAGCTCCACCTCCATGGGCCATAGAGACACCATCTGCACCAGCACCAGCACCATCCGACGCTCCAGCATGGTACAGCCAGGCTCCGGGATAGTATGAGCAGATGCCGGATTGGGCTACTGGTCTTTCAGAGAGAGTAGGAGCATTGGAGATACGAGCCGATGCTAGAGATGGACGCTTGGACGACCTCGATCACATGATGAGAGACGTCTACCGCTAGCAGTTTGGGCGGTTTTATGATCCTAGCTTCTCTCCATTCCCGCCTCCACCAGCACCGCAGTGATGATTTGCATGACCGTTTGCTTTAGCCGCTCCACCGCCACTTTGTGAGTTTCTTTTTCTTTTCTTCTTTTCTTTCTTTCTTTTGAACATTAGGGACAATGTTCGTCCCAAGTATGGGGTGGGGTGTGACTAAAAGTTTGTAATAACTCTTACTCACTATGTTTGCTTCTATCGAGACTATCATTGCATATTCATTATATTGTTGCATGTTTCGTTATTGCATTGCATGAAAAAGAACTTGAAAAACCCATAAAAATTGAAAAATTTAGAAAAATTTTATGCTTCTAAGGAATTGAGATGATTTCTATGATAATCACTACTTGTGAATTGAGTTTGATGACAATTGCATGCTTAAACGAATAGTGAATTGAAAAGGAAATAAATGAGTTGATTATACCTCTTTTGCAAGTTTCATAATGTGATGAATTTTACTTAAATCATGTTGAAAAATTGAAGTTGAAATCACACTATAAGTTCTTATACTTCTTGTTGAGATGATTAAGGCAATTCGATATTTTCTTTCTTCTTTCTTTGATCATTTAGCTCCTCATTGAAATATTGACCTCCTTTACCTATCCGGGAATTTGGAGAAGTGAATGAAAAAGGCATGTTTGATGTGGGAGGGCCATGAGAGCAATTATTTGCAATCAAAAGAATAGAAAGAAATTATAGGTTTGGGGAAGTCAATCATGATGATGAGTAACTCGGCACCATTCACATAGCCGGGTGTTTGTGTCTTGCCAAAGTCGGATTGAGCGATATTCCTAGCGGATTATGGTATGTGCGCTAAGGGTTTGAGGCATCTCATAAAAATTGAGAAACGCCAATCTCCTAGGCTTCGGTTTTTGTGCACCTCTGTCCATAACTCCAAAAGTAAAGTCGAAAAATGAAAGGAAGAGAGCGAAGCTCTAAGTTGAAGTGTTGCGGAAACCGCAAAAGAAGAAGAAGGAGTAGTTGTCCACTTTCCCGGATTCATGCACCACATTCCTTAAAGTTTCCTTCCCTTTCCACATTCTAGACCTTTTTCTTTGAAAGTCCTTAAGATCAAAAGAATGTTATATGGCTTGGTGATCTAAATTAAAGTTTCTTATGATTGATTTTGATAATGTTTGAAGGTTATGATGCTTGTATGGAAGTTTGATTGATTCATGAGTTTTCTTTAATCTTTACTCTTTGATTAAGTGTATGAAAGTCTATAAACGATTGAAGCAAGATTTGAGAATGATCTATTCTTTAGAAGGCACATTCCTCCAAAAGAAGTATTGCTTTGAAAAGGTACACATATTTCATCCTAACCCTTGTTTTAAAAGCTTTTGAAAGACCTTGCTTAGGAACAAGCAAGTGTTAAGTATGGGGTTATTTGTTAGCATTAAATATTGTGATATTTTAGGCACGTTTTCTAAACGTATTTGATTCATATTGATAGTCATTGATTGAGCATTGTTGCATTTGTGAGCTAGTTTGCCTATATTGTCGATATAGATGTCTACACAAGCTTTATGTTGATTATAGGTGATTGAGAGCCATTTCCGAACGGAATTTAGCAAGGATGAGTTGATTGAGCATGTCCATGGATTGAGGGCATTCTTAGGAGCCAAAAGAGAGCTAACTTATGGAATGCACGAGGCTAGGGAAGAATCACGTTCTTGCCCTAAACCACGCTCTAAAATACGGCCGTACTACAAACCACGTTCAGTTCCACGGCCGTGGAACCATGGCTAAGGAAACGTGGTTCATTCCAGCAACTTCTACGGTCGTGGAATCATGTGTTCAAACCGTGTTGAATTTCACGCTCTAAATTACGGTCATGGAACCTTCCACGACCGTGATATTGGCGATCTTTTTCGCCACACTTTAAGCCACGATCTTTTAAAAGATTGGGCCGGGCCGCTATTTCATCATACCCTATAAAAGGACGGACGAAGAGAGATTCCGTCACCTTGGCTTACACCTTCTTTTGGACCTCCGCTTAGAGACTTTTGCGACCTCGCTTTAGGCTTACGCTTCCGCATAAACGCATCCTACGTTTACGCTTGGAATTGCCCTAATCTCGCACTTTGGTGGAGATTGTGATTGAGATTTCCGGATTGACGGAAGATCGAAGATTTGGAAGATTGTTCGCAAGAATATTTCTCTTCTTGTTTAGGTTTGATTTAGAAGACGGATTGACATCCCGTTCTTCCTTCTTATCTAAGATTGTGTTTGTTTGTTCTTTTCTGAATCTAGCGACGATATTTGTTCTTAATTGTGACATTGAGATTGGTTTGAAGTTTATTGGAAGTTTTCGGAAGTTTTCATCTTTCAATCTTTTAATCCTTGAATTTGATATCATAATGATGATTGTTGGCTAAAAACCCTTAACAATTCTAAGGTGAAGGGTTGATAGTTGTGGCTTAGATGATGATAGATCGATCGTAATTAAATTGGACCCTGAGAGTTAGAGAGAATCGTCGACGAACCCTAAATCACGGTTTGTTCTTGAGTTCCACGACCGTGGAATCTCAAGATCCACCCGTAATTTCTCTTAAGTTTACGAACCTGCTTTTACTTTAATCCAAAGTTAAAGATTTGCTTTAACTTAGTTTAGGCTTGCCTTTTCTAGGTGGTAGTGAAGCCTCAACAACCTTTATAGAGAGTGTCTTGTAGGTGAGTTATATAAGGTTTTTGGAACTTCACCGTACGATTACCTTACATTAGCATACCTTTGCATATCTCAACTCTGTCTTTATATCTTTAAGTATATCTTGAATCGATTGCCACAGCTGGATACTTGGATCTTTAGGATTGTTGTTTTCCCAATAATTTGCAAAGCTCTTACATTTACCTGCTTGATAATCTGAAATCGAATTTGTTCCCCCCAAATCCCTGTGTTCGATACTCTGGAATACTTGTTAATCTACGCCGATCCGTACACTACGGGTTCGCTTGCTTGATTTCTAGTTTTATAATTAAAGCTTATTTGCACGCACGCTAAGTGGCGAACAAGTTTTTGCTCTTTAACCTTGGATCACAAGTTTGGGTATTTGACATTAATTCTTACCTTTAGAACCTTTCTATATTGAAGCCTCAACAACCTTTATAGAGAGTGTCTTGTAGGTGAGTTATATAAGGTTTTTGGAACTTCACGGTACGATTACCTTACATTAGCAAACCTTTGCATATCTCAACTCTGTCTTTATATATTTAAGTATATCTTGAATCGATTGCCACAGCTGGATACTTGGATCTTTAGGATTGTTGTTTTCCCAATAATTTGCAAAGCTCTTACATTTACCTGCTTGATAATCTGAAATCAAATTTGTTCCCCCCAAATCCCTGTGTTCGATACTCTGGAATTCTTGCTTAACTATATCGATCCGTACACTACGGGTTCGCTTGCTTGATTCTAGTTTTATAAATTTAAAGCTTATTTGCACGCACGCGAAGTGGCGAACACCTGTCCCGAATCCTCGTCAACACGGGGTATCCCTCCTGCTTCTGCCGGATCTCTCCGGACAGATCAGGTAATACCTCTAACTCGGAAAAACGGCCGACCGTATCCGGAAACCGGATATCTAACTCTAACTCCGCCAAATATCTCTACAACTGTGACTGAATCGTAAGTCGAGCTATAGCCTCCTCTCCAGGAGTCGTCCTACTCAAAGCATCGGCGACTACGTTTGCCTTCCCTAGATGGTACAAAATCTACAAGTCGAAATCCTTAATCAGCTCTAACCATCTACTCTGGCGGTTATTCAACTCCCGCTGAGTGAATATATACTTCACACTCTTATGGTCTGTGAAGATCTGGCACGTGGCTCCATACCAATAGTGTCGCTAGATCTTCAAGGCATGGATCACTACCACTAGCTCAAGATCATGGGTGGGATAATTCTCCTCGTACGGCTCCAGCTGCCGAGAAGCGTACGCAATAACCTACCCCTCTGCATCAAAACGCACCCCAAGCCTAGCATGGAGGCGTCACTATATACAACAAACTCCTCTACGCCCTCAGGCTGGGCTAACACGGGAGCGGAGGTCAACCTCCTCTTCGGCTCTTCAAAGCTGTGCTGACAAGGCTCGGACTAGACGAACCTGGTAGACTTCCTCAATAAGGAAGTAAGCGGGCGTGCAATCATGGAGAAACCCTCAACAAACCGGCGGTAATACCCCACTAAGCCCAAGAAACTGCGCACCTCCTTGACCGTCCGAGGAGGTGGCCATGAAAAAAAGGACTCTATCTTCGCCGGGTCAACCATGACACCCTCGGCGGAAACTATATGACCCAAGAATGCCACCTCGGACATCCAAAACTCGCACTTAGAGAGCTTTGCATAAAGCTCTCTATCCTGAAGGACTCAAAGAACCGTCCTCAGCTGTCCCGCATTGTAACACCCCAAATTCTAAGAACTCGGGGAGCTACTGGTTAGGACCTCACAATGGGTCCCGACCTTCGTTTGACAACAATTTAACTTGGATCTTACAACAAGGCACAAAAGTATTTAAAACATTTGAAAACTTTAAACAATATATACATGAAGAATATGTATCAGCCTAACATAGCAAAGGTACCAAAACAACACATAAGAAGAACAGAAGACCTCCCGTCCCCAACTAAATGAGTACGTGGACCCGGCTGACCATTCCCTCCGGATCTCTCTACAACTGTCTTAACCTACAAGGCATCTACAAGCAGTATAAAACCGTTAGCTAACATTCTATGCATAAGTATAAAGGTAAAAGCACAATCACACATCATACACAATCAACATGCAACACTCAATCCTTTTATTATCTTTAATTAGGTGATAGGTCATTACTAATGATACTTATTTTGTAACACGAGGGATTCTCAAACCTCGCCCCTGTCCCCGTTTACCAACGCAGAATGGTACTAATGCATCTGACCATCTACCGGACTAGGCTGGTCGCAGGGAACATCCTAGACTCTCGCAAGAGCTAGGCAGATGATGTCACGACCCGTTATCATACACTTGGGTCAATTATACAATATATTAAAGTCGGCCTATTCCGGTTTTGTTATTTATCTTAACTCACAAACACCACTCATACACGTCACACTCATACAAGAAGTCAGCTAAGTAAGTCCGTGGACTTACCTGAATCAGATCTCGACTTTCTAACTCACAAATCGATCTGTACAGTAGGAATTCATTGACCTGTCAAAGGAGGCAAGTGTGTCAGCACACTTTCTAGGTGATTAGAAGTCTAAGACTTCTAAGATAGTAGGTCTTAATAGAACGGAATTGATTACAGTATTAATTTATGGTAAAATGACTATTTTACCCTTGGTCTCGAAACTTCCAAAAATTCCCTAATTCATGCCCAAACTCTTATTTGAGACTAAAGAGTCATAGTCTAACTCCTAAAGATGTGTTTGGTTACAAACTGACACTTTACCCATTTCCTTATTTTCGGAAAGATCGTCAAGGTCCAACTTCGGCTTCAAATATAAAATTTGAATAATCTTATAAAAATTCCGAAATAATTCCCTAAATCATCTATGATATCTCATCTACTCCTAGGAGCAAGAATTTCTTAAAACTGTTCAACCATCACTTCTAGAAAAATTTCAAAAGTTGGTTACAACGCTTAACAAACAGCACACTATCTTAACATTGAAAAAATCATAACTCGTAAACTACTCGTTGGATTTATTCCAAATTTTGATATGTTCTACTATAAAATCGTATCTATAATATATCCAAAATTCTGCTGCAAAGGAGATAAAATCCTATTTAAAACTATCTCACAAAACCGAATTTCAGCACAGCAGAAAAACTGCTTACGACTCAATCTTTGAAAAATCATAAATCCCAAACCACTCGCTGGATTCCTCCCAAATTTTAATATGTTATACAACAATATGTCAACTATATCATATCCAAAATTCAAGCTCAACGGAGATCAAGAGCTTATTCAAAACCATCTCACAAAACAGCATCATCTGCTGTTTTTCCCAACACTCAGCACATTTATAAAAACTGCATGAGGTGTCAACTTTGGAACATCATAACTCTCAAACCGTAACTCCGATTCTTCCCAAATTTTAGTATAATCTACTATGTACTATTGAATACAACATATCCAAAATTCAGCAGCAAAGGAGGAGTATAACTTACTCAAATCTGGACCCGAAGTTGACTGCTTGTCAACTCTAAAAACTCGGAAAACGCCTCAGCTCAGCAAGCCATCTTCTAGGGCTGTTGTGAACTGTTCCAAGATCCCAACGGGATTCTAATCAGCACATATATTGAAAGGGTACAAAAGTGAAGGGGGTGAGGCATTTACCGGACAAGAGAGACTCGACGAGCTCCCGAGTGCAAAGAAGAAGACTAAGGCGGCTACTTGCGTCGGGTGCAGCAGCGTCTGACTGGAGGCGCCCCAGTGGCCAGGGTACTTCCGCCCTTGCAGATTTGGCACACTTATCTTGCGTCCAGGCGTCCCTACGGCCCATCCTGCGCAGATGCACCACCCGACTTCTTGGTAATGCGTTGAAGACGAAGACTCCGAGATCTATGTCGTTTGTTGTTGTTACCTGTCCGTCTAGATGGGAAGGGATGGCTCCTAGAGTCACTTGTCCAACCGCCGAAAGAGACATGGAGAAGGGCGAATCCATGGTGGCCTGCTACACGGCTGCAGTGCATCTTCAAGGCTACTGGTGTGGCGGTTGAGTGCGGGGAAAGGGAGGTTGTTGTTGTCAGTCTTGGCGGTGGTAGTTCGTCCGGCAAGGAAGAAGCAGCGCCGGCGTTTATGGAGCGAAGAGGAGGGATGTGCAAGAGAGGGGAGGAGAGCGCCGGTACGTGATAGCGAGAGAAGGAAGAGAGAGGTCATTAGGGTTTCCGTGAGAGAGGGAGAGAGTATGGGCTGGCTGTAACAACTGGTGTGTTTTGGGCTGGCCGGCCATACTCGAAATCAGGCCTTGTCTGGGCCTCGTCAAGGCTTGTCTTGGGCTTGTCAACTGCTTGTCTAGGCCTTGTCAACTGCTTGTCTGGGCCTCGTCAACTGCTTGTCTGAGCCTCGTCAACTGCTTGTCTGGGCCTCGTCAACTGCTTGTGTGGGCCTCGTCAACAGCTTTGTCATGATCTCGTCTAGCGTCGTCGTTAATGATTAATTATAAGAATTAGGGTTTGATATAATTCTATCATTTTATGTAAATTAAATTCTACATAAAATGATAAATAATTATAAGAATTAGGATTTGATATAATTCTATCATTTTATGTGAATTAAATTCTACATAAAATGATAAATAATTATAGGAATTAGAGCTTGATATAATTTAATCTTTTTATGTGAATTAGCTTCTACATAAAATGATAAAATTTGTGAAGAAAGACTTGCTAGATAGAATGGAAAACCGTCAACGGCTCAAAGTCCGATTTGATTCGGAATTAAACGGAAATAAAAATTCCGGATATTACATCAGTATCCCCTTAAAATAAGTTTCGTCTCGAAACTTAGGACAAGGTACTTAATTAAACGACTTCCATAAATAAACTGGTATGTCCTAGTCTCACTAAATTTTTATTCGTTTTCTAAACTTCTCTAACTCTATCAAAGCGTAACGAAAAAAATTGGTTGTTACATCAGATCCCCCTCAAAATAAGTTTCGTCCCGAAACTTAGGGTAAGACAATCCTGATCGGCCTTTAAGGCACCAAAAGGGTGTGTTTGGTCACTACACAAAAGTCTTGTTGTTTCCACATCTAAGTATCCTGCACATCAAGGTTACCAAAAGAACACATCACTGACTAAACACTCAATCATGAAATAAACAAGCAGTCAAACAATATCACACATACAAGGTTAAGTCCTAACTCGTTACTCCCGAGGTTACAACTATCGCTACATAAGTCTTTGAAATGTTACGTCTCTTGCTATCTCCAATATCTTAGGTAGCCTTATCAGATTTTCATAAAACCACTAAATCTTAAATCTTTTCAGGTATTTAGATCACAAGCGTATGTTACCCCGTTCTAGAGTGGTTACCGGATATCTCACCGGTATCATCCGGCTCAACTGTCTAATCCTCTAATCTGATGACCTAACTCGTGTCTGGTAGGTATCTCTCCAACTGAAATCCTCAAACTCAGTTCCCAAACTTAGTTTCCATAGAAAACCAAAGTTACACTCTCCAATAGGGTGAGGAAAACTAGTCCATCGGTCACTTTTAAACCGCTTTAAAACTTCCAATGGTTTTCCTTACACAAATCACTTCTAGATCCTTTGATGACCCTATGGAAAATAATCTATTCAACTTCCTTCCCTTCGTTATGACCACTTGCTTCCGGCCTTCTAAAAAGGTTCTGACTACACAATCAGATCCCAGGTCTTGAACGTCCACCAACACTTACCACGTGCTCAATGCTCCTCGTATCCCGACCCACTTGGTCTTGTCTTTTAATATTACTCAGTCATCTTCTTCCTCAGGTAAGGAACCGTCACCTTTACCCTTTTCCTGGTCTACACTCGGGGCAACTAAGAATCAAATCTAGTGGTCATCCTCTTTGTTTACTTGGCATTATTATATTATTTATAGATCTCTAATATATCGTTAACTCGAACCTAGGCTTCTCACGCATTTTCCAAGATCTTAAGTGACATAGAATATGTCCGGAATGACGGTATTAGACACAAAGTGATCTCATATCACCGTTATTTGATCATAACTACTCGATTAATGCTAGCACACCATCAACATTGCACTCTTATATCCTCCCCTTTTATCGGACTAGTAATAGCCCTCTAACTCAAAACGCAACTAGGCTTTCTTCCGACATAACATTACACATAAAATCTACTCCGAGATTATGTTGTCTTTAAGCACGGTTACTAGGTTGCAAGTATGCTCCTATTGCTTCTCTTTCTTATGTATCTTCAACTCAGGATGGTAGTTACTCACTTTGAGCTTTCTAGTGCAGGTCATACACAATACTTTTATTACATCATTAATTCTTTCCTAATCCATCCAGAAAACTCACTCTAGAGTATTCCATTAGTATAGAATTTCAAAATTACTTGTTTGACAACATGTAACAAAGCCCTCACTCTTCACTCGGATCCATAATAGGGTACCAGTCTCCTTCTATTACCTCTACATGCACGTAAGTTTCCGTACAACATTTACAGTCACTCACATAGCCTATCTTAAGTTTCTTCCAACTAGAATGCATTTCTCCAACTATCACCATCTTAAAATCGACACGACATCCATCAGTACCCTTGAGCTTCTTGCTTTGTGGGTTAGGACCCACCACGCTTCCGCTGCGTTACTCTGCTTATCCTGTTGTCACTCATTGATCCTAAGGACCTTTTCTATAAGTATAAAATGAATGACCCCAAAACTCTTTCTTCCAATTACACCATGAGTCTTATACGGATGTAGTACCACGTACCTTCTTTACTTGCCTTGAGAAAATAAAACAACGATTGAAAAACAACTTATTCCGCTTACTTTCTTAATTCTTCTACCACGGATCCAAACTCCCTGACTTGACCGGAGTTTGATCTTAACTAGCCAAGAAGTAAACCTTAAAACGTTTCTCTTTATACCTTTAATTCATCCAAGAAGGTTGTCGTTGCCTACTTGAGGAAATCCTCTAAGCCGTCGGTAAAGCTACTCCATAGATTCACAGTCACAATTATCTCTTCTTAACGGCACATAACTCGTCAATACCAAACCATACTTGCACGTCCTTGGTTGACATCGGTCAGTCTATAATTAACTTATCTCAATTTCATACCTCTACTGGTATTAAACTTTTGGTGCACATCACCTACTACATTAATCCTTTTATCCTTCTTTAGTTCGTCTTATCTTTCACTCTTCTGCTTCCTTTGGGACAACTCTCTTTCTCTAGTCCGATTGTGTCATTCATCTGACATAAACAGTCGTTTCAAGTCTTCCACGATAGCTTGCAACCGTCTTTGCAGTTTTTATGGCCGTACTGATCACCCACTTCCAGTTCCTCTTGCATGGACTGTCTGTGTTGATGGCTTAGGTCCCGTGATAATTGGGGTTACCTTGGACTCTCAAGTCCAGCAAGGTTGTTCTCCCATGCATTTTTTTTTCACTGTAGTTAGTAGTAATATCGCCTTCATGAAACTCCGTTGACCCTGCTACAAACTTCCATTCTTTAGATATTGGCGTCTTTTCCAACTTCTTTTATCTCTGAGGAGGTCAAAACCTCCCCACGCTTGTGGGGTCTTCCATTTCGCTTTTACACTCAATTGTAGGTCTTCATTCCGTGCACCTTAGATTATCTCCCCCAGATTAACACTTTGTCTCTTCTGGTTTCTAATGCCCATAATGGTCTATGAGGCATCCGCCTCGATGGTAATGTCCTTGATTCCGCAATCTTGGTTGTACTCAATTATACTTGTCTCGTTCCAATATCGTTATCCCTACTCTGCACTCTTGTAGTCACTTGCATGGTTCTTATAATTCATCTCACGGCTTCATACAACCAAGTCCCTTGTATGACCTTCTATTTCTTCTATTCGAGTTGAATAGGGAATTCTTCCTCATTTGATTGAAGTTATGGTCAAAATTATCTCCACATCTTTACTTCTTCGCCTATTAGTTCTTTGGATGGTTAACAAGGGTTACTAGGACGCCCAACCGAGCATAATACTTGATCCAAGGTCTGAGTCCTTTGTCTCGTGTTGAAAACTCTTCAAGTCTGCTACCGATTTTTCATGAGGCGATAATCTCTTCATGATATCACAACTAAAGGATATAATATATCCTTTAGGATACTAACATACTACACATATACCTATATATAACATACATTAATACTCATCATAATAAGTCTATATGCTAACTCATATCGATCCAAGTTGTAGAGATCCACGAGGAGCGATGGTGGTCCAACGTACTACTAAACAAATCACCCAACTATGTGCGTGTGAAAACATAAATCCGTTTTGAAAATTTTAGACCCCTTTCGGGTTCTAGTTATTTTATACATTTGGTCTTTCAGAATATTTCAAGTGCCATTGTTGCCAACCCAGAGCTCTGATACCATATTGTAACACCCCAAATTCAAAGAACTCGGGGAGCTACTGGTTAGGACCTCACAATGGGTCCCGACCTTCGTTTGACAACAATTTAACTTGGATCTTACAACAAGGAACAAAAGTATTTAAAACATTTGAAAACTTTAAACAATATATACATGAAGAATATGTATCAGCCTTACAAAGCAAAGGTACCAAAACGACACATAAGAAGAGCAGAAGACCTCCCGTCCCCAACTAAATGAGTACGTGGACCCGGCTGACCATTCCCTCCGGATCTCTCTACAACTGTCTTAAACTACAAGGCATCTACAAGCGGTATAAAACCGTTAGCTAACATTCTATGCGTAAGTATAAAGGTAAAAGCACAATCACACATCATACACAATCAACATGCAACACTCAATCCTTTTATTATCTTTAATTAGGTGATAGGTCATTACTAATGATACTTATTTTGTGACACGAGGGATTTCCAAACCTCGCCCCTATCCCCGTTTACCAACGCGGAATGATACTAATGCATCTGACCGTCTACCGGACTGGGCTGGTCGCAGGGAACCTCCTAGACTCTCGCAAGAGCTAGGCAGATAATGTCACGACCCGTTATCATACACGTGGGTCAATTATACAATATATTAAAGTCGGCCTATTCCGGTTTTGTTATATATCTTAACTCACAAACACCACTCATACACGTCACACTCATACAAGAAGTCAGCTAAGTAAGTCCGTGGACTTACTTGAATCAGATCTCGACTTTCTAACTCACAAATCGATCTGTACAGTAGGAATTCAGTGGCCTGTCAAAGGAGGCAAGTGTGTCAGCACACTTTCTAGGTGATTAGAAGTCTAAGACTTCTAAGATAGTAGGTCTTAATAGAACGGAATTGATTACAGTATTAATTTATGGTAAAATGACTATTTTACCCTTGGTCTCGAAACTTCCAAAAATTCCCTAATTCATGCCCAAACTCTTATTTGAGACTAAGGAGTCATAGTCTAACTCCTAAAGATGTGTTTGGTTACAAACTGACAATTTACCCATTTCCTTATTTTCGGAAAGATCGTCAAGGTCCAACTTCGGCTTCAAATACAAAATTCGAATAATCTTATAAAAATTCCGAAATAATTCCCTAAATCATCTATGATATCTCATCTACTCCTAGGAGCAAGAATTTCTTAAAACTGTTCAACCATCACTTCTACAAAAATTTCAAAAGTTGGTTACAACGCTTAACAAACAACACACTGTCTTAACATTGAAAAAATCATAACTCGTAAACTACTCGCTGGATTTATTCTAAATTTTGATATGTTCTACTATAAAATCGTATCTATAATATATCCAAAATTCAGCTGCAAAGGAGATCAAAATCCTATTTAAAACTATCTCACAAAACCGAATTTCAGCACAGCAGAAAAACTGCTTACGACTCAATCTTTGAAAAATCATAAATCCCAAACCACTCGCTGGATTCCTCCCAAATTTTAATATGTTATACAACAATATGTCAACTATATCATATCCAAAATTCAAGCTCAACAGAGATCAAGAGCTTATTCAAAACCATCTCACAAAACAGCATCATCTGCTATTTTTCCCAACACTCAACACATTTATAAAAACTGCATGAGGCGTCAACTTTGGAACATCATAACTCTTACCGTAACTCCGATTCTTCCCAAATTTTAGTATAATCTACTATGTACTATTGAATACAACATATCCAAAATTAAGCAGCAAAGGAGGAGTATAACTTACTCAAATCTGGACCCGAAGTTGACTGCTCGTCAACTCTAAAAACTCGGAAAACGCCTCAGCTCAGCAAGCCATCTTCTAGGGCTGTTGTGAACTGTTCCAAGATCCCAACGGGATTCTAATCAGCACATATATTGAAAGGGTACTAAAGTGAAGGGGGTGAGGCATTTACCGGACAAGAGAGACTCGACGAGCTCCCGAGTGCAAAGAAGAAGACTAAGGCGGCTACTTGCGTCGCGTGCAGCAGCGTCTGACTGGAGGCGCCCCAGTGGCCAGGGTACTTCCACCCTTGCAGATTTGGCACACCTATCTTGCGTCCAGGCGTCCCTACGGCCCATCCAACGCAGATGCACCACCCAACTTCTTGGTAATGCGTTGAAGACGAAGACTCCGAGATCCATGTCGTTTGCTGTTGTTACCTGCTCGTCTAGATGGGAAGGGATGGCTCCTAGAGTCACTTGTCCAACCGCAGAAAGAGACAGGGAGAAGGGCGAATCCATGATGGCCTGCTACACGGCTGCAGTGCATCTTCAAGGCTACTGGTGTGGCGGCTGAGTGCGGGGAAAGGGAGGTTGTTGTTGTCAGTCTTGACGGTGGTAGTTCATCCGGCAAGGAGGAAGCAGCTCCGGCGTTTATGGAGCGAAGAGGAGGGACGTGCGAGAGAGGGGAGGAGAGCGCCGGTACGTGATAGCGAGAGAAGGAAGAGAGAGGTCATTAGGGTTTCCATGAGAGAGGGAGAGAGTATGGGCTGACTGTAACAGCTGGTGTGTTTTGGGCTGGCCGGCCATACTCGAGATCAGGCCTTGTCTGGGCCTCGTCAAGGCTTGTCTTGGCCTTGTCAACTGCTGGTCTGGGCCTTGTCAACTGCTTGTCTGGGCCTCGTCAACTGCTTGTCTGAGCCTCGTCAACTGCTTGTCTGGGCCTCGTCAATTGCTTGTCTGAGCCTCGTCAACTGCTTGTCTGGGCCTCGTCAACTGCTTGTCTTGGCCTCGTCAACAGCTTTGTCATGATCTCGTCTAACGTCGTCGTTAATGATTAATTATAAGAATTAGGGTTTGATATAATTCTACCATTTTATGTAAATTAAATTCTACATAAAATGATGAATAATTATAAGAATTAGGATTTGATATAATTCTATCATTTTATGTGAATTAAATTCTACATAAAATGATAAATAATTATAGGAATTAGAGCTTGATATAATTTTATCATTTTATGTAAATTAACTTCTACATAAAATGATAAAATTTGTGAAGAAAGACTTGCTAGATAGAATGGAAAATCGTCAACGGCTCAAAGTCCGATTTGATTCGGAATTAAACGGAAATCAAAATTCCGGATATTGCATGCATGCTCCTCCCTACTCCGGGAGTAGACTAAGATGTCATCTATAAACACTACCACAAACTGGTCCAAGAAGTCGATGAAGATGCCGTTCATCAACTCCATGAAGACGGCAGGTGCATTCGTGAGCTCGAACGGCATCACGACAAACTCATAATGGCCATATCTCGTCCTGAACGCCGTCTTCGGCACGTCCTCCTCTCTCACCCTCAACTGGTGGTATCCCGACCTCAAGTCGATACGTGAAAATACGGAGGCTCCCTGCAGCTGGTCTAGCAAATCATCAATGCGCGGTAGGGGGTACTTGTTCTTGATGGTGACTTTGTTCAACTCCTGGTAGTCGATGCAAAGTCTCAAATATCTGTCCTTCTTCCTGACGAAGAGGACCGGTGCACCCCAAGGGGAAACGCTCGGGCGTATAAAACCCCTCTCGGCTAACTCTTCGAGCTGCTTCATAAGCTCCAGCATCTCGATCGGCGCCATGCGGTATGGGGCCTTCGAGGTCGGCCTCGTGCCGGGCTCAAACTCAATAGCAAAATTCATGCTCCCCTGCGGTGGTAATCCAGGTAGCTCCCCAAATACATCCTTGAACTCACAAGCCACGGGAATCTCCTCCAACGACGGTCCCGTCTCCTCCTTCATGGCATAGCACTAGAAGGCCTCGAATCCCTGTCCGATAAGTCCCGCGGCTCGGATCGCACTAATGACTGCACCGGCCTTCCCGAGGTCCCAACCTCGGAAAATCACCTCATGACCCGTCTTTGTGGTAACCGTCACGGTCCTCCTGCTGATGTCCAGCACGGCTCGATGGCGGTCCATCTAATCCATCCCAAGGATGACTTCTTCATGCACCAAGTGCATGACGTAAAAGTCGGCTAACCAATCACGTTTTCCCAAATGTATGGGACAACCGTGTACCTCTCGGGTACCACTAACCCTACCCCCATCGGGTAACCCCACAACAAAGGGTCTCCCCTCTACTGTAACTAAGGACAACTTAGCTACACAATCATCGGAAATAAAAGAGTGTGTGGTACCCGTATCAAACAAAACGTGGACCGGTAGTCCATGGATCAGAATAGTACCTGTACGCCGGTGTTGTTGGATCAACAACACTCCTAAACTCGATCGCTCTGACTTGTGTGCCCCTGGTCTCCTGTGTACTACCACCACGGCCTCTACCTCGGCTCTGACCTTGGGACGAACCCTGTGTACGAGTCTGACCCTGACCCTTTGTTGGGAGCCCTGTGGCTGAAACTATGGAGGCCTCTAACTACCTCCCGCTACTCCAGCAGGCGAAGAACCCTGCTACGACTGTGACTTGCCCTAACGGAAAAAGGCGGCTCGGTGACCCATCTGACCACAAGAGAAACTCGTCACGGGTGGTCTCCTACATGTGTGCCTCATGTGTCCAAACTCTCCACAATTGTAGCACTAACGTCCCCCGTCTGGTGTCTGCCTCGAATCTTGAGAACCAGGACGTCCCGGAGTCTTGCTACGTCCCTGCCCCGCCACTCCTGCCCCTGAACTAGCTAGTAAAGTCCTTTGTCTCTTGTCCGGCCCCCCAGATTGTGCTGCTCTCCTCATCCCAGGTCCGTCTCTCTCGTAGGCCGAAGCTCGATCTTGGTACTCTGCCAATGAATCGTAGCGAAATCCCGCCAACTAAGCACGGGTGGACACCCTCAGTCTCGTGGAAAAGAGATAGACATGCTGGTCCGCTGGTGGTGCAGCGGGCCCCAACAATACTAACTCCGCTCTAAAATGCCGAATCGCCTCCATGACGGGAACATCCTCAAAACCTGCCTCTAGGAAGTCTTGAACTCTATCTCGACGCAGTGAATCCGGGCAGAATATCTCTCTCACGAGACGCAACAACTGGTCCATCCTGGTCACACCTCCTCTCACCGATTTCCACCAGTATTGGGCCTCCTCTCTAAACAATGTCTGAACTATCTCCACATGTCTCTCCTCCGGGCAGCGGATCGTCTCCAAAGTTGACTCCACATGCCCAATCCAATGCTCTACCTCTAACCATACCTTCCCGTCGAAGTAGGATACATGCTACTAGTTGAAAGCCTTCAACCAGGCATCGGGTCTAGGAGACCTCAGCTCGTCTCTAGGCCTAGCAATCTCCACAACCGGCTCAGGTGCCACTACCGCCGGTGCAACTATATCAGGTGCGGCTCTGATCTAGGTAGCCCTCTGCGAGACCTCGACGGATCTCGTCGGTGCAGGTGTAGGTACATGTACCGGCACTAGTGGTGCTGGAGGTGGTGTTGCAGTCCTAAACGCCTCCTCTACTCGGCGTACATAATCCTCAAACACTGTAGCTCCAATCGATTCTCCCCCGTTCCTAGCAGAAGGGGAACTATGTGCCCCGGACCTCACAGTTGTCCTATCCCCATCCCTGGGAATAACGCTCTCTGCCACGTCCTCAGCGGGATCCTCAGTTGTTGGCGGATCCACAACGGGTGGGTCCGCAACGGGGATACGTCCCCAACCTCTCGGGCCTGGAGGTCTCCCTACTCGTCCCCGTCTCGGAGCGGTAGGAGGTAGAGGTGGTCTACCCCACATATGCGGTAGCTCTCGTACGTGCCATCTGATATCGTTTCGCGTTTGTTCATATTTAATTAAGTCGGTATATATATATCTATATATATATATAGTACTCGCATTACTTAATATAAAAGGTACTTATAAATTTTAAGAGAAAGGTGCCGAAATTCAGAATACAACCAAGGCATAAAAGCCCAATCATCCTAAGGTCACATGCATATCTAAGTACATACAAGTCCAACAACAACCCTAAGGTCATAATATAGATAACTAGGTAATTACACATACTTACATACGTCAAATCCAGAAATCTATGTCGCCGATGTTTGCGTGAGGAGTGGAGGTCCCGTACATTCTAACCCAATCCGACTCATGCATATGAATTTTGAAAATAAAATGTTAGAATCCGAAGGGTTCTATTTATTCCTCATTCGGCCTTTAAAAGGTTGTGAGTGTCATTGTTGTCAACCTAGGGCTCTGATACCACTTTGTAACACCCTGAATCCGCGGGACATCGGAATGCTACGGGCGAGACCACACAATGGGTCCCGACCCTTAGCCTGACAATAATCACACCGGACCTTTCCAACATGGCACAAATAAAGGCTCAAAAACTCAAAAACATTTATAATGTATGCAAGAAGGAAAAGTAAAGAGTACAACGTGGAAACTCAGCCGAGTCCTCAAAACGACACAAAACATAATCCGAAAGTGTACAACAATCCATAGTCCAACATAAGGGTAAAACGACAACAACAATCCAAAAAACGCCCCCGTCCTACAATGTACGGCGACCCTCGGTTGTCCACTCCTCCACCTCACTCGGCGGCGTCCCTAACCTACGGGGCATCTACACAAGCGGTTTAAAACCGTTAGCTACATTCGAAGCATTAAAGACATGGTGAAGGCACAAACATAATCATATATAATCACATCACATAAACATGCTCAACAAACAATCTAGTTATTTATCTTCATTTATTAGGTCGTATCCCGTTCTAATTCAACTTAGTTTTGTGACACGAGACCACCGTGGTCCCGCCTCGGTCCCTACTTATCGGCATGAAACGGTACGGATGCCTCCGCCGTCTAACCAGCACGGGCTAGTCGCCGAGAACCTCCTAAACTCTCGCAAGAGCTAGGCAGATGATGTCACCGCCCGTTATCATACACTTGGGCCAAAATAAATACATAAATGTTGGTGGTCCTATTTACCAGTTTATATGTTATAAGGAAAGCGATAAAACACACACCACCAAACACACAATGAATATAATACATCGAATACGGCTAAGTAAGTCCAAAGACTTACCTTGTCTCTCAACTCACAACACTCTAGCTTTCTTAGTGAGGAAGTACACAACCTGCTCATACATGAATACACTCATCAACACAAGTCCATACTCATGAAGTCATAGACTTCATTCTAGTGATCTAAGCAAGATCCCTCAACTCTCAAACAAGGAATGCATCCTAGGTTCCAAGGTACTCATGATGCTCTCAACAAGAAAGGAAAACTCACAACAGCCTATACAACCTAAGGACATGATCAACCACAACAGCCTAGGCGAAGCAACTAGCTTAGGAGGATCAACATGCTCAACACTCAAGATCATCATTCAGACCAAGCCATAAGGGTTCCAAGGCTAGCAACCACTATATGGCATTCTCACAAGTCCTAGGTCCATCCTAAGCATGCTTCTAACTATGTACATCAAGGGTCTAAGGAAGGAACGAAAGGAAAGGGAGGGAGGAACCTACTAGTGAAGAAAACGCAGCCTCGGAAGCAAGCTGACGCTCCCGGCGGACCCTGTCGCCGCCCCTGCGGATGCCTGGCGCCGCCCCTGCCCCTGGTGGCCGCCCCTGCGGTGGCCCTGGCCGCCCTTGGGGGGGCCTTGATCCGCCTCCGCGCCTTTGTAGATCCGCCCCGCGGTCGAGCAACAGAAACTTCCTCTTCTTCTTTTCTTCGACTGGTTCTTTGCTCCTAGTGCCTCCTTCTCTTGCTGGGCCTTCTCCAAACCTTCACCACGGGTCTTAGCTTCCTCACCACAACCTAAAAGAGCTCAAGAAAGGGACATGCAAGGGTTTACTAGATCTCCCTTCAAAAGCTTCCTCCGTAGCCATGGAGGTGAAGGGAAGAGGAAGAAGAGAATACAAGCAGCAAGAGGAAGAGGGAAGAAGACTACTTACCACCACAGATCCGGAATACTCAAGATGCAGCTTCCACACACCACTCTTTCAAGGAGAAGGAAGAAGAGAAGCAACAAAGAAGAAGAAGAGAAGCAGAAGAGGGGAAAAGAGCGTAAAAGTGAGATGGGGAATAGAGAGGAGAGAGTAAATGGTTGACAAAGGAGGTTGGATATCCCAAGGGTCAACCTCCTTATCCCCTCACTCCTCTTCCTAAGGTCGGAAAGTAAAAAGAAAACCCCTCTCCCTCGTTAAAACTTGTACTCAGCAAACGTGCCTGCGGGAATAAGTCGCAGACGCGAAAAAGATCGGAAACACCTCGACTTCCGAAGAATAAAATTTTCGGATGTTACATTCTCTATTTTTCTATATAATCAAGAAATAATCAAAGTGTTGGAGGTTGTTGGTGTCAACTGGGGATCTTTTGGGGGGAACCAGTTTGCCAGCTCCACGTGTCGCCTCCTTAGGCCGTTGCAATTGTCGGCTTTCACTTGAAATACGCCGTGGGCCGTTGAGGCAAGCAGTGGCGGCCGCAGGATTTCTGTAGGGGGGGGCAAAAAATAAATTATTGATAAAAAGATCTATGAAAACAAAATAGCAACAAGTCTACCAAAATTGATGCAAATAAAAAATGGCTCCCAAGTGAACAAAGACCATTGCAGGATAGCATACCTCTGGAGCAACATAATTTGGAGTCCCACATGTAGTGTGCAATACCCCATCTTCCTGGAGAAGACCATTCAGAAATCAGATGGTATAGAAAATTATAAAGGATCAACATTTTAAACGGTTAAAAAATGTCAAAACTATGGAAAATAATAGCCTACATATTTAGTCATCAGCAAAGAATCTTATGAAACTCACCTGAACTTGCTGAGTTAATGCACTTAATCCAAAATCAGAAACTTTAAGCATTCCATTTGCATCTAACAACAAGTTCTCTGGCTATTTACAGAAGCACAAAGAGATCAGAACAAAATTAGTGATTACTTTATGAAGAACAGTTATCAAGTAAAGAATGTTAAAGGGAAAGGATGTTAGAAACACAATCAAGCAACTAAGCATTCCATTTGCATCTAACAACAAGTTAATTTAACTTGGCCAAAGAAAATGCAGGCACTTAAATCCATCGATCATATATAACAAAATAAATAGTGTGGTGAATTTTAAGGTTTACCTATTCAATGTGATATAAACTCCTACTTTTAGCAACAAAATGTTGGAAAATAGTAATACTATAGTACATGTTAGCTTGTTAGGTCAAGAACTAATCCAAGCTGAATGTTCTCAACTTCTCGTCATGGTAGACAAATCCAACCAGATGAGCTTAATGCATCAAAACTTATGAAAAATGATAATTTATCTCCTCTACCATCACCAAACATGTGATTCAAGTTAACTGTATGTGATCAAAACGGCTGTCCATAGCCAATAAAACATAAATATCAAGAGAAGTTCAGAAAATAACCCTAACCTTTACTAGTTCCCATCATCTTGATATCCACTTTAACCTCATCCTTAGAATCATTCTCGAGAAATAAGACCGGACGTGTTAAACTTCAGCCTAGGAGATGGACTTGCACCAACTTTTCAGGTTCGTTTCAATTGTTGTTGCGTTTGATCTACAATTAAGAGGCTTAACCGTAAGCAGTACAAAATAGAATAAATATTTATGAAGGTGATAGAGTTGTCTACCCGAAAAGCAACACACAAAAATTTAAAATCCATCGCATAAGCAATACAAAAAAGAAAAATAAGATCAAGGGACTAAATGACTTCAAGAACATAATTTAATGACTATATTCCTACACTAGTATATACTGTTTATACTTTCTATGATGATACTTCAAGATAAAGATATATCAAACGCTGTAAGTGAATCGATAGTTACATACTTACATCCTAATGCACTTTATTCAATATCTAAAACTTTAAGCACTCCATTGACATCTAACAACAAGTTCTCTGGCTGTTTACAGAAGCACAAAGAGATCAGAACAAAATTAATCAAGCAAGTGAAGCAACTAAACATGTCTCAAGGAACCTGTAGATAATTAAAGCTTAGCTAATCAATAGAAGTTAGTCACCTTCAGGTCTCTATGGAAAACCCCTATGTTGTGACTATAATCAACAACATTTATCAACTGTGGAAGACAGCGAGAGTCTGTGCGAGACCAGGGCCGGGAAGGAAAGAAGGCGTCGCTGGGCAGTGGAGTGACTGTTGGTGGCTCGCTGGGTAGTGGAAAGGCCGGCGGCGAAGAGTTCTCTGCGAATGGTGCGAGACTGGGACGCGAAGCCTGGCCGCCAAGGTGCGAGAGTCGGGAGGAAACTCAAGAGAGTGAAGCGCGAGATTGCAAACCCTTAACCTTTTCTGATTTTTTTTTTATTTTTCACATTTCACAAAACGACGTCGTTTTGTAACATAAAATTTTTTATTTTTATTTTTTCTTTCTGGAGGGTGGGGCAGCTGCCCCACCCTGCCCTCCCCTAAGGCCGCCACTGGAGGCAAGGAATCTCGGTCAATCTGGGTGAAAATCTCGGTCGAAATCCTTCACATGTCGGGACGGAGATTTCTTCAAGTTTGCCTTCATTGCCATAGAAATCTTGGGTGGTGTAATGAAATCTCCCCTGAGATCAATACCAATTCACCCGAGGTTTCATAGTTTTCTCCTTAGCTCCATCTGGTCGCTCCTTAGGTGGATTTTCTTGCTTCGTTTGGGATTTGATTACGTGTCGCCTCGAGGCTCAATCCTCATATGTGTCAATTCACTCATAGCTCGCCAAAATGCCTGAAATGGGACAAGAATCCGTGTAGACATTTTTCTAGCATAATATACAAAGTCAAGCATAAATGTCACAAACTCATGTCAATGCATGCAAAACAAAGTGAAAATCTACCTAAATGCAAGTCTAATTTAAGGTCATAATTCATGTTATCAGATATAAATCATTTCCATTATTTAATGAAGCATGCAAAATTGTTAAAAATCAAGCCATAATGGACTCCTCATCCTCTTGAATGTAAGCTTTCAACATCAAATTTACATGGTGGTATATACTTCCTCTACAATCATGGAAACTTGTTTGAGGTTCTCCAATCGTTGTCTCACTTCCCTAGCATAGTGTTGAGGCATATATCTAGCTTTCATTAAGGCATTCCTTTGTTCTCAAGTGTTGATGCCCGGATCTAGCGTTCTTCTCCTTCTGGATCTAGCATTCTTCTCCTTTCTTTGACAAGATGATCCCACCAAACTAAGACATATCCTTGCAACTTCGACGCAGTAAGTTCGATCTTCCTTTTCTCACTAAAGTTATGGCAATACCAAAATTTTTTTGTTAATTTTAGTCTCCCATTCCATGTAAACGTCTAGATCACATTTGCCTTTGAAACTTGGAACTTTGTTCTTAACCTTCCCAATTCCGTCATTATCTTGGAGAGGTCTGAAATGATCATAGTCACGACCTCTCCTCAAATTATGATGACGTCTAGGGTAATCCCTCCACATGCCCTCGTCATCTTCATCTCCTACTGAAAATCTCCATCTAAGTGCGGATTGTTAGATGCATTAAAAGGAGGATTGGGATGAGTGATACTTGACCCTTGGGGGTTGTAGGTGGCATGGGTGGATATCGCGAACTCCCAACTACTTTGTGCATAAATCTGGGGTCAAATCTCGGGCGAGAATCTGGCCGAGATTCTAACTTCTTCATCCGTTCAGATAATGTGGAAACCGTATCCATAAGTTGTTTTAGCAAATCCATGGCTTCCAGACTTGAAGAGTCACTCTTATTTGATTCTCCTTGGCTATTATGTCTTGACATTTACACAAACACGCAAAGTAGCAGCAAACTTGTTATATTAGTGAAAGAGAAAGTGTCTTACTTGTTTTCTCTCATGAAGTAGAAGGAATATTGCGAGTAGACACAACTAGTGTGATAGAAAGTATAGATATTAACAAACACACCCAAAGAAATTGACTCAAGTGTTTAGAGTAGAAGAAAGGCACACAAGCGATTAAAAATAGAGAATTACGTACATTGAACTTATGTAGTTAGGGAGAGAGATAGCCGGGATTGGTTTCGATCTCGGCTGGGGCAAATCTCAGTCAAAATTTAGAGAATCTCGGCCGAGATTATCTCAGGATGGGCGAGACCGACGTATGTGGTCGGCTAAGGCTTGTAAATAGGTCAAGGATGGCATATAATTTCTTCTCTAGATATACTCTTGCACAGGGTGCACTTGAATTCTTCAGTTTATGTCTCAAAAAGTTTCTCGGAAATTTACAATAGTAGCAAACCGCGGTTAAAATCTCGGTCGAGATTTTGCACTATTTGGCCAAGATTGTCGTTTCGGCGATGAACGACGACAATCAGCAATAAACTCTTGGGTACAATACTCCTTGGTTGCTTGTGGATCCTTTTTAGTTGGAGGGGCGAAGATATAGTTGTGGGAAAACATATTCGGTTAGGATTCAATGGATATGATAAAAATCTCAACTACTAGTTAAGATCTAAACAATAATATCTTGTTACTCTCCTTCCTACGTAAATATGCAGCGGGATATTATTACATTTTACTCAAATCCAATAAATAAATGATCTTCAACTGGATAGAAAAATTTCACGAAACCTAGGGAACAAGTAATGTAAAGATCTCAACTTTATGCTCAAAATCTTGAGCGAATTTTGGTAAGGTCGGGCGAGGTTTCGTTTAAGGTTAATGGCTGACCTTTTGTTTGGCTATGGCGTTTCTCTCCTCCAATAGTCACAAGTCAACGCACGTTAAGCTCAAATAATATCGCAAAGGTATTCACAACAAGAAAATACTCAATTTTTATATGACTCAAAGAAGACTCAAATAAAAATGACTCAAACTTGAGACGGACTTCAATCAACTGAGCTTTGATACCACTTTGACGTGGGATTGAAGCCGTAGTTTTTTTATCTAGATTGAAAATCGAGGAACTGTCTAAAAGAAGGAATCTCGGGCGAGATTTTGGTGTTTGGCTGAGATTTATTTAACTTCAAAACCAAAGAGCGTGAGTTTGATGGATTGATAATAGATAGATAAGAAGATGATTATATGGAATGAAATTATTGGAAAATATAGGAAGATACGAACCAAGGTATTCTCGCAAAGAACATTGACCAATTATGTGTCAAATCCATTAATGAAGAGCTTACCTTAGCTCTCACCTCTTTAACCTTACACAAGCCTTCTAGATAAGACAAGCACAAAGAGGGACTAGAATTGACAAGGAGCACCAACTTTTAAGAAGATTAACAAACATAAACACAACCTAGCAAGGACTAACAACGATTCAATCAAAGGCTCTCTCTTTGATTGAATAAGAATGAATAAAACACAAACTCCGTAAGCGAAGCAGTGGGTTCACACAATATTGTGGAAATAATAATCAAATTAAATCAAATCAAATCTACCTAATAATCTCACCAAAAGAACCATATAGGTGAATAATAAGGATATAAATACTCTAGAGGGGGGGGGGGTTGAATAGAGTGTGGGAAATTTTCGCAAAAACCTACCTCAAGGCTTTGAAACTGATTTCAAGGCCTTGAAGTCGATATGTGCTCTTCGTGACACAACTGGTTTTCGTGACACAACTGGTTTTAAGCGAGATATGGTGTGAAATTAAAAGATCGAAACAGTGATATATTTACGAAGTTCGGCTCTAAGAACCTACGTCTCCGTCCTAGGGTTTCTTTACCCGTAGGATCTAACTATCTATTATCTGCTCAAAGAGTCCTATATACAACCTAGAAGAAATCCCCTTCTTCTCTTACTGTAGCCAATGCTATAGTTTAGTTCCAACTCTAACCTAGCAATAATAGCCTAGTTACTTCGCAGAGTAACACACACTCGAGTATAACACTCTCTAGATATTCCAATGAAGCTCTCATGTTTTTCTCTCTCTAGGGATGTAAAATTTTGTAAGCTAAGAGGAAGAAAATTTTTTGGTATGAATGAAGATGTTTGATCGCTTGAAGACTTAGATGTTTCCGTGTAAGCTTGTTGTTGTTCTCTTCAATCGCCAACTTCATTTATAGTCTTCTATGGAGAACTCTTCTAGCCGTTGTAAGAGGACCATTGTGATGTTCTTCTTTCTCCATGGAAAACGGTGTTTGGTTGAGATGAAGTAGTCGTTGTAAGATCTTCTATCTTCTTCATCTACTTCTTGTCCTTGACGCACCTTTGAGAATCTTCATCTTCGAGATCTTCTCCTTGAAAGAGCTGTTGAAGATCTTTGTCGTTGAAGTCCTTAGTTCACACTTCAAGATCTTCCAAGCCGTTGAAGACTTCTCTTTTGAGGGTCGTTGAAGATCTTCCTTGGATCCGAGATCTTTGTGTGGGATACGTTGGAAAGATCTTTTTATCCTTTTGCGTCGGTTGCTAAGATCTTTGTGAGATCTTGTTGTTGGGGTCAAGATCTTCTCTTCAAATCCGTTTAAGATCTTGTTGTTGGAGCTTGCCGAGATCTTCTCTTGATATCTTGTTTGAAGATCTTCTTGTAATCCTTGGTAGATTTGGATGTTGAGATTTAAATCTTGATTTCAAAAGCATTCAGCCGAATCCTCCCTTGTATCGTTTTTCAAGACTTCCACGTTCATCCCTTGAGTTGCTTTCCAAGGCCTCCGCGTTTGTCCCTTGAACTGCTTTTCAAGATCTTCGTGCTTGTCCCTTGTAATGCGTTCCAAGGCCTGCGTTCATCCTTCGAAATACTTTTCAAGTCCTCCACACATTTAACAAACACAAAATCAAAACATGCAATCTAGAAATACAATCGATATTTGTTAGTTTATAAAACCGCTTATAATGTTAAGTCTTCCATTATCCACATAGACAATTCATAGTCAAGGTGGAGCTATCATCACCTTCTAAGGCTATTTATAAGTGAGATCCTCCTAAAAAGATAAAATCTACAACTATAAGATAATCGTAAAAGATATGATCAACAAATACCTTTAGAATGTTTTAGAGTCCTAAATGTATTAAAATAATAAAAACTATCTATAACTAATTAGATCACAACTTGATCTAATAACTCTCGATAAGTGACAAATCTCGATCTATCTGTGGAAATCTCGGGCAAGATTTTGGTCCTCAAGGCCGAGATTTTTTCTCTAGAGCTCTTTCCTCGTTCTAGCCACGTTCTATGTTTGCTGGATCATCTTGGCCCTTGTATGATCCTTCCACAATAGTCAACAATGTCACTAAAGAAGACCTAGGTATGAGTGAGGTCTCTTTAAGTGTACATGTTGCCAATAAGCTAGTAACTTCCTCATGGATGGTCTTTGCTCTTGCTCTAGTGATAGCTCCATTCATGGTGGGACTTGAAGATGATGTGGTTGTATTATTCTTAAATGCCTTGACCCTTGATCTAGTGATTGATCCTTGAGGTGATGTTGTGGATGGTCCCTCATCAATGACCGAGACCACACTCTCTTTTCCGAAACAGGTTCAAGCCAATTTGAAAGTTTCGAAGAAGCAACAATGTGCACACAAATATTTGTACTCCAACCAAATGAACTGCATAACAAAAAAACTTCACATCTAAAGAACAAGTTAAGATAATTTTTTATGAACGTATGTAAGCTAAAATAATGAGCAACTCAATATTCAATGATGAATGTATGCAAGCACAACCAAGTTTTACCTGATCTCATTCTAGTTGTAGGTGTATCGATAGGAGGATACATGAGACATGGGGAAGAAGTGTATCGATGTTGAAGGGTATGAATGAAATAGAAATATGAAAACTGTGAGAGAATCTCAAAATCTTACGGAGAAGATTCCGAAATGCAAAATTTTAAAACCCTCGACTAGAAATATAACCACAAGTAGTAAAAACCTAAACTCTAACTAAACACTAGCTAGTGAAAATAAAAGCCTAAAAAACTAAATCTAACAAAAACCTTCCAGTGACCTAGCTAAACACAAAATAGTTAAGTAGAGGTTTAGTTGAAATCTATATACCTAACTAGCATTATATAAAATTTTTTACGGGTTAAATAAAATCAATTACGCTTTCAATAAAAACACATGTACAATTTTGAGTTTTAGACGTGAATCCAATAACATTAATTCATAAAATCATAATGTGATAAAAAAAATGATTCTATTACCCATACAATGACACCAATACAAGCACGTTACATATACAAGCCTCATGCGTAATGTGTATGCATCCTTGCGTGCATCACAAATACACCCTATGTATAGCCTGTTTTCGCAAATATTCGAGCGTTGAAGCAACAACCATAAATTTGAATATTGGATTCAAGTCTTGTGGGCATCACATATGCGTCCCAAAATCCTCTCTTTTTTCGATTTCGGTTTCTTATTTCTTTCGTTAAAGACGCAGTGCAAGCGGAGTTTAGGGTTTAATAGCAACAAGACGGGTGCATGCATTCCAAACCTTAATATGAGGGCGCATGCGCCCAAAACCCTAATATGAGGGTGCACTGCGACACATCTCTTCCTTCTTCATACGCAAATAGTAAATCTGAGGTGATGCGGAGTGCACATGCGTCCCAACTGTGCGTCGATGAGGTGGACATATAAACCACTCCACATACGCCCTAACCCACGTGCATGCAGAGCAGACCCTACGCGCGTGGTCTGAGATATATGCGGATTTCGAATTTGTGCTCCTTTCTGCATACAAATAATAACCCAGTATATATGTGGATGTGTGATCGACTCTTGATGGCTCTGTTGCAGTCCAAATCTGAGGTGTCCACAGCTGTTCCCCACACTTCATGTCTAAGTACTTCCTTCGATGATAAACGTTCATGCTCATCGCTTACGGCGGACTGGATCATTCTGCTTTCCCTTGAAGACTTCCCTGTTTTCGGGCTTTTGTGGTGTAAATTTGTGTTTTCTTTTTTCTCCTTTGTTTGTGGTCATTCATGACGGTTAGTCCGTCTGCCGATTTTTTCGGCCTTTCGATCCTGTAGTCGGCACGCCGTCTATGGGATCGAACCGCTTTCCATTATATATATAAAAAAAGTATATATATATATATATATATATATATATATATATATATATATATATTGAAAATGGAAAGCGGTTCGAAACCAATAGACGGCGCGCCGTCTAGTGGGTCGAAAGGCCGAACAAATCGGCATACGGACTAACCGTCATGACACAAATAAAGGAGAAAAGAAATACACAAAATTACATCAAAATGAAACCGAAAGCAAAAAGATCTTCAAGGGGAAAGCAGGATGATCCAGCCGGCAGGAGACAACGAGCATAGAAGTTCATCTTGAAGGAAGTACACAGGGGAAGTCTGGGGAACAACTGTGGACACCTCAGATTTGGACTGCAACAGAGCCGTCAGGAGTCAATCACAAATCCACGCCTCCTTCTCGATAAACGCACGAAACCGCCAGCAAATGACTGCATCAAACCTCAGAAGACGAGATTGCAGAACACGGGTATCTTGATGAAAAAGGTGCAGAACTTGATGGATAAAAGAAAAGGTGATTTATAGGGAGAAGATTGTCATAGGAGGTTGATTGTTTTGTACTTTGTATGCATTAGGAATATATTGTTTTTGTGAAATGTCTAAGTTGAACCCTTTACAATAAAGAATTTTTTTTTTTTTTCAATTTCAAATTAGATCATCCCATCACAAAAAGAAAATTTGTCATTAGTCTTTTATTTGGAATTCGGTTTGTGAAACAACCGGAGGCGTGTAAGTTTTATTTGGAATTCGGTTTGTGAAACAAGCGGAAGCGTGTAAATTTTATTTATACACACGAATTAAATAACCTTTTTTTTTTTTATTTGCTCTCCGCTTTTCCCACCAAACGGCCCCGAGAGAAAGAAACCGAGAGCGCGAGAAAAAGTCAAGAGAGCGCCCAAATGGGAGTGCAAAACCTCTGGGATCTCCTTTCCCCCGTCGGCCGGCGTGTCTCCGTCGAAACCCTCGCCGGGAAACGCCTTGCGATCGGTGATTTTTCCTTGTCGATCGACTTAGTTCCGCCCCAAATTCGGTTATTCACTTTAAACTTCGCACTTCTTATGTATTGATTTAACCTAGTCTTTTTCGGCAAAATTCAGATGCCAGCATATGGATGATTCAGTTTATGAAGGCAATGCGCGACGAGCGGGGTGAGATGGTGAGGAACGCTCACTTGCTAGGGTTCTTTCGCCGCATCTGTAAGCTCCTCTTCCTTCGCACGAAGCCAGTGTTTGTATTTGATGGTGGCACACCTGCTCTCAAGAGGAGAACCGTCATTGCTCGTCGGAGGCAGAGGGAAAACGCACAGGCCAAAGTTCGCAAGACGGCCGAGAAGTTGCTCCTAAATGAAGTAAGAAACAGCATAATGTGTTTTATTTCGGTAATTTTGATTGGATTGTTATTGATGATATCCAGGCTCAAATTTTTTTTGTTATCATAATTATGGAAAATTTTAAAAATGGAGTTGGCTGAGAAAGCAGTTGTATTTTTGAGGGCATCTTAAGATGAAGAGACGGTCTGTTACAAGAAAAACTTATGAAAGGAAAAACAAAAGGATGTCTTGCTTTAGCATGGGATATAGGGTCTCTATTTATGATATGCAGCTGTAGCTTATTTCACTACGAGGATATAGTTTATAAGTTTGACTATTATCTGATGAAAAGCTAATCAGTGGGAAGTCGAAGAATATTATTTAGATCACTTGAGAAACTTGAATCTTAGGTGGTGGTTGGACTATAAACCATTTTGGTGAAATCAACTGTAAGTCTGTAACTGTTGAATAGAACTTTAGTTATGCATTCAATTTTTCGTTGTCCTATGTTAAAAGCTCAAGAAGAAGAGGTTACAAGAATTAGCAAAGGAGCTTGAGGAGCAAAGGGTAAAATCTCATGGCAAGGGTAAAAATGTTGCTCTATTTGAAGCGGGTCCTGTGGAGAAAAATGATGGATGTGTAGGAAGTCTCAATCAGGAAAAGATAGATGCAATGTGAGTGTTCTTGCCACCATCGTCGAGTTCTTAATCAGGAATGTGGAGAAATACTATAATTGTTGTTGTGGGTGACTCAGGTTGGCAGCTTCACTTGCAGCTGAAGAGCATGATTTGCACAATGCAGGTGCTTCAACGTCTTATGATGCACTTCATGGTCAAGATGGAGGTCCATCAACATCTGCATTTGCAAAATTTATGGATGATGTGGAAGACGAAGATGGTGAAGAGATGATTCTTGTATGTTTAAAGTGCTTGCTTTACCATAGATTGATTACCACATCTCAAAAGTGATTCAAGTTTTCTACTTTTTGTGCAAGTTTTTCAAGATTTCAGCATTCTTGTCTGTTAGTAAGCATCCCCCAGAAAGGAAAGCATAATTTGGGTGCAAGGCAGTATTAGGTTTCAATTTGATTTTGTTCTGTTGACTGAGGTGCTCCATCTTCTTTTGGCTGTTATATAGGAAGGTTGAATTTGGGGGGATAAAAGCCTTTGCTCATAATTTTGACTGGATGATCATATTTATTATTTTCATTAATCTTAAAGAATAATCGGAGGCCTAAAATGAAGTAGTTCTTGAAAGATTTAATCATGAAAATCACTCATGAACTATTAGGTATTAACTAACTTTATCAAGGATTGGGATAATGTTTTGTAACTGTAGGGTAGTTTCATATTTCTCTGTTGTGCTATCTTCCATTGCATGCACCTTTATATGAATTTATAAATTTAAAATTTCTTTCTAGAATGTTAAATTACTCTCACACCCGTTGACTAACTTGATCTTCATTATTATACTCTTTCAATATAAAAAAATGGTGATTTATTGAATTTGATCTTCTTTAGAAGTTTAATTAAAAATGGACATTTTTTATTTGCCCCCTAACTCCGGGAGAAGCTACTAATATCTATTCTCTTGCAGCCAACGACAAATGGGAACATTGACCCCACCGTTTTAGCTGCTCTGCCTCCATCCATGCAGCTCGATCTTCTTGCACAGGTATCAATTACTTTGACACAAATAGTTTTCATCATGCAACTTATTTATTAGATCACTATAACATTTTTCTTTTTTGTAGATGAGAGAGAGATTGATGGCAGAGAATAGACAGAAGTACCAGAAAGTAAAGAAGGTAGGCTTCACAAGGTAGTGATAGGGTGTGTTCTATACCTATTCTGACTATTACGGACCTTCTTCTTTGTTTGGCTATTCAGCAAGCATGGGAGTATGAGTTCATATTCCTATGTTGAAACTTGATTGCCTGCAATTCCATAAAATTACAACTTCTAACCCTTCCCCGAAGTTTCCGAACAGATGAATGCATGATCATTGTGAAGTGTAATGCCTGCTACAATCTTGATATACTGCATCCAGAGTTGATTGTGGATTGAACATGCATTAGTTTGAGGTATATGTAATTAACCTAATTCAGGATGGTTTTCATGTCATTTATATTTTCAACCAGCCCTAAAATGTCCCAGATTTAGTAGGTTTCTATTTCTGCTTGCTGTGTCTTAATTTCTGTAGTATCTTTACTTCGTTTTGTTTGAACTTGGTAATCTATATTTCTGCCTTGCTCTAGTTGCTTGACGGGGTGGACATTTTGATTGCATTAAATCTCACCGGGACAGTCGTCTTAAATTGCAGAATGTATGACTTTGCAAGCTTCATCACCAGAACAGATCCTTGTTAGTAAATATGTATTTTGGTGATGCTGACCTATTTGCTGCTGCAGTTATTTCTAAGATTCAAATGACTAATTTTTCTTCCTTCCCTACTATAACCAGGCTCCACAGAAGTTTTCTGAACTTCAGATTGAGACTTATTTGAAAACTGTGGCCTTCCGCCGTGAGATTGATGAGGTGCAAAAAGCTGCTTCCGGAAAGGGACTTGGGGGACTGCAAACGGCAAGGATAGCATCTGAAGCAAACAAGGAGTTCATTTTTTCATCATCTTTTACTGGTGATAAAGAGTGAGTCTCTCTCTCTCTCCTCTCTCTCTCTCTCTCAGTGTGTTGCAACAACCCACAGGTGTATGACAAGAAATAATCTTGTAATTTCTCCACATTAATAATTATGCAGCCTAAAAAGATGCCTTTAGGAGATGGCCAGCTCATAGAAATCTTTGGCTGAAGCCAAGAGGAAGGGCGAAACCTATTTGTTTGATAATTATGGGGTTCTATGGATTTTAATTAGATTACACAACCAACACATTTTGACATTTACATGTTATGTTTAACAGCGCTCTTGCATCTGCTGGCACAAAGAAAAGTTCTGAGGATCAAGAGGGGGCAGCGCTAGAGTGCTCCTCCACTCTGCCAACTACTCTTGCATCTGGTCTTACACCCAGCATTGTCTCTGAGCCCTCTGGAAATGAGGCCCCTGCATTATCTGGAAATGAGGCCCCTGCATTATCTGGAAATGAGGCCCCTGCATCATCTGGAAATGAGGCCCCTGCATCATCTGGAAATGAGGCCCCTGCATCATCTGGTAATGAAACAAGGAAGCGCTACGGCAGTAATATTCAGACATACCGTGATGAGAGGGGTCATATGCGTGTGAGCAGAGTGAGAGCTATGGGCATCCGTATGACACGAGACCTGCAGAGGAACTTGGATTTAATGAAAGAGATGGAGCAAGACATGGTCAGTGTAGATGTACCTGCAAATGCTCCCGTGAATCCTATTAGAAAAGATGTGGGCAACAACAAAATAATTTGGGAAACTTTGTCTGAGGTTAGCAGTGAAAAATGTTCAACAACTGAGAAACACGATAACAATAGACTTGTAACAAATATTGGAACCTCCCTGGAGATATCTTTTGAAGATGATGGACAGTACATACCTGTAGATAATGATGATGACGTTTTTGCACATTTAGTAGCTGGTGATCCAGTACCAATCTCTTCTGCAGGTCATTCTGTGTCACAAGATCACACCCTTGAATCTGACTCAGATTGTGAATGGGAAGAAGGTAATGTTGGGATTCAAAATGAACAATTCAAATCAATAGCGAAGAAATCTCAGCTAGAAGTCAATGATGACGAGACTGAATTGCAAGTGGAAGGTGGAATTAACAGCATTTCTAAGGAGGCTTCCTCATATCCTGCTGTGAGCATGAAAACCAAAACTCGAGGTTCAATTGAGGAAGAAGTTGCTTTGCAAGAAGCTATAGCTAGAAGTCTTGAGGATTCAATGGGTGACATGGATGCATCAAACAATTCGGAGAGAGGCAATACAGCTATTAATTTGATGTCTGCGGCACCTCCTGACCAGGATAATGTGATTGACGTGCCTAAAAGCGGGTCAATTGACAGTTCTGTTTCTGGGACTGTTTTATTGCATGACATGACTAAAAGCAAATCTTTAGATATCCTTTGTTCCCCAGACATGATACCAATGCCATCTACAAGTTACGCTTGCCAGAGTTTAGAAATGGAAGTGGATAAACCTTGTAAAAACTGTTCGCCTCTAGATGCTGGATGTTTAGTCAAATGTGGAATGAGCTTCTCTGGAGAAACTGCGAAGACACAATCAATGGCAGCTGTTAGAACAATCGAGAAATCTCATGACGTGCTCTTAGATGTTCCCGGTGAAAGTTCCTGCGGCACATTGCATTCTCATGTTACTGATGCTGATTTTGCTGATCCGCTGCATCTTATCACTAAGAACACAAGTCAAACTGACGGAGCAGCTCCTCTGATACGACATTCCAGTGAGGCTCCTGGTATTTCCATCAACCTGGAAAAATCAAAGGAGCCAGCATCTTATGCTGTTGGAGTTAACAGAAGAGCAAGCAACAAAGATCTTATCCATGATGTTGAGGAAAGAGAGCTGAGCTTAGGTAGTATAGATAATCAAAAAGATAATATTCAAGTTGCAGGTGCTAATATGGAGGAAGAATTCCGATTTCTTGACGAGGAATGCGCGTATCTCGAAGATGAGCAGAGAAAGTTAGAACGTAATGCAGCTTCTGTAAACAATGAAATGTTTGTTGAATGCCAGGTATGTAATTTTCACCTTCTTTGGAACTACTTCAGTAATTAAATAATCTGAATTCTGGATAACATTTCTCGCTTTGTTCTGCTAGAAATATTATGCATACTTGATGAAACAGTTTTGTCTATTCCCTCCAACTTCTCTGTGTTCTAATTCCAAGGTGGCCATTAAAAGTCACCTCGATATATACTTTGGTGAATGTTTATGATTGGAATTTTGTTTTAAATTAACATTTACGACCTTGTTTTAGCATATATCTAGTGTGAAGTCCCCTGAAAACCCACCTGATACCAGTCCTTTTCTCATACTTGAATTCTTCTAAAAGTCATTATGACCTTGTCTTAGCATGCTCCATGACATATTTTCGCGTCAAGTATTGTCACCTTGATAGATACAATTGAGAATATATACAGTAGTGAAAGAATATGATTAAAATTTAGATATAGTTGGGAATGAAGTTCTGGGATTTTGGAATTTTTGTATAATGTTTGTATTTTATATTCTTATTATGATTATTATGATTTTGCTGGGTACTTCCCAGTTCCCACTGGGTATTTCACAAATCAATTTAACAGCTTCAATCTCAAGGTGCAGACACTATTGAAAGACTTGATTTCTTTTCTCCTTTTGAAAGGTACTTGATTCCTTGTTTGATATGCCATTTTGAGAGTGATTGCCTGGATTAAGTTTTTTACGATTGATAGTGTTGCATCACTTGCATGATATGGTCCGGGGATGATGATATCTTGATTTGATACTTTTGCTGGTTTCATTTCATTAGGGCTTTCTTACAATTTGATGCCTTTATAATTTTCCATCAATTAAAACACATTTTTATTTTAAAATAGGAATTTTTTTAATAAAAATATTCCTATTTTATTTATCTTGAGTTGGCATCCTGGTGGATTCTTATTGTGATAAAATTAAAATGTATTTTATTTTATGATTTTCTTCCATTGGTAATAATACACTAATACTTATGCAATATGCATGTAAAATGTATCATCAAATAATAAAGTGAAGTGAAATCAAGCTGCAGGATGCAGTAGTTGATTAGGATGTTAGCTTTCTTACAATTGATGCCTTTAACATTTGTCGTCTATTCAAACAGTTTTTTTATTGGAAAATAGGAGTATTTTTTAAGTAAAAACATCTCTGTTAAAAACATATTTGTGTAGGCATCCTTGGTGGATTCATACTGTGTTAGAATAGGAATATTTTTTATTTTATGCTTTGCTTTAATACTTATTTATGTAAAATGTATCATCAAATAAGTGCAAGTGAAATGAAGCTCTAGGATGCAGCAACTACTTAGGATGTGTGCTTTCTTACAATGACGCCCTTTAATATTTTCCGTCTATTAAAACATGTTTTTATTTTGGTGGGAGGAATACAGGATGTATTTGAATATTAATAAATTTTCCATGCTTGTCTCAATTTAGGAACTTCTTCAAATGTTTGGTCTACCTTATATCATTGCACCTATGGAAGCTGAAGCACAATGTGCTTACATGGAGCTTGCAGGCCTTGTTGAGGGTGTTGTCACTGATGATTCCGATGTGTTCCTCTTTGGAGCATGCAGTGTTTATAAGAATATATTTGATGATCGCAAATATGTTGAGACTTACTTAATGAAGGTCTGGATCTATCCAAACTTACTCTATCTAATTTCTTCTAGTGATTTGGTTGCAGATACTGAATGCTAAATCTTTTCAATATTCTTCATTGAGAGTTTTATATCTTTATCACATTTGATATTTTTAGGGAATAGCTCTGAAGTTCTGCTTCTGCCATTCCTTCCATATTAAGTCTCTGATTTTGACAGGATATTGAAAATGAGTTGGGCCTAAGCAGAGAAAAACTAATAAGCTTGGCTCTGCTCCTTGGGAGTGATTACACTGAAGGTGTTAGGTATGTTTCAAGTGTTGCACCGTAATGCAGTTAGTCAGATTCTTATTTCATGCTAATTGTCATTTTGTTTGGTGCAGTGGAATAGGAATTGTGAATGCAATCGAAGTTCTAAATGCGTTTCCTGAGGAAGACGGTCTTTCTAAATTCCGGGAGTGGGTTGAATCACCAGATCCAACAATTCTGGGCATATCAGGTATGCCACGTGGATCAATCTCAAAGAAAAGAAGATCAAAATCATCTGACACATTGATGAATGTGTCCAAGGATGGTATGGATGTAATTTCATCTGATTGTGACGATCATGAGAAAACTAAAGACAAGCATGAGTTGGAGAACATCCCAAAAATAACTCAGACCTTCATGGATAAGCATGTAATAGTTGTTTAGCTGTTTGTCCAGGTTCATATGATTGCATTGATACTTGCTTACCTTTTGAGTTTGTTTTTATTTATGTAGAGAAACGTCAGCAAGAACTGGCACATCCCCTCTTATTTTCCAAGTGAAGCTGTTATATCCGCATATGCTTCTCCTCAAGTGGATAAGTCAACTGAACCTTGTGCTTGGGGAAAGCCAGATCAGTTCTCTCTTCACAGGTTATTTTGACTTCATAGTGCAATATATATCTTGCTGTGATGTGTTAAATTATTTCATGAATCTCCATCGAGTTCATCTCTTGGTTAGATTGTATATTTTTACTTTCCAGAGATTCTATGCCTCTCGAATGAAATATTACTAGCCAGTACTATTATGGATGGAATGCTAAAATCTCACATTTGTCTCATGACAGATTATGCTGGGAAAAGTTTGGTTGGGCTAGCCAGAAGGCAGATGAGCTACTCCTTCCAGTTTTGAAGGAGTACAATAAACACGAGGTATGAAACTGGTGTGCTAGTACTGAGTTTCTGTGAAGGATGAGCTGCTTTGGGTGTTTTTGGTGCAACATTTATAAGTATCTTCTTGTATACAAAGAATTTTTTTCCCTCTCACTTAATTTCATATGCCCACCTAATTTTCAATAAAACAAAATTTGTAAATTTTTACCCCCAAATACACCCTTGATGCTATTGTGGATATGATATATTGTCATTCTCTTTGAACATTGCTGCTTGATATGTTTTTATGAGTTCAATTATGTGGATTGCCAAATACACTGGGACATTTATTTTACAAGAAGTGTTAAATGCCATGTATTCTCCAGTACTCTAATTTTCATCTAGGCATGTCATAACTTGTTCCGACTGGTCTAGTTTGAGGCCAGATCAACACCGAAAGAGGATAAAAAATTGAATACCCGAAACTGGTCCAACCCAGTCCAGTCAAACGTGAATTCGAAAAAATCTGAACCTGATAAAGACCCGAAACTCAGTTATATATGAATGAACTAGTCCGACATCAACTAGTAACCTAGGCCATCCAACTCTAAGGAGGTGTAAGATGTTACTTCCAAATTTGTGATCAGTTGGTAAATTATAGGTTCCTATTTTCTCAGTTTGGTGGTTCATTTCTCTTCAGATGCTAGGCATCTAAAATGACTTGTTTATTTTTATTTTAAATATATTAATGTACTGGTTGACAATCCTCTGCATCACTCGAGGCTTTGCTTCACTCTCATTGATCATTTGGGTGGATGCACGTTTTGATGAATGGAGGTTCCAAGTACTCTCATTGACCGTTTGGGTGGATGCACGTCTTGGTGATTGGACTTCGTCTTGGAAGATGGGTTGTCCCTGTTTCGTTTTTCGACTGAATCTTGATTAAATTAAAATCCGAAACCCAACTGAATAGCCGATCGGACTAATCCTGAATAGACCTGATTTCTGATAATATCTGACATTAAATCAGATCTGCAGAACCCAAAACCAAAATTCCAAAATGACCCGACCTTGTGATAATATCTGACATTAAATCAGGTCTGAAATACCCAAAACCAAAGTGAACCTACCCGAATCTGACTAATCAGACCGATTGACGGGCCTAATTTAATCTATATGTGCTCAAGCATTTGTGTTTTGTCCATATAAATGGCCTGGATTATTATATGAAGAGGGAATCCCAACTTATTTAAATTGTCTGAAAGATAGGAATATGATTAAGAACGATATGGATACATGTGCTGTCACTCTTTTTAGCTTTGCTTGCTGGTGCCTGTCGCAACATATTTAGTAGAACTCCGAAGTCCATATTTGTCGCTGCCATCTAAATGAATATAATATAATTTTCATCTGAATGAAGATTCTCCTATTTGCTAGTTTCTGTAATTTTTGTTTTTGCTTTGGGAAGGTGTTTTCTTTTGAAGTTTTGTTTATGCACATGTATTTCTCAACAAATTATTATCCTTTGCTACCTGGCTATTTGATTGAACTGGAGCTGTAGACTAATTCACTGTGTAACTCTTCATTTTGTTTTTGTGAAGACCCAACTGCGGATGGAAGCTTTTTACACTTTCAATGAAAAGTTTGCCAAAATCCGTAGCAAGAGAATTAGGCAAGCTGTCAAGGGAATAACTGGGAATCAGTCCTTGGAGTCCAGCAATAATCCTAAGGTTGGTGGTCAGAAAAATAAGAGTAAGACCCAGACAAAGGAATCAATAAAAAGCAAGACTCATGAAAAGAATTTTCCATCTGAAAAAGAGCAGAGATGTCTCCTGGAAAAGGAAACATCAGCCACTGCCAGAGGAAGGCGAAAAGCACACGCTGGGGGAAAAAGAAAGAGGAAAGGAACAAATCATATTGAATTTTCCGATTCTGACAGCAAGGATGATGACCAGAAGCTGCTGCAATCTGAAAAAGTAGAAACCCCAGATAGAGTACGAAGGGTACTTCCTCACAGTATTCTACTTTGTTCTGTCTATATTTGATCATCAATCTGTTATAATCCCAGGAATAGGATCGAATCTTAGTTTAGACATGTGATGGATAGGTGAAAAGTGGATTGGTGGTAGATGGATAGATGAAAGTAGACGTGCCTGGGACAGAGCCTCTTCCTAGGTTTAACGTGTAAACCCTCTTGGTTTAACGTTAGCCTCCTTCAATTATTATTTCTGCTTATCTTCATTGATATATAAAAGCCATATATATATATATATATATATATATATATATATATATATATATATATATATATATGCTGCTGGAACAATATAAATTATATCTTAGTAAGTGTAGATATAAATAAACTAAGGACAGATAATTAAACTATATCCTAAAATATATGAAAGCTATAAACTAGAACATATATGTTATCCTGAATCTAATAGATATACATTAATATCTGCTTAGATGCAACCGTATCAAATTATAGTATATGAACTAACAGATTGATTTCGTTGGACAAGCCAAATTTACCTGGAAACAGTAACTGTCCTTTTTGGAAACTGTATGTTTGATTTACTCCATGTTTCAGCATCATTTGATGATATTAAACAAAAAGATCTTGATTTCATTGGACAAGGCTAATTTATCTGGAAACAGTATATAATGAGTGTCCTTAATGGGAACTGTTTATTTGATTTACTGTGTTTCGGCATGCTGTGATGATATGTATCAACACATTCTGCAATTAGAAAAGTTGTGATGACATAGTATGTAAATTTGCTAATACCCAATTGTCTGTGGACATGATGAATAGTGAGAACTTGTGTATTTTTGTATCTGCAGTCAAAACGTTCAAGGAAGGCTGCTAATTATGCAGAGAGTGATGATGCAACGAAAGAAGAAAAGCCTGGAAATGAGGAATTTGTCAATGATGATTCCGTCTGCTACGGTGAAATGAGGCAATCTACTGCTGCTGGGGTTTCTTCAGTCCCTGATGACCGTATCTTGGGAGATTATGTGCTCAAGGGTAGCGGGTTCTGTGCTGATGTAGAAGAACCCGAGAATGAAACTTGTACACTAGAAGGTGTTGCGGTTGATAGGCAGTATCTTCACCGCGGCGGAGGGTTCTGTTTTGACGACGGTGATACAGAGCACGGTTCAGCGGAAAATGAAGGCAATGTTGGTGAATTGTGGTGGAGTACCCCTTTACAAAGTGGTTCAGATAGCGGAGCAGGCACGAGAAGCAGCAATTCACGTGGTTCACAGCAGCACCAACAAACTCAAAATGATAGAGCAAGCGGAAGCCCTTGCGAGCTCGGGAAAGCCATGTTGGAAGTAAAAGATGACACCATCTCACCTATGAAAGCTTTAAGTGGCATGCCATATTTGAGAAGAAAGAGAAAGAAAAGCTCCTCCTAAGCATCTTCAATCCCAAGGATCACTGATTTTGGAGGATAGGTTTCTTGAGCATTCAGTTTTGCAATAGAGGAGGCTGGGGTTAGGCTAGGCTGCTAAATTTTGTATCCATTCTACAGTAGTAGAGCTGATTGTGTGCTTCTTGAGCATTCAGTTTAATTTCTTTTAAGGACGTGTGTTAGTTTAATTAGTTTTTTTATGTCCATATTTTTCAGTTGCCAAATTATATATGCTTACTGTTGCGTCATATATATTATAAAAGTGGGAGTATAGTGTACTTTCGATTTTGCCCCTCTTCATTACTTTTGACTGATTACACGCGTTTTGCGTCCTATGCCGTTTTAAGGCCTGCTTCACTTTATGATGGGCCGCACATCTTCATTTGGGCCACGAGAGCTCTCCTGCAGCTTCACTATCTGACTTAGAGGCGGGTCCTAAACCTAAACCGGCATAGTTTGAACCGCCGGGTTGGCGGTTTGACACATGAATTTAAAATATATATATATATATATATATATATATATATATATAAATATAAATAAGTATAATATATTTTAATTAAAAAGTTATGCATTTGTTAATCTTTGTACATTTTAAAGTTTTGTAGATTGAAATTTTACATAACTATGTTTTTATAATTTAATTTTATACATTAAATTTTTTTTTTTACAATAGCATTTAAATAGAATTAGTAAGTAAATAAAAAAAGCAACTAAAATAAAATTACTAACTAAAAAACAACAAAGCACACTCAAATTTTTTATACATTGAATTTTTTTTCCATTACATTAGCTTTTGAATAAAATAATTACATAGTAAAAGAAATTACTAACTACAATAAAATAAAGAAGCAACTAAAATAAAATTACTAACTAAAATACAATAAAGCAAACCAAATTTTTTATACATTGAATAAAATAATTACATAGTAAAAAAAATTACTAACTACAAGTCTACAATAAAATAAAGCAAGCTAAATTTTTTATACATTCAATTTTTTTTTATTACATATTTACATTAGTATTTGAAATTTTGAATAGAACTAAATGAAAAAAAAAAAAAAAAAGGAAAGGGCTTGAACCGGTTTCCCGGTTGCCTACGTATCCTCTTGGGGTTTAAGAAGAATCAAAGCCTACGTAGTTCTCTTACCTTTACTTACCTTTTTTCGGACTTCCGAATTGTTTTCGTAACCCCCTTACCTTTGCGCCTCGGACTCGGAAGTAGTGGCCGGATCATCGGAGTTGGAATCCGATTTTGTGTCATAAACGGGTGCATTCTGTTGTTGCCTCCTCTCCGCCCTTATCCAATCTTGAACACATACTTGAGCCTCCAATTTATCGGGCTTCAATTGACTCCTCTTGTAGCTTAGCATGTTTCCTCCTTGACTAAAAGCTTGCTCCACGGCCACCGTTGATGCGGGAACGGCCATAATTTGTTGCACAATCTTGGCTAATGTTGGATACTTTGGGGCCATCTTCTTCCAATATTGTAAAACTTCAAAACTATCAATGTCACCATCAAAACTAAAAGGAGTAGTTAGATAATCTTCAAATTCCGCACTTGCGGATGAATATCTAGGTGTTTTTATTCTTTTAGATAAAATTTGTCTAGCTTTAGAAAGAATAGAAGAAGAAGAAGAAGAAGAAGAAGAAGAGGGTGGAGGAGTTATTTGGGTAGAAGCACTAGCACTAGCACTAGTTTCAAATAAAGGAAGTAATTTAGCAATTTCAACACGAACACTACTAGTAATAGAATTAACGTTCTTAATAGAAGATAAACCTAAACATTCATAATAAGCATTTAAAAATTCCGTAACACTATCAATTTTAAGTCTAGGATCGAAAACGGCGGCAATAAGATAAACTAGGGGAACGTCATCATAATATTTTAGCCATTTTGTTTTCATTTCGGTTGTAGCATATTTAAGTGATTCTAAACCTAAACCGGTTTGTAAAGCCTCGGCAACATTTACGGCTATTTCTAAAAAACTACAAGAAGTTGGAATGTAAACATAACTCAACATATTAGTAGCATCACTAAAAACTTTTAAAACACTACAAATATCAAAACAAGTTTGCCAAATACTTTCATCATCTAAAATAGACCAAAAAATAAATTGTGAAGAAAATTCTTGTAAAACATCTTTATAACGAATAGCTTGAGTAAGTAGTTTATAGGTTGAGTTCCAACGAGTTCCAATATCTTTTGAAAAAGCAATCGGAGGAACATTTTTTTCTATACAAGCTGATCTCCATTTTCTTCTTAAGTCGGTTGAATGCCAAATATGTTCAATTACTTCGGTTATAGGTTCTAACATTTCATGTAAAACTTTTAGGCCATCTTGGACACATAAATTTAATATATGACATGAACATCTTTGGTGAGTAAAAGAAGTTTTTATAAGTTGACCCGCATTCCCCACTAAATGGTTAACGGCGCGGGTGTTAGCGGAAGGAAGCATTATCAAATGAATATGAAAAAACACGATTTTATAAATTAAATTCTTGTAAAACCGTTCTTATTAAATTAGCAATGTTGGCGGCACTATGTCTTTCATTAAAATGTCGAAATGCAATAACAAATTTATGCAAGTACATATCATTATCGATAAAATGTAAAGTGATGCCCATGTAAAAATGTTTTTGTGATAAAGTACTCCAAATATCACTACAAATTGAAACTTGATGCGAAAAAGATTGTAAAACCGTAAGAATTTTTTGTTTCTTTTGTTCATAAGATTGAGAAATTAATTTCGAAATTTGTTTACGAGAAGTTGGTTTATAAGCCGGTTGAAAATAAGTAGTGTTATATTCTCTTACATTAATAGATTCCGCATAAGAAAATGGAAAAGCTTCGGATGCAATTAAGTTGGCTAATCCTAAAGATTCATCAACATGATTATAATTAAATAAAGAAGATTGAGAGGAAGAGGATGCAAACCCGTGGGACAATTGAGTTTGTCCCCGTGTTATTCCGAGCTTCTCCGGATGAGTCTTTTGCATGTGGGTTTGCAAAGTCCCGTATCCGCCCTTCGCCTTCCACTTGTACACCTTCGGACAATAATTGCACGAAACTTGGCAATAATTGTCCATCACCGGACCCTTCTTGTAATGCTTGGTGAATATGTCGGAGGTGAGCATTTTCTGTGGAGGGGCTTGTCGGAATGACCCTTCACCTTGTGGAACTTGTGGCATTTCCGAATCCGGCGGTTGAGTCTCGCTTTCTTGTGTGCTAGGAAAGAAAGCGGGACTCGGAGTGAAGTCGTAGTCGCTTGGGTAATCCGGGTTTGCCATTTTGAAAGATCGAGAATACGAGAAAGAGAATACGAGATGGAGATTGAGAGTAGTAGTAGATAGATGAGAATGTTGGTGTGAGATAA